>CM077666.1:74325490-75575652 GCA_039707655.1 Elymus sibiricus | reverse complement strand
ATCTGGTGGTAACCCAACCTCAAGTCGAGTTTAGAGAATACTGAGGAACCAGCCAGTTGATCATACAGATCGTTGATCCGAGGAAGCGGATATTTGTTCTGAATTGTTGCTTGGTTGATAGGTCGGTAATCTTGGACCAACCGGTTTGTACCATCTTTCTTCTTAACAAAGAGAGAAGGTGCTCCCCAGGCAGAGGAACTTGGGCGAATGAAACCTTTACGAAGTGACTTGTCAATTTCCTCCTTAAGCTCAAGGAGTTCATGCGGCGGCATCTTGTAGGGTCGCTTCGCAATAGGAGTGGTGCCTAGTTTTAAGTCGATAACAAACTCGACAACTCTAACAGGGGGAACTCCTGGAAGTTCTTCTGGAAAGACATCTTGGAAGTCACGAACAACTGGAACATTTTCGATCCCCTCAAGAGGAGAAGTGTTCAACGCATTCAAAGCATAAATCTGGGCTTCGGCATTTTGAATGAGATGAGCATGGTAATTTACTATCTCATCCGAGGGGTGCAGGAGTTGGACGACTTTAGTGGCACAATTGATTAAGGCGGTATGAGCCTTCAACCAATCCATTCCCAAAATGAGGTCAACTTTGGAAGATTTCAAAATAATGGGAAAAGCATGGAATTCCAACCCTTCAATTCAATGGTGACATTGGGGCTGAACATGGAGGCTTGGCATTGGCCCGCGGGAGTGTTTACCGTTAACGGATGGTGCAATTTTTCATATTTAATGCCATGCATGAATGCAAAATCTTCTGATATGAAAGAATGTGATGCTCCTGAATCAAATAAAACAGAAACTGGTACTGAATTGACAAGAAGAGTACCCATCACGGTTTCTGGTTGGTCTTGAGCTTCAGTCATATTAACATGATAAGCCTGACCACGACCATAAGAAGGTCTGGCATTGATGTTGCGAGGCTGATTATTGCCATGGCCATTGCCACGGCCAGCAGATGGAAGTGCAAGCTGATTCTGATTCTGACGGCAGTCTTTGGCACGATGACCTGGACGTCCACATGTGAAGCACAACCCATCATTGGGACGGGGAGCAGGAGCTTGAAGTGGTGCAGCTTGAGGTCTCGGCTGCCTCGGTGGTGGAGAAGGCAGGCGAGGCACAGCATAGGACAGCCTTGGTGCAGGAACAGTCGGACGGTACATGCTGTGAGGAATCCATATGCGGTGCTTTTGTGAGGACGAGCCCGAAGATTAGCCCGCTTCACGGGTGCGCTTGAGCGCGTCCTTGTGATCCTTCAGACCAGTCTCAACCTGAATGGCCTTATTCACCAAGGTGGCGAAGTCAGCAAAGTCTTGGACAAGGAGTGCTAGCTTGATATCAGGGTTGAGCCCTTCACGGAACTTCTCCTGTCTGCGGGCATCAGTAGCAATATCCTCTTCACATAGCGAGACAATTCAAGGAACTCCCGCTGATATACCTCCACAGTCTTGTTGCCCTGAGTGAGGTTGCGGAATTCACGTTTCTTCCGGTCCATGACTCCTTGCGGAATGTAGCGGGCACGGAAAGCAGCTTGGAACTCCACCCAAGTGATGATAGTTCCAACAGCTAGGGTATACGCCTGTGACTATCCCACCATTGAGCTGCGGGTCCCTTCAGGAAGTAGGATGCAAAAGTGACATAGCTAGCAGGGGCAACATTGGCTGACTCCATCTCGTAAGTGATGTCATGGAGCCAGTCATCAGCATCAAGCGGCTGAACTGAATTGCGGAAGATAGTTGGGTTGAGATGCACAAAATCTTGCAAGGTTATTGGGGCTAGCTGCTGATTAGCATTTGGACGAGGAAACTGATCCATAAGCCCTTGCATGAATTAACGGTTCAGCTCAAACTGTTGCATCATTCCAGCCATATAGTCGGGCGGTGGTGGATTGTTGGCACCACGACCACGACCTGCGGGTCTAACCATCCTGCTAAAATCAACAGGGGGTAGTTTATCAACGAGCATTGCAGGTGTATGGAATCATTCATGAAGTAACACGCACAATCAAAGGAAGTGCAATAGATACAACATCATAGTCAAACATGACATGCAGATCCATACATAGATTCGGTTACAAGCCAGCGGTACAAGTTCGAAAAGGAAAAGCTAGACACACTAGGCGGCATGCAGGCACGCGGTGGAGGGATACAACAACGGGACATAGCGATAGCTACATCAACGTTGGAGAAAACCACTGAAGCCAGGCAACTGCAAGTGACGACGCAGGGTACCCTCGACACGAGGATCCTACGCTCCGTGAACACTCTGGTACAGAACCTGGTCCCGAACTGGAAGAAGAGGACCACGTGGAGGAGTACAACCTCCAACAGCAGGCCACTCAAGACCTGGTGGCATCTCCGTCCTGCGCGGGTAAAGGATGTACTGAGGATGTATCCCTGCACTAACTGCTGGCAGCAACTGTGTGAGAGCATCGTAAAGACGAGCACGAGTGGCGTACAACTCGACAGCAAGAGCTCGGGCAGTGTGATCCAAAGCCTCAATGTACTGTACCAAAACCTACGGGTCATAACAACGTCGCACGTAAGGTGTACAGATAGCAGTGTAGTACCCACTCTCATCCCCAGCGGGGGCATATGGGATATATCTGAAACCAGTCTCCTCCAAGCCGCTGTGCTCTCCAAGGAGACGGGCAATAGCGGTATAGGCAGCATCATGGACTGCCATGTCAACTATCACTCCAACACCATGAAAGGTGTGCAACTCAGTGATGGAGTTATTCTGCCGATCAAAGATACGAACCATAGCGTGGTACTGCTCCTGGTTGAATTCGCGGTAGTCCTCGTAAACAGTGTACTCGGGGTACCAGCGATATCCCAGCCTGGTCAAGAGGTCGACCAGAATAGCAGGGAACCCAGTCGCATCAACAGCCATAGTCTGGCGTACGAGCTATCTTGCGGGACGCATCTAAAACAAGGAAGTGCAAGATGTCAAATGACAGTGTGAGAAGCATATGATAGCATTGAAAGGAATGGTTGACGATAATCCAGCTCTCCGGGTGAATGCGAACACGAGAACCTAATGTTAGAGTTAGCAAAATCTTTAACCCGAAAAGAAGAGAGATCAGAGTCCCAGAGTAAAGAAGAGGAATAAAAGATCCTAATACCACCCATTGGCGACGTGGGCCCGTAAGCCACACAGCCATGTTAGTAAAACAGTTTTCAAAGACTAGACTCAACTTCGGCCAAGGAGTTGGAAAGGGGGGTTCCTACAGGCAGTCAGCTCTGATACCAACTTGTGACGCCCCCGACTCAATCATGCACTAATCATACACGAAATGTGCACGATCAAGCCCAGGGACTCACGGGTAGATATCACAACACAACTCTAAACACAAATAAAATAATACAAGCTTTATATTACAAGCTAGGGGCGTCGAGGGCTCGAATACATTAGATTGAGCACACGCGTTAGCGGAAGCAACATCAGTATCTGAGTACAGACATCTAGCTAAACAAGTCTGCCTTAAGAAGGCTGAGCAAAACAACGACACTAGATCGAAAAGGCGTAGGCCTCCTGCCTGGGAGCCTCCTATCTACTCCTGGTCGTCGGTCTCCATGTAGTAGTAGGCGCCACCGGAGGGGTAGTAGTAGTCGTCGACGGGGGCAGCTGGCTCCGGGGCTCCGTTATCTGGTCGCAGCAATCGGGTATGGGGGAAAGAGGTAGAAAAGCAACCGTGAGTACTCATTCAAAGTACTCGCAAGACTTACATCAGCTCTATACTAATTATGCATCAGTATCAAAATAAGGGGCTGTATCTATAGACTAGACTGCAGAAATGCCAAAATAGAGGGGAAGGCCTAGCCTATCGAAGACTAACATCTTGCAGCGTCTTGCAGCATTAGAAGAGTGCAGATTAGCATAATATAAAGCAGTAATTATATAATAGCAATGCCCAGAGATCCTTCCTCGACTCCCTGCGAGAAAGCGATCCCGGAGCTATCATATTAACTTAAGCATCACAAGTATCCAGTTCTAGTTGTAGTAGATCGGGATACTTTCCGAGCGTCCTGTTACCGTGGACACGGCTATTCGAATAGTTATACCTCCCTGCAGGGGTGCACCAACTTACCCAACACGCTCGATTAACTCTGGCCGGACACACTTACTCGGGTCATGCCCGGCCTCGGCTGATCGACACACCGTAGCCCTACCTAGGCTCAGTAGAGAGGCCAGCACGCCGGTCTACACCCTAAGCGCTCAGGGGTCTTGGGCCCATCGCCCTTTGCACTCCTACGCGTTGCGAACGTCCCGGGACTAGACCTAGGTCCTGTATACACATGCAGGCTGTTGCGGTCCACCCGGGCGCGCGCCGCTCAACTGCTGACGTCTGAAGAGCTTTGGCTGATACATACGACGCCGAGTGCCCATACTATTCCCGCGTGGTGGTTAGTACGAAAAGGCCAGAGGCCTACTCAGATCACATATCCAAATCCCATTAGTGTGTTGGGAGCTCGCGGTGACAATCAGTGATAAACGATCTGTGGTCCCGTCGCCCCGTCTCGTGGACTTACGGCAAGGGCCAGGATTGCCCGGCCGTGCCACGTAATTATCTCGCGGGTACCCTCCAGGTCAACCCGACTTCCCAAGAGACTGCCCGGAACTCAGGTCCACCTCTACCGGAGTGGCACCGCCTGTCCCTTCAGTTCCGCAGTAACAGTACATGGGGGGCAACAGTTAAAGGTAACCGTGTGTCCGTAACATCAAGGGGGAAATCCGAGGAATCACCCTCGATGGATTCCCACTCGATGTAACCGTCAAGGTAAACTTAGAGGAATCACCCTCGATGGGTTCACACTTGAGGGGTTGCACGACAGAGGCATCATCGGAGGTGGTGAAAGAGGATCACCCTCGGTAACCCACAACCGACTAGCTACACTACAGAGATATCATCAGGAGTGAGATAGGAGGTATCACCCTCGGCACTCGATAGTAGCTCTGCAGAGTCGTACAACTAAAGGGGTGTGCGGTGATGTGTCGGTCTCTGCGCATCGATCACATTGATCGGGGCACCAATAACAAAGCGGGGCAACAGGGACAAGGTGAGGGGTCACTGATGGATCACTAACCAACCTATACTAAGCATTTAGGATAGCAGGTAAGGTATCAACAGCAGTTACAAAAACAGACTATGCATCAGAATAGGAGCAATCAATTACAGTAGCAAAATCTAATGCAAGCATGGGAGAGAAAGAATAGGCGATATAGGAATGATCAAAGGGATTTGCTTGCCTGGAAGCTCTGCTGAAAAGGGCTGGTCGTCAAGGGCGTAGTCATACTCGGCAGCAGCGTCGGTCTCAGGGTCTACCGGAGAGAAGAGGGGGAAGAAACAAATGAATACAAGGCAAACAAAAGCAACACAGAGGCATGGCATGGCAATATCCTGTGCTAGGGTGACCTAACGCAGTGCTAAGTGTTTAAGACGGAGCGGGAAAATATTTGGGAATACTTTCCCTGTTTAAAGCATCTGTCAGACAGATGAACCGGAGGGGGAAGGTTTCATGTTTGCAGTGTTGTGGGCATGTGATAGCTACATGGAGGGCATATTCGGATTCGTCTCATTTTTCTGATCAACTTTCATGTAGAAAACTTTTTCATCCGAGCTACGGATTAATTTCTATGATTTTTCAAAGTTTTAAACAATTTTCTGAAATTCCTGGAATTATTTTTTAATTCAAAAATAACTTTATTGCGTCAGCAGTATGTCAGGGTGACGTCAGCAGTCAACCCAGCCAGTCCAGGTCAAACCTGACCACTGGAACCCACATGTAAGTGACTGAGTTGATTAACAGAGGTTAATTTTAACTAATTAGGTTAATTAGCTAGTGGGACCATCTGTCAGTGACTAATTAGATTTACAGACTAGTTTAATTTATAAAAATGGTTAATTAGATAGTGGGGCCCGCTTATCAGTGACTGGGGTTGCCCAGTCAGCACGGTTGACTGGTCAACCCAGTCAACTGGGCCCACTGGTCAGCGACCCAGGGGTGCCCACGTGGCAGGCCAGGTCTGCGGCGCCGGCGTTTAAACACTGGCGACCAGAAAACACGGCGGCGCGGCTCGGGACTCGCCGGAAAACGCGTACAGGGGGCCGTTTCGAGCGCGACCGGTCGCGTTCGAACGTGCGCTCGACGGCGCGTCGAATGGTGGCGGTGGCATGGGCTGGGGTGGACCGTAGCGACGACGGCGACCACCGTGCGGGACGCCGGCGTTCGGGCGAGGGCGGATCCGGGGCTAGCGAGCACGGCAAGACGAGCGGGCGGTGGCGTTGAGCTCCTACGCGTGCGCTGAGCACGGCTACGTGCTCGGTTAAGCTCGTCGACGACGGTAGCGACGGCGACGAGCACGGCGGCGGAGGCTAGCTACGGCAACGATGGCGGCAGCGGCTGTAGCTCGAAACCGAGCCAAAACGGAGAAGGGAGAGGTGTAGGAGCTCACCGAGAGGCACACGGTGGCCGTTGGCAGGCTTAGGAGCTGTAGACGGCGGCGAATCGAAGCGGCGGAGCTCGTCGGGGCCGAGGAAGAAGAAGGCGTCACAGGGCTCGGTGCGGTGGCTCCCGGCTCCAACTGGTGGCGCCAGAGGGCGTAGCGGACGACGGCGACGCCCTAGGACATGGCGGCGAGGCGAGAGGTGGCCGGTGGTCGCGGGATCGACGGCGGCAGTGACGGATTCGCTCGGGCGAGCTCGTATGCGAGCGAGAGAGAGCGAAGGAGAAGGGGGAGAGTGGGTGAGGACGGTGACGAGGCCGAGGGGGCGCGTCCTTATCCCCTCGGCGGCCCTATAGCGGCGCCGTGTCGCCGTCTCGCCAGCGCGCGCGCGCGGCCACGGGCGCGCCGACACGGCAGAGGAGAGAGGCGGGAGGTGGGGGAGAGAGAGAGGTGGGCTGGGCCTGGCACTGTTTGAACTTAAGCCCATATGCACAGTAACGTTTAGGCCTTTTCCAATTTCTTCTTTTGTTTTCCTTTTACAGAGAGGTTTGCAATTAATTTTAATTATCAAATGAATTTAGTAAAATATGGGGCTTGGCCACATAAATACTATGCGATATTCTGCACTGCCACAAAAAGTTTGGGAGAGGTTTGAATTGAATTGGATTTTTCATAAATGAAATGGCATTTTAAAATGCTGAAATAGCACTGTTTTAATTGCTATAGCCCATTTTAGCAAATAGGTGATGTTGTTTTTCTGAACAAATATTTGTTTTGGAATATTTGCTAAATGATGAACTATTTTGCAGCAATTTTTGTGCAACTTTAAATTTCACTTATAATTTGAATTGAATTCAGTGGTGAAATTTGAAATGAGATATGAATCCAATATGATCAAGCATTGCAAATCAAAATGACTTAGCATAATCATGAGGATCACTGTAGCTCATTACACATGGGTGTTACAGTTGGTCTTACACATTTAGTAATGGAAGCAATCCTTGATGCAAGACTAGTATAGCTTCATGAACCTCTCATCAAAAGTGGTATTTGCTGCAGAGTTTACAATAACATCCACTTCTTCCGCGATCTCTTTGGCTAACTCAGGAGCAATGCCAATGTTGGATTCCCTGAAATTACCAACGACTGGAACCTGCTTGCTTAATACAAAGTTGTGGTAGTTTTTCCCATGGATTTTCTGTAAATATCTGAACAACTCAGTATCTTCTACCTGTATTGCAGACGGAAAATATATATGGTCATTTGCATGAAGAACAGAAATTAGTCGAACTAATCATCATACCACGTTCTTCAATCTTTTCATGGTTGCTTCATTGTCCTTGGCCTTGATCAACACGTATATTTTACCAACATCAGGATTTCTACTTAAATGGGATCGATAAGAGCTGATGATCAGAATCCGACAAAGTAGAATGGAAGAACAAAGGAAGGAAGTCAGATAGCTTAGAGCAAGACAAAGGCAGAATGGAAGAATAGCCTGGAACCCCCCCCCCCCCCCCCCCCCCCCCCCCCGATAGTGTTGGAACCGGCGATGCAGGAAGCTGCGACGAAGGGGCTGAATATTCGATTGGCGGCTCAAATGCTGCAACCAGCGCATGTGATGCTGGATCCGGTATTGCATGAAGCTACGATGTCGGCCTGAAGATGCGACTAATGGCGCGAATGTTTCAACCAGCGCATGTAATGCTGGAGCTGGTGATGCAGAAAGCTATGACAGCGACGCTGACGATGTGACGGGGAGTGGCCGCGATGTTGCAACCAGCGTGTGCCGAGGAGCTCCAACCTTTTCTTGGCAAAGTTGCATCCGTTGCTGCCGGTGCTGCAACCGTGGACAGGTGTCACGGCGTCGCTGCCACCGATGAGGAGTGGTGCTGCCACGGCAAACGAGGTTGTTGTAGGGGTGGTGACAGTGCGGCGACCTCCGGGAGTTGCCGATGCGGAGGGGTTGGTGGCTTTTTGCAACAGCAGGGCAGCTCACGTGTTTTTCATTTTAGGAAAGGAAAGTTGTGTTTTGCATGCGATGAATATGACAGGTGCTGATCCCACGGCTGACAATGACCTAATCCTACGGTGTCAAGGTGGACCGATATAGCGCCAGGGCCTGTCGAGCGGCGCCTAGCAGTGCCCTATGTATATGCAATATAGTCTAGAAAGGAGTGAGTATACACTAATACACACGTTTATAACTTTTATTACTGCTAGTATATATGATAGGAGTATCCAATCTAGGAGAAAAGGTAACAAAATACATATGTTTTTCATGTACATATAAACTGATCGATCAGGAAATCAGATCCTGGCCAGCGGATCGAAAATACATAGACAGGTAGACACATGAGTCGCAAGCGGCCGGGTTGGATTATATCGACAATAAATAATCCACTAATCTAGACCCTTCCGGATTGCCGAGTTCCCACTGTCCGACGACAAACGCGAGCACAGCCCCGGCACACGAGCCTAGGACGGCGGCGAGGATCCCGACGACCAACGCGGCGACAGTCAGTCTGCTGGTTTCAGGGGAGTAGTCGTGGAAATTGATCAGGACCATGGCGATGGCGATGAGGGTGAGGACGGCCAGCAGCACGATGACCGTGCGCCTGCCGCACTCGTCAGGCTCCGCTGCCGCCTCCACGAGCTGGTCATGGAGGAAATTCGGCGGGTTCTCCACGTCGTTGGCCATTGTGCGTCGGACTAGCTGGCTTGTCGATCGTCGGTCCCGTCGACAGTCCGGCCCTGGCGTGTAGAAGACGATGCTACTGTATTTGTTCTGTTAGAGATATATGGAGCTAACTACTGTAAGCCGCGTCAGCTTCGGTTTGAAACTTCGTTGCACGTAATTGTAACGGACAACGAACACATGCAAGGACGTACGTAAGGCGATCGTACCTAGTCTAAAGTTCCAGATGAGATCAATACTGTTTGTTTTAAATCGGAGCTCTTAGGACTCTATTTATAATTATTTTTAGAGTTTCCTAGTTTCAAAGTTCAAAAATCATCACAAATCGCCAGTCAAGCACACTCAAGATATATACACACACGCACACTCACACGTGCGTGTTCACACACGTGACACACCACCATGAAGAAAACCTTGTCGAGGTTGCAAATCCGCGTCATCATAATCACTTCTTTCCGAACAAGCGACTTCGATGTCATCGCAAAACGACCATCGACCAATCCCATATCGTAAAGGATGTGAGAACACACACAAAAATCCATGTCAAGCAATCTGCAGCACATAAGGGCTACATCACAACTCCAATTCTAACGGCAAGTTACTAATGAGAATTATGCAAGGCGGATGCCGTGAAAGATCACTGAATAGACCACTTGCCGCCCATTATGGTCTCCACCCGAACTCCATCCCTGCACTTCACAACAACAAACAGCCCAAATCTCGTGGACACACTGAAGAAGAGCCGACTACCCGCAACCATTGTCGCGACTCTCAACATGCTCACCCCAAATTTCGTTGCCACAGAAGCCCAATACCATCACGCCGTCTTCCATAGGTTTTTGTCACCGGATCATCCTACCAAACTCCCCTAGAATTTCTAAAAAGTGGGATGGTCTCCCTATTAATGTTGATAGTTTTTTGACCTCCCCTGACTAGCTGCATCACCCGGTCGATCCACCTAGGGTCAATATTCTTCTGATGCATCACTTCCTCCAAGAAATCTTAGCTCACCGGGTCATACACTTTCTCGAATTCGAGATTTAGGGTGAAGATGTCCTCATGGTGCACTGAGCTTCATGGGGTACTTCTTGAAGCACTATCATTCCATCAAGGATGCTTCAACCACAGATGAAGGTAGTCTGGTTAGGGTGAATGACCCGGTGGGCTACCGAGGACAGGCGAGTGGCAAACCCCTTAGTCGCAAGCTTAAAAATCACATTGATCAATGTGATTGGCCTAAACCGCCGAAGTAACCAGTTGTGACATTCTAACTTAACATAAATGATAGACTACTTCATATCAATAAGGTGGAGTTTTTTTTTTCGGAAGCCCATCTCCAAAGAACCGCCAGATTAAGCGTGCTTGGCTTGAGGTAATTTGAGCATGTGTGACCTCACGGTGTGCATTCGGTTTTGTCAGTTCGGTTTATACGGTTCATGGTTTAGATGATTTTTATACTTCAGCTTATACGGTTTTATACATAGATCGGTTCGGTTTCAGTAATAACCAAATTAACCAAAGTTGACTCGAATTTTTGAGCCAACACATAACTTTTCCACGTGTAAATACATGATATATATCATAATGAGGAAAAACAATCAGGAAAAGATAAAGAAGGGACGTTGGATAAGCAGTCAGGCTAATCATGTAAACTAATGCATTAAATGGGCTAGAAAGTACTGTAATATAGCAGGCCATTACGCTTTTAAACCCAAAAAACCTCAATTTCGGTTAATTAGGATTAACCAAATGGTTTCATTATTTCAAAACTTTAATTGAAACCGAAACCTAAAAAAACTGAAATTTTGGTTCGGTTTGATTTTTTGGTTCGGTTTTTGGTTATCGATTCGGTTTTGCACACCCTGAGTGTGACCGGCCGGGAAGTTCTTCCTGGGTGCGCACAAGTGAAGGTAAAGTACATAGGAAATACTAGTGTTGGTCTATGGGGCTAGTCTAGATCCCGCCAGGCATAATGGTCGGGAACTAGTGGTTGTGGCCACGGCGTTACCTCACCTCACTAATTTTAGGTAATAAAATGAGGTCCCCATAGTTGAGGTGTGAAAAATAGGGGATAGACCATTATTTTTCTATGACCCCCCAAGCATTCTCCTCAAAGATGGGATAACAACAAAAATGGTGCTATATGGACATCATAGTTTTGATGCCCTTGTCTTTTGAATTTTATGCAATAGACCTAATAGTCTAAGGCATCAACACATATTGACATCACATGCTATGGGGACACCACTGAACTGATATGTAGTACTAGCACTTGAGTCGGGTCTTAACCTGAAACATTCAGGAGAAGCATCTCTCTAACGTGTGGAAAAACTCATATCGAGGATGGTCAACTGAAGATTGAAGAAAGAGAAAGCCTTCCAACAACAGCATTAGAGGCAATGACTAGCACACAAACATAAACGATGATAGACTCTTATTCCTGCATTACCGCCTCCATGGGTCCATGCCATGATAATGTCAACTAGACACCATTCTAGAATAAAAACACACCGAAGATGTCTATCCACGGCCCCTTCGACATATCGGAGCAAAAATTGACCACCGGAGGTGGAAGATAACCCAATGCACGACATGACTTTATGATTAACTGAGCAAAGCACATTAAATTGAAGAAGCATAGACAAATACGAAAATACTCTCGTGAAACCGAAAGATACATCAATCTGAGACACCTTTTCTACCCGCCACCTTTTCGCATATCGACATCCCTCTATGGCTTTGGTAGAGCAAAAGATTAGCATGTTCGTGTGAATTTGACTAAACAGTTTCGAATAGCCTACATGAGTCACCAAGCAACAGGTGAAGTAACAATCTACACATCACAGATCACGCAGTTTTTAGTTACACGGTTAAGATCAGACCAGACTAACTAGAACCAGCACACGACCTCCCGAGCACAAAATACAGGACAGCAAAGCAGCAGGTAATCCGATTCAGAACTTCCTAGACTCAAAGCGGCCAGCCACCAGCGAGCAACACACACCCTAGCAGACTTGCCATCGTCTTACACTCTTACTGCCTCTGCCTCGCTTCACCGGCCTGCTTGGCGGCGTACGTGCGACGCACCGGGGCAGGGCAAGGAGAGTGAGCTATGCCGCCGGCCGTCGCTTCGCCGTGCCGGCGCGCTGGGGCTGGGGCACAGTGGAGTGAGAGGCTCGGCGGGGAAGGAGCGGCGTGCGGGCCTGTTCGGGGAAGGGACTCGTGCGGGCCTGTGCGGACCAGGATTGAATAGAGGGAGAGACGGCGGCACTCGATAGTGTGGACTGGGCCTAGGAAACGGCCCGCAAGCCCACCTCGCGCCCAAAGCCTGGGACGGCGGCGACGGTGTCAGGCACCCACCTTGAAATACCTCCGCCTTGGCGCCCAACGCAACCGCCCCAACCAAGAGCTTTCCTCGCCGGAGTCCCCAACAAACCAAGAACCCCTCGCCCTCCCTCCACCGCGCAGCAGTCCACCGCCTCCGCCCTCCAGCGCCGGCGAACGATGGACCGCTTCCAGGACGGGCACCACGTGCGGCTGCGGAGCCTCGTGCAGCGCGCCTACCTCCACGCCGCCGACGACGGGGAGAGCGTCACCCTCAACTAGCTCCGCACCTCCATGAACGCGGCGTGGGCGGTGCACATCTACCACGGCGACGACGGCCCGTACCTGCTCCTCCACAGCGCGGCCTACGGCCGCTACCTCTCCGCCACGGCCACGCCGGCGAGGCTCGGCCACCACGGCCTCCGCGCGGAGCTTCGCGACTACAACCAGCCGGAGGTGGGGGCCATCATGTGGCGGGCCGTGGGGTCGGGCTTCGCGGCCGACGTCGTCCTGCTCCGCAACGTCGGCGGCCGCTACCTCCGCGCCAATGGCAGGTACCTCCGCTGGAACGCCGGCGTCAGCGTCGACGACAGAGTCAGCCCCATGATGTACTGGGTCGTCGAGCCCATCCCCGCCAGAGAGGACATGCCTGCCCTTCCTAGCCCGCCTCCGGTGAGTTCGCCATGACCGACCGCTTCTTGATACCTATTCTTGAATTGCTTTCGGCGATTGAGCGAATTCTTCTTTGATGGAGAGCAGTTCTTGATCTCCTGAAGATAACCATGATTTGGCTTTGCGTTTTAACTGCAGAATCCCCCATACGGATACCTCCTCGGGGTCATCTACCTGGAGCCGGGACGGCTGATCCGGTTCGTGCGAGCGCTCGACGACGGGCACTACCCCGACGACCCCGAGGACGAAGGCTGGCGCCAGTTCTGGTTCAGGGGGAGGTCCGCGTTTCGCCTGAGGGACGACCTGGGGTTCCTCGTCGGCGCCGGCGTGTACTACCGGAACATCGCCATGTGCGTCCGAGCGGGCCACTACGGGAGGCTGACCCCGCTCGTCGTCGACCTGCCCGACGGCGGCTATGGCGAGACCCTCGAGATTGTCGTCATCCGGGCCGAGACCCCTGGTGAGAGCGAATAAGTAAATTTAACGGAACCGGAGGGATCCATCGTCCATACATTTCTTTAAGATTGGTGATGTCATTTTAGGTATTAGAGCTGTGAATGAAATACACAAAATACAAGTGTGGGTCCTTTTGCATGCAACAACTTTTGTCAGGGGAAATGACACTCGCATGCATGCTCTCTCCCCACGCAAGATATCTATTTAATTTCTTTGGGGAAATTTTAGATGATAAATATGTTTTGAATCTAAACTCCGTTTTTAAAAAAAATTATATATTTGAATTCAGGGCAACAAGACCTTTGAAACAAGACCGGTCTTGGATATATTTTGAACAATTTGAATTTTATAGTTTTCATATTTCAATTCTAGTTGTATTTCACAAACATCAATTTCACACATTGAATAAACAACTTGAAAAACACATTGCAATATGTTTTATGTATTTCATAAATACCAGTTTCATATATTTTAAATAATAATTTGAACATATTTGAAATAACCCATCTAAGATATTTTCACACGTCGAAAAAAGCGATTTCAGAAAGCTGATTTCACTCATTTTTAAAAACTATCAGTTAAATAAACAATTTCACTCGTTCCAAAAAATAGATTACACTAATTTCAAAAAACACATTACACCCATTTTCAAAAGATATATTTCACTCATTTCAGAAAACACATCACGCTCAATTACATAATTAGATTTCACTCAGTTTAGAAAAACACATTACACTCACTCAATTGTAATACTATGTTTCACTCGTTTCAAAAAACTGATTTCACTCGTTCCAAAAATAGATTACACTAATTTCAAAAAACACATGACACTCATTTCCAAAAGATATATTTCACTCATTTCAGAAAACACATCACGCTCATTACATAATTAGATTTCACTCAGTTTAGAAAAACACATTACACTCACTCAATTGTAATACTATGTTTCACTCGTTTCAAAAAACTGATTTCACTCGTTCCAAAAATAGATTACACTAATTTCAAAAAACACATTACACCCATTTTCAAAAGATATATTTCATCATTTCAGAAAACACATCACGCTCAATTACATAATTAGATTTCACTCAGTTTAAAAAAACACATTACACTCACTCAATTGTAATACTCCCTTTCCTAAATATAAGTCTTTGTAGAGATTTCACTATGGACCACATACGGATGTATATAGATGCATTTTAGAGTGTAGATTCACTCATTTTGCTCCGTATGTGGTCCATAGTGAAATCTATACAAAGACTTAAATTTAGGGACGGAAGGAGTACTATGTTTCACTCGTTCCAAAAATAGATTACACTAATTTCAAAAAACACATTACACTCATTTCCAAAAGATATATTTCACTCATTTCAGAAAACACATCACACTCAATTACATAATTAGATTTCACTCAGTTTAGAAAAACACAATATACTCACTCAATTATAATACTATGTTTCACTCGTTTTAAAAAACTAATTCACTCATTCTAAAAGATAAATTTCACTCATTTCACTAGTTTCAGAAAACAAATTACACTCATTTACAAGAGATAGATTTCACTCATTTTTATTTTATATATTTCAACTATCTCATATATCACTTTCATTAAACATAAGATTGCTTCTCTATTTCATAAAGTGTTGTCGGCTATTTCGCTAATTTCAAGAAAAAAACTCACTAACTTAAAAAACTAATTTCACTAATTTTAAAACATTTGTTTCACCTATTTTAAAACACATATTTCATTTGAAATGGCATGCTTCAATTATTTTTAGGACCTCATTTCACTCACTTAAAAACATACTTGTTTCAATAAGCTGGTATATTTGGAATAAAAAATGAAACTGAAATGAGTGGACAAAACAACTTCACAAAAGAAATACTAAAATACGGATCTTCAGAAATATGATATTTCAGTTTTTCTAAATAGTAAAAAATTAAACTAGTTTAAATATATTGAAATTGGTCTTGTTCTACAAATCATGTGTCAAGCAATTTGAATATATAAAAAGTTTCAATAATAGAACATTATTGTAAAATATATTGACCGTCTAAACTTTTAGGCAAAAATAAAATGCATGAAGTTGTTTTGGAGAGAGACAAGAAAGTTGATGCATGCATGCGTACCATACACAGGGAAAAGTTTTATTCTATTGTTGAGAGGGACCCTCTTAGCTGACACAGATTTGACTATTAACAGAGATACATGAGATTGCTTCCACAATACAAACCGCTATACACATGCAGTGAGCCCCTGACACACGAATCTCAAAGTAAATGAAAGGTGGATGGCTCACCGGTAGATACCGGAACCGGTAAAAAGCACTTTGCGCTGGTGAGAGCCTCTCTCCATGCCCCAACTTCCTAAGTATCTCCTAATGGTGACAAGAACTGAAAACCGATGGTCTTTGATTGAATTTTGTTCAGATTTTGGTGCAGATCGATGATGTTTTTGGGTTTAATTTAGGGGGGTGTTAATATACTTGTCTTACTGAAGCTGTTACAATCTGACAAACAGGTTACTAAAATTGTTCTAGTCTGAAAAACAGTTAACTGAATCTGTTGAAGTCTGAAACTGTTAGGTGTCTGCAAATGTTGAAATCTTGTAGATAAGTAAAAGATGAACTGAAATACTAAATAAATCTCGTTTCTGCACATGAGCTGTATTCAGGTTTTGTACATGAGCTGCAATCTTGGTCTTGTTATTCTTTTTATTTGCATGGCTCTGAGATTTTAATTGTTCAGAAATGTACTGTTGTTCTTGAATCTGTTTTTGCTGCATGAACATGATATTTGGGGTCTTACTTCGTCGAGTGCTAACCTGATCGTGCTTGGAAAAAGGATATTATGATTCGTTTTGTTAGGAAACTGTTGTTGACCTGTAGAAAGGTAAAAGTAGTTGGATGAAACTAGTTGCACATTTCTGTCCTTGATTCAGATAATTCAGTCAGTCGATTTCATAACATCTGCCGCTAGTAGAAATTATGGAAGCTAAAAAGCCAAATCAAGTTCAGTCATCTCATTTCACCTTTGCAGAGAAGAAGATACTAATTCTCTAACCTTCGAATACAATTCAGCTAGTATCTTACAATTGTACATAAATTTTTTAGTTCCTTGCACATTATATTGTTTCAACTTATTTTTCTTCTTGGTCTTGTTATTAATTGTTGGTCTGCCGCCTAATTGACACATAATTTCTGCTAATTCAGCTTACAATGAGTTGCGACACCCGGATATCGACGCGGAGTAGAGAAAGATCGGAGCGGGAGTCCTGAAAGTTCACCTTCCACAAGTTTCGCCGCCTCGACGACAGCAGAACCGGGCCCCTACTTTTGCCTATAGATAGATAGATATAGCCATATAGGTTCAAAAAGCTCAACAGCTCTCTGTGTTTCTTCTGCTAGCTAAACTTGCTCCGTTCTGGATTCAGAACTGCTGAGAGTGTTGCGTCCAATGGCTGAACAATTTTGTAGGTCGTTGCAGTGTCGCTCTTTTGACATTCATCTCTGAGATGTGATTGCCACTGCTTTGTAGACGAAGCATTTCACTCTAGGGTTTATTGCAATGAGTTGATGATCCTACAATTTTTTTAGTTCATGCATTCCCTTTCACATAACTGGAATGCAATGGTTTCATGATAGAATTGCACACTGGAACTTTCCACAGATTCATACAAGTTTTCCAGATCCAGGTATACATACAGTACATCACAACGGCTGTCATTTGTACAGAACCAACCCAAGCAATACCATCACAGCGAGGCATGAAGCGCTTTTCATACAAAACGACCTTGCCAAATAACCTGCACTCCACCATCAGCGTAGTGTATACTTTCTAGACACATCACTGGAGACCAGAACAAATTATTTATGGTGTAGTTTGTCAGGACACAGGACTAGTACGCAAAGCATTTTAGCTACAGACTATGCTGGAGTACCCGAATCCTCGCAAAATCTGTCAAATACCCTGTTCTAGATTGACATGGCTCTTTTGCAACAGGAGTTTTGGAACCCGTAAAAAACGAGCAAATAATATCATATCACCTGAGGTGAATGCCTAGTGCCAGATTGACCTTGCTCTGTCGAATGCCTTGTCACCTTCTGAGCCCGGCGGGACAGCATTGTACAACAGGCAGCAGTAATGCTCCCCCAACATTTCTTTCAGGACTGTCCTGCCAAAAGGGGAAATAGAATCTGGGTGATTAGGAGAAGTAAGTTTTTCTACCAAGTGCCAAGACTTCACCAAGGCAGTGCACAAGCAAGCAGAGCCCTGGGAATTCAACATTTGCAGGCTCATTACTTCAGTTTGCTGCTCCACAACAGCATACGCCTTCTCTGCTACGCAAAACAGAAAGAAAAAAAGTCATGAACTGCTTGTATATGGCCATAACTAGCACATAATAATTTTCTTCACCAGGTTTATCGTACACATAACTGGCACGTAATAACTGCAACAAATACCACGCTAACTAGATCTTATAGGCACTAGACCAATGAGGCCGATATTAAGAATCTTGGAGTTAACGCGCTTCAGAGTCTCTGTGAGGATTTGGTCCCCACAGAGGGCTTAGAAAGCGAGGATGAGGATGTGGTTTCAGAGGGGTATATGGCCCCTTTGCAACCAGAGGTAATTAATACTACTGCCACCGATCATCACGACACAGAGGTGATGAAGGATAAACCAAAAAGAACCTGAAAGAGGAAGGTATATCCTACATCGGCGGTGCGTAGGAGTGCGAGAGTTAGACTAAAGAAAAAATTCCATGATGAAACATGAAAGGGATATTCTGGAATAGCAGAGGTCTAGTGGACTTGGCTAAAAGAAGATTCCTTAGTGATACATCGATAGAGCAAAAATTGGATTTCATGGCGTTGCTAGAGACGGGTAGAGATAATTTCACTCCACAGTTTTTAAACACCATTTCAGGTGGGGTTGATTTTGATTGGCACTGTCTACCTCCAAGAGGTAGATCCGGAGGGATCTTACTTGGGGTGAAGTGCGAAACTTTAGAGGTACTAAATGTGGTTCACGGTGAATTTGCTGTCAAATTTCGTGTAAGGTCGAAAATTGATGGCTTCAGATGGGCTTTGGTGGCCGTATATGGTGCGGCGCAGCCAGAGCTTAAGCCTGACTTCCTCGCAGATCTGGTGAGAATTTGCGGGGATGAAAGGCTGCCTATTCTAGTTGGGGGAGATTTTAATATCATTAGAAGGCAAGACGAAAAAAATAATGACAATTTCGATGGAAGGTGGTCTTTCATGTTTAATATGATCATTGAGAGTCTTGACTTGAGGGAGATTGACCTCACTGGTAGGCAATTCACGTGGGCTAATTCCCTACCTATTCCTACGTATGAGAAACTGGACAGGATTCTCACTAGTGTTGAGTGGGAACAGAAATTTCCATTGGTAACGGTACATGCTTTGCAGAGGGCCATTTCTGATCACACCCCATTGTTGATCGATTCCGGGGAAGCGGCCCATGTGGGAAACAAAAATATTTTCTCTTTCGAATTAGGATGGTTCGAGAGGGAGGGCTTCATGAATCTCATTGCGACAGAATGGGCCAGGGAGTCTGGTGGGTCCTCTTCGGTTGAGAGATGGCAAAACAAAATTAGACATCTGCGCCAGTTCTTGAGAGGCTGGGCCAAAAATCAAAGTGGCATTTATAAAGTTGAAAAGGAAAGACTGATACAAATTATTAATGCGCTTGATGTGAAAGCGGAATCCACCCTTCTTAATATGTCTGAGCGAAATATTAAGAATGAGGCTGAGAAGAAATTACAAGCCCTCATGAGAGAGGAGGAGATGAAATGGACGCTTAGAGCAAAGGTATCTAAGATCGTCCAAGGGGATGATAACACTCAGTTCTTTCACATGATAGCTAATGGGAAGCATAGAAAGAAAAAGATAATTCAGCTTGAACAAGATGATGGTACAATTGTAGGGCATGAGAACCTAAAATTGTACATTTCTAATTATTATAAGAAGCTTTTCGGAGCCCCCGAAGAAAGTTACGTATCTCTAGATGAGAGTACGATCGGGGACATACCTCAACTTAACGTCGAAGAGAATGAGGTATTGTCTGCTCCGTTCACTGAGAAATAGGTGTTTGATGCAATAAAGCAAATGAAACATAATAAAGCCCCCGGGCCGGATGGGTTCCCGGCGGAATTTTATAAGAAATGCTGGCATATCATAAAGGGAGATCTTATGCCTATGTTCCATGATTTGTTCGCGGGCCACTTGCAGCTTTTTCACCTAAATTTTGGAACAATAACGCTATTGCCAAAAAAGGTAGAGGCTATTCGCATTGAGCAATTCAGACCGGTCTGTCTTCTCAATGTTAGCTTCAAGATTTTTACTAAGGTTGGCACGAATAGGTTGACGCAGATAGCCCATTCGGTTGTGCAACCAACTCAATCTGCTTTCATGCCAGGACGACACATCCTAGAAGGGGTGGTTGTTCTACATGAAACGCTCCATGAAATCCATACGAAGAAACTAGATGGTGTCATCTTCAAAGTGGATTTTGAGAAAGCATATGATAAGGTCAAATGGCCCTTCCTCCAGCAAGCCTTACGTATGAAGGGGTTCAATGAATCTTGGAGATCTCAGGTGGATTCATTCATACAGAAAGGCAGTGTCGGGATAAAGGTCAATGATGACACTGGACATTTCTTCCAGACACATAAGGGGTTACGACAGGGGGACTCCATGTCTCCTGTGCTGTTCAACATTGTAGCGGATATGTTGGCAGTTCTTATTGGTCGGGCAAAAGTTTGTGGCCAAGTAGGAGGACTCGTTCCCCACCTCGTAGAGGGGGGTGTTTCCGTTCTACAATACACGGATGACACTATTATTTTCATGGAACACGATCTAGTAAAAGCTAGGAATATGAAGCTTGTGTTATGCCTATTCGAGCAATTGTCTGGACTAAAGATCAACTTCATCAAAAGCGAATTGTTCTACTTTGGGAGAGCGAAAGAGGAACAAGACGAATACAGACAATTGTTCGGTTGTGGAATGGGATCTCTACCGTTTAGTTATCTAGGAATCCCAATTCACCATAGGCGTTTAACGAATAAGGAATGGAAATGTATAGAAGATAGATTTGGAAAAAGACTAAGCTGCTGGAAGGGCAAGCTAATGTCATACGGAGGCCGGCTGGTTTTGATCAATTCGGTTTTGACAAGTCTGCCGATGTTCCTCTTATCATTCTTTGAAGTGCCGGTAGGGGTACGGAAAAGACTAGACTTCTATCGATCCCGTTTTTTTTGGCAAAGTGATGAGGCCAAGAAGAAATACAGATTAGCTAGATGGGATATTATTTGTAGACCAAAGGAACAGGGAGGGTTAGGGATCGAAAATTTAGAAGTAAAAAATAGATGTCTGCTTAGCAAATGGCTATACAGACTATCTGTTGAGACCGAGGGTATGTGGGTACAAATATAGCGGAATAAGTACCTTCACTCTAAGACTTTGGCCCAGGTAACCGCTAGGCCAACGGATTCACCCTTTTGGAAGGGGTTAATGAAGACAAAGGTAACTTTCTTCCAACGGGTGAAGTTTCTAGTTGGCAATGGTACCAGTACTAGATTCTGGGAGGATACATGGCTAGGGGATACGCCTCTGGCTTTGCAATACCCTTCCTTATATAATATTGTGCAACGTAAGGAGGATTATGTTGCCACAGTATTAAACTCGGTACCTCTTAATATCCATTTTAGGAGATCCCTAGTAGGAGAACGTTGGGATGCTTGGTTGCAACTGGTCCGTAGGTTGATGGACGTTCAACTATCAGATCAGGTTGATACAATTCGCTGGAAGTTAACTTCGACGGGAGTCTTCTCAGTGAAATCTATGTATCTGGAATTAATTGATACCGGGCCATTGTCGAGGTCATTGCACTTTTGGAAGATTAAAGCTCCACTTCGAATTAAAATCTTTATGTGGTTCGTTCACAAAGGAGTTATTCTCACCAAAGATAATCTGGCAAAAAGGAACTGGGTTGGTAATTCTAGATGCTGTTTTTGTGATCAAAATGAATCGATTAAACACCTCTTTCTTCAGTGTCCACTTGCGAAATTATTATGGCGATCAATACATATTGCTTTGAATGTCCACCCTCCAACGAGCATAAACACGCTATTTGGGACGTGGCTTAATGGAGTGGATATAGTCACATAGCCAAACATATTCGGACAGGGATATGTGCTTTATTTTGGGCTATATGGAATACTAGGAATGATTTGGTTTTTAATGGAACAAACTTCACTAATTTCTTGCAGGTTATTTACAAAGCTACAGCTTGGATCCGTATGTGGTCCTTACTCACTCATGCGGACTTCAGGGAGCTTTTGGCTATTGGGTGCAACCGTTGAGAGATGGTAGCACGGACTATCTTCAGCCGATTTGGATGGCGAGCTAATAATAGGCTAGGTGTGTAGGCATCGTAGTCTATTTTTTATCGCCGAATGTGGCACTTTTCCCTTTGTGTTTCGTTTTAAGCTCGGACTATGAGCTTTGCTGGACCTTGAGACTTTGTTACGTTTTTATTTAATAAATATGGCTGCATGCATCGATTGATGCAGAGGCCGGGGGTTATCCTCCTTTTCAAAAAAAAAAGCTGCAGGAGACTAAACGAGCGCAGAATAACATCACCGGTACATTGAGTACTCCAGGCAGCTTGAAATACGGTGTGACCAGCTGCTGCAGAACCTTCCGTCTTGTAGACTTGTAGTTCCATCGCAAAAAGAGGCTTCCAAAAGATTCACCATAAACAGGGTTATCTCACGTTGGATCAGTGACGAGAAACCTCTCCGGCACTGAGTAAGGATCGATCTCGAAACGGCCTCAAAGCTTGCCCCCCTTTCCATGTCAGAAGGAAGCAAGGAATCTGGTGAGAGAACTTTAGGCACTCACCCTTAAGTATCGTTTCCACAGCTGAACTTGTACGGACGAATCTAAAAAATAAAAGATTTTGATAAGAGAGTAAAGAATATATTCTTCTATTCTTTCTTCCTTGAAATATTAAACAGAAAACTTCCATTAACTAAGTGACATATATCCCAATTGTAAGAACAATACTAAAAAGAATATAAGGATTTTAATGGAACCCGAAGGGGAGAATAAAACAAATTCATAGTGACGACATGATGACATCAGGAGCTTACAGAGTTGACAAAAAAATATGGAAGGCCTGAATTATTGCCAGACACAAAGATGATCAAGGATCATTTGTATTGAAAGCTCACCGGGTCTTTCTCCTACAGATTTAACATGCTTACTGTTGAGTTGTACAATGTCCATTTATTTTCCCCCGGGCAATATGCTGTTCCTTTTATACTTGTCAATTTGGACACTGACACGGTCTCCAAAACACACATGTGACTATTGCTTTGTCTAATTATATGTCATTGAAATTTGACGGGAAACAATAATATGAAAGTACTTTTGGTAATGAATCTACCAATACAATTTTCATACAAATCCAAATGGTTTTGTGTGCATTAGTGGTCAGAGTTTTAAAAGTTTGACTGCACATTCCAAAGCGAGATCTATTATTATGTTGGAAAATAGTTAGGCATAAACGGTATCGCACACTCAAACTACCATTTAATAAATAACATCAGAATAAAAGAGTGGAGCGAACCATGCCTTTAAATATGTGCAACAGATGATGTCATTATGTATCAGCCACAGTATATTTTCGAACAAGCTGCTCATACAACGGAAGATGATTCTTAGAAACAAAGACCCCAAACCTGTAAGCAGATGAAAACAAGATATATCAAAGGTGTAATAGTTTTATTGCCTGTTAAGTCCCGAGCAGAATGAAATAATGAAGAGTACAACACATGTAGTTTTACCCTTCAAGAAGTGCAAGTCGCCCTGGAGAAGAAAACAGTTTCGCTATTGCTTCAAGTGGGTCCCTGATGTGCATGGTTTTCAATTTTAAGGCCTTCATAAATTCAACAAACTCTCTGTACTCTGCAGTACTGAGCTTTTCTCGAGCCTAATAAAAATATCAGAAATTAAGGATTATTATCTCATACATGAGTGCAAAGATAAACATACTAACAAGATGGCAGACAAAATCAAATTACAAAGAGTAAGCACAAGCAGCATACCAGCTTCAAGAAGGCTGGTACAGTAGTAGATTCCTGGCCTCCACATCTTTCTTGAATAGCCTTATTCTTTTCACATGTTTGTTCAATAGTACTTCTCCTTGATGGAGGTGTAGATTGTTCGCCTTGGTATCCAGTTAAATCTCTCGACTCGACATTATGTTTCAACTGTGAGGAGACATTGTCTGCTATTTTAGCCTTTTTACGCCTCGCAGAAGTATGTTCCTTCAAATGTCCAGGCATAGTCGCATTATCAGTCAAATCAACAACCTGAGAATCCTGAGACAATTGGCCCCTTGAGGATACGTGTTGTGAAGTAGAGAAACAGCCATGTTTCATAGGAAGGGAAGTGCAATTGGCAGGAGTGATCTGGGTAATCTACATATCATTGTTTTTTCTGGTGGTTGCATCCAATGATACTGTAGTTCCCCGGTGCTCATTTACTGCCGTGTGGCAGGCTAGCAAGAGATAAAATACCATCTATAAACCAGAAGTACTAAATGGAATATTGATCATCCATGTGAATGCAAAGGATATAGACATACCGAGTCAGATAGAATCTCCTGCAGCAGACATTTGTCTGGAAGCGGTGTAACGCTATCTGCATGTAACAACATTTTTGCAACAATTAACTACTAAATAAAAAATATCAATAGAATAAGAGATTAGCACAAACAATGTTGCAGATCAGCACAAACACAATATATTAATTAAACACAGCACTTCATAGCATATAAACAACTGTAAGAAATGTCCTGTTGTCCATTTCCAATTTTCCACTGTTGCACTGTACAATGTGGACTAATCTATAATCAACATTCAACCGCTGGTTTAAACAGATATTTTTGTAGGAGATATGCCCTAGAGGCAATAATAAATGTTATTGATTATCTCCCTGTTCATAATTATGTTTATGTTCCATGCTATAACTGCAATGATTCTCGAGTCTACAAATAAAACGAGGCTTAGAGGGAAACTCATGTGCACGTGTGGGATAATAAACGGTAAAATGTATTCCTAGTCAAGCCTCTATGACTGGCTCAAGTATTGCATGATGATCCTGTTTTCCTGATCATGGGCATGACTATGCCGGCAATTTTGAGGGCACAATTGTTGGTAGAACACTTGTGTTGAATCGACCCAAATTGATGTTATGCTATGAGATACATTCGTCATAAGTTAATGGTTAATAACACAGGAAGTTAATGTTTGCATAATTCCTTAGACCATGAGAGTATCGAGTTTCTTCATGCTTGCTTCATGAACTTTGGGGTTTGTTAAACGTCATCCGTAAATGGGTGGCTATTACGGCGACTTACGGGTTCATGGAAAAGTATGTCAAGTAACTTGATAGCTCAAGATTGGGATTTGCTCCTCCGACGATGGAGAGATATCTCTGGGCCCTCTCGGTGTTACGGTATCCATCATCGTCTGGCCAGACACAGGGTGATTTGATCACAGGGATGCCGGAACACGGGAACGAGAAAAGAGAACAATACCGGCAACGAGGTAACTGGCATAGTGGACAAGGTGTTGATCCACGGGGATGCCAACATGTCTCACCTCGAGTATTTGTAACATATCGCGAAGCAACAGGAATAGCACACGGCAACTGGAGGTTCACTCGAATATTCATTCGTGTGGGTATAGGGGTCAATATGGGTGTCCACGGCTCCGATGTTGATCATTGATTGGAAGGGGTTTCGGGTCATGTCTATACTTCACCGAACCTATAGGGTCACACGCTTAAGGGTCATCTATCTGCTGAATACTAGACAAGGAGTCCGAGAGAAAGTCACTGGAAAAGTTTCGGAGACAACGGAAAAGTTCCGGAGAGAACACCGGAAAAGTTTTGGTCAAACCGAAAAGTTGTTTCGGATAAAACCATTGATCCAAAAAGGTTTCGGCAAGCACCGGGAAAGTTTTGGAGGTTGCCAGATTGGTCTGGTAATTTCTGGAATTTTTCCGGAGAAAAAACCGAAAAAGGTTTTCGGAGCTGCCGGAATTGTTTACCGGGTAAACGAAGATGGTTTTAAATTAAACCACCATACCGGAAATGTTCCGGAGCGCGTCCAGATAATTTTAGAGGGTGCCGGAAATGTTCTGGGACCTTCCGGAATTTTTCAGAAAAATAGTTTCGGAAAACATCTTGTCCCAGCGAGAGGGGACAAGATCCCACGGATCGTGGGGGCTGTTTTTGGGCTGTTTTTGGGGGCGCCCCCTTTAGGGGACAACCCCCTTGTGGCTGGACAAAGTGTTGGGGGGCCCCCCCATGGTGGGGGGCAGCCCCCACAAATGGTGGAGAGTGTTGGGAGGAAGGTGGGGCCCCATGGGGGAACACCATGGACAAGGGAACATGTTTTCTCCATGTTTGGTGGGAACATGTTTCCTTGTTTGGTGGGTGCTTGTTTTGTGGGCTGAAATTTCAGCCCCCCCCCCCCTCACCCCTTCCACCACTATATAAGGAGGTGGAGAGGAGCTCTCCATCCTCACTCCAACTCTCACACACATGGCATGCATGATCTGCCTTTCTTCTCTCCCTCCCACGAAATAGTTTCGTAGAGCCGAAAGGCTGTCTGGGTTCCAGTGGGAACTAGTTCTGGACGGCGAAGCCCTGCCGGATAGATGACACCGTATGTGTGCAACTCTGTAGAGAGATCGTAGTTTCGGTCTTAGTTCGAGAGTGCCTCCCGAAGGGCTGTCCGTGTGACCGTCCGAGTTTTGGAGGTCCTCCCGAAGGGCTGTCCGAGTGACAGTCCGAGTTTCGGAGGTCCTCCCGAAGGGCTGTCCGCGACACCGTCCGGGGGACTGTGCGACCGCCTCCCGGAGGGCTGTCCGCGGGGCAGATGAGGGTATACATCCTCGCGGTTGGGAGGTTGTAAAATCCTAGCTGCGGGGATCTGCACCGCCGTTCGTCATCGACTCTACTTCCGCTGCGCTACGAGTCGGTAACGAAAAATGATCAAACCTTGTATGCAGTCTCCATAGTGGTCCTGGGCTGGTGCGTAGGTCGGAAAATTTTTGTTTTCTACTGCGTTACCCTACAATTTTAGGATTAGTGTTGTGCAGCTAGACTGTGTCACCATAATGTCCATATATTCTATGAATTATAAATAAAAGTGGGTTATAAAATATTCTTGCAGTATCATACAAGAAAGGTGCTGATTATATCAGTACCTTCTACAGCATAATGAGTGTATTTGGTGCCAAAGTCCTGACCTTTCACTGATCTGCTTTCTGGAACAACAGAAGCAAAAGCCTCTTCCATGTTAGAGGGGAGCGCGGCAGGATCAAGTTCAAGAGCTCCTTCTGGAATGCCTTCTCTTTCAGTTCCCCACATCGAATGATGAGGGACACAATGTGAAAACATTAGTGTGTGATCCTGAGGTATGACTAACGGAGTTGCCTCTTTCGACTGCATAAATAAGCTAACAAAGCCTTCTATTTTTACAAGCGGCATGACAATGATGGTAGTGCTTGTCGTGAAATCAGAAACAACTTGAACAACTTCATACTCAAAATCTGTGCGCTTGTCATCATCCGTGCTCCAACCAATGTCCCATCCCTTGAAAAGGGCCCAAACTTCACCTTTCCTAGGATATACCTCATACGAGTTTCTTGTTTTTCCTTTCTCACCGGAAATAATCTGGGAGAACATATTAGTTTCTTTAGCTGTGTCTGACGCTCCATACTTAAAACGTCCACAAGCAACAGGAAATTCCCCATGTGACCATGCCACTTCTGCTTTATTTGTGGGATCAAAGTCCAGCCAAGCAAAGTGTATCTTAAACTTTGGGGTCATTTGTACCTTCGTAATTCGAGCATAAAATCTTGGCATGCCGCCTTGATTATCGTAGACAGCCCAGATCTGGTTGGGTCTAAACTGACTTACATCTCGAAGTTGGTCGAAGTTAAAAAAGGGAAAAGTATATTTTTCGTCCTTCAACTCTTGTCAAAGTTTACAAATCGTCCCTCAACTCCAATACCACCAAAACTTAGTCCCTCAACTAATTAAACCGGATATTTTTCGTCCTTCATAACGCCTTGGGCGGTTTTAGTCTGACGTGGATACCCAGTTTTGACAAACACTGCCCATGTGGCCCGGTTTTAGTCTGGAGTTCAAAACTGGCAGCTAAGTAAACTGGTCGGCCCACCTGGCAGTGGCCCAGGGCGGGTCAACACGCGGTGGCGCTCACGGGCAGGGCCAGAGCGCGGAGGGTGCTCGCCCGGAGCACGGCCGGGCACGGGGGAGCGGACAGAGGAGGACGCGCGTTGGGCTGCAGGAGCGCGCGCAAGCGAGGCTGCGACCAGGGGCGTACGTGGCCGTGGTGCAGGAGGCCAGCCGAGCTCGCGGCCATGGCGCACAATGGCGTCGGCATGAGGGGGGCAGGGGCTAGGCGCCATGGACGCCTCCATCCTCCTGAGCTTCCTACACGCCATGGACGCGGGGGATCTATGAGGTCGCCAAATCGAAACGGGAGAGCCTCAATCGCTGGCGCCCTTGTCATCTTCTTCGCCTCCGGTGACCTGCCGTACCGCCCCGCTCTCCTCCACCGTGCCTAGTTGACCTCTCCGGCTCTCCCTCGAGCCCCCGGTGTGCTGCTCATCATCATCCCATAACAAACCATCACCGAGTGCCGCCCGATGCTGCCGCCCCTGCTCACCGCTGCCCACTCTCTGGCCGCCCGACGCTGCCACCACATGCTCTCCTGATGCCAACAGGCTCGTGCAGGTGATCCGGGCTGCCGGCTGGTTGCAGCGGCCTCACTCCTGATGCCAACAAGCTCGTGCAGGTGATCCGGGCTGCCGGCTGGAGCTCCAGGCGAGTGGGCTCGGCCGCGTGCTCCAACGAGGGGAGGAAGGAGAGACGGGAATGCAGGGGGCAGCGGGCGGCTGCGAAGGGAAGCAGCAGCCGCGGCCATCCAAGCGTCTGCCCACAACGTACATCAGCACCGACGTGGCCACCTTCCGCCTCACGGTGCAGCGCGTCACCAGCGCCAAGGCCGAGCCACAGGTCAGCGACGACGCCGGCCTCGGTTTCTCCTGTTGCCCTTCGACTTCGACTCTTCGAGAATTTGCTACCGACTACTGTCATACCCTGCGGCAGCCGCGGCCAAGTCGCCGCGTACGCCCTTCTGCACCCACTGGCGGCAATGGCGGAGCAGCCGTGCTTTCCGACGCTGGACTCCTCGAACGTCATGTATAACAAGAACTAGGTGACCGGGATCGAATCTGAAGCTGCACGACCCTGCGCCATACTGCCCTTCATTCTCTTCCACGGGAGGTCTTTTAGTCACTTAACTGACATGGTGGTCAAACCCAGGCCACGTGGCCGGTATTAGTCAAAACCGGTGTCCATGTCAGACTAAAACCACCTGAAGCGTTATCAAGGACGAAGTTATCCGATTTGAATAGTTGAGGGACTGAGTTTTGGTGGTTTTGGAATTGAGGGACGATTTTTAAACTTTTGCATGAGTTTAAGGACGAAAAATATACTTCTCCCTTAAAAAAATCATTACATAACACTTCTACTCCGGCATCATCAGATTCTTCATCAACATCCGTACCTTCTACAGCAGAGGGAGTGTTATGCTCCCCATTCTCTACCACTGGCGCCTTTGCAAAGATCCCTGTGTTCATGTATGTACCATGCTGCCTCTCCCCAACCCCTTTGGATTCCTTATGAGATTTATTTCCTCCGGACGAACCAGCATATTTGGCATCAAACTCCGAGCCTCTTACTGACATGCTTTCTGAAACAACACATGTGAGAGGCTGTTCCAAATTAACGGGAAGCGCTGCAGGATCAAGTTCAAGAGCTCCTTCCGGAATGCCTTCACTTTCAGTTGCACCCATCAAACGGTACGGAATATAATGCGAGAACCATATTGTGTCATCCTGAGGTATTAGGTATGGAGTAGCCTCTTTAGACTGCATAAATAAGCTAACAAAGACTTTTATCTTGACAAGCGGAATCACAATGATGCTAGTGCCAGTCGTGAAATCAGAGAGGACCTGAACAACTTCATACTTGTAGTTCTTTTGGTTGTGAGCATCTGGACTCCAACCAATATCCCATCCTTTGAGAAGGGCCCAGACTTCATCTTTCCTAGGATATATTTCATAAGAACTCCTTCTACCAGTGAATATCGCATGTACAGGATGCGAAAAAGGTCTCGTGTCAGTGTAAATCATAATACCATGGGTGGTGGAAACCCTATAGGTTCCACACCCGACCGTTCGATCTATTACCAATCTTTCCTCCACCTCTCCATCAGGACAAAGTTCAACCCATCTTGCATGTACTTCATTATTCTCGAGATCAACTTTCTCTATGAAGGCATAGTAATTGGGAAACTTATCTATGTCACTGTAGATAGACCAGATCTTCCCAGGTTCGAACTTCTGAAGCAATCTAATTTCTGAAAATACTCCTGAACTTATCCACACCTCAGCAAACTGTTGATCTGGACCAAAAGGAACAGGTTGCTCAGTTAACACATGTGCTATAAAGGCCTTCGAGCAATTCTGGCAGTGGACAGCTTTCTTCAAAATTGAATGGTAGTACTGATATTTGGTGCCACAAGTTGGACAGCTGGTCCAAAATGTCCGCAGCCTTGCAGAACTTGAGCCTGATAGCTGTTGTTGCTGACACTTATTATGAAGATTCATAGTATAATGGAGTGAGATATACTACTTGCAGACAACAAAGAACAAGCAATAGCCCAAAAAGGGTAAGTTTCCAATCTGCACCAAACAAACACAAAATTATGATTAGGAAATTTCATGAGTGCATTGTAAAATAGAAGAACACTGAGCGCTTCTTGCTACATAAGGGTGTGTACACTAGTGTTATCTTAGCAATGCCATCTAGCCATTGTTACCAACATGAAAGACCGTTAGCACACAAAACGTAATTCATATGTTATATAATCTATTTAAGCCTCATCAGATAATTCATAGGCTAAACATGTGGATTTCACAGTTAGTCAGGTTGGATTTCCCAGTTAGCCACAACTTGGTTTTCCGGTGGATTCCGGTTAAACCTGTGCCTTCATGTTCTTTTTGTATCTTTCTCAGTTTTTAAATTGTCCCTGAAAAATTCTCCTTTGTGTTTTGAGGAGGAATCCTTTGACAGGTTGGCTACAATATTGGTTTCAAGGTAATGCCCCCCCCCCCCCCCCCCAAAGGACAATTAAAACTCCACAGTTGGTGGCTTGTACACTGCCTTCTTTGGTGTTCTTCTAATGTGTGTTCGAGAAGAAAAAGGGATGACGACAACTGATAGCTTAGCAAGATAATAAAAACACTCCGTCCGCAACAAAAGTAAGAAAAAATAATGATGATCTTCATCAGTGACTTTAGTGAGTGGAATCCCTTAAATACATCAGATTTCTCTCTACCTTCTGTGCAAGTTTAGTTATACTTCAAATTCTTCATTGCTCAATCATGTATTTATTTAATGATGTGCCATTTTTTTTTACTAGATAATGCAAAGGGTCAAGTTTTAGTCTCTCTTAGCAATTCGCTGAGTCTAATTTTTACTCTCAACTCTAAAACCATGTACTCCGTCCGTATCAAAATATAAGACGTTTTTTGACACCAACATAGTGTCAAAAAACATCTTATATTAAGTTACAGAGGTAGTAATTTACATCCACAACTATACATACCACTGCAAATAATCCCATTAATCTAAATACCATGTTTTTCACTGATACAGCATCCGTTGTCAGCTGTCGCCTTGGAACAGACACCTCCCAAGTTCTTGTCGCAGTCCAGTTATCACCCCGAAACAACAAATCTGTGCAGTCCACTCATCAGTGACCTGTTCTTCAAGCTTCACTGTGAACCTCCCTTACAAACTCTAAAGCAGCTAACCCACCTACATTCATTTTGTCTCTTATGCAGTAAGTCTGAATGTGTCTATTTGTATTTTCCCTGTTTTCTGCTCAAAATCCCCCCCCCCCCCTCTTTTCCCATAACAGAGAAAAGCTTTGTGGTACATCATCCAGGGGAAGGAGGTCCCTTCCCGCCCGTTTCTTTGCCGATCATGGCTGCAAGCTTGGGTGGGCGATGGTGTCGGGGCCATGGGTGTTAGGGCGGCGGCCCTGGAGGTGGGGGTCATGGGCTCATGGGCGGAGCTCGCGGCTCGGGTGTGAGCTGGTTACCATGGCCGTGCGGGCGGTGTGGTGGCCAAGGTATGACGGCCGGAGTTGCCTCGGAGGCTTTGAGGACGTGCCGGGGTGAAAACCTGCTTTGGCTCTGCCAGGCTGGAGGTGGCGTCGCCTATGGGCGTCGTCTCCTTCTTGAAGGCGTCGTCGCGGCTCCTCTACATGCTCCGGTTGCTCCGGGGGAAACCTTGATCTCTGGATCGGGCAGTGGCGATACTCTAGTGTCGTGCCCTTCATGAAGGCACCGCCTTGGAGTGTCCGGCTCGTCGTGCACGGCTTCCTCTCTTCGCGGTGACTCGTTCACGGTTGAGGTCTCCGAAGACTCCAAGTGGTGCTCTTTCTGCCTACATGTAGTTTGCTTGGAGTGGATGGGGTGGTTTAGCTGTTCTTATACACCCTTGTATCTTGCCTTGAGTGTGTGTGTTGTGGGGTTGAGTTGTGTGTGTGTGTTGGCTTGTATGTGGATCGTTGCTTTATATATAAAGTGGGGCGTGAGCCTTTTTCGGTGAAGTCCACTTCCACACTGCAGAGGCAAGTTTCCCAAAGGAGACCAACAGAGATACCAATCCTCTGGTGCGCACGAATCCTGTTATAAAACCCTAACGGGAGTAGAAACTGAGGCCATGTCTAGTGTTAGAAGGGAATAGTGTGACATCCCTAGATTACTAAACCCTAATCATGCTAATTATTCATGACAAGTCATCATCATTAGACCCTAACAAAAACAATTTAGAAGTAATACAAATTCAAATTCCAAATTCAAATACAAGTCAAATTATTAATTCTTCAATTAATTGAATAAAAATGTTCATAACATTGCAAATAATCCCAAAGCAATTATAAAAATAAAATCAACATTATTAAAATTCCCAAAATGACCCTAGCAACTAAAACAGTACTCAAAACAGCCCCATTTATTTCATTTTTAATTATGAATAATTCAAATGAATTGAATTAAATCCCAAACCCACTGTGGCAGAGCAGAATATTGCAGGGTATTTGATTTGGCAAGCTTCACATTTTTCTAAACTCATTTGCTATTAAAAGAAAATGCAAAACGTTAAAGAAAATAGAAAACAGAAAAAGGAAAAGAGTAAAAGGGAAAAACTACTGTACCTGGGCCTAAGTCTACAGGGAGGCCCAGCCCAACTCGCATGTCTTCTCCCTCGCACTGCTCCTCCCTGCGCGCTGTCGCCGCGCGCGCGCACCCCGCAGCCAGCCCCCCTCCTCCTCGCGCGACAACGAGCCGCTACAGGCGCCCGTGTCGACTACTTGGCCTCGCCCTCGCCCCGTGGACAAACCCTAGCCCACTCCCTCTCCCTCTCCCGTGCTCTCCTCTCTCACCCGAGCGCGGCCATGGCCTTGCCGCCGTGAACGTCGCGGCCACCGAGCCCTTCTCGCCGCTCCGGCGTGTCCAGCGTCCTCGCCGTCCTCGACCACGTCGCCTGCACCCCGCCATCGGAGTCGGGGAGGACCACACGGTCGGGATCGAGCTCGACATCACCCGCTCTGTCGCCGGCGATCCCCGGCGATTCCGGCCATCCCCTGCGCTCCTAAGCCTACACCGGGCCTCCTTGCGCCTCCCCAGTGAGCACCTGTCCCTCCCCCTCTCTTTTCGCTGTCGTTCGCGAGCTCTAGGACGAAGAACCGCAGTGGCCGAACCCGCCGCCATCTGGCACGTCGCCGGCGTCACTCCGGTGACCGTTTGGTCCCGCGTTGCTGCCCGTTAGCTTCGCCGCGTCGCGTAGGCTCTCCCTAGCTGCTTACTTAGCTCACGCGCGCGCTGCAACGCCGAATCCGAGCGCCGCCCGAGAACGCCGCCGCCCGCCGTCGTCGTCGCGCGCCATTCCGGCCACCCCCGCCCGCGAGACCGCCACCGTTGGACGCGGCGCTCGACGCCCGTTCGAACGGCACCGGCCGCGTCCATTTTGGCCCACCGTAGCGCAATCCCGAGCGTCTCCGGCGACGCTCCGCCGCGTTCGAGCTCGCCGGCGCGTCTCCGGCGACGGCGCTGACCTGGCACCGCCTGGGCCACTGGCCAGTGGGCCCAGTGGGTCCCGCTGGCCCGGTTGACCCGGTCAACCCGCTGACTGGGCGGCCCCGTGTCACTGACATGCGGGCCCCGCCTAAATTAAACGATTTTATAAATAAATATAATGTTAATTAATCTGTTAATTAATTTAATCACTAATTAGTCACTGACAACTGGGTCCCACCTGTTAATTAACCTAATTAACTAAATTAACCCATGTTTAATTAAAATTGTCACTGACCAGTGGGACCCACTGGTCAGGTTTGACTCTGGTCAGCCGGATTTGACCGATGACGTCACTCTGACGTCATGGTGACGTCACCAGTCACTGTTTCGGATAATTAGGATTTAATAAATAAAATAATTCCAGAAATTCAATAAAACTTTGAAAAATCATATAAATTAAAGCGTAACTCGGATGAAAATAATTTATATATGAAAAACGATCAGAAAAATATGACGAATCCGATTATGCCACTCACATACCTGTCACACCCCTCTAGCCTACTGAACATGGAACCGTCCCCTCCGGTTCGGTGTACCGATAATCACCCGAAGCTGGGAGGACACTCCTGGATATTTTCCCGCTCCGACTAACTTGCGTAGTACTGCATTAGGGCACTCCTCGAATAACGTGCTGCCATGCCATGCATCTGTGTTGCATTTGTTGCTTGTATTTATTGTTTCTTCCCCCTCCTTCTCTCCGGTAGACCCCGAGACCGACGTTGCTGCCGAGTACGACTACGTCGTCGATGACCAGACCTTTTCAGCAGAGCTTCTAGGCAAGCAAAACCCCCTTGATCATTCCTATATCGCCTATTCCTTCTCCCCCATGCTTGCATTAGAATTTGCTTCTGTAATTGATTGCTCCTATTCTGATGCATAGCCTGTTTTTGTAATCTGCTGTTGTTACTTTACCTGTCATCCTAAACTGCTTAGAATAGGTTGGTTAGTGATCCATCAGTGACCCCTCACCCTTGTCCCTGTTGCCCCGCTTTGTTACCAGTGCCTCGATCATTGTGATCGATGTGCAGAGACCGACACATCACCGCACACCCCCCTTAGTTGTACGACTCTGCAGGGCTACTATCAAGTGTCGGGGGTGATACCTCGTACTGCACTCCTGATGATATCTCTGTAGTATAGCACATCGGTGGTGATTGCAGAGGGTGATTCCTCGCGCTCCCCTTCCCGATGATGACTCTGTCATGCAACCCCTCAAGTGGGGACCATCGAGGGTGATTCCTCCTGGTTCTCCTTAACGGATTACATCGAGTAGGAATCCATCGAGGGTGATTCCTCGGGTTCCCTTTGATGTTTTGGACACACGGTTACCATGACTTTTACCTCAGACCTTTATTGCAGGCGGGTCGACCCCGAGGGGTACCCGCGGAAAATGTGGAGTCGGGTTGACCTAGAGGGTACCCGCGAGATAATTACGAGGCACGGCCGGGCAGGCAGAGACCGCCCTAGAGAGGGATGGGCCTGACCCTTGTTGCACTTCCTCGAGACGGGACGACAGGAGTACTGATCGTCACCGCGAGCTCTCAATACACTAACGGATTTGGGTATTTGATCTGAGTTGGCCGCTGGCCATATACGCACTACCACCACATGAGATAATTGTTATGGGACCCTGTACGTCGTATGTATCAGCCGAAAGCTCTTCAGATGTCACAGCTCAGAGATGCGGGCTGATTGTTGGGGTGAGTTGGTTACGTCTGTGATGTTTCCACAGTCGTGCTTGGGCCCCGGCCAGTCTCGCAACGTGCAAGAGTGCAAAGGGCGATGGCCCAAGACCCCTTCGCACTTAGGATTTAGACCGGCGTGTTGACCTCTCTGCTGAGCCTAGGTAGGACTACGCCCTGTTGATTACCCGAGGTCGGGCATTACCCAACAAGTGTGTCCGGCCAGATGTAATCGAGCGTGCTGGGTAACAGTAGTGCACCCTTGCAGGGAAGTTATCTATTCGAATAATCGTGTCCACGGTAACAGGACGCTCAGTGTTGTATCCCGATCTACTACAACTTGAACTGAATACATGTTACTTTAACTGTAAGCTCCGGGGTTGCTTTCTCGCAGGGAGTCGAGGAAGGATCTCTGGGCTTTGCTTCTACATGCTTGTTACTTTATATTATGCTACTAATCTGCACTCTTTTAATGCTGCAAGACGCTGAAGATGCTAGTCTTCGATAGGCTAGGCTTTTCCCCCTCTGTTCCGGCATTTCTGCAGTTTTAGTCCAAAGATATAGCCCCATTCATTTGATATTGCTGCATACTTAGTATAGTTCTGATATAAGTCTTGCGAGTACTTTGGATGAGTACTCACGGTTGCTTTGCTACCTCTTTTTCCCCATACCCGATTGTTGCGACCAGATGACGGATCCCAGGAGCCAGCTGCTCCCGTCGACGACTGCTACTACACTTCCGGTGGAGCCTACTACTACGTGGAGACCGACGACCAGGAGTAGATTCGGAGGCTCCCAGGCAGGAGGCCTGCGCCTTTTCGATCAGTGTCGCTGTTTGTGCTAGCCTTCTTAAGGCAAACTTGTTTAACTTTGTGTCTATACTCAGATACTGTTGCTTCCGTTGATGCTTGTATGACTCGAGCTTATGTATTCGAGGCCTCGAGGCCCCTGGCTTGTAATATAAAGCTTATATGACTTTTATTTGTGTTTAGAATTGTGTTGTGATATCTTCCCGTGAGTCTCTGATCTCGATAGTGTGCATTTGCGTGTATGATTAGTGCACGGTCGAGCAGGGGCGTCACAAATAGAGAGGAAGATTGGTGGAATCGATTGATGGATGTTGTATTGAGCCTCACGGGCGAGTATATATAGGAGTACAGACTTGGAGGGCAAGAAGCCTTTCCTGGTAGGAGACGGATTACAAATCCTAAACTATCAAATACATGTAACTCAAATATATCTTCAACATCCCCCCGCAGTCGTAGCGGTAGCGTTGCGAACAACAGGAGCGTCGCGGACGGTCAGACTGGAGAGAATAGTAGCCGACGGGCTAACATCCCCCCGCGGCCGTAGCGGTAGCATTGCGAACAACAGGAGCGTCGCAGACGGTCAGACTGGAGAGAATAGTAACCGACAGGCTAACATCCCCCCGCAGTCGCAGCGGGAGCGTCGTGGACGATGTCGCGTCGCGGACGCGTGGACTGTAGAGGAAGCCGACGAGTTGCTCAAGCGAGGTGATAGCCCTTTGTGCCGTTGTCGAGGGAGCCGAGAGCGTAGGGTGGTGTAGCCGTGGTTGAGGTAGTCATGCGAGGGACGTCGTGGTCGATGTCGAGTCGGGGTGGCCGGTGTCGAGGTAGTCGCCGTGGACCGGGAAGAAGAGCGGTGGCGGCGGCGGCCTAAGGAGGAGGAGGCGGCGGCTAGGTTAGGAGCGCGGCGATGCTCGAAGTAGCCGAGGAAGAACCCGACAGCGTGACGAAGACCGGCGCGGACGGTGGCGTTCCCGCGCCAAGGGAGGCGGCGCGGCGCATACCACGTGGACGTCGACGCACGGGGACGGTGAAGTGGACCGCGTGCCGCGGCGCTACGGCCCGAAGGGACGACGCAGCGGCAGCGCGCGGGTCGGGGCGACGACGGTGAAACCTCGGGGCGGTGGCAGGGACCGCGTGCCATGCTCGCTACGGCCCGATGGGTTGACGCAGCGGCAGCGCGAGGGTCGGTGCGGCCACGGAGACGGCCTGGAGCGGACGGCCTCGGGGCAGCGATGGACCGCGGGTCGTAGCACTACGTCCCGAAGGGGCGACGCAGCGGCAGCGCGCGGGTCGGTGCAACCTGGGGAGAACCACGGGGCGACGGCAGGGACCGCGTGCCACGCTCGCTATGACCCGATGGGGCGACGCAGCAGCAGCGCGAGGGTCTGTGTAGCCACGGAAACGACCTGGAGCGGACGGCCTTGGGCGGCGATGGACCGCGGGCCGCGACACTACGGCCCGAAAGGGCGACGCAGTGGCAGCGCGCGGGTCGGTACAACCACAGAAAGAACCATGAGACAACGACGCTGCGATCCGAAGGGACGACGCAGCTGCAGCCCGTTGCTCAATCGGAAGAGATGCGCTGTACTTGATAAGAATCTTCATGGAATCCAGTGAAGCGACGCGGAGACGGCTGATCGGACCGAGGACGCAACGAACGAGATCCAAAAGACACGGACCCACGTCGAGGTGCGTCGCATGACCGACGGGGCAGGAGCACCACAGTGGGACATATGTCGGGCAGGCAAGCTGATCGGTGTATACCCGCTGTGCAAAGAAGAAGATCCATGCACGCACGTGCATGCAAGGAGCAACTCCAACGCGGGGCAACGATGAGCAGCCGCATGCGTGGAACTAGTGCACGCGCGCGCATGCAGCACGCCCGCGCAGGCGCGCGACGGCAGGCCAACGCACGACCATGCTAGCGGCCGCCTACCAGCGCGCTGACGCGCAGCAGAGCCCGGGAGATGCGGGTCTTAGACGAAGGGCAGCGAGCGACACAAACCGATCTTAGATCGAAAAACCAAAAAAAAATATAACACCGATCAATCGATCGGCGAGAGAGAAAAACCCAATCAACGGATCGGGAAAAGGAATCTCTAGGGCAACCGGTCAACACGACCGGCGGACGAACCCTAGGTACGGACGGCGCGGCCCCCATGGAGGCCGACCGCCCCGGGGGTGGCGCGCGGGGCGGAAGCGGCAGGCGGTGGCTAGGGTTGTATTGAGCCTCACGGGCGAGTATATATAGGAGTACAGACTTGGAGGGCAAGAAACCTCTCCTAGGAGGAGACGGATTACAAATCCTAAACTACCAAATACATGTAACTCAAATATATCTCCAACATCTAGGAATGGGCGTGACGGATCGACCCAAAATCAGCGCGTGAAAGCGAACGGCTCAAGTTCCCCCAAACCCTAGCCGACCAAAAGGAGATCCCAGACCCGGTGGCCATGATTGAATCCGGATTTTGCCCCAAAGTTCATCAGCCAAGACGTACGCCATTAAATCGAACGCGAGCCTTTTGCTGCCTCGGCGCATGTGGGAGGGGAGAAAATGCGAGTACCTCAACGCGAGCCTTGTCGGAGGCCAGTAATGCACGACGACGAGGGTCTCCGGCGAATGGCAGCGGCCGACGCCGACCCCGGCCGACGAGGAAGAGGAAGGGAAAGGGGCGAGTTCTTTTTTCTGGAAAGGGGTGAGTTTCAGTAGCAGGGGGAGTGAGGAGAGACGGTGTGGAAGTACTGAAATGCTGGAGATGAACCAACGAAGGAAAGCGAATTAATTTCAGGTCCTACTGCATTACTATTCCTAAAAATGGCCCTTTTCAAACTTAAGTACTCCCTTTGTAAAGAAATATAAAAACATTTAGATCACTACTTTAGTAAGTAATGTAAATGCTCTTATATTTCTGTACATTCTTAGGGCCAGTTCTTTTGCTGGCTTGTAGAATAAGCTGGAATAAGCTGCCCCCTACCCAGCTTATTCTAGAAGCCCAACCAAATTTATTTTTTTAGAAGCTTACTAATTAAGACTTGACTAGTAGGCTTTTAAAAAAATATTTTTGGTTGGGCTTCTAGAATAAGCTGGGTGGGGGGCAGCTTATTCTAGAAGCCCAAAAAAGCCACCAAAAGAACTGGCCCTTAGCCCCTTGGGAAGCTTGTCCACATTTGCCACTCGAAGTCACGTCAAATCCTTTGGCACGATTAATATACAGAGTCGTGCCAAACGGTTTGACACGACCTAAATCCGCGTCTAGCAGCCCGTCTGACGTGGCAAAAAGCGAAGGTGTCAAACTATTTGGTGGAATTATTAAAGGTGCTAAACCGTTTGGCGAAACTAAACTTTCAAGGTGCCAAACCGTTTGGTGCAACTAAATTTAAAGGGAAACGATTGGCATCAACCAACTGATGATAACGACACGTGCGTTCGTCGTCACCTCAGTGGTCGTTGGATCCGATTTTAATAAGATGACTTGGGAGCAACTTATTACATAGACTAGGTTTTACAACTGAGCCGTTGTCGCAATCTCCCCCATGGCAACCGCACTCTTATGGATATGGTGCATAGCATGCTTAGTCATGCAAGTTTACCAGTAAGTCTTTGAATGAAGGCATTGAAAACAGTTGCACACATCCCGAATCTTGTTCCAACTAAGTCAGCACCGAACACACGTTATGAGATGTGGGTAAGAAAGAAACCAAGCTTGAATTACTTGCGTGTGTAGGGCTGCCCAACTGAAGCTAAAGTATTCGATCCACATATTAAGAAGTTGGACCCAAAGACAGTTAGTTGTTTTTTCATTAGGTACTCTCATAGAGGAAAAGGATACCGCTTTTATTGTCCAGGTCATACCACCAAGTTTGTGGAAACCAGGCAAGCGGTGTTTTTTAAGGATAATGAAGTCACTGAGGTTAGTGCGATTGATCTTGAGGAGAAGCGGGTGTATGTTCCATCCCCGACTATCCAAGAGAACTTTATCCCTATGCCTAATATGTATGAGACACCTACTGGTGATCTTGAACCTGAAGTGGATCCTCAGTCCAATGAGGAGCCTCAACATAATGCAGATCCTCAAAATGATGAGGATCCTCGGTCTAATGATGATCCTCAACCCAATGTTAATTCTCGCCTTTCCCGTGCAAGAAGAAATGTACAAACTGATGAGCCTGTGAGAAGATCACAACAGGAAAGGAAAAAGGCCATCCCGAGCGATTTTGTCACTTTCATGTGGGAGGATGAAAATGGCATGGGGAAGGTACAAGATCCGACCTCATATAAGGAAGCCACTAAAAGTGAAGACTCGTCCAAATGGTTGGTCGCCATGGAAGACGAATTGAAGTCTATGAGCTCGAATGATGTTTGGGACTTAGTAGAAGTTCATGATGGAGCCAAAAGGGTATGTTGCAATTGGGTCTACAAAACCAAATATGATTCCAAAGGGAACGTTGAAAGGTTCAAAGCGAGACTTGTAGCAAAAGGTTTTACACAGAGAGAAGGGATCGATTATAAGGAGCCCTTCTCGCTTGTGTCAGCCAAAGATTCTTTCAGAATTGTCATGGCACTTGTAGCTCATTATGATTTAGAGCTGCATCAAATGGATGTCAAGACGGCATTTTTGAATGGTGACTTAAACGAAGATGTTTACATGACTCAACCTGAAGGTTTTGTCATGGAAGGAAAAGAACATATGGCATGTCGTTTAAAGAACTCGATATATGGCTTGAAGCAAGCTGACAAGACTATTAAAACTTTTGATTTTAAAGAAAATGAAGTGGACAACTACATATATGTTAAATTTAAAGGCACTAGGTTTACAATTTTAGTCCTATATGTGGATGACATTCTATTGGCTTGCAGCGATAAAGACATGTTGCATGAGACCAAGAGATTTTTGTCTTCAAATTTTGATATGAAGGATCTCGGTGAAGCCTCGTATGGTCTTGGCATTGAGATTCATCGAGATAGGTCCAAAGGAACATTAGGATTATCTCTAAAGGCATACTTTGAGAGAGTACTAAAGAAATACAATATGCATAAGTGCTCTTCCTCACTTTCCCCCATAGATAAGTTTGGGACATTCCCATGTCCAAGGAACCAAAATGAAACTGATCAGATGAAGTCGGTTTCTTATGCTTTAGCTGTCGGAAGCATCATGTATGCTCAAGTATGTACACACGCCCTAACTTAGCTTTTGTAACCGGATGCTTGGCAGATTTCAATCTAATCCAGGACCGGGCCACTAGAAGGCCGCAAAGAAAGTCTTGCGTTATATGCAAGGTACTAAAAATTTCATGCTTACATATAGAAAGTCTGATAACCTGGAAGTAATTGGTTACTCAGACTCTGATCTTGTCAAGTGTGTGGATAGGAAGAAATCCACGTCAGGTTATATATTCACACTCGTTGGAGGAGCCATATATCATGGAAAAGCTCCAAGCAAACGATAGTTGCCTCATCTACGATGCAGATTGAATATATGGCATGTTTTGAGGCCACTGGGCAGGTAGTATGGCTAAAGAATTTCCTTCCCAGACTTAAGTGGTAGACAACATTTCCAAACCACTCAATGTTTTTAAGGCGGTAAGACGAGGCAAGGCGCTGGGGGCGCCTCATCGCCTAAGCACTAAGGCATAAGGCAAGGCGCCTTAGAGAGATCTAAGCAGCAGAATATAGTATAATTTGGTAGGCAAATAGGCAATCTAAGCAGCAGAATATAGTATAATTTGGTAGGCAACAAGGCAATCTAAGCAGCAGAATATATTATAATTTGGCAGGCTCCTTGTTGTTGCCTGTTGTTGGTTGTTGCTGTACTAGAGAGGAGGAGGAGGAGCTGCTGGAGAGGAGGAGGAGGAGGAGGAGTTGCTGGAAAGGAGGAGGAGGAGGAGCCGTTGGAGAGGAGGGGGAGGATCCACTGCAGAGGGAGCAGATCTGCTGAAGAGGAGCCACTCGAGAGGAGGAGAAGGTGCGTGTGGATTGGGCTCTCTCTCTCTCTCTCTCACACACACACACACTCTCTCTCTCTCTCTCTCTCTCTCTCTCCATTCTTACCTGTTGGTGTCAACAACATCTCTGTTTCCCGCCTGCCTCGCAAGCTCAAGGCGTCCTATATGGACTAGGGCGCCCCCGGACGCCTAAGCAGACGCTTCGGACGCCTTAGGTACCTAAGGCAAGGTGGACGCCTTGAGCTTGCAGGGTGCCCTGGTGCCTAAGCGTCGCCTAGGCGCCGCCTTACGAACGCCTTAGAAACAATGAAACCACTGACATTGTACTGTAATAATGAACCCGCAATTTTCTATACGCATAACAACAAGTCAAGTGTTGCTGCCAAGCACATTGACGTAAAGTATCGTGTTGTTCAACATAGAATCCATGATCAAACTATTAATGCTAAGCATACCAGTATGACAAGTATGCTTGCGGATCCGCTTACTTAAGGCTTACCACCCAATATTTTTCGTGAGTATGTAGCCGACATGGGTTTAGCGGAAGCCTTTTGATCCTGAAATTATGGGACCCCTAATATAAACCACTCCCCATAAAATAATATGTATTCCATTTCAAAATAGGATGTGTGCTATGTGTATAGAGGTTCAATGGCATTTCATTGGTTGTTGTAACACCTTACTCTGGTATGTCATTTCTATGAAGAATGGGCAAAAGTTATTGAGCGCAACAATCAAAGGGGAGAATGTTGGAATTGATCTAAAGGCCCAACGGGCTGTAAAGATAATGATAACGTTAAGGGGAGGGGCCATGCACCAGTACGTTCCCCTCACCCCAACTAATGCGCCCTGATCAGGGACACCGTAACCAACAAGTGGTTTCGGTCCCCTGTCGCCAGCGCACATATATTAGATGGGGGAGTAGCCGGCACCTACGATCTGACTAGTTCACGTACAGTTTATTCCTACTCCCCACATCCCTAAAACCCTAACCGATCTGGGGGTCGCTGCACAACGGGAAGATCATCTCCAAGCTCTGCCCCTATTCCAGGGCAGTGCCGGTGGCGCCCGGAGGGATGCCGCTACCCGCTACAGCAATCTACCCCGAGCCTACATCACACCTGCATCAAGTAGGCACAGGACTTCGCATCGACTACACCAATGACTGCTTCCATTGGTGGTAAGATCCTAATCCATCTCTCGGATCTATGTAATTAGGTGATCTAATGACTAGGCTTAAATCTAATCACATCTATCCTACTGGATTAAATCTAACAATGTTCCTTTTGGCTAGGGTTGTCAGTATCCTGTATCTTATTACGAAGATGCTGATATAGTTACTTTGTGTAAGTTGACTCTGTACTTGTGCGGCGTTAGAGCGATTGTATGACAAGATCATTATCAGTTTCATGGCTGGAAACCTGAAAGGCTTGGCTGGCTACCGATGATGAACAGTTTATTCCCGGATCGACTGCAAAACTGGAACAGGCCAGGCCTGTTACGCCGTTGAGTACAAGCAAATTTTTCGGCAAGTCTCGACGCAACGTTGGAGGCATCAAGACAATCTCAAAATTCGCTGGATTTTCCAACTGAAAAGAATGTGGCCAAACTGACGCCATGTAGTTAAGTTACAAAAATCTTTAATCCGGAGAAAGATGAACGAAGAATCATCATATCCATCTTGCTCCAGGAGAGCACAGTTTCAACAAGTTTCTTTCTACACAAAAAGAAAGGAGGAAACAAAAGACCCTAGCAGTACTTCCAACACACTGACTGAAGGACCAAGGATTTCTTCCTTCATAAGAAGCACTGATGATGATACGCACGGCTATGCAAGTATGCGTGAAAAAACATTTCACATGAAGAACAGGTGCAACCTGGTGAAACTTAAAAGTTACAACCAGATTGCACGCCGGAAAGTAGAAATCAAACAAAGGCCTATTGAACAGATCCAGAGTAACATCCCAGCAGCAAAAAACTGCCTTTGCTCAAAGAGCATGACCAAGAGCGGATCACTCATCTGAACGATGCCATTTGTGGATCTTAACCATGCCAGCACTGAAGTAGATTTGGGAGGCAGCGAGGAACAGTAGTAAAAAAGTTATTAATGCCAGACATCGATACTCCATAGTTCAGAACATTAACAAGATGATCAAGACATCATAACAAGCACCAATCATGATAGCATACGTGCTACCGCGACCATCCAAAATGACATGTTTGACTGGTAGTACAGGTAAGAAGAGCTAGGAACAAGAGGCATGCTCCCAGTCCAAGAGAAAAGCAAACCAGGAGTCGTGACCTTTCAGACATGCCCTGTGGAGAATGGATACTCCTGATATTCTTCTTGCATCATATCATGGCCTGGAATCGGAACAATGCTCTCTTGGAGGCGGTGGTGCGTAAGCGACATGCAGTACTGACTCTTTCCAATGTTCACAATACCTAAGAACTTGCCATCAATATCCCAGCGCAACACATTTTTCTTATTAAACGTGATCAGCAACTCACGCTCCTTTAGCACAACCATATCGTTCAAATACTGCACCGTTGAATCAAGTGGTCTTCTCTTTTTCTTTTTGAAAGAAGTTAAATAAAGTTGTCTTGATGCCTCTACCATTGACAGGTCAATCCGGTACTTGAAAGCCCAGATTTCAGCCTTGTAATCCTGCATCACCCAGACATCCATAGAAGACCTTTCACTCGAGCAGCACCAGAAAGCAAGCGTCTCCTCCATGTCGAACAACTTCCAGTAACAGTATGGCTGGGAAAGGGTGGGACCGTGCATCCACCGAAATGTCTCCGCTTCTGTGTCAAACACAATAATGTCTACGCCACCTCCCGTAATGTTGACGTAAACACAAAGACCCCAGTGCAGGCTGCCATGGTGGTGGACTGGTGGTGAACGGTACGTAGAGTACAACTTGCTCAGTAAATCCTGTTCCGCTGAAGGTGATGAGAGAGTTGACATTCTGACTCTGACGTGCCTCGGCCTGTCAGATCCCACCGTGAGGATGTATAAGCTGGATTTAGACAAGTGGTCTGGCCGTGAGACCCAGAGCACCCTATACTCCTCAGTTGAATGGTGGCAGTAGAAACCGGCTATGGTGTTGTACTCCCTCTCAGGCAGCGGCAGGAGAGCACACTTGCGGATGACCGGGTTGCAGATGTAGAACTTGTAGCCCCGAGAGACGATAAGGAAGCCATCACAAGCGCCTCTGAGGCGATTTTGGGAAAGTTGTTTGTAGCCCGGGAGGAAAGGCCAGAGCTGCTGCTGGTGGGGGGCTTTCACGGCACCGGCATCACGGAGAACGACGAGGCTGGCCGGCCGCCCTTGCCCGTCGACAATGGGGAGCGACGGCTGGCAGCGGCGCTGCTCGAGCATGAATGCAGGCGTGGATGTCGCGCTGCGCCATGACTTGCTGACGGCACGGCAGCGGCCGACGTCCTTGGGCGGCAACCTGATGAGTATCTTGTCAACGATTTCCTCAGGCAGGTCCTCAAGCAGGGTTGCGCCTCTCTTGCTGGGCATCGTAGTGCTCCGTCAGAGTCCGGTCAGCTGAAAAGACGCGACAAGGTTTAGTCCTCCGCCCACGGCTAGCTCCTTCAGAGGGGAGCAGCTTAATATCAAGAAGACAAGCAAGTAAACTGGTAGAAAGCTTAGCTCTTGCATTGATCAGTAATGGCAATTACAGGGGTATTTATACAGGAGTCAGGACTTAACATTTAACAAGCGCAAGTGCTGGACGTGGAGAGTAGATGCAACCAACTCAAGACTTGGGTCTACTGGAAACAGAGTGATGATAAATAGCGAAAACAGAGTCAGTCACGCACGGCTAAACTGAATCATGTACACCGTACTGAAGCCAAATACACTATAGCCCAACCAAAACTACACGAGGTTTACCCTCGGAGAGTCCAGCTCCACAGCGGCGGCGGCGAGCTATGTGCGCATCGCGAGCGTGTTCCGTCGCCTCTAATCTGGGCGCCAACTGCCGATTGTACAGAAAAATGAAGAAGGATAGAGAGGGATGGCGGCCAGTTTGGGCGGCGAAGGTGCTCACCTACGTCGGGGATGAAGGCGGCGGAGAAGGTGTCCGTCCGAGCGAGGCAGAACAGCAGCCCGGTTGGGTGAGTGAGGGGGGGGGGGGGGGGGGGGGGGGGGGGGCGACGCTTGCTGACCCAGGCAGGGCGGGGGTGTCAAACTGTGCCGGGGCTGTGCTCGTCCGCGCCCAGGGCAGGAGGGGTGCTCGAGATGGAGGAGGCCATAGCACGAGGTGCGGACTGCGGAGCGGAGGTGAGCGAGCACGACCCGGAATGCAGGAGGAGCCGCGGCGGCGACGGCGAGGCGGATCCCCTCCCCTTCCCTCGGAGAGAGTGAGTGAGGAAAATTTAGGGTGGGGAATTTCCGGTCGCAGGAGTAGATTTGACTCGGCAAGAAAAGAACAGGAAGAAGATATAAAGATAAAAAAAAACAGAAGAAAAAACAAAGGAAAAAAATAAGGGCGACGCTACGCGTCGGCCGGCGGATAATAAGAAAAGATCCGCCGCCTCGCTGATCATTGGATGGACATGTTAATCGTTCGTCCGATCTATCCACGTAAGCAGCCGCTCCCTTGCAACAAGAGTGGTGTTGCAAAAGACCCTCTGCAACAGCCAGCTTGTTGCAATCACCTGAGCCTCTACGTTTTTATTTTTTGCAACAAAGGTCTTGTTGCAGAAATTTTCGTAACAGAGGTTTTGTTGCAGAAATCAACGTGTTATTTTATTTTATTTTTTGCAATAGATGTCTTGTTGTAGATTTTTTTGCAACAAAGGTCTAGTTGCGGAATTTTTAAAGATCGATAGAATCCTTTTGCAACAGGCGTCATGTTCCAGATTTTCTTTGTAACGGGGGTCGTGTTGCAGATTTCTTTTTGTAAACAGCGACCATGACATGAAAGTGATGGTGTCGGCGGCAGGAAGAGCTTGAGGTGGTGGCGGCCATGGCCTTGGCCGGCCACGGCCGAGGTGGGCGTTGGCGTTAGATGGCAGCCGCCCATGTTTCAGGCGTCTCGCCAGTCGTGGTTGTGGTGCTCGTGGTGGTGCCGTTCGCTGCTTCAGTGATCCAGGAACACCGCTCGCCGCCGTTATCATGGCCGGTGGCTGGACTTGGGAATTCCACCGGCTCTAGCGAACAGTGCTCGTGGTTTGTAGAAGACGACCGGTGCCCAGGCGGTTATAAAGGGAAGAAAATGAGTAGAGGGAAGAGGTTGGAGAAAAGATAAGGTTGGGAAGGGAGATGTGGGTGGACCCCACAGGGGACACGTGTTGTTCAGGAGAGGCGGATGACACGTTGGAGTTTTCCACCGGCTGAACCGAAGCCTTTCCGAAAAAATAAATATACAAAAGTTTAAAAATGTTTTTTTTGCGGGTAAGACCTTGTATATTACTCAAACATCGTTCAGATTACAATCAATGTTGCAAAGGTCGACTGCACCTTGAGGGCCCAAGCCTAACCAAACCACAGTTCTACCGAAATTCATCAAGAAATCTCTAAATTTGTTTTGGCTCGTATTAATAAGAGTAATACAACTCGTACGAAGAGACAGTAGATGCTTGATCTCAGCAACTACCAAAGCATAGATCGATCTATCCAAGCTTCCATCCTTTAGGATTTGCACTGCTGACATAGAGTCCATCTTCAAATGTACAGGCAAGTCTGATCTTTGTATTAGAAATATACTTTTGCATCTTGCATGTATTTTGAAACATTCTAAATATATCTATTATAAAATTCACTTTATATACAAAAGTTAAAAAATGTTATCGTGCATTAGAAATATGTTAAACGTGTATAGAAAAATATTTCTAATGTATACCAAAATTGTATAATGTGTATGAAAAAATAGACATCAAACATATATATGAAGAAAATGGTAATCATGTATTTGAGAAATGTTAAACATGTACACGAAAAAGTTCCTGATGTATACAAAAGTTATACAATGTTTAGGAAAAAGTAGACATAAAAAATTATATGTTAAAATTTTTTAACCACGTATGTGCAAAATGTTAAACATGTATATAAAAATGTTCCTGATGTATACAATAAATGTATAATGTGTATGGAAAAAAGTAGACATAAAAAAATTACAAAAATTTTAATCATGTATCTAGAAAATGTTAAACATGTATATAAAATGTTTCTGATATAAAAAATGTATAATTTGTATGGATAAAATAACAGAAAATATATATGTTTTACAAAAAAATTAATCGTGTATTTGAATGTTAAATGTACATATAAAAAATGTTCCTAATGTATACAAAAAAGTACTTTATTATGGAAAAAGTAGACATAAAAAAATACAAGTTCAAAAAAGTTCCTGATGTATACTGCGGCGGCGACGGCGAGGCGGATCCCCTTCCCTTCCCTCGGAGAGAGCGAGTGAGGAAAAATTAGGGTGGGGAATTTCCGGCCGCAGGAGTAGATTTGACTCGGCAAGAAAAGAACAAGAAGAAGATAAAGATAAAAAAAACCAGAAGAAAAAACAAAGGAAAAAAGAAGAATAAAAAACGGTTAGGAACCTTCCTAAGAGCAAGTCCAACAGTTCCCCTAAAACTGGTTTTTTGGCTTTCCAGTAAAACTTATCTGAAAGCAACTTTTGTCAATTCCCCTAAACTTCTTCCCCTAAATTCATTTCTATTTTATTTTTACACAAAAGATAGATAATTGGCTTGGACTCGCCACTCAGTGACACACATGACGGCGGAGTTTTGAGGTGGCCGCCAGCGAGGGGAGACGGTGGCATGGGCGCGGCGGCGCCGGCGTGGCTGCACGGGCGACGACGCAAAGGTGTGGTGGGCGGCGGTGGGTGGCCGTGGCAGCGTTCCGTCGGCATTTACGGGAAGTTGGGGAGAAAAAAGTCACTCCACCAGTTTAAAGTGACCATAACTATACAGGAAGATGATCGTCCTGTAAACTTGGGGGAGAAAAATGCCATTTTTATGAAATCTTGTAAACGTTAAGGCCACTTTACAGGAGCGAGGTTCTTTTGCTCCAACTTCACATAAACATTGTTGTTTTAGGGAAACGGAAGCTATTGAAGTTGCTCTAAAACCTGTCGGAAAAAAAAAACCAAAATGGGTCGGCCGACGAGGCGTGTGGGAGGGTACGCGTTTGATCCCTATTTCACGACCTATGCAGGGAATAGAGGACGCGCCTATGTCTCACTTAACGCGAGACCAGATTGAGCCGGCCCAGCGGGGACATAGGCCTTCAGCGCTTTTTCCTTTTCCCTTTTTTTTACATTTTTTGCATTCTCTTTTCGTTTTATTTTCTTCTTTTGCTTGTATTTTGAAACATTCTAAATACATATATTATCAAAGATCACTTTATATATAAAAGTTTAAAAATGTTAATCACGCATTAGAAATATGTTAAACGTGTACAGAAAATGTTCCTAATGTATACCAAAATTGTATATGTGTATGAAAAAATGGACGTCAAAACATATATATGAAAAAAAAATATTAATCATGTATTTGAGAAATGTTAAACATGTACACAAAAATTCCTGACCTATACAAAAAAAATGTATAATATTTATGAAAAAGTAGACATCAAAAAGTATATGTTTAAAAAATGTTAATCATGTATCTGCAAAATGTTAAACATGTATATACAAATGTTCTTGATGTATACAACAAATGTATAATGTGTATGGGAAAAAGTAGACATAAAAAAATATTTTTTCAAAAAGAATAATCATGTATTTGACAAATTTTATCTACCATCGGTGGTAGTTACCACCACTTGAGTTTTGTATGTTGTATGTAGTATCTATCAAATCGGAGAGTATATACGTGTAGTATGTAGTATATAATAATGTTTAGATAGTATATATACTAATTTTTCGGTAGTATGTATCTTATTTTGAGTATGCTTTTTTTTACATAAAACTATGTACGTATTTCATAAACATAATAAAAATTATGGGTCAATTTGCAATTTTTTCATGTAACTCAATTTCAAGTATCTTATATATAGTATATAAACATACTTAAAATGATAAATTAGTATATATACTACCACATGGTATTATATGAGACATGTGGGGTAACTACCCCCAGGTGGTAGGATGAATTTTCCCTATATATTACCATGTGATAGTATATATACTACTTTATTATTTTTAGTATATTCATATACTATATCTAAGATACTCCAAAGTGGGTTATACGAAAAAAATTGCAAGTGGGCCCATAGTTTTTATTATATTTGTGAAATACGTATATATTTATACGTAAAAAACAGTATGCTCAAAATAATGTACATATTATCTAAAAAGTAGTATATATACTACATACTACGCGTACATATACTCCGATGTGATAGATACTACCTAGAATATACGAAACAAAAGTAGGAGTAACTACACCCGGTTCGTAGGAAACATTATTTATATATATTCTGCAACCCCCTCCAGAGTTCCTAAATAAGCTGAGGAACCACCCCCACTCCTACCTGTTTCTTTTCCCGAAGGGAGCGAGCGAGGGAGCGAGTGGCGCGGTAGCGCCGCGAGGGAGCGAGCAAGCTCGGGTCCGCCGCCGGCTGCAGCACGCGGGCACCACATCCCACGATACCTCCCTCGAATGGCCCGTCCTTCCTCCGGCCGCCGCTCGGATTCTCGCCGCCGTGCAACACCAAGCCCCGCGGCCGCGTCGCCCCTCCACCCACGCGTTCCACTCTGGCGACACCCAGAGCGAGTGGAGCGACAGGGCCGCCGGCATCTATGGCTTTTCCGGCGAGGAAGAGGAGAACGGGCACCTCTAAAGTAGATCCGCCCTTCCCTCGACCAGATCCAGGCCGTGCGACCTCCCCAAGCGCCCAGCACCCCGACCACCCCTCCTCCTTCGTCGTCATCCAGCGTCCGATCCCGCCGGCCGCTCCTCTCCCCAACCACGGCAGCGCAACTCCCCACCACTAGGCCGGGCGTCTCCATTGCCCGCGGGACACCTCCGCTGATGTTCGGCGCTCTGCACACCTCTCCATACATCCAGCAGCGCACCAGCTTCTCCTCTCCAACTCGGATCCGGTGAGTGCCTCCCTAGTCTCTCCTATTCGGCCCGGATCCGGCGAGCGCTGCCCCAGCCTCCGATCCAGCGAGCGCCGCCCCAACCCTCGAAAAATTTCTTCGTCGACGCCCCTGGCATCTCCGGCTCAGACCTTCACCACCAACGCAAGTTTCTGCTCCGATGCGGTTGGAGATGCGGCACACATGGCAGGAGCGAGGGCTGCCGAAAATGGTGGTGGTGCCTCTTGCCACCAAGGGTGTGCCTCCCACTGCAGTAGCTTGCGTGCACCCCCTGCAATGGGCCACAACTCGCCGCTGCCGCTCGATGTCCATGGTGACTCAGCTTGGTTGTAGAAAAACCAGAGGCTGCTTCCGGTGTGCCTGCAGTTAAGTTTTGTAGTTAACTTCAGTTAACTTCCGCTTAGAATCTTGATTGGTTGCCTGATACGCGTCGCCGGGCACCACCTCGTCTCATGGGCATCTTCCTCCATGTCGGCCAGAGCAGAACGACGGCCTCGAGCCCACCATCAATTTCTTCAGTGCCAGTTAGCCGCGGCCGCGGCGGCAGTTAGGAGAGCTCGTGTGTGTGTGTGTGCCATGGAGGAGGCACGGGAGGTGTGGCACATGGATCCGGCCAGGAGCGTCGTCGGGCGCGCGCGGTAGCGGCGACGCGCGGCCACCGCCTGCGCTGCTCCCTCTTTCTTCCTCTTTGTCCGCAGTGAGCTCGGCGAGAGTATAGCATCAGCAGTTAACTTCAGTTAACTTCCTCGGTTCCTCCCTCATGGAGATTATCATTTGGAAAGCAGCCCACCCCGCTTGTGTAGCCTTCTCTCTCTCTCTCTCTCAGCCACACTAGTACTGCCAACTCCACTGTGTCTTCTCTTCATGTTCCTGAAACCGAGTTGCTGCGCTGCCGTTGTCCAACTCTACTCGGTCTTTTCTCTTCAGTTCTCAGAATGGAGATAAATAAGAGAAGTGGATGTGCGGTGGTGAGAGGATAAAGGCTAACGTGATGTGGAGAGAAAATCATGACCCACCAGGTTGACCCATCGGGTAATCTTATTTTTTGTGTATACACAGCAAAAAGATGGTGTTCATAGCTACAGCAGTTAGCTTTTTATATTTTTGACCTGACCATGTAGCAGTTAGCCTTTTATTTTTAATAACAAGAGCTCTGTAGCAGTCAACTTACACGCATATGTAGTTAACATGAACTGTTGTATTGATGCCTCCATCCAGTTCGCTGGATACCCCAGTGCATGGTTAAGAAAAGAAAAAGGGTTTGCATTTAGTCAGTTAGGAGGCACCATAATATTCTGTGAAAAGTTTCAGTAAATTGAAAAGTTTCAGTTTAGTCTGTGCCTGTGTGCTGATGCCATAATTTTCTCTTGGCAAGCAGATTTTTTGTTACCTATTCATCTACAAAAAGTTGGACGCATTTTAAAAATGGTTTCGTTATGAAAAAAACATGGAAGTTAACTTTGTTATTTCTGGTAGTTAATTGTGGCGACCCTGACAGTTAGGACTAAAAATAACGTTGCAAAAACAAGTTCAACTTGGTGGCAGTTAATTTCACCAACGGGTGCAGTTAAACTAAAAAACCAAAAAAAAGTGTTGACCTGACAGTTGACCACTAAGACTGTAGCAGTTAACCTCATCGGTCTTAGCAGTTTGCATGCTCCATAATATTTTGGGCTAAAAAACAAACTAAAAATTCAATAGTTAACGGGAATCCATTGCCGTTAACCATTGGTAATTTATGGCAGTTAACCTCGATAGTCGTGGTAGTTAGCGTGACCGACGAAAAAAGAATGACAAAGAAAAAAAATAGCATCTGCACTCCGACAGTTAACTTGGTGTTAACTGCCGTAGTCCTCGACAGTTAGCTATTTCACCCCCCACTGTTAGCTTGACCTTGGCAAAAGAAAAAACAAAGGGAAAAATTAGTATCTTGAGTCGGGCAGTTAACTTGGAGCTAACTGTCGCAATCCCGACAGTTAGCTATTTCAGTCCCAACGGTTACCTTGACCTGAGCAAAAAAAATTGCAGAAAAAATTAGTATCTTCAGTCCGGCAGTTAACTTGGTGTTAACTGCCGCCATCTTCGGCAGTTAGCTATATCAGTCCTAGCAGTTAACTTGAATCGGGAAAAAAAGAATAGAAGAAAAAAAATTAGTTTATTCGGTCCGGCAGTTAGCTTGCTCAGCATGGGGCGGTTAGCTATTCTGCTCGAGCAATTAGCATGTACTGTAGCAGTTCGGGCAAAAAAGGTCGAAAATGAAGTTAGTTTTTTGAAAACTGCTCTTAAACCGTTGCGAATCTGAAAAAGTGTTCTATATGCAAAAGTTCGGGCCAATCGATAGTTTTCCAACAGTATATCATATGCATCATTCCGACAAACGGTTTGAAAAATTCTTTCATAAAAACATTGAAAAAGTGTTTGATAAATTTTCAGTTTTTTGAATTTTGTTTAAAAACCGTGCCGATTTTCAAAACACTTTCTACATGAAAAAGTTTCGCCTTTTCAATAGCTATCCAACGGTACATCATTTGTATCATTTCGATGAACGGTTCAAAAATGGCGACCAAAAAACAGTGCGAAAAAACGATGCCAGAAAATGTCCGCCCGACAGTTAACTGGTATAGGACGCTCAGTTAGCTAATCTGTTTCGGGCAGTTAGGAACGGTTCCTGAATAGCTTATTCAGGAATGGGTTGCAGAATAGCTGGGATGTATATATATATATATATATATATATATATATATATATATATATATATATATATATATATATATATATATATATATATATATATATATAATGTTCCTGATTTATTAAAAAAATGAACTTTATTATGGAAAAATTAGACATAAAAAGTAAGTTTAAAAAAATGTTAATCTTGTATTTGGAAAATTTTAAACATCTATATAAATTTTTTCCTTATCTATGCAAAAAAATGTACAAGGTGTATTAAAAAATAGACATAAAAAATATAAGTGTTTTACAAAAATGATAATCATGTATTTGAAAAATGTTAACGTGTATAAAAAAAGTTCCTGATGTATACGGAAAATGTTGAATGTGTATGTAAAAAAGTTGAAATCAAAAGAAAGAAAAGCAAAAAGCTTGCAAAAACTAAGAAAGAAACAAAGAAAAAAGAAAGCAAAGAAAAAATTAGTATAAAACATGAATGAAGTGAAGAAAACGAATGAAAAAACAAAGAAAAACCGAAGAAAAATGATAAAGGAACAAAAGAAAAGAAAGAAAATAAGAAAAAAACATAAAAACAGAAAAACTGGACCAAACCAGTACGTGGAACCGAGCGAGCAAGCAGCCTTTCCTTTTAGAAACTACACCCTTTATTGAAACTAGGAAGTATGCCCGTGCGTTGCAACGGGGGAGAACTTGTTTTGTTTATTGACTGCCAACGTCCCACGACAACATTCGAAAGGTGCCACCTAAATATGTCCATCAATTGCAACGGAAGAAAAAAAATCACTTCACTCTCCTATCCTAGTAAGCATGTAATGGTTTAAGCCTAAAACATAAGCAAGAACCTAAATATACGCTTTTGCGATGTTTCTTGTCACAAGCGTCAACTTTAGGGGTAAAAAAATGGAATTTACTCTTTCATTTATGATACACATCAATTATTCCGGGCATGAATAAGAATTATGTGCTTTCAGCATGCCCATCTTTGCAAAAAGGCTACACCTCTGCATAACTATTCAACAATTAATACTATAGAAAAGCTAATCTTGATCGATCAATGTGGGCCTGCATGTATAGTTGTTGAGTTCCTCCTTCGCATACCTAGCTTGATATGCAAATTAGCCTAAGTGAGTATCGGTTTTCTTCTACACGGAAATGAATAAAAAAAGATTTTGACCTTGAAGATGAACAGAAAAGGTAACATGCATGCTATTAGGGTATGCATTGCATTGAGGATCCCAATCCTTGCAAAATACTCCCTCCGTCCGAAAAAGCTTGTCCCTCAAATGGATGTATCTAGCACTAAGTTAGTGCTACATACATCCATTTGAGAGACAAACTTGGGACAAGCTTTTTCGGACGGAGGGAGTATCTCTCTAGCACTCTTTGAGTTATGCAAAACACATATGAAGTCAGATAGAAATAAATCAACAGATGAAAAATTCAGAATTGTAGGAATATGAAATTACATCTTTCCTCCATCGCACTCCGGATCGATGCAGCTTTGTAAACATAATATGCCAAGTAGCGTGCGTGCGTATTCATCATTATGCTAACACAGATCAATCAAGCTAGCCGGCAACTTGCATTTTGCTGCTGCTGCGCACGTGTGTGTTTCTGTTTACCTAGGAAAGAGTTGATCCTATTGCTTTGTAAACGTGCGTCGCCACATAATACTGTTTCTCGGTAACATGCATTGGCTTGGAGTAATCAGCACTCGGCAAGAATGTGATGCACCAGAGTGAACTTGTAATCTGCGAGGAGGATGCTCCTGAGTCCCTGACGGCAGCGGCGCGGTTGAGAAACAGCGATACGAAGCCGGTGTTCTCTCGGCACGCCTTGTTGAGGCGGAAACAGATCCTCTAGATGTGACCCAAAAAATCGATGAAGGGAGAGGAGCCCGGCCGGCTGGACATCCTGCAAGTGACGGCAAGGGAGGAGCGCGTGACAATGGTGTTCCTGGACTCCCGGTTGCAGACACCACCCTGCAAAGGCACCCGAGGCGACAACCTGTTGCTTTGTACAATTGTTTAGGCGGGTGCTGTCTATAATACGATGCCATGTCGACTATAGACTGTACTATAGACACACTCTTACTATGGTCTGTCTATTTAGTTGTCTATATAGGCCCTAAAATTTGGAAAACTGGGAGAAAATCATCATGACTTTGAAAAGCAGAACAGAACATGCATGAGTACTCCAAAGTCAAACAAACAAAGATAAAAATACATTATAACCTTTATGCTCGATCTGCAAGAAATACGAACTCAACATAGGGATTTATGAGGTGTACAGAGATGAACTAAAAAACGGGATTAAACTACCGACTGCCTCTTTCCTTCCTTGCTTAATTTCAGCAGCAGGGTTCATCCTTATTTTCAGGAGTAGTTTCACATCCTTATAGATTTTCTCTCTTTCCTTCCTTAATTTCAGGATAGGATTCAATTTTGCTTCCTTCCTTAATTTCAGCAGCAGGGTTCATCCTTATTTTCTCTCTTTCCGCCCAGACGACTTATTTCCTTCCTTATTCTCTTTCCAATCATATAGAGGAACGGACCAGCGGCTTATTCTCCTTTCCTTCCTTATTTATCTGAACATGACAAATTATTTCCTTCCTTATTGACTCCTGAGAAGGCTCCTTGATACCCAGAAAATTCAAAGACGTATTTAAGTTGAGAGGATTGCGTGCAAGGGAGCGAGGTGGGACTAATATATGAATCAAGCTTTCCTTACAACACATAGTGCGAGGTAGCATAGCTGGTCGTGACAGTAGTTGTTTGCCATCAGGTCACGAGTTCAAATCACCAAACCAGCCACTATTTTTTGCCTCCCCCGGACTGCACTGGGCCATCCTTTGTTGGGCTGCAGAAGATGGGCTGACAACGACGCAGGTAGATGCGGTGTAGGAAAACGAACCGGACTGCACTGGACCGTGCTTCGTTGGGCTGCGGAAGATGGGCTGAAAATGACGCTGAGAGTAGATGTGGTGTAGGAAAAATCTTGGACAGGCAGAATTTTAGTACCACCTTATAGATTCTTAAACTATAATATGAGAGCGAGGTGGACGGACCAAAAACGGACGAAATTACGGTGGTAAGAAGCAATAGCCTTTTTATTAGTATATATATATATATATATATATATATATATATATATATATATATATATATATATATATATATATATATATATATATATATATATATATATATATATATATATATATATAATAATATATAATATATATAATATAATATAATATAATATAATAGGTACTAGTAAAATGCCCGTGCGTTGCCACGGGAAACAAAAATGAAACATTGGTTTCTTAAATTCTTGCTCATCCATTATTGCGAAAAAGAATCTCTTCTTGTAAAGCCAATATTTGAGGTCAACAAGACTTCATTAGAATTTTCACTTCCGAACTGGCCCTAATTTTTACCAGTAGAACCTTGGTGTTAACTTCAGCCAAAAATATAATATATGATCGGATATGAGCTTATTTTCACCGGCAATTGTTATGAAGCTACGCCGCTCGCTGAAGCTGGTCTTTGGCAATCGATGGGCGGTCTTCATCGCTCCGGTGACTCTTCGAGCTAAAGTGCAACCTTCTGTGGCAATGGATCTGTCTGTTCGCCTCTTTCTTCCTCCTAGGGCTATGCCAACAAGGAGGAAGTGTTTCTTCTATTTGGGGGCTATGTATGGCCTAGAGCCATACTGCCATGGCAACCTCGTTGCCCCAAGTGGCTCGTCCCTGACGGCGGCGAGGTGCAACCTACACGGACGCAAGGACCTGATCATGTTTTTGTCTCTCAGTTTGAGGTCCTTTCTGTAAAAGTCCAGGGACTTGTTATGTATTCTCTTGTTTCTTTAGGGCCTGGATGTCATATGTGCTGTATCATGTTATTACTACGATGATAATAAAGCTTCGGGATCCCTCCCTCTGTTAAGAAAAACTCTGGTAATAAAATTACAGCCATGTGATATTCAATCGCCAATTCTATTATTTGTCTAATGAAACTTTTTATTCTATTTATCTTCTGGCTCTACAGAGAATAGCAAGGTCACGGCAACCAGATTGTTATACTCCGTATAACATATCATCACTACTAAAAGAAAAATGTGGTACATTACCACTACATCTACAATCCATATGACAAACAATAGTGGCCCGTAGCTCGTACAAGTGCAGTGTCCATGTTAGAAGGTTTAGCACACTTTCCTGCTCCATCCATGCTACAGTTGAGTACTGCAATATGAGTGGCAAAGTACAACCCTACAACTGTATTTCAAATAGGCATAAGAGGGAGAATATATTGCATTACTTCTGATCCTCCAGTAGTGTCGCCTCCTTAATGGTTCCAATAAATTGATATCCTTGTTTGACTACTTCTATAAGAAATATAATGTTCCAATAAATTGGTATCCAGGTTTGACTACTTCTATAAGAAACTTACTTCATGTAGTGTGTAGACACTTGAACAAACATGTGTTATCTCATTCCAACAAATACTGGAGGACTAATAGACATAGCCCTGGGCTAGTTGAAGTGGTTTCTGAAAAAGAAAATCATGATATTACAAATTGAAGTTGTCCACAAGAGAAATATCAGTTTAATTTGACACAGAGTTACAATACTGGAGAAACTGAGATTTACAAAGTAATTTTGAACTAAATAATATAGCAAAATCAGGTTATAAGGATTCACTTATTTCTGTTCTGAAAAATCTACGCATTGTGTAAAATGGTAAATAAGTGCAGAATTTGTACAGTTAGAAATAGTAGACTTGTGACACACTAATCAGATTATCGTGATGGAGCTCAGACTTGTAAGGCATTATAGATGGCAACACTGTCCATGTGAGTGACACAACTTAATGTACCTTTGTTCAAACTTATAGTTTTGCAGGACATTATAAATGGCTTTAAAATCCAATTGTGCTCTACCCTGCAAGCAGCCCACACTTGTGTTTGAACACAAATATCTCCTGGATGAACCAAGTCGCAGGATACACAAGCATCCAGATTATGGACGGATAATATAAAACATCTAGTTTGACGATGCACTTGTTCTTGGAGTAACCTGCAACAAAAACAACCATTCCTTTCCATCTACTATTAAATTTGAGACAGCGGTTTGCTCTAATGCAGGTACTGCTACAGTGTAAGGATTGAGATTCTCTATGGTTCTTCCTTGTCTACAAATAGAAAGGAATAAGAAAAAAGATATCCTGATCAATGCTATTGACAAAATTCTGTGAAGTCCTTCTATCTCATGCAAACTAACGGCGATGTTTCCCTACCACCATGACAGAGGAAGATAAATTAGGAACGTAAATAATCATCTTGCGTAAGCTGTGACTATAATCAAATATATTACCACAGAACACGAAAAGCCATGGAGATGTCATGTAAATTAAAGTGATCAAGAAATAAACTATAAACTAATTAGAACCATCAACTTTTTATACTGGAAGAGTTCATCTCTTATTACCTCTTTGCCTCCTGCTCTGTGTCCTGGAAAATCCACAACAATGAATCAAATATTTTATCTAGAAACAAAAATCAAGAACATTTTTTTTAATTAGTTAAGCTCATCAGCATCTCTGTTTACTTTCCTTATATTATCCGAACTGATGCTAGATTTGTTAATACAACATAATAGTAGTACATTTGGCTTGACCTCTCAAAACTATCGATGTTGTAGCCACCTAGTGCATCTCTGAAGCGCTCAACAAAGGGGAAATCTTTTGCTGGAAGATGATGTTGCATTTCCACTTGTTCCAACAGACGAATTATTAGGCGAAAACTAAAATTACAAATGAAGTGAGTAAAAGTAAAGGTTCAGACCGTCAGAAAATCACAATCAGCTCTTACTGCCACCACTATAAAGCTTGTAAAATTACCAAAACATAAGTTAAAACTGTAATTTTAAAGCCAGTGATGGTTTGGCAAGTAATAGCACTATGATGCCAATTTACGAAAACCAAGGACCAGACAAAGAACATCTCATGTGAGCTAATAAACACAAGGCTCCATGTTCACAGAAGAAAATAAATTTCAATCTATTGCTAGGTGCTTACATTGAGCTTGCAGCCAGGATAGCAAGAAAAAATTTCTCAACTTCGAAATAACAATTGACGATTCCTTTTCCAAGTAGATGAAAACACCATCTAATAATGTGCATGAAAAGGCAAGTTCAAATCTCTTGAGATATTTAAAGGGGTGCAACAGATGCTAATTACCTATACATGTATCAGTTATAGTTTGGCTAGCTATGGGCAGAGGTAACTAAGCAGCAAGAGTTATTATAGTACCTTCCTTAGCTAGGTAGTGTGCAGCCATGTTGGCTGGTCATCGAGCCCACCTGATTTGGTTTCATATATAGATTGGAGTAGCATCTTGATCTCAACTGCTAAAGTAGACCCTTTCTTACATTCTATCTTTTATGGCAGATTGCTGCGAGGGTGGGCAGAGGTAACTAAGCAGCAAGAGTTATTATAGTACCTTCCTTAGCTAGGTAGTGTGCAGTCATGTTAGCTGATCATCGAGCCCACCTGATTTGGTTTCATATATAGATTGGAGTAGCATCTTGATCTCAACTGCTAAAGTAGACCCTTTCTTACATTCTATCTTTTATGGCAGATTGCTGCGAGGGTAAGTTGACCAAGTCAGAAAAAACGCTAATAATTCCTTGACCATGGCAATGAATAAACTATAATGGAAATACGGAAATCAGTTAGTAGAAAATTAGTTTTATGAGGAGCAAAACATTTGTGAGCGAAACTGAGTTGCAGTTTATAAAGTTGCAAAATTAGAGAAAGAAAATGCTTTGAAACCGACAGTTGTAATGAAGAAGTACTGAATATAAACTGCAACTGTGAGATCGTTCACTTTGCATAGGTTTTACTTGTGCGTGCGGAGAATAATTTCAATTCCAGTTTATGGTTCATGTATATTGAACACCTTCAGCCCAGCACCCCACAGGACTTGAGCGACCCACACATCAATCACCTAGTGTACTATCTTTAGAATCACAAGCATATCTGCATGTAAGTGCTGCTAGTATCCTAATACAATAGCCAGGAATGACAGCACCAAGTTCCCAACTATCTTAACTGACAGACAACAATAGTTCCACTTCCACATGGAAGTTGAAGTTGACTGACCTAGTAATAGAATCAAACGATGTGCTCATAAGAATGATTTCTGTCAAGTCATGAGCAATTTTCTAAAGTGGATTTCAAAGTTCACTTTGAACAGAAAAGCCATGAGCAATGGACGATGCCTGCACATGTATTGGTTAGGGGTCATCATGGATTGGAAGGAGGTCTACAACAGTACCTTGCTCTGAAGTGTATTTGCTAGGATTTGGATTTGGATAGGTCGTTACACGGGCAGTGGAGAGGTGGGTGAATACCTGCGCAGGGCCGAGCTGGGTAGCCAACATGGCGAGTGGAGTGGGACCAGAGCAGCAAGCCGTCCGGCATCTGTGTCCTCTCCTCCGACTTAACCTCTTCATGAAAGAAAGAAAGAAAGAAATACCTTGGACCCAAAGAAGCTGAGTATGCACGGCAAGATGCATAGCAACCCCTGAGAAGATACGAAACCCCTCCCATTGCTTAATCTCCTGCCAACCAGATGTACAAACAGAGTATACGAAACCAGCATACACATACGCTCTTCATAGCATAAAAAAACAGAAGTACCAAACCATTCCAAGAAAATCTTGTAGTATAGTCTATCAGAACACAATATATACACGCATGTACACCATGATCGTCACTAAAAACAGACCACTCCGGCTGGCAAAGAAGCGGCAGCAAAGCTCCCGGCGGCACACTTGTCGTCATCAGGTTTCTCTTTCTATACTTGGCATGTAGACCTCAGAGTCATTCACTTATCCTCAAGATATGGTCACTTGCGATCGTCATCTGCGCATCCAGAGTAGCTATTTTGCTGATAAGAGAGCCCCTGTCATCTAGGGTAGGACGCAAGAAGACATCTACCTCTGTCATGATATCTTTTTCTTCGTCGTCATTCACCAGAGCTTGGCTGAAAGACTGCAGTGCAGCGATGAGGGCAGAGGAAGCTTCTTCTGTGTCCATGGGATCATCATCTTCAGTTTCTGATTCATCCTGTGACAAAGAGGGATTTCAGTGCGAGCAAGAAATTAAAGTGTATGTATAGACAAAAAAAACTGTGCAAGGCTACAGATTCTAATGATACAACATCAATTTACTTAAGCTCTTACATGGGCAGTGAAGGTCAAGGTGAACCTAAGGAAATATCATAGTCAGCAAAAAAATGTTGAAAGAAGACGATCAAATTAAAATCATGTAACTAAATACATAGAAGAATCTTCTTATAAATAAATCAGGCAACCAATATTTTGTCCGATATTCAAAGAGCTATGTTTGAATGACTCTTCTATACTATACGATGCTCTATGCCAACAGATAAATGAGAGCCAAAAGAGTATTATTAAAATTGCATGCATGCCTTATATATACCAAGGGTCGTTCTTGATAAAATTTGTGGCTCGTGCCTCATGACATTTAGAAGAAAAAATTGGATAATATGTAGGTGCTAGCACTTTGCAGAAGGTACAAACCTTACAGGTTCACTCAAGCAAATACCACAAATCATATAATCGGACAACAATGGTTCACAGAATTACAGAAAAATTGAGAGAGAGAGAGAGAAGCAGCAACAGGTTGGAGTTCAGAGAAGAACTGCAGCAACGGGTTTGAGAAGAGCTTCAGAAGAAGTGCAGCGGCAGCAGCGCTAGGAGAGATGGGACAGCCACAGGCAGCAAGGAGCAGAGAGGAGAGGCAACAGCAGACAGAGAATCGACAGCAGAGAGATGGAGTTAGAGGAACAGCAGTAGGGACGTGGGGGAAGAGAGATGCAGCAGCAGAGCGTGGAGAATTCAGAGCAAGCAGGGGCATCAGAGAAGGAGAAGGAGCAGCAGCAGAGGCGTGGGGAGAGTAGTAGCAGCAGCAGCAGGGTAGCTCGCGCAGGTGTCCAGGCACCGTCGGCTCCGTGTCTGGTCCGGCGCGTGCTGGTTGTGTGCCGCCTCAACAGGAGCTCGCCGCCCTGCCCGCCGGCCGGTCACCGGATGCGCCACCGCCGGCGACCGCCTCCCTCACCCTGCGCCCCTTCTCCTTCTCCTTTCTTCCTCTCTTTCCTCTCTCCCTCGCGCCCTGTCTCTCTCTTTCTCTGGATGAGCAGGACACCGCCGCCATCGGAGCAAGCTGCCGCACCAGCCGCCAGATCCATCGACGCCGCGCCCGGATCCGCCGGTCTTCCTCACGCCTTCCGCCGGCCGCCTGCCCGTTCCGGCGAACTCCAGCGCCGCCTGCCTGTTTCGACGGAGTCTGCCAGCTGATGAAGAGCGGTGGCGGCAGAGGAGGAGGAGATAGAGTTGGGGGAAGGTGTGGCGCTGGCGTCGAGTGTCGCCGGTGGTGGAAAGCCGCAGGGGTGGGGGCGGCGCACGGAGGAGGGGCGGTGGCCGGCGGTGGCGGCGCGCGGCGGAGGGGCGGGGGCCGGCTGCGGTGGCGCGTGGCGGGGGACGGCGGCACGCGGCAGAGTGGAAGGGGGTGGCGGCGCACTGGAGGTGGAGACGGGGGAGGTAAGCTCGTCGTGCGGTTTTTTTTCTTTTCCCTCACCCGTACCGGTTCGGTTTGAAATATTAGGAGGACTGCGGGTTGAATACCAGAAAACATAAGGGTTTTTTTGCAAAAACGCCACGACGTACGACCAAAAGTTATCCGTGCTTTATTATTAGGTAGAGATAGAGGTATAGATATAGATATAGATTCAATGATCATCGGGATACAGATAGTATCGGACAAAAATGTTAGCCACACATGGCGTCCGGTAGAAAGAGAGGTTGCCGCCTTGGCAAGCATATGAGCCTCTCCATTGTGTTGATGTCCCTCATGGATGAATTGGAGGTCCCTGAAAAGATTCCTCCGATCCTTGATCTCTCGCAGAATTGTGACATATCGACATGGGTCTCTAGAGTCAATGTTTGCCACCACTTCAATGCAGTCCGAAGCGACACAGATAGAGTCTAAGCGAAGGTCCAAAGGCTTCGTTACATGCTCGCACTTCAAGTGACGCCAGATCAACGAATCCCTCAAAATCGACCTGAGCGCGAGCAAACGACCTGACCTAACGGGCCGGCCCTATATGCGCGCGCCTTCAGGCGAGTCAGATGCTATTCTCGCTATAAGCGAGATATAGCAGCATTCGCGGGGAATAGGATCCGCCGTCCCCTCGTACGGGCCTGTGCGGGAGGAGATGGCCCGCAAGCCCACCTCGAGCCTAAAGAAAGCCCGGGACAGCGGCACCTTGTTGAAATACTTCCTCGCCTTGGCGCCCAACGTAATAACCTCAACCAACAGCTGTCGCCTTTCTTCGCCGGAGCACCAAGAAACACCGCTCCTTCGCCCTCTCTCCACCGCTCCTTCTGCCCTCCATCGCCGGCGACCGATGGACCGCTTCTAGGACGGGCACCACGTGCGGCTGCGGAGCCGCGTGCAGCGCACCTACCTCCACGCCGCCGACGACGGGGAGAGCGTCACGCTCCACGAGCGCCGCGCCTCCATGAACGCGGCGTGGGCGGTGCACATCTACCACGGCGACGAAGACCCGTACCTGCTCCTCCACAGCGCCGCATACGGCCGCTACCTCGCCGCCACGGCCACGCCGGCGAGGCTCGGCCACCACGGCCTCCGCGCGGAGCTGCGCGACTACGACCAGCCGGAGGTGGAGGCCATCATGTGGCGGGCCGTGGGGTCGGGCTTCGCGGACGACGTCGTCCTGCTCCGCAACGTCGGCGGCCGCTACCTCCGCGCCAACGGCAGGTACCTCCGCTGGAACGCCGGCGTCAGCGTCGACGACAGAGTCAGCTCCATGATGTACTGGGTCGTCGATCCCATCCCCGCCAGAGAGGACATGCCTGCCCTTCCTGCCACGCCTCCGGTGAGTTCGCCATGACCGACCCGCTTCTTGATACCTCTTCTTGAATTGCTATCGGCGATTGAGCGAATTCTTCTTGAACCGTAGTTCAATTCTGTTCTTGCCAAATTTGATTGCGAGCAGTTCTTGATCTCCTGAACATAACCATGGGTCTTTGCAGAACCCCCCATACGGATACCTCCCCTTCATGTTCATCTACCTGGACCTGGAGCCGGGACGGTGGATCCGGTTCGTGCGGGCGCTCGAGGACGGGTACTACCCCGAGGACGAAGGCTGGCAACTGTTCTGGTCCAGGGGGAGGTCCGTGTTCCGCCTGAGGGACGACCTGGGGTTCCTCGTCGGCGCCGGCGTGTACTACCGGAACATCGCCATGTGCGTCCGAGCGGGCCGCTACGGGAGGCTGACGCTGACCGCTGACCCCGCTCGTGGTCGACCTGCCCGACGGCGGCTACGGCGGGACCCTCGAGATTGTCGTCCTCCTGGCCAACACCCCTGGTGAGAGCCTCTCTTCATGCCCCAACTTCCTATGTATCCCCTGACTGAAAACCGGTAGTCTTTGATTGAATTTTCTTCAGATTTTGGTGCAGCTGCTACTCATCTTTTTAGGTTTATTACTGAAGCTGTTACAGTCTGACAAAAAGGTTACTCCGTACTGAAATTGTTCTAGTCTGAAAAACAGTTAACTGAATCTGTTGAAGTCTGAAACTGTCATGGTGACAAGAACTGAAAACCGATGGTCTTTGATTGAATTTTGTTAAGATATTTTTGGGTTTACTTTAGTGGGGTGTTAATCTACTTGTCTTACTGAAGCTTTTACTGAAAATTTTCTAATCTGAAAAACAGTTTACTGAAATTGTTGTAGTCTGAAAAATAGTTAACTGAATCTGTTGAAGTCTGAAACTGTTAGGTGTCAGGAATTGTCTACAACTGCTGTAATCTTGTAGATAAGTAAAGGATGGTCTGTCACAGGTTATGGAACTTGAAACTCCAAATCAGTTGATTCACCTCTTTTAAGCCTTAACAGAGAAGATGGTGATATCATGGTGATCGTTGCTTTATATATAAAGCGGGGCGCGAGCCTTTTTCGGTATATCATGTTGAATAACCTGTGAACAAAATCGAGGTTCCATCAATACTAAATAAATCTTGTTTCTCACATGAGCTGTATTCAGGTTTTGTACATGAGCTGCAATCTTGTCTTGTTATTCTTTCTATTTTGCAAGAATCTGAGATTTAAATTGTTCATCTGCTTTCCTGCTGACCTTGTTCTTGAGATCACTTATGAACACTGCTGACTGTGTTGGTCTAGATCTATTTGGGGTCTTACTTTAGTGGAGTGCCAACCTGATCGTGCTTGGAAAAAGGATATTATGATTTGTTTTGTTAGGACCTGAATTTGGGGAGCTGTCTGAAAATGTTGTTGTCCTGTAGAAAGGTAAAAGTAGTTGGATGAAACTGGTAGGTGCCATGTGGATTTATCAGTATGTGTACGCATGATAAAAGATGGTCTGAAGCTAGTTGCACATTTCTGTTCTTGATTCGGATAAGTCAGTTGGCCCATTTCATAACATCTGCCGCTAGTAGAAATTATGGAAGCTAAAAAGCCAAATCAGGTTCAGTCATCTCATTTCGCCTTTGCAGAGAAGATACTAATTTTCTAACCTGTGAATAAAATTCAGGTAGTATCTTACAATAGTGCATAAAATCTTTAGTTCCTTGTACATTATATTGTTTCAGGTTTTGTTCTTCTTGATCTTGTTATTGATTGTTGGTCTTCCGCCTAATTGGCTCATAATTTCTGCTAATTCAGCCTACAATGAGCTGCGACACCCGGATGTCAACGCGGAGTAGAGAAAGATCGGAGCGGGAGCCCTAAAAGTACACCTGTCCACAAGTTTCGCCGCCTTGACGACAGCAAAACTGGACGCCTACTTTTGCATAGATAGATAGATATAGGTTCAGAAAACTCTTTGTTTCTTCTGCTTGCAAAACATGCTCCGTTCTGGATTCAGAACTACTTAGAGTGTTGCTTCCAATGGCTGAACAATTTTGTAGGTCGTTGCAGTGTCTGCTCTTTGGACATTCATCTCTGAGATGTGATTTCTGGTGTGCTTCGTATACCAAGCATTTCACTGTAGGGGTTATTGCAATGAGTTGACAATCCTGCAATATTTTGAGATCATACATTTCGCGTCACTGGAAAATGCAGTGGTTTTGACAATGAGTTAATGGCCCTGCATTCATTTTAGACAAATGGATCGTGCAAATGGAAAATTTAGTGGGTTTTTCCTAAGACTTAATTCCTGACCTGCACATACCAGGAAGAACTGTGGCCATGAGTAAAGTGAAAAGGCCTTATGATAGAGCTGTACGAAGCTTTTAAGAAGAAAAAAAATGGTGATAGCACACTGGAACTTCCCATAGATCCATACAAGTTTTCCAGATCCAGATATGCAGCCATGCCATCACGGCGAAGCGAAAAGCGTTTCATACACAACAACGCCACCTCGGGATCGCCACTCATGCAAAACCCTCACACACTGGGAGGGACTGATTCAATCTTTCTTTTATAGACAAGACACTGAAGACCAGAACAACTGATTCATGGTGTAGTTTGTCAGGCTACTAAACATGCTTGAGTACCCGATTTCTCGTGAAATCTGTCGGGATCAGCAGATGCAAAGATTGTATGCTCGATGCTTGGATTTACTTATGGACTGTGACCATACGTGCTGCCTTGCTGGGAGCTGAGATTAATGCTTAGAAAAGGACAGGAGCAGGACATGAACAATTTAATGCAGCTAAGCTACTAGGGTTAAACAAAGCAGTCTGCCAAGATTGTGAAGCTATATTTTAGTAATCAAATTTATTGTTTGGAAGGAAGTATGTATGCTGTATGTATGCAATTGAAAATCATGAAATGTATTGGAAGCATGTATATATGCAAGTCATAATTATGCAAATGGCATGTCCTGTTCTTGCCTGTGTGCAGCCCGTATCATGCGAAGTTCTGAATTTTACACAGAACATATATGCAGTTTTGTATGCATCAAGCAAATAAGAGAATCTGAGTGCATGTCCTGTTTGCTTATGTGCAACATGTATCATGTCATGTTCTGAATTTTACACACAAGTGACAAGTGTGTGCACCCTGACTTCTATATATGGTCAGGATGCATAGTTATGCATTGGAAGTGATGCAAGTGATAGTTGTGTACACCCTGCCACCAAAAACAGCCATCCCGCGCTGGAACCAAGAGAACCAACCCCAATCATAAGCAAGTTGACATATCTTGAAAACATAAGGACCAAGTCCGGTGTTGATATTATCATCGATCTTCACACCAAGTGAGCAAAAGGCAAACACTGAATTACGAATCTGATCAAACGCAATAAAGCGGTTGATTCAAGCCCTCCACTAAACAAGAAGCAGTCCAAGGACCTGGTTTTCAAGGATCTAGTGCATTATATGTACTTAATTACATGTCCTGTGAGATTCAAGGAGCTTGCATTCCTCTTCCCGCTTATGACCTCGAGAAGTAAGACGCCAACTGTAGATGTCCGACTTGGTTGAGAAAGGGGGCACCATGTCTTTCAATTGCCCATGACATATCTACTCATTATATCTAGACAGAGAAAGAAGTTTTTTTGGCATCTCTTTTTAATGAGTTCCTCTTTCATTCTTCATATAGATTAAATGTCCACATATGTTTTGTATGCTCTGCAAGTTCATAGGTTTCTCCTTTTCTTCTCCTCCATTTATTGTTTTCCGACAAAGGGTGAATTTTTTCCCTCTTGGTCTTGTTATTGATTGTTGGTATGCCGCCTAATTGGCACATAATTTCTGCTAATTCAGCCTACAATGAGCTGCAACGCCCGGATGTCGACGCGGAGTACAGAAAGATCGGAGCGGTAGTCCTGAAAGTTTACCTGTCCACAAGTTTCGCCGCCTCGGTGACAGCAGAACCGGACGCCTTCTTTTGCCTATAGATAGATAGATATAGGTTCAGAAAACTCTCTGTGCTTCTTCTGCTAGCTAAACTTGCTCCGTTCTGGATTCAGAACTTCTGAGAGTGTTGTGTCCAATGGCTGAACAATTTTGTAGGTCGTAGCAGTGCCGCTCTTCTGGCATTCATCTCTGAGATGAGATGACATTCCACTACAGGGGTTATTGCAATGAGTTGACGATCCCGCAATATTTTCAGATCATGAGTTGGCGTCACTGGAAAATGGAAAATGTAGTTGGTTTTTCCTGAGAGCTGTTGATCGTGTTTATAGTTGTGCTGCCTTGTGCGTTTAGAGTCCTTAATTCCTGGCCTACACATACCAGGAAGAACTGTGGCCATGAAACATAGAATTGGCCTGCTGAGCTTAATTTTCTGGAGTGTCCTGCCAAAGGGGAAACATAAGCTAGAGAATTAGAACAAGTTTTTCTTTCAAGTGCAAAGACATCACCAGGTTTATCGTACTCATGAGTCATGAGTAGCAGTGTTGCCTAGATTCTACCGAGTTACCAAATTTCATGAACGCTGTTCCCCAAACTATTTTGAAGAACTTGGGAAGAATGTGATCTCAGCAAATGAAAAAACCATGATCTCACATCTAAATAGCTTGTACCGTCAATGACATGTACAATAAGTCACACAAAAATGGTGATCACTGATGAGCACTACAATAAAATGTAAATTTAGCACAAAGCTCTAGTTGGCTTTCATTTGACAGATTTTCGGAGATCCCAACAACAACAACAAACCTTTAGTCCCAAACAAGTTGGGGTAGGCAGATCCCATCCAGAACCCATCACAGTTAAATCATACTACTAGGGGTTTTAGTTAAACTACGAGCGAAGGAAGAGTGGCAGTTTAATAACCGGACCAAAAATAAAAACAGTAACTGCAACAAATGACAGGTCGCTAACATAACATCACTGGAACATGGAGAACTAAGGGCAGCTTGAAACACAGTGTGATCAACTCCGTCTTGTAATTCCATCGCGAAAAGAGGCTTCCAAAAGATTCGCCATGAACAGGGTCATCTCAGGTTGAATCAATGCCGAGAAACCTCTCTGGCACCGAGAAAGGATCGAGCTCCAAACAGCCTCGAAGCGTGCCTCCTTTTTCATTTGTCAGATGGAAGCGAGGGATCTGGTGAGAGAACTTTAAGTACTCATCCTTATGTATCGTTTCCACAGATGGCACTCTTCTAAATACTGTCCTGTGACCATTCACCTTTCTCAACAGCTGAACTTGTATGGACGAATCAGTATGGGTTAATATCTCCACCAATTTATAGTCACAATTTTTAAAATCGCACGCAGTCCATCCAGCCCTCCAGTCCTTGTAAACGGCCCAGACCTCACGAGGAAGAGGAATAATTTCAAATTCTTTTTCTCTACCAGTTGGTCTACTACATACAGGATGAGAAAATGATTCTGTACCAGTGTAAGTCATAATAGCATCATTGTCACTGGAAACCCTAAAGGTTCCACAGCCAACAGGTCGGTCTTCTTTGACCAATCTTTTCTCCTCCTCTCCCAGAGGACAGACATCAAGCCATCTCACTTGTACTTTATTATTCTTGAGATCGACTTTCCTTATACAGGCATAGTAATTGGGGAGCTTATCTATATCATTGTAGAGAGCCCAGATTTGCCCAGGTTCGAACTTGTCAAGCAATCTCATTTCTGTAAATTCATGAAATTCTGATTCAGCACATGTAAATTTTGCCTGGATAATATCATCAGATTCCTCATCAACATCAGTACCTTCTACAGCAGATTGAGTGTATTTGGTGCCAAACTCCTGATCTTTCACTGAACTGCTCTCTGGAACAACAGAATCAAAAGCCTCTTCCAAGTTAAGTGGAAGCGCGTTAGGATCAAGTTCAACAGCTCCTTCTGGAATGCCTTCTTTTTCAGTCCCCTCCATCCAGTGATAAGGGACACGATGTGAAAGCCTTAGTCTGTTATTCCGAGGTATCACGTACGGAGTTGCCTCTTTCAACCCCATAAATAAGCTAACAAAGCCTTTTACTTTTACAAGTGGCATGGCAATGATGCTAGTGCTTACCGTGAAATCAGAGAGAACCTGAACAACTTCATACTTAAAATCTGTGTGGTTTTCAGCATCCGAACTCCAACCAATGTCCCATCCCTTGAAAAGGGCCCAAACTTCACCTTTCCTAGGATATATCTCATACGAGTTTCTTGTCTTTCTTTTCTTGCAGGAAATAATCTGAGAGAACATATTAATTTCTTTAGCTTTGTCTGACGCTCCATGCTTAAAATGTCCACAAGCAACAGGCAGTTCCCGACGTGACCATGCCACCTCTGCTTTATTTCTGGGATCAAATTCCAGCCAAACAAAGTGTACCTCAAACTTTGGGGCCCTGTTTACCTTTGTAATTTGAGCATAAAATCTTGGCATACAGCATTGACCATCATAGACAGCCCAGATCTGGTTGCGTCTAACCGACTTACATCTCGAAGTTGGTCGAAGTCAAAAAATTCAGGACATACTACTTCCACTTGCGTGTTGTCAGATTCTTCATCAACATCCATACCTTCTACAGCAGATGGAGTGTTATGGTCTCTGTTCTCTACCACCGATGTCTTAGCAAAGATCCCTGCGTTCATGCATGTAGCATGCTGCCTCTCCCCAGCCCCTTTGGATTCCTTGTGAGATTTGTTTCCTCTGGATGAACCAGCATATTTGGCATCAAACTCCGATCCTTTTACTGACCTGCTTTCTGAAACAACACAGGCAAGATGCTGCTCCAAGTTAAGGGGAAGCGCTGCAGGATCAAGTTCAAGAGCTCCTTCTGGAATGCTTTCACTTTCAGCTGCACCCATCAAACGGTACGGGACACAATGCGAGAACCATATTGTATCATCCTGACGTATCATGTATGGAGTAGCCTCTTTAGACTGCATAAATAAGCTAACAAAGACTTTTATCTTGACAAGCGGCATGACAGTGATGCTAGTGCCAGTCGTGAAATCAGAGAGGACCTGAACAACTTCATACTTGTATTTCTTTTGATTGTGAGCATCTGAACTCCAACCAATATCCCATCCCTTGAGAAGGGCCCAAACTTCATCTTTCCTAGGATATATTTCATAAGAGTTCCTTCTACCAGTGAATATCGCATGTATAGGATGAGAAAAGGGTTTTGTGTCAGTGTAAGTCATAATACCATCGGTGGTGACAACCCTATAGGTTCCACACCCGACAGTTCGATCTCCTACCAATCTTTTCTCCACCTCTCCATCGGGACAAACTTCAAGCCATCTTGCCTGTACTTCATTATTATCCAGATCAACTTTCTCTATGAAGGCATAGGAATTGGGAAACTTATCTATGTTACTGTAGAGAGCCCAGATCTGCCCAGGTTTGAACTTCTGAAGCAATCTAATTTCTGAAAATACTCCTGCATTTTTCCACACTTCAGCAAACTGTTGATCTGGACCAGAAGGAACAGGTTGGTCAGTTAAATCATGTGCTATAAAGGCCTTCGAGCAATTTTGGCAGCGGACAGTTTTCTTCGAACTTGCATGGTGGTACTGATATTTGGTGCTACAAGCTGGACAGATGGTCCAAAATGTTTGCGGCCTTGAAGAATTTGATCCCGATAGCTGTTGTTGATGACACTTATTATGGAGATTCATGGTAGTATGGAGTGATATACTACTTCCAGACCACAAAGAACAAGCAGTAGACCAAAAAAGGTAACTTGTCAACCTGCACCAAACAAACAAAAAATTATGGTCAAGAATTTCATGAGTACATTCTAAAACAGAAGAACAGCATGCGTTTTTTTGCTACATAAGGGTGCAATTGGTGCTATTATGGTCAAGAATTTCATGAGTACATTGGTGCTATTTTAGCAATGCCACCTAGGATAATTGCTGAGTTGGAAGAGAGAGAAATGAGAAAAAAGGTTGTCTTCTCTAGCTAAGAGATGATCTCTTGGTAAGATAAGACAATTCTATCCATTTTACAAGATGTCATCACTTTGATACAGAGGTTCTAATTTAATTTTAAACATCCCACAAATTTAGGAGCACGCAAACATTAATTGCTAGAGATGGCACTAAGAGATAATCCACTGCATCATATGTTTTTTGTCCTCTCTAAATGACATGCATGGTATAAGATAAGATCCTCTTATCAACGATTGTACATGCCTAACAAGCAACCAAAGAACAATACTCACTTTCTTGCAACCCTAACATAACAAAATTAACTCAAAAGGCAGCAATCTCATAATTTTTAGCCACTGTTACCAACATGAAAGACATTAGCACTCAAAATGTAATGCATGTGTTTAGACTTCACTAGATAGTCCATAGGCTAAACATGTGACATCAGTTTCAACAAATATGTGTTGAACTGATCAGAGAGCACTCCCAGCAGAGTTCAATTTTCCAGATTCCAGATAAATCCTGCAAACCACCAGAAGTGAGTAACAACTTGGTTTTCCGGTAGATTCTGATTAAACCTGTCTCTTCATCTTCTCTTTGTATCTTTCCCAGTTGTTTTATTGTCCTTGAAACATTGTCCTTTGTGTTTCGAGGAGGAACCCTTTGACAGGTTGGCTACAATATTGGTTTCAAGGTAATGTGCCAAAAAACAAATTGACAGTTAAAGCTCCACAATGGGTAACTTGTACTCTATGCCTTCTTTGGCATCTTATGCACAACGACACGCATTTAGATGCGTGTTCGAGAAGAAAAAAGGATAACGACAACTGATAGCTTAGGAAGATAATAAATCGATCCATCCGCTACAAAGGAAGAAAAAATAATGGTGATCTTCATCAGTGACTTCAGTGAGTGGAATCCCTTAATACATCAGATTTCTCTTGCATATAAACCCATCTCAAAACGCCCCTCGCCTTGCCCCCGAGTCGTCCCTGTTCCCAATCCCCCCACCGCCGACGCAACCTTCTCTCCTGGCGGCAGCGGGACGGTCTCGCAGCCCCCTTTCCTTCCCTTATCTCCCCTGTCTCCCCCTAACCCTAGCATAGGTTGCCGCTGGTGGGGCTTTCCCGTCGCGCGTTGAAGGTCGGCCGCCTCGGTCGGAGGTGCTCGAGGCCAGGACGGTCGGCGCTGTGCCTCGCCTTGGACTGGGGGCTCACCGCCATGGAGCCGGCCTCGACACAGATTTAGGACCTGGTGGGGCTCTCCGGCCGATTCGGGGTCGCAACCATGGGGGTTGTGGATGCCGACCACCCCGTGACGTAGTCACGACCAGGGGTGCCGGTGGCCACCTCGCCCCACCTTGGGCTAGGGGCGGGCTGCCAAGGTGCCCGCGGCTACCCAGAGCTAGGGCTGTTGAACCGGATGGTTGGCGTGGCCGCCGTCTTCCGCTCGTGGGTGGTAATTCTGTCGTCGGGAGGTTTCGCCTTGCTTGGTCTCGTTGCTGACAGGTGGGGGGCTCCAGCAGGGGTCATGGTGTGTCTTCTCCGCCGGGCGTATCAATGTCGGCCATCGGTGAGGCTAGGGTGTGGGCACTGTTTTAAATATCGGCCGATATTTAAGTTAATCGGCCAGTTAATCCTGATTCCGTAGGTCACGGATGCCATAACAGCATATCCTTCGCGTTAACTGGTCTAGCGGATTAACTGGCTGTCAGACCGATTTATCGGCTATAAGGCCGATTTATCCCACTGAGCCAATTAACTGGAGAGAGAAATTTGGGCCCATTCCCTCCTTTACCCCAAAACTGGGTGTTTAGGTCACAGCCTGTTCCCTCCTCACTCTCCCCTCCCCTCCCGTAGTAGAAACCCTCGTTGGAGGAGGCTGGAGCAGCCGCTGCCGCCCCTCTCCAAGCAGCAATCTGATCTATGCTATATGCTACTGCTGCTGCTGCTGCTTATTGCCTCTCCTTTACTGCTGCTGCTGCTATGCTATATGCTGCTCCTGCTATGTGCTATATGCTGCTGCTGCTGCTGCTGCTTATTGTCTAATGTGGTGTATTTGACTATTTGTTGATATGTAGCAATCCGTGGCTGCTTCTAGCGCTGCAAATGCTCCATCTTTGAAGCGAAGATATATAGATATGGCCCTAATTAACCTACCGATAAATAGGTTACCGATAAATTCAGTTAATAGGCCGATTCCCCGATTAATCCCTACTCCTCACCCGACCGAGCAGCTACAAGTTACCGATATCCTGAACATTGGGTGTGGGTTTACTTGGATGTTGAGGCAGCGGCTCCGGGTTTGCCTTCCAGCAAGTTCCTTGGCGGCGGAGGTGGTTGCACTCTTTGGTCGTGTGGGCGGCAAGCGATGTGGCACTAGGTGATCCTGGTGTTGGTCGTGCTTCGATAGTGGTGGCTCCCAGATCTTGCTCTGGAGGTCTGTTTTGGTGGCGACAGGCCTACCCTTGGGGTGGGTTGGTGCTCGTAATTCCTACTGTGGCGTGGGTGAGGCTCCGGGCGAAAGCTCTGTGACGACGATGCTCATGGGTGTCGCGCCCCTCTTGAGGGCGTCATTGTGGTCCCTGTCCCTGCGCCAGGGCTCTAGGTGAAAACCCTTGACCACTCTTCGGTCTCGGCGATGGTGACGTGTTGCACCGTCACTCTCTTGAGGGCATTGTTGTGGAGTTCAGGTTCCCTCCGGTCGTGCCATGTCATCATCGGCGGGCAAGTTTGGATCCTATCTTGAAGCTTCTTCGACTCTGCCATGAGGCGATCTCGCTTGCCTCGTCATCTATTACAAAGGCCCACGTTGGCACCACTCGCAGTCCTCGCTATCCGCAGGCAGGATCGGCGCTACACACTCCGGAGCGGGAGGGCAGCGGGCCCTCCCTGGCGATAGCTTGGTGTGAGCGGTGCATCGAGGTCCAACGGTTTTCCAAGGTGGCCTGGTTCCTTTTCTTGTCACTAGTTTAGGTCATTTTGTGGTAGGGTGTGGCTGCTCCTGTACTTTTGCTTTTTACCTTTGATCTACTTTGTAAGAGGGTCTCCTCATCACCTTATATCGGTTCGGTTGTGTTGCTTTATCAGAAGCCTTTTTTTGGTCTACATCAAATTTCTCTCTACCTTCTTTCCAAGTTCAGTTATACTGCAAATTCTTCATTGTTCAATCATGTATTTCTTGAATGATGTAATGCCCATTTCTTGATTCTTTTTGCTAGATAAAGGGAACGGTGAAGTTTTGGTCAACTGTCCACTGAGTCTATTTTACACCCTCAACTCCAAAACCGCTTAATTTACTTCCACGACTATACAACTGCAAATAACCCCATTAACCTAAATACCTTGTTTTTCACTGATATCAACATCCTATCAGGCGGTATATGTTGAGGCAGTATTGTTGTCAACTATCACCTTGGAACAGACACCTCCCCAAACTCCAAGTTCTTGTCGTAGCTCAGTTATCACTCCCAAACTACAAATCTCTGCAGTCCACTCATCAGTGACCTGCGTTCTTCAAGCTCCACTGTGAACCCCCCTTACAAACTCTGAAGTGATTAAGCAACCCACCTCCATAGGCAAAATCGTCGTCTACATTCATTTGCACTTAACCTCATCACCAACCACTAGTTTCTATAAGTTAGGCGGGTTCAGTGAACAAATTCTGATAGTCGATGGATGTAAAATAAATGATTCTGTCATGTAAGATAGAGATAAAGATACTACTACCTCCGTCCGGGTTTACACGTCCGGCGAGCCAGCCAGCCGCGTACGATTTTTCAGGGCCGCTAGATGTACGCAGTTGCTTTTCCTCGATCCTACCGCTGATGTGCGCTTGATTGGTTGGGTCATGCGCGCGGTTAGCGGCATGCAAAAACTGAACAGGCAACTAGCTGCGTGTTGTAAATGCTGGCTAGTGCTGGATTGGTTGCATGCAAAAGCAAACCGTGCAGCCGGCTGCATGCAAAACTGCAAGCGATTTGGGCTAGGCCGAGTTGGACGCTAACCTCTGAAATTACACATCGTTGGTTATTAATATGTGCCTGGTCCTTGAGTTTTGGCTAATGGGTCCAATACCCGGACGGAGGGAGTCCAAGTAAGGCCACAAGTGTAATAGATGTCATACGTGGACGAATTAAATTGAAAAAAAAAGAATTTGCAGAAATAAATCTTTTGTAGTAACAAGTTTTACAAGCTTTTTCTTCATATATTTACTATTATGGAGCATAACAATTCACAACATTTACAGCTCGCAATAAAGTTTCAATGACATCAAAAGTACATATAACTTCTCTATTTTGTAGAGCATCCAACCATAAGCTTTTGATATCCAAACATGTGCAATATAAAAGAAATAAGGCACATATTTAACAAAAGCCTGAATCAAGACCACATATTTTCTGCACAAAGCAATGTGGCATAAAGCAAGCCAACGAAGTTTCCAATAAGGTGACCTTAAGTTCACTAACCATGGATTAGTGAAATATTTAATCCGGGTCATATTGTACAAAGAAAAAAAAAGTGAACAATCATAACATAACCAGCTAGGATCTAAACTACAATGAAGGAATCATAAGAAAACAACTGATCACTGTATTCAAAATATACTGGAATCTGAGAGCTTTTGTAACTGATATCAGAAGGCCCAAGGCAATATCTTGTCATGCACTGGAATAATATTATGTAGTCATGACAAATAAGCAGATGCATAGAAATAAAAATCTTTAGAATCAGCCAGCATGTAAATTAGCAGAGGAAAATAGTTGAGCGTGTCCAGTTGTACATGTGGATTTAAAGAATGATAAAGTTTGTAGACGGAAAAAACAGAGGTTCATACTTACCACAGATGATCATCATGACAGGCACGAGAGCGCGAGCTTGGTACTGCCTGCAGAAAATTTTGTCTCATTAATGCTTGTTTTCAACTTACCACTACGCTCATAATCATACAAACTTAAAAAATAAATGCTACGTGCAACCACCAACCAATATGATTCTTATTATTTGGCTCCATCCCAATGCAAAACAGGGAAAGGAAACTAAAGGGAAAAATAGAAAAGTTCTCAGTATCACACTTGCTATTTTTCAATAAACAGACGCAAAGCTTTGCCTTGTATCCTTAATTAAGAAGGTTATTGCCCGATTAATCAGAGGAAAACCACGCAAAACCTAGAGTCAACTTCTGTTTCTTTCTGTACAAATGAACGGAGAAATAAAAACTCTAATTTAATAGCAAAATAAGGAATGCATTGAGTATTCAAGCTAAAAAGGCAACAAAACCCTTATTCCTCAAAACAAATCCCCCTTTTCTCCAATAACAGAGAAAAAGGTTTATACATCTGAAGCCCACTTTCACACTGCAGCGGCATATTTCCCAAAGGAGATATCAATATTTTGGTGCATAGGAGTCCTGCTAAAAGACTAACAACAGAAGAAACTGAACCCATGGCTACGAGCCTAGTAATCGGCGTGACGGTGCAACCCAAAATCAGCGGGCGAAAGGGAATGGCAAAAGTTCCCCCAAGGGCCCAAACCCTAGCAAATCAAAAAGGAGATCCCAGATATCCAACTCGGAGGTATTCCAGCGTTCATCAGCCCCAAACCCTAGCGGATTGAATCCGGATTTGCCCCGAAGTTCATCAGTCAAGATGTATGCTATTACGGCGCAAACAAAAACGGAAATACTAACGAGTTGACGTTCGCTCAGCAGCACATACTTACCACTACGGTCATAATCGTACGAACTTCAAAAATAAATGCTACATGGAACCACAAACCAATATGATTCTTACTGCTATTTTGCTCCATCTCAATACAGAAAAGTAAAGGAGGCTAAAAATAGAATAGCTTTCACTGCTTTGCCTTGTGTCATTTATTAAGAAGGTTGTTGCCCGATTAATCGGAGGAAACCCGGGCAAAATCTAGAATCGACTTCTATTTCTTTCTGTCCAAATGAACAGAGAAATAAAAACTCTAATTCAACAACGAAATAATGAATGCATTGAATATTCAAGCTAGGATAACACTACAAAGGTATTTCCCCCATTTTTTTGCTCAAAAAATGTTTTCACTGTTTGCTGCTACAAAAATTCCCCCCTTTCCCCCACTTCCCCACTGCAGCGACATGTTTCCCAAAGGAGACCAACACCAACAGAGATACCAATCCTTTGGTGCATAGGAGTCCTGCTAAAAGAAATCCTAAAACGGAATAAGAAAGAAATTGAGCCCATGTCTATGAATCGGCGTGACGGAGCAACCCAAAATCAAGTTCCCCCAAACCCTAGCCGATGAAAAAATAGATCCTAGATATCCAACTCTGAATCCGGATTCGCCGGCCCAAAAGTTCATCGGTACTATTCAATCAAACGCAAGCTTTCTGTTGCCTCGACTCAACGTATGCGGGAGAGCAGATAGTGCGATTACCTACCTAATCGTCGGCGGCCGGTTGCGCCAGCGCGATGACGAGGGCCTTCGCGAATGGCAGCGGGCTTGGTACTGTCTGCAGAAAATTTTGTCTCATTAATGCTTGTTTTCAACTTACCACTACGCTCATAATCATACAAACTTAAAAAAATAAATGCTACGTGCAACCACCAACAAATATGCTTCTTATTATTATTTGGCTCCATCTCAATACAAAACAGGGAAAGGAAGCTAAAGGGAAAAATAGAAATAGTTCTCCGTATCACTCTTGGTATTTTTTAATAAACAGAGGCAAAAGCTTTGCCTTGTATCCTTAATTAAGAAGGTTGTTGCCCGATTAATCAGAGGAAAACCGCACAAAACTAAGAGATAACCTCTTTTTCTTTCTGTCCAAATGAACAGAGAAATAAAAAAACTAATTTAATAGCAAAATAAGGAATGCATTCAGTATTCAAGCTAAAATGGCAACAAAACCCTTTTTCCTCAAAAAATTGCCCCTTTTTTCCAGTAACAGAGAAAAAGCTTTGTACATCTCGAGCCCACTTTCACAGTGCAGCGGCATGTTTCCCAAACGAGATACCAATCCTTTGTTGCATAGGAGTCCTGCTAAAAGACTAACGACAGAAGAAATTTCGCCCATGGCTACGAGCCTAGTAATCGGCGTGACGGAGCAACCCAAAATCAGCGGGCGAAAGGGAACGGCACATGTTCCCCCAAGGCCCCAAACCCTAGCAAATCAAAAAGGAGATCCTAGATATCCAACTCGGTGGTATTCCGGCGTTCACCATCCCCAAACCCTAGCGGATTAAATCCGGATTTGCCCCGAAGTTCATCAGTCAAGATGTATGCTATTACAGTGCAAACAAAAACGGAAATACTAACGAGCTGACGTTCGCTCAGCAGCACATACTTACCAGTACGGTCATAATCGTACAAACTTCAAAAATAAATGCTACATGGAACCACCAACCAATATGATTCTTACAGCTATTTTGCTCCATCTCAATACAGAAAGGGAAAGGAGGCTAAAAATAGAATAGCTTTCACTGCTTTGCCTTCTGTCATTAATTAAGAAGGTTGTTGCCCGATTAATCGGAAGAAACCCGGGCAAAATCTAGAATCAACTTCTGTTTCCTTCTGTCCAAATGAACAGAGAAATAAAAACTCTAATTCAATAACGAAGTAATGAATGCATCGAATATTCAAGCTACAAGATAACACTACAAAAGTATTTCCCCAATTTTTTTTTGCTCAAAAAATGTTTTCACTGTTTGCTGCTACAAAAATTCCCCCCTTTTCCCCACTTCCACACTGCAGCGGCATGTTTCCCGAAGGAGACCAACAGAGATAGCAATCCTCCTTTGGTGCGTAGGAGTCCTGCTAAAAGAAAGCCTAACGGAAGAAGAAAGAAACTGAGCCCATGTCTACAAACCGGCGTGACGGAGCAACCCCAAATCAAGTTCCCCCAAACCCTAGCCGATCAAAAAATAGATCCTAGAGATCCAACTCTGAATCCGGATTCGCCGGCCCGAAAGTTCATCAGTCAAGACGTACACACTATTCAATCAAACGCGAGATTTCTGTTGCCTCAACTCAAGGCATGCGGCAGAGGAGACAGTGCGATTACCTACCTAACCGTCGGCGGCCGGTAATGCGCGACGACGAGGGCCTCCGCGGATGGCAGCGGGCGATGCCGACCCCGGCCGACGAGCACGAGGAGAGGAGGGAAAGGAAGGAGAGAGGGTTTTTCTCACTCTCAGCAGCAGGGGAGGAAGAGATGTGGACGCAGGAGACCGACGGAGGAAAACAAAACTAATTTCGAGTCGGGAGGACGGCCATGGCGGAGGTCAACAGGTCAGTCAGACCCCTCGCTCTGCTGCTGTGAACGCACTTAATTTCAACCTCTCTACTAATCCAAAAAAAATATTGAGGTTTTTTTTTTTTTGAAACCAGCATTGCCTGGAGGACCAAGACAAAAAAAGAACTTGATCAATTTCTTGATAAAGCTCCAATAGTAGAATCTTCAATGAACGACTCTTATGAAGTTCTAGATGTCCTGGTGTTCCTTCTGCAAGGAAATCCTATCTGATCTCTCTTAAACAACACCTCATACTTCTGCAAGAATCTATTGGTGTTCCTTTCTGTGGGAGATTTTAACCTCATTCGTTACCCACATGAGAAGAACAACACCAATTCCCATCGTAGCGACACGATTTGCATGATGAACAATAGAAAAAACCCGGTTCTTGAACGCATCGACCGTACCTTTTTAACTCAGCATGGAACTCCGCCTTCGCTAACTCTAGGCTCACCAAGCAATCTTGTTTCACCTCTGATCATGTGCCACTCATAATCACGTTGCCCACCTCCATTCCTCGCTCCCGCCAATTTCGGTTTGAACGTTTCTGGGCCTTCTGCCCATCCTGTCACCAAATTGTGGCCCAAGCCTGCCAATCCAATGGCCCTGCACATCAGTCTACTTCTGCCATTTTAGCCCGCACCCTTCAGACTTGCCGCTCCCGCCTAAAATGTTGGCCCAAATCCATAAGCCCAGCCCACATAAGAGAGAGCGTTGCAAACACGTCATTAACCTCCTTGATGCTAAAGAAGAACAATGATCTCTCACCACTTCCAAGATCAACCTTATGAATGTAGTGCCCAGCAAAAAAAAAACCTTATGAAAGTAGTGAAGCTCGCTCTTCAAAGAGCCATCCGCGATAGAATGCTCCTTTTAAAACACGGGCAAAAATCAGATGTGCCATTTCCGACGACGAGAACACGAAGTTTTTCCATGCCTCGGCCTCCCAACATTTTAGGAAAAAAATGATCCATGTGCTTCACACCAGGGCACATACCTTCTCACACAATCACAAATCACTCATTCTTAAAAAGCATATCAAGACCTGCTAGGCACGCACCCCCGCTTCCAGAATTTTAATCTCCTTGACATCTACCATGTACCTATCCCCTAACTCAGGCATCTCAACCTGCCTTTCACCGTCGAGGAGATCAAAGAAGCGTTCTCCACATGAACCCGAATGCCAGCCCTCGTCCCGATGGCTTTGGCGCCGCCTTCTACAAACACTTCTGCCCTAGTCTCAAACACCTTATCACCCCCTTTTCCTGAGACTTTGCAAACTCGACTTCTACTACTGAACGTTTCAACTGCTCGGTCATGATCCTTCTGTCTAAAAAAGAGGAGGCACGCACGACTGACGTGTTCCGACCTATAGCCCTCCAAAACTGTCCCATTAAATCCATCGCTAAGCTACAAATGAACATACTAAAACAATGCACCCCCTACTAGTCCATGGTGACCAAACGAGATTTATATCTAGCAAATGCATCACCGAGAATTTTATCTGAACTGCTGCCACAAGCGCAAAGCCAAGACCATGGTGATCAAACTCGATTTTAGGAAGGCATTTGATTCTATATCATGGCAGTCCCTCCTTATCTTGTGTTAGCGCGGCTTCCCCACTCGCTTCTGCCCTTGGATAGAAGGCATTCTCACCTCTGGCAAAATTATTGTCCTCCTCAACAACGTCCTCGATGACTGGATCCCCTGCAAGAACAACCTACGAGAGGGTGATCCTTTTATCCCCTACCACTTTATCATTTTAGTTGATGTCTTACAACAGATGATGCTGAAAGCGACCAACCCGTCGGAGAATAGCTTGTGCCATCCGGTATACCCCCGATCTCCCTCCATCTGTTCTTCAGTACGTGGACGACACCCTAATCATCGCTCATGCCTCCTCTAACACAACTCTCCTACTGAAACATGCACTTGATGATTTCGTTCCCTCCACCAGGCTCAACATAAAATTTCGCAAGACAACGTTTGTCTCGTTACATGTTGACAGCAAAATCGCTGCCTCGATCGCCCAAACCCTTGCTTGTGCCACCTCTAACTTCCCCCAAACTTACCTTGGCCTACCTCTCTCGCCGCATAAACTTCCAGCCCATAATCACAAACTGCACGAGTTATCTCCTTGGGTGGTGTGCCAAATTGTTGTCTCACACCGGTAGACTTGTCCTAGTTTCTTCAGTTTTAGAGTCACTTGCAACATATTTCATGTCAGTCTTGAACTTCCAAATAAATGATCAAAGCTTTTGGATGCTATTAGGAGAGCCTTCCCTAGGCTACAGAAGAATCGTGTACTGGGTCCAAATGCCTTATTGAGTGGAAAGATGTTTGCAAACCTAAGGAATTTGGTGGTCTTAGCATAATAAATCTAGCTACACAAAATGATTGCCTACTTATGAAGTTTGCCTACAAATACCTTATACATACCCAGTGGCGAAGCCAGAAATTTTATGGAGTCTAGGCAAGTTTGAGCCTTAGGGTGAAACAGAAGTCGGGTGTTTGGATGTACAACATATAAATAATCACCAAACTTCTGAACCACAAATTATATTGCATATGTTGGATATCAGGAGGATACTCACAAATTTCTGCCTGTTTCCTGAAACACACTCAATCTCATTTGGATTAAACCCATTAGCAACGTTAGGTGATGGTTGTGGCTCTACTTTGTTTCTGATTACATCCTATTCACATTTGGAGTGCTTGATCTATTAACCCCAAACCTCCTCATCTATGAGATTTATGATTTAAATTTTGAAGTTAACATCAACTATTTAGAACGAATCTTTGGACAAAAGACTACATTCATGAAGTCATGATCGTCACCAATGACCAATTACCCACACCCAGACCTTAAAATTTAAGCCCTAACAAGTCTATCAATCTTCAAATCAGTTAGCAATCTCATCTAATTATGAATGAAAGGATAATTAAGCAGGTTATGATGCAAGCCATTCCTTGAATATCGGAAGGATCCGCTACGGCTCCACAGCCGCCAGGCATGCGCCCAGGCCAGCTCCACTCGTCGTCGGTCCGTCTCCGTCTCTCACATCGGCAGAGGATACCGTCGTCCAAAACAGGAATAGCCAAATAGGCGTGGTCGTAGAAAGGTGTCCGGGCGACTGTTCAGGGGCCCTTGAACTGGTCTTTAAGCTTGGCTCCATCTTGGGCCATTTGAGTTGCACATCGTCTTCGGTCGTCGGCTTGAAACTGGATTACCAAAACATCCCTCGAACAGTGTCATTCTGCAGTCAGCCTCCTACCGAGTTGCTTTCGCAGTGACGTAAACCACCTCGGTCATGGAAATGTTAAAGATGTCAGCCGACCTGCGATCAAAAAAGATTTCCTATGCAGCCAGCCGTTCGGCGGGCTAAGTTCCCGTGTCATGCAGTCAAAGGTTATCCGGGCCTTTGGTGGTGTCACTGTGCTTATTTAGTTCGTTGATTCTGGAGTGGTTTAGCCCCTGGCCGAATCACAAAAGGAGGTCTACTTTATCTCTGATATCGGTGGTTTCACCATCGACATCTGGCGCCCTAGGTAGGGGCCTAAGGCTTCAAGTTTTTCTTCGGCTTCGTTAATCATGTCGGGAGAGCATTCCCCGCAAGTCTCAGAGAACTCACATGCCACTTCGTGCCACAACATGATCGACATGGCCTAGTCGAAGGATCCAGCTGCGGCCGGAGGCCAGCCCTCCGTGGATGGACGGCGTTATCCACGTTGGATCTTAACGGTTCCTCACTTTTGAATGTGCTCCACTCGACGCGCGCTCTTCTTCGCTATCCTCTCGCTTCGATGGAAGGGTAGTCTCCTTTGGACCTATGGCTCAAGGAGGTTGCTAACTTGGTGGGCACCCCTCATCTCCGACCAACGGCCAACAAGTCATGCACAACATTTAGGCACGAGCGTCGGTGCTCAAGTGCCATGGTGGCATCACCACCACCGTTGGGTTGTTTGCGCGGTGAGACGGGGAGCGCCATCCGTGTTGTCGTGTCACCGTCATGGTGTCCCTCCCCGCGCACTCAAAGGGCCTTTGTAGCCTCCTTGACGACAGGAGGGTGAATGCCTTTAGGATTGGCGATGAACTCCATATTGTCGAAGGATCTTCTACCGTATTTTTTCCATCTTCTAGCTGGCGGGCCAGTGCCTGTGATTGGCACGTTCAACGTCTGTTCATCTAGCTCCTCCTTCTCAGACTTGGTCTTGTTGTCGGTGGTTGTGGCTTCAGCATCAGCGGCTGCCCGGGAGGCATCCTTCTCCACCATGTAGCATTTGTAAGTTGACGTCGCTTGCCACAGGCGGAGTGGTGTCGTTATCGGGATTGCCTCTGGGAAGCTATCGGCCGAGTCACCCATCTCCTCGTCGAGATCCTCGAGCTCCTCGATCTCACCGGCTTCTTCCAGGACACGATGGAGTGTGTCGATGTTGGTGATGACATGGGAGGTGGGTGGGTTGATGAAGGTTGTCGGGGTCTCATGGACCTGGCTAGAAATCAGGCACTAGAGGACAAGCTCGCCATGCGAATCAATGATGAACTCCAGATTGCCGAAGTGACAACCAGGCCTACAACAAAGGTTTGATGGCCCACCGAATTGGTGACGTAGCACATCGCATCAAACGTGAACATCTGTGTCAACGTGAAGACACGGGCATGAATTGTAGATCTCATCTGATCTCTGGGTTCGCCTAGCACAACATGTTCCTGGCGCGCCACTTTCGGAGTTATTTTTGGTACATCCCTCGATAGGGTACTCTGGCCAGATGAGTAGATCAGATGGAAACCAGGGGAGGATTTACGTGGGTTCAGCGGAGGAGGTAAACCCTACTTCCTGCTCGTTTTATTGATTGAGTATTGGGGTTACAAAGATGATAGAGGGATCGAGTATCAACTCTAGGGTTCGTGTTCTATCGACTAGCCTATCCCCGAATTATATGGGTATTGGGGACTAGGGTTACATGATCCTATTCGGTTAGGAGTGTGAAGGGGTCCTTCTGGATGCCGTCTTCCTTATTGTGTACTCTAAGGCTTCCGAGTCCTCATCTTCATAGGGCCCATGAGCCAAGACGTCGGCCCAAGGCATAACCGAGCTAGGGGGCCCCAGGTCGACCTAATTGGGTCGACTTTCTGTATGGTGAGGCACCCCTGGGTCGTAACACCGTCACTAAACTTTCGCATATTGACATAGTGACATCGCTTCGGTATAGCAGAAGATCGATACACACGTGTTGAATTTAACTAAACTATTTTGAAGAGCATGTGTGAGTATCACCCACCATGGAATCCCAAGATTGTTAAGAACTTCCTCGAGCTTGTAATGCGAGGACATGACATATTGCTCCCCCAGAGTCGAGGATGACCCAAAGCACGAGAATAACGAAGAAAGAGCACTAGACACCATGATAATGTCAGCAACCACCAACGATGTTATCACTGCAAAGACAAGTCGATTACCCCATGTTTGTGGTCGGGCAGTCGAGGAAGATGACCCAAAGCATGAAAATGGCAAAACCAGATCTATATGCTACTCCCATAGGAGTTGTTGGATTCCCCGGAGAGGAAAGGTGATGTAGCACAACAGTAGAAAGTATTTCCCTCAGTTAAGAACCAATTAGGTTTATCAAACCAGTAGAAGTCACCAAGCTAACAATGTAAACAACACCGGCACACAAACACAAAAAAAATGCTTGCACCCAACTTGGCAAGGGGTGAGGGTGTCCCGGACTAAGGGGTCCTCATTGAGCTGGCGTGTCTCTCGTGGGCCATGCTCATGGGCTGCTCCTAACTCATCGAAGGAAGGCCGGACCATAGGCGACCCCGTGTAACAGAAGGGAACCTCCGAAGACTTGGCGCCTCCTCCAAGAAAAGTTTAGCGTAGCCGGCATGTTTATCCCCTGGTGGCAACCGACCATATGTAACCCTAGGTACCCCTGGTGTCTATATAAACCAGAGGGTTAGATCCGTAGGAAGGAGGAACCGTTATCGAGATACCCACCTAGGGTTTAGTTCATCCGATCTCGAGGTAGATTGACTTTGTAATTGTCATACAAACCCATCAATACAATCAAGCAGGACGTAGGGTTTTACCTCTTCGAGAGGGCCCGGACCTGGGTAATCGCTGTCTCTACATTCCTTGTTATCCATTGACTCCAAGATCCACAGTTCGGGACCCCCTACCCGAGATCTGCCGGTTTTAGTGCCGACATTGGTGCTTTCATTGAGAGTTCCGCTGTGATGTCACTACACAACTTATTCTTGTAGACTCGTGTTGGGCCTCCAAGCGTAGAGTTTTGTAGGACAGTAGCAATTTTCCCTCAAGTGGATGACCTAAGATTTATCAATCCGTGGGAGGCGTAGGATGAAGATGGTCTCTCTCAAACAACCCTGCAACCAAATACAAGAAATCTCTTGTGTCCCCAATACACCCAATACAATGGTAAATTGTATAGGTGCACTAGTTCGGCGAAGAGATGGTGATACAAGTGTAGTATGGATAGTAGAAATATATTTTTATAATCTGAATAAATAAAAACAGCAAGGTAGCAAACGATAAAAGTGAGCACAAACGGTATTGCAATGCTTAAAAACAAGGCTTAGGGTTCATACTATCACTAGTGCAATCTCTCAGCAATGCTAACATAATTGAATCATATAACAATCCCTCAACGTGCGACAAAGAATCACTCCAAAGTTCCTATTAGCTGAGAAGATAAGATAGAAATTGTTGTAGGGTACGAAACCACCTCAAAGTTATTCTTTCCGATCAATCTATTGAGCTATTCCTATAAGTGTCACAAACAGCCCTAGAGTTCGTACTAAAATAACACCATATGATATGTATCAACCAACTCTAATGTCAGCTAGATACTCCAATGTCACCACAAGTATCCGTGAGTTGTTTATACGATATGCATCAAACAACTTCAGATTCATAATATTCAATCCAACACAAAGAACTTCAAAGAGTGCCCCAAGATTTCTACCGAAGAAAGTAGGACGAAAACGTGCATCAACCCCTATGCATAGATTACCCCAATGTCACCTCGGGAATCCGCGAGTTGAGTGCCAAAACATATATCAAGTGAATCAATATAATACCCCATTGTCACCATGGGTATTCATATGCAAGACATACATCAAGTGTTCTCAAATCCATAAAAATATTCAATCCAATAATAGTGAAACCTCAAAGGTAAAAACTCAATTCATCACAACAAGATAGAGAGGGAGAAACACCATATGATCCAACTATATTAACAAAGCTCGCGGTACATCAAGATCGTGCCAAATCAAGAACACGAGAGAGAGAGATCAAACACATAGCTACTTGTACATACCCCTAGCCTCGAGGGTGAACTACTCCCTCCTCGTCATGGAGACCGCCGAGATGATGAAGATGGCCTCCGGTGATGATTCCCCCCCTCCGGCAGGGTGCCGGAATAGGGCTCCAGATGGTATTTCTTCGGTACAGAGGCTTGCGGCAGCGGCGTCGAAGTTCTAGGGTTATTTCTAGGGGTTTCTCTATTTATAAGAATTTTTGGCGTTGGAATCACGCGAAGAGGGGCCACAGGGGGCCCACGAGGCACCAGGGCGCGGCCAGGTGGCTTGTGGGGCCCCTGTGGGTCTTCTGCTGCTCCCCCGAAGCTTCCTGGGTCTGTTTCCTTCCAGAAAAAATCGTCAAAAAGTTTCGCTGCATTTGGACTTCATTTGATATGGATTTTCTGGAAAACCAAAAACAAGAAGAAAACAGCAACTGGCACTGGGCACTGGGTCAATATGTTAGTCCATAAAAATCATATAAAAGCCATATAAAAGTGCACCAAAATCATACAAAATTATAATAAACATGACATGAATACTTCATAAATTATAGATACGTTGGAGACGTATCAGCATCCCCAAGCTTAATTCCTGCTCGTCCTCGAGTAGGTAAATGATAAAAGAAATAATTTATGAAGTGTGAATGCTAGCATAGTGTATAAGTTTGATCAATGATAATTTCAATCACTTTTCCTAGCATCATAACAGCAACTCTTTCTCATAAAACTCATCATGATAAAGTAGCAATCAATTCACATGTTATGGTTCAAACAATGCATTCTCTTGAAACTTAACAACCTATGTTCTTAGTCACCAAACAATTGCAATTCAACTTATTCAACAAAGTCTAAGTAAGAGCTCCACATACTCAATTATCATTTAGTCTTCTATGATTGCTAGTACTCAAAGCATATTTTTAGAACAAATAGCATCCATCGAACACAGAGAAAGATAGGGGCTTAATGTTTCGCCTCCCAACTCATTTATCATAGAGATAATTGTCAACAATAATAATTCATGATCAAATATATTTGGCTGGCCATATGTGCCTGGATCTTTCCCCACCACATGATGCTTGCCAACTAGAGAATAATTAAGGTTGAAATGAGAAGTAATACTATTGACTCTTGCATAAAAGTAAATACATAAAGTAAAAGATAGACCCTTCGCAGAGGGAAGCAGAGGTTGTCATGCGCCTTTTATTTTTGTATGTGCAAGCCCTTAATGCAAAGGAACGCCACGTTATATTGCCCCTTGTGATAGCAACCTTTATTACTCAGTCCGTCACTTTTATTTCTTTACCATCACAAGTTCGTACAATGCTTATTTTCCCTTGCAATAAAAGTTCATACATGTTTAGGAGCAATTTTTATTGCTTTGCACCGATGACAACTTACTTGAAGGATCTTATTCAATCCATAGGTAGATATAGTGGACTCTCATGACATGAAACTGGGTTTAAGGGTTTTTGGATGCACAAGTAGCATCTCTACTTAGTGCGGAATTTTGGCTAGCAAAAGATAGGGGGCAAGCACCACATGTTGGAGGATCCATAACAATATAACTTCTATGCAAATATACCCAAACATAACTCATTACGTTGTCTTCCTTGTCCAACTTCAACTAATTTGCTCAAGTTTGAAAATAATTAATGGGTATTCCCAATCATAAAAGATGTCCAAGATAATATATTTATATGTGAAAGTTCTCTTCCTTATACTAACCATTCATGAATTGCTTGTATGACCAATATTGTGGTTGTCAAACTTCAATAGATTTTACTTTCTAAACCAAATGTGAAATTACTACTAGGCATGATACAAGCATATGAAGCACATATAATTTCAACTTTATGATATTCAATTCATTCAACAATTTACTCATAGGCTATAAGTGAAGCACAAGAGTAAATGACAAACTACTCCAAAAAGATATAAGTGAAGATCAAATGAGTAGTTAAGTAAATAGGTAGCTATGTGAGGAATCTCTCTCATTTAAAATTTCAGATCTTGATAATTTTATTTAAACAATAAACAAAATGAAAATAAAAGGACACTCCAAGAATAGCACATAACATGTGAACAAGTAAAAACTTAGGCTAACCGATAGGTGTTGATGAAGAAAGGTGGGATGCCAACCGGGGCATCCCCAAGCTTAGTTGCTTGAGACTTCTTGGAATGTTATCTTGGGGTGCCTTGGGAATCCCCAAGCTTGAGCTCTTGTGTCTCCTTAATTCCTCTCATATCATGGCTTCTCCTAAATCTTAAAAACTTCGCCCACACAAAACTCAACAAGAACTCGTGAGATAAGTTAGTATAAATCAACTCAAAACCTTAACATTCTCTACTGTAACAATCACTAAAATTATAATTGAACATTGCATACTAAATGCCTCTGCATATTTAATACTCCTATCCACAAATAGAAGCATTAAACAAGCAACATATGCAAACAATGCAACTATAACCGAAATCTGTCTAAACAGAACAGTCTGTAAGGGTAAATAAGAATTCATACTTACCTAACTACAAAAATTCTGAAAAATTACCACGTGACAGAGAACTCATGCATGCTTACTGTGTAAAAATTTCAGATTTTTATCATGTTGTGACTATTCAGGAATATTCTGGACATAACAGAAAACTTTCTGTTTTCAAACAGCAACACATGAACTTGCAAACTGAGCATGGTAAAGGCTATAATTGGCATTTTATTGAACTAAAAGATACAAAACATGATTATTTATAACACCAAGCAAATATCAACAGAAAGAAAATGACGCTCCAAGCAAAACTCATATTATGTGACGAATAAAAATATAGCTCCAAGTGAGGTTACCGATGGTGTTGAAGACGAAAGAGGGGATGCCTTCCGGGGCATCCCCAAACTTAGACGCTTGGGTCTTCCTTGAGTATTACCTTGGGGTGCCTTGGGCATCCCCAAGCTTAGGTTCTTGCCGCTCCTTATTCTCCTCATATCGATGTCTCACCCAAAACTTGAAAACTTCAATCACACAAAACTTAACGGAACTTGTGAGATAGGTTAGTATGATAAAAATAAATCATCCACTTAGGTGCTGTCAAGACAAGATTAATAATTTTTCTCACATAATGCCTACTGTATTCCATCATTTCCACAATTTATATTGACCAATATAAGCTATAGAAACACTAAAACAAGCAAACTATGCACCGAAAACAGAATCTGTCAAAAACAGAACAGCATGTAGTGAGCGATTTAAAAACCATACTTCTGTACCTCCAAAAATTCTGAAAACTTAGGACAACGTAAACAATTTGTAACCCAATATTTTGTAAAAATTTCAGAATTTTCTCACGCTCCAGTACAGAATAGAAATTCCAGCACTGGACGCAAAAGTTTCTGTTTTTGCACAGAATCAAATCAACAAGCATCCACACTATCCCAAAGGCTTTACTTGGCACATTATTGAAAGAAAACATATAAAACATGATTACTACAGTAGCTTAATCATGTGGACACACAAAAACAGTAAGGATAATTATTGGGTTGTCTCCCAACAAGCGCTTTTCTTTAATGCTTTTTTAGCTAGGCATGATGATTTCAATGATGCTCACATAAAAGTAAAGAATTGAAACACAATGGGAGCATCATGAAACATATTGCAAGCACATTTAAGCCTAACCCACTTCCTATGCATAGGGATTTTGTGAGCAAATAGTTTATGGGAGCAAGAATCAACTAGCATAGGAAGGCAAAACAAGCATAACTTCCAAACTTTCAACACATAGAGAGGAAACTTGATATTATTGAGATATGTAGAAGCATGTATTCCTCTCTCAAAATAATTTTCAGTAGCATCATGAAGAAATTCAATAATATATCCATCACACAAAGCATTTCTTTCATGACCCACAAGCATAGAATTTTTACTACTCTCCACATAAGCAATTTTCTTCTCATTCATAATAGTGGGAGCAAACTCAACAAAATAACTATCATGAGATACTTGATTGACATAATCAAATTAAACATTAAAATCATGATGACAAGTTTCATGGTTATCATTACTCTTTATAGCATACATGTCATCACAATAATCATCATATATAGCAACTTTGTTGTCATAATCAATTGAAACCTCTTCCAAAATAGTGGAATCTTCATTAAATAAATTCATGACCTCTCCAAATCCATTTTTATCATTATTCCAATAAGATTCAACACCCGCTAAAATAGTGGGATCATTATTACATAAATTTGACACTCTTCCAAACCCACTTTGATCAATATAATCATCATAAATAGGAGGCATGCTATCATCATAATAATTTTTCTCATCAAAACTTGGGGGACTAAAAATATCATCTTCATCAAACATAGCATCCCCAAGCTTATGGCTTTGCATATCATTAGCATCATGGATATTCATAGAATTCATACTAACAACATTGCAATCATGCTCATCATTCAAGGAACTCACATTAAACATTTTATTAAATTCTTCCTCTAACAATTGAGCACAATTTTCCGATCCATCATTTTCAAGAAAGACATTATAAAGATGAAGCATATGAGGCAACCTCAATTCCATTTTTTTGTAGTTTTCTTTTATAAAACCAAACTAGTGATAAACAAGAAACTAAAAGATTCAATTGCAAGATCTAAAGATATACCTTCAAGCACTCACCTCTCCGGCAACGGTGCCAGAAAAGAACTTGATGTCTACTACACAACTTATTCTTGTAGACTCGTGTTGGGCCTCCAAGCGCGGAGTTTTGTAGGACAGTAGCAATTTTCCCTCAAGTGGATGACCTAAGGTTTATCAATCCGTGGGAGGCGTAGGATGAAGATGGTCTCTCTCAAACAACCCTGCAACCAAATACAAGAAATCTCTTGTGTCCCCAACACACCCAATACAATGGTAAATTGTATAGGTGCACTAGTTCGGCGAAGATATGGTGATACAAGTGTAGTATGGATAGTAGAAATATATTTTTATAATCTGAATAAATAAAAACAGCAAGGTAGCAAACGATAAAAGTGAGCACAAACGGTATTGCAATGCTTAAAAACAAGGCCTAGGGTTCATACTTTCACTAGTGCAATCTCTCAACAATGCTAACATAATTGAATCATATAACAATCCCTCAACGTGCGACAAAGAATCACTCCAAAGTTCCTATTAGCGGAGAACATAAGATAGAAATTGTTGTAGGGTACGAAACCACCTCAAAGTTATTCTTTCCGATCAATCTATTGAGCTATTCCTATAAGTGTCACAAATAGCCCAAGAGTTCGTACTAAAATAACACCATATGATACGCATCAACCAACTCTAATGTCACCTAGATACTCCAATGTCACCACAAGTATTTGTGAGTTGATTATACGATATGCATCAAACAACTTCAGATTCATAATATTCAATCCAACACAAAGAACTTCAAAGAGTGCCCCAAGATTTCTACCGAAGAAAGTAGGACGAAAACGTGCATCAACCCCTATGCATAGATTACCCCAATGTCACCTTGGGAATCCGCGAGTTGAGTGCCAAAACATATATCAAGTGAATCAATATAATACCCCATTGTCACCATGGGTATTCATATGCAAGACATACATCAAGTGTTCTCAAATCCATAAAAATATTCAATCCGATAATAGTGAAACCTCAAAGGTAAAAACTCAATTCATCACAACAAGATAGAGAGGGAGAAACACCATATGATCCAACTATATTAACAAAGCTCGCGGTACATCAAGATCGTGCCAAATCAAGAACATGAGAGAGAGATCAAACACATAGCTACTTGTACATACCCCCTAGCCTCGAGGGTGAACTACTCCCTCCTCGTCATGGAGACCGCCGAGATGATGAAGATGGCCTCCGGTGATGACTCCCCCCCTCCGGCAGGGTGCCGAAATAGGGCTCCAGATGGTATTTCTTCGGTACAGAGGCTTGCGGCGGTGGCGTCAAAGTTCTAGGGTTATTTCTGGGGGTTTCTCTATTTATAAGAATTTTTGGCGTTGGAATGACGCGAAGAGGGGCCACAGGGGGCCCACGAGGCACCAGGGCGCGCCCAGGTGGCTTGTGGGGCCCCTATGGGTCTTTTGCTGCTCCCCCGAAGCTTCCTGGGTCTGTTTCCTTCCAGAAAAAATCGTCAAAAAGTTTCGCTGCATTTGGACTTCATTTGATATGGATTTTCTAGAAAACCAAAAACAAGCAGAAAACAGCAACTGGCACTGGGCACTAGGTCAATATGTTAGTCCATAAAAATCATATAAAAGCCATATAAAAGTGCACCAAAATCATACAAAATTATAATAAACATGGCATGAATACTTCATAAATTATAGATACGTTGGAGACGTATCACGCTGTAGGATCATCAAGGATCGATGGCTTGCTTAGTCATCGGCGACGGCATCGGCTGCGGGGATGTCTTCGTTCCTGGCCAGCTCTTCGCGTTTGGCAGCATCATGCTACACGCTGATCTGACCGGTCGCCTCGGCCGGGTCGGTAGCTTTACCCCCTATAAGGAGGTCAGGTTTGGAAACCTAGAGTTCGTCGCCGACTCCCGAGGAGACCTTATTCTCGCAGGATTCTGGGCTTCACCCGAAGGACCCGCAAACCCTGAGGCTTCGACTTCAGGTACGGCTTACCCCGCTATCGGGTCGGCCACCACTTCGGATCCGACCCTGAGCCCGGATTCAACCTCTACGCTCGACGGCCCAAGATCAGCCTCGGCCGAGCACGACTGCGGGGCAATTTCAAACGCTCCCAATGCAGCAATACTGCGGGTTGACCCCGAGAACTGCCAGAACGTGGATCCGACGGACCTCTCACTATTAAACGGGATACTAGATCGGATCCAGGCCATGGGGATTACCAACGGCCAGCCCTCGGTCTACGACCAGATCGGGCTTAAAGCCGACGACAGGGAAATCTACATCCCTCCTGCCGCCCACTTAGTCACCACTATCGAAGACTCGGCCGAGGGCTCATCCCTCCTCCCTCTGGAGCCAAGAGCGGATTGGGTACAAATTTCCGATCATCAAGCTCTGTCCTCTAGCTCGGTAGCCAACCTCCACTCCGTAGAGAGACCAGGGCCGAAGTCCGATTTGGCGCACGACCTCGAGTCTACGCAACCGTGCCTAGCTGAGAATTCGAATCCAGAGCCCGGCACGCCGGACTCTATATCGGTCCAGGACACAACCGCCAAGACCCTGGACCCACATCCTGTTGGGATTAATTTTTTATCCCACCCACCCCCCACATCGAGTACTGCCCAAGTAACTTGGGACAGCCCGCCGTATAGGATCGTCAAACAAAAGCCCGAGGAGACAGTTTGGCAATTTTGGGCTAAATTCCTTCTCGTCAAAAACAAAATAGCGGACTGTTGCGACACGGAAATCCTGGCGGCTTTCCGACATAACTGTCGAGACGAAGGCATCTCAAATGCCCTCGCCCGCCATCACATTCAAAACTTCTCCGAGTTATCGGACTTGGTGTACAAATACTGCGCCATGGAGGATGCTTGGCAGGCTCAGCGAGGGCAAACGAAGTTAATCCATGCCCAGGAATCACGATGGGCTCTGGCGAAACGCGCACACCCTCGCCGGATAGCCTAATATGAGCCGTCCGAGAAAAAGAAGAAACTCCGGGCAGGATCCAGAACGGTTCTTGATGAACTACTGGACAAACCGTGCCCTATACACTCTGTCCTGCTCAACACAAACCCAACTCACAGCCTTCGAGCTTGCTGGGTGGTCAGGCAAGTTGCCAAGAGCGGCAAAGCCCTCCTCGGAGGCTCATACTCAGATAAATGTCTCGCAACGCCCTTGGATGATGACGCCGAGATCCTAACGATCTACGAGACGTATTCCTCAAAGAATCTGAGGAAGAGAACCCTTCGAGAGCTCGGTCAGATTCACCATGTGGCAGCGACGGACTCATGGATAGACACACCTATCACTTTCGACGAAGAAGACCAACCGAGGTCCCGCCCTATCCGAGCTGCTGCCGCCCTTGTCCTTGATCCCATAGTGGATGGATTTCGACTCCAAAAGGTGTTAATGGACGACGGCAGTGGGTTAAACCTCATTTACGAGGACACCTTGGACAAAATGCAGTTCGACAGATCTCGCATCGAACAAAGTCATACCACCTTTCGAGGGATAATCCCCGGAAAGGGGGCACGTTGTAGTGGCCGAGTCACTCTCGATGTAGTCTTCGGAACTCCCAAGAACTATCGATCCAAGGAATTGCTCTTCCACATTGTGCCCTTCCGCAGTGGTTACCATGCCTTATTGGGGCGTGACGCATTTGCACGATTCCATGCTATCCCACATTACGGGTATATGAAACTTAAGATGCCAGGGCCAAACGGCATGATCACAGTCACAGGTGATCCGGACAGAGCTCTTCGGGCCGAGAACAAAACAGCATCGCTCGCCCTCGAAGCATTATCCAAAGCCCTAGCAACCGAAGAATTAACCGCGCTCCGTTCAATGGTGGATAAGGATGATGTAATCCTCGACAAAAGGCCCAAATCCACATCTTTCAAACCAGCAGACGAAATCGTCAAATTCCAAGTACATCCGACTGATCCCAATAAGATGGCATCCATTGGAGCTCAGCTAGACCCTGCGGTTGATGAAGCATTGCGGAAATTTTTGCGCGAAAACTGGGACATCTTTTCCTGGCACCCTTCAGACATGCCAGGGATCCCACGAAATTTAGCCGAGCATAGTTTGAACATAATTAAAGGTTTCAAGACAGTCAAGTAGGCGTTGCACCAATTTTTTGAACCCAAGCATCAAGCCATGGGTGAAGAATTGGCAAAATTGCTCGAAGCCGGATTCATCCGAGATATCAAACATCCCGAGTGGTTGGCTAATCTGGTCATGGTACCTAAGAAGGACAAATCCTGGCGGTTGTGTGTCGATTTCAAGGACCTAAATAAGGCCTGCCCCAAGGACCCCTTCCCCTGCCCCGCATAGACCAGATCATAGATGCCACTGCTGGGCATGACTCACTATGTTTTCTCGATGCCTACTCCCGATACCATCAAATTAAAATGAAGGAGTCCGACCAAGCGGCCACAACCTTCATCACCCCCTATGGGCCTTTCTGTTTCAACACAATGCCCTTCAGATTAAAAAATGCAGGTGCTACATACCAGCGCATGATCCAAACATGTCTAAAAAAATAGATTGGCAAAATGGTCGAGGCATATGTGGACGACGTGGTTATCAAAACCAAACACGTCAGTCAGCTGGTGGACAACCTCCGTCAAACCTTCGACAGTCTGCGAACTTACGATATACGGCTCAATCCGGACAAATGTGTCTTCGAAGTGCCTGCGGGCAAGCTGCTCGGATTTATTGTCTCCCATAGAGGAATAGAGGCTAACCCGGCCAAAATCCAGGCACTGTCCCAGCTAGCGGTTCCTACCGAGCTAAAACACGTCCAAAAACTGGCCGGCTGCGTGGCAGGCTTGAGCCGCTTCATCTCACGCCTTGGAGAGAAGGCCCTACCACTTTACAGGCTGCTTAAATGGACCAAAAACTTTGAATGGACTAGCGAGGCAGCGGCTGCACTAGAGGAAATTAAAACATCATTGGCTAGCAACCCCATCTTGGCAGCACCCAGCTTAGGTGAGCCAATGCTGCTATACATCTTGGCTACAAATCAGGTGGTCAGTGCAGTTCTCGTCGTTGAACGAGACGCAGAAGGTCACAAGCTCCAGGTGCAGAAGTTAGTCTACTATGTATCTGAAGTGCTTACCCCGTGTAAAACAAGGTACTCGCATTACCAGAAGATCGCCTATGCAGTTTTCATGGTATCCCGAAAGCTCCGACACTATTTTCAAGAGTGCTCGGTCACGGTGGCATCCGAAGTACCCCTGAATGGTATAATTAACAACAGGGACGCCACGGGCCGTATAGCCAAATGGGCCATTGAGCTTCTCCCCTTCGAAATCATATACCGACCACGCCGAGCTATTAAATCTCAGGTGTTGGCGGATTTCGTTGCAGAATGGACGGAGGCCGAGCTCCCTAGAGAGTACAGTACGTATGCGCATTGGACGATGTACTTCGACGGCTCCAAAATGCTCGCCGGGCTGGGGGCTGGAGTGGTTCTCACATCCCCCACCGGCGACAATATTCGGTACGTACTGCAGATTATGTACACTGACTCCAACAATGCAGCCGAATACGAGGCTCTACTGCATGGACTTCGGATGGCAGTGTCAATGGGTGTACAGCGGCTCAAGGTACGGGGAGACTCTAACCACGCCATCTCTCAAGTTAATGGCGAATTCGACGCAAAAGACCCAAAAATGACAGCATATCGCAACGCCGTCCTCAAGATATCAGCCCGGTTTGAGGGGCTGGAGTTCCAACATGTCTCTAGAGACAGCAACCAAGCTGCCGATGTCCTTCCTCGAATGGGCGCTAAACGCGATTGCATTCCCGAGAACACCTTTTTGGAACGACTCTTCAAGCCATCCATGGTATGGCAGGATTATGGTAAGGACACTGAAACCAAGGCCTCTGGAGAGCTCATCCCGCCAATCATCGAACCAGACAAAGTAATTATCGGGGGCTCGGCAATCGAAGAAACATCTTCAACCCATGAAGTCATGGCAGTAATCGCACCATGGACCGAGCCTTTCCTCGCCTATCTCCTCCGCCAAGAGCTACCCGACGACCAGACTGAGGCAAGGCGCATAATTCGGCAATCTAAAGCCTACAAGGTCCACGAGGGTGAACTATACAAGAAAAGCACCACCGTCGTCGTCCAAAGGTGTATATCCGAAGAGGAGGGGAAACAACTCTTGGCCGAGATTCACACTGGCATGGGCGGTCACCACGCGGCAACTCGGGCCTTGGTCAGCAAGGCTTTCCGAGCCGGGTTCTTCTGGCCCACTGCCCGCGCAGATGCCCAAACATTGGTCCAACATTGTGTTGGATGCCCGTGCTACTTGTAGCTTGCGTTGGTATTTTCCCCGAAGAGGAAGGGATGATGCAGCACAATAGAGGTAAGTATTTCCCTCAGTTATGAAACCAAGGTTATCAATCCAGTAGGAGAATCACGCAACACCACGTTAGTAGTACCTGCACACAAACAACAAATCCTTGCACCCAACGCAAACGAGGGGTTGTCAATCCCTCGGCGGTCAATTGCAAGATTAAATTGCATGTGATGGATAGATAGTTTGAAACAAAAATACAAAATAAAATAAATAAGATAAAATTGCAGCAAGTATTTTTAGGGTTTTAGTAATTTGATTTAGATAGACCCGGGGGCCATAGTTTTCACTAGAGACTTATCTCAAGAAAATAGCATACGGTGGGTAGACAAATTACTGTTGGGCAATTGATAGAAAAGCAAATAATCATGACAATATCCAAGGCAATGATCATGTATATAGGCATCACGTCTGAGACAAGTAGACCGACTCCTGCCTGCATCTACTACTATTACTCCACACATCGACTGCTATCCAGCATGCATCTAGTGTATTAAGTCCATAAGAACGGAGTAACGCCTTAAGCAAGATGACATGATGTAGACAAAGTAAACTCACGCATGAATAAACCCCATCTTTTTACCCTTAATAGCAACGATACATACATGTCATGTCCCTTTCTGTCACTGGGATTGAGCACCGCAAGATCAAACCCATTACAAAGCACCTCTTCCCATGGCAAGATAAATCAATCTAGTTGGCCAAACCAAATCAATAGATCGGAGAAGAAATACGAAGCTATAATAATCATGCATAAAAGAGATCAGAGAAGACTCAAATAATATTCATGGATAATCTGATCATAAACTCACAATTCATCGGATCCCAACAAACACACCGCAAAAAGTCATTACATCGGATAGAACTCCAAGAACATCGAGGAGAACATTGTATTGAAGATCAAAAAGAGAGAAGAAGCCATCTAGCTACTAACTATGGACCCGAAGGTCTGTGGTAAACTACTCACGCATCATCGGAAGGGTAGCAAGGTTGATGGAGAGCCCCTCCGTGATCGATTCCCCCTCCGGCGGAGCACCGAAAAAGGCCTCCAGATGGGATCTCTCGAGAACAGAAACTTGTGGCGACGGAAAAAGTATTTCATGGACTCCTCTGTTGGTTTCCCAATTTTTGGGAATTTATAGTGGTGGAATTTGGTCAAAATAGTAAGAGGTGGGCCCACGAGGCACTAGGGCGCGCCTGCCCGTGGCCACCTCCAGGGTCTTCTGGCCTCCTCCCGAAGCTTCTAGTGTTTATCTTGCCCAGAAAAAAATCTCCAAAAAGTTTCGTTGCATTTGGACTTTGTTTGGTATTGGTATTCTGTAAAACCAAAAACAGGCAGAAAACAACAACTGACACTTGGCACTAAGTTAATAGGTTAGTCCCAAAAAATGATATATAATTGCTATAAATGTATATAAAAACATCCAATATTGATAATATACAAGCATGGAACAATCAAAAATTATAGATACGTTGGAGACGTATCAGCATCCCCAAGCTTAATTCCTGCTCGTCCTCGAGTAGGTAAATGATAAAAACAGAATTTTTGATGTGGAATGCTGCCTATCATATTCATCATATATTCTTTTCTTTTATAGCATGGACATTGGACTTGAATGATTCAAAGCAATAGTCTATAGTTTGGCATGAAAATATAAATACTCAAGCATGCTAACAAGCAACCATGTCTTTCAAAATATCAACGCTAAAGAAAGTTATCCCTAGCCCATTATGCTCAATCATTGATCCATTCATGAAACACACTCAAATATTAGCTACATCCAATGCACAATTATGACAATAGTACTCTCTAGTTGGTGCTTTTGTAAGAGAAGATGGAGACTCAAAATAAAAGTAAAAATTGCATAAAAGTAAATAGATAGGCCCTTCGCAGAGGGAAGCAGAGATTCGCTAATGTGCCAGAGCTCAAAGCTAAAGTTAAAGAGATAAAATATTTTGAGAGGCATGCTTTTCCTGTCAACGAAAACGACCGAGAATTCCCAATATTTTCCATGCTAGACACATCATAGGCGGTTCCCAAATAGAAAGTAAAGTTTATTTCCTTTCCACCATTCTTTCACAATCCATGGCTAGCCGTATCCACGGGTGCCCTCCAAACCAACACTTTCCAAGGAATTTTGTTGTTATTATTTTTGATTTCATTGTGGGACTGGGCATCCCTATTACCAGCCACTCTCTCGTGCAATGACAAGTGAATAAACACTCATCATGAGAATAACACACCTAGCATGGAAAATAATGGCCACCCCCTGCCGCTTCATGAGCGGTACGGGCACACAAAACAGAAAAATTATTTTGAAAATTAGAGTTGGCACACGCAAATTTACTTGGAACGGCATGGCAATACCGCATATAGGTAGGTATGGTGGACTCATTAGGCACAACTTGGGTTTAAAGAATTTGGATGCACAAGCAGTATTTCCGCTTAGTACAAATGAAGGCTAGCAAATAGATTGAGAAGCAACCAACCAAAAGGCGAAAACGGTCATAAACATGCATTGAACATAACTAACACCGAATAATGCACCATAAGTAGGATATAATTTCGTTGCATAACTATTGACTTAACGTGCATGCATAGGGAATCACAAACCTTAACACTAATATTCTTACTAAATCACAATTACTCACTAACATGACTCACATATTATCATTTCCACATCGCAAAACTATTGCAAGGAATCACACTTATCATATCCAATGATCTATATGAAAGTTTTTATTATATCCCTCTTGAATATTCATCACTTTGGGACCAAATTCATATCTTGTGCAAATTACCGTTACTATTATCAACTCTAAAAAAGATTTAAGTGAAGCATGAGAGTGCAAATATTTCTTCAAAATTTTGATCTTATCAATTCTCAAAATAATATAAGGAAGCATGAGAGTTCATTTCTTCAAAATTTAGCCACCACCGTGCTCAAAAAGATTTAAGTGAAGCACTAGAGCAACTGCCTAGCTCAAAAAATTGAAGTGAAGCACATAGAGTATTCTAACAAATCATGATGAACGTGTGACTCTCTCAAAATAGGTGTGTTCAGCAAGGATGATCATGACAAACTAAAAGGCAAACAAAGCAAAGACTCATATAATACAAGACTCTCCAAGTAAAACACATATCATGTGACGAATAAAAATATAGCTCCAAGTAAAATTACCGATGGTTGGTAGAAGAAAGAGGGGATGCCTTCTGGGGCATCCCCAAGCTTAGACGCTTGAGTCTTCCTTGAATATTACCTTGGGGTACCTCGGGCATCCCCAAGCTTAGGCTCTTGCCACTCCTTATTCCTTCATCCATCGTGATCTCACCCAAAACTTGAAAACTTCAATCACACAAAACTCAACAAAACCTTCGTGAGATCCGTTAGTATACCAAAATAAATCACTACTTTAAGTACTGTTGCAAACCCATTCATATTTTATTTTTCATTATACCTACTGTACTCTAACTTCACCATGGCTTATACCCCCCGATACAATCCATAGATTCATCAAAACAAGCAAGTAGTGCATCAAAAACAGAATCTGTCAAAAACAGAACAGTCTTTAGCAATCTATTTATTAGCCATACTTGTGTAACGCCAAAAATTCTTAAAAATTAAGACAACGTGGGAAATTCATATACCAATACTGTGTAAAAACTTCAGATTTTTATGACACTCTAGTACAGAAACAAAATTCCAGCACTGGACGTAAAACTTTCTGTTTTCCAAACAGCATCAATTATACTCTCTTCCAAATCATCCCAAAGGCTTTACTTGGCACAAACACTATTTAAAAACACAAAAACATAATCATACCAGTATCATAATTGTGAAAACACACAATAACAGAAACAAAAGGTAAAAATTTATTTTATTCATTGGGTTGCCTCCCAACAAGCGCTATTGTTTTATGCCCCTAGCTAGGCATAATGCATAGTTTCAAGTGTTGTCATCCTTCAAGTTGATTCCATAAGTGGCCCTCATAATTGATTCATATGGTGCTTTAATTCTTTTCCTAGGGAAATTATCCATACCCTTTTTAATGGAAATTTAAATTTTATATTCCCTTCTTTCATGTCAATAACGGCACCTATGGTTCGTAAGAACGGTCTACCAAGTATTATGGGGCAAGAAGAATTGCATTCAATGTCAAGTACAATAAAATCAACGGGCACATAGTTCCTATTTGCAAGAATAATAACATCATTAATTCTACCCAAAGGATTTTTAATAGTAGAATCCACCAAGTGCAAATTAAGAGAACATTCATCTATATTGGTGAAACCTAGCACATCACATAGAGATTTTGGAATTGTGGAAACGCTAGCACCCAAATCACATAAAGCATTGCACTCATAATTTTTAATTTTAACTTTAATGGTGGGTTCCCATTCATCATATAATTTCCTAGGAATTGAAATTTCTAGTTCTAGCTTTTCTTCTAACGCTTTCATCATTGCTTTTACGATGTGTTTAGTAAAAGCCTTGTTTTGCTCATAAGCGTTGGGTGAATTTAACATGGATTGTAACAAAGAAATGCACTCAATCAAGGAACAATTATCATAATTAAAATCTTTGTAATCCAAGAGAGTGGGCACATCGCTATTTAAAGTTTTTACCTCTCCAAACCCACTTTTAGCAATTTTTTCATTAAGATTTTCACCCTCCGAATTATGGGAACGCCTTCTAGCTAAAGTTGACTCTTCTTCAGTCCCCTTTTCATCAAGTTTTATATTGCTAAAAAAAGAATCAATAGATGAAACACCAATCATTTTAATATCCTCATCATTACTACGATAAAAACCGGGAGGAATCGCTTTTTCTAAAAATTCTCGTTTAGCTTTTAGCATGGCGGTTCTTTTCTTACTCTCATCCATGGAGACATATAAAGCTTTAATTGATTCACTAATATCAATTTTGGGTGGCAAAATTTTAGTCTTAACATTTTCCACATCATGAATAATTCTATCAATGCTCCTAGACATATCATCAAGTTTACTCAATTTGTCTTCTATCGTAGTGTTGAAAACCTTTTGAGCATTAATAAATTCTTTAATATTACTTTCAAGATCAGAGGGCCTCCTATTATTATTATACGTATTACCATAGGAATTGCCATAATTATTAGAGGAATTTCCAGGGAATGGCCTAGTGTTGAAATTACCTCTATAAGCATTATTATTAAAATTGTTTCGCGAGACAAAATTCACATCAATAGCATCATTATTTTGCTCAATCAAAGTGGATAATGGCACATCATTATGATCAATATGAGCATTTTTAGTAGCAACCAATTTCATAAGCGCATCAACTTTATCACTCAAAGTACTAATTTCTTCAACAGAATTCACTTTTTTACTAGTAGGAGTTCTTTCAGTATGCCATTGTGAATAATTTGCCATAATATTATCAAGCAATTTAGTAGCTTCCCCCAAAGTAATTTCCATAAAAGTACCACCCGCGGCGGAATCTAAAAGATTTCTAGAAACAAAATTCAATCCCGCAATTTCTTAAACCATGAGTAGGGCAATTTCTTATCATTAATTTCATCCTCTCCCAAGATTGGGCAACATGTTCATGATCAAGTTGCTTAAAATTCATAATTTGATTTCTAAGAGAAATAATTTTCGCGGGAGGAAAATACTTGGTAATAAAAGCATCTTTACACCTATCCCAAAAATCGAAACTATTTCGTGGTAAAGATGAGAACCAAATTTTTGCACGATCCCGCAATGAGAATGGGAATAATTTTAATTTCACAATATCATTATCCACATCTTTTTTCTTTTGCATATCACACAATTCTACGAAAGTGTTAAGATGGGATGCAACATCTTCATTAGGACTACCAGAAAATTGTTCTTTCATAACAAGATTTAGCAAAGCGGCATTAATATCACAAGTCTCCGCACTAGCGGCGGGAGGAGCAATTGGAGTACTAATAAAATCATTATTATTAGTATTGGAAAAATCACATAATTTTGTATTTTCTTGAGACATCGTGACTACGCAAACAAGATAACAAGCAAGCAAACAAGAAAAAGGCAAACGGAAAATATTTTTGTATTTTTGTAAAAACTTTTTAGAAGTGGGGGAGATGAAACGAGAGGCAAATAAAATAAATGCAAGGAGATGAGAGTTTATGTGAAGGTACTTGATAGATGTTGATGATGTCTCCCCGGCAACGGCGCCAGAAATTCTTCCTGCTACTTGTAGCTTGTGTTGGTATTTTCCCCGAAGAGGAAGGGATGATGCAGCACAGTAGAGGAAAGTATTTCCCTCAGTTATGAAACCAATGTTATCAATCCAGTAGGAGAATCACGCAACACCTCGTTAGCAGTACCTGCACACAAACAACAAATCCTTGACCCAACGCAAACAAGGGGTTGTCAATCCCTCGGCGGTCAATTGGAAGATTAAATTGTATGTGATAGATAGATAGATTGAAACAAAAATAAAAAATAAAATAAATAAGATAAAATTGCAGCAAGTATTTTTATGGTTTTAGTAATTTGATTTAGATAGACCCGAGGGCCATAGTTTTCACTAGAGGCTTCTCTCAAGAAAATAGCATACGGTGGGTAGACAAATTACTGTTGGGCAATTGATAGAAAAGCAAATAATCATGATGATATCCAAGGAAATGATCATGTATATAGGCATCATGTCCGAGACAAGTAGACCGACTCCTGCCTGCATCTACTACTATTACTCCACACATCGACCGCTATCCAGCATGCATCTAGTGTATTAAGTCCATAAGAACGGAGTAACGCCTTAAGCAAGATGACATGATGTAGACAAAGTAAACTCACGCATGAATAAACCCCATCTTTTTACCCTTAATAGCAACGATACATACGTGTCATGTCCCTTTCTGTCACTGGGATTGAGCACCGCAAGATCAAACCCATTACAAAGCACCTCTTCCCATGGCAAGATAAATCAATCTAGTTGGCCAAACCAAATCAATAGATCGGAGAAGAAATACGAAGCTATAATAATCATGCATAAAAGAGATCAGAGAAGACTCAAATAATATTCATGGATAATCTAATCATAAACTCACAATTCATCGGATCCCAACAAACACACCGCAAAAAGTCATTACATCGGATAGAACTCCAAGAACATCGAGGAGAACATTGTATTGAAGATCAAAAAGAGAGAAGAAGCCATCTAGCTACTAACTATGGACCCGAAGGTCTGTGGTAAACTACTCACGCATCATCGGAAGGGCAGCAAGGTTGATGGAGAGCCCCTCCGTGATCGATTCCCCCTCCGACGGAGCACGGAAAAGGCCTCCAGATGGGATCTCTCGAGAACAGAAGCTTGCGGCGGCGAAAAAAGTATTTCGTGGACTCCTCTATTGGTTTCCCGATATTAGAGAATTTATAGTGGTGGAATTAGGTCAAACAGAGTTGTGTGGGCCCCACAAGCCACCAGGGCGCGCCACCCCCCGGGGCGCGCCCTGGTGCCTCGTGGGCCACTACTTCATCTTCTGGCCCTCTCCCGAAGCTTCCAGTACTTGTTATGTCCAGAAAAAATCTTCAAAAAGTTTCATGGCATTTGGACTTCGTTTGGTACTGATATTCTGGAAAACCAAAAACAGGCAAAAAACAGCAACTGGCACTGGGCACTAAGTTAATAGGTTAGTCCCAAAAAATGATATATAATTGCTGTAAATGTATATAAAAACATCCAAGATTGATAATATAATAGCATGGAACAATAAAAAATTATAGATACGTTGGAGACGTATCAGGGGCTTCTGGGTTAAGCAACCTGTTATCAAAACCAATGTCATACCTGCAGACTGGTAGACAGAAGCTTAACTACCCCATCGAGTCCCGTTCGGGCAGCTCCGAGGTACGCGTCTACCGAACTAAGAGCGTTAAACTCTTGATCGGAAAATGCAGAGTGCCGTAGCGATGCCTTGTGCCGCCGGTGATTCATCACGCTTACGACTTCGGAGTTGGTGACCGAGACACCCCCTGAGTCCTCTGGATGTTGGTCCTCGGCAGGGACCTCTGAAGTAACGCCGGCCACGACCGGGGACCTCGTTCTTGGGTCACCCCCCGACACCTCTTGAACGTCCTCGGGCGAAGGTGGTTCTACATATCGCCTGCAGGTCACATTAGAGAAAATTGTTGATATTTCACAGCGGCTGTCGAAAATAAAGACACTAAATGTACAGCCGATACGTTACCTCTTTGGGGGGGGGGTGCGAATGACGTGACTCCCGTTGGCACGGCGCATTTGGACGCCCTGCAGATGTCCGGCGTGTTGTGTGGCGGCCCTTGGGAGTAGAATTTAGTGTACTCGGAGCAGCATGAGCTGGGCGTCTTTTTCGAGAAGAAGCCCGTTGGTCACTTACAGCGGAGGAGGGAAGTGTCCCGGGGTGATCGGCCAAAAGGGCCACTTTAGAGCCGTCGAGGCTCTCCTGGTAGAAGACTCCCTCCTCGAAATCGATCGATGTTTCGGGATCGTCATGAAACCCAGGGTCATCGTCACGAGAATGACTCTCCGGTTGAGGAGCAGGGCAACTCACTGTCTCGATCCAGCGCCTCCAGCTCTATTCGGATAAATTAAAATATCCGATTAAGGAAAATTGGTGTACCATCCAAACTATAAAGTGTAGTTAGACTCACCGTTTCGATGGGTTTATAGCTCGAGAAGCCATCCTTGGGCTTTAGTCGAGCAAACTCTTGCTGTTCCCCCTTGAAGAGATCGGCCAGTACGGCTGCCATTGCCGCCTGGTCGGCAGGTCCTTTCCGTGTGTATCGGGTCAAGTCATTCGCCCCGTTGTAACACCATAGGGGGTGCACCCTTTGTTGAAGAGGTTGAACGCACCGAGCAATGGCCACTGCCATCACGTCAATGATGGTCAACCCGTTATGGGCTAGCCACCTCACTTGAGCGGCTTGGTGCGTCACTTCGGCACTTTCCCCTTGGGAAGAGCCCTTTGGTCGCCAGTTGAACCGCTTCTTTGGAGAAGAAAGCGAGAATTCGGGCAACCCCCTCTGAGCTGGATCGAATAGGGGGACGTCTTCAATATAGAACCACTCCGAGGTCCACTCCTCGACATCCTTCTTGGGAGTCCCTATAGGATATCCCGTTCCGGCGATGCACCATACCTCGGCTCCGCCGACCTCGTAAATTGTCCCTCCTCGGGTGCGAGGGACAAGGCATAAGTATTTCCTCCATAACTCAAAATGAGCCTCGCAGCCCATGAACATCTCACAAAGGGCAACGTAGCCCGAGATGTGCAGAATTGATCCTGGGGTGAGATGGCGGAGCTGGATCCCGTAAATTCTAGTAAACCCCTCAGTAAGGGATGAATGGGGAAGCCTAAACCTCGTAAGAGGAAGGGCACGAAGCATACCCTTTCCTCCTCGTGGGGGGCGGGGAAGTTCTCCGCAAAGGCCTCGCCGTTCGCAGAAGTCAATCCGGGGCGGGTGGATGCGAGATCTGAAACGGGTAGATACCCCTGCGTCTCGAGGCTACCCAGTCGGATGCGGGAAACTGAGCAGCTTGCCCAATCACCTTGAAGGGGACTGTGAGGGAGTGAGGAGGAGCCTGGGACGCTCACCATTGTTTAAGGTTTGTTGGCTACGGCCTCCCGGTGATTTGGGGAAGGATGGCAGGGGGTGGGGTGTGTTAACCTCCACGCCCTTGGCCTGTTAAATAGGCATTTTTCCCTTGAAGGGCATTTCTATAAAAAACTATTGGACCGTCTGCCTCCCCCTGGCGCATGGAAATCGAGGGGCGTCATTAATTCCGATTGAAGAAAATGGTACGGCGGGCCCCGCAACACCCCGCCAATCGAAGGATTGTGAATGGCCGAACTATTACCAGCCGGACACAGGTGATGGGAGGAACTCGCCCCTCAAGACGAAGACTTTGGAAGCAGGGAGCTGACGAAGATTATCGACCTCAGCATTGGAGGCTAGTTCGGGGGCTACTGAGGGTGTCCCGAACTAAGGGGTCCTCATTGAGCCGGCCTGTCTCTCGTGGGCCGTGCTCATGGGTTGCTCCTAACTCATCGAAGGAAGGCCGGACTATAGGCGACCCCGTGTACCAGAAGGGAACCTCCGAAGACTTGGATCCTCCTCCAAGAAAAGTTTAGCGTAGCCAGCATGTTTATCCCCTGGCGGCAACCGACCATATGTAACCCTAGGTACCCCTGGTGTCTATATAAACCAGAGGGTTAGATCCGTAGGAAGGAGGAACCATTATCGAGATACCCACCTAGGGTTTAGTTCATCCGATCTCGAGGTAGATTGACTCTGTAATTGTCATACAAACCCATCAATACAATCAAGCAGGACGTAGGGTTTTACCTCTTCGAGAGGGCCCGAACCTGGGTAATCGCTGTCTCTACTTTTCTTGTTATCCATTGACTCCAAGATCCATAGTTCAGGACCCCCTACCCGAGATCTGCCGGTTTTAGTGCCGACAAGGGGGGTGTCAGTCCCCTTGTCTTGCCAGTTACAGGATTAAAAGCAAATATATAGTGATAATAGTAAACGGCAAGAAGTAAAGGAAAATAAAAGAGCAAAATTATAAGAGCTTTATATTAATGGAGAATGGACCCGGGGCCATATGTTCACTAGTGGCATCTCTCGAAAGCAGGTAGTGGCATGAACAAATTACAGTTGGGCAATTGACAGAATAGTGGCAAATTTATAACTATGATCATTCATGGCATAATCTCCTATAGGCATTGCGTCTCTGTTAAGTAGACCATTAAACTTACTGACTTCTACTACCATTACTCCACCCCAAGACCGCTATCCAGCATGCATCTCAAAACATTAAGTTTACAATAAACAGAGTAAAGCAATAAGCAAGATGACATAATGTAGACAAGAAGAAATCTAGCAATAAGACTAAACCCTGTCATTTTATCCTTAGTGACAACAATACAAAGACGTGTCTTGTCCCTTTCTATCACTGGGATATAGAAATCGCCGCTAGATTGAACCCTCTACTATGCACCACTTCCTCTGAAGAATTATGTGACACCCTGATTTTTGGCAACCTTTTCTTTTCAAAATTTTCCTGGTTTTATTTGCCATTTGTTGGTTTTTGGAACCAAATCATTTGACTTTGGACTTGAGGATTCCTTGGATTTCTCTTTAAGTGATCCAACACCCTCAACATCTTGCCAAAATCTTGTCTTATACCCTCTGATCCAAACCCTAATTTGTATTCTTCCTATATAATTCATTTTCTTCTCTGAAAATGACTATTCTCACTATGGGTGGTGAAGCAACCTATTGATCTGTTGATCAGAGAAATTCCCAATTAATCCCACATCTTCTTGAGATCATCTACTCTCACATTCTCCAAAAATATTTCATTAGCCAGTACAAATTTTTGTCCAGAATATTCCTTTTATCTTCTGGACAGAATTGACCCTTTGTGAAGCAACACCTATTTCCATGACTCAGAATATTCCCAAATAAATTCCTGGGATATTAGGAGTCATATCTTTCCACAATATCCGAAAATATCATCTAGTCCAGTTAAAATTTTCAGCAAGAATATTCTGCCAAGCTTCTGCTCATTTCAAACCTCTGTGAAGGAAGTACCAGCTAGAGGTACCCATTTGAGCTGAAATTTTTATGGCATGTTGTCACCACCAAATAACCTCCTAACACCAAATTTCATCATCAGGAGCCAACCCATGTGAGTGCAACAACCTCATCAAGTTTCTGGACCGGCAAGTGGTTTACACATGAACCATGTTCAAAACTTGCTGAAAGTTGCTCAAAACTTGCCAGAAGATAGTCCTTCCAACCTAGATCATCCCAGAAAAGTCACTTGGCTTCATTCACAACTCATCCATGCTCTGGATCCCTCTCAAGCTTCTGTTCAGAAACTATACTTGATGCTACCACTCGATTCAGAGTGTATCTAGCCGAACCAGAGGCACAGGGAGGCTGTGTGATTTAGGGTCGATGCACTGGACAAGGTGTGCCAGGCGTGAGTGGCCTCTAGGTGCCAGCAACCGTGGTGAGCACGGCACGGGCATGCCTTTGCACGCTGTCGTGGTTTTGTCACGGCAAGATGTCCTCGTGAAAGGACTTAGTGGTGAGGCCATCGCATCTAGGTGGTAGCTTGAAAGGGGTTGATCGGAACAGAGAGACGCGAGTTTTACCCAGGTTCGGCCCCTCGCAGTGGAGGTAAAAGCCTACATCCTGCTTGATTGCTATTGATGATGATCTCGATTACAAGGGTGCTCTTTTGCTACCTCCAATCTCGAGAGCTACTGATTTGTCTGTCTAACTTAACTTGTCCCTCTTGGGGTGCCTTGCCCCTCCTTATATAAGTTGAAGGGGCGGCTTACATGTAGAGTCCTAGTAGGATTAGGACTGGTCTATTCCTAGTCTGGGTCTTTTCTTCCGAACTGATCTTCTCAGGCTGGGTCTTCTCTCCGGGCCGGGTCTCCCAGGCCGGGTCATCTCTCCGGGCCTTCTCTGCGAGCCAGCCCATTGGGCTCCTGTCAAGCCGGCATCCTGCCGGGTCTCGTCCCTAGGCTCTGGATTCCTCCTCGTCATCTTGTCTTAACCCTGAAAACGTGGCGACCCATAGAGCCTTCAAGCTCTAGGCCGGGTCAAACCCTTAGCCGGGTTATAACTATGGGGAATATCCCTAACATTAGCCCCGAGTTTAGCTTGGATTTATCCATGGTAAACTCCATCCTGAAAATAAGAATAGGGAAAATATGTGAAGGGTGATTCTTCGGGTCTGGATTTTTCCTAAGCCGGCACCTGTTTCTGTCTTTCTGGTCCTTGTCATTTTTCTTCTGCCAAATCACCTGACCGGGTCAAAATGTTTGCCGGGTCTTATGGTTCTTCCATACTTTAGCGATTTTGTTGCTTCATAACATACATCTCAACTTCTTTCACACGTGTATATGACCTCATAACAAATCTTTCCAGTGTATATATCAAATGGCCGGTTTATCCAAATGAACCGGCTCCTGAAAAATCCGGGTTTTCCTTTATCATATTAACAAGCCTGCTTCAGAATCAACTTGCTGACGCGGGTTCCTTGAAGAAAAATATTAGGAAATAAAACACCCATCTACCATTGAGTCGGCCTCCAATGCTTTGGCTTCATGAAATTTTTTGGGAATAAGAAAACCATATGATGTTGAGCCAGCTTTCCGGGTCTTTCTATGAATAGCCTAAAGGAGATAAACTTTGCAAATTTCTCCACCAAGAATATGAGACCCGGTTCGCTCAAAACTGAGTACTTGAAGGTGTTCCTCCCTTATATCCATATTACCGGTAGCCCCCAAGTCTTAAGAGGGGAACGTAGTGAAAGCTTAAGGCTTGATTTAATATAAATGTTGCAACTTTGAAGAAATCCGGGTTGTTCATCCGAGTCGCCAGTTATAAACTGAATGTTTTGAATTTCACATGTGTAGCCCCCAAGTGCCGGCTCATCAGTATATGATGGGCCGGGTCTTCAATTTGGACCTTTATGATCTGGTTAAACAACTGAACGGTGTAGCCCCCAAGTGCCGGTTGTCTTGCTTGCAGCAACCTGGGACTTTGAACTTAGTCTTGAATGTTGTAGATAGATAGCTGCAAATAGTGTAACCCCCAAGGGCCGGTTTAGCTGTTCTCATCAATCTGGAACTTAAACGATCTATAGAGTCAATGACTGTAGCCCCCAAGGGCCGGGTCACTATTAATAGTGAGCCGGGTCTTTGATTGAAAATAGTTTAAAATGACAATGCATTAGCCCCCAAGTGCCGTGGTGCATGCTTGTAGCGACATGGGACTTTCATACTGAATGTAATCTTGATTTGAATAATGTAGCCCCCAAGTGCCGGGTTGTATTGCCTGCGGCGACTCGGGACTATTCCTTCCACTGTAGAATAAATTCAGATCCACTGTAGCCTCCAAGAACCGGGTTGCCTGGCCGCATAGTATACTCTTTTGTATTATCAACTCACCAAATAAATCCTGGTGACCCGGCAAGTGACAACCCGGTGGCAATTGACGTAGAAGGAGAACAAACCAATGTTAATCCGGCAGATCCAGCTGCCGGGTCTCAACCATCAATCACTCTGCAAGCTTGAATTTGCTTTGAAAAACTTGATAGAAAATAGCCCAATCGTGGCTTGTAATAGTTTTTGAGCGTGAAACTGCATAGTCCGCCAATGCCATCAAACACTTTAATATTTTGCCTGTGAACTGATGATGCTTTTGCGATGAAAGAAATCCTTGGCCGTGGTTGCAGTGCAACCCAGCAAATATGTGTGAAAAAATTCATAAGTGCTGTAGTCTTCTACAAAGCACATGTTGAATAACCCAAAACCCGGTCAATTAAATGACCAGGTATCATATGTGACCCGGCTGGATTTGTAACCCGGGAATTTAGAAGAATTGATATCTCAATCATTTAATACTGGTTATGATAAACCATGATGAAGATCCAGCCATTTTGGCTATCAAAGATTCGTTTGTTCCTGTGGAGTCACAATGTAACCCGGTTTGAAGATCGGCTCCTGCGACATAAACAAATACAGATATGTATAAATGATGCATTGTATGATGATGCATGTATGATGATGCATGTGTATGGTAATGCATGTGTATGATAACAGAGTATAAGAATGTCGGCTTTCGAGGCACAACATAAGACCGGCTTTCGAGGCTCGAGTCTTGCTTCAATGAAGCTGGCGTGATAGCCCATGGTTTATCCTCGCCCTCTGTAAGCTGGCTCTCACGTGACGTATCCGATGTTTTAACCAAGACAAGTTCAGGGTCATAGAGATGATTGACTTGTCAAGAGTACACCGGGTCACCTAATCGGAGTAGCATCAAGCAGACAGGCAGGTTTAACCAAGATAATGTGGCGTTATTTGCCGGGTCAAGAGGGTGAGATAGCTAAACTCAGTGAGTTGGAAGCCCCCAAGTGACCAATGATCGAAATTGAGTAGGATACCCATGTTTAGACTGTGCATCATGGCGACTAGTCTTCTTTGGTAACCTTACTTTTTGCCAATAAGGCAGGATACCTATGTTTGAACTGCGCATCGTAGCAGCAAGTTCTCTTTGACAACCTTTAATTTTTCGCCAATACGGCAGCAGCCCCCGGGACCGGGTTGTCTTCCTCGCAATGACCCGGTGTTCTTGAATTTGTGAAAACAACCAAATCTGACGAGTCGTGTCTGTGTAGCCCCCAAATCTTAAGAGGACTCGAGGAGGCGGCTTGAGATTCTTCATGCTTGGTTGATGTATAAGCCGTCGTATAGTTGACAGCTAGAAACTGGATTTTATGGAAACCGAGGGCAATGTGGCGAGTTGATGATCTTTGCAATGCTCGTCGTGTGTCCTCCCATTCCTTGCTATTCTCTCTTGGTCCGGCTCTCCTGTTTTCTCCAGGGCCATTTTTTCTTTGCTGGCTTTGAATTGCCGGTTTTTGAATTGCTGGCTCTACTGAGACTGGCTCTCTTTGTTCTTTCGGGGACGTTTCCTCCATGGCTAACTTCTGTTTCTTCTGATGTAGTGAATTAGATTAGACCGCAGGATGGTGAGCTGCGTGTTTTGCCGGATAGCTTGGCGTGGTCCAGTCGACAGTGAACTCTGGCATGCTTTGGTGTGTTGATGTAAATTGGATGCGAGAGTCGGCCGTGGCGTCTGGCGCGGACGTGTGAGTCGGTCGCGGCGTTGTAAACTGACGGGGGCACGCGAGTCAGCCGCGGCGTTGTAAGCCGGCGCGGGCGCGCGAGTCAGCCGTGGCATTGTAAACCGGCAGAGGCACGCGAGTCAGCCGTGGCGTCTGGCGCGGACGCGCGAGTCGGCCGCGGCGTTGTAAACTGACGGGGGCGCGCGAGTCAGCCGCGGCGTTTTAAGCCAGCGCGGATGAGGGAGTCGCCTGGCGTGTTGATGTAGACTGAACCATGGAAGCGGCGGCTTACACGCGTGTCCGTCGAGTAGCGCGGCACGGACGAACGCCAGTGTAGAATGATGCTGGTGCGCGCTCCGTATCCGTGGTATAACACCACTTCTGTGATGAATAATTGTCCTGCGTAAAATATATTGCAGGGCAAAGTAATTGTTCTTAGACGAATATGTATTTAAAAAATAGATAGGGTGAATAGCACCTGATATTTTTGTCGGATGAACGCGGAAGCTGGTACTGGATCATGCTGGACGTAGCAAGACGAAAAAGATAGCAGATGTATGTCTAGCTGATGTAGCACTAGCACCCACGTGGCCTTGCTTTGTCTTTCTTCCTCTCTTTTTTTTGAATCTTTGGCGGAGCAGTTGTAATCGGCCTCGGCAGTGTACATGGGTTGCCGCAAATTAGATCAAGCGGACTGCTTCCGGTGACGTGTGGAAATCTACTTAGGATTTATTTGGGTAGCCTTGACCTACCACTATGATCCATCGGCTTCTCATGAATTAGGAATTGGGTTGTACTAATAGCATAAAACTTGTACGTCCTCTGATGGAATCACTTAGGCCTCGGGAGCTGAACCTGCTTTGGCTTGCTTTCTCCACGTGAAGGGTTTGATTGAATCTCATGTGTGGCTGTAGCAGTCGGCAGCGACGGGTCCCATACTAGTTGAAGTAGATAGAATATTCTGTATTTGGTTTGTATACGGTAAGTGCAAGCTTTGGCCGCCTGATGCCTTTGGACTGCCACTTTTTCGCCTGCGGTTGCAGAAACAACTTTTTTTTATACGGCTGATCCGGTTGATGCTCGTACTGCGAGGCTTCGTACGCAAGCCGAACTCCATCAGCACCCTTTTTTGTTTTGTTTTCCGTCACGCGCGTGCTTCGGATGATTGGGCACGATCTTGCGTGTGCGTCACTGAAGTACTCATCGATTGACTTGCAGAGATTTCGCTGGCTGCTCCTGCCGGATATTATTACTCTTTTTTTTACAAGCAAAACACTTGAGGACACGTGAACGCCACAGGGTAGATCAGATCGAGAGATCGCTCGCCGCCGCACATGGAACACCATCATCTTTTTCTTGAACTCAACCAAGATATTTTTGCATCGGCCGCGTAGACGGCTTACCACAGACAGGTCGGGTCGCAGCAGGAAACTGGCATTTGAGTCGCTCGTTGCGGTGATGGAGTCGTCGTTGTTTGTTGATGAAAATTGAACCCATCAAAATCTGAATTCACAAGCAAAAAGCCCCAAGGTTGTCCCATGCCGGGTTATCCTGCGCGAGTGCTCCGTGCTGGCTCTTCTTCATCCGACCAATCGCGAGCTTCTCGATCCCTGAAGAGAGCTCCCTCCAAGAACACAACACCACCATGCACGGGCCCCACGGTGGGCGCCAACTGTCGTGGTTTTGTCACGGCAAGATGTCCTCGTGAAAGGACTTAGTGGTGAGGCCATCGCATCTAGGTGGTAGCTTGAACGGGGTTGATCAGAACAGAGAGACGCGAGTTTTACCCAGGTTCGGCCCCTCGCAGTGGAGGTAAAAGCCTACATCCTGCTTGATTGCTATTGATGATGATCTTGATTACAAGGGTGCTCTTTTGCTACCTCCAATCTTGAGAGCTACTGATTTGTCTGTCTAACTTAACTTGTCCCTCCTGGGGTGCCTTGCCCCTCCTTATATAAGTTGAAGGGGCGGCTTACATGTAGAGTCCTAGTAGGATTAAGACTGGTCTATTCCTAGTCCGGGTCTTTTCTTCCGAACTGATCTTCTCAGGCTGGGTCTTCTCTCCGGGCCGGGTCTCCCAGGCCGGGTCATCTCTCCGAGCCGGGTCTCCCAGGCCGGGTCATCTCTCCGGGCCTTCTCTGCAAGCCAGCCCATTGGGCTCCTGTCAAGCCGGTCTCCTGCCGGGTCTCGTCCCTAGGCTCTGGATTCCTCCTTGTCATCTTGTCTTAACCCGGAAAACGGGGTGACCCATAGAGCCTTCAAGCTCTAGGCCGGGTCAAACCCTTAGCCGGGTTATAACTATGGGGGAATATCCCTAACACACGCGCTCTGCGCGCCGACCGCGTCGGACGCAACTACTCCTGCTGTCCCGCGTCGCCGTACCGTGTCCCCGTGCGCCGACAACCTCTCCGCCGTCCACGTACCCACTCCAGACTCTTTCCCCTCACCAGAATCGCCCTCGCCGGCCGCCACCGCAGCGCCGCACTATGGCGCCCGTGCGGCCACAGTGGGTGAGCTGGCCGTCTTCTTCCTCGCGAGCTGTCGCCTCGTCCATTTAATGCTCTGCCCTCTGATGACCCACAAGTATAGGGGATCAATCGTAGTCCTTTCGATAAGTAAGAGTGTCGAACCCAACGAGGAGCAGAAGGAAATGACAAGCGGTTTTCAGCAAGGTGTTTTCTGCAAGCACTGAAATTATCGGTAACGAGTAGTTTGATAGCAAGATAATTTGTAACAAGTGACAAGTAACAATAGTAACAAAGAGTGCAGCAAGTTGACCCAATCCATTTTATAGCAAAGGACAAGCCGGAACGATCTCTTATAATAAGCAACACGTTCTCGAGGATACATGGGAATTTCATCTAGTCACTTTCATCATGTTTGTTTGATTCGCGTTCGCTACTTTGATAATTTGATATGTGGGTGGACCGGTGCTTGGGTGCTGTTCTTACTTGAACAAACCTCCCACTTATGATTACCCCCTCTTGCAAGCATCCGCAACAACGAAAGAAGAATTAAGATAACTCTAACCATAGCATTAAACATTTGGATCCAAATCAGCCCCTAACGGAATAGCGCATAAACTAGGGTTTAAGCTTCTGTCACTCTAGCAACCCATGATCTAATTACTACTCCACAATGCATTCCCTTAGGCCCAAAGATGGTGAAGTGTCATGTAGTCAACGTTCACATGACACCACTAAGAGAATCAACAACATACATATCATGAAAATATCGAACGAATACCAAATTCACATGATTACTTATGACAAGACTTCTCCCATGTCCTCAAGAACAAAAGTAACTACTCACAAATCATCAACATGCCCATGATCAGTAGGGTATTGAATTGCATAATAGATCTGAACATATAATCTTCCACCAAATAAACCAACTAGCATCAACTACAAGGTGTAATCAACACTACTAGCAACCCACAGGTACCAATCTGAGGTTTTGGGACAAAGATTGAATACAAGAGATGAACTAGGGTTTGAGATGAGATGGTGCTGGTGAAGATGTTGATGAAGATTGGCCCTCCCATGATGAGAGGGTCGCTGGTGATGTCGATGGCAATGATTTCCCCCTCCCGGAGGAAGTATCCCCGGCGGAATCTCTCTGCCGGAGAGCAAAAGTGCTCCTGCCCAAGTTCCGCCTCGAGACGTCGGCGCACCATCCCAAAAGTCTTCTCCTCAATTTTTTAGGTCAAATGCACTCATATACCAGAAAATGGGGGCCAGAAGTGGGCCAGGGGCCCCACGAGGTACCAGGGCGCGCCAGGGGGGGGGGGGGGTGGCGCGCCCTGGTACCTCGTGGGCACCTGGGTGGCCCCCTCTGGTACTTTTTGCTTCCAATATTTTTTATTTATTCCAAAATAATTCTCCGTAAAATTTCAGCTCATTTCGAGATGTGCAGAATAGGTATCTTGACAGAGCTTTTTCAGGTCCAGAATTCCAGCTGCCGGCATTCTCCCTCCTTGTGTGAATCTTGCATATTAAGAGAGAAAAGGCATTAGAATTACTCCAAAGAGTGTTATAATGATTAAAAACACTATAAATAACAGTAGCAAAACATGATGCAAAATGGACGTATCAATTCCCCCAAGCTTAGACCTCGCTTGTCCTCAAGCGAAAGCCGATATTGATAATCATGTCCACATGTTTAGAGAGAGAGAGGTGTCGATAAAAACAAAATAAGGACATAGAAGCATCATGATCATTATTATAACAGCAATATTTATTATCATAGCAGCAATATTTATTATCATAAACTTCTCATGAGAAAGTAACAATTCATCACAACAATGGAGTATAAGGCATAAACTTTCTTGAAAACTAACAAACTATGTTCTCAGTCAACAATGCAATTGCAATTCATCATATTTTCAGGAAGGGTCTCATGTAGGAGCTATTTTAGCAAGTCCACATACTCAACCATCATTTAGTCTTCTATGATTGCTAACACTCACGACATAAATATGGAGCAAAAAGTTTCAGCCAGACCCATAGAAAGATAAGGTCTTGTGATTTCGCCTCCCAACTTATTCACCTCAAGGGTGATGTCAACAATAATAACTCATGATCACTCATATCCAACTGGATATATGTGCCTAGATCTTCCCCCACCACATGATGCTTGCAAAAGAGAAAAATAAAAAGGAAATAGAGGAGAACACTATTGACTCTTGCATAAAAAGTAAATACATAAAAGTAAAGGATAGGCCCTTCGCAGAGGGAAGCAGAGGTTGTCCTGCACTTTTTGTTGTTGGATGCAAGAGCTCTTAATGCAAAGGAACATCACTTTATATTGCCCCTTGTGATAGCAACCTTTATTATGCAGTCTGTCGCTTTTATTCCTTTACCATCACAAGTTTGTACAAAGCTTATTTCCCTTACAATAAAAGTTCAGACATATTTAGAGGCAATTTTTATTGCTTTTTGCACCGATGACAACTTACTTGAAGGATCTTATTCAATCCATAGGTAGATATAGTGGACTCTCATGACATGAAACCGGGTTTAAGGGTTTTGGATGCACAAGTAGTATCTCTACTTGGTGCGGATTTTTGGCTAGCAAAAATATTGGGCAAACACCACATGTGGGAGGATCTATAACAATATAACTTCTATGTGAATATGAACAAACATAATTCATTACGTTGTCTTCCTTGTCCAACGTCAACAATTTGACATAAAATACTTAATGGGGGCTCACAATCATAAAAGATGTCCAAGATAGTATATTTGCATGTGAATCTTCTCTTCCCTTATTAATTCTTTCATGAATTGCATCATTGACTAATACTATGTTTGTTATCCTCCAATAAATTTTACCACTTATACTTTTCTTTATGTAATGTCATTACTTTCTATAGGATTAGCATATGATCTTTTTCATTATTTTCATTGCTAGAGTTGGAACATGAAAGTAAAGAGGCAAAAACTCAAACTACTCTTTATTATATAACTCTCAACTCGATTACATAGATGGATGGATCACGAAACTAACACTCGAAAATAGATCATACTAAACTTTTTATTCAACTAGATCGCGAAATAACTAAGGATCGAACTAAAAATAGGTAATGATAATAAAAGTGATGGTGATACGATACCGGGGCACCTCCCCCAAGCTTGGCACAAGCCAAGGGGGATGCCCATACCCATGTGCTCAAGTCTCCTTCTTCGGTGATGGTGGTGGTGATGAAGTGATGGGCTTGTCCTTCAGCTCAAGCAGATACATCAATCTGCGGTTGATGCTCCGTAGGGCGATGTTTTGCTCCTCCAACAAAATAACTTCGCGAGTGAGAGATGTATTCTGAACACTAACTATTTCAAAGACTCTTAGGGATTCAATTACGGATGGAGAGAGATGATCATATAAGGGTTGAAGGATATCTCCCTTCTCTGCGTTCTCCTCCATGGGGATGGCTTGCCCTCCTTCTGGAGCCTGGGCTCCTGCAACTTCCTCGACCTTGTCCTCCTTGCCATTGTCTTCTTCTCCCGACGACAACTCATAGTAGACCTCGCTGTAGGGGCGTTTGCCCGGCGATGATTGCACAATGCGGTTCTTGGCACGAAGCTTTTGGGGAGCCATTACAATCTAGATCTGTCAGAAAAATAGCACGAAACAAGAACAAAGGAGATTTATGTGATACGGTGGTCAAAACGTCTGGAAGTATATATATAGATTTTTTATCTTGCAAAACAAGTAATACAGAAGAAAAACGGAGTCAGAAAGGCACACGTGGGGCCCACGAGGTACCAGGGCACGCCTGGGGGGGGGGGGGGGGCGCGCTCTGGTGCCTCGTGGGCACCAGGTGGGTCCCCCCGGCTGTTTCTTATTTTTTTATTTTTCTAAATATTCCAAAACTGACAGAAAACATTTTTATGGAATTTTTGGAGTTGGTTTACTTACCGTATCACATACCTCTTCCTCTTCAGGGTTCTGGAGTGTTCCGAAAGGTCTCCCTTATGTATTCTTCCGGTGTAATTGTTTCAATAATATTAGTTTCAACATTAATGGGGGTACCTGAAATATAATGCTTAATTCTTTGCCCATTCACCACTCTCGGATTGGTGCCTTCGGAGTTATTTATTTTGATGGCTCCGGAGCGATAAACTTCTTCGATGATATACGGTCCTTCCCACTTAGAGAGAAGCTTTCCTGCAAAGAGTCTCAAACGAGAGTTGCATAGTAGAACTTGCTCACCCACTTGGAATTCCCGTTTTTGATTTCTTCTATCATGCCATCTTTTAACTTTTTCTTTAAACAATTTGGCATTTTCATAAGCTTGGGTTCTCCATTCATCTAATGAGCTAATATCAAATAACCTCTTTTCACCGGCAAGTTTAAAATCATAATTCAGTTCTTTAATTGCCCAATATGCTTTATGTTCTAACTCAAGAGGCAAATGACATGCTTTTCCATATATCATTTTATAAGGAGACATACCCATAGGATTTTTATAAGCAGTTCTGTAAGCCCACAATGCATCGTCAAGTTTCTTAGACCAATTCTTTCTAGATCTATTGACGGTTTTTTGCAAAATTAATTTTATTTCTCTATTGTTCAATTCAACTTGACCACTAGTTTGAGGGTGATATGGAGATGCAATTCTATGGTTGACATCATATTTAGCAAGCAATTTACGGAATGCGCCATGAATAAAATGTGAACCACCATAAGTCATTAAATATCTAGGGACTCCAAACCTTGGGAAAATAACTTCTTTAAGCATTTTAATAGAGGTGTTATGATCAGCACTACTAGTTGGAAAAGCTTCTACCCACTTAGTAACGTAATCAACAACAACTAAAATATGAGTATACCCATTGGATTTAGGAAAAGGTCCCATATAATCAAATCCCCAAACATCAAATGGTTCAACAGCAAGTGAATAATTCATAGGCATTTCCTGACGTCTACCAACATTACCAATTCTTTGACATTCATCACAAGAGGAGACAAACTTACGAGCATCTTTGAAAAGAGTAGGCCAATAAAAACTAGATTGTAATACCTTATGTGCAGTTCTGTCTCCCGCATGGTGTCCTCCGTAAGCTTCGGAGTGACACTTCCGTAGGATTTGTTCCTGTTCATGCTCAGGTATACAACGCCTAATAATACCATCTACTCCTTCTTTATAAAGATGTGGGTCATCCCAGAAGTAATGTCTTAAATCATAAAAGAACTTTTTCTTTTGTTGGTATGTGAAACTAGGTGGTATAAATTTAGCAACAATGTAATTAGCATAGTCTGCATACAAAGGAGTATTATGAGAAGCATTTATGACAGCTAATTGTTCATTAGGAAAATCATCATAATAGGAAGTCGGTCATCAAGAACATTTTCAATTCTAGACAAATTATTTGCTACGGGATTCTCAGCTCCCTTTCTATCAATAATATGTAAGTTAAATTCTTGTAGCAATAGAATCCACCTAATAAGTCTAGGTTTAGCATCTTTCTTTTACATAAGATATTTAATAGCAGCATGATCAGTGTGAACAGTTACTTTAGAATCAACTATGTAGGATCTGAATTTATCACATGCAAACACAACTGCTAGAAATTCTTTTTCAGTAGTAGCATAATTTCTTTGGGCACTGTCTAGAGTTTTACTAGCATAATGGATAACATTTAATTTCTTATCAACTCTTTGTCCTAGGACAACACCAACAGCATAATCACTAGCATCACACATAATTTCAAAAGGCAAGTTCCAATCAGGTGGTTGAATAGTGGGGGCAGTGGTTAAGGCTTTCTTAAGTGTTTCAAAGGCTTCTAGACAATGATCATCAAAAACAAATGGAACATCTTTTTGCAAAAGATTGGTAAGAGGCCTAGAAATTTTAGAGAAGTCTTTAATAAACCTCCTATAGAAACCAGCATGACCAAGGAAACTTCTTATACCTTTAATATCTTTAGGACATGGCATTTTCTCAATGGCATCAACCGTAGCTTTATCAACTTCAATACCTCTCTCAGAAATTTTATGCCCCAAGACAATACCTTCATTCACCATAAAGTGGCACTTCTCCCAATTCAAGACAAGATTAGTTTCTTCACATCTCTGCAAAACTCGATCAAGGTTGCTTAAGCAATCATCAAAAGAAGTTCCGTAAACGGAAAAATCATCCATAAATACCTCAACAATCTTTTCACAAAAGTCAGAGAATATAGCAGTCATACATCTATGAAAGGTAGCTGGTGCATTGCATAAACCAAAAGGCATACGTCTATAAGCATAAGTTCCAAAAGGACAAGTAAAGGTGGTTTTCTCTTGATCAGATTGTGCTACGGGTATTTGAGAAAAACCAGAATAACCATCTAGGAAACAAAAGTGTGTATGCTTAGACAATCTTTCTAACATTTGATCAATGAAAGGTAAGGGGTAATGATCTTTTCTAGTAATTTTGTTTAATTTTCTAAAATCAATTACCATCCTATAACCAGTTACAATTCTTTGTGGAATGAGTTCATTTTTATCATTGGGAACAACGGTAATACCCCCTTTCTTAGGGACACAATGAACATGACTTACCCATCTACTATCAGCTATGGGATAGATTATACCTGCTTCTAGAAGTTTTAATATTTCAGTTCTTACCACCTCCTTCATCTTAGGATTTAATCGTCGTTGGTGGTCGACAACTGGTTTAGCATCAGGCTCCATATTAATTTTGTGCTGACATAGAGTGGGGCTAATGCCCTTAAGATCATCAAGAGTATATCCGATAGCAGCTCGGTGCTTCCTCAGAGTTTTTAGTAATCTCTTTTCTTCATGTGCTGAAAGGTTAGCACTAATAATAACAGGATATATCTTCTTTTCATCAAGATAAGCATATTTCAATGTATCAGGCAATTGCTTCAATTCAAATACAGTATCACCCTTAGGTGGAGGAGGACCTCCAAGATTTTCAACAGGAAAATTATGTTTAAGGATGGGTGGCTGATCAAAGAACATTCTATCTATTTCATTTCTTTCATTCATATGCATATCATTTTCGTGGTCTAGCAAATATTGTTCTAACGGATCAGTAGGAGGTACGGCAATAGAAGGAAGACCAATAATTTCATCTTTACTAGGCAATTCTTTATCATGAGGTTGTCTACGAAATTTAGAGAAATTAAACTCATGAGACATACCACCAAAATCAACACTGACAATTTCTTTAGCGCAATCAATCTTGGCATTAATAGTGTTCAAGAAAGGTCTACCAAATATAATGGGACAAAAATCATCTTGTGGGGAACCAAGGACTAGAAAATCAATAGGGTATTTGATTTTTCCACACAAGACTTCAACATCTCTAACGATCCCAAGCAGTGTAATGGTATCTCTGTTTGCAAGTTTAATAGTAACATCAATGTCCTCAATTTCAGCAGGTGCAATATCATTCATAATTTCTTGATATAAGGTAAACGGAATAGCACTCACACTAGCACCCAAATCACATAAGCCATGATAACAATGATCTCCTATTTTAACTGAGACAACAGGCATGCCCACAACGGTCTGTTTTTATCTTTAGAATCAGGTTTAGCAATTCTAGCTGCTTCATCGCAGAAGTAAATAACATGCCTATCTATATTATCAACCAAGAGATCTTTAACCATAGCAACATTAGGTTCAACTTTAATTTGATCAGAGGGTCTAGGTGCTCTGGTGTGACTTTTGTTAACCACAGTTGAAACTTTAGCATGTTCCTTAATCCTAACAGGAAAAGGTGGTTTCTCAATATAAGCGGTAGGCACAACTGGATCAACATGGTAAACAATTGTTTCTTCTTTAATACTAACAGGTTCCTCAATCTTTTCTTTAACAGGGGGATGGTATTTAAACCACTTCTCCTTAGGGAGATCAACATGAGTAGCAAATGATTCACAAAAGGAAGCTACTATCTCGGAGTCAAGTCCATCTTTAGTGCTAAACTTATGAAAGGCATCGGTAGTCATAAAAGATTTAACACAATCGAACTCAAGTATTATACCTGACTCATTACCTTTGTCGAGTTCCCAATCTTCAGAGTTGCGTTTAATTCTATCCAGAAGATCCCATCTGAATTCAATAGTTTTCTTCATAAAGGAGCCAGTCGAAGAAGAATCGAGAGTATTTTGATTATCATGAGAAAGCCGAGCATAAAAATTCTGTAAGATAATTTCCTTTGCGAGCTCATGATTGGGGCATGTGTACATCATGTACTTAAGCCTCCCCCAAGCTTGGGCGATGCTTTCTCCTTCATGAGGCCAAAAATTATATATATAATTCCGATCACGATGAACCAGATGCATAGGATAAAATTTCTGATGGAATTCCAGTTTCAATCGGTTCCAGTCCCATGTATCGGTATCATCACATAGCCTATACCATGTCAATGTTTTTTCCCCCAAAGATAAAGGGAATACTTTCTTCTTAACTCCATCTTCGGATAAATCTGCAAGCTTAAACAATCCACAAATTTCATCCACATAGATCAAGTGCATATCAGGATGTATTGTTCCATCTCCTGCATAAGGATTAGCTAGCAGTTTCTCTATCATACCCGAAGGAATTTCATATTCAATATTTTCAGTAGGTGCAGTAGGTTGAGGAGCAACTTTTGGTGTTTCCTGTCATGGTGAAGATACCCCGAACAAACCCCTCAAAGGGTTACTTTCCATAGTGACAAGTGACAGTAAATTTCAGCACGTAATATAAATTTTTTGTACCAAATTCCACTCACCAAAGGTGCTTCACTCCCCGGTAACGGCGCCAGAAATGACTCTTGATGACCCACAAGTATAGGGGATCAATCGTAGTCCTTTCGATAAGTAAGAGTGTCGAACCCAACGAGGAGCAGAAGGAAATGACAAGCGGTTTTCAGCAAGGTGTTTTCTGCAAGCATTGAAATTATCAGTAACGAGTAGTTTGATAGCAAGATAATTTGTAACAAGTGACAAGTAACAATAGTAACAAAGAGTGCAGCAAGTTGGCACAATCCATTTTATAGCAAAGGACAATCCGGAACGATCTCTTATAATAAGCAACACGTTCTCAAGGACACATGGGAATTTCATCTAGTCACTTTCATCATGTTTGTTTGATTCGCGTTCGCTACTTTGATAATTTGATATGTGGGTGGACCGGTGCTTGGGTGCTGTTCTTACTTGAACAAACCTCCCACTTATGATTACCCCCTCTCGCAAGCATCTGCAGCAACGAAAGAAGAATTAAGATAACTCTAACCATAGCATTAAACATTTGGATCCAAATCAGCCCCTTACGGAATAGCGCATAAACTAGGGTTTAAGCTTCTGTCACTCTAGCAACCCATGATCTAATTACTACTCCACAATGCATTCCATTAGGCCCAAAGATGGTGAAGTGTCATGTAGTCGACGTTCACATGACACCACTAAGAGAATCAACAACATACATATCATGAAAATATCGAACGAATACCAAATTCACATGATTACTTATGACAAGACTTCTCCCATGTCCTCAAGAACAAAAGTAACTACTCACAAATCATCAACATGCCCATGATCAGTAGGGCATTGAATTGCATAATAGATCTGAACATATAATCTTCCACCAAATAAACCAACTAGCATCAACTACAAGGTGTAATCAACACTACTAGCAACCCACAGGTACCAATATGAGGTTTTGGGACAAAGATTGAATACAAGAGATGAACTAGGGTTTGAGATGAGATGGTGCTGGTGAAGATGTTGATGAAGATTGGCCCTCCCACGATGAGAGGGTCGCTGGTGATGTCGATGGCGACGATTTCCCCCTCCCAGAGGGAAGTATCCCCGGCGGAATCTCTCCGCCGGAGAGCAAAAGTGCTCCTGCCCAAGTTCCGCCTCGAGACGGTGGCGCACCATCCCAAAAGTCTTCTCCTCAATTTTTTTAGGTCAAATGCACTTATATACCAGAAAATGGGGGCCAGAAGTGGGCCAGGGGCCCCACGAGGTACCAGGGCGCGCCTGGGGGGGGGGGCGCCCTGGTGCCTCGTGGGCACCTGGGTGGCCCCCTCTGGTACTTTTTGCTTCCAATATTTTTTATTTATTCCAAAATAATTCTCCGTAAAATTTCAGCTCATTTGGAGATGTGCAGAATAGGTATCTTGACAGAGCTTTTTCAGGTCCAGAATTCCAGCTGTCGGCATTCTCCCTCCTTGTGTGAATCTTGCATATTTAGAGAGAAAAGGCATTAGAATTACTCCAAAGAGTGTTATAATGATTAAAAACACTATAAATAACAGTAGCAAAACATGATGCAAAATGGACGTATCACCCTCCTCCATCACTTCGCCCGCGCCGCGACAGCAACTGGCCGTCTTCGCTCCGGCGACGTGGCCACAGCGTCGCCCGGTTCGGGAACCCTCCTCCCCGCCTATAAATAGCCTCGCCCCGGCCGTCCTAGCTCCTCATCGCACTCCACCACCTCCCAATCGAGCTCAGCTCGCCGCGCCAAGGCCAAGAGGCCCTCTGGCCTCACAGCTCGCCGAAGTTCTACCGCCAAGTGTGCTCCACCACCCAGCACACTCCACTCCACCCCAGCCTCACCCGACCTCACCTGTGAGCTCAGGGCACTCCCCTGGTTCTCCTTGACCCCTTGCCTAGCCGGAACGCTGCCGGAGTTGCCATCCCCGACGACCACCGAGAGCAGCCGCCGCCGGAGAGGAAGGGGGCGACGCCGTTAGGCCATCTCCGGAGAAGCCACGGGTACAGGGAGACTCGCCGTTGAGTGCTCGATCCATCCCAGCCATCTCCCGACCTAGCCATCGTCGCTATCGCCGGCAATCGCCGTCGGTGAGCCGCCCAGTCCCTGTTCCCTCTCTCTCTTTTAAATCTGACCGAGGGGCCCACCCGTCAGCAGCTCAGCCCGCGCCGAAGCGGTATGTAAGTGAAGGCGCCCTCTGGGAATACGCCTTCGATGTGGCCCGCTGAGGGATTTTCTTATTTTCTGTTTTCTGTTTATTTAATCCAACTTTGACCAGAAATTTTGACTAGCCCTATCTTTTAAACTACAAGTCCAAATCAAGTGATTCTTTTTGTTGTGGTTTTGTCTTGAGCCCCTCTATTTTCTGATAAATTTTGGTATTTTTCTAATGTTCACAGAATTTTTGGCAAACAAAAAGGCTTTATGTAACATTTTCTTTTGCCATTTAAAAATATTTTCAGAAGGGAATTGTAACACCCCGAGGGGTTAACTACAGTGACCACATGCTAATCATGCCATGTCATCCAATTTTACTAAACCAAAATGCCACTAGTCTCAAATCAAACTTAAATTTAAATTGAAATATAATTCAAATTATTATTTCCTCAAACATGAAAAGTAAAGTGTTCATATTTTTGCAAATAATCAGTAGGTAATTGTCATGAAGGAACCAACATTAATTGAAATATTTAAGTGACCCTAATTAGCTAAAACAGTACCAAAACAACTCCATTTAATCCATTTTTATTTAAATAAAATTCAAATGAAAACATCTGGACTACAAACCTTTTTATGGCAGTGCAGTATATTTCCTAGTATTTATATGGCCAAGTCACATATTTTACAAAATCCATTTGGGCAGCTCAAAATATTTCAACTCTAAACAAAGAAATGAAAAAAGAAAAAGAGAAAGGCTACTGTGCATGGGCCTAAGTCAAACAGGCAGGCCCAGCCCACCACCTGTCCTCTCCCACCTCCCGCGCTCTCTCTCTTCCCCGCTGTCGCCTCTGCCGCACGCGGCGCGCGCCCGCGCCTGGCCCTCCTCCCTCTGGTCGACAGCGCGACGTGCCTGGCCGGTTAAGGGCAGCGCCCTGCCCTCCCCTGGCTCCTCCCCCCGCCTCATTCTCTCCCTCTCTCCCTCTCTGCCTCCTCTCCCGTGCGCCGCCATGACCGGCCTCGGCTAGAGCTCGCGGCCACCATCTCCCTCTCGTCGCTGCAGTCTGTCCCGCCGCTCCGCCGTGCTCGACTACTTCCCCTGCGCAGACGGACGCGACCCGGAGAGCCCTGCCTCGACGCCCTCGGCCTTCTCCTTCCTCTACGGCTGCCGTGATCGCCGTCGCTGCGCCACCCTCTCCGACGCCTCCCCGAGCACGCTGCCATCCCCTACCGCCTCGCAGTGAGCTTCTCCCCGTTTCCCCTCTCCTCTCGCCATCGATTTTGACCCCTAGCACCGATCCCCAACGTGGCCATACCTATTGCCGCTCGAGCTCGTCGCCGGCGAGCTTCCGGCGACCAAATGGCCCCGTGCCTGTGCCCGTTGAGCTCACAGCACCGCGTAGGCCCTCCCTAGCCGCTTCGTTTGCTAGTTAGCGCGCTGCATCGCCGATCCCGAGCTCACCCCGAGAACGCCGCCGCCCGCCGTCGTCGTTGCGCGCCATTCCGGCCACCCCCGCCCGCGAGACCGCCACCGTTGGACGCGACGCTCGACGCCCGTTCGAACGGCACCGGCCGCGTCCATTTTGGCCCCCCACAGGCGAATCCCGAGTGTCGCCGGCGCGCTCCGCCGCGTTCGGGCTCGCTGGAGTAACTCCGGCAGCCGGCGCTGACGTGGACGCCTGGGGCCCACCCCCTGTGCCACTGACTGTGGGCCTGTGGAGCCCAGTTGACTGGGTTGACCCAGTCAACTCTGCTGACTGGGCAGCCCGTGTCACTGACATGCGGGCCCCACCTGTTTAAAACATTTTTTAAAATAAATAAAAAGATAATTAATCTGTTAATTAATCTAATTACTAATTAAGTCACTGACATATGGGGCCCACCTACTAATTAATCTTGTTTAGTTTAATTTAACCACTAGATTAGCTACTGTGTATGACATGTGGGTCCCACTGGTCAGGTTTGACCCTGGCCATCTGGGTTTGACCGATGACGTCACCCTGACATCATGATGACGTCACATATTTCTGTTCTGGATAATTCGGATTTAATAATTAAAACAATTCCAGAAATTCAATAAAACTTTGAAAAAACATATAAAATAAACCGTAACTTGGATGAAAATAATTTATATATGAAAAACGATCAGAAAAATATGACGAATCCGAATATGCCACCCACATACCTGTCAGCCCTCTCTAACATGATGAACATGGAACCTTCCCCTCCGATTCATCTGGCCGATAATTGCCCGGAGCTGGTAAAACACCTCTAGATGTTTTCCCGCTCCGACTAACTTGCGTAGTACTGCATTAGGGCACTCCTCGAATAACATACTGCCATGACATGCGTTTGTGTTGCATTGCTTGCCGTGTATTTATTGTTTCTTCTCCCTCCTTCTCTCTCGATAGACCCCGAGATTGCCGACGACCCTCCTGAGTACAACTACGTAGTCGACGACCAACCCCTTTCAGCAGAGCTTCCAGGCAAGCAAACCCCCTTGATCATTCCTATATCGCCTATTCCTTCTCCTTCATGCTTGCATTATATTTTGCTACTGTAATTGCTTGCTCCTATTCTGATGCATAGGCTGTTTTTGTAACCTGTTGTTGTTACTTTACCTGTCATCCTAAATTGCTTAGAATAGGTTGGTTAGTGATCCATCAGTGACCCCTCACCCTTGTCCCTGTTGCCCCGCTTTGTTACCAGTGCCTCGATCTTTGTGATCGATGTGCAGAGACCGTCACATCACCGCACACCCCCTTAGTTGTATGGCTTTGCAGGGCTACTATCGAGTGTCAAGGGTGATACCTCGTACTGCACTCCTGATGATATCCCTGTAGTATAGCACATCGATGGTGATTGTAGAGGGTGATTCCTCGCTCTCCCCTTCCCGATGATGACTCTGTCGTGCAACCCCTCAAGTGGGGACCATCGAGGGTGATTCCTCCTGGTTCTCCTTAACGGAATTACATCGAGTAGGAATCCATCGAGGGTGATTCCTCGGGTTCCTTTGATGTTTTGAACACACGGTTACCATGACTTTTACCTCAGACCTTTGTTGCAGGCGGGTCGACCCCGAGGGGTACCCGCGGGGAAATGTGGAGTTGGGTTAACCTGGAGGGTACCCGCGAGATAATTACGAGGCATGGCCGGGCAGGCAGAGACCGCCCTAGAGAGGGATGGGCCTGACCCTTGTTGCACTTCCTCGAGACGGGGCGACAGGAGTACTGATCGTCACCGCGAGCTCCTAATAATTCACTAACGGATTTGGGTAGTTGATCTGAGTTGGCCGCTGGCCATATACGCACTACCACCACGCGGGATAATGGTTATGGGACCCTCTACGTCGTATGTATCAGCCGAAAGCTCTTCAGATGTCACAGCTCAGAGATGCGGGCTGATTGCTGGGGTGGACTGGTTACGTCACTTGTGTATACAGTGTCGCGCCTGGGCCCCGGCCAGTCTCGCAATGTGCAGGAGTGTAGAGGGCGATGGGCCCAAGACACCTTCGCATTTAGGATTTAGACCGGCGTGCTGACCTCTTTGCTAAGCCTAGGTAGGACTGCGTCGTGTCGATTACCCGAGGCCGGGTATTACGCAGCAAGTGTGCCCGGCCAGATGTAATTGAGCGTGTTGGGTAACAGTAGTGCACCCCTACAGGAAAGTTATCTATTTGACTAGCCGTGTCCCCGGTAATAGGACGCTCAGTGTTGTATCCCGATCTACTACAACTTGAACTGAATACATGTTACTTTAATTGTAAGCTCCGGGATCGCTTTGTCGCAGGGAGTCGAGGAAGGATGTCTGGGCTTTGCTTCTACATGTTTGTTACTTTATGTTATGCTACTGATCTGCACTCTTCTAATGCTGCAAGACGCTGAAGATGCTAGTCTTTGATAGGCTAGGCTTTTCCCCCTCTGTTCTGGCATTTCTGCAGTTTAGTCCAAAGATATAGCCCCATTCCTTTGATACCGATGCATACTTAGTATAGTTCTGATGTCAGTCTTGCGAGTACTTTCGATGAGTACTCACGGTTGATTTGCTATCTCTTTTCCCATACCCGGTTGCTGCGATCAGATGACGGATCCCAGGAGCCAGCTGTTCCTGTCACCGACTGCTACTACACTTTCGGTGGAGCCTACTACTACGTGGAGACTGACGACTAGGAGTAGATTCGGAGACTCCCAGGCAGGAGGCCTGCGCCTTTTCGATCAGTGTCGCTGTTTGTGCTAGCCTTCTTAAGGCAAACTTGTTTAATTTTATGTCTGTACTCAGATATTTGGGTGCTTCCGCTAACGCTTGTTCGCGAGCTTATGTATTCGAGCCCTCGAGGCCCCTGGCTTGTAATATAAAGCTTGTATGACTTTATTTGTGTTTAGAGTTGTGATATCTTCCCGTGAGTCTGTGATCTCGATCGTGTGCATTTGCGTGTATGATTAGTGCACGGTCGAGCAGGTGCGTCACAAGTTGGTATCAGAGCCGACTGCCTGTAGGAACCCCCCTTCTGATTCCTTGGTCGAAGTTGAGTCTAGACTTTGAAAACTGTTTTACTAACATGGCTGTGTGGCTTACGGGCCCACGTCACCAATGGGTGGTATTAGGATCTTTTATTCCTCTTCCTTACTCTGGGATTCTACTCTCTCCTCTATTCGGGTTAAAAATTTACTAACTCTGACTCTAGGTTCTCGTGAACACGTCCACCCGGAGCTTTGATTATCTACAAATTACTTCCTTAAAATGCACGATGCAAGAATTCACTCATTGTCATTTGACAATCTTGAAATTTCCTCTATTTCAGATGGATCGCTTGTTTCCGCCGTGCCCTGCGATGCAGCTTGTACTTCGGACTTGGGCTCGTGATGCGACTGGTTTTCCAGCTATCCTGATCGCCCTCCTGGCCAGATTGGGCTACCGCTGGTACCCCGAGTACTTGGTTTACGAGGATTTCCGCGAGTTCAACCAGGAGCAGTACCATGCCGATGTTCGTATCTTTGATCAGCGGGACGACTCCGTCACTGAGTTGCACACTTTTCACGGTATCGGAGTGACGATTGATATGGCAGTCCATGATGCTGCCCATTCTGCTGTCGCACGTCTTCGTGGCGAGCATAGTCGCTTGGATGACTCCGAGTTCCGATACATCCCGTATGCCCCTGCTGGAGATGATATCGGATACTACACAGCTGTCTGTGCCCCTTTCGAGCGACGTCGATACGACCCACAAGTTTTGATTCAGTGCACTCAGGCTCAGGATCGCACTGCCCAGGCTCTTGCCGTCGAGTTGTTTGCCACTCGAGCACGTCTCTACGATGCTATGACACAGTTGCTACCAGCTGTTCGTGCAGGGATACATCCAGAGTACATCCTTTACTCTCGCAGGACCCAGATGCCTTCAGGTATCGATTGGCCTGCTGTTGGAGGTCACACACCCGCACGTGGACCTCTCCTCCCAGTTCGAGATCGGGTTCTGCATCAGAGTAATCACGGAGCGCAGGACCTTTCTGCCATGAGCACTCATCGTCAGCACCTGCAGTTACCTGGTTTCAGTGGAATTCCCCAATGTTGATGTAGCCTTTGCTATGACCCGTTGTTGTATTCCCTATCGCGTGCCTGCGCGCCACCTAGTATGTCTACCTGTTTGATTTTCCGAACTTATGCTGTCCGCATGTAACCGACCTTGTGTATGGATTTGTATGTCTTAATTGACTACTGTTATGAATCTATTGCCCTACTTGTTCATTGTCGAGTTACATCATGCTTGTCTCTAAACACTTGCAGTTGTTTTTACTAAACCACCCCCTGTTAAATCTTTAGCAGGATGGTTAGACCCGCAGGTCATGGTCGTGGCCGTGGTGCCAACGATCCACCCCCGCCAGACTATATGGCAGCTATGATGCAGCAATTCGAGCTGAACCGCCAGTTCATGGTTGGGATCATGGCTCAGTTTCCACACCAGAACCAGAATGCTCAGAATCAGCAACCTGCCCCAATAACTCTGCAAGAGTTTGTGCATCTCAGCCCTACAGTTTTCCGCAACTCTGAACAGCCACTGGATGCTGATGACTGGCTTCGCGACATCGCCTTCGAGATGGAATCTGCCAATGTCGCCCCTGCCAACCTTGTCACCTTCACGTCCTACTTCTTGAAGGGTCCCGATGCTCAATGGTGGGGCACCCACAGGCGTTCACTACCTGCTGGGACAGTTGTTACCTCGATCGAGTTTCAGACTGCTTTCCGTGCCCGTTACATTCCTCAGGGAATCATGGACCAGAAGAAAAGAGAGTTTCGCAACCTCACTCAGGGCAATAAAACTGTCGAAGCTTATCAGAGGGAATTCCTTGACCTATCCCGCTATGCTGAAGCAGACATTGCCACTGATGCCCGCAGACAGGAAAAGTTCCGTGACGAACTTCACCCAGACCTCAAGCTTGCACTCGCTGTTCATGACTTCACCAACTTCGCCACCCTGGTGAACAAGGCTATCTAGGTTGAGACCACTCAGAAGGAACACAATAATGCCATCAAGCGCCACCATGACGTTGGCTCATCTTCGGGCTCGTCATTGCAGAAGCGCCGTATCTGGATTCCTCACAGCATGTACCATCCAGCTGCACCTCCTCCACCACCGGGGCAGCCAAGATCTCAGGTTGCACTGCTTCGAGCTCCTGCTCCCCGTCCCAGTGATGGGCTCTGCTTCAAGTGTGGCCATCCAGGTCACCGTTCCAGAGAATGCCCTCAGAATCAGAATCAGCTTGCACTTCGCCCTGCTGGCCATGGAAATGGCCGTGGCAACAACCAGCCCCACAACAATAATGCCAGGCCTTCTTATGGTCGTGGTCAAGCTTACCATGTTGATCTGAATGAATCTCAAGATCAGCTTGCTACTGTGATCGGTACTATCCTTGTTCACTCAGTACCACCTCCTGTTTTAATTGATTCAAGAGCATCACATTCATTTTACGCTAAAATCCTTTGCATTCACGCATGACATTAGAGGTGAACCGTTGCACAATCCGTTAATGGGAAATTCTCCCGCGGGCCCATGCCAAGCCTCCTTGGTATGAATACTCCGACCTTCTCCCTTCTAGCTCCTGAATTCTTGGGACGAGAATTTCTTTTAGAGGGGGAGAATTGTAACACCCCCAGGGGTTAACTACAGTGACCACATGCTAATCATGCCATGTCATCTAATTTTACTAAACCAAAATGCCACTAGTCTCAAATCAAACTTAAATTTAAATTCAAATATAAGTCAAATTAATATTTCCTCAAACATGAAAATTAAAGTGTTCATATTTTTGCAAATAATCAGTAGGTAATTGTCATGAAGGAACCAATATTAATTGAAATATTTAAGTGACCCTAATTAGCTAAAACAGTACCAAAATAGCTCCATTTAATCCATTTTTATTTAAATAAAATTCAAATGAAAACATCTGGACTCCAAACCTTTTTATGGCAGTGCAATATATTGCCTAGTATTTATGTGGCCAAGTCACATATTTTACAAAATCCATTTGGGCAGCTCAATATATTTCAACTCTTCTCTGTAAGAAAAACAAAAAAATGAAAAGAGAAAAAGAGAAAGGCTACTGTGCCTGGGCCTAAGTCAAACAGGCAGGCCCAGCCCACCACCTGTCCTCTCCCACCTCCCGCGCTCTCTCTTCCCCGCTATCACCTCTGCCGCACGCTGCGCGCGCCCGCGCCTGGCCCCCCTCCCTCTGGTTGACAGCGCGACGTGCCTGGCCGGTTAAGGGCAGCGCCCTACCCTCCCCTGGCTCCTCCCCCCGCCTCATTCTCTTCCTCTCTCCCTCTCTGACTCCTCTCCCGAGCGCCGCCATGACCGGCCTCGGCTAGAGCTCGCAGCCACTGTCTCCCTCTCATCGCCGCAGTCTGTCCCGCCGCTCCACCATGCTCGACTACTTCCCCTGCGTAGACGGAAGCGACCCGGAGAGCCCTGCCTCGACGCCCTCGGCCTTCTCCTTCCTCTGCGGCCACCGTGATCGCCGTCGCTGCGCCACCCTCTCCGATGCCTCCCCGAGCACGCTGCCATCCCCTACCGCCTTGCAGTTAGCTTATCCCCGTTTCCCCTCTCCTCTCGCCATCGATTTCGACCCCTAGCACCGATCCCCAACGTGGCCGTACCTATCGCCGCTCGACCTTGTCGCCGGCGAGCTTCCGGCGACCAAATGGCCCCGTGCCTGTGCCCGTTGAGCTCACCGCACCACATAGGCCCTCCCTAGCCGCTTCGTTTGCTCGTTAGCGCGCTACATCGCCGATCCCAAGCTCCGCCCGAGAACGCCGCCGCCCGCCGTCGTCGTTGCGCGCCATTCCAGCCACCCCCGCCCGCGAGACCGCCACCGTTGGACGCGGCGCTCGACGCCCGTTCGAACGGCACCGGCCGCGTCCATTTTGGCCCCCTACAGGCGAATCCCGAGCATCGCCGGCGTGCTCCGCCACGTTCGGACTCGCCGGAGTAACTCCGGCAGCTGGCGCTGATGTGGACGCCAGGGGCCCTGTTGGGGATATAACCCCACGGTATAACCCGCCCGTTCAGGGCCGGGTTATCCAAGTGGCGACTAATGAACAAGACTCAAGATGGGTTGTGACATTCAAGATCTCAAAAGCCTGCGGGGCGGCTCGTGGAGTGGGCCGACTCAGGGCCCAGTACTTGGAGACGGCGGTTCATGGCCCATAAGTATAAGTCTCCGCCTGGAGTTCCTTACTTAGGAAACAAGATAGATAGGAAATACATCAAGTCACGGATCGTGGTGCGACCCGGACTCTATTGTAAGCCCAGGGCCTCTACCTATATATAAAGGGGAGCACCTGAGGCGGAGGGACTAAGTTACAAGCTCTCGAGTACTAGGTTAGCCAAGTTGCACCCTTGTAATCGAGATCGTCATCATCAAATAACAATCAAGCAGGACGTAGGCTATTACCTCCATCGCGAGGGGCCGAACCTGGGTAAACCCTTGTCTCTCGATTCCGATCAACCCCATTCGAGTTACCACCTAGCTGCGATGGCCTCACGACTAAGTCCTTTCGCGAGGACATCTGTCGTGACAAAACCACGACAGTTGGCGCCCACCGTGGGGCTATCGCTCGGTGCTGTTGAGTACTTGAAGGGAACTCCCGCGGGGATCGAGGGATACGCGATCGGCCGCTTGACCAAGAGTCGCCGCGGCAAGCTCTACATCGACGATTCAGGCTGGACTCAATCGAGTACGGGTACCGGGTCCCCTTCGGCAAAATCCACTTCTTCATCGGCAAAGCCGGCGGATCTGAACCCGAGCCGGACATCTGCACCAACATCGTCGAGCCGGCTCGGCGCGCGCAACCCGCCCAGGCTCAAGCCGGTCGGAAACACGTCTTCGTCGGCTTCACCCAGGGGGTGGACCTTGCAGATAACTCTGCGTCCGGCGGCGATACCCTCGTCTATTCTGATGGCGAGTCCTCGGTAGGCAAGACCGAGTCGATCCTCCCGCTTTACGATGGCGGGCTTGGGGGCTACTCCGACGACCAGCCGGTTCAAGCCTCCTTCAACACGCCCCCCGGGCTGCTGTCTACATGGCAGGCTCGGCCCCGGCTCTTAATTCCACAGTGGCCGGCGCCGCGACGGGAACCGGCACCTCAGGGGCCGGCTTAGCCGTACCACCGGCTCAGGCCTTGACAGAATTGGCAACCGCCTTGGCGAATCTCCTTGCGACGCCGGTGACCGCAGAGAATTAGGCGGAATGCAACACGGAGGTGACAAAACTCCGCGAGCAGATGGCTAAGGTACATGCAGATATCAACGCCAAAAATACTCATATGGCGGAGTTGCAGTCCCAATTCCAAAGCGAGGTAGAGCGCCTGAAAACCGAAGCCTGGCGCATGGGGCTCCGTCAGAATGCCTCAGAAGCGGTTCATCAGAGACGCCATATGAGCCGTCTGCCACCTAACTACGAGCCCATGCAACTGTTCAACACGCCGCAGGATACGCCTGTTCAGGGGGCTGGGGCAGGCACCCCGGAAGCACCGTTTGTGCCCCCAAGCCGAGGCAAGCAACCGTCGCTGGGTCAACCTTACCAGCCGGCTCAGCAGGAGCCAGCCCAGGGACTCCCGCCGGTTCAGACGCCCCCGCATCGCTTCCTTACGCCGGCGGGTCACTTCTCCAATCCGTTGGACAACTTGGTAGCAGCAGCGACCAATTTGGCCGCGCTCCCAATCACAGGAAATTCGCCGGTTGAGATCGAGGCCCGGAATTCCATTGAGATGTTGAAAACTGTGGTTGCCTGCTACTTGTAGCTTGCGTTGGTATTTCCCCGAACAGGAAGGGATGATGTAGCACAGTAGAGATAAGTATTTCCCTCAATTATGAAACCAAGGTTATCGAACCAGTAGGAGAATCACACAACACCTAGTAAGCAGTACCTGCACACAAACAACAAATCCTTGCACCCAACGCAAACAAGGGGTTGTCAATCCCTTGGCGGTAAGATTGCAAGATTAAATTGTATTTGATAGATTGCAACAAAAATACTAAATAAAATAAATAAAAGAAAATGGCAGCAATATTTTTAGGGTTTAAGTAATATGATTTTGATAGACCCGGGGGCCATAGATTTCACTAGAGGCTTCTCTCGAGAAAATAGCATACGGTGAGTAGACAAATTACTGTTAGGCAATTGATAGAAAAGCAAATAATCATGACGATATCCAAGGCAATGATCATGTATAAAGGCATCACGTCCAAGATTAGTAGACCGACTCCTGCCTGCATCTACTACTATTACTCCACACATCGATGGGCTATCCAGCATGCATCTAGTGAATTAAGTCCATAAGAACGGAGTAATGCCTTAAGAACGATGACATGATGTAGACAAGACAAACTCACGAATTAATAAACCCAATGAATAGATCCCATCTTTTTACCCTTAGTAGCAACGATACATACGTGTCATGTTCCTTTCTGTCACTGGGATTGAGCACCGCAAGATCGAACCCACTACAAAGCACCTCTTCCCATGGCAAGATAAATCAACTTAGTTGGCCAAACCAAATCAATAGATCAGAGAAGAAATACGAGGCTATAATAATCATGCATAAAAGAGATCATAGAAGACTCAAATAATATTCATGGATAATCTGATCATAAACTCACAATTCATCGGATCCCAACAAACACACCGCAAAGAAAGATTACATCGGATAGATCTCCAAGAACATCAAGGAGAACATTGTATTGAACATAAAAAAGAGAGAAGAAGCCATCTAGCTACTGTCTATGGACCCGAAGGTCTGTGGTAAACTACTCACGCATCATCGGAGAGGCAGCAAGGTTGATGTAGAGCCCCTCCGTGATCGATTCCCCCTCCGGCAGATTACCGAGAAGGACTCCAGATGGGATCTCCCTGGAACAGAGGCTTGCGGTGGCGTAAAAAGTATTTCGTGGACTCTCCTGAGGGTTTCTGATTTTTCCTGAATTTATAGTGCTGGAATTAGGTCAAACGGAGCTGGGGTGGGCCCACGAGGTACCAGGGCGCGCCACCCCCTGGGGCGCGCCCTGGTGCCTCGTGGCCCACCTCTTCTTCTTCTAGCCCTCTCCCGAAGCTTCTAGTGTTTATCTTGAGGAATAAAAAATCTCCAAAAAGTTTGGTTGCATTTGGACTTCGTTTGGTATTGATTTTCTGTAAAACAAAAACAGGGCAGAAAACAGCAACTGGCACTGGGCACTAGGTTAATAGGTTAGTCTCCAAAAATGATATAAAATTGTTGTAAATGATTATAAAAACATCCAAGATTGATATTATAACAACATGGAACAATAAAAAATTATAGATACGTTGGAGACGTATCAGCATCCCCAAGCTTAATTCCTGCTCGTCCTCGAGTAGGTAAATGATAAAAACAGAATTTTTGATGTGGAATGCTGCCTAACATATTTATCACATATTCTTTTTCTTTTTGTAGCATGGACATTGGACTTATATGATTCAAAGCAATAGTCTATAATTTGATATGAAAACATAGATACTCAAGCATACTAACAAGCAACCATGTCTTTCAAAATATCAACGCTAAAGAAAGTTATCCCTAGCCCATTATGCTCAATCATTGATCCATTTATGACACACACTCAAATATTAGCTACAACCAATGCACAAGTATGACAATAGTGTTCTCTAGTTGGTGCTTTTGTAAGAGAAGATGGAGACTCAAGAAAAATAAAAATTGCATAAAAGTAAATAGATAGGCCCTTCGCAGAGGGAAGCAGAGATTTGTCAAATGTGCCAGAGCTCAAAGCTGAAATTAAAAAATAAAATTGGGAGGCATGCTTTTCCTGTCAACGAAAACGAATGAGAATTTCCAATATCTTCCATGCTACATACATCATAGGCGGTTCCCAAACAGAAAATAAAGTATACTCTCCTTCATTAAGATTTTTCTTTCCGCGAGAGTACTCCCCTTCATTAAGATTTTTTTTATATTTCTTTCTGAGGGAGATTTGCTTTTGCTTTCATTATTTTTGCATTACTGCAATTTTGGCATTTTAGCAATTTAACAATTCGGGACGGGCATCCCTATTACCACCACACTCTCGTGCAATGACAAGTGAATAAACACTCACCTTGAGAATAACACACCTAGCATGGAAGATATTGGCTACCCCCTTCCGCTTCATGAGCGGTACGGGCACACAAAACAGAAAAATTATTTTGAAATCTAGAGTTGGCACACGCAAATTTACTTGGAACGGCATTGGAATACCGCAAATAGGTAGATATAGTGGACTCATAAGGCAAAACTGGTTTTAAGGATTTTGGATGCACAAGCAGTATTTCCGCTTAGTACAAATGAAGGCTAGCAAAAGATTGAGAAGCAACCAACCAAAAACGAAAACGGTCATAAACATGCATTGAACATAACTAACACCGAATAATGCACCATAGTAGGATATAACTTCATTGCATAACTATTGACTTAACGTGCTTGCATAGGGAATCACAAACCTTAACACTAATATTCTTACTTAAGCACAATTACTCACTAACATGGCATCACATATCATCATTTCCATATCGCAAAACAATTGCAAGGAATCACACTTGTCATATCCAATGATCTATATGAAAGTTTTTATCTATATCCCTCTTGAATATTCATCACTTTGGGACCAATTGCATAACATGTGCAAATTACCGTTACTATCATCATCTCTCAAAAAGATTTAAGTGAAGCATGAGAGTGCAAATATTTCTTCAAAATTTCAGTCTTAACAATTGTCAAAATAATATAAGTGAAGCATGAGAATTTATTTCTACAAAATTTCAATCAAGTCAATTCTCAAAATGATATAAGTGAAGCATGAGAATTTATTTCTACAAAATTTCAATCAACTATTAAAATAATATAAGTGAAGCATGAGAGTTTATTTCTACAAAATTTCAGCCACCACCGTGCTCAAAAGGATTTAAGTGAAGCACTAGAGCAATTGCCTAGCTCAAAAAATTTAAGTGAAGCACATAGAGTATTCTACAAATTATGATGATAACGTGTGGCTCTCTCAAAATAGGTGTGTGCAGCAAAGATGATTGTGACAAACTAAAAAGCAAACAAAGCAAAGACTCATATCATACAAGACGCTCCAAGCAAAACACATATCATGTGACGAATAAAAATATAGCTCCAAGTAAAATTACCAATGGTCGGTAGAATAAAGAGGGGATGCCTTCCGGGGCATCCCCAAGCTTAGACGCTTGAGTATTCCTTGAATATTACCTTGGGGTGCATTGGGCATCCCCAAGCTTAGGCTTTTGCTACTCCGTATTCCTTCATCCATCGTGATCTCACCCAAAACTTGAAAACTTCAATCACACAAAACTCAACAAAACCTTCGTGAGATCCGTTAGTATAACAAAACAAATCACTACTATAAGTACTGTTGCAAACCCATTCATATTTTATTTTTGCATTATACCTACTGTACTCTAACTTCACCATGGCTTATACCCCCCGATACAATCCATAGATTCATCAAAACAAGCAAGTAGTGCATCAAAAACAGAATCTGTCAAAAACAGAACAGTCTGTAGCAATCTATTTAAAAGCTATACTTCTGTAACTCCAAAAATTCTGAAAAATTAGGACAACGTGAACAATTAATATACCAATACTGTGTAAAAATTTCAGGTTTTTCTGACGCTCCAGTACAGAAACAAAATTCGGGCACTGGACGCAAAACTTTCTGTTTTCCAAACAGCATCAATTATACTATCTTCCAAATCATCCCAAAGGCTTTACTTGGCACAAACACTAATTAAAAACATAAAAATACTATCATACCAGTAGCATGACAGTAAAAACACACCATAACATAAACTTATAACAAAAATTTATTTTATTCATTGGGTTGCCTCCCAACAAGCGCTATTGCTTTATGCCCCTAGCTAGGCATAAGATTTCAATGATGCTCACATAAAAGATAAGAATTGAAACACAAAGAGAGCATCATGTAACATGTGAAAAACACATTTTAAGTCTAACATACTTCCTATGCATAGGCATTTTATAAGAGGACAAATTATCAAGACAAGAATAACCTAGCATATGCAAGGAAGGAGAAAGAAACAATAGCAATCTCAACATGAAGAGAGGTAATTTAGTAACATGAAAATTTTTACAACCATATTTTCCTCTCTCATAATAATTACATGAAGGATCATATTCAAACTCAACAATATAGCTATCATATAAAATATTCTCTTCATGATCCACATGCATAATTTTTTTATACTCTTCCAAAATAGTGGGATTATTTTTACCTAAAGTTGACACTCTCCCAAACCCACTTTCAATATTATGGCAAACATTATTATCAATAGCATATTCATCATGAGGCTTAAATAAATTTTTAAGATCATAAGAAGCATTATCACCCCAATCATGATCGTTGCAATAAGTAGTGGATATAACAAAATTATCATCCCCAAGCTCGTACTTTTGCATATTATTAGCACAATTGACATTAATAGAATTTATAATAACATTATTACAATCATGCTTTTCATTGAAGGAGCTATCATGAATCACTTTATACATTTCTTTTTTCAGCACTTCATCATAGTTTTCAGATTCATGATTTTCAAGCAAAACTTCATAGAGGAAATCAAGTGCACTCAACTCACTAGCAATTGGTTCATCATAATTGGGTCTTTTGAAAACATTAGCAAGTGGATGAGGATCCATATCAATAGATTTTTAGCAAGCGAAGATGCAAGCGAATAGAAGGCACATGGCAACACAAGCAAAGATAGCAAACAAGCAAAAAGGCAAACGGAAAATATTTTTGTATTTTTGTAAAAACATTTTAGAAGTGGGGGAGATGAAAACGAGAGGCAAATGGCAAATAAAGTAAATGCAAGGAGATGAGAGTTTGTGCAAAGGTACTTGATAAATGTTGATGTTGTCTTCCCCGGCAACGGCGCCAGAAATTCTTCCTGCTACTTGTAGCTTGCGTTGGTATTTCCCCGAAGAGGAAGGGATGATGCAGCATAGTAGAGATAAGTATTTCCCTCAATTATGAAACCAAGGTTATCAAACCAGTAGGAGAATCACACAACACCTAGTAAGCAGTACCTGCACACAAACAACAAATCCTTGCACCCAACGTAAACAAGGGGTTGTCAATCCCTTGGCGGTAAGATTGCAAGATTAAATTGTATTTGATAGATTGATAGATTGCAACAAAAATACTAAATAAAATAAAATGGCAGCAATATTTTTAGGGTTTTAGTAATATGATTTTGATAGACCCGGGGGCCATATATTTCACTAGAGGCTTCTCTCGAGAAAATAGCATACGGTGGGTAGACAAATTACTGTTAGGCAATTGATAGAAAAGCAAATAATCATGACGATATCCAAGGCAATGATCATGTATATAGGCATCACGTCCAAGATTAGTAGACCGACTCCTGCCTGCATCTACTACTATTACTCCACACATCGATGGGCTATCCAACATGCATCTAGTGAATTAAGTCCATAAGAACGGAGTAATGCCTTAAGAACGATGACATGATGTAGACAAGACAAACTCATGAATTAATAAACCCAATGAATAGATCCCATCTTTTTACCCTTAGTAGCAACGATACATACGTGTCATGTCCCTTTCTGTCACTGGGATTGAGCACCGCAAGATCGAACCCACTACAAAGCACCTCTTCCCATGGCAAGATAAATCAACTTAGTTGGCCAAACCAAATCAATAGATCGGAGAAGAAATACGAGGCTATAATAATCATGCATAAAAGAGATCAGAGAAGACTCAAATAATATTCATGGATAATCTGATCATAAACTCACAATTCATCGGATCCCAACAAACACACCGCAAAGAAAGATTACATCAGATAGATCTCCAAGAACGTCAAGGAGAACATTGTATTGAACATCAAAAAGAGAGAAGAAGCCATCTAGCTACTGCCTATGGACCCGAAGGTCTGTGGTAAACTACTCACGAATCATCGGAGAGGCAGCAAGGTTGATGTAGAGCCCCTCCGTGATCGATTCCCCCTCCGGCAGATTATCGGAGAAGGACCCCAGATGGGATCTCTCTGGAACAGAGGCTTGCGGTGGCGTAAAAAGTATTTCGTGGACTCTCCTGAGGGTTTCTGATTTTTCCTGAATTTATAGTGCTGGAATTAGGTCAAACGGAGCTGGGGTGGGCCCATGAGGTACCAGGGCGCGCCCTGGTGCCTCGTGGCCCACCTCTTCTTCTTTTGGCCCTCTCCCGAAGCTTCCAGTGTTTATCTTGAGGAATAAAAAATCTCCAAAAAGTTTGGTTGCATTTGGACTTCATTTGGTATTGATTTTCTGTAAAACAAAAACAGGGCAGAAAACAGCAACTGGCACTGGGCACTAGGTTAATAGGTTAGTCTCCAAAAATGATATAAAATTGCTGTAAATGATTATAAAAACATCCAAGATTGATATTATAATAGCATGGAACAATCAAAAATTATAGATACGTTGGAGACGTATCATTGCCCAGCAGGCGAAGTACTCCTACAGTCGGCAGCGACTCCACTCTACCCCGCTTCCAAGCCGAAGCAGGAGCCGCCACGATGAGTCGCCGGCCGTCTCTAGCAGCGCTCATCGACATTGTGAGCAGCCTCGTGACCCACCACGCCTTGGGCCCCTTAACGCCCAGGAGATTGTTGATACGGCTTGGGCTCAACGAGCGGCGGAGGCGGCAAACGCGGCGGGTCAAGCACCGCCGGTCACAACCCAATTGACTTGCAGTAGCAGGACCATTAGGATACCGTGTTTGGTGCCAGCTTTGCGCAACGAGCGCATGCCCAAGGATTTCAAAGGCCCTCGTAAGGTTCCAAACTACACGGCTGACCTTGAGCCGGCCGCTTGGATTGAGAGCTACGAGATAGCCATGGACATGCTGGATGTCAGCGACGCTGTCTGCGCCAAGTACCTGACGATGATGTTGGAGGGGCCGGCTCGCACGTGGTTGAAAAACTTGCCCCCTAACTCTATTAACACCTGGGCGGAGTTGAAGGACCGTTTCATCAAGAACTTCCAGGGAACCTGCAAGCGCCCAATGACGATCGTCGATCTTCAGCACTGCATCCAACGTGAGGGCGAGTCGGCCCATCACTGGACGCGCCGGGTCGCAGACATTATTCACGCCTCTGACAGCATCACGGCGGCTCAGGCGGTGCTGATCCTGGAGAAAAACTGTCACTTCGAGCCCCTCGTGCAGAAGCTTGGCCGGCTTAAGCGGAAGGTTCAGGATATGGGCGAGCTCATGGACGTCCTCACTAGGTATGCCGAGCCAGACACCACGAAGGATCCTAACCCAAACGATGACCAGACTGGCAAGGGAAAGAAAAACAATGGTGGCAAGGGTAACCAGCAGAACAATTCAGGGAACAATGGAAACCATGGTAATCAAGGCAATGGAGGGAAGCGTAAGAATCAGGAAGGTGGATCAGACTTGGTTGCTAATACCAACACTGGTTACAAATACCCGAGAGGGAATAATTCGGGAAGATCCTATAGTGGCAACAAGCCCCGTAATTTTGAGGAAGCCCTCAAAGGTCCATGCCCAAAGCACAGCCTCCCTAATAAGCCGTCAACCCACTCTTGGGAGAACTGTCACATAATGCAAGCTTTCGGAGAGCAATTCTTTCAGAACCGCCAGGGCGGCGGAGGAAGCAACCCGGGGCAGCCTAGAGCCGGCTCGTCCGGTGGCTTTCACAACCCGGGATTCCATGACCCGGGCGGCTCAGGAGCAAGTTACCAGGGGTCTGGCAACAACGAAGGCAATCAGCATCCGGGGAAAGGAAATCACCAGCAGGGCAATCAGTCTGGTTTTCAGAGCAATCCCAAACAGTTGAATAGTGGGCAGTATCACGTGTTCACGACCCATACTGACAAGCGAGATCGCAAACTCCGGAAACGAGCCGTCAGTGTTGTCGAGCCGGCAGTCCCGGAATATCTACGTTGGTCGGAACAACCCATTACCTGGAGCGGAGAGGACCACCCTCCCCGGGTCGACAGTCCAGGTTGCTTGGCTTTGGTGGTGGCACCTCAAGTCGGTGGCTATTCACTCACAAAGGTGCTCATGGACGGAGGAAGCAGCATAAACATCTTGTACTACGACACTTTCCGACGGATGAATCTATCTGAAAAACAGCTCCAGTCGTCTTCTACAGTGTTTCACGGGATCATTCCTGGAAAGTCTGCATATCCTATCGGGCGGATCAAGCTGGATGTCGCGTTTGGCACTGATGATAATTACAGGTGCAAGTCTTTGACCTTTGAGGTGGTCAAGATCAAGAGCCCGTATCACGCCCTGTTTGGGCGGCCGGCTTACGCTCGCTTTATGGCTCGACCCTGCTATGTCTACCTCAAACTCAAGATGCCTGGACCAAAAGGCACTATCACAGTTAATGGAGATCAAAAGATCACCCTTGAGTGCGAGGAAGGGGATGCAGCCTACGCCGAGACGGCTTGGGCTGCGGAAGAGTTGAAATATTACACTGCGAATGTTGACCCGGCCGATATGACGCCCTTGAAGAAACCCACCGCAGAGTCTGACCCGCCCCTCAAGTTCAAGTCGGCCGAGGACACCAAGCAGGTTGAGTTTGTCCCTGGTGACCGGTCCAAGAAGTTCACTATTGGGACTGGTATGGATCCCAAATAGGAAAGCGCGCTCATCGAGTTCATCCGTGAGAATCGGGACATCTTCGCGTGGAAACCTTCTGACATGCCAGGTGTACCGAGAGAACTCGTTGAGCACCACCTTAATGTGGATCCGAAAATGAAGCCTGTTCGACAATTCCTCCGTCGTTTTAACGAGGAGAGACGCAAGGTTATTGGAGAAGAAGTAGCCCGGCTCTTAGCTGCCGGGTTCATCATTGAAGTTTTTCACCCTCAGTGGTTGGCTAATCCAGTGCTTGTTCTCAAGAAAAACGGCACTTGGCGCATGTGTGTTGACTACACAGATCTCAACAAGGCTTGTCCCAAAGACCCGTTTGCTCTCCCTCGAATTGATCAGATCATCGATGCCACGGCGGGTTGTGAGAGTTTGTGTTTCCTGGATGCTTATTCCGGTTATCATCAGATAAAGATGGCCGTCGAGGATCAGGAGAAGACGGCTTTCATCACACCTTTTGGGGCCTTTTGCTATGTCTCTATGCCCTTCGGGATCAAAAGTGCAGGAGCAACTTATCAGCGGTGTGTCCAGAATTGCTTCCACAAGCAGATTGGGCGCAACGTTCATGCTTATGTGGATGATATCGTGGTCAAGTCCTTGAAGAAGGGGACCTTGCTAGATGATCTCAAGGAAACTTTCGCTAATCTTCGGACTTACCAGATGAAGCTTAACCCGGATAAGTGTGTTTTTGGTGTTCCTGCAGGCAAGTTGCTGGGTTTCCTATAGTTTCGGAGCGTGGCATCGAAGCCAACCCAGACAAGATTAAGGCAATAACATCGCTTGAGAAACTGGAGAATATCAATAACGTTCAGCGCATGGCGGGTCGTATTGCGGCTCTAAGCCGGTTCATAAGCCGCCTTGGTAAGAAGGCTATCCCCCTGTACCAGATGCTAAAAAAGACCGACGACTTTGTCTGGAGCGATGCTGCTGATGCTGCCTTCGAAGCCCTTAAGAAGCAGCTGGCTGAGCCGCCTGTCCTCGCTGCTCCCATCGCCAAAGAGCCTATGCTCCTGTACATTGCTGCCAATAACAAAGCAGTAAGTGTTGCAGTTGTTGTCGAGAGGAAAGAGGCAGGGAAAGAATATCCAGTGCAGCGGCTAGTCTATTATGTCAGCGAAGTTCTATCTGAGTCCAAGCAGAGGTACCCACATTGGCAGAAACTGGTGTTTGGCGTCTTCATGGCTAGTCGCAAACTCAGACATTATTTTCTGGAGCACCCCATTACTGTGGTCAGTTCAGCACCCTTGGGAGACATCATCCAGAACAGGGAAGCTACAGGCCGGGTTGCCAAGTGGGCGATTGAGCTTGGCCCACATCATCTTAAATATGTGCCTCGCACGGCCATCAAATCCCAGGCACTCGTGGATTTCATCAATGATTGGACGGAACTCCAAACTCCAGAGGAGAAGCAAGATAATACATATTGGACTATACACTTTGATGGTTCCAGACAGCTAGAAGGCTCGGGGGCTGGAGTGGTCATATCTTCCCCTCGAGGTGATAAATTTTGTTATGTCCTGAGGATTCTGTTTACTTGTACTAACAATGTAGCTGAATACGAGGCTCTCCTCCATGGTCTTCGGATGGCTAAAGAGATGAATATCAGCCGGGTCAGGTGTTTAGGCGACTCAGATTTGGTCGCTCAGCAAGTTTCAGGAAAGTGGGATTCCAAGGACCCGCTTATGGCGACTTATCGGCAAGAGGTAACCAATGTGGCCGGACACTTCAAAGGATATCAAGTTGATCACATCGATCGGCGACTCAATGAGGCGGTTGATGCATTGTCACGACTCGGCTCTCAACGTAAGCCGGTCCCTCCTAATGTGTTCCTTGACGTGCTCCATAATCCTTCTGTCAAGCTGCCTTCCGAGGAAGACCTCGCTGTCCCTGACCCGGATGCACTATTGGTGGCGGCTCTTCGCGCTATTCCGGACTGGACAGTTCCCTATCTAGATTATTTGACTCGAGGCGAGGTCCCTGAAGATGAACTCATGGCTCGTCAGATCGTCTGCCACTCCAAGTCTATGTCCATTGTTAATGGCGAGTTACATAGGAGGAGCATCACAGGAGTTTTCTAGCGTTGTGTTTCCCCTGATGAAGGGCGAGAGATCCTCAATGAGATTCATTCTGGCGATTGTGGTCATCATGCCGGCTCAAGGTCTTTAGTGGCAAAAGCTTTTCGGCATGGTTTTTACTGGCTTACGGCTCATGCAGATGCTGAGGATATCGTACAAAAGTGTGATGGTTGCCAGAAGTTTGCTCGCCAAGCTCATGTTCCGGCTCAAGAGCTTCGGATGATCCCAATAACTTGGCCTTTTGCAGTCTGGGGGCTTGATATGGTTGGTCCATTTAAACCGTCCAAAGACAAAAAGACCCATCTTTTAGTTGCTGTCGATAAATTTACCAAGTGGGTTGAAGCCGAGCCAATCAGCAATTGTGATGCAGCCACAGCAGTCAAGTTCTCGAAAAAGTTGATTTTTCGCTTTGGTTATCCCCATAGCATCATCACTGATAATGGCAGAAATTTGTCCAAGGGAGCTATGAAGCAGTTTTGTCAAAGAGAGCATATCCGGCTTGATGTTGCATCAGTTGCCCACCCTCAGTCCAATGGCCAAGCAGAATGCGCTAACCAGGAGATTTTACGAGGCATTAAGCCTAGGCTTATGGTCCCACTCGAGCGCACGCCGGGTTGTTGGGTCGAAGAGCTCCCTTCTGTCCTTTGGAGCATCCGGACCACTCCTAATAGATCAACAGGCTATACGCCTTTCTTTATGGTCTATGGTGCAGAAGCTGTTTTGCCCAGTGATATCCGTCATGATTCCCCAAGAGTTACCGCCTATGTCGAAGCAGACAATGAACAAGCTCATCAAGACTCTCTGGATGCCTTGGAAGAGGAACGTGACTTAGCAGCAGCACGATCTGCGATCTATCAGCAAGACCTACGTCGCTATCACAGCCGTCGGGTTCGCAGCCGTACTTTCCAAGAGGGCGACTTAGTGCTCCGTTTGATTCAAGAACAGGCGGGTATGCACAAGCTTTCCCCTCCCTGGGAAGGGCCTTTTGTTGTCAGCAAGAGTCTCAACAATGGTTCATATTACCTGATGGACATACGTGAACGCAACAAGTCACGCACATCGGAGGAAGAGACCAGCAGACCCTGGAATATTGCTCACCTCCGTCCTTACTATACTTAGAGCCACTGGCTCAAGTTTGCTTGTACATACCTTTGTATATATTATGATCAATAAACATAAGCCGGCATCCCCGAAACTCGGGGCCTCTGTCGTTTCATCTCAAATATTGTGCATGAGTCTTTTTGTTTTTGATCATTGGTCACTTGGGGGCTTCCAATTCACCGAGTGTAGCTATCTCACCCTCTTGACCCGGCAAATGACGCCACATTATCTTGGTTAAACCTGCCTGTCTGCTTGATGCTACTCCGATTAGGTGACCCGGTGTACTCTTGACAAGTCAATCATCTCTATGACCCTGAACTTGTCTTGGTTAAAGCATCGGATGTCACGTGAGAGCCGGCTTACAGAGAGCGAGGATAAACCATGGGCTATCACGCCAGCTTCATTGAAGCAAGACTCGAGCCTCGAAAGCCGGTCTATATTGTCGTGCCTCAACAGCCGACTTAACATTGATATTTATTCACGACTTCTGTTCAATTTTTACAGGGGTTATCTTCGTTTTCTTTTTGACCATGAGCCGCCGGATCATGGACGAGCCGGTTTAAACAAAAATCATAACAAGTTATTTCAGATTGGTGCTAACCACAAGCCGGACAGCTATTAAGCGCCCCGGGTTATTCTACGCCTGTGTTATGCAGAGAAGGATTAACTATTGATGGTTCATACAAATTTGACTCGCCATACTATTACTCCACGAAGCATAGATTCCTTCAAAGGAGACTAGGCGGGTTAACATACAATCGCACCAGTGCAGCTTGTTTCATCCAAAATACTGCCAATAATTCAAGTGCGCGAAGGCACGCTCAGCAGCCAAGTGTTTTTAAACTATCCTATTACAATGCCACAGCTGGGCTCCATGATATCAAAGTTCTTTGGCGACATCTACTCCTGGGCACCTGTTTCTGTGCCCTCCGGGTCATCAATTCCCGGGTTAGCTCCTTCCTGGTGTTCATCAGCGGCTTGGGCCTCCAGGTCATCCTGCTCCGCTCTTCTTCCGATCTGAAGATTGTCCAGATCCCAGTCGATAGTTGTCAAGGCTTGAAAGACGGCATCCTCTTTCATGATAATTGACGGGTCAACATCAGGAGCAAAGATATGCTTACGGCGTGCCGGAGTTAGGTCGATGGGCATGTAAGATGGCAGGGTGACCCGCACGTTCCTTTCGGTGTAAGCCGGCTGGTACTTCTTCAAGTCCAACTCTTCAACCAATTGACTTGCCAAGACACGAGTTTCCTTCACACACCGGGCGTAATCTTCTGCAGAAAATTCGCTGCCATAAGTGTTGAACTCTGGAAACCCGCCGGTCATCTCAGAAGGATCCATATCTGGCACATAAGCTTTGGCCCGGCTTAAAGATATCATGGCACCTGCTCGGGCGGCTGATTTCTTCAATTTGTCCAGGAATGGTTGAAAGTTTCTTCAACACGTCCCTTATGAAACGTGGCGGCTCTTTGTGACCCATCACAGACATAATTGTGAACAAGCTCCCTGCATAAAGTTGCTCCAAGAAAGTGTAAACCGCCTTGAGCTTGACACGGGGGTCTTGACGCAAATTGATGCTTCTGCTCCCTGCAATATTTGAACACATTCGATTACAGAATTCCCATACAAGTATAACAGAGTGTTGGGCGAGTTATTCATGATTGCTTGGCGGGTCACTTACCAAAGATGGCCTGGGTCATGTCGGTAATATACCGCTTCAAGCCATTTAATTCATCAGTAATGGGCCTGAGCCGGTTCTCTGCCTCTTCAGCCCGTTTCAACACCGCTGTTTTCTCTTCCTCGTGTGAGGTCTTCACAGATTTCAAGTTTTCAGCAGCTGTTGATACAGTTTCTTGCAAGGTGGCGACAGATGACTCGGCGTCTAACCGAAGCTTCTTCTCCGCTTTGAGTTGTTCTTGTAAGCCGGCCACCTTCGACTCGGCGTCATGAAGCATATCCTGTCAAAACCAGATCTTGTCAGTGGAATGCTATATACTATTGAGACAACAATATTGCACAACCCGGGCCATGGGGGCTATGAGCCGGCTACAATTTCTCACTGAAAATCCCAAGCAGTTTGCTAGCAATCTACATGGCACTTGGGGGCTAATGCAGGTCATTTTTTCTCGTCTGTTGATCACTAGGGGAATAAGACCCGGCTCATCTTATCAACATGAGTCGGCCCTTGGGGGCTACACGTCACTTTTAAAGGACAATTGTTGAAGATCCGGCTCATCTTATCAAAATGAGTCGGCCCTTGGGGGCTACACGTTGCTTCTACAGGACAATTGTTAAAGAACCGGCTTGTCATATACATAACAAGCCGGCCCTTGGGGGCTACACGTTGCTTTTCATGGCCATATGTTAAAGAACCGGCTTGTCATATACATAACGAGCCGGCCCTTGGGGGCTACAGTTCCGCAACGAGTATATCATACTGAAAGACTTACACATATTCATGCTGACCTATGTCTAAGACTTGGCGGCTACACAAGATATATACAGTATGGAAAGAAGGGACATTTCTGACCTCATATTTCTTCTTAAGCATATTGACTAGGCTTACTTCCATTTCCCGGCTTACAGACAGCCGGGTCAAGTACGCCTCATGGAGATCGGCCGCGTTGAGAACTTCAAAGTTTGGGAGCTCCAGCTTCCCTTTTCCTTTCTCAGATGCGACCGGCTCATCTTTTGATACAAGCTTGGTCAGAATGCTTGACTTCTCTGGAGTCTTGAAAGATACCCCTGTGATGCCAATATCATCATCGGCTTGGGGTGATGATAAGACCGTATCTTCAATCGCCTTCATCAGACTAGAAGGGCCAGTTGGACTTGGCGGGTTAAGATCCTCCATCATGTCGGCCGCGCCGACTTGAGTATCCACCTTTTCAGTAGTTGGCGGCTCGTTTTGCTTGGGCGGATCAACATTTTCACCAGGCTGATCCTTTGCCGTCTCGTGTTGACCTTCAGGGATCTCCACATTTGGGTCTTCTGTTTCAAAGTTATCTGGGGTCGAAGATGACTCGCCAGTTTTCCTCTTCTTAGCCTTTGCCCTATGAATTCATAAGCAGACTCAAATAAGTGACATAATGGTTACAACGAAGCACGGTTTATATAGAAGAACTTACCCTTGCTTAATGACTAAGGGTGGCAGTTGAGTGGCAGATGAGTCGCCAGATGATGGTGGCGACTCCTGGTAATTTGAATCAGACGGTTTAAGAGGATGTTTTAAAAGGCCGGCTCGTGGAAGCGATGGGGTTGGACTGTGAGGCACCTCATTGCGTCGTTTACGGGCGGCTGAAGCATCAGGTAAGCCGGTCAAGAGTTCTCCAGAACCACTTTGAGTCTGGCGTCGTGCAGTGTCGACATGCTGCGATTTCTTTAAAGAAAATTGAGGGTCTAAATAAGTGTGTGGATGAGAAAATGGCACTTTTCTGACAGTTTTTCTGGCTCTATGGGGAACAAAGTTTTCTGAGTCGGAGGAGATGGAAATTACCTCAACATCATCAGCCCGGCTATTTTCAGCATCGCCCTGAGAATACGAGGTGTTAGCCAGTTCAATAAAAAGACGGCCAAGGGAGACAAGTTCTACCTCTGACTCATCATCAGCTGCTGGTGACCCGCCTCTATCTATCGCCACATTTTCAATAGCCGGCTTATTCTTCTTCTGAGCCGGGACAGCTTTAGCAGGCCTAGGCTTGGTTACTGGTACTTTCTTTTTCTTCTTGTTCCAGAATGGATAGTCGGCCTGCACAGTTTTAAACAAGGTCAACAAGTAAGTTTAAAGAGTTGATAAGCTGGACAAATGATTATAGGAATGCTTACTGCAGGAGCCTGGTTAAGGGCATAGAACGGTCTCAGCCCCGTCTTGTTACAGCTTTCTTGCGACTCCCCAAGCAGTTTCTTCACAATCTTGTTTATTTCGTCAGCTGACAGGTCGACGGGACTGAACCTTTGCACATCATTTGATTTGCCTGAGTAATTGCACATTAAATCCGCCCGGCGACTTAAGGGAAGAATCCTCCAGGTAATCCAGCACCGGGTTAGATCAACCCCGATCAAACCATTGGCTAATAAAGCCCTCAGCTTTGGATATATGTGGGCGACTTGAGCGCGCTCTTCTTGAGGAGCCCAGCCAGGAAGCTCAATGGTGGAGTCAAGACGGTCAAGTCTGTAACCCGACAACGGGTTCTCATCAGTAGGAGCTATGTTCTTACAATAGAACCAGGCCTTGTTCCATCCTTCTGGATGACTCGGCAGAGTGACTGCAGGGAAAGCAACGTCTCTTCGCCTCTGGATCGAGACCCCACCAAGTTCTAGACTGGGGCCATCAGCACATTCAGTCTGGCGGTTGATATAGAAAAACTCCCTAAAGATAGGAACAGTGGCTTCCATTTGCAGATATGCTTCACAAAAGACTTGAAATTGGCATAGATTGGATATAGAATTTGGACCAAGGTCTTAAGGATGAAGGTTGAAGAAATTTAAGGCGTCCCGAAAAAACTTTGACCCGGGAGGAGAGAAGCCCCTAAGAAGATGGTCTGTAAACACCACAACTTCTCCATCGCCGGGTTGGGGAACAGTTTCGCCGCCAGGAGCCCGCCAGCCAATCACCTCTTGAGCAGGCAGAAAACCTTGTTCTTTATAATCATTGAGCACGAGTTGAGAAACTTGGGAGCTCACCCAGTTGCAGACTGTGGTCTTTGCCATGGTAAGTCGCCTAAAGAGTTAATGAATGCGGATAAAATATGAATGGTGGGTCATTGCACGATCGCTAAAGTCGCCATGGCGGCTTGGAAAGAAGCGAGCCAATATGATTATTCAATCACTAAAATTACAAGCCACCCGAACTAAGATTCAACAATGCTTCCTAAGGAGGGCGAGTCATGATTTATACGGCGGCTCATCTTAAAGTTGGGGATTCTGATTTTTTGCTAAGTGTTGCAGGAACAGATTCCAAACAAAGTAGTTACAATTATGGATCTACAAAATACGCGAAAAGGAAAAATATTTACTATTCCTAACTCATACAGTGGAAGCATGGTTTGATTCATTCGCAGTGTTTGGTGAAGATCTGAAGTTCCTAGATGCAGAAATGGTACTACAACCAACATCGGAGTTTTTCTACGACGAGTTCATCAGAATCTAGATCTAAGACAGCAATATTAGGATAATCGGACGAACAACGATGAACTAGGTAAAATGGATGAAGAACTGCTGTGGATCTAGGAAGAAATGGGGCATACCCGGATGCAGTGGAAGCCTCGGGAGGCTCTTGACGGTGTCGACGGCGGCATCCGTGGAGCTGTTGAAGCGGATGGCGTCGTCGGAGACACCAGGGTCGCACGGCGGCGGAAAACTCGGGTCGCAAATGGCCTGGGCGCGAGGAAGAAGACGAAGCAATAAAAAAGAAGACTGCGGCCCTCGAGGGTATTTATGGTAAGATAGAAGGGGGAAAGGCAGGCGTGAAAACAGAGGTGGCACAGTGACTTTTGGCGAAGAGGCGCCTCGATTCTTGCGCCTACAGATATACATCCAGATTTGCTGTGACCTCACTTTTAAGCACCGTTGATTCCGGAAGATGACGTTTTGACACGAAGGAGCAAGGAATGCTAAGGTAAAAAGGTATTATGAGCCGGCGAATTCATATGACCCGGAAGTACAACAAGACTGCAGATTGACGTGAATGAATCCACGTCACTGTGGGGGCTAATGTTGGGGATATAACCCCACGGTATAACCCGCCCGTTCAGCGCCGGGTTATCCAAGTGGCGACTAATGAACAAGACTCAAGATGGGTTGTGACATTCAAGATCTCAAAAGCCTGCGGGGCAGCTCGTGGAGTGGGCCGACTCAGGGCCCAGTACTTGGAGACGGCGGTTCATGGCCCAGAAGTATAAGTCGCCGCCTGGAGTTTCCTTACTTAGGAAACAAGACAGATAGGAAATACATCAAGTCACGGATCGTGGTGCGACCCGGACTCTATTGTAAGCCCAGGGCCTCTACCTATATATAAAGGGGAGCCCCTGAGGCGGAGGGACTAAGTTACAAGCTCTCGAGTACTAGGTTAGCCAAGTTGCACCCTTGTAATCGAGATCGTCATCATCAAATAACAATCAAGCAGGACGTAGGCTATTACCTCCATCGCGAGGGGCCGAACCTGGGTAAACCCTTGTCTCTCGATTCCGATCAACCCCGTTCGAGTTACCACCTAGTTGCGATGGCCTCACGACTAAGTCCTTTCACGAGGACATCTGCCGTGACAAAACCAGGACAGGCCCACCACCTGTGCCACTGACTGTGGGTCCATGGAGCCCAGTTGACTGGGTTGACCCAGTCAACTCTGCTGACTGGGCAGCCCGTGTCACTGACACGCGGGCCCCACCAGTTTAAAATGTTTTTAAAAATAAATAAAAAGATAATTAATCTAATTACTAATTAAGTCACTGACAGATGGGGCCCACCTACTAATTAATCATGTTTAGTTTAATTTAACCACTAGATTAGCTACTCTGTATGACATGTGGGTCCCATTGGCCAGGTTTGACCCCTGGCCAGCTGGGTTTGACCGATGGCGTCACCCTGACGTCATGCTGATGTCACATATTACTGTTTTGGATAATTCAGATTTAATAATTAAAACAATTCCAGAAATTCAATAAAACTTTGAAAAATCATATAAAATAAACCGTAACTCAGATGAAAATAATTTATAAATGAAAAACGATCAGAAAAATATGACGAATCCAAATATGCCACCCACATACCTGTCAGCCCTCTCTAACATGATGAACATGGAACCTTCCCCACCGATTCATCTGGCTGATAATTGCCCGGAGCTGGTAAAACACCTCCAGATGTTTTCCCGCTCCGACTAACTTGCGTAGTACTGCATTAGGGCACTCCTCGAATAACATACTGTCATGCCATGCGTTTGTGTTGCATTGCTTGCCGTGTATTTATTGTTTCTTCCCCCTCCTTCTCTCCCGATAGACCCCGAGACTGCCGACGACCCTCCTGAGTACAACTACGTCGTCGACGACCATCCCCTTTCAGCAGAGCTTCCAGGCAAGCAAACCCCCTTGATCATTCCTATATCGCCTATTCCTTCTCCCTCATGCTTGCATTAGATTTTGCTACTGTAATTGCTTGCTCCTATTCTGATGCATAGCCTATTTTTGTAACCTGTTGTTGTTACCTTACCTGTCATCCTAAATTGCTTAGAATAGGTTGGTTAGTGATCCATCAGTGACCCCTCACCCTTGTCCCTGTTGCCCCGCTTTGTTACCAGTGCCTCGATCTTTGTGATCGATGTGCAGAGACCGTCACATCACCGCACACCCCCTTAGTTGTACGGCTCTGCAGGGCTACTATCGAGTGCCAAGGGTGATACCTCGTACTGCACTCCTGATGATATCCTTGTAGTATTGCACATCGATGGTGATTGCAGAGGGTGATTCCTCGCTCTCCCCTTCCCGATGATGACTCTGTCGTGCAACCCCTCAAGTGGGGACCATCGAGGGTGATTCCTCCTGGTTCTCCTTAACGGAATTACATCGAGTAGGAATCCATCGAGGGTGATTCCTTGGGTTCCCTTTGATGTTTTGAACACACGGTTACCATGACTTTTACCTCAGACCTTTGTTGCAGGTGGGTCGACCCCGAGGGGTACCCGCGGGGAAATGTGGAATCGGGTTGACCTGGAGGGTACCCGCGAGATAATTACGAGGCGCGGCCAGGCAGGCAGAGACTGCCCTAGAGAGGGATGGGCCTGACCCTTGTTGCACTTCCTCGAGACGGGGCGACAGAAGTACTGATCGTCACCGCGAGCTCCTAATAATTCACTAACGGATTTGGGTAGTTGATTTGAGTTGGCCGCAGGCCATATACGCACTACCACCACACGGGATAATGGTTATGGGACCCTCTACATCGTATGTATCAACCGAAAGCTCTTCATATGTCACAGCTCAGAGATGCGGGCTGATTGCTGGGGTGGGCTGGTTACGTCACTTGTGTATACAGTGTCGCGCCTGGGCCCCGGCCAGTCTCGCAACGTGCAAGAGTGCAGAGGGCGATGGGCCCAAGACCCCTTCGCATTTAGGATTTAGACCGGCGTGCTGGGCTCTCTGGTGAGCCTAGGTAGGACTGCGTCGTGTCGGTTACCCGAGGCCGGGTATTACCCAACAAGTGAGCCCGGCCAGATGTAATCGAGCGTGTTGTGTAACAGTAGTGCACCCCTGCAGAGAAGTTATCTATTCGAATAGCCGTGTCCCCGGTAAGAGGACGCTCAGTGTTGTATCCCGATCTACTACAACTTGAACTGAATACATGTTACTTTAATTGTAAGCTCCGGGATCGCTTTCTGGCAGGGAGTCGAGGAAGGATCTCTGGGCTTTGCTTCTACATGTTTGTTACTTTATGTTATGCTACTGATCTGCACTCTTCTAATGCTGCAAGACGCTGAAGATGCTAGTCTTCGATAGGCTAGGCTTTTCCCCCTCTGTTCTGGCATTTCTGCAGTTTAGTCCAAAGATATAGCCCCATTCCTTTGATACCGATGCATACTTAGTATAGTTCTGATGTCAGTCTTGCGAGTACTTTGGATGAGTACTCACGGTTGCTTTGCTTTCTCTTTTCCCCATACCCGGTTGCTGCGATCAGATGACGGATCCCAAGAGCCAGCTGTTCCCGCCGCCGACTGCTACTACACTTCCGGTGGAGCCTACTACTACGTGGAGACCGACGACCAGGAGTAGATTCGGAGGCTCCCAGGCAGGAGGCCTGCGCCTTTTCGATCAGTGTCGCTGTTTGTGCTAGCCTTCTTAAGGCACACTTGTTTAATTTTATGTCTGTACTCAGATATTTGGTTGCTTCCGCTAACGCTTGTTCATGAGCTTATGTATTCGAGCCCTCCAGGCCCCTGGCTTGTAATATAAAGCTTGTATGACTTTATTTGTGTTTAGAGTTGTGTTGTGATATCTTCCCGTGAGTCTCTGATCTCGATCGTGTGCATTTGCGTGTATGATTAGTGCATGGTCGAGCAGGGGCGTCACAGGAATTGCCGTGGATTTGAAGACCAGGGGTTTGTAGACACTCCACTTGAGCAAGGCAAGCCACATCATCCATTGCATAAGGCATAGCAATAGTGTTGGCTTTATAATGGATTATTTGGCATTTAATTTAATTTTTAAATATGCTAAGTTCCATATTGTTGATATTTTGCACAAATTCAATATAGCTAAATGTGACCAGCAACGTTACATGTTAAATTCACTTAAATGGTTGATCAAGTGCCACCGACCCAGACTTACCCATGCAGCCACATCTGCCAGAATGGGACGGCCTTGACTTGGTCTGACCGCGTGCTCTTTTACCAGTACCACCAAAGAGGGGAGGTTATGCATGCGTGCTGCCCTGATTAGGTAGGCGATGATAACCTCGTGAGCCCAAGTTGAGTTATTTGCCGGCGTCCCCGTTTGGGACAGTTTAGTTGGCCACGACGGTGGCAGGTGTCAGGAGTGACACAGGGACCACCCAGGGCATGACTCGGATGGGGGATGATTGTCGGTGGTACGATAAAAGAGTTACGGGTTAGACAAGTTTCGTTGGACGAATGTCCATGGTGTCGGTAACGTGCGCAACCTCTGCAGAGTGTAGGAATCTATTCGAATAGCCGCATCCAAGGTATTGGACACAGTCCGTGCTAGGTCACACTGTGTGGTCAACCGTAATAATAATAATGATGGAAGAACTGGTCTCATGCTCAGAAGTGACCGATGGGTCACGAGTGCTCCGGGTGTCATGGAGTGAACCCGGAAGAGAGTAAGTTGATAACCGTCAATAGTAAGTGAGCATACTAAAGCATTTAACATAATCATTGCCATGCTGTTGTTTGTTGAACTGTTTTGGTTGCTGTGAGCTTGCGAGTACATTCCAAGTACTCACCTGGCGTATCATGCCAGATGTAGGAGAAGCCGGTGATGGAGATCCCGAAGGTTCGTGCTACGCTAACTAGGTCGTGTCCCAGCAGTGTCCCTATGGGATGGAGTGTTCCACATGATATTCCGCTACGCTGTAGTCTTTCCACTAGTACTGAGGCCCTTGAGATGTTTCACAAATAATGTAGATACGGTCATAGCACGAGTGGTGCTTCTGGCCTCGCTATCCCATGTAATATCCAAGCTTGTACTGGTATAATATCAATAAAGATCAATTCTGTTCTGCTCCAAGTTGTTGTGTGTTTCCAGAAGACATGATCTCTGGGTTGGGAACACAAGGTAAACCGGTCCTCTGAGACGGGGTGCCACAACGCTTGGTATCAGAGCCGTACTGACTGTAGGACACTGATACGTCTCCAACGTATCTATAATTTATGAAGTATTCATGCCATGTTTATTATAGTTTTGTATGATTTTGGTGCACTTTTATACGGCTTTTATATGATTTTTATGGACTAACATATTGACCTAGTGCCCAGTGCCAGTTGTTGTTTTCTGCTTGTTTTTGGTTTTCCAGAAAATCCATATCAAATGAAGTCCAAATGCAGCGAAACTTTTTGACGATTTTTTCTGGAAGGAAACGGACCCAGGAAGCTTTGGGGAAGCAGCAGAAGAGCCACAGGGGCTCCACAAGCCACTTGGGCGCGCCTGCCCCCCAGGCGCGCCCTGGTGCCTAGTGGGCCCCCTGTGGTACCTCTTCGCGTGATTCCAACGTTGAAAAATCATATATATTCAGAAACCCCCGAAAGTTAACCTAGATGAGTTTTTACGCCACCGCAAGCCTTTGTTCCGAAGTGATCTCATCTGGAGCTCCATTCCGGCGCCCTGCCGGAGGGGGGAAATCATCACCGAAGGCCATCTTCATCATCCCGGCGGTCTCCATGACGAGGAGGGAGTAGTTCACCCTCGGGGCTGAGGGTATGTACTAGTAGCTATGTGTTTGATCTCTCTCTCTCTCGTGTTCTTGATTTGGCATGATCTTGATGTACCGCGAGCTTTGTTAATATAGTTGGATCATATGGTGTTTCTTCCCTCTCTATCCTTGTTGCGGTGAATCGAATCTTTTCCCTTTGAGGTTTCGTTAGTGTCGGATTGAATATTTCAGATTTGAGAACACTTGATGTATGTCTTGCATATGAATACCCGTGGTGACAATGGGGTATTATATTGATTCACTTGATATATGTTTTGGCACTCAACTCGCGGATTCCCGTGGTGACATTAGGGTAATCTATGCATATGGGTTGATGCACGTTTTCATTGTCTTTTCTCCGATAGAAACTTTGGGGTGCTCCTTGAAGTTCTTTGTGTGTATTGAATATTATGATTATGAAGTTGTTTGATGCATATCGTATAATCAACTCACGGATACGTGTCGTGACATTGGAGTATCTAGGTAACATTAGAGTTGGTTGATGTGTATCATATGTTGTTATTTTAGTACGAACTCTAGGGCTGTTTGTGACACTTATAGGAATGGCTCAATAGATCGATCGGAAAGGATAACTTTGAGGTGGTTTCGTACCCTACAAACAATTTCTATCTTATGTTCTCTGCTAATAGGAACTTTGGAGTGATTCTTTATCGCATGTTGAGGGATGGTTATATGATCCAATTATGTTAGCATTGTTGAGAGATTTCACTAGTGAAAGTGTGAACCCTAGGCCTTGTTTTCAAGCATTGCAATACCGTTTGTGCTCACTTTTGTTACTTGCTACCTTGCTGTTTTTATATTTTCAGATTACGAAAACCTATATCTACTATCCATACTACACTTTTATCACCATCTCTTCACCGAACTAGTGCACCTATACAATTTACCATTGTATTGGGTGTGTTGGGGACACAAGAGATTTCTTGTATTTGGTTGCAGGGTTGTTTGAGAGATACCATCTTCAACCTACGCCTCCCACGGATTGATAAACCTTAGGTCATCCACTTGAGGGAAAATTGCTACTGTCCTACAAAACTCTGCGCTTGGAGGCCCAACACGAGTCTACAAAAATAAGTTGTGTAGTAGACATCAAGCTCTTTTCTGACGCCGTTGCTGGGGAGGTGAGTGCTTGACGGTATATCTTTAGATCTTGCAATTGAATATTTTAGTTTCTTGTTTTATCACTAGTTTGGTTTATAAAATAAAACTAAAAAAATGGAAGTAAGGTTGCCTCATATTATTCGTCTTTATAATGTCTTTCTTGAAAATGATGGATCGGAAAATTGTGCTCAATTGATAGAAGAAGAATTCAATAAAATGTTTGGCATAAAATCCATGAATGATGAGCATGATTGCAATGCTGTTAGTATGAATTCTATGAATATCCAAAATACTAATGATGATTGCACTAGTCATGACAAAAATGTTTCTTATAAGCATGTCAAATTTTGTGGAGTGCATAAAGTTTGTGAAGACATGCCTTATAGGGATGATAGATTTTGTAAGAAGCATAAACATGATAGAACCAATTTTTTGCTTAAAGTGATAGATGAGTTTGCTACAAAATTATGCTCTCTTCATCCCATTACTTGTGAACTTTGCAATAAGATTGGTCATCTTAATTTCCAATGCATACTTTTTCATGATCGAATCATGGCTAAATATTGTAATGACTTGACCGCCCTTGAAGTATATAATGAGCTTTATCTATTTTTGGGGTGTGAAGAAGTGACACATAAAAATAGTTGGTTTGAAGTATTCATTCTCACAGACAACATTGAAACTAGTCTAAAGGAAATCTATATGTTTTGTGTGGTAAATTGCAATGAGAATGCTTATATTGCCAACTACAGAAAGATGGGAAAACCAATAGAATATAAAAGGAATACTAATGGATGGGTAAAGATTTCCACTTTCCCTCGTATTGTCTCTCGTGATTAAATAGGTGACGAGGAGGAGCTTCCTATCCAACCAATCTCTTCAATAAGAAGCTCGGAAAAATTGATTGAACCCACACATAATGTGGTAAAGAAAAAGAAAAGAAGGAAAAGTAGAGGTAAATAGGTATCTCTCCCAAATAATGTTGCTAGTATTATTGTTGTACCTCATGAGAATGAGTCAAAAATAATTGTGGAAGATGATACACTTGATGATGATTTTGTTATGCCTATTGCTTGTTGTGATGATTATGATTGGGAAGATAATGATACTTCTTATGATCTTGAAAATCTTTATGGCACCAACTTGGAGGAATATGATAATAATTGTTATACTATTGGTGCTATTCATACTATTGATGATAATAGTGATAATGCTAATGATATGCAAACCAACAAGCTTGGGGATGCTATGTTTGATTGGAATGATATGTTTGAGAATTTATTTGCTGCAAATAACGTTTGCCCTAAGCTTGGGGATGCTATGCTTAATAAAAATGATATTTTTATTCCTCCTACTTTTGATGAGCAAATTTATTATGATGATGACATGCCTCCTATCTATGATGATTATTGTGATGATACTTATGTTATGAAAAATAGTGATTATTATTATAATACTTGTTATAATTATGAAAATCCTTTTACTGAACATCACACTTTTAATGTGGAAACGATTTATAGTATTCGAGTTTCATACGATACTCCCACTATTATGAATGAGAAGAAAATTGCTTGTGTGGAGAGTAATAAAAATTCTATGCTCGTAGATCATGAAAAGAATGCTTTATGTGATAGCTATATTGTTGAATTCATTCATGATGCTACTGAAAATTATTATGAGAGAGGAACTTATTATTCATGATGCTCCCGTTATGTTTCAATTCTTTACTTCTATGTGAGCATCATTGAAATCATCATGCCTAGTTAAAAGGCATTAAAGAAAAGCGCTTGTTGGGAGACAACCCAATATTTTTACCTACTATTTTTGTGTGTCCACATGATTAATCTACTGTATTAATCATGTTTTATATGTTTTCTTTCAAGAATGTGCCAAGTAAAGCCTTTGGGATAGTGTGGATGCTTGTTGATTTGATTATGTGCAAAAACAAAAACTTTTGCGTCTAGTGCTGGAATTTCTATTCTGTACTGGAGGGTGAGAAAATTCTGATATTTTTACAGAGAATTGGGTTACAAATTTGTTACGTTGTTCTAATTTTTAAGATTTTTTGGAGGCACAGGAGTATGGTTTTTAAATCGCTCACTACACGCTGTTCTGTTTTTGACAGATTCTGTTTTCGGTGCATAGTTTGCTTGTTTTAGTGTTTCCATAGCTTATATTGAGTAATATAAATTGTGGAAATGATATAATACAGTAGTAATTATGTGAGAACAATTATGAATCTTGTCTTGACAGTACCTAAGTGGATGATTTATTTTTATCATACTAACCTATCTCACCAAGTTCCGTTAAGTTTTGTGTGATTGAAGTTTTCAAGTTTTGGGTGAGATATCGATATGAGGAGAATAAGGAGTGGCAAGACCCTAAGCTTGGGGATGCCCAAGGCACCCCTAGGTAATACTCAAGGAAGACCCAAGCATCTAAGCTTGGGGATGCCCCGGAAGGCATCCCCTCATTCGTCTTCAACACTATCTGTTGGGGAACGTTGCATGGGAAACAAAAAATTTCCTACGCACACTCAAGATCTATCCATGGTGATGAGCATCTACGAGAGGGAGAGTGGATCCACATACCCTTGTAGATCGCTAAGCGGGAAGCGTTAAGAAACGCGGTTGATGTAGTCGAACGTCTTCGCGATCCAAATCGCCAAGCGTCCCGCGATCCAATCAGGATCCGTCTCGCGATCCAATCACGATCCGTCCCGTGATCCCATCACGATCTGTCCCGCGATCAAATCACGAACCGTCTCGCGATCCTGATCACGGTCCTTCCGATCTAGCGCCGAACGGACGGCACCTCCGCGTTCAGCACACGTACAGCTCGATGACAATCTCCGCCTTCTTGATCCAGCAAGAGGGAGCGGAGAGGTAGAAGAGTTCTCCGGCGGCGCGACGGCGCGGCGGCGATGGTGGTGGAACAATTCCGGCAGGGCTTCGCCTAAGCACCGCTGAAACTAGACTAGAGGAGAAACCGATCTAGATGAAGTAGAGGGAGCATGTGGCAATTAAGGTTAGCTCTTCCCTCTAAATCCTCTAGTATATATAGGAGGGAGGGAGGGGAGGAGGCAGCCTCAAACCCTCAAGGTTTGGCCGAAATTGGAGGTGGAGGAGTCCTACTCCAATCCTATTAGGAGTAGGATTCCTCCTCTCCACTTGGAAACTCTTTCCACCTCTCCCCCTTTTGGATTTTTCCCACCCCTAGCCACATGGGCCTTAGTGGGGGGCTTGGCCAGCCCACTAAGGGCTGGCTTGACTCCTCCCACAGCCCATGAGGCCCCTTGGGTCGAAATACCCATCCCGATGGTCCTCGGTACCCCTCCCGGCACTCCCGGTACACTACCGAAATATCCGAAACTTTTCCGGTGACCAAAACGGGACTTCCTATATATCAATCTTTACCTCCGGACCATTCCGGAGCTCCTCGTAACGTCCAGGATCTCATCCGGGACTCCGAACAACCTTCGGTCACCACCATACATAACTCTACTATACCAAAACGTCACCGAACCTTAAGTGTGCAGACCCTGCGGGTTCGAGAACTATGTAGTCATGACCGAGACACCTCTACGGCCAATAACCAATAGCGGGACCTGGATGCCCATATTGGTTCCCACATATTCTACGAAGATCTTTATCGGTTGAACCTCTATGTCAAGGATTCAGTTAATCCCGTATGTTGTTCCCTTTGTTCTTCGGTATGTTACTTGCCCGAGATTCGATCGTCGGTATCTCTATACCTAGCTCAATCTTGTTACCGGCAAGTCTCTTTAATCGTTTCGTAATACAAGATCCCGTGGCTAACACTTACTCACATTGCTTGCAAGGCTTATTGTGATGTTGTATTACCGAGTGGGCCCTGAGATACCTCTCCGTCACACGGAGTAACAAATCCTAGTCTTGATCCATGCCCACTCAACAGACACCCTCAGAGATACATGTAGAGCATCTTTATAGTCACCCAGTTACGTTGTGACGTTTGATACACACAAGGTATTCCTCCGGTGTCAGTGAGTTGCATGATCTCATGGTCATAGGAACACATACTTGACATGTAGAAAACTATAGCAATAAACTGACACGATCATATGCTATGTTTATAGTTTGGGTCTTGTCCATCACATCATTCTCCTAATGATGTGATCCCGTTATCAAATGACATCTCATGTCTATTGCCAGGAAACCTTGACCATCTTTGATCAACGAGCTAGTTAACTAGAGGCATACTAGGGACACAGTGTTGTCTATGTACCCACACATGTATTTGAGTTTCCAATCAATACAATTATATCATGGATAATAAACGATTATCACGAACAAGGAAATATGATAATAATTAAATTATTATTGCCTCTAGGGCATATGTCCAACAGTCTCCCACTTGCACTAGAGTCAATAATCTAGTTCACATCACCATGTGATTAACATTGTTATGAATCTAACACCCAATGAGTTCTGGGGTTCGATCATGCTTTGCATGTGAGAGAGGTCTTTAGTCAATGGTCTGCAACAATCAGATCCGTGTGGTCTTTGCAAATCTATATGTCGTACTGCAGATGCTACCACGCTGCACTTGGAGCTATTCCAAATGGCTGCTCCACTATACGTATCCGGATTGCTACTCAGAGTCATCCAGATTGGTGTTAAAGCTTGCATCGACGTAACCCTTTACGACGAACTCTTTATCACCTCCATAATCGAGAAATATTTCCTTAGTCCTTTAGTTACTAAGGATAACTTTGACCGCTGTCCAGTGATCCACTCCTGGATCACTCTTGTACCCCTTGACAAACTCGTGGCAGGGCACACACAGGTGCGGTACACAGCATGGCATACTATATAGAGCCTATGGCTAAGGCATAGGGGACGACCTTCGTCCTTTCTCTTTCTTCTGCCGTGGTCGAGCTTTGAGTCTCACTCAACTCCACACCTTACAAATCAGGCAAGAACTCTTTCTTTGACTGATCCATTTTGAACTCTTTCAAAATCTTGTCAAGGTATGCACTCATTGAAAGTTTTACCAAACGTCTTGATCTATCTCTATAGATCCTGACGCCCAACATTTAAGTAGCTTCATTCCAGGTTTTCCTTTGAAAAACTCCTTTTCAAACAACCCTTTATGCTTTCCAGAAATTCTACATCATTTCCGATCAACAATATGTCATCCACATACACTTATCAGAAATTCTATAGTGCTCCCACTCACTTTATTGTAAATACAAGTTTCTCATAAACTTTGTATAGACCCAAAAACTTTGATCACCTTATCAAAGTGTATATTCCAACTCCGAGATGCTTGCTCCAGTCCTTGAAGGATCGTTGGAGTTTGCATACATTTTAGCATCCTTAGGACTAACAAAACCTTCCGGTTGTATCACATACAACCTTTCCTCACGGAAACCGTTAAGGAAACTCTGTTTTGACATCCATCTGCCAGATTTCATAATCGAAAAATGCAGCAACTGCTAACATAATTCCAACAGACTTTAGCATCGCTACGGGTGAGAAAGTCTCATCGTATTCAACTCCTTGAACTTGTGAAAAACCCTTTGCCACAAGTCGAGCTTTATAGACGGTGACATTACCGTCCGCGTCCGTCTTCCTTTCAAAGATCCATTTGTTCTGAATGGCCTTTCGCCCTTCAGGTAATACTTCCAAAGCTCATACTTTGTTTTCATACATGGATCTCATCTCGGATTTCATGGCCTCTAACCATTTATCGGAATCCGGGCCCATCATCGCTTCTCCATAGCTCGTAGGTTCATCGTTGTCCAACAACATGACCTCTAAGACAGGGTTGCCGTACCACTCAGGAGCAGTACGCGTCCTTGTCGACCTACGAGGTTCGATAGTAACTTGATCCGAAGCTTCATGATCAGCATCATTAACTTCCTCTTCAACTAATGTAGGCTCCACAGAAACAACTTTCTGCGCTGCGCTACTCTCTGGTTGAAACAAAGGTTCAACAACCTCATCAAGTTCTATCTTCCTCCTACTCAATTCTTTCGAGAGAAACTCTTTCTCGAGAAAGGACCCATTTTAGCAACAAACACTTTGCACTTGGATCTGAGATAGAAGGTACACCCAACTGTTACGTTAGGGTATTCTATGAAGATGCATTTGTCCGCTTTGGGTTCGAGCTCATTAGGTTGAAAACATTTTCCACATAAGCGTCGCAGCCCCAAACATTAAGAAATGACAGCTTAGGTTTCTGCTAAACCAAAATTCATATGGTGTCATCTCAACGGACTTAGATGGTGCCCCCTTTTAAAGTGAATGTAGTTGTCTCTAATGCATAACCCCAAAACGATAGTGGCAAATCGATAAGAGACATCATAGTTCGCACCATATCCAATAGAGCACGACTACGACGTTCGAACACACCATCACACTATGGTGTTCTAGGTGGCGTGAGTTGTGAAACAACTTCCACATTGTCTTAAGTTGTATACCAAACTCGTAACTCAGATATTTACCTCCACGATCATATCGTAGACATTTTATCTTCTTGTCACGGTGATTTCAAACTTCACTCTGAATTTGTTTGAACTTTTCAAACATTTCAGACTTGTATTTCATTAAGTAAATATCCCCATATCTACTCAAATTATCAGTGAAGGTAGGAAAATAACGATATCCACCGCACACTACAACACTCATTGGTCCGAATACATCAATATGTATCATTTCCAATAAGTCACTTCCCCGCTTCATCATACTGGAAAACGGGGTCTTGGTCATCTTGCCCATGAGGCATGGTCCGCATGTCTCAACCGATTCGAAATCGAATGAGTCCAAAGATCCATCAACATGGAGTTTCTTCATGCGCTTTACACCAATATGACATTTAGCGGCAGTGCCACAAGTATGTGGTACTATCATTATTAACTTTGTATCTTTTGTCATCAATATTATGAACATGTGTATCTCTACGATCAAGATTCAATAAACCATTCTCATTGGGTGCATGACCATTGAAGGTATTATTCATGTAAACAGAATAACCATTATTCTCTAACTTAAATGAATAACCGTATTGCAATAAACATGATCTAATCACGTTCATGCTTAACGCAAACACCAAATAACATTTATTTAGGTTCATCACTAATCTCGAAGGTAGAGAGAGCGTGCGATGGTGATCACATCAACCTTTGAAACACTTCCAACACTCATCGTCACCTCACCCTTATCTAGTCTCCTTTTATTCCGTAGTTTTTATTTCGAGTTACTAACATTTAGCAACCGAACCGGTATCCAATACCCAGGTGCTACTAGGAGCACTAGTAAGGTACACATCAATAACACGTATATCAAATATACTTCTGTCGACGTTGCCAGCCTTCTTATCTACCAAGTATCCAGGGGTGTTCCACTTCAGCGACCGTTCTCCTCATAATAGAAGCACTTAGTCTCGGGTTTGGGTTCAACCTTGGGTTTCTTTACTGGAGCAGCAACTGGCTTGCCATCCATGAAGTATCCCTCCTTGCCCTTGCCCTTCTCGAAACTAGTGGTTTTACTAACCATCAACACTTGATGCTCCTTCTTGATTTCTACCTTCGCGGTGTCAAACATTGTGAATAGCTCAGGGATCATTATTTCCATCCCTGGCATTTTATAGTTCATCACGAAGCTCTAGTAGCTTAGTGACAGTGACTTGGAGAACTATATCAATCACTATCTTATCTGGAAGATCAACTCCCACTCGATTCAAGCGATTGTAGCACCCAGACAATCTGAGCACATGCTCAACGATTGAGCCATTCTCCTTCATCTTGCAGGCAAAGAATCTTGTTGGAGGTCTCATACCTCTCAACACGGGCACGAGCCTGAGATCCCAATTTCAGCTCTTAGAACATCTCATATGTTCTGTGACGTTCAAAACGTTTTGGAGCCTCAATTCTAAGCCGTAATGCATGACGCACTGAACTATCAAGTAGTCATCAAAACGTGCCTGTCAGATGTTCACAACATCTACAGACGACGCTTGAGGGGGTGGCGCACCGAGCGGTGCATTAAGGACATAAGCCTTCTGTGCAGCAATGAGGACAATCCTCAGATCACGGACCCAGTCCGCATTATTGCTACCATCATCTTTCAACTCTATTTCTCTAGGAACATATAAAAAATTCAAGGGAGCTACAGCGCGAGCTAGTAATCTACAACATAATTTGCAAAGACATTTTGACTATGTTCATGATAATGAGTTTAGTTAATCATATTACTTAAAAACTCCCACTCAAACTGACATCCCTCCGGTCATTCGAGTGTCACATGATCCAAATCCACCAACTCAAGTCCGATCATCACGTGAGTTGAGGTGGTTTCAATGGTGAACATCTTCATGTTGATCATATCTACTATATGACTCATGTTCGACCTTTCGGTCTCTTGTGTTCCGAGGCCATGTCTGTACATGCTAGGCTCGTCAAGTTTAACCCGAGTGTTCCGCATGTGCAACACTGGCTTGCACCCGTTGTATGTGAACGTAGAGTCTATCACACCCGATCATCACGTGGTGTCTCAAAACGACAAACTTTCGCAACGGTGCACACTCGGGGAGAACACAATTTTATCTTGAAATTTTAGTGAGGGATCACCTTATAATGCTACCGTCGTCCTAAGCAAAATAAGATGCATAAAAGGATTAACATCACATGCAAATCATAAGTGACATGATATGGCCATGAACTTGTGCTTTTGATCTCCATCTTCAAAGCACCGGCATGATCTCCATCGTCACCGGCATAACACCATGATCTCCATCATCTTGATCTCCATCAATGTGTCGCCATGAGGTTGTCGCGCCGACTGTTGCTTCCACGACTATTGCTAACTCATAGCGATAAAGTAAAGCAAAAACGGCGAAAATAATTAAAGACAACCCTATGGCTCCTGCCGGTTGCCGTACTCAGCGACATGCAAGCCGTGATATTCTATACAATACATGATCATCTCATACATCACATATATCTCATCATGTAATTGGACATATCACATCACAACATACCCTGCAAAAACAAGTTAGACGTCCTCTAATTGTTGTTGCAAGTTTTATGTGGCTGCTACGGGTATCTAGCAAGAACAATTCTTACCTACGCAAAAACCACAACGGTGATACAAACATTGCTATTCAACCTTCTCAAGGACCGCCTTTGTCAAATCCGATCCGACTAAAGTGGGAGAAACAGACACCCGCCAGCCATCTTTATGCAACGAAGTTACATGTCAGTTGATGGAACCGGTCTCTCGTAAGCGTACGAGTAATGTTGGTCCGGGCCGCTTCATCCCACAATACCGCCGTATCAAGAAAAGACCAAGGGAGGAAGCAATCTGAATATCAACGCCCACAAACTCCTTTGTGTTCTACTCGAGATCTCATCTACACATAGACCTAGCTCATGATGCCACTGTTGGGGAACGTTGCATGGGAAACAAAAAATTTCCTACGCACACTCAAGATCTATCCATGGTGATGAGCATCTACGAGAGGGAGAGTGGATCCACATAGCCTTGTAGATCGCTAAGCGGGAAGCGTTAAGAAACGCGGTTGATGTAGTCGAACGTCTTCGTGATCCAAATCGCCAAGCGTCCCGTGCTCCAATCACGATCCGTCTCGCGATCCAATCACGATCCGTCCCGCGATCCCATCACGATCCGTCCCGCGATCAAATCACGAACCGTCTCGCGATCCTGATCATGGTCCTTCCGATCTAGCGCCGAATGGACGGCACCTCCGCGTTCAGCACACGTACAGCTCGATGACGATCTCCGCCTTCTTGATCCAGCAAGAGGGAGCGGAGAGGTAGAAGAGTTCTCCGGTGGTGCGACGGCGCGGCGGCAATGGTGGTGGAACAATTCCGGCAGGGCTTCGCCTAAGCACCGCTGAAACTAGACTAGAGGAGAAACCGATCTAGATGAAGTAGAGGGAGCACGTGGCAATTAGGGTTAGCTCTTCCCTCTAAATCCTCTAGTATATATAGGAGGGAGGGAGGGGAGGAGGCAGCCTCAAACCCTCAAGGTTTAGCCGAAATTGGAGGTGGAGGAGTCCTACTCCAATCCTATTAGGAGTTGGATTCCTCATCTCCACTTGGAAACTCTTTCCACCTCTCCCCCTTTTGGGTTTTACCCACCCCTAGCCACATGGGCCTTAGTGGGGGGGGCTTGGCCAGCCCACTAAGGGCTGGCTTGACTCCTCCCACAGCCCATGAGGCCCCTTGGGTCGAAATACCCCTCCCGATGGTCCCCGGTACCCCTCCCGGCACTCCCGGTACACTACCGAAATATCCGAAACTTTTCCGGTGACCAAAACGGGACTTCCTATATATCAATCTTTACCTCCGGACCATTCCGGAGCTCCTCGTGACGTCCAGGATCTCATCCGGGACTCCGAACAACCTTCGGTCACCACCATACATAACTCTACTATACCGAAACGTCACCGAACCTTAAGTGTGCAGACCCTGCGGGTTCGAGAACTATGTAGTCATGACCGAGACACCTCTACGGCCAATAACCAATAGCGGGACCTGGATGCCCATATTGGTTCCCACATATTCTACGAAGATCTTTATCGGTTGAACCTCTATGTCAAGGATTCAGTTAATCCCGTATGTTGTTCCCTTTGTTCTTCGGTATGTTACTTGCCCGAGATTCGATCGTCGGTATCTCTATACCTAGCTCAATCTCGTTACCGGCAAGTCTCTTTACTCGTTCCGTAATACAAGATCCCGTGGCTAACACTTAGTCACATTGCTTGCAAGGCTTATTGTGATGTTGTATTATCGAGTGGGCCCTGAGATACCTCTCCGTCACACGGAGTAACAAATCCCAGTCTTGATCCATGCCCACTCAACAGACACCCTCAGAGATACCTGTAGAGCATCTTTATAGTCACCCAGTTACGTTGTGACGTTTGATACACACAAGGTATTCCTCCGGTGTCAGTGAGTTGCATGATCTCATGGTCATAGGAACAGATACTTGACATGTAGAAAACTATAGCAATAAACTGACGCGATCATATGCTATGTTTATAGTTTGGGTCTTGTCCATCACATCATTCTCCTAATGATGTGATCCCGTTATCAAATGACATCTCATGTCTATGGCCAGGAAACCTTGACCATCTTTGATCAACGAGCTAGTTAACTAGAGGCATACTAGGGACACAGTGTTGTCTATGTACCCACGCATGTATTTGAGTTTGCAATCAATATAATTATAGCATGGATAATCAACGATTATCACAAACAAGGAAATATGATAATAACTAAATTATTATTGCCTCTAGGGCATATTTCCAACACTATCGGTAACCTCACTCGGAGCTATATTTTTATTCGTCACATAATATGAGTTTTTCTTGGAGCTTTATTTTCTTTTGTTGAGATTTGCTTGCTGTTATCAATAATCATGTTTTGTATCTTTTATTTCAATCAAATGCCAATTATAGCCTTTACCATGCTCAGTTTGCAAGTTCATGTGTTGCTATTTGAAAACAGAAAGTTTTCTGTTATGTCCAGAATATTCCTGAATAGTCAGAACATGATAAAAATCTGAAATTTTTACACAATAAGCATGCATGAGTTCTCTGTCACGTGGTAATTGTTTCAGAATTTTTGGAGTTAGGGAAGTATGGATTCTTATTCAACCTTTATAGACTGTTCTGTTTTGGGAGATTGCTGTAATAGTTGCATTGTTTGCATATGTTTGCATGTTTAATGTTTCTATTTGAGGATAGGAGTATTTAATATGAAGAGGCATTTAGTATGCAATGCTTAATTATAATTTTTGTGATTTGCTACAGTAGAGAATGTTAAGGTTTTGAGTTGATTTATACTAACTTATCTCACGAGTTCTTGTTGAGTTTTGTGTGGATGAAGTTTTTAAGATTTAGGGAAGCCATGATATGAGAGGCATTAAGGAGACACAAGATCTAAAGCTTGGGGATGCCCAAGGCATCCCAAATTAATATTTCAAGAAGTCTCAAGCAACTAAGCTTGGGGATGCCCCGGTAGGCATCCCACCTTTCTTCATCAACAACTATCGGTCAGTTTTGGTTGAGCCTAAGTTTTTGCTTCTTCACATGATATGTGTTATCCTTGGAATGTCATTTTATTTTGTTTTCTTTGCTGTTTGAATAAAATACTTAAGATCTGAAATATTTTAATGAGAGAGAGTCCTCACATAGCTACCTATTTACTTAACTACTCATTCGGTCTTCACTTATATCCTTTTGAAGTAGTTTGTCATTTACTCTTGTTCTCCACTCATATCCTATGAGTAAATTGTTGAAATGAATTGAATATCATAAAGTTGAAATTTATATGCTTCATATGATTGTCCCATGGGGAGTAGTGACTTCACATACAAGAAGTATAAGTGGTAAAATTTATTAAAAGTTAACAAACATAGCATTGGTCACTTGAACAATTCATGAAAGAATTTTGAAGGAAGAAAATTTTCACATATAAATATACTATCTTGGACATCTTCTATGATTGTGAGCCCCCATTAATTATTTTCAAGCTTGATCAAGTAGTTGACGTTGGACAAGGAAGACAACGTAATGAGTTATGTTTGTTTATATTCACATAGAAGTTATATTGTCATGGATCCTCTAACATGTGGTGCTTGCTTAGGATCTTTTGCTAGCCAAATATTCGTACTAAGTAGAAATACTACTTGTGCACCCAAAAACCCTTAAACCCAGTTTCTTGCCATGAGTGTCCACCATATCTACCTATGGATTGAATAAGATCCTTCAAGTAAGTTGTCATCGGTGCAAAAAGCAATAAAAATTGCTCCTAAAATATGTATGATCTTTTATTGCAAGGGAAAATAAGCATTGTACGAACTTGTGATGGTAAAGAAATAAAAGCGACGGAATGCATAATAAATGTTGCTATCACAAGGGGCAATATAATGTGATATTCCTTTACATTAAGGGCTTGTGCATCCATTAATAAAAAGCGCATGACAACCTCTACTTCCCTCTGCGAAGGGCCTATCTTTTACTTTTCTGTATTTACTTTTATGCAAGAGTCATTAATGTTCATCCCTATTCCACTCTATTTATTCTTTAGTTGGCAAGCATTATGTGGTAGGGAAAGATCCAAGCACATATATCCAGTTGAATATAGGTGATCATGAGTTATTATCGTTGACATTATCCCTGAGATAAATAAATTGGGAGGCGAAACATTAAGCCCCTATCTTCCTATGTGTTTGACTGAAATGGTTTGTTCTAAAAATATGCTTTCAGTGTCAGCAATCATGGAAGACTAAAAGATGGTTGAGTATGTGGAATTTGCTAGATCAAAGCTCTTACATAGACCCTTCCTAAAAATAAGATGAATTGCAATTGTTTGATGACTGAGAACATAGTTTGTTAGTTTTCAAGAAAGTTTATGGCGTATACTTTAAACATGTGAATAGCTTGCTACTTGATCATGAGAAGTTTTATGAGATGAGCTACTGCTTATGATATATATTGATGCTAGAAAAAGTGATTGAAATTATCATTGATCACACTTATGCACTATGCTAGCATTCACACTTCATAAATTGTTTCTTTCATCATTTGCCTACTCGAGGACGAGCAAGAATTAAGCTTGGGGATGCTGATACGTCTCCAACGTATCTATAATTTATGAAGTATTCATGCCATGTTTATTATAGTTTTGTATGATTTTGGTGCACTTTTATACGGCTTTTATATGATTTTTATGGACTAACATATTGACCTAGTGCCCAGTGCCAGTTGCTGTTTTCTGCTTGTTTTTGGTTTTCCAGAAAATCCATATCAAATGAAGTCGAAATGCAGCAAAACTTTTTGACGATTTTTTCTCGAAGGAAACGGACCCAGGAAGCTTTGGGGAAGCAGCAGAAGAGCCAAAGGGGCCCCACGAGCCACCTGGGCGCGCCTGCCCCCCAGGCGCGCCATGGTGCCTCGTGGGCCCCCTGTGGCACCTCTTCACATGATTCCAATGCTGAAAAATCATATATATTCAAAAAAACCGAAAGTTAACCTAGATGAGTTTTTACGCCGCCGCAAGCCTCTGTTCTGTAGCGATCTCATCTGGAGATCCATTCCGGCGCCCTGCCGGAGGGGGGAAATCATCACCGGAGGCCATCTTCATCATCCCGGCGGTCTCCATGACGAGGAGGGAGTAGTTCACCCTCGGGGCTGAGGGTATGTACTAGTAGCTATGTGTTTGATCTCTCTCTCTCGTGTTCTTGATTTGGCACGATCTTGATGTACCGCGAGCTTTGTTAATATAGTTGGATCATGTGGTGTTTCTTCCCTCTCTATCCTTGTTGTGATGAATCAAATCTTTTCCCTTTGAGGTTTCGTTATTGTCGGATTGAATATTTCAGATTTGAGAACACTTGATGTATGTCTTGCATATGAATACCTGTGGTGACAATGGGGTATTATATTGATTCACTTGATATATGTTTTGGCACTCAACTCGCGGATTCCCGTTGTGACATTGGGGTAATCTATGCATATGGGTTGATGCACGTTTTCATTATCTTTTCTCCGATAGAAACTTTGGGGTGCTCCTTGAAGTTCTTTGTGTGGATTGAATATTATGATTATGAAGTTGTTTGATGCATATCGTATAATCAACTCACGGATACTTGTGGTGACATTGGAGTATCTAGGTGACATTAGAGTTGGTTGATGTGTATCATATGTTGTTATTTTAGTACGAACTCTAGGGTTGTTAATGACACTTATAGGAATGGCTCAATAGATCGATCGGAAAGGATAACTTTGAGGTGGTTTCGTACCCTACAAAAAATTTCTATCTTATGTTCTCTGCTAATAGGAGCTTTGGAGTGAGTCTTTATCGCACGTTGAGGGATGGTTATATGATCCAATTATGTTAGCATTGTTGAGAGATTGCACTAGTGAAAGTATGAACCCTAGGCCTTGTTTTCAAGCGTTGCAATACCGTTTGTGCTCACTTTTGTTACTTGCTACCTTTCTGTTTTTATATTTTCAGATTATGAAAACCTATATCTACTATACATACTACACTTTTATCACCATCTCTTCGCCGAACTAGTGCACCTATAAAATTTACCATTGTATTGGGTGTGTTGGGGACACAAGAGATTTCTTGTATTTGGTTGCAGGGTTGTTTGAGAGATACCATCTTCAACCTACGCCTCCCACGGATTGATAAACCTTAGGTCATCCACTTGAGGGAAAATTGCTACTGTCCTACAAAACTCTGCGCTTGGAGGCCCAACACGAGTCTACAAGAATAAGTTGTGTAGTAGACATCAGACACCCTAGTTAACCCCGTGCTAGAATCCCGATTAGGGTAGAATCTTGGTGTGTGTTTTGTTTGCTGCATTTGCCTGTTGCATAGCATGCATCTCGACTTATTTGTTTTACTAACCGCTGGTCTGATGAGTCGGCACCGTTCTGTACCACTACAACCATGAGCCGGCACCGTTCACCTTTCCAGTACTACTTCGCAGCGTCTGGCTTCGACTGTATCCCAACGGCGAAGACCCAGTGTATCAGGTGTTCTGAGAGCAGCTTGCAGATTCGGTGTTCGAGTACCACGCTGAGGCTTTTCTTACCGTGAGTTCAGAGATCGGCAGCTACTCCCGCTCTTCCAAGGGCGGAACTGCTTCTACTCCTGATCTGGCGATCCAGTTTGCTGCGATGGAGGCTCTCACTGATTTGCGCTTCCACGAAGTTGAGATGCAGACACACCCAGGTTTCTTTCACTACCCCACCCTGTCGCCTACGACAGGGCGAGTCCTTTTTGCACCTGTTGATCCGGCGAGTGATCGTGCGACTGGTGTCTTATCCCGTTATCTGAACGCCAGTTATCGTATGATCATCTCCTTGGCTGAGGAGTTGTCTCGTGCCCAAGAGGCACTTGCCCCTGCTACTACAGCACAGTCTCCTCTTCCTCCTGCGTTCTCACCTATGTATACACCGCCTGTTCCACCTCCACATATGCCTGAGACTCCTTCTAGCTCGTTCGGAGAGCCAGGCACTTCGTCTGGTACCCGACGTGAGACCCCAGCTGAGTGGGCCTCGCTGCTAGCCACTCCAGCTGCTCCGATGCTGAGGCGTCATGCTTCTTCTTCAGAGGGAGAACCTTCCCGTCAGCGTCGCCGTGTTTCCTTTGATCCGGAGGACGTGGTCCACATCATCAGTTCCGATTCCTAGTCAGGATCAGACGACGAGGAGTCTTCGGTCTGCCAGTGTCCGTGCCACCCTTGCTATGAGAGTGGATGCTTGAGTTCCAGCATGTGTATGCACCATAGCATCTTGGCGTATGTCAACTGCCGTATGAGCAGTACCAGTCATGATAACCCCCTACTAGTTTGCCATGTATGATGTTGGAATGCCTTGTATAATTATGTTACTTTTCTCGTTTTTTTCCTTTGATTTTGCTTTCTTGGTGTCATTTTGCCATATTTCCCCTATGGATGTTGCTCATCAATTCGGTGTTTTGCAATGGGAATGGATATAGGATGAAGAGGTGTAGCAATCAAGGCGGCGATGGAACTCCGGTTCGTCGATCCGCCAGACAGGCAAGACAACCGCCAGAAGATTTGCCACCTCCTCCATCACAACCACCGACTACGGATCAGATCATGAGGATGTTTGAGGAGAAAAGAAATCAAGATCTGATGGAGTTTCTGAAAAGTATGCAGACGATGGTAGGGAAAAATTAGAACAACAGGACACACTCCAAGCTGTCTGATTTTCAGCGTACCAAGCCACCCAATTTTGGCCAAGCCGTTGATCCAATTGAAGCTGATGACTGGCTAAGGACCATGGAAAAGAAGCTGGAAATAGCTCGCTGTGATGAGTCAGACAAGGTTCCTTTTGTTACTCACTACCTAGAAGGACCGGCAGCCATCTGGTGGGACAATGCAAAAATGGCGTGGCCTCCGGGGGAAAACATTTCCTGGGAGAAATTTAAGAAAGTGTTTCGGAAGTATCATATTCCCACCGGCATTATGAAGGTGAAGCAGAGGGAATTTCTTGCTCTTACTCAAGGAAACATGTCTGTTGGTGAGTACCTGAACAAATTTAATAATCTAGCACGATACTCCACCCATGATGTGTCTACGGAGGAAAGAAAGATAGACCGATTCCTAGGAGGACTCAACCATGCCCTCCGTTATCAGCTCTGCATGCTAGATTTTCCGGACTTTCAGACCCTGGTAAACAAAGCTTTCATAGCTGAACGGGAGCATAAGTCTGGATACGGTGACCGCAAGCGTAAGTTTGAGCCCAAGAAGGACGCCCATGTGCAGTTTGCGCAGAAGCCGCGTGTATGGCAACCAGTTCAGTCCGAGTACAAGCCTACTTGGAATGGCGGCAACAATAACAACAAGCCAAGTAGCCAGGACAAGACCTATGGCAAGCAGCCCGTAATGGAAGATTGCCGCCGCAACAACACTTGCTTCACTTGTGGACAAGGCGGGCATTATTCAAAGCAGTGCCCCACAAGAGCTGGAAAGTCACTGTCCGACTTCAAGCCACAAGTCAACACTATTGGATGCCGCCCTAATCAGAACTTCTGCCGCGGTCAAGTCCATCATATCTCTGCTGAGGAAGCCCGAGAAGCACCAGATGTGGTCCTTGGTATGTTTTCTGTTAACGACATACCCGCAATAATTTTACTTGATTCCGGGGCTTCCCATTCGTTTATTTCACGGAGTTTTGCCACCATACACAAAATTTCCCCTTCTCTTTTGGACAAAATCATGGTGGTGCAATCCCCTGGCTCCATGCTCAGAACAAATGTGATATATAAGGACCTGGAGATCTTGATACATGGAGTTAAGTTTCCAGTCACCCTTGTTGCCATTGAATCCCCTGGACTGGACATAATACTAGGGATGGACTGGTTGACACCGCATCAAGTTTGCATCAACTGTGCCACCAGAACAGTAACACTGGTTAACCCGGCAGGACAAACAGTTCAGTTTATTGCTAGCAAAATGATGTCAAAGAAAGGAATGGCATTCAAGACCACCGTTATGGATATGAACTTGATTCTGGTAGTCAGTGAATTTCCGGATGTGTTCCCTGAGGAACAACCGAGGATGCCACCCGACCAGGAATTGGAATTTGCTATTGATGTTATCCCTAGAACTGCTCCAATTTACAAGAAGTACTACCGCATGCCGTCCCCAGAGCTAGTGGAATTAAAGAAACAGTTGGATGAATTGTTACAAAAAGGGTACATTCGCCCAAGCATCTCGCCATGGGGATCACCTGTGATGTTTGTTAAGAAGAAAGATGGCAGTCTACGAATGTGTGTGGACTATCGCCAATTGAATGAGGTCACCATCAAAAATAAGTACCCGCTCCCTCGCATTGATGACTTGTTTGATCAGTTGAACGGAGCCCGGGTATTTTCCAAGATTGACCTCCGAACAGGATATTACCAGTTGAAAATCAGGAAAGAGGATATCCCCAAAACAGCCTTTACCAGTCGATATGCCCTGTATGAATTTACAGTCATGTCATTTGGGCTGACAAATGCTCCAGCTTATTTCATGAGCATGATGAACAAGGTCTTCATGGACTTTCTGGACAAGTTTGTAGTGGTGTTCATCAATGATATCCTTATATACTCCAAGGATGAAAAGGAGCACAAACAACATCTCCGTGCTGTCCTGGAAAGATTGAGGGCACATCACTTGTATGCCAAGTTCAGCAAATGTGAATTTTGGCTAAGAAAGGTGGGATTTCTAGGGCACATTCTGTCAGAACAAGGTGTGGCCGTCGACCCTAGCAAAGTGACTACTGTGTTAAATTGGAAGACACCAGCCTCGGTAACAGAAGTTCGCAGTTTCCTGGGTTTGGCAAGCTACTACCGTCGTTTCATTGAAGGCTTCTCAAAGATAGCCAAGCCACTGACAGAATTGTTGAAGAAGAATCACAAGTTTGTCTGGACGGAAGAATGCGATAGCAGCTTTATGGAGCTAAAGACAAGGCTAACTATGGCCCCTATCTTAATTCTTCCAGATATCCACAAGAGCTTTGATATATACTGTGATGCTTCCAGGCGTGGAATTGGCTGCGTATTAATGCAAGAAGGAAAGGTTGTAGCATATGCATCGAGACAGCTATGACCCCATGAAGAGAATTACCCCACTCATGACTTAGAATTGGCAGCCGTGGTTCATGCCCTGAAGATTTGGAGGCATTATCTCATTGGGCAACGCTGTGAGATATACACAGACCACAAGAGTCTCAAGTATATTTTCACACAACCCGATCTCAACCTCAGACAAAGAAGATGGCTTGAACTGGTCAAGGACTATGACCTTGGAATCAATTACCATCCGGGAAAAGCCAATGTGGTCGCAGATGCCCTCAGGGGGAAACCAGGCACTGTAAATGCAATAATGGAGGGTATCCATCCAAGGTTACAAGAAGAGTTTGTCAAGCTCAACTTGATACTTTGTGGCCCAATTAGCCCAGATATGTTGGAAATCACTCCAACACTTATGGAAGAAATTAAGGAAGCTCAGAAAATAGACAAGGGCATACAGGAGATCAAGGAGAACATACAGCAAGGAAAGGCCAAGTTCTTCCGTGTTGACGAGCAAGGGACATTATGGTTTGACAGTCGAATATGCGTGCCTGACCAGGAAAACCTGAGGCAGCAGATATTGTGAGAGGCACATGAATCCGCATATTCCATTCACCCGGGAGGAACAAAAATGTATCAGGACCTAAGAGAAACCTTTTGGTGGCCAGGAATGCGAAGAGATATTGCGTACTATGTCACGTGTTGCGACGTATGCAATAAGGTTAAGGCTGAGCACCAGAAGCCAGCTGGACTGTTACAACCTTTACAAGTTCCTCAGTGGAAATGGGATGATATATGCATGGACTTCATTGTTGGACTACCCAAGTCAACAAGAGGCCATGATGCCATCTGGGTGATCGTGGATATACTTACCAAAGTGGCCCATTTCATTCCAGTAAAGACTACTTTCTGGGCCGACCAACTTGCACAGCTCTATATGTCCCGGATAGTTAGCCTTCATGGAGTACCCAAATCCATCACATCAGATAGAGGATCCCTGTTTACATCGGCATTCTAGCTACGCTTACATCAAGCTTTGGGAATCGTCCTGAAGCATAGCACGGCGTATCACCCACAAACAAACGGGCAGACCGAACGAGTGAACCAAATATTGGAAGATATGCTTCGGTCTTGTGCCCTCACCTATGGACCCAAGTGGGAGGATAGTCTACCCTATGCAGAATTCTCCTACAACAACAGTTATCAGTCAAGTCTTAAGATGTAACCATTTGAGGCACTATATGGGCGGAAATGCCGCACTCCCTTAAATTGGTCACAGACAGGAGACAGTCGTATCTTTGGTACGGATTTGATGCTCGAGGCTGAGAAACAAGTTAAGGAGATTCAAGAGCGTCTTCGAGCAGCTAAATCCCGCCAAAAGAGTTATTATGATCCAAAACACCGAGAAGTAACTTTCGAGCTGGAGAGTATGCTTACCTCCGAGTAACTCCTATGAAAGGGGTGAAGAGATTTCATACTCGAGGAAAACTTGCACCCAGATATATCGGTCCCTTTCCAGTGACTGCTAGAAGAGGCAGAGTAGCATACCAGTTGGAGTTACCACCGGAACTGTCCGCAGTTCACGATGTCTTTCACATATCACAGCTAAGAAAGTGCATTGCACCTCCGATCAAACAGGCAGATATGAGTGAATTAGAGCTGACCAAGGATTTGACCTATGAGGAAAAACCTGTCAGGATTTTGGATGAGATGGAAAGAACCACTAGGAGCAAGGTGATCAGGTTTTACAAGGTACTGTGGGATCACCATACTGAAGAAGAAGCTACCTGGGAAAGAGAGGATTTTCTGAGATCAACATATCCGTATTTGTTCCCTGGGCAACCGAATCTCGAGGACGAGATTCATCCTAAGGGGGGTAGGTTTGTGACACCCTGATTTTTGGCAACTTTTTCTTTCAAAAATTTCCTTGTTTTATTTGCCATTTGTTGGTTTTTGGAACCAAATCATTTGACTTTGGACTTGAGGATTCCTTGGATTTCTCTTTAAGTGATCCAACACCCTCAACATCTTGCCAAAATCTTGTCTTATACCCTCTGATCCAAACCCTAATTTGTATTCTTCCTATATAATTCATTTTCTTCTCTGAAAATGACTATTCTCACTATGGGTGGTGAAGCAACCTATTGATCTGTTGATCAGAGAAATTCCCAATTAATCCCGCATCTTCTTGAGATGATCTACTCTCACATTCTCCAAAAAATATTTCATTAGCCAGTACAAAATTTTGTCCAGAATATTCCTTTTATCTTCTGGACAGAATTGACCCTTTGTGAAGCAACACCTATTTCCATGACTCAGAATATTCCCAAATAAATTCCTGGGATATTAGGAGTCATATCTTTCCACAATATCCAAAAATATCATCTAGTCCAGTTAAAATTTTCAGCAAGAATATTCTGCCAAGCTTTTGCTCATTTCAAACCTCTGTGAAGGAAGTACCAGCTAGAGGTACCCATTTGAGCTGAAATTTTTATGGCATGTTGTCACCACCAAATAACCTCCCAACACCAAATTTCATCATCAGGAGCCAACCCATGTGAGTGCAACAACCTCATCAAGTTTCTGGACCGGCAAGTGGTTTACACATGAACCATGTTCAAAACTTGCTGAAAGTTGCTCAAAACTTGCCAGAAGATAGTCCTTCCAACCTAGATCATCCCAGACAAGTCACTTGGCTTCATTCACAACTCATCCATGCTCTGGATGCCTCTCAAGTTTCTGTTCAGAAACTATACTTGATGCTACCACTCGATTCAGAGTGTATCTAGCCGAACCAGAGGCACAGGGAGGCTGTGTGATCTAGGGTCGATGCACTGGACAAGGTGTGCCAGGCGTGCGTGGCCTCCAGGTGCCAGCAACCATGGTGAGCAGGGCACGGGCATGCCTGTGCACACGCTCTGCGTGCCGACCGCGTCGGACGTGACTACTCCAGGCGTCTCGTGTCACCGTCCCGTGTCCCCGTGCGCCGACAACCTCTCCACCGTCCACGTACCCACTCCAGACTCTTCCCCCTCGCCGGAATCGCCCTCGCCGGCTGCCACCGCAGTGCCGCACTGTGGCGCCCGTGCGGCCACAGTGGGTGAGCTGGCCGTCTTCTTCCTCGCGAGCTGTCGCCACGTCCATTTAATGCTCTGCCCTCCTCCATCACTTCGCCCGCGCCGCGACAGCGACTTCGTCATCCTCGCTCTCGCGACGTGGCCACAGCGCCGCCCGATCGGGAACCCTCCTCCCCGCCTATAAATAGCCTCGCCCCGGCCGTCCTAGCTCCTCATCGCACTCCACCACCACCCAATCGAGCTCAGCTCGCCGCGCCAAGGCCGAGAGGCCCTCTGGCCTCACAGCTCGCCGGACTTCTGCCTCCAAGTGAGCTCCGCCACCCAGCACACTCCACTCCACCCCAGCCTCACCCGACCTCACCTGCGAGCTCAGGGCACTCCCCTGGTTCTCCTCGACCCCTCGCCCAACCGGAACGCTGCCGGAATTGCCGTCCCCGACGACCACCGAGAGCAGCCGCCGCCGGAGAGGAAGGGGGCGATGCCGTTAGGCCATCTCCGGAGAAGCCACGGGTACAGGGAGACTCGCCGTTGACTGCTCGGTCCATCCCAGCCATCTCCCGACCTCGCCGCCATCGCTAACGCCAGCAATCGCCGTTGGTGAGCCGCCCAGTCCCTGTTCCCTCTCTCTCTCTCTTTTAAATCTAACCGAGGGGCCCACCCGTCAGCAGCTCAGCCCACGCCAAGGCGGTATGTAAGTGAAGGCACCCTCTGGGAATACGCCTTCGACGTGGCCCACTGAGGGATTTTCTTATTTTCTGTTTATTTAATCCAACTTTGACCAGAAACTTTGACCAGCCCTATCTTTTAAACTACAAGTCCAAATCAAGTGATTCTTTTTGCTGTGGTTTTGTCTTGAGCCCCTCTATTTTCTGATAAATTTTGGTATTTTTCTAATGTTCATAGAATTTTTGGCAAACAAAAAGGCCTTATGTAACATTTTCTTTTGCCATTTAAAAATATTTTCAGAAGGGAATTGTTGTGGATTTGAAGACCAGGAGTTTGTAGACACTCCACTTGAGCAAGGCAAGCCACATCATCCATTGCATAAGGCATAGAAATAGTGTTGGCTTTATAATGGATTATTTGGCATTTAATTTAATTTTTAAATATGCTAAGTTCCATATTGTTGATATTTTGCACAAATTCAATATAGCTAAATGTGACCAGCAACGTTACATGTTAAATTCACTTAAATGGTTGATCAAGTGCCACCGACCCAGAGTTACCCGTGCAGCCACATCTGCCGGAATGGGACGGCCTTGACTTGGTATGACCGCGTGCTCTTTTACCGGTACCACCAAAAAGGGGAGGTTATGCGTGCGTGCTGCCCTGATCAGGTAGGCGACGATAACCTCGTGAGCCCAAGTTGAGTTATTTGTCGGCGTCCCCGTTTGGGACAGTTTAGTTGGCCATGACAATGGTAGGTGTCAGGAGTGACCCAGGGGCCACCCAGGGCATGACTCGGACGGGGGATGATTGTCGGTGGTACGATAGAAGAGTTACGGGTTAGACAAGTTTCGTTGGACGAATGTCCATGGTGTGGGTAATGTGCGCAACCTCTGCAAAGTGTAGGAATCTATTCGAATAGCCGCGTCCACGGTATTGGACACAGTCCGCACTAGGTCACACTGTGTGGTCAACCGTAATAATAATAATGATGGAAGAACTGGTCTCATGCTCAAAAGTGACCGATGGGTCACGAGTGCTCCGGGTGTCATGGAGTGAACCCGGAAGAGAGTAAGTTGATAACCAGCAATAGTAAGTGAGCATACTAAAGCATTTAACATAATCATTGCCATGCTGTTGTTTGTTGCACTATTTTGTTTGCTGTGAGCTTGCGAGTACATTCCAAGTACTCACCTGGCGTATCATGCCAGATGCAGGAGAAGTTGGTGATGGAGATCCCAAAGGTTCGTGCTACGCTAACTAGGTCGTGTCCCAGCAGTGTCCCTTTGGGATGGATTGTTCCACATGATGTTCCGCTATGCTGTAGTCTTTCCACTAGTACTGAGGCCCTTGAGATGTTTCATAAATAATGTAGATACGGTCATAGCACGAGTGGTGCTTCTGGCCTCGCTATCCCATGTAATATCCAAGCTTGTACTGGTATAATATCAATAAAGATCAGTTCTGTTCTGCACCAAGTTGTTGTGTGTTACCAGAAGACATGATCTCTGGGTTGGGAACAAAAGGTAAACCGGTCCTCTGAGCCGGGGTGCCACAAATTACTCATCTATCTTGGCCAAAGAAGACTCATAGATCGGAAAGCATACATAGCTATTTAATTATGCAGCCAAGAAACTTCAAGAGATTCAATAGAAATCCATAAATCCACAATTCGTCGGATCCCAACAAACACACCACAAGAGTTACATCAGATTGATCTCAAAAGAGAACATGGTATTGAAGATCCAAAAGATAGAGAGAGAAAGCCATCTAGCTACTATTATGGACCCGTAGGCCCTGAAAGAACTACTCACACACCATCATGGAGGTAGAAAGATTGATGAAGATGGCCACCCCAATGGTTCCCCCCTCCGGCAGAACTCCGGAACAGGGCTCTAGATGGGATTGCTTCGGAACAGAGGCTTGCGACAGTGATAAAATTGTTTCGGATCTCGCCTCGAGGTTTTCTGAATATTTGGGAATTTATAAGCCAGGAATTAGGGCAAACGGAGGCTCATGGGCCCCCACAAGCCTACCTGGCACGGCCAGGGGGATAGACCACGCCCCCTGGGCTTGTGGGCCCCTCGTGGGTCTTCTGGTCTCCTCCCGAAGCTTCTAGTGTTTCTTATGTTCCATAAAAAATCGTCGTAAAATTTCATCATGTTTGGACCTTCATAGGTATCGATTTTCGGTAAAACCAAAAACAAGCAGAAAACAACAATTGGCACCGGGCACTGGATTAATATGTTAGTCCAGAAAAATAATATAAAATGATGGCCAAAGTATGTAAGAATGAAAATATAATAGCATGAAATAATAAAAAATTATAGATACGTCAGAGACGTATCACTACACACCATGAAAATGATCACATCACCAATAATGTTATCACCGCCAAGATAGTCCAAGGCACCCCATGACCATCCATGGACACAAGTTTCCAACTCATCGTGCCAAAACGCGGCTAGCTCCCGAGTGTCAATGATGAGGGCCATGCCAGGACTGGATAACTCCACCTCATACAATTATGAAACAATCGGATAACTGCACATCACAAAGTTATCTACAAGAGGCATAGTGAAATATAAAAGGTTAAGTAAATGAGATGAGATCAGACTAACACACACAAACTCACCACCAAGTGTGTCATATTGTGCCACTTCGGGTCTGATACGTCCCCGTCGTATCTACTTTTCCAAACACTTTTGCTCCTGTTTTGGACTCTAATTTGCATGATTTGAATGAAACTAACCCGGACTGACGTTGTTTTCAGCAGAACTACCATGGTGTTGTTTTTGTGCAGAAATCAAAGTTCTCGGAATTGGACGAAACTTTTTGGAGAATTTTTATGGAATATATAAAAAGTATTGGCGCAAGAATCAATAGAAGAGGGGCCACCTGTTGCCCACAAGGCAACAGGGCGCGACCCCCCTAGGGATTGCCCTGATGCCTTGTGGGGCCCACAGGTGGCCGTCTGACCTAATTCCAATGCTATAAATTCTCTTTCCCCAAGAAAAAAAAAAGAGAAGAAGTTTCATCACGTTTTACGATACGGAGCCGCCACCACCTCTTGTTCTTCATTGGGAGGGCTGATCTGGAGTCCGTTTGGGGCTCCGGAGAGGGGGATTCGTCGCCGTCGTCATCATCAACCATCCTCCATCACCAATTTCATGATGCTCACCACTGTGTGTGAGTAATTTCTCCATAGGCTTGCTGGACGGTGATGGGTTGGATGAGATTTATCATGTAATTGAGTCAATTTTGTTAGGGCTTGATCCCTAGTATCCACTATGTTCTGAGATTGATGTTGTTATGAGTTTGCTATGCTTAATGCTTGTCACTAGGGCCCGAGTGCCATGATTTCAGATCTAAACCCTTTATGTTTTCATCAATATATTTGTGTTCTTGATCCTATCTTGCAAGTTATATGCACCTATTACGTGTTATGATCCGCATACCCCAAGGTGACAATAATTATCGCCCTAGGTTGTGACTGTTACATGATGAATGTCATCCAACATAATTATCCATCACCGATCCAATGCCTACGCTTTTCGCATATTGATCTTTGCTAAGTTACTTTTGTTGCTGCTGTTGTTACAATCACTACAAAACTGCTACTGTTACCGTTACTGTTACTGTTGCTACTGTTACTACTGCTATCAAAACTATCATGCTACTGTGCTACTAAGTACTTTGCTGCAGATATTTGTTCTCCAGGTGTGGTTGAATTGACAACTCAACTGCTAATACTCACAAATATTCTTTGGCTCCCCTTGTGTCGAATCAATAAATTTGGGTGAAATACTACCCTCGAAAACTATTGCGATCCCCTATACTTGTGGGTTATCAAGACCTTTTTCTGGCGCCGTTGCTGGGAAGCATAGCTCTATTTGTTGAGTCACTTGGAATTTATATCTATTGATCGCTATGAAGAATCTGAAAGACACTAAGACCAAGATCGTTCCCTCTAAGACGAGGGGAGGTAAGGAACTGCCATCACACTCTGCACTTGATTCACCTTCTGTTTTGAGTTGGCTTGCGACACCATCACCTGCTATTCATTCTGATATACCGCAAGTAATTGATGATACAAATTCTGCTATAAATGAAATATTGATGATGCTAGTACTTTGCTTAATGATACTGTGCCATTAGGTGAATTTCTTGATGAACAACTTGCTAAAGCTAAAGATATTGAAAATGTTGAAACTCTTGAAAGTTATGATTCACCTATTATGCCTAGTCCTCCTACTAGAGTTGAAATGCCTAAGATACCTGATGGTTATGTGTTTGATGGAGAGACAGCTAGGGCAATTCTTGCTTGTAATGATAGAGATGATGTTAGAAAATTACTGGCTAAGCTTAAAGAAAAGTCTATGATGGAGAGAATGAAATATGATCCTAAGTTTGCTACCTCTCCCATCTTTGTTACTGATAAGAATTATGAATTCTCTATTGATCCTGAGTTAATTACTTTGGTTGAATCTGATCCTTTTCATGGTTATGAAACTGAAACTGTTGTAGCACACCTTACTAAGTTGAATGATATAGCTACCCTATTTGCTCATGAGGAAAAGATTCGTTACTATTACATTCTTAAGTTGTTTCCTTTCTCATTAAAAGGTGATGCTAAGAAATGGTTTAATACTCTTGCTCCTGGTTGTGTGCGTAGTCCCCAGGATATGATATATTACTTCTCTGAAAAATATTTTCCTGCTCATAAGAAACAAGCTGCCTTACAGGAAATATTTAACTTAGTGCAAATTAAAGAAGAGAATCTCCCTCAAGCTTGGGGGAGGCTACTCCAATTACTTAATGCTTTGCCTGATCATCCTCTTAAGAAAAATGAAATACTTGATATCTTTTATAATGGACTAACCGATGCTTCTAGGGACTACCTAGATAGTTGTGCTGGTTCTGTTTTCAGGGAACGAACTGTTGGACGGGCTGAAGAACTATTGAATAATATATTGAGTAATGCTGATGATTGGACACTTCCTGAACAACCACCTAAGCCAACTCCGAAGAAAAGAGATATTCTATTCCTCAGTCCTGAAGATATGCAAGAAGCTAAGAAATCTATGAAGGAAAAAGGTATTAAAGCTGAAGATGTTAAGAATTTACCACCTATTGAAGAAATACATGGACTTGATATCCCGACACAGGTAGTAGAGGTAAATTATCTTCGTAGATTTGATGCAAGTGATATTCCCTATAATAAATCTGCTAGTCAATGCTTGGATGAATTTGATAACTACATTGTTAAGCAAGAGAATTTCAATATGTATGTTAGCAATCAATTAAAATGAAATGCCATCATGATTGATCGCTTGAGTGATTTGATGTTTAGAATTGCTAATGATGTTAAGGGTTTGAGTAAACATGCTTCTATGGTCCAGACTCAGTTAGAACAAATAGCTAAGTCACAAAATGATTTGCTTAATGAGATGGATAATAAAATGAATGATCATGTTGTTAGGGTAATGACTAGAGGAGGAAGAATGACTCAGGAGCCCTTGTATCCTGAAGGTCATCCTAAAAGTATTGAACAAGATTCTCAAAGAAATAATATTGATGTGCCTAGTTCATCTAAGAAGAAAAAGAAAAAGAAAAATGATAAAACATTGCCTGCTTCTAGTGAATCTGTGATAGAAAAACTTCTTGAGAACCAAAATGATGTTTCTATTTCTGATGCTGAGGCACAATCTTGTAATGAACATCTACCTAGTGATAATGATAATGATAATGATGATGTTCATGTTGATGCTCAACCAGATAATGATGTAGAAATAGAACCTGCTATTGATCCTGATAACCCACCTCCTAAGAATAAAGGATATGATAAAAGAGACTTCGTTGCTAGAAAACATGGAAAGGAAAGAGAACCATGGGTTCAAAAACCTATGCCTTTCCCTACTAAACCATCTAGAAATAAAGATGAGGAAGACTTTGAGCGCTTTATTGAAATGCTTAGACCTGTCTTTTTGTGCACTCGTTTGACTGATATGTTGAAAATGCCTTCATATGCTAAATATATGAAAGACATTGTCACTAATAAAAGAAAGATACCTGAAGCTGAAATTTCTACCATGCTTGCAAATTATTCTTTTAAGGGTGGAGTACCTAAAAAGTTAGGGGATCCCGGAATACCTACTATACCATGCTCCATTAAAAGAAGTTATGTTAAAACTGCTCTATGTGATTTAGGAGCCGTGATAACCCACAAGTATAGGGGATCGCAACAGTTTTCGCGGGTAGTATTTCACCCAGATTTATTGATTCGACACAAGGGGAGCCAAAGAATATTTGTGAGTATTAGCAGTTGAGTTGTCAATTCAACCACACCTGGAGATCAAATATCTGCAGCAAAGTATTTAGTAGCTCCGTAGTATGATAGTTTTGATAGCAGTAGTAACAGTAGTAATAGTAATAGTAACAGTTTTGTAGTGATTGTAACAGCAGCAGCAACGAAAGTAACTTAGCAAAGATCAATATGCGAAAAGCGTAGGCATTGGATCAGTGATGGATAATTGTGTTGGATGACATTCATCATGTAACAGTCACAACCCAGGGCGATACACAATAGCTCCAATTCATCAATGTAATGTAGGCATGAATTCCGTATATATTCATACGTGCTTATAGTAAGAACTTGCATGATATCTTTTGTCCTACCCTCTCGTGGCAGCGGGGTCCATAAGGAAATCTAAGGGATATTAAGGCCTCCTTTTAATAGAGAACTGGAGCAAAGCATTAACACATAGTGAATACATGAACTCCTCAAACTACGGTAATCACCGGAAAGAATCCCAATTATTGTCACCTTGGGGTATGCGGATCATAACACGTAATAGGTGCATATAACTTGCAAGATAGGATCAAGAACTCAAATATATTCATGAAAACATAGAGGGTTCAGATCTGAAATCATGGCACTCGGGCCCTAGTGACAAGCATTAAGCATAGCAAAGTCATAGCAACATCAATCTCAGAACATAGTGGATACTAGGGATCAAAACCCTAACAAATTGACTCGATTACATGGTAAATCTCATCCAACCCATCACCGTCCAGCAAGCCTACAAAGAAATTACTCACGCCCGGTGGTGAGCATCATGAAATTGGTGATGGAGGATGGTTGATGATGACGACGGCGTCGAATCCCCCTCTCCGGAGCCCCGAACGGACTCCAGATCAGCCGTCCCGATGAAGAACAGGAGGTGGCGGCGGCTCCGCATTGTAAAACGCGATGATTCTTTTTCTCCCATTTTTCTGGATGAATAGGTACTTATAGCGTTAGAATTAGGGTAAACGGAGCTGCCAGGGCCCCACAAGCCTGGGGGCGCGCCCTGGGGGTGGGCGCGCCCCCTGAGATTGTGGCTCCTGGGTGGCCCCCCTCCAGTAGATCTTTTCGCCAGTATTTTTTATATATTCTGAAATGATTCTCCGTAAATTTTCAGGTCCATCCGAGAACTTTTATTTCTGAACAAAAATAACACCATGGCAGTTCTGCTGAAAACAGCGTCAGTTCGGGTTAGTTCCATTCAAATCATGCAAATTAGAGTCTAAAACCAGGGCAAAAGCGTTTGGAAAAGTAGATACATTTGGGACGTAGCAAGCCGGTGTTAGTGTTATGCCTCTCTCTTTGTATAGAAGACTTGATTTGAATAAGCTCACACCAACTGAAATATCTTTTCAAATGGCTGATAAATCAACTGCTATACCTATTGGAATTTGCGAGGATGTGCCCGTTATTGTTGCAAATGTTACTATATTAACGGACTTTGTTATTCTTGATATGCCCGAGGACGACAACATGTCGATTATCCTTAGTAGTCCCTTTTTGAATACTGCAGGGGCTGTTATTGATTGCAACAAAAGCAAGGTGACTTTTCTTGTCAATGGTAATGAGCATACGGTTTATTTTCCAAAGAAACAAAGTTCGGTGAATGGTATCAATTGTATTGAAAAGGTTTCAACAATCACTATTGGAGGATTCAAATTTCCTCTTCCTACTATCAAAAAGAAATATGAAATTATTATTGTTGGGGAGATGCATATCTCCGTTGAGGTAACTTAGTGTTATACGAAAGTTCTTCGGTTTCATGTTACTCGGAAATAGTTTGTTAATAAGACTTGATCAACCTTATTAATGGATTCTTTTTCAGGGGCATGTGGTCGATGAATTTAGTAAGCACAACCTTCTATAATCTTAGTTTGCTCTCTGTTATTTATAGTTTAATAAAGTAAAATGCCATGATTATCCTGTTTTCTGAATTATCCGTGCAATAAAAAATGGCCCAAAAATAAACATGCTCAGAATGCAATAATTTTTTAACTCAACGGGGCCCCACTCACTTATCTCTTTAGCCCACTTCATCTTCTACCTCCAGAGAAAAAATCGTGGTAGCTCTCTCTCTCTCTCTCTCGTGTTCTTGCTCCCAAACCTGAGATTTTCAATCTCTTTGCTCAGAGCTCCGTTTCCGAAACTGTTTTGAGGGATTGTTCCTTAGTATGTGACTCTCCCATTGCTCCAATTAGTTTTTGCTTTAGTGGATTATATTTTGCATAAATTGTTGCTATTGGTGCTACTGAAAATGAGCTTGCATGTTGAATTTTTTGAGTTCTAAGTAATTTGAATGCTTGATATAGCCTCTAGGCACTTGTATGAGTAGTTGCTATCAATCTTGTGAAGTTTTGTTAACATCTTTTTGTGGTCCAAAAATTTCAGAAATTTTCTCTTAGGGAAATGAACTTCTTTAGGAGGAGTTCTTCAAGGAGGAGGTCCTCTGAAGCATCATCGAGTGAAAGCCCAGCACGCCAATCGTATGTTGAACCAAGGGCAAGTTCGGTGCGAGGGGCCGAAGCAAAATCTTGTCGGTGGCCGTGCAACGAGTTCATGCTAGGTGCGGGCATTAAGGAAGAATTTGATCAATATATTCATAACACCGAGTCTTCATCGCAGATAAGCCCCCGCGGCACTACAACCTTACTCATTCATTCACTCAACATTTTGAGTATCATTCTAGTACTTTTAGAGTTTTATTTCATCTCTATGATAGATCCTATGGTATGTCTCTAGAAGAGTTTTGTGATGCATGCAAAATTCCATTTTGGGGTTCACTTAGCAAACTGCGGAAATCTGAATATGAAATGTTTCTCAATAGTCTTTGCAATGGTGAGGATAGGGAGGTTACGCAAGCTAGGATAAAAAGCATTCACTTTCCCTCTATTCGGTACTTTGCACTTTTTAATGGGAAATACATTGTTGGTAAACAAGACTGTAGTGCACTTTGTGCCCCCGACCTGAGCCTTATTCATACTGCTTTAACGGGTAACAAACATTATAATCTTGGGGCTATTGTTGCACGTAGGTTGCATCGCAATGCGGGTAATGGTGATTTGTATGTAGGAATTTATGCCTCCCGCGTAGTCTTGATAAACCACAAGTATAGGGGATCGCAACAGTTTTTGCGGGTAGTATTTCACCCAGATTTATTGATTCGACACAAGGGGAGCCAAAGAATATTTGTGAGTATTAGCAGTTGAGTTGTCAATTCAACCACACCCGGAGAACTAAATATCTACAGCAAAGTGTTTAGTAGCACAGTAGGAACAATAGCAATAGGAGCAGAAATAGTAACATTAGCAGTTTGTAGTGATTGTAACAGCAGCAGCAATGAAAGTAACTTAGCAAAGATCAATATGCGAAAAGCGTATGCAATGGATCAGTGATGGATAATTATGTTGGATGACATTCACCATGTAACAGTCACAACCTAGCGCGATACACAATAGCTCCAATTCATCAATGTAATGTAGGCATGTATTCCGTATATAGTCATACGTGCTTATAGTAAGAACTTGCATGACATCTTTTGCCCTACCCTCCCGTGGCAGCGGGGTCCTTAAGGAAACTAAGGGATATTAAGGCCTCCTTTTAATAGAGAACCATAACAAAGCATTAGCACATAGTGAATACATGAACTCCTCAAACTACGGTAATCACCGGAAAGAATCCCAATTATTGTCACCTTGGGGTATGCGGATCATAACACGTAATAGGTGCATACAACTTGCAAGATAGGATCAAGAACACAAATATATTCATGAAAACATAAAGGGTTCAGATCTGAAATCATGGCCCTCGGGCCCTAGTGACAAGCATTAAGCATAGCAACATCAATCTCAGAACATAGTGGATACTAGGGATCAAGCCCTAACAAAATTGACTCCATTACATCATAAATCTCATCCAACCCATCACCGTCCAGCAAGCCTATGAAGAAATTACTCACACACGGCGGTGAGCATCATGAAATTGGTGATGGAGGATGGTTCATGATGACGACGGCGTCGAATCCCCCTCTTCGGAGCCCCGAACGGACTCCAGATCAGCCCTCCCGATGAAGAACGGGAGGTGGCGGCGGATCCGTATCATAAAACGCGATGATTCTTTCTCTCTGATTTTTTCCTGAATGCATAGGTACTTATAGCATTGGAGTTAGGGTTGCCGGAGCTGCCAGGGGACCACAAGCCTGCTAGGCGTGCCCTGGGGGGGGTGGGCGCGCCCTCTGGGCTTGTGGCGCCTGGGTGGCCCCCCTCTGGTAATTCTCTTCGCCAGTATTTTTATATATTCTGAAATAATTCTTCATAAATTTTCAGGTCCATCCGAAAACTTTTATTTCTGCACAAAAATAACACCATGGCAATTCTGCTGAAAACAGCGTCAGTCCGGGTTAGTTCCATTCAAGTTAGAGTCGAAAACCAGAGCAAAAGTGTTTGGAAAAGTAGATACGTTTGGGACATATAACGTAGCTGCGAGGTTAGGGGTTTCACCCAAACCCAATGATCCCCTTTTGCCTGATAAATACCTGAATTTTGAAACAAGGCAAAACCATGAGTTTATTAAGTGCAGCACTCACAGATATGACTATAACTTGATATTCGATAAATATCATTCTGTGTCTGTTATTTTGCCTGCTCCTGTCCTCTTTGACTTCCAGGGTAAACAGAGATATTTTCTTCATGAGAATGAGGTGCACGAGTATAACACGGCAGTTGAGGCTACTCGTCTCGCCGAGGAGGCGGCTCAGAACACCTCCACGAGCTACCATTTCGACTATTATCCGGGATAGCCATGGCAGTAGACCAAGTTAGGCCAAAAGCCTAAGCTTGGGGGAGTGCATATTTCTCACCGACATTACATTCATGTTCAAACATTCATTCCAATTGTCGGTGTTCATCATTTTTCATTGTATATCCATGCTAATTTTATTTTCTCTTTCTTCTTGTGTGTTTGAAAAACTTTGAAAATCCAAAAATATTTCTCGCTTCTTTTCTGTTTTTCTTTCTCGTTTGTTAGTTTGTAGTATTAAAAGAAAACCCAAAAAGATTTCTCGTTTCTTCTTTTCTTGTTTGTTGGGAGCTCTCCCGTGTAAATAGTTTTTCTCGCTTTTCGTTTTTCTTCTTTAGTATGCTTTTCTTCAGGAAAACTAAAAAATCCAAAAATATTTTAGTGTGTTTCTCTGAATTTCTTTTCCTTTCGTTGAGTCATCGTAAAGAGAAGACCATGATGAAAATGTTGAGTGGCTCTCATATGTTTTATTGTTGATCTAATGAAGAGCCAATATTACCTTGTCTTCTCCCTTGAATAAAATGTTTGCAGATTCCAGCTTAGTCCACGGCACTCTTGCACTACTATTATTATTTTCATATCATTCTATCGTGGAAGTGAAAGGCAATAATGACGATGATTTGATGAAGTGACTGTGGCAAGGAAAAGCTGGTATGAACTCTTGTTGTTTTTGTCTTTGTAAATATGTTTAACTCAGTATCCATGATTGATAACCCACAAGTATAGGGGGTTGCAACAGTTTTCGCTGGTAGTATTTGTAGGATCAAAAGTATGTCTAGAGGGGGGTGATTAGACTACTTGACCAAATAAAAACCTAACCTTTTCCCAATTTTAGATGTAGGCAGATTTTAGCAAGTATACAAGTCAAGCATCACCCTACACATGCAATTCTAAGAGTGTAGCAGCGGAAAGTAAACAATTGCATATGTAAGTAAAGGACGGGATCGGAGATTTCAAACGCAATGAAGACACGGTGATTTTTGGCATGGTTCCGATAGGTGGTGCTATCGTACGTCCATGTTGATGGAGACTTCAACCCACGGAGGGTAACGGCTGCGCGAGTCCACGGAGGGCTCCACCCATGAAGGGTCCACGAAGAAGCAACCTTGCCTATTCCACCATAGCTTACGTCCACGAAGGACTAGCCTCGCTCGGGTAGATCTTCACAAAGTAGGCGATCTCCTTGCCCTTACAAACTCCTTGGTTCAACTCCACATCATGTCGGAGGCTCCCAAGTAACACCTAACCAATCTAGGAGACACCACTCTCCAAAAGGTAATATACGGTGTGTTGTTGATGAACTCCTTGCTCTTGTGCTTCAAATGATAGTCTCCCCAACACTCAAACAACTCCTCATAGATTTGGCTATGGTGGAAGAAGGATTTGAGTGGAAAGCAACTTGGGAAAGGCTAGAAATCAAGGTTCAAATGGTTGGATTGGAATGTCTTGATCTCAACACATGAGTAGGTGGTTCTCTCTCAGAAAATGTATGGTGGAAGTGTAGGCACGTTCTGATGGCTCTCCTTACTTAGAAGGAAGTGGTGGAGGGGTATATATAGCCTCCACACAAAAGCCAACCGTTACACACTTTTGACCCAACTCGGTGGCACCGATCAGAAATCTCGGTGGCACCAGACTGTGTAAAAGATATGAACGTTAGGAATCTCGGTGGGACCGACTGGAACAACTCGGATGGACCGCTGTGCAATGGTTAGGGCAAACCTCATCTTGGTGGCACCGATTGCATCAACTCGGTGGGACCGAAGTGAAGCAATAAGGCAACAGAGAGTTGGCAAGCCATCTCGGTGAGACCGATTTGCAAAACTCGGTGGGACCGAAGTAAGTGCAAACGATTACAGAGAGTTGGCAAGGCCATCTCGGTGGGACCGAGATCCATATCGGTGGATCTGATTTGTTAGGGTTTTGGCAGTGGCTGAGTCCAAATGAACTCGGTGGCTCCGTATAGAGAATTTCGGTGGGGCCGAGTTGGAATGTAGGTTTCGGACATATTTGGATGGAGAAAGTGGCTGAGGGTTTTGGAGTACTGTCACTAAGCACTTGAGCAAAAAGTCCATTAAGCAACACCTCATCCCCTTTTAATAGTATTGGCTTTCCTATGGACTCAATGTGATCTTGAATCACTAAACCAAAAATGTAGAGTCTTGATCTTTTGCCAATCTATGTCCTTAGCATTTTGACGGGTCCACATCTCTAGTCCTTGCCATGCCAATCATTGAACATCCTAAAATCTTTATCTTGAAAGGACATTAGTTCAATGAGATATATGTTGTTATGAATTACCAAAACCACCATGGGAGCAAATGTGCTTTTAGTATTTCACCCAGATTTATTGATTCGACACAAGGGGAGCCAAAGAATATTTGCGATTATTAGCAGTTGAGTTGTCAATTCAACCACACCTGGAGAACTAAATACCTGCAGCAAAGTGTTTAGTAGCACAGTAGTATGATAGTTTCAAGAGCAGTAGTAACAGTAGTAACAGTAACAGAAACAGTTTTGTAGTGATTGTAACAGCAGCAGCAACGAAAGTAACTTTGCAAAGATCAATATGCGAAAAGCGTAGGCATTGGATCGGTGATGGATAATTATGTTGGATGACATTCATCATGTAACAGTCACAACCTAGGGCGATACACAATAGCTCCAATTCATCAATGTAATGTAGGCATGTATTCCGTATATAGTCATGCGTGCTTATAGTAAGAACTTGCATGACATCTTTTGTCCTACCCTCCCGTGGCAGCAGGGTCCTTAAGGAAACTAAGAGATATTAAGGCCTCCTTTTAATAGAGAACCGGAACAAAGCATTAGCACATAGTGAATACATGAACTCCTCAAACTACGGCAATCACCGGAAAGAATCCCAATTATTGTCACCTTGGGGTATGCGGATCATGACACGTAACAGGTGCATATAACTTGCAAGATAGGATCAAGAACTCAAATATATTCATGAAAACATAGAGGGTTCAGATCTGAAATCATGGCACTTGGGCCCTAGTGACAAGCATTAAGCATAGCAAAGTCATAGCAACATCAATCTCAGAACATAGTGGATACTAGGGATCAAAGCCCTAACAAATTGACTCGATTACATGGTAAATCTCATCCAACCCATCACCGTCCAGCAAGCCTACGAAGAAATTACTCACACATGGCGGTGAGCATCATGAAATTTGTGATGGAGGATGGTTGATGATGACGACGACGTCGAATCCCCCTCTCCGGAGCCCCGAACGGACTCCAGATCAGCCCTCCCGATGAAGAACAGGAGGTGGCGGCGGCTCCGTCTCGTAAAATGCGATGATTCTTTCTCTCTGATTTTTTTCTCCACGAATAGGTACTTATAGCGTTGGAGTTAGGTCAAACGGAGCTGCCAGGGGCCCACAAGCCTGCCAGGCGTGCCCTGGGGGGGTGGCCGCGCCCCCGAGGCTTGTGGCGCCTGGTGGCCCCCCCTCTGGTGGATCTTTGCGCCAGTATTTTTTATATATTCTGAAATAATTCTCTGTAAATTTTCAGGTCCATCCAAGAACTTTTATTTCTGCACAAAAACAACGCCATGGCAATTCTGCTGAAAACAGCGTCAGTCCGGGTTAGTTCCATTCAAATCATGCAAATTAGAGTCCAAACTACAGCAAAAGTGTTTGGAAAAGTAGATACGTTTGGGACGTATCAACTCCCCCAAGCTTAACTCATTGTGTGTCCTCAAGCACTTCAGTTGACAAATTGAAAGTGATAAAGAAAACTTTTACAAACTCTTTTGTTCTTTTTGTCTGTATATATACTTAACTAGCGTCCAAGTTTTCAGCAAAGATTATGAACTAACCATATTGATGATAACATTTAGGTCTCACATTTACTCATGGCAATAACATAACCAACTAGCGAGCAATAATAAGATATCTCGGATGCCAACACTTTTTCAAAATAATCATGATATAATATGATAACATGGTATCTCGCTAGCCCTTCCTGAGACCGCAAAACATAAATGCAGAGCACCTCTGAGATTCAAGCAACGACTAAACATTGTAATTCCGGGTAGAGGATATCCATTCATGGTCACACCCAGCATTAACTATACTCAATGCATAAAAATGACAATAGTGCTCTCCAACTGGTGCTTAAATGAGAGGGTGATGACTCAACGATAAAAATAAAATAACATAAAAGTAAATGGATAGGCCCTTTGCAGAGGGAAGCATGGATTTGCAGTGGTGCCAGAGCTCGAAGCTTAAACTAGAGATGAAAATAATTTTGGGAGGTATGCTTTTCCTGTCAACGTCACGACCGAGAGTTTTCAATATCTTCCATGCTAAACAAATTATAGGTGGTTCCCAAGCGGCAAGGTAAAGTTTACTCCCCCTCCACCGTACCAACACAAGCCATGGCTAGCCGAATTCATGGGTGCCCTCCATACCAACAACTTTTCGGGGAGTTTGTTTGCATTATATGATTTTGATTTGAGCATAGGACTGGGCATCCCAATTACCATCCTCTCTCGTGCAATGACAAGTGAATAAACACACATCTGAGAGTAACCCGCTTAGCATGGAAGATACTGACCGCCCCCTGTCGCTGCATGAGCGGTACGGGCACACAAAACAGATGTTCGTTTGAATATTTAGAGGTGGCACTTGCAAATTTACTTGGAACGGCAGAGTAATACCGCATATAGGTAGATATAGTGGACTCATCTGGAACAATTTTGGTTTAGGGATTTGGATGCACAAGCAGTATTCCTGCTTATTACAGGCGAAGGCTAGCAAATAGATTGAGAAGCAACCAGCTAGAGAGCAAAAACAGTCATAGACATGCATTGCGAATAATTAACATTGAACACGAGCATGAGTAGGATATCAACACCCTGAACATAAATATCATGGAGGCTATGTTGGTTTTGATTCAACTACATGTATGAACATGTGCCAAGTCAAGCCACTCGAATTACTCAGAGGAGGATACCATGCTAACATACTACATCACAACCATTTTAATGCATGTTGACACTCAAGATAAATCATTATCCACTCCTAGCTATTTAAGCATGGCATGAGCAACTATAATCTCTAATTGTCATCACAAATATGTTTATTCATAATAATGCTGAATCATGAATACTGAGCTAAACATATTTACAAAGACAAAAACAATAAGAGTTCATACCAGCTTTTCTTCACCGCAATCACTTCATCAAATATCGTCATCATTGCCTTTCACTTGCACGACCGAATGATGTGATAATAATAATAGTGCAAGTGTGCCGCGGACTAAGCTGGAATCTGCAAACATTTATTCAGAGGAGAAGACAAAGTAATAGTGGCTCTTTGTTAGATCAACAATAAAGCATATGGGAGCCACTCAACATTTTCATCGTGGTCTTCTCCTTGCGATGACTCAACGAAAAGAAAAGATATTCAGAGAAACACACTGAAATATTTTTGGAGTTTTTGGTTTTTCTGAAGAAAGCAAATTAATGAAGGAAAACGAAAAATGAGAAAAACTATTTACACAGGAAAACTCCCAACAAGTAAAAGAAGAAACGAGAAATCTTTTTGGGTTTTATTTTACTACTACGAATTAACTAAACAAGAAAGAAACTACAACTAATTTTTTTGGATTTTTGAAAGTTTTTCAAACACACAAGAAGAAAGCGAAAATAAAACTAACATGGATGATACAATGAAAAAGGATGAACAACGATAACTGGAATGAATGTGTGAACATGAATGTAATGTCGGTGAGAAATACATACTCCCCCAAGCTTAGGCTTTTGGCCTAAGTTGTTCTACGGCCACGGGACGAAATCAGCACCTCCCGGATAGTGCGGAGGCTGCTGAGGATCCCACTAGTAAATGGCCTCCTGAGGCTCCCACTGATAGATGGGCTCCTGGTACGGCTCTGGCACAGGTGCTGGCGCTTGGGGCTGGTCCAAGCCCCAATAAGCATAAATGTCCTCAGGCATGATGGTGTATCTGCCCCTGTGAATATCAAACAAAGTAGGTGCAGGTAGAATAATAACCTCACGAGTGCCCTGACTGAACACCAAGTTATATCTAAAATGAACGGGGCCCTCATCAATGAAGTCATGCCCAACCATACTGTCGTAATCAAGATGCATAACGAGTAAAAGCCTCTCTTCCTTCTCGTCGTGCCTAATAGGAATCTCGAAATGTTTAGCGAGACGGGAAGCATAAATACCACCATAAATAGCGCCCCTCGAACAGTTTGGTGTGCAACCGCCGGGCAACCATAGCACCCAAACTAAAGGTCCTATTAGCATAAAGTGCGTGGCGCAAAATAGTAAGGTCAGGTGAACTGAGTGTGCCACTCTCCCACTGACCAGTCAAACACCTCCCCGCAAATAATGAATAATAGCGCAAAACAGGGAAATGTAAACTAGCAACCCTAGCCTCAGAAACTCCCCTCGACTCCCCCACGGTAACCTCAGAGATGAACTCTGAGACATCCCTGGGATGTGGCTCTAATGGGCTGCCCTCGTTGGGAAGTTTGCATACCTCGCAAAAATCCTCAAGTGTCATCTTTTTGGGAACATCATATAAATTAAATGTCACGGTGGGTGTATCTCTCCTAGCATGAAAATGAAAGCTTTGCATGAAAGTATTAGTGAGGAGAAGATAATGGTCAAACTTATCTTTGAGGAACGGGATAATGCGGCATTTTTTGCCAAATGATAGAAATCATCGTAAATCCCTGCATCCCTCAAGAACTTGTCGCATGGCCATTCGCACGGCCGCACCTCGGCCGCACGAGGAAGTGTATACTTGGGCTTAGGAGCCTCCTTGGGGTTCTGGCTCGAAGAACCCCTCAACATCCACTTGAGCATTTTCTTTTTCTGAAAATTTCTGAAATTTTTAGTGACTCAAAATAAAAGTGAACGAAACTCAACAATATTGATACCAACTACTCCCACATGTATCTAGAAGCTATATCATGCATCAAAACTACTTTGGACCATACAAATTCAACATGCAAGCTCATAAACATGGTCACCATAGCAGCAAAATTTTGCAAAGTATAAAGCACTAGAACAAAAACTAATTGGAGCATTGGAGGAGTCACATACCAAGGAGTAATTCCTCAAAACAGTTTTGGAAACGGAGTTCCGAGCAAGGAGATCGAAAATCACATCAATATGAGCAAGAACACGGGCTTGGGAGCAAGTTTGATTTTTTCTGGAGGAAGAAGAAGGAGATGGGTGCTGGCATAAGTGAGTGGGTCCCTGTGGGACCCACAAGCCTACTGGGCGCGCCTAGGGGGGTGGGCGCACCCTGTGGGCTTGTGGCTCACAGGCGCACCCCCCCTGGGGTGTGTTCAGTGCCAAAAAATCTTAAATATTCTGGAAAAAATCATACCAAATTTTCATGGAATTTTGAGGAATTTTATTTTTTGGCCATTTTTTATTGCACGGAAAATTCAGAAAACAGGATAATCATGGTGTTTTATTTTATTCTACTAAAACTAACAGAGAGCAAAAGGTGGGTACAAAAAGTTGTGCTTACTAAATTCATCGACCACATGCCCCTCAAAAAGAATCCATTAATAAGGTTAATCAAGTCTTATTAACAAACTATTTCCGAGTGACATGAAACCGAAGAATTTTCGTATCACACTAGGTTACCTCAATGGGGATGTGCATCTCCCCAACAATAAGAATTTCATATTTGTTTTTGACAGTAGGAAGAGGAAATTTGAATCCCCCAAGAGTGATCATCGAAACTTTTTCAATACAATTGATACCTTTCACTGAAGTTTGTTTCTTCGGAAAATAAACCGTATGCTCATTACCATTGACATGAAAAGTGACCTTGCTTCTGTTGCAATCAATAACAGCCCCTTCAGTATTCAAAAAGGGTCTTCCAAGGATAATCGACATGTTGTCGTCCTCGGGCATATCAAGTATAACAAAGTCTGTCAAGATAGTAACGTTTGCAACTACAACGGGAACATCCTCGCAAATTCCAATAGGTATAGCAGTTGATTTATCAGCCATTTGCAAAGATATTTCAGTAGGTGTGAGCTTATTCAAATCAAGTCTTCTATATAAAGAGAAAGGCATAACCCTAACACTGGCTCCCAAATCACATAAAGCAGTTAAGACATAACTTTTTTTAATGGAGCATGGTATAGTAGGTATTCCCGGATCTCCTAGTTTCTTAGGTATTCCACCCTTAAAAGAATAATTAGCAAGCATGGTGGAAATTTCAGCTTCAGGTATTTTTCTTTTATTTGTGACAATATCTTTCATGTATTTCGCATAGGGAGACATTTTCAACATACCAATCAAGCAAGTGCGCAAAAAAGACAGGTCTAAGCATTTCAACAAAGCGCTCAAAATCTTCATCATCCTTATTTTTAGATGGTTTAGTACACAAAGGCATAGGTTTTTGAACCCATGGTTCTCTCTCCTTTCCATGTTTTCTAGCAACAAAGTCTCTTTTATCATATCTTTTATTCCTAGGATGTGGGTTATCAAGATCAACAGCAGGTTCTATTTCTACATCATTATCTGGTTGAGCATCAACATGAACATCATCATTATCATTATCATTATCACTAGGTGTATGTTCATTACCAGATTGTGTCTCGGCATCAGAAATAGAAACACGATTATGATTCTCAGGAGGTTTTTCTATCTCAGGTTCACTAGGAGCACGCAAAGTTTTATCATTTTTCTTTTTCTTTTTCTTCTTAGATGGACTAGGTGCATTAATATTATTTCTTTGAGAATCTTGTTCAATTCTTTTAGGATGACCTTCAGGATATAGGGGATCCTGAGTCATGCTACCTCCTCTAGTAACAACTCTAACAGCACGATCATTCTTTTTATTATTCATCTCATCAAGCAAATCATTTTGTGACTTAGCAATTTGTTCTAACTGAGTCTGAACCATAGAAGCATGTTTACTTAAGCATTTAACATCATTAGCAGTTCTAAACATCAAATCACTCAAGCGTTAGATCATGATGGCATTCCGTTTTAGTTGATTACTAACATACATATTAAAGTTTTCCTGTTTAATGATGTAATTATCAAACTCATACAGCCATTGACTAGCAGATTTATTATACGGAATATCACCTTCATCAAATCTAGTGAGAGAATTTACCTCCACTACCTATGTCAGGATGTCGAGCCCATGTATTTCTTCAATAGGTGGTAAATTCTTAACATCTTCAGCTTTAATACCTTTTTCCTTCATAGATTTCTTAGCTTCTTGCATATCTTCTGGACTGAGAAATAGAATACCTCTCTTCTTCGGAGTTGGCTTAGGTGGTGGTTCAGGAAGTGTCCAATCATCGGCATTTCTCAACATATTATTCAATTGTACTTCAACCTGTCTAACATTTCGTTTCCAGAAAACACAACCAGCACAACTATCTAGGTAGTCCCTAGAAGCATCAGTTAGTCCATTATAAAAGATATCAAGTATTTCATTCTTCTTAAGAGGATGATCAGGCAAAGCATTAAGTAACTGGAGAAGCCTCCCCCAAGCTTGAGGGAGATTCTCTTCTTCAATTTGCACAAAGTTAAATATTTCCTGTAAGGCAGCTTGTTTCTTATGAGCAGGAAAACATTTTCCAGAGAAGTAATATATCATATCCTGGGGACTACGCACACAACCAGGAGCAAGAGAATTGAACCATTTCTTAGCATTACCCTTTAATGAGAAAGGAAACAACTTAAGAAAATAGTAATAACGAATTTTTTCCTCATGAGCAAATAGGGTGGCAATATCATTCAACTTAGTAAGGTGTGCCACAACAGTTTCAGTTTCATAACCATGAAAAGGATCAGATTCAATCAAAGTAATTAACTCAAGATCGATAGAGAATTCATAATCCTTATCAGTAACAAATATGGGAGAAGTAGCAAACTTAGGATCATATTTCATTCTCTCCCTCATCGATTTTTCTTTCATTTCAGCAAGCAATTTTATAACCTCATCTCTATCATTACAAGCAAGAATTGCCCTAGCTGTCTCTCTATCAAAAACATAACCATCAGATGTGTCAGGCATTTCAACTCTAGTAGGAGAGCTAGGTATAATAGGTGAATCATAATTTTCAAGATTTTCAACATTTTCAGTTTCTTTAGCTTTAGCAATTTGTTCATCAAGAAATTCACCAAGTGGCATAGTATTATCAAGTATAGTACTAGCATCATCATAAGTATCATTCATAGCAGAAGCAGTATCATCAATAACTTGCGACATATCAGAATGAATAACAGGTGGCGGTGTCGCAAGCCTACTCAAAACAGAAGGTGAATCAAGTGCAGAGTGTGATGGCAGTTCCTTACCTCCTCTAGTCATAGAGGGGACGATCTTGGTTTTAGCGTCTTTCAGATTCTTCATACTGATCAACAGATATAAATCCCAAGTGACTCAACAAATAGAGCTATGCTCCCCGGCAACGGCGCCAGAAAAAGGTCTTGATAACCCACAAGTATAGGGGATCGCAATATTTATTGATTCGACACAAGGGGAGCCAAAGAATATTTGCGAGTATTAGCAGTTGAGTTGTCAATTCAACCACACCTGGAGAACTAAATATCTGCAGCAAAGTGTTTAGTAGCACAGTAGTACGATAGTTTCAAGAGCAGTAGTAACTGTAGGAGATATGCCCTAGAGGCAGTAATAACAGTTATTTTGTATCCCCAAGTTTGTAATGGATGTTTATGTTCCATGCTATAACTGCAATGATTCTCGAGTCTGCAATATCCACGAGGCTCGGAGGGAAACTCATGTGCACGTGTGGTATAATAAATGGTAAAAAGTATTCCTAGTCATGCCTCTAAGACTAGCTCAAGTATTGCATGATGATCCTGTTTTCCTGATCATGGGCATGACTATGCCGGCAATTTTGAGGGCACATTGTTAGAAGAACACTTGTGTTGAATCGACACGAATTGATGTTATGCTATGAGATACATTGATCACAAGTTAATGGTTTTATAACATAGAGAAAGTTAATGTTTGCATAATTCCTTAGACCATGAGAGTGTCGAGTTCCTTCATTCCTGCTTCGTGGACTTTGGGGTTTGTTAAACGTCATCCGTAACTGGGTGGCTATTACGGCGGCTTACGGGTTCATGGAAAAGTATGGCAAGGAATGAGATAGCTCAAGATTGGGATTTGCTCCTCCGTCGATGGAGAGATATTCTTAGGGCCCTCTCGGTGTTACGGTATCCATCATCATCTGGCCAAACACAAAGTGATTTGATCACGGGGATGCCGAAATGCGGAAACGAGATAAGAGAACAAAACCGGTAACGAGTTTACTGACATAGTGGACAAGTGTTGATTCACAGGGATGCCGATAAATCTCACCTCGGGTGTTTGGAACATATCGAGAAGCAACAGGAATAGCACACGGCAACCGGAGGTTCACTCAAATATTTATTCGTGTGGGTATAGGGGTCAATATGGGTGTCCACGGCTTCGATGTTGATCATTGATCGGAAAGTGTTCCGGTCATGTCTATACTTCACCGAACCTATAGGGTCACACGCTTAAGGGTCATCTATCTGCTGAATACTAGACAGGGAGTCTGAGAGAAAGTCATTGAAAAAGTTTCGGAGACAACGGAAGAGTTCCGGAGAGAGAACACCGGAACAGTTTCGGTAAAACTGAAAAGTTGTTTCAGAGTATACCATTAAGTCAAATTGGTTTTAGCACAGGCCTGGAAATTCTTGGAGGGTGCCAGAATTGTTCTGGGAACTTCTGGGATTTTTCAGGGGAAAAAACCGGAAATGTTCCGGAGCTACTGGAACCGCTTTGGTTGCTTTTCGCTGATGAAAATCATTGATCTAAAAATGTTTCGGAACGCGTCCAGAATTATTTTAGTGGGTACTGCAATAATTCTAAGACCCACAGAAACATTTTAGGATTTATCGGTCGCGGAAAAATGGGTTCATGAATAGTGAAAAAGCACTTTATGGAAAGCCACCTTTTTGGGCTTTGTCCCAAAATATCTTGGGGATGACATGGATGGATGGGAGCCCCTCATGGGGGGCCCACTAGGAGTGGCCGGCCAAGGGAGGAGCTCCTCTAGCCTTCCCATTATACCCCTTTTGAAACTCCATGTGATGGGTTTTTTGGGTATTTCAAGTGCCACCCTGTAACACCCCGATTTTTGGCCCTTTCTTTTTCTTTTGGATTTCTTCGTATTTTTATTTGGAGTTTCTTTTTCCGTGGCTATGTGGTCTTGAAACCTGGGAAGATCTTCTCTCCTGCCACTTCCTAGTGGCTTGTCATTCTCAAATCCATCTCAAGACCATGTCATTGCCATCCTAGCCCAACCCCAATATTTATTTATTGGGAATATTCCTTTTTCTATTAAAGGAATAACCCTGTTTGCTCTAGGTTGTGAAGCAACCTATATTTCTATCTTTCCAAAAATTCCCACAAAATTCTTATAAATTCTTTGGATCATATCTTCCACTTATATGCCAAAATCCATCCTTGCCTAGTTCAAAAATAATTCAGAAATATTCATTTTCCAGTCTGTCCAGAATGGCACTTTGTGAAGGAAGTGCTATTTATCTTTTCTTGATTGCCCTCAAAATTTTTGGGCACTCTCTCATATCCAAATAATTGCCTCGTGCCAAAATTCAACTTCATTTTCCTAGTAAATCTTCCTCAACAAATTTCCAAAGTTTCTGACCAGAGAGAAGCTTTGTGAAGGAAGTACTAGCTAGGCTTATCCAAATGAAGTGAAATTTTTGGAGATCATCCATATGATCAAATCATTACTTTCCACCAAATTTCACCTCCATCCAACAATCTATGTGAGCACACCTTCAAATCTTGGTTTTTGGTAACAATTTCAGTTTGTGAAGCAACTATATTTTATATTGCTTCAAAAATTCTGAAATTAATCCAGGACCTAAATATACCTATATCATTTGAGCATGCCAAAATTAACATCATTTTGCCAATCCATGTTCTCCACAAAATTCCCCCAAGTTTCTGTCCAGTGAGGAGCATTGTGAAGGAAGTACCATTTTTACTTATCCAAATGGGATAAAAAAATTTATGGTACCTTCATATGCCCACATAATCATCCTACACCAAATTTCAGCTCAATCCAAGCATCCATGTGAGTGCTACTTCCTGATCTAGTTTCTGGACCAAAATATGTGGTTGTGAAGCAACTATATTAAATCCTGGTCCAAATCTTTTCAAAATCCACAGGATCATAGTCCTTCCTACCCTAAACCCCTGAGACATCCTGGTTAGCTCTTATCCCCTCTAATTTGATCACTATTTCATGCCTAAGTTTGCAACAGAAAACTTCAGTCGATCACTCACATCAGTACTCAGCTGCTTTCCCCGATCCATCACCTCAGGTAGGACCCACTTAGGAAGGACTATACGCTAGACATCTTTTGGTTGGCCAGAATGCACCGTGTGCGCCTGTGCATGCAGTGACCATGCGGTCTAGCGCGCTGAAAGCGTGCTCTGGCAGTCGGGACCCTTCTGTCCCTGCCCAAACGTCGTCCTCGTGACACCGCGGCATGTCCACAGCATTGCTCGAGCTCCCCTGCGTCCGCATGTCCCCTCTGGACCACTCCCCCTCTCCTCTTTCCTCTCCGGCGAGCCGCGCCGTCCCGGGATGCCCGCGGCCATCATCGCCTTGCCCTTGCCCTCTTCCTCCTCGTAGCATATCAGCACCGAGTGAACCCCCCCTAGACCTCTCTCCCCCTCCGCGCATGCGCACGCGCACGCGATCGCGCCAGAGGCTTCGTCCGCGCGTCCACGGCGGCTTTCGGACTCGGGCATCTTGCCCCGGCTACATATAGCCAGCCCCGAGCTCTCCCTTATGCCCCAGCCTCCTCCTCTCCTTCCCAATGCCGCGCCCTAGTCCTCATTTGAGCTCAAGGTGCTCCCTGGCCATCTCTCTGGCCGAAGCCTCATCGCCGGCCGCCGCTCGAATTGGAGCTCCATGGCCCCTCCCTCTTCCCCTAGCTGTCACCGGGGACCTCCACCGCCACCTCTAAGCTCACCCCAAAGCCCTCCTCTCCTCCAGTGCCCCAGGCCGGGCTGCCCGAGCTCGCCGTAGCCGCCATCCGCCGCGGCCGCGGTCCTGCTCATTCCAGCGCTCTCCGGCGAGCGAACTACCTCCAGGCAGGTGCGCCACTCCGCGCTGGTCTTCCCGGTGGCCGGAGCTCGGCCGGGGATGGACCGAGCCGCCGGGACCGGCGCCGGCGTCGCGCCTCTCCTCTGGCACCGCGGGCGCTCGGGGGTTGAAGATGATGACCTGGCCGGACGGGCCCCACCTCCCCGCGGGCCCCACGCGTCAGCCACAGCGGGCGTTGACCCGGACCCGCGGACGTGGATAAGTGGAGGCATATTCTTCGGAATACGTCTTCCTCCACGGAAAGCGCCTTTCAGTTCTTCTTCGGGCGAAAATACGTTTCCCCTACTGGAAAGCGCATTTCTCCAAATGCGCTTTCTGTTTAACCCCGTCGTCCGAAACCTTTAATTTGCGGACGTTCACTCGTTAGCAGCAGAAATGGACAGATTTTTATTCTTTTTCTGCCTAACGAACGAATGGCCATATCTCGACAACCGTGACTCTGATTCAGGTGATTCCAAAGCCCACGATCTCAGTTCGTCGAGCCCGTTCCGATGGTATCATTTTCACCATGTTGCAACATTCTTAAAATGACCATTTTTCCCCTGCCCTCTATACAGCTCCGCCGAGAGGGAAACTTTTTCGATGATTCTTTCCGCGAGTTCATCGCACCCCTCCCCAATGGTTCCTCCATCCCCAGGCAAGCCATAACAGCCACTTGCATGATGGCATTGTAGTAGCCATGGTTTCCACTTGAATATTTAATATTTGTTTGTTCATTTAAATGATTTTGTTAATACTTCGATTATGATTGTGAGTCCATGTCTATGCTTATGCCATGTTCATTTTCATCTAGTAAGTAAAATGATTTATTGCTAATGTTATTGTCATGTTTCATTCTTGTAATCATTTCCGATGCTAGTGATACTGATGTGCTCACATGAGTAGTTACGGTTGATATGGAAATACTTGTGATATTCATGATCATCGTTATGCCATGCTCAATTGCATCCCGTAGCATAAATGATTTATCATCGTGATGTTAAATGGTTATGTTGCCCATCCATGGTTACACTGATGGCATGCTCATATGCATTGTTATTTCATTATGTTGTTATGACTCAGCTCATCACCATTCAAGTTGAACCGGACATTAATCGAACTTGAACAAATCTGTTGGCTGAGTCATGGTGCCACCGAATCGAGCTAACCGGTGCAGCCACACTTGCCTTATGGGGGGCCCTAATGCGGTCTATTGTCATGCCTCTCGCCGGTGCCTCCTACTAGGGAAGGTTATGGGTGCGCGCTACCCTGATCAGGTAGGAGGCCATACGCCTTGAGTACCCGAGTTTTATGGTACCGAGGTCCCCGTGTGGGACGATGTTTATGTTTGGCCACGACGGTGGCAGCCACAGAGGTGGCAGATGTCACGAGTTGGCATCGGGGTAACCCAGGACATAGCCCAAAGGGGAGTTTGTCGGAGTGGCCGGGAGAGTGTCATGCAATAGATTGGTTTTGTCGGAATGTCGTTGGTCCACCCGAATGGGAGCACGAGGCCATGATTTCCGTGGTGTGGGTACAGTGTACTAACCTCTGCAGAGTGTATAATCTATCGATAGCCGCGTCCTCGGTCATGGACACAGTTCGTAGTAGGTCACACTATGGGTCAACAGTAATAATAATCTGAATAATAACAACCCCGGTTCGATGAGGGAAGAAGTTGGCTGATCTTTATGTGGTCACGAGATGATCATGATGGTGTTCATGATGATGGTGGATCATGATGTGATCATGTGATGATCACGACGGTAAGAAAGATTGATACCTATGGTGGTTACGAGATAACCTCCGAGCAGAGTAAGTTGGTCCATGAGACCTTAAATGTCGACCATCGTGCATGCTAGTGCTAGTATCATCTTGTTCATATCATGAATTATATGTACCTGCCATGCTCATGTTGTTCTAGTAGTATTGAGTTCATCATTGATGTTTAACCTGTAAATGCCATGTTGTTGTATGTCTTGATTGCTTTGGTTGCTGTGAGCTTGCGAGTACATTCAAAGTACTCACCTGGCATGTCATGCCAGATTGCAGGTGATGCCGTGATTGATTGTTTGTCGAGGATCCCGAGGTTGCGCTCTAGGATGCGTCCCAGCCAGAGTCCCTGCGGAGTTGAGTTCATCACCATCGTCGTTGTTCCGCTGCTATAATTTATTCTGCTATGAGATGTTCCGCTGCTAGCATAGAACTACCTTAGCAGGCGAAGTATCGCCGTGACCCTGTAACCTTTGTAATATCGGACCCTTGTACCCATATTATTTGTAATAAAGAGCTGATTTGTTCTATGCTAAGCAGTGTCGTATTCCAGAAGATTTGATCTCTGGGCTGGAATACGGGGTGTTCCGGTCTCTCTGAGCCGGGGTGCCACACACCCTACCCCTTGGGTTTTCCTATAAATAGAGGTGGAGAGGCACTCTCCACACTCACTCTTTCTCACATACACATGCCATGCATGATCTGGCTTTCTCTCTCCCTCCCAGCGAAATAGTTTCGTAGAGCCGAAAGGCTGTCTGGGTTCCGGTGGGAACTAGTTCTGGACGACGAAGTCCTGTCGGATAGTTGACACCGTATGTGTGCAACCCCGTAGATAGGTCGTAGGTTCGATCTTTTGCCCGAGGGGCTGTTCGAGGGTCCTCCCGAAGGGCTGTCCGAGTTACCATTCGACCTTCGTGGGTCCTCCCGAAGGGCTGTCCGTGACATCGTCCGGGGATTGTCCGACCGCCTCCCGAAGGGCTGTCCGAAGAGGGAGTACATCCTCGCGGTTGGGAGGTTGTAAATCCTAGCTGCGGGGATCTGCACCGACGATCTACATTGACTCTACTTCCGCTGCGCTATGAGTCGGTAATGATCAGATCAAACCTTGTATGCCATCTCCATAGTGATCCTGGGCGTGCTCGCTGTACCGATTTTTTTTGTTTTCTGTCGCGTTCCCCTACAGTGGCATCAAGAGCCTTGCTATGCGTTGTCGTGCGTACGACCATCTATGGGGCCGTCTAGCCCCTTTTGCAGTTCGACTAGGGAGATCGACGAGCACAAATAGCAGAACCAGCAGAGGCGCAAAGAGTTTACCCAGGTTCGGGCCACCGTGAGGTGTAAAACCCTACTCCTGCTTTGTATATTGGGTGTGTATGAGCACAAGTACAAGGAGCGTTTCTCCCGGCAAGGTGCAGAAAGAGCAGCTACGCATGCAAGTTGTGCCGAGGATCCATCCCCGTAAACGTTGCCCTGGCCCTCCTTTTATAACTTAAGGGGTCACCACAGTGGCAAAACAGTCATTACAGGTTGATTAGATAGCAAACAGTGCTATCATACCTAACTCTGCCAGATTAGGACAAAAGAAATAAATGCTCTGTTAGGTGTCATGTGGAAGACTAGCCCCGGCAAGGTTTCTGCACCGCTCGCCCAGCTACCTCCTATTATCTTCACACGCCTTCTGGATGGGTGTCATTAAAGGCAAATCTCCTTCCAGCACGCTGACACGTGCCCGACAAATCCCACCTAACTGTCTGCGGGGTCGACACCTCATCGATTAGTGACTAGCTGCTCGATGAGGTGGAGCACTAACAGCTAGCGAGAGCTTGCCGACCTGGAGCTTGCCGGGCTTTCACCTTGCCGGCTCGGCCTTGCCGGCAAAGGTTATCTTTGCTGTTGATCTTGACACTTAGTCTTGATCTTCTCCCCAATGGCTTCTGTAATTGGGTCTTGAATCTTGGTATTGGTTTCTGGAATTTGCTTGAATTTTTCTCCGGCAAGCCCTGCCGTCGGGAAGGCTGCTACTGTCTGTGCATAAGTCAGGGTATAAAATACCCATGTTTTATACACTGACATGCATGGATGCAGCTTATGATCTAGAATACATAGAGATGTATGGGTATTGCATAATATAATTTTGTAGTAGATCAGATCTATTGCTGAAAATTATTTATGCGGGTGGCAGATGAAATCTGTTACCCGATGTTCTTGTTGCTTCCCTAGAATATGCGTATTTCTGATCTTGAAACGGCATGGTGGAATTTCACAAAGTTCTGGCAATCCGCGATCCTGATTGATCAACGAAGTGCTATCAGTTCTTTGGGTTCCACCATAGTTAAAAGAAAGATGAAATTTCGCAGATGAAAGGGCAATGCAGATATGATCTACACGGGGGTCATGCGTATGACAAAGTTTAGTATGGGGCTCGAGATTTTATTATCTCGTGTTTCATACACCCCGCAAAGTTAATCTAGCGACTTGAATAATCATACTTGATGATAAACGTTGGTAGCTGCGGTTTAAGTCAAAACCTTAGAAGCCACGTAAAATAAAATTTTGCATAAACCGATTAGAGGCGTCTAACTTGGTTTTGCAGGATGTGCATGTGATGTGGAATAGTAGTTCTCATATTAATTCGATTATGTATGAGATGACTATATGATGTAAATTACTAACATGACCTATGTGTCATGATTCGGCATGATGGCTGGAGCCATATGATTCTCACTTTAATGACCTGCGTGTCAACCATAAGTAATGCACTTATTTTATTAGCTATAGAGATAGCAATATTATCTGGTGCATCGACAAGGTGGTGGCAATCTTCGCGAAGGTGAACACCGACGCAAATGCCGAAGACGAAGAAATTAAAGACTTCTCCATCAGAAAGGGCTATACCATATCATGCTATTATGAATTGCCTGAGATGTTTATCCCTTATGATGCACCCTTTTTGATTGCGTGGTAGTCGCTTTTTATTAGGGTGATCTCTCACTTAAAATATCAAGTAGATAGTGTTCTCCCAAATGTAGCACCGTCACAGCATCTATCCTTTCGGGGTGCGCCATGGATGCATGGGTACGAATGATTGGAGAAATGTAAGGCGGGTGAGGTCAGACCTCGCAGCAAGATCACTTGGTTGTCTTGACGTTCATGGCAGGATCGTCCTGAGCTCAGAACACACGCATCGAAAGATGAACAAGTGTCACATAGAGATGTGATAGGCAAGTTGGCCTACTGATTGAAATCCTCATCATGACATGATGATTCTATGACGTTGAATTGATATTCGGATCTTGAATCACTCATAATCAATTTTGAGATATATTGATTTGAGTGGGAGCGCACTTTAGAATAAAATTGTTTATTCACTAGTGCAAATTAATTATGAACAAAGTCTAAGTGAAACTTGTGTTTACCGTTGTAGATCAAATGGCTCGCAATGCCGCATTTAACTTAGGCCCGATGTTAGAGAAAGAGAAGTTAGCTGCGACTGGAAACAACTATGCGGACTGGGTCCGTAACCTGAGGATTGTTCTCAGGAGCGCTAAGAGAATATATGTGCTTGAAACTCCTCTTCCAGCTAAACCGGCGAAATCTTCCCCAGAAGATGAACAAAATGTCTGGGCCACTAAGGATGATAATTACAACTTAGTGCAGTGCCTCATGCTAGCTTGCATGAGTCCAGAGCTTCAAAAACGTTTTGAATTCCATAACGCCCGTGATATGATCCGGGAATTGGATGCTCTGTACAAGCAAAACGCACGGTCTGAACGTTTTGATATTATGAAGACCGTGATGGATTGCAAGATGGCTGAGGGAAGTTCAGTTGGCGAACACGTGGTCAATATGATTGGCTACGCTGAAAGGCTTAATACCCTGGAATTTCCAATTCCACCAGCCCATATGATGGACATGTTGCTTGCTTCACTCCCCCCGTCTTACGACGGTTTTATCATGACCTACAACATGAGTGGGATGGAGAAGACACCGAATGAAGTGCTCGCCATGCTGAAAACTGCGGAAAGAGGACTGCGGAAAAATTGCAAGCAAGTGTTGCTTGTGAATAAAACCGCCAGTTTCAAAAAGAAAGGCAAGTCCAAGAAGGGCAAGGGTGCCGGTAAGACCGGCTCCCAAAGGAACTCTCAGGGCGGAGCCAAGAATGAAACTGAGTGCTTCTACTGCAAGGGCACAGGACACTGGAAGAGAAACTGCAAGAAGTATCTGGAAGATAAGAAGTCCGGGAAAACCGGAAAAGGTATAACTGTTATACAGGTTAATGTCATTGACGTTTTGCTTGCTAGCGAAAATTCTAAGTCTTGGGTATTTGATACCGGATCAGTTGCTCACATTCGCAACTCGATACAGGGGCTTCAGAAGGTGCGCAAGCTGGCAAAGAATGAAGTCATGATGCGCGTCGGGAACGGTGCTGGGATCGCCGCTCAAGTCGTCGGCATTATGCCTCTACGTCTCCCTTCAGGATTTACCTTAGAGCTAAGTAACTGTTATTTTGTTCAGGCATTGTGTAGAAACATTATCTCTGGATCATGTTTAGTACACGATGGGTACTCCTACAAGTCTGAGAACAATGGTTGTTCGCTTTATTGTTAGGATATGTTTTATGGATTTGCACCCATTGTTGGGGGCCTTTTCATACTAAATCTTGAATGTGGAAATGATGTCTTTAACGTGAATGCTAAACGCCTTAAGAAGGCTGATACCACCACCACTTACTTGTGGCACTATCGGCTTGGCCACATCGGAAAGAAACGCATGCAAAGACTCCAGAGAGATGGTGTTTTACCGTCCTTTGATTTTGAATCATTTGACACATGTGAAGCTTGTCTGATGGGGAAAATGACCAAGACGCCGTTCACGGGTCATCCTGAACGGGCGGGTGAATTATCGGAAATAATACATAGTGATGTATGTGGTCCAATGAGCACAGCCGCATGGGGTGGGTATTTCTACTTCGTGACTTTTACTAATGATTTAAGTCGGTATGGCTATATCTACTTGATGAAGCATAAGTCGGAAACCTTTGAAAAGTTCAAAGAATTTCAGAATGAGTTAGAAAATCATCGTAACAAAAGGATTAAGTTTCTGCGATCAGATTGTGGGGGCGAATATCTTAGTCATGAGTTTAGCCAACATATGAGTGACCGTGGAATCGTTTCACAGCTTATGCCTCCCGGAACTCCACAGAGAAACGGAGTATCGGAAAAACGTAATCGAACCTTGTTAGACATGGTAAGGTCGATGATGTCTCTTACAGATTTGCCGATATCTTTTTGGGGTCACGCACTGGAAACTGCCGCTCACACACTAAACAGAGCACTGTCTAAGTCTGTTAAGACGACACCACATGAGATGTGGAATTGGAAGAAACCCAGTTTGTCGCATCTTAAGATTTGGGGATGTGAGATACATGTAAAACGTTTACAACCTACCAAACTCGATCCCAGATCAGACAAATGTAACTTTGTAGGTTATCCAAAAGAAACAGTTGGGTATTCCTTCTACCTACCCTCCGAGCACAAAGTGTCATTCATGAGGATGCTGGAAAGGTATGCAAACTTCAGAAGGCCATTTATGGTCTGAAGCAAGCGTCAAGGAGCTGGAACATTCGTTTTGATGAAGTAGTCAAAGAGTTCGGCTTCATCAGGAATGACGAAGAATCTTGTGTTTACAAGAAGTTTAGTGGGAGCGCAAAAGCATTTCTAATCTTGTATGTGGATGACATATTGTTGATTGGAAATGACGTGAATTTTCTTAGCGAAATAAAAGACTCATTGAAGAAGAGTTTTTCAATGAAAGACTTAGGCGAAGCGACATATGTATTGGGCATCAGAATCTATAGAGATAGATTAAAACGCCTGATAGCGCTTAGCCAAAGCACATATATTAACAAGGTGTTGAAAAGGTTCAACATGGAGAACTACAAGAAAGGCCTGCTCCCCATGTCACCTGGCACAGTGCTTTGCAAGAATCAGTGTCCTCGGACTCTCGATGAGCGAGTACAAATGAATGATGTTCCATATGCTTCGGCAGTTGGTTCTATTATGTATGCCATGCTATGTACAAGACCAGATGTTTCCTATGCGCTAAGTGTTAGCAGCCGGTACCAAAGTGATCCAGGATTGGAACACTGAGCCGCAGTCAAAAATATTCTTAAGTACCTCAGAAGGACCAAGGATTTACTCCTTGTGTACGGAGGTGATGAAGAGCTCATTGTAAGTGGTTACACTGATGCAGGCTTCATGACTGACCCAGATGACTTCAAATCTCAATCAGGCTATGTTTTCATATTGAACGGTGGCGCAGTTGATTGGAACAGTTCCAAACAAAAGACTGTGGCAGATTCTACGACGGAGGCGGAATATGTTGCAGCTTCAGAAGCCTCCAAGGAGGCGTTCTGGATCAAGCAGTTTCTTGAAGACCTTGGTGTGGTTCCAAGTGTGCTGGACCCGGTGGAGTTCTATTGTGATAATAGTGGCGTCGTGGCTCAGGCTAGGGAGCCATCTTTGATACGTCTCCAACATATCTATAATATTTGATTGTTCCATGCTGTTATATTATCAATCTTGGATGTTTTTATATACATTTGCAGCAATTATATAACATTTTTTGGGACTAACCTATTAACTTAGTGCCCAGTGCCAGTTGCTGTTTTCTGCCTGTTTTTGGTTTTACAGAATATCAATACCAAACGAAGACCAAATGCAATGAAACTTTTTGGAGATTTTTTTCTGGACAAGATAAACACTACAAGCTTCGGGAGGAGGCCAGAAGACCCTGGAAGTGGCCACGAGCCACCAGGGCGCGCCTGGGGGGGCAGGCGCGCCCTGGTGCCTCGTGGGCCCACCTCTGACTATTTTGGCCTAATTCTACCACTATAAATTCCCAAAAATCGGGAAACCAACAGAGGAGTCCACGAAATACTTTTTCCGCCGCCGCAAGTTTCTGTTCTCGAGAGATCCCATCTGGAGGCCTGTTCCGGTGCTCCACCGGAGGGGGAATCAATCACGTAGGGGCTCTCCATCAACCTTGCTGCCCTTCCGATGATGCGTGAGTAGTTTACCACAGACCTTCGGGTCCATAGTTAGCAGCTAGATGGCTTCTTCTCTGTTTTTGATCTTCAATACAATGTTCTCCTCAATGTTCTTGGAGTTCTATCCGATGTAATCACTTTTTGCGGTGTGTTTGTTGGGATCCGATGAATTGTGAGTTTATGATCAGTTTATCCATGAATATTATTAGAGTCTTCTCTTATCTCTTTTATGCATGATTATTATAGCTTCGTATTTCTTCTCCGATCTATTGATTTGGTTTGGCCAACTAGATTGATTTATCTTGCCATGGGAAGAGGTGCTTTGTAATGGGTTCGATCTTGCGGTGCTCAATCCCAGTGACAGAAAGGGACATGACACGTATGTATCATTGCTATTAAGGGTCAAAAGATGGGGTTTATTCATGCGTGAGTTTACTTTGTCTACATCATGTCATCTTGCTTAAGGCGTTACTCCGTTCTTATGGACTTAATACACTAGATGCATGCTGGATAGTGGTCGATGTGTGGAGTAATAGTAGTAGATGCAGGCAGGAGTCGGTCTACTTGTCTCGGACGTGATGTCTATATACATGATCATTGCCTTGGATATCGTCATGATTATTTGCTTTTCTATCAATTGCCCAACAGTAATTTGTCTACCCACCGTATGCTATTTTCTTGAGAGAAGCCTCTAGTGTAAACTATGGCCCCCGGGTCTATCTAAATAAAATTACTAAACCCCTAAAAATACTTGCTGAAATTTTATCTTATTTATTTTATTTTGTATTTTTGTTTCAATCTATCTATCTATCACCATACAATTTAATCTTGCAATTAACCGCCGAGGGATTGACAACCCCTCGTTTGCGTTGGGTGCAAGGATTTGCTGTTTGTGTGCAAGTACTGCTAACGAGGTGTTGCGTGATTCTCCTACTGGATTGATAACCTTGGTTTCATAACTGAGGGAAATACTTACCTCTACTATGCTGCATCATCCCTTCCTCTTCGGGGAAAATACCAACGCAAGCTACAAGTAGCAGGAAGAATTTCTGGCGCCGTTGCCGGGGAGACATCATCAACATCTATCAAGTACCTTTGCATAAACTCTCATCTCCTTGCATTTATTTTATTTGCCTCTCGTTTTCATCTCCCCCACTTCTAAAAAGTTTTTACAAAAACACAAAAATATTTCTTTTGCTTGTTTGCTTGCTTTTATTGCCTTTATGAAAACACACAAGAACAGAAAGTAAAGGCAAAAATTGAAGACCACTATGGATCCTCATCCACTTGCTAATCTTTTCAAAAGATCCAATTATAATGAACCAATTGCAAGTGATTGGAGTGCTCTTGATTTTCTCTATGTAGTTTTGCTTGAAAATCATGAGTCTGAAAATTGTGATGAAGTGTTAGAAGAAGAAATTTATAAAGTGATTCATGATAGCTCTTTGATTGAAAAGCATGATTGCAATGATGTTACTATAATTTCTATTAATGTCAATTGTGCTAATAATATGCAAAACTACAAGCTTGGGGATGATAATTTTGTCATGTCCACTACTTATTGCAATGATCATGATTGGGGTGATAATGCTTCTTATGATCTTGAAAATTTATTTAAGCCTCATGATGAATATGTTATTGATAATAATGTTTGCAATATTATTAAAAGTGGGTTTGGAAGAGTGTCAACTTTAGGTAATATTAATCCCACTATCTTGGAAAATTATAACAAAATTATGCATGTGGATCATGAAGATAAAATTTTATATGATTGCTAAATTGTTGAATTTGAATATGATCCTACATGTAATTATTATGAGAGAGGAAAATATGGTTGCAAAAAAATTCATATTACTAAATTACCTCTCGTTATGTTGAGATCGTCAATGTTTTATTCTTCTCCCTTGCATATGCTAGATATTTCTTGTCTTGATAATTCGTTTGCTTATAAAATGCCTATGCATAGGAAGTATGTTAGACTTAAATGTGTTTTTCATATACTTCATGATGCTCTCTTTGTGTTTCTATTATTATCTCTCATGAGAGCATCATTAAAATCTCATGCCTATCTTAATGGCTATAAAGAAAGAGCTTGTTGGGAGACAACCCAATGAATAAAATAAATTCTTGTGTGTTTTCATAATTATGCTACTGGTATGATTGTGTTTTTGTGTTTTTAATTAGTGTTTGTGCCAAGTAATACCTTTAGGAGCATTTGGAAGATAGTATAATTGATGTTGTTTCGAAAACACAAAGTTTTGTGTACAGTGCTCGAATTTTATTTCTGTACTGGAGCGTCAGAAAAATCTGAAATTTTTACACGGTATTGGTATATTAATTTCCCACGTTGTCCTAATTTTTCATAATTTTTGGAGTTACATAAGTATGGATTTGAAATAGATTGCTACAGACTGTTTTGTTTTTGACAGATTCTGTTTTTGATGCACTACTTGCTTGTTTTGATGAATCTATGGATTGTATGGGGGGGGGTATAAGCCATGGTGAAGTTAGAGTACAGTAGGTATAATGCAAAAATAAAATATGAATGGGTTTGCAACAGTACTTAAAGTAGTGATTTATTTTGTTATACTAACGGATCTCACGAAGGTATTGTTGAGTTTTGTGTGATTGAAGTTTTCAAGTTTTGGGTGAGATCACGATGGATGAAGGAATAAGGAGTGGCAAGAGCCTAAGCTTGGGGATGCCCGAGGCACCCCAAGGTAATATTCAAGGAAGACTCAAGCGTCTAAGCTTGGGGATGCCCAGGAAGGCATCCCCTCTTTCTTCTACCAACCATCGGTAATTTTACTTCGAGCTATATTTTTATACGTCACATGGTATGTGTTTTACTTGGAGCGTCTTGTATTATATGAGTCTTTGCTTTGTTTGCCTTTTAGTTTGTCACAATCATCCTTGCTGAACACACCTATCTTGAGAGAGCCACACGTTCATCATAATTTGTTAGAATACTCTATGTGCTTCACTTAAATTTTTTGAGCTAGGCAGTTGCTCTAGTGCTTCACTTAAATCTTTTTGAGCACGGCGGTGGCTATATTTTGAAGAAATGAACTCTCATGCGTCACTTATATTATTTTGAGAGTTGATAAGATTGAAATTTTGAAGAAATGAATTCTCATGCTTCACTTATATTATTTTGAGAATTGATAAGATTGAAATTTTGAAGAAATATTTGCACTCTCATGCTTCACTTAAATCTTTTTGAGAGTTGATGATAGTAATGGTAATTTGCACAAGATATGAATTTGGTCCCAAAGCAATGAATATTAAAGAGGGATATAATAAAAACTTTCATATAGATCATTGGATATGATAAGTGTGATTCCTTGCAATAGTTTTGCGATATGGAAATGATAATATGTGAGTCATGTTAGTGAGTAATTGTGATTTAGTAAGAATATTAGTGTTAAGGTTTGTGATTCCCTATGCATGCACGTTAAGTCAATAGTTATGCAACGAAATTATATCCTACTTATGGTGCATTATTCGGTGTTAGTTATGTTCAATGCATGTTTATGACCGTTTTCGCTTTTTGGTTGGTTGCTTCTCAATCTATTTGCTAGCCTTCATTTGTACTAAGCGGAAATACTGCTTGTGCATCGAAACTCTTTAAACCCAAGTTGTGCCGGATGAGTCCACCATACCTACCTATATGCGGTATTGCCATGCCGTTCTAAGTAAATTTGCGTGTGCCAACTCTAATTTTCAAAATAATTTTTCCGTTTTGTGTGCCCGTACCGCTCATGAAGCGGCAGGGGGTGGCCATTATTTTCCATGCTAGGTGTGTTATTCTCACAATGAGTGTTTATTCACTTGTCATTGCACGAGAGAGTGGCTGGTAATAGGGATGCCCAGTCCCATAATGAAATCAAAAATAATAACAACAAAATTCCTTGGAAAGTGTTGGTTTGGAGGGCACCCGTGGATACGGCTAGCCATGGATTGTGAAAGAATGGTGGAAAGGAAATAAACTTTACTTTCTGTTTGGGAACCGCCTATGATGTGTCTTGCATGGAAAATATTGGGAATTCTCGGTCGTTTTCGATGAAAGGAAAAGCATGCCTCTCAAAATATTTTATCTCTTTAATTTCAGCCTTGAGCGCTGGCACATTAGCAAATCTCTGCTTCCCTCTACGAAGGGCCTATCTATTTACTTTTATGCAATTTTTTCTTTTATTCTGAGTCTCCATCTTCTCTTACAAAAGCACCAACTAGAGAGCACTATTGTCATACTTGTGCATTGGATGTAGCTAATATTTGAGTGTGTTTCATGAATGGATCAATGATTGAGCATAATGGGCTATGGATAAATTTCTTTAGCGTTGATATTTTGAAAGACATGGTTGCTTGTTAGCATGCTTGAGTATTTATATTTTCATGTCAAACTAAAGACTATTGCTTTGAATCATTCAAGTCCAATGTCCATGCTATAAAAGAAAAGAATATATGATGAATATGTTGGGCAGCATTCCACATCAAAAATTCTGTTTTTATCATTTACCTACTCGAGGACGAGCAGGAATTAAGCTTGGGGATGCTGATACGTCTCCAACGTATCTATAATTTTTTATTGTTCCATGCTGTTATATTATCAATTTTGGATGTTTTTATATACATTTACAGCAATTATATATCATTTTTTGGGACTAACCTATTAACGTAGTGCCCAGTGCCAGTTGCTGTTTTCTGCCTGTTTTTGGTTTTACAGAATATCAATACCAAACGAAGACCAAATGCAAAGAAACTTTTTGGAGATTTTTTTCTGGACAAGATAAACACTACAAGCTTCGGGAGGAGGCCAGAAGACCTTGGAGGTGGCCACGAGCCACCAGGGCGCGCCTGGGGGGGGCAGGCGCGCCCTGGTGCCTCGTGGGCCCACCTCTGACTATTTTGACCTAATTCCACCACTATAAATTCCCAAAAATCGGGAAACCAACAGAGGAGTCCACGAAATACTTTTTCCGCTGCCGCAAGTTTCTGTTCTCGAGAGATCCCATCTGGAGGCCTTTTTCGGTGCTCCGTCGGAGGGGGAATCGGTCATGGAGGGGCTCTCCATCAACCTTGCTGCCCTTCCGATGATGCGTGAGTAGTTTACTACAGACCTTCGGGTCCATAGTTAGTAGCTAGATGGCTTCTTCTCTCTTTTTGATCTTCAATACAATGTTCTCCTCGATGTTCTTGGAGTTCTATCCGATGTAATCACTTTTTGCGGTGTGTTTGTTGGGATCCGATGAATTGTGAGTTTATGATCAGATTATCCATGAATATTATTTGAGTCTTCTCTGATCTCTTTTATGCATGATTATTATAGCTTCGTATTTCTTCTCCAATCTATTGATTTGGTTTGGCCAACTAGATTGATTTATCTTGCCATGGGAAGAGGTGCTTTGTACTGGGTTCGATCTTGTGGTGCTCAATCCCAGTGACAGAAAGGGACATGACACGTATGTATCGTTGCTATTAAGGGTAAAAAGATGGGGTTTATTCATGCATGAGTTTACTTTGTCTACATCATGTCATCTTGCTTAAGGCATTACTCCGTTCTTATGGACTTAATACACTAGATGCATGCTGGATAGAGGTCGATGTGTGGAGTAATAGTAGTAGATGCAGGCAAGAGTCGGTCTACTTGTCTCGGACGTGATGCCTATATACATGATCATTGCCTTGGATATCGTCATGATTATTTGCTTTTCTATCAATTTCCCAACAGTAATTTGTCTACCCACCGTATGCTATTTTCTTGAGAGAAGCCTCTAGTGAAAACTATGGCCCCCGGGGTCTATCTAAATCAAATTACTAAAACCCTAAAAACACTTGCTGCAATTTTATCTTATTTATTTTATTTTGTATTTTTGTTTCAATCTATCTATCTATCACCATACAATTTAATCTTGCAATTGACCGCCGAGGGATTTACAACCCCTCGTTTGCGTTGGGTGCAAGGATTTGCTGTTTGTGTGTAGGTACTGCTAACGAGGTGTTGCGTGATTCTCCTACTGGATTGATAACCTTGGTTTCATAACTGAGGGAAATACTTACCTCTACTGTGCTGCATCATCCCTTCCTCTTCGGGGAAAATACCAACGCAAGCTACAAGTAGCAATCTTCGCACCATAAGACAAGACATATTGAATGCAAATATAAACTCATTCGACATCATGTCGAAGCGGGTTTAGTGAAAGTACGCAAAGTTCACACGGATCTGAACGTGTCAGACCCGATGACAAAGCCTCTACCTCGAGAAAAGCATGAGCAGCACCGGATAGCCATTGGTGTTAGGGAAGCCATGTAACTGGATTATGACTCTAGTGCTAGTGGGAGTCTGTAGGAGATATGCCCTAGAGGCAGTAATAATAGTTATTTTGTATCTCCAAGTTTGTAATGGATGTTTATGTTCCATGCTATAACTGCAATGATTCTCGAGTCTACAATATCCACGAGGCTCGGAGGGAAACTCATGTGCATGTGTGGTATAATATATGGTAAAAAGTATTCCTAGTCATGCCTCTAAGACTAGCTCAAGTATTGCATGATGATCCTGTTTTCCTGATCATGGGCATGACAATGCCGGCAATTTTGAGGGCACATTGTTAGAAGAACACTTGTGTTGAATCAACCCGAATTGATGTTATGCTATGAGATACATTCGTCACAAGTTAATGGTTTTATAACACAGAGAAAGTTAATGTTTGCATAATTCCTTAGACCATGAGAGTGTCGAGTTCCTTCATTCTTGCTTTGTGGACTTTGGGGTTTGTTAAACGTTATCCGTAACTGGGTGGCTATTACGGCGGCTTACGGGTTCACGGAAAAGTATGGCAAGGAATGAGATAGCTCAAGATTGGGATTTGCTCCTCCGTCGATGGAGAGATATTCTTAGGGCCCTCTCGGTGTTACGGTATCCATCATCGTCTGGCCAGATACAAACTGATTTGATCACAGATACATCTCCAACGTATCTATAATTTTTGATTGTTCCATGCTGCTATAGTATCAATCTTGGATGTTTTATATACATTTACAAGCAATTATATATCATTTTTTGGGACTAACCTATTAACTTAGTGCCCAGTGCCAGTTGTTGTTTCTGCTTGTTTTTGACTTTTCAGAGAAACAGTACCAAGTGAAGTCCAAATGCCACGAAACTTTTTGGAGATTTTTTTCTGGACAAAAGAAACCTGGGAAGCTTCGGGAGGAAGCCAGAAGCCCCATGAGGGCTTCACAAGGCACTAGGGCGCGCCCCAGGGGGCGCCGTGGTACCTTGTGGGGCCCACGTGACTCCTTTTGACCTAATTCCACTTCTATAAATTCACAAATATTGGGAAACCCCCAGAGAGCCAGAAGAGAGAACCTTTCCGCCGCCGCAAGCCTCTGTTCTTCCACGATCCCATCTGGAGACCTTTTTTGGTAGTCTGCCGGAGGGGGAATCGATCATGGAGGGCTTCTACATCAACCTTGCTGCCCTTCCAATGATGTGTGAGTAGTTTACCACAGACCTACGGGTCCATTTCTAGTAGCTAGATGGCTTCTTCTCTCTCTTTGATCTTCAATACAATGTTCTCCTCGATGTAATCTTCTTTTGCGGTGTGTTTGTTGGGATCCGATGAATTGTGAGTTTATGATCAGATTATTCATGAGAAATATTTGAGTCTTCTCTAAACTCTTTTATGCATGATTGTTATAGCTTTGTATTTCTCTCCGCTCTATCGGTTTAGTTTGGCCCACTAGATTGATTTATCTTGCAATGGGAGAGGTGCTTTGTGATGGGTTCAATCTTGCGGTGCTCAATCCCAGTGACAGAAAGGGACACGACACGTATTTGTATTGTTTCCATTAAGGATAAAAAGATGGGGTTTATTCATATTGCTTGAATTTCCTTCTCTACATCATGTCATCTTGCTTAAGGCGTTACTCTGTTTTATACTTAATACCATAGATGCATGCTGGATAGCGGTCGATGAGTGGAGTAATAGTAGTAGATGCTGGCAGGAGTCGGTCTACTTGTCTCGGACGTGATGCCTATATACATGATCATTGCCATGAATCCGTCATAATTATTTGCTTTTCTATCAATTGCCCAACAGTAATTTGTTTACCCACCGCATGCTTATGTGCTCAAGAGAGTAGCATCTAGTGAAAACTATGGTCCCCGGGTCTATCTTTATTATATAAAAAAATCTAAAAATACCTTGCTGCAATTTATTACTTTTATTTTAATTAGAAGTTTAGTTTATCTATTTACCTCGATAAGATTTAATCCTTGCAAATAACCGCTAAGAGGATTGACAACCCTCTTATTTGCGTTGGGTGTAAGTGTTTGCTCTTGTGTGTGCAGGTGCGCTTAACGGAATTTTGCTTGGTTCTCCTACTGGATTGATAACCTTGGTTCTTAACTGAGGGAAATACTTATCTCTACTGTACTGCATCATCCTCTCCTCTTCGGGGAAATCCCAACGCAGCTCACAAGTAGCAGGAAGAATTTCTGGCACCGTTGCCGGGGAGACATCATCAAAATTACCAAGTACCTTCGCACAAATTATCATTCACTTGCATTTACTTTATTTACCTTTTATTTGCATTTGCCTCTCATTTTCATCTCCCCCACTTCTAAAATATTTTGCAAAAACACAAAAATATTTTGTTTGCTTGTTTGCTAGTTTGCCTGCTTTGTCGCGATGTCTCAAGAAAATACAAAATTGTGTGACTTTTCCAATACCAATAATAATGATTTTATTAGTACTCCTATTGCTCCTCCCGCCACTAGTGCGGAGTCATATGACATTAATGCTGCCTTGCTTAATCTTGTTATGAAAGAACAATTTTCTGGTAGTCCTAATGAAGATCCTGCCTCCCATCTAAATACTTTCGTTGAACTTTGTGATATGCGAAAGAAGAAAGATGTGGATAATGATATTGTCAAATTAAAATTATTTCCATTCTCACTATGATATCGTGCTAAAACTTGGTTTTCATCCTTGCCTAGAAATAGTATTGATTCTTGGGATAAGTGTAAGGATGCTTTTATTACCAAATATTTTCCTCCCGCTAATATTATTTCTTTAAGAAATCAAATTATGAATTTTAAGCAACTTGAGCATGAACATGTTGCCCAATCTTGGTAGAGAATGAAATTAATGATAAGAAATTGCCCAACTCATGGTTTGAATTTATGGATGATCATACAAAAAATTTATGCGGAACTAAACTTTGTCTCTAGAAATTTGTTAGACTCTGCCGCATGTGGCACTTTCATGGAAATTACATTGGGAGAAGCTACAAAACTTCTTGATAATATTATGGCAAATTATTCTCAATGGCACACTCAACGAACTCCAACTGCTAAGAAGGTAAATTCTGTTGAAGAAATTAATACTTTGAGTGATAAGATGGATGCTTTATTGAAATTGGTTGCTAGTAAAAGTGTTCATATTGATCCTAATGATGTGCCATTGTCCACTTTGATTGAGAAAAATAATGATGCTATTGATGTGAATTTTGTCTATAGAAATAATTTCAACAATAATGCTTATAGGGGTAATTTCAATGCTAGACCGTTTCCTGGAAATTCCTCTAATAATTATGGCAATCCTTATGGTAATTCATATAATAATAATAATAATAATAATAATAATAATAATAATAATAATAATAATAATAGGATGCCCTCTGATCTTGAAAGTAATATTAAAGAATTTATTAGTTCGCAAAAGAATTTCAATGCTATGATAGAAGAAAAATTGAATAGAGTTGATGAATTGGCTAGGAACATGGATAAAATTGCTCATGATGTGGAGAATCTCAAAACTAAAAATTTTCCATCTAAGCATGATATAAATGAGTCTATTAAAGCTATCTATGTCTCCATTAATGAAAGTAAAGAAAGGACCGCTAGGTTGAGAGCTAAGCGAGAATTTCTAGAAAAAGCGATTCCATCCGGTTTCTATCATAGTATTGATGAAGATATTAAAATGATTGGTGTTACACCTATTGAATCTTTGTTTAATAATATAAAACTTAATTAAAAAGGGACTGAAGAAGAGTCAACTTTAGAAAGGAGTCCCACTTGTTTGGAGGGTGATAATCTTGAGCATAAAAATGAAAAAAGTGGGTTTGGAGAGGTTAAAACTTTAAATAGTAATGCACCCACTACTTTGGATTACAAGGACTTTAATTATGATAGTTGTTCTTTAATTGAGTGTATTTCCTTGTTGCAATCCATGATTAATTCACCAAATGCATATGAACAAAATAAAGCTTTCACTAAACATATTGTAGAAGCCATGATGAAAGCACATGAAGAAAAACTTGAGTTAGAAGTATCAATTCCTAGAAAATTACAAGATGAATGGGAACCCACTATTAAAGTAAAAAATTAAATATTATGAATGTAATGCTCTTTGTGATATTGGTGCTAGCGTTTCCACTATACCAAAGTCTTTGTGTGATGTGCTAGGTCTCATCGACTTGGATCCTTGTTCCCTTAATTTGCATCTTGCGGATTCCACTATTAAAAAGCCATTGGGTAGGATAAATGATGTGCTTATTCTTGCAAATAGAAATTATGTGCCCATGGACTTTATTGTTCTTGACATTGAATGCAATCCTTCTTGCCCCATAATACTTGGTAGGCCTTTTCTTCGAACTATTGGTGCTATTATTGATATGAAAGAAGGTAATATAAGATTTCAATTTCCACTAAAGAAAGGGATGGGACACTTCCCTAGGAAAAGAATTAAAGCACTGTATGAATCCATTATGAGGGCCACCTATGGAATCAATTTGAAGGATGACAACACTTGAAACTATGCATTATGCCTAGCTAGGGGCATAAAACAATAGCGCTTGTTGGGAGGCAACCCAATGAATAAAATAATTTTTTGCTTTTTACCTACTGTTTTTGAGTGTTTGCATGATTATAGCTTCTGTTATGATTATGTTTTTATGTTTTAATTAGTGTTTGTGCCAAGTAATGCCTTTGGGATGATTTGGAAGATAGTATAATTGATGTTGTTTGGAAAACAGAAAGTTTTGCATCCAGTACTAGAATTTTAATTCTGTACTGGAGAGTCAGAAAGATCTTAAATTTTTACACAGTATTGGTAAATGAATTTCCCACGTTGTTCTAATTTTTCAGAATTTTTGGAGTTACATAAGTATGGATTTTAAATAGATCTTTACAGACTGTTCTATTTTAGACAGATTCTGTTTTTGTTGCATAGTTTGCTTATTTTGATGAATCTATGGATCGTATCGGGGGGTATGAGTCATGGAGAAGTTGGAGTACAGTAGCATTATTCCAATATTAAATATGAATCAATTTACAACAGTACCTAAAGTTTAAGATTTGTTTGTTATAGTAACGGATCTCACGAAGGTTTTGTTGAGTTTTGTGTGATTGAAGTTTTCAAGTTTTGGGTGAGACTACGATGGACAAAGGAATAAGGAGTGGCAAGAGCCTAAGCTTGGGGATGCCCAAGGCACCCCAAGGTAATATTCAAGGAAGACTCAAGCGTCTAAGCTTGGGGATGCCCCGGAAGGCATCCCCTCTTTCATCTACAATCTATCGGTAACTCACTTGGAGCTATATTTTTATTCATCACATGATATGTGTTTTACTTGGAGCATCTTGTGAAATAGTTTGTTTGCTTTTTAGTTTGTCACAATCATCTTTGCTGGACACACCTTTTTGAGAGGGACACACATTATTCATGATTTGTTAGAATACTCTATGTGCTTCACTTAAATCTTTTGAACTAGGCAGTTGCTCTAGTGCTTCACTTAAATCTTTTTTAGCACGGCGGTGGCTATATTTTGAAGAAATATTTGAACTATCATGCTTCACTTATTTTATTTTGAGAGTTGATAAGATTAAAATTTTGAAGAAATATTTGCACTCTCATGCTTCACTTATATCTTTTTGAGAGTTGATAATAGTAATGGTAATTTGCACAAGATATGAATTTGGTCCCAAAGTGAATATTCAAGAGGGATATAATAAAAACTTTCATGAAAGATCATTGGATATGATAAGTTTGATTCCTTGCAATAGTTTTGCGATATGGAGATGATAATATGTGAGTCATGTTAGTGAGTAATTGTGATTTAGTAAGAATATTGGTGTTAAGGTTTGTGATTCCCTATGCACATAAAGTCAATAGTTATGCAACGAAATTATATCCTACTTATGGTGCATTATTCGGTGTTAGTTATGTTCAATGCATGTTTATGACCGTTTTTGCTTTTTGGTTGGTCGCTTCTCAATCTATTTGCTAGCCTTCATTTGTACTAAGCGGGAATACTACTTGTGCATCCAACTCCTTAAACCCAAGTTGTGCCAAATGAGTCCACCATATCTACCTATATGCGGTATTTCCATGCCGTTCCAAGTAAATTTGCATGTGCCAACTCTAAATTTTCAAAATAATTTTCCGTTTTGTGTGCCCGTACTGCTCATGAAGCGGCAGGGGGTGGCCAATATTTTCCATGCTAGGTGGGTTATTCTCACGATGAGTGTTTATTCACTTGTCATTGCACGAGAGAGTGGCAGGTAATAGGGATGCCCAGTCCCAAAATGAAAAAAAAAATACGATGATAATAATAAATTCCTTGGAAAGTGTTGGTATGGAGGGCACCCATGGATACGGCTAGCCATGGATTGTGAAAGAATGGTGGAAAGGAAATAAACTTTATTTTCTGTTTGGGAACCGCCTATAATGTGTCTAGCATGCAAGATATTGGGAATTCTCGGTCGTTTTCATTGACAGGAAAAGCATGCCTCTCAAAATAATTTTATCTCTCTAATTTAAACCTTGAGCTCTGGCACATCTGCAAATCTCTGCTTCCCTCTACGAAGGGCCTATCTATTTACTTTTATGCAATTTTTATTTTTATTTTGAGTCTCCATCTTCTCTTACAAAGCACCAACTAGAGAGCACTATTGTCATACTTGTGCATTATGTGTAGCTAATATTGAGTGTGTTTCATGAATGGATCAATGATTGAGCATAATGGGCTAGGGATAACTTTCTTTAGTGTTGATATTTTCAAAGACATGGTTGCTTGTTAGTATGCTTGAGTATTTATCTCTTCATGTCAAACTATAGACTATTGCTTTGAATCATTCAAGTCCAAATGTCCATGCTACAAAAGAAAAGAATATATGATGAATATGATAAGTAGCATTCCACATCAAAAAAAATTATCATTTACCTACTCGAGGACGAGCAGGAATTAAGCTTGGGGATGCTTGATACGTCTCCAACGTATCTATAATTTTTTATTGTTCCATGCTGTTATAGTATCAATCTTGGATGTTTTATATACATTTACAAGCAATTATATATCATTTTTTGGGACTAACCTATTAACTTAGTGCCCAGTGCCAGTTGCTGTTTTCTGCTTGTTGTTGGCTTTTCAGAGAAACAGTACCAAATGAAGTCCAAATGCCATGAAACTTTTTGGAGATTTTTTTCTGGACAAAAGAAACCTGGGAAGCTTCGGGAGGAAGCCAGAAGCCCCACGGGGGCTTCACAAGGCACTAGGGCGCGCCCAAGGGGGGGGCCGTGGTACCTTGTGTGGCCCACGTGACTCCTTTTGATCTAATTCCACTTCTATAAATTCACAAATATTGGGAAACCCCGAGATAGCCAGAAGAGAAAACCTTTCCGCCGCCGTAAGCCTCTGTTCTTCCACGATCCCATCTGGAGACCTTTTCCGGTACTCTGCCGGAGGGGGAATCGATCATGGAGGGCTTCTACATCAACCTTGCTGTCCTTCCGATGATGTGTGAGTAGTTTACCACAGACCTACGGGTCCATAGCTAGTAGCTAGATGGCTTCTTCTCTCTCTTTGATCTTCAATACAATGTTCTCCTTGATGTTCTTGGAGTTCTATCCGATGTAATCTTCTTTTGCGGTGTGTTTGTTGGGATCCGATGAATTGTGAGTTTATGATCAGATTATTTATGAGAAATATTTGAGTCTTCTCTAAACTCTTTTATGCATGATTGTTATAGCTTTGTATTTCTCTCCGATCTATCGGTTTAGTTTGGCCCACTAGATTGATTTATCTTGCAATGGGAGAGGTGCTTTGTGATGGGTTCAATCTTGCGGTGCTCAATCCCAGTGACAGAAAGGGACATGACACGTATTTGTATTGTTTCCATTAAGGATAAAAAGATGGGGTTTATTCATATTGCTTGAATTTCCTTCTCTACATCATGTCATCTTGCTTAAGGCGTTACTCTGTTTTATACTTAATACCCTAGATGCATGCTGGATAGCGGTCGATGGGTGGAGTAATAATAGTAGATGCTGGCAGGAGTCGGTCTACTTGTCTCGGGCGTGATGCCTATATACATGATCATTGCCATGAATACGTCATAATTATTTGCTTTTCTATCAATTGCCCAACAGTAATTTGTTTACCCACCGCATGCTTATGTGCTCAAGAGAGAAGCCTCTAGTGAAAACTATGGTCCCCGGGTCTATCTTTATTATATAAAAAACCTAAAAATACCTTGCTGCAATTTATTTACTTTTATTTTAATTAGTAGTTTAGTTTATCTATTTACCTCGATAAGATTTAATCCTTGCAAATAACCGCTAAGAGGATTGACAACCCTCTTATTTGCGTTGGGTGCAAGTGTTTGCTCTTGTGTGTGCAGGTGCGCTTAACGGAATTTTGCTTGGTTCTCCTACTGAATTGATAACCTTGGTTCTTAACTGAGGGAAATACTTATCTCTATTGTACTGCATCATCCTCTCCTCTTCGGGGAAATCCCAACGCAGCTCACAAGTAGCAATCACGGGGATGCCGGAATGCGGAAACGAGATAAGAGAACAAAACCGGTAACGAGGCTACTGGCATAGTGGACAAGTGTTGATTCATGAGGATGCTGATAAATCTCACCTCGGGTGTTTGTAACATATCCCGAAGCAACAGGAATAGCACACGGCAATCGGAGGTTCACTCGAATATTTATTCATGTGGGTATAGGGGTCAATATGGGTGTCCACGGCTCCGATGTTGATCATTGATCGGAAGGTGTTCCGGTCATGTCTATACTTCACCGAACCTATAGGGTCACACGCTTAAGGGTCATCTATCTGCTGAATACTAGACAGTGAGTCTGAGAGAAAGTCACCGGAAAAGTTTCGGAGACAACGGAAGAGTTCCGGAGAGAGAACACCGGAAGAGTTTCGGTAAAACTGAAAAGTTGTTTCGGAGTATACCATTAAGTCAAATTGGTTTCGGCACACACCTGGAAATTCTTGGAGGGTGCCAGAATTGTTCTGGGAACTTATGAGATTTTTCCGGGGAAAAAAACGGAAATGTTCCGGAGCTGCCGGAACCGCTTTGGTTGCTTTTCGCTGATGAAAATCATTGATCTGAAAATGTTTCGGAACGCATCCAGAATTATTTTAGTGGGTACTAGAATTATTCTAAGACCCACAGAAATGTCTTCGGATTTATCGGTCACGGAAAAATGGGTTCATGAATAGTGCAAAAGCACTTTATGGTTACTTTATGGAAAGCCACCTTTTTGGGCTTTGTCCCAAAATATCTTGGGGATGACATGGATGGATGGGAGCCCCTCATGGGGGGGCCCACTAGGAGTGGCCGGCCAAGGGAGGAGCTCCTCCATGGAGCAACTCTAGCCTTCCCATTATACCCCTTTTGAAACTCCATGTGATGGGTTTTTTGGGTATTTCAAGTGCCACCCTACCCCTAGGGTTTTCCTATAGATAGAGGTGGAGAGGCACTCTCCACACTCACTCTTTCTCACATACACATGCCATGCATGATCTGGCTTTCTCTCTCCCTCCCAGCGAAATAATTTCGTAGAGCCGAAAGGCTATTTGGGTTCCGGTGGGAACTAGTTCTGGACGGCGAAGCCCTGCCGGATAGCTGACACCGTATGTGTGCAACCCCGTAGAGAGGTCGTAGGTTCGATCTTTTGCCCGAGGGGCTGTTCGAGGGTCCTCCCGAAGGGCTGTCCGAGTTACCGTTCGAGCTTCGAGGGTCCTCCCAAAGGGCTGTCTGTGACATCGTCTGGGGACTGTCCGACCGCCTCCCGAAGGGCTGTCCGAAGAGGGAGTACATCCTCGCGGTTGGGAGGTTGTAAATCCTAGCTGCGGGGATCAGCACCGATGATCTACATCGACTCTACTTCCGCTGCGCTACGAGTCTGTAATGATCAGATCAAACCTTGTATGCCATCTCCATAGTGATCCTGGGTGTGCTCGCTGTACCGAATTTTTTTGTTTTCTGTCGCGTTCCCCTACAGTAACAGAAGCAGTTTTGTAGTGATTGTAACAGCAGCAGCAACGAAAGTAACTTAGCAAAGATCAATATGCGAAAGGCGTAGGCATTGGATCGGTGATGGATAATTATGTTGGATGACATTCATCATGTAACAGTCACAACCTAGGGCGATACACAATAGCTCAAATTCATCAATGTAATGTAGGCATGTATTCCGTATATAGTCATACGTGCTTATAGTAAGAACTTGCATGACATCTTTTGTCCTACCCTCCCGTGGCAGCGGGGTCTTTAAGGAAACTAAGGGATATTAAGACCTCCTTTTAATAGAGAACCGGAACAAAGCATTAGCACATAGTGAATACACGAACTCCTCAAACTACGGTAATCACCGGAAAGAATCCCAATTATTGTCACCTTGGGATATGCGGATCATGACACGTAACAGGTGCATATAACTTGCAAGATAGCATCAAGAACTCAAATATATTCATGAAAACATAGAGGGTTCAGATCTGAAATCATGGCACTCGGGCCGTAGTGACAAGCATTAAGCATAGCAAAGTCATAGCAACATCAATCTCAGAACATAGTAGATACTAGGGATCAAAGCCCTAACAAATTGACTCGATTACATGGTAAATCTCATCCAACCCATCACCGTCCAACAAGCCTATGAAGAAATTACTCACACACGGCGGTGAGCATCATGAAATTGGTGATGGAGGATGGTTGATGATGACGACGTCGTCGAATCCCCCTCTCCGGAGCCCCGAACGGACTCCAGATCATCCCTCCCGATGAAGAACAGGAGGTGGCGGCGGCTCCATCTCGTAAAACGCGATGATTCTTTCTCTCTGATTTTTTTCTCCACGAATAGGTACGTATAGCGTTGGAGTTAGGTCAAACGGAGCTGCCAGGGGCCCACAAGCCTGCCAGGCGCGCCCTGGGGGGGTGGCCGCGCCCCCCAGGCTTGTGGCGCCTGGTGCCCCCCCCCCCCTCTGGTGGATCTTTGCGCCAGTATTTTTTATATATTCTGAAATAATTCTCCGTAAATTTTCAGGCCCATCCGAGAACTTTTATTTCTGCACAAAAACAACACCATGGCAATTCTGCTGAAAACAGCGTCAGTCCGGGTTAGTTCCATTCAAATCATGCAAATTAGAGTCCAAACTAGAGCAAAAGTGTTTGGAAAAGTAGATACGTTTGGGACGTATCAATAATTCAACATATTATAAGTAAACATGTTTGTGATGACAATTAGAGATTATAGTTTCTCATGCCATGCTTAAGTAGCTAGGAGTGGATAATGATGTATTTTAGATGTCAATATGCATTAAAATGGTTATGATGTAGTATGTTAGTATGGTATCCTCGGAATGTTTCAAGTGGCTTGACTTGGCACATGTTCACACATGCAGTTGATTCAAAACCAATGCAGCCTTCACAATATTTATGTTCAGGGTGTTTATATCCTACTCATGCTAATATTCAATGTTAATTATTCTCAATGCATGATTATGACCGTTTTCACTCTCTAGTTGGTCGCTTCTCAATCTATTTGCTAGCCTTCACCTGTACTAAGCGGGAATACTGCTTGTGCATCCAAAATCCTTAAACCAAAGTTGTTCCAGATGAGTCCACTATATCTACCTATATGCAGTATTACTCTGCCGTTCCAAGTAAATTTGCATGTGCCACCTCTAATCATTCAAATAAGCATCTGTTTTGTATGCCCGTACCGCTCATGGAGCGACAGGGGGCGGTCAGTATCTTCCATGCTAAGCGGGTTATTCTCAAGATGAGTGTTTATTCACTTTTCATTGCACGAGAGAGGCTGCTATTCGGGATGCCCAGTCCTATAATCAAAATAAAAAAATTATATAATGAAACAAACAGTTGTTGGTATGGAGGGCACCCGTGAATTCGGCTAGCCATGGCTTGTGTTTGTATGGTGGAGGGGGAGTAAACTTTACCTTTCCGCTTGGGAACCACCGATAATGTGTTTAGCATGGAAGATATTGAAAATCCTCGGTCGTGACGTTGACAGGAAAAGTACACCTCCCAAAATTATTTTTATCCCTAATTTAAGCTTCGAGCTCTGGCACCTCTGCAAATCTCTGCTTCCCTCTGCGAAGGGCCTATCCATTTACTTTTATGTTATTTTATTTTTATTGTTGAGTCTCACCTTCTCATTATAAGCACCAATCCTGAGAGCACTATTGTCATTCTTATGCATTGAGTATAGTTAATGTTGGGTAAATCATGACTAGATCTCTTCTACCCTTAATTACAATGTTTAGTCGCTGCTTGAACTTTGGAGGTGCTCTGCATTTATGTTTTGCGGTCTCAGAAAGGGCTAGCGAGATACCATGTTATCATATTATATCATGATTGTTTTGACAAATTGTTGGCATATGAGATATGTTATTATTGCTCGCTAGTTGATTATGCCATTGATATGAGTAAATGTAGTTTCTAAGTGTTATCATTTGCATGGTTAGTTCATGATCTTTGCTGAAAACTTGGGTGCTAGTTAAGCTTATATATGGATAAAAGAACAAAAGAGTTAGTAAAAGTTTTTCTTTATCACTTTCAGTTTGTCAACTGAATTGCTTGAGGACAAGCAATGAGCTAAGCGTGGGGGAGTTGATACGTCTCCGTCGTATCTACTTTTCCAAACACTTTTGCTCTTGTTTTGGACTCTAATTTGCATGATTTGAATGAAACTAACCCGGACTGACGTTGTTTTCAGCAGAACTACCATGGTGTTGTTTTTGTTCAGAAATCAAAGTTCTCGAAATTGGACGAAACTTTTTGGAGAATTTTTATGGAATATATAAAAATTATTGGCGCAAGAATCAACAGAAGAGGGGCCACTTGTTTCCCACAAGGCAACAGGGCGCGACCCCCCCTAGGGCGCGCCCTGATGCCTTGTGGGGCCCATATGCGACCGTCTGACCTAATTCCAACGCTATAAATTCTCTTTCCCCGAGAAAAAAATAAAAGAAGTTTCATCGCGTTTTACGATACGGAGCCGCCGCCACCTCCTGTTCTTTCATCGGGAGGGCTGATCTGGAGTCCGTTTGGGGCTCTGGAGAGGGGGCCCATTAGCCGTCGTCATCATCAACCATCCTCCATCACCAATTTCATGATGCTCACCACCATGTGTGAGTAATTTCTCCGTAGGCTTGCTGGACGGTGATGGGTTGGATGAGATTTATCATGTAATCGAGTCAATTTTGTTAGGGTTTGATCCCTAGTATCCACTATGTTCTGAGATTGATGTTGTTATGACTTTGTTATGCTTAATGCTTGTCACTAGGGCCCGAGTGCCATGATTTCAAATCTGAACCCTTTATGTTTTCATCAATATATTTGTGTTCTTGATCCTATCTTGCAAGTTATATGCACCTATTACGTGTTATGATCCGCATACCCCAAGGTGACAATAATTGGGATTCTTTCCGGTGATTACCGTAGTTTGAGGAGTTCATGTATGCACTAAGTGCTAATGCTTTGTTCCGGTTTTCTATTAAAAGGAGGCCTTAATATCCCTTAGTTTCCTTAAGGACCCCGCTGCCACGGGAGGGTAGGACAAAAGATGTCATGCAAGTTCTTACTATAAGCACGTATGACTATATACGAAATACATGCCTACATTACATTGATGAATTGGAGCTATTGTGTATCGTTCTAGGTTGTGACTGTTACATGATGAATGTCATCCAACATAATTATCCATCACTGATCCAATGCCTACGCTTTTCACATATTGATCTTCGCTAAGTTACTTTCGTTGCTGCTGTTGTTACAATCACTACAAAACTGCTACTGTTACCGTTACTGTTACTGTTGCTACTGTTACTACTGCTATCAAAACTATCATACTACTGTGCTACTAAGTACTTTGCTGCAGATATTTGTTCTCCAGGTGTGGTTGAATTGACAACTCAACTGCTAATACTCACAAATATTCTTTGGCTCCCCTTGTGTCGAATCAGGGTCAAATGGTGAGTGTGAACAAATGTAGTATTTTTTCTAACCCAAATACAAAGGTGGAGGATAGAGAGCAAGTTTACAATATTTTAGATATCATGATTGAAGCTTCAAGATAAATATTTGGGTCTGCCAGCTAATGTGGGTTTGGAAAAAACTGGTTGCTTCCCATATTTGATTTATAGAGTTTGTAAAAGAGTTAATGGTTGGAAGGAAAGACAACTCTCGATTGGGGGAAAGGTAGCACTCTTGAAAGTGCTTGCTCAAGCTATACCATCATATGCAATGTCGGTCTTTAAAATTCCTAAGCAAACATGCAAATGAATAACAAACGTGATGGAGCACTATTGGTGGGGAGATGTTGAAACTCCATAGAGAATGCACTGGTTCGCTTGGTGGAAGATGTGTGTGCCTAAGAGGCATGGAGGTATGGGGTTTCGGGATATTCACTATTTAATTTAGCTTTGTTGGCTAAACAAGCTTGGAGATTAATTGACCACCCTGACTCATTGTGTGTGTGTATTTTGATGGCTATGTACTACCCTGATCGTGATATGTTGAATGTGGTGTTGAAAAATAGGTCGTCATATATGTGGCAGAGTATTATGCAAGGGGTGAATACATTAAAACATGGTCACATCTTGGATCCCCACTTCACCAACAAGAATGGTCATAATCAGGCGGGATGGGGGTATTTTCTCTCGAAGGTATGTGACCTTATTGACCCCCACCTCAGGCTAATGGGATGAGAGTCTGGTGGAGCAAATCTTCTGACATGTTGATGTGGCTAGAATCCTCGCTATTCCATTGCCAACAAATGGGATGAAAAATTTCCTTGCTTGGAACCTAAAAATGGTTGTTTTTCTATCCGGTCGGCATATCATGCAATTTGGGATTATCAACATGGTCTCAAGCTCAGGCGTATTGATGGAATTGGATATATATCTCTTCTAATCCAACTTGGGAAAGAATGTGGAGAATGGGTTGCACAGTGAAGGTTAAAATTTTCTTGTGGTGTACTCTCCATGGCACCTTACCTTGTTGGATCACTTTGGCTAATAGGCACTTAAAAGTTTTGGGACAATGCCTGATTTGTGAGCAAGAACCGGAGGACACCAAACATCTATTGTTTATGTGCTCTAAAGCTAAGACCGTGTGGAAGAACCTTGATATGGAAGAAATTGTTAAAAGAGTTTGTGCATCGAACCGAGTAGGCGAGCCGGTACTTGAACAACTGCTTAATTGGCATGTACATGAGGTTGGGATACTTGGTCAGAAAAGCTTCTATTAAACCATAGTTGTAGGTGTGTGGTATATCTGGTGGGGGGAAGAAAGAAGATGCATGGGGAAGGGAAACAAGCAGCTGAAGTTATTGCCCTGACCAGTGTGTGTGCTAACAGAAAACTACACTACAACGACTTCCCTTAAGGCTAATCAGAAAGGGTGGATGGATCCGACCACCCCATGCGCGCATGGTCAGGTTAAACTAAATGTAGATGCTTCCTTTGACGAGGAACTTCTCAATGGATCAGTGGGCGCTATTCTTAGGGATTACAAAGGAAACATGATAGCTACGGGAAGTAGAACAATCAAAATATTATTCAGACGTCCTCGCTGCTGAAGCTATTGCCCTAAAGGTTGGTTTCTCGCTCGCAACAACAGCTGGTTGTAATAGAATGACTGTCAACTATGATAATGTGGATGTCATCACAACTATGAAAGATGGTGTCTGATCGGCAGTTGCTGCTATATTTGATGACTGTTGCGTGTAATTTTGTGCAATTCGCTTTGGAGCAGTGCTTTAGAGAAGCTAATTTAGTAGCTCATGAACTGGCTAGGATTGCTAAATTTTCTCCGTGTAATGAGTGGTTAGAAGAGGCTCCAAGTGAGTTAATTCCCTCTTGCTAGCTGATGTAACTTTGATCAACAATGAATAAAGAGGTGTCCGATTGTCAAGAAAAAAGGTGTGTCACTGTGGACGGCAGAACATCGGGGGAGAAGGAAAGAGGCTCGTGCGGGCCTGTGCAGGAAGAGACGGTGTTCGGTAGTGTGGGCTGGGCAGAGGATACGGCCCGCAAGCCCGCCCAAAGCCCGCACCTGCCGCGCCTTGAAATACATCGCCTTTGGCGCCCAACGCAACCGCCTCAACCAACGGAAAGCTTTCCTCGCCGGAGCCCCAACAAACCAAGAACCCCGGCCCTCCTCTCCCCACCGCGCAGCAGCCCACCGCATCCGCCCTCCGGCGCCGGCGACCGATGGACCGCTTCCAGGACGGGCACCACGTGAGGCTGCGGAGCCGCGTGCAGCGCACCTACCTCCACGCCGCCGACGACGGGGAGAGCGTCACCCTCAGCCAGCTCCGCGTATCCATGAACGCGGCGTGGGCGGTGCACATCTACAACGGCGGAGACGGCAATGGCTCCGGCGAAGGCTCCGGATTCGTCTCCCGCGACGGCTCCGGCGTCGTCTCCGGCGACGGCTCTGGAGACAGCGATGGCTCCGGCAACGGAGACGGCCCGTACCTGCTCCTCCACAGCGCCGCCTACGGCCGCTACCTCGCCGCCACGGCCAGGCCGGCGCGGCTCGGCCACAACGGCCTCCGCGCGGAGCTGCGCGACTACGATCAGCCGGAGGTGGAGGCCATCATGTGGCGGGCCGTCAGGTCGGGCTTCGCGGACGACGTCGTCCTGCTCCGCCACGTCGGCGAGCGCTACCTCCGCGCCAACGGCAAGTACCTTCCCTGGAACTCCACCGGCGTCAGCGTCGACGACAACGCCAGCTCCATGATGTACTGGATCGTCGAGACCATCCCCTTTAGAGAGGCGGGCATACCTGCCATTCCTGGCCCGCTTCCGGTGAGCTCGCCATGACCCGCTTCTTGAATTGCTTTCGGCGATTGCGAATTGTGTTAGTTTCTTTCAGTTGCAGTTCTCTTCTTGCCAAATTTGTGCTTCCTGAGTGAGAGCAGTTCTTGATCTCCCGAACATTACCATGGCTAATGGTTCAACTGCAGACTCGCCCAAGATTCTCCGCCATATTCACGCGCCGGGGGGCGGAACGGCAGATTCGAGGCGTCGAGCCCATCCCGGGAGAGGCGGGCATGCCTGCCAATCATGGACCGGTGAGGTCGCCATGACCCCCATCTTGAATTGCTCCTATCGATTGAGCGAATTCGATCATTCGGCGTCGTTCATTTGAGCTGCAGTTCTGTTCTTGCCGAATTTTCGAGCAGTTGTTGATCTCCAGAACATAACCGTGGATGGTTCTCTGCGATTCAACTGCAGGCTCACCCAAGATTCTCCGGCATATTCACTTCTCCCGGACGGCGCATCCGGTTCGTGCGGGCGGCGGGCGCTCGAGGACGGGTACTACCCCGAGGAGGTCCACGGCTGGCGCCAGTTCTGGTTCAGGGGGAGGTCCGCGTTCAGCCTAAGGGGCAACCTGGCGGCCCACGTCGTCGTGGACGACCCGAACATCGCCATGTGCGTCCGAGCGGGCCGCTACGGGAGGCTGACCCCGCTCGTCGTCGACCTGCCCGACGGTGGCTATGGCGGGACCCTCGAGATCGTCGTCTTCCTGGCCGAGACCCATGGTGAGAGCCTCTCTCTCTCCATGCCCCAACTTCCTTAGTATATCTCCTAATGGTGAAAACCGGGTAGTCTTTGACTGAATTTGTTTACTGAAACTGTTGTGGTCTGAAGAACAGTTTACTGAATTTGTTCTATTCTGAAAAACAGTTATCTGAATCTATTGAAGTCTGAAACTGTTAGTGTGAGGTGTCTGCAACTGTTGTAATCTTGTAGATAAGTAAACGATGGTCTGAAATTGAAACCCCAAATTAGATGATTCACCCTTAACACAGAAAATTCAGGTTCCAACAGTGGAAACTTAAATCTTGTTTCTGCACATGATTTGTATTCAGATTTTGTACATGACCTGTAATATTGTGATACATTCTGATAGAACCTGGGAGTTGTCTGAAAGTGGTGTAGTCCTGTAGAAAAGTAAAATTAGTTGGATGGAAATTGTAGGTGCCATGTGGGTTTATCAAAGCTAGTTGCACATTTCTGTTCTTGATTCAGATATTTGCCGCTAGTAGAAAGTATGGAAGCTAAAAGGCCAAATCAATTTCGGTCATCTCATTTTACTTACTTTAGTGAACAGATGTTGGTGTAGATACTATTTTTCTGCATGAACATGATATTTGGAGTCTTACTTTAGTGGAAAAAGGATATTATGCTATGTTTTGTTTGGACTTAGGAGTTGTCTGAAATTGTTGTAGTCTTGTAGAAAAGTAAAAGTACTTGGATGGAAATTGTTGTGCCATGTAGATTTATCAAGCTACTTGCACATTTATGTCCTTGATTCATATATAATTTAATTTGTCCATTTTGTAACATTTGACGCCAGTAGAAATTATGGAAGCTAAAAAGCCAAATAAAGTCAGTCATCTCATTTCACCTTTGCAGTGAAGATACTAAATTTCTAAAACAGTGAATAAAATTTAGATAGTACCTTACAATAGTGTATACAATCTTTAGTTCCTTGCACATTACGTTGTTTCAGGTTTTTTCTTCTTGATCTTGTTATTGATTATTGATCTGCAGCCTAACTCGCTCATAATTTCTGCTAATTCAGGCTACGATGCGCTGCGATACCCGGATGTCGATTCACAGTAGAGGAAGATCAGAGCGGGAGTAACGGCAGTTCACCTGTTCACAAGTTTCGCTGCCTCGGGATATGATGGCTTCAACTTTTGCCTATCTAGCTAGATAGATACAGATTCACAAAACTCAGCAGCTCTAGAACTATTGAAAGCGTTGCGACCAATGGCAGAACAATTTTGTAGTGATGTTGGAATGTAGTAGCTCTTCTGACATTCATCGTGTGATGTGATTGCCACGGCTTCTTAGCCAAAGCGTTTCACCGTAGAGTACTTGCAATGAGTTGATGATCTTGTAATTTTTTTGGATCATGCATTTTACGTGCTGGAAAATACATTAGTTTTTGCAATGAGCTAATGGTCCTTCATTCCTTTTAGAAATGCAGAATGCAGTGGGTTCTTCCTGTAAGCTCTTGGTCATGTTTGTCGTTCTGCTGTTTTGTGTGTTTTTAGAATCCTTAACTCCTGGTCTTAAAGCACAGTACATTACAACGGCTGTCATTTTACAGAACGAACCCATGCAGCGCAGCCATGCTAACACGGTGAGGCGAGAAGCGCTTTTCATACACGGGCTTGGGAGACCAAAACAAATTGTTCTTGGTGTAGTTTGTCAGGACACAGACCATGCTTGAGTACCTGAACCCTTGCGAAATCTGTCGAACACCGTGTTAGGAACAGTAATTTCATACAAATCAGATTGGCCTGGCTCTTTCACAAAGTCAATTTTGAACCCGTAAACAAATGGGTAAACACTGTCGTATCATCTGAGGTGAATAAGACTCGGTTTCGAAGGAGCAGCAGCCATGCCTTGTCATCTACTGAGCTTAATTTTTGTGCCCGGCACGACTGCATTGTATTTGTACCACAGGCAGTAATGCGGCCCCAACATTTCTTTCAGGAGTGTCCTGCCAAAAGGGAAACAGAACCTAGATAATTAGGAGAAGGAAAATTTGTATCAAGTGCCACATCACCAAAGAACAGTCCTGGGATTTCAACATTTGCAGGCTCATTACTTGAGTTTGCTGCTCCACAACAGCATACACCATCTCTGCTAGGCAAAATGAAAAAGTAGAAAATGCCATACACCATCTCCACACACAGTATTTTTTTTCTCACCAGGTTTATCTTACTCATGAGCAGCAACAGTTGGTGACGAACGTTTTGCCCAGATTCTACTGAGTTAGTACTAAGGTTCATGAACACTGCACCCCAAACATGAGAACTTGGGGGGAAAATGCTATCTCAACGAAATGAGAATATGTTTTCCACGAATTTGAAATAAGTTCACGTATTTGAAATAAGTTTGAAAAAAAGTTCGTGGATTTGAAAAAAGTTCATTAATTATGAGATATAAAAAACATAAATTTGGAAAAAGTTCATTGATTTTCAAAAAAGTTCACGAATTTGAAAAAAGTTCATGGGATTTTCAAAAACAAGTTCGTAGATTTTGAAAAAAAAAATCATGAAATTGAAAAAAAATCAGGGATTTGGAAAACAATTACGAATTTGATGAAAGTTTCGAATTTAAAAAAAATTCACGCATTTTGAAAAGGAAAAAAAGAACAAGAAAACAGAAAAGGAAAGGAAAAACGAATAAAACAGGTCCAAAAAAGCCTAAAAAAAACTGGGAATAGATCTCTCCCGCTGCAAACCTTAGATGGGGCGGCCCATGTAGAACGCCATCAGGCGCCGGTTAACTAAATACGCCTTAACTGGCGCAGAGGCGCCGAATAGGAATTGGGAGGATTTGCGGCAGTGCTGCTAGGTGGGCACGCCTATATCTCACCTTTAGCGAATCTGGCTTCGGACTCCCTGAAGGGGCGAGCGAGCCGGGCCGGCCCACGAGCGCGGGAGGCCACAGCCTATTTTTCCTTTTTTTTTATGTTTTCTGCTTTCTTTTTTTCTTTTATTTTTGTACTTTTGTTTTTACTTTAAAATATTCTATATATATATATATTACAAAAAACACTCTTCAGAAAACATTTGAAAAATGTTGAACAACTATTTGAAAAATGTTGAACAACTATTTGAAAAAGGTTGAACATGTATATAAAAAGGGGCGCGCTACGCGTCGACCGGCGGGTCATTTGAAAAGATCTGCCACCTCGCGAGCCGTCCGATTCGATGATACGAGATGTTAGTACCGTTCCTCTTCTTCTTTACTTTTTCTGCAACAAGTCTCTTGTTGCAAAAACGTTGTATTTTTGCAGCAAGACCCTTATTGCGAGGCCTTCTACGTTCGTCTTCTTTTTTATTTTTTCTGCAACAAATCTCTTGTTGCAAGACCTTCTACGTTCCTATTCTTCTTTATTTTTTCTGCAAAAAATCTCTTGTGGCAAAACCCTGTATTTCTGCAACAAGACCTTTTTTGCGAGACCTTTGTTGACCATTTTCTACTGCAGTTTTTGCAACAGAACTCGTGTTACGATAAGCCTTTTGCAACATCGGACATGTTGCAAAGAGCATTCTAGTGGTAGTTGCGTGCAGCTCGCCGAAGAAGCTCGCCAGAGAAGCTCGTCGGCGTGCTTGTCGGCGCCAAGCGCCAGTGGCGGCGGTCGGAGCAGCATGAGAAGACGACAACTCGACGGGGGAGCTCGGTCTCTCTGTTTGCACGCCTTGCACCAGCGTGCAGATCGCCAGAGAAGCTCATCGGTGTGCTAGTCGATGGTGAGCGTCGATGGCGGTAGTTGGAGCAGCACGAGAAGACGGCGACTCGATGGGACCTCGGGGCAGTCGGAGCAGCGCGGGGAGGCGGTGGACTCGATGGGAGCTCGGGAGGAGCACGAAGAGCGATTTCTCTCAAGGATCCAGATCCTGCAACAGAGCCGTTGTTGCGATGAGAGAGATTGCACCAATGGGCTAGTTGCAAAAACTTGTGGTGGTGGCCATGAGGCACGTGGCGTGCAGAGAAGGGGGCGGACGCCAGCCTGCCCTCCGCCGGGTGATTTATAACATTTCCCAAAACAAAAAGAAACAAAAAAATCCAGAAAAATGAAAACCAAAAATGAAACAAAATAAGCCAAAGGAGAAAAGAAAATGAAAAAAAAACTGAAGAAACAAATGAAAAAACCCGGAGAAGAAAAAAAACAAAAGAAAACGAAAAAAACAGAGAAAAACTGGCTCTTTTTCTCTATAAGTAGGGCGCGTCCTAGTATTCATCATGAACACGGTGCTAACCTAGTGGTTAGCTTCGCTACTCCTCATCGAGGAGACCCAGGTTTGAATCCTGGGTCGACCCCCTCTGCACGCTTCCTTTTTCTCTTCGTTATTTCTTCTAAGTGCACTCTATTGGACTGGTCTGTTACTGTAGCATTCAACGCGAGGGTTCCTTTCTGGCTTGCATTGCTTAATGCGAGATATAGTCGGGGTGCTGCTGCTACCGCTCGCGTCGCCCGCGCACATGGGCCTGGCCCAGCGAGCGCAAGTAGAGATAGCGACAACACATGTCGCATGCCGTGAGGGTATTTCTTTGGCCGAGGATCTTATGCTACAAACTTTGTTGTAATATCAGACTCAAAGCAGGTGGTGCAAGACATCCAAGAAGGCAACCAAGAAATGAATGGAGCTATCATTAAGGAGATTAGATTTTGAGCAAGTTTTGTAATTTCTCTTTTGAAGGGCATGCTGCGAATACCAATGCCCATAGCCTAGCAAGGTTTTCACTTTCCCTCGATCATTAGTGCCATGTGTGGCTTGGCCAACCACATGATCCAGCTTGTATCCCACAACATGTGGACTTTGATCAATAAACTTTGCTCTACCCCTAAAAAAATGTCTATTTTTTTGTTCATTCCAGTTCTTATATTTATTTCTGGTGAGTTTATTTTTAATTTGAAGAAATTAATGAATACAAAAAAAGTTGTGAATACAAAATATGTTCACACGAATTCAAAAAATATTAGTGAATCCGAAAAATGTTTGTGAATTCAAAAAATATTCATGAATTCAGAAAAATGATAGAGGATTCAAAAATTTGATGTGGATTCATAAAAATGATCGCGAAAATTCAAAACTGGTCAGTGGATTTCAAAAAATGTTCACGAAATTCAACAAATTTCACGGATTTAAAAAAATGTTTGTAAATTAAAAAATGTTTGAGGTTTGAAAAAAGTTTGTGAATTTGAAAAAACATAATTTTAAATGTTCAGAAATTAAAAAAAAATGCAAATTTAAAAAGTGTTCATGAATTTGAAAAGAAAAACAATTAAAATAAAAACCGCAGCATAGCCAAAAAAATTAGGAAAACCAACAGAAAAAACCGGCTCAGAAGTTTCCCAATCCTTTCTAAAATCGCCCTCAGGGAACACTCGATCGCGCATGATGGGTCGGCCCGCTAGCGAGCGCGCGTAGGCGATGGCTCGCTAGTGCTCGCAGTGGGCGACACATAGCATTTGTGCACCATATTGACTACGTCACCATAATAACCGTTCATATGGCAATCATGGTCTAAAAGGCCGCTCTAGGAGAATCGTCATACACCCCTCGACTTATATAATGTATAAAAGACGCTCTATTTCGAGCCCATGAGCCTCCATGTTTAGAGGTTGTGGCACTAATATGTGGCAGCAGCAGCAGACCTATATAATGTATAAAAGTCGCAGCAGCCAAGCCCCAAGCCCCCCCTCCCCTGCCCCCCGCGCATGCGAGGTCACTTCCAAACGGCGGAAGAGCCTGCAGCTCAAAGTTATAACTGCTAGCGAACGTAGTTTAAATGGTTGTTCAAATCCTTGTTGACATCTAGTACGAAAAACTTACATTGTTGAGGTGGGGGAAGGAATGGGTCCTATAATCAATGACAGGTCCAAATAGGATATACTCTCTCCTTCCCATAATATAAGAGCGTTTTTGAAAGAAGAAAAAATGAGACCAACCCAAGGGCTAACCCTCATTGGCTTTTTTTATAGGAGAAACTCCGTGAGCGCGCGAGTCAGAGCCGAGGCTCGAACCCGGGCGGGCTGGCTGCAACTCCAGCAGCTCAGCCAACGGGTCGACGCCTCGTCCTCTAGTGTAGAATCAAAAACGTTCTTATATTATGGGACGGATGGAGTAGTTTTTTAAGCTACGCATATGGTGTTTTTGAGTTTGCGCGACAGCATCGGCAGCCTCCAGATTATCATGAAGCACGCTCCATACGACACAAGGCGATCAATGTCATGTCGAAAATCTCCTAGAGTTGCTCTACAATCACTACAACATTTCACATGCGTATGTAGCAAACGATTCACGAGCCTACAGCATGTCAGACCCGGAAAGTGGAAGGTGGGAGGCTCCTCCATGGAAGGTGGCCGAACCGATCGCATATACTTTTTCAACACGGAGAAGAAAAAGACTTTCACAACAACGGGATATATATCATCCCGGCCGTCCGTTTCAAGCCTCGACGCGCCTGTCATCGCACGACACAGAAGACAGAACCCCCAACCACGACCGGCGACCGGCGACCGCGCACCGCCCGGCCCAGATCTCCGCCCGCCGGCAGCGACCATGGAGACGGCCAAGGCTTCAGGCGAGGAGCCGGCCCTCGGCATCCCGTACAACCCGGCGCAGGCCCAGGGCAGCTACTACCCGCCGGACCCCTACGCGGCGGGGAGGGTGCCGCCGAACGCGATCTACGCCGGCGCGCCCAAGGGGGTGCCCCTGCAGCACACCATGTTCCGCGACACGCCCGCCCCCTTCCACTGCCAGTCCTGCGGCGACGCCGCCGTCACCTCCGTCCGGTCAGGAACCCCCGAATCCCCCCCCCCCCCCCCCCCCCCCCCTTTTTTTTTTCTGTTTCTCCTCCCTTGTTATCTCGCACCGTTATCTGGGGCAATACACGACCTCTATGAGGTTTACGCGCGATTTGAGGATGAGATTCTTAGTGATTTGTGGATTGATCGAACCGAATTTAGTTTAAGCCGTGGGCATATTCATTGGTGCGTCCCGAGGGCTAGCTTGATTCCAGTGAAAAGAGTGGAGAACGGTGTTGTTCTGATGATAGATAGGGATGGTAGTTAGAGATGATGGTTATTTCGAAGTCTAGTGCGACGTAGAGGTAGTTTCTATTATCTCTGGATTGTCAAATGGGACGAGCTTGATCCTTGAGGTGTTTTTCATGGTGTTATATTTATATAATCAGGGTCCTTGTTCATCTTGACGTGCGGGGCAGCCTTGGTTGGAAAGAGGAATTGTTGCTGCGTTGATTGTTCTGTCAAACTCTTCAAAGTTTATTAGTGGGAGACTCATGAGGATTGACGCTTATTGTGAAGTGGAGTTAGAGAAAATCTTAACTATTAAAGTGGAGTTCCATTCTGGTCGCATTCTTTTTACTCTTATGATTCTGACTTCCATTTGGGTAATATTTAGCTTAGATGGATTCAAGTTTAATTTAGTGAACAAAATTTTGTGTGAAGATCTTACTTCCTTATTCTGTTTTTCTGATGCTAGGTAACATTAGGCAGCTCTGCAACTTCTTTGCCCCGCATCTTAGAGCACCTGAATTTCTTTTTGATATTCTGCATTGATGTCCTGGTTGATGGTGCAATATGATATAAAATGTTGCCTTTTTTCACGTCCCTACCGATCCGAGATACCAGAGGAGACAAATAAAATCAGTAAAGGAAGATAAAGAAAACAATATGTTTTGTTTTACATTGTCAAACATCACACATGCACATTACCCTAGCCATACACGTTCAAAAACTAGAAAACCAAATTAAGCAATGTCTCTAGCTTCGATTTGAATGATTGAAGTGATTTTCCTATGGATAAAATGGAATGGCATATGGTGGTTCACTCGAGTCCACCCTCTAGGGTATCCTCCTAGAGTACCTACTGATATCCCGCTAACCTTAAAAGGTCCTCCTGGGCACTCAAGATGGATCTTCCCTCTACTGAAGATATCCTGATGACCATCAAAGAATCCCCTGGCAAGGGTGCCCCGCAATCATCAACCTTTTATGCCATCTTGTGCTCCTCTTATCACTAGAATGTATGAATGATTTCTGAATGCTAAAAATCAGAAGACCTGACTCTAACATAGAAACATTGTAGTTATCTCCAGTTTTAGTGGGTAACAGGACAAGAGATGGTACCTAGTGATATTGTGAGGGATACGTGACATTGTGGTTGCCTCGCTGTGCAATTTGAGTGGGTGGGTGGGGGGGTGGGGGGGGGGGAGGGTTGTGTGACCGTCGACCATCATGATTTTTCAATTTTTTGTGATAGTACGTAGCTGCAAATGTCTTTGTGGAACAACAATGTTTTGTTATCATTCAGTTTAGCTTGTCTATCCTACTTGTTTATTTGATTGCTAATAAGCACTCTTGTAGTTTTGCTTGCTGAAGTGTGAATAGATAGAATAGATAGGCAAGGGAGACGTGAACGCAATATTCCTTGTAGTACTTGCCGTGATAGTGAAATGTAATTGAAATCATTGATGCTAAGCCTTTTTTGTTACACATTGAACAGGTCAAAGCCGAGCGTCGCATCAGTTGTGGCTTGCATGATGCCGTTCTTCCTGGGCGTGTGCTTCCTGTGCCCCTCCATGGACTGCCTCTGGCACAAACAGCACTACTGCCCCAGCTGTGGAGAAATGGTTTGGCATCATATCCATTTCATGTATCTTGTTTTCTTGAGCTTCTGCTTCTGTGTAATCCTTTTTTCCTCTGATGAACTCTGCAGGTGGCTGAGTTCAAGAAGGACGATCCATGCATCGTCATCGACCCAACCAGCTGGACCGAGCCAAGCTTTGCCGTGCCTGCGTAGTGCCCTCGCATGAGCTGCCTGATATGACTGAATATATGATATATAGTTTCCAACCGTGCGGTATTCTTGTGTGTGATCTGTGCATTAGTGTATGCTTATCATGTACTAGCAAAACTGTTGTTGTTTCTAAGTTTATGTCCATCTTCTGCTGGGTAATGTGTTCTTCTCTTTGGATTGGCACGAATGTGTATCCGACAACCTAGTGGGATTCTTTCTCATGGGCCATTGTCTTCAGATTTTTTTTTCCTTTTTAGTTATTGCTATTATGTTTAGATATTACTATTATGTTCTTGCATTGACTTGGCATTGACGATTTACCGCGAAAATACCACGAATGCAACCAGGCATGATAAGCTATTCTCGCAACCGGACACTTGATGGCATTTTGTGGATTGATGCGCTCACATATATTGGAACCAAAAGTGGTTCTCATAATCTCATTAATGCAACCAAAAGTGGTTCTCATAATCTCATTAATGCATTTCGGGGAACACTATGGGCATGTTTTGGTTCATAGCTAGACTTTACCATATACGTGTACCTTTACTAATATTTGTGGCAAGACAAAAAAGAAAGTGGGGTGAACCTGCTGATCATAGCAACCGTGGCAAGATTTGGCAAAAATATGTGCATATATATAATAAAACTGGGACAGAATTTGTTTGGTCATAGCTAAGTGTGGCGGAATTTAGCAATGTGTGGATACAAACCAAACATGCCCTATTACTTTACGAGGCGTTGTCACAAAGTCTGAGCCCCAGGTCATCCTTCCGCAAGTTCAGAGCATCTTGAACACGTTTGTTGAACCTTTTTGAAGCACTAATTTTGTTTCTTTATATTTGTATGGAATTTTTACATGCAGTTAGAACATTCGAACATTTTGCGGGGAAAAGCATATCTTTTGCTATTTTGAAAATTTATTGTTCTTCCAGGTGCATGTGAGATCGAAAACAGAATTGGGTATCCTAGGGTCTGATATGCTTTTTCTCTTGAAAAGGAAAATCAAACATTAAATTCCATCAAAAAATATCAAACATTAAATGGCAGTGGGCCTGCTTGAAAAAACGGTTAGATCATCAAACATTGGACCTATAGGAATGAAAGCTAGTTGAATGATAGAGGGGGGGTCCTGCATGACATGTCTTTATTTCCAAAGACAATGGACTTTTTGTTCCAGGAGCACATATGCACGAATAGTATAAAATCCAAAAAAAAAAAGATAAAAGGATTCAAAATATGATTTTTTTTTTAGAACAAACATGGTTGAATGTGCTACTTGCGTTCAAATTTTTGCGATGAATACAACAACAACAAAGCCTTTAGTCCCAAACAAGTTGGGGTAGGCTAGAGGTGAAAACCCATAAGATCTCGCGACCAACTCATAGTTCTAGCACATGGATAGCAAGCTTCCACGCACCGCTGTCCATGGTTAGTTCTTTGTGATGGAAATATGCCCTAGAGGCAATAATAAAGTTGTTATTATTTTATATTTCCTTGTTCATGATAAAGGTTTATTATTCATGCTAGAATTGTATTGACCGGAAACTTAAATACATGTGTGAATACATAAACAAATACCGTGTCCCTAGTGAGCCTCTACTAGACTAGCTCGTTGATCAAAGATGGTTAATGTTTCCTAACCATAGACATGAGTTGTCATTTGATAACGGGATCACATCATTAGGAGAATGATGTGATGGACAAGACCCATCTGTTAGCTTAGCATATGATCGTTCTGTTTATTGCTACTGCTTTCTTGAATGTCAAATACATGTTCCTCCGACCATGAGATCATGCAACTCCCGGATAACGGAGGAATACCTTGTGTGCTATCAAACGTCACAACGTAACTGGGTGATCATAAAGATGCTCTACAGGTATCTCCGAAAGTGTTTGTTGAGTTGGCATGGATCGAGACTGGGATTTGTCACTCCGTGTTTCGGAGAGGTATCTCTGGGCCCTCTCGGTGATGCACATCATAAGAAGCTTGCAAGCAAAGTGACTAAGGAGTTAGTTACGAGATGATGTATTACGGAACGAGTAAAGAGACTTGCCGGTAACGATATTGAACTAGGTATGGAGATACCGACGATCGAATCTCGGGCAAGTAACATACCGACGGACAAAGGGAATTGCGTATGTTGTCATTGCGGTTCGACCGATAAGATCTTCGTGGAATATGTAGGAAACAATATGAGCATCCAGGTTACGCTATTGGTTATTGACCGGAGAGGCGTCTCAGTCATGTCTACATCATTCCCGAACCCGTAGGGCCCGCACGCTTAACGTTCGTTGACGATATAGTGTTATATGAGTTATGTGAATTGGTAACCGAATGTTGTTCGGAGTCCCGGATGAGATCCCGGACGTCACGAGGAGTCTCGGAATGGTCGAGAGGTAAAGATTTATATATGGGAAGTCATATTTTGGGTTCCGAAAAAAGGTGCAGTTTTTTCGGTATTGTACCAGGAAGCTTCCAGAAGGTTCCGGAGGATTCCGGAGGGGTCCGGAAGTCCACAAATGGGTCCACCACGTCCCAAGGGCTGGCATGGGCTAAGGGGAGGCGCCCTGGCCTTATTGGGCCAGGCGCACCAAGTCCTCAAAAGCCCACACAGCTAGGGAAGGAAAAAGGAGAGTCCTAGTAGGAATAGGATTGGACTTTGGAGTCCAAGTCCACGTGGTACTATTCACGTGGTACTGTTCACGTGGCACTATTCCTTCTACTCCAAGCCCCTACACATATATAAATAGAGGAGAGGGGGCGCCCCAAAAGAGACACAACATTGTCTTAGCCGTGTGCGGCGCCCCCCTCCACAGTTCCGTCCCTCGGTCATATTTTTGTAGTGCTTGGGCGAAGCCCTGCGGAGATAGCATCACCATCACCGTCACCACGCCGTCATGCTGTCGGAACTCATCCACTACCTCGCCGTCTTGCTGGATCAAGAAGTCGAGGACGTCACCGAGCTGAACGTGTGTTGAACGCGGAGGTGCCGTACGTTCGGTACTCGGTCGGTTCTAACGCCTCCGTTTACGGTCTACGAGGGTACGTAGACACACTCCCCCTCTCGTAGCTATGCATCTCCATGGATAGATCTTGCGTGTGCGTAGATTTTTTTTTGTTTTCCATGCAACGTTCCCCAACAGTGGCATCATGAGCCAGGTCTATGCGTAGATGATATGCACGAGTAGAACACAAAGAGTTGTGGGCGGTGATCGTCATACTGCTTACCACCAACGTCTTATTTTGATTCGGCGGCATTGTGGGATGAAGCGGCCCGGACCAACCTTACATGTCCACGTACATGAGACCGGTTCCACCGATTGCCGTGCAACCAGTTTTGCATAAAGGTGGCTGGCGGGTGTCTGTTTCTCCTACTTTAGTTGAATCGAATTTGACTACGGCCGGTCCTTGAAGAAGGTTAAAACAGCAAACTTAATAATTCACCGTTGTGGTTGTTTTTCCGTAGGTAAGAACGGTTCTTGCTAGAAACCCGTAGCAGCCACGTAAAACTTGCAACAACAAGTAGAGGACGTCTAACTTGTTTTTGCAGGGTATGCTGTGATGTGATATGGTCAAGACATGATGTGATATATGTTATTGTATGAGATGATCATGTTTTGTAATTTATCGGCAACCGGCAGGAGCCTTATGGTTGTCTCTTTATTGTATGAGATGCAAGCGCCATGTAATTGCTTTACTTTATCACTATGCGTTAGCAATAGTTGTAGAAGCAATAGTTGGCGAGACGACCACGACGCAACGATGGAGATCAAGGTGTCGAGCTGGTGACGATGGAGATCATGACGATGCTTTGGAGATGGAGATCAAAAGCACAAGATGATGATGGCCATATCATGTCACATATTTTGATTGCATGTGATGTTTATCCTTTATGCATCTTATTTTGCTTAGAACGACGGTAGCATTATAAGATGATCCCTTCACTAAATTTCAAGATAAAAGTGTTCTCCCCGAGTATGCACCGTTGCTAAAGTTCGTCGTTTCGAAGCACCTCGTGATGATCGGGTGTGATAGATTCTACGTTCACATACAACGGGTGTAAGTCAGTTTTACACAAGCAGAATACTTGGGTTAAACTTGACGAGCCTAGCATGTACAAACATGGTCTCGGAACACTGGAGACCGAAAGGTCGAACATGAGTCATATAGTAGATATGATCAACATGGAGATGTTCACCATTGATGACTATCCCATCTCACGTGATGATCGGACATGGGTTAGTTGATTTTGGATCATGTATCACTTAGTTAACTTGAGGGATGTTAATTTAAGTGGGAGTTCATTAGTAATTTGATTAATTGAACTTAAATTTATCATGAACTTAGTCCTGATAGTATTTGCAAATTATGTTGTAGATCAATAGCTCGCGTTGTAGCTCCCCTGTTTTTGATACGTTCCTAGAGAAATCTTAGTTGAAAGATGATGGTAGCAATCACACGGACTGGGTCCGTAACTTGAGGATTATCCTCATTGCTGCACAGAAGAATTATGTCCTTGATGCACCGCTAGGTGACAGACCTGTTGCAGGAGCTGATGCAGACGTTATGAACGTTTGTCATACTCGATCTGATGACTACTTGATAGTTTAGTGCACCATGTTGTACGGCTTAGAATCGGGGCTTCAAAGACGTTTTGAACGCCATGGAACATAAGAGATGTTCCAAGAGCTGAAATTGGTATTTCATGCTCACGCCCGTGTTGAGAGTTATGAGACCTCTGACAAGTACTTTGCCTACAAGATGGTGGAGAATAGCTCAACCAGTGAGCATGTGCTCAGAATGTCTGGGTGCTACAATCGCTTGAATCAAGTGGGAGTTAATCTTCCAGATAAGAAAGTGATTGACAGATTTCTCCAGTCACTATCACCAAGCTACTAGAGCTTCGTGATGAAACTATAATATGCAAGGGACGACGAAAACGATTCCCAAGCTCTTCGCGATGCTGAAATCGGCGGAGGTAGAAATCAAGAAGGAGCATCAAGTGTTGATGGTTAACAAGACCACTAGTTTCAAGAAAAAGGGCAAGGGAAAGAAGGGGAACTTCAAAAAGAACGGCAAGCAAGCTGCCGCTCCCACGAAGAAACCCAAAGTTGGACCCAAGCCTGAAACTGAGTGCTTCTACTGCAAAGGAATTGGTCACTGGAAGCGGAACTGCCCCAAGTATTTGGCAGATAAGAAGGATGGCAAAGTGAACAAAGGTATATTTGATATACATGTTATTGATATGTACCTCACTAGTGCTCGTAGCAGCGTCTGGGTATTTGATACCGATTCAGTTGCTAATATTAGTAACTTGAAGCAGGAGCTGCAGAGTAACGGAGACTAGCTGAGGGCGAGGTGACGATATGTGTTGGAAGTGTCTCCAAGATTGATATGATCAATATCGACACGCTCGTAATACCTTCGGGATTAGTATTAAACCTAAATAATGGTTATTTGGTGCTTGCGTTGAGCATAAAACATTATATCTAGATATTGTTTATTGCAAGACGGTTATTCATTTAAGTCAGAGAATAATGGTTATTCTGTTTATATGAATAATATCCCTCGTGATCATGCACCCTTGTGAATGGTTTATTCTTGTTGAATCTCGATCGTAGTGATACACATATTCATAATATTGATGCCAAAAGATGCAAAGTTCATAATGATAGTGCAACATACTTGTGGCATTGCCTTTTAGGTCATATTGGTGTAAAGCGCATGAAGAAACTCCATGCGGATGAACTTTTGGAATCTCTTGATTATGAATCATTTGATACTTGCGAACCATGCCTCATGGGCAAGATGACTAAAACTCCGTTCTCCGGAACAATGGAGCGAGCTACTGATTTGTTGGAAATAATACATACCGATGTATGCGGTCCGATGAATGTTGAAGCACGCGGCGGGTATCGTTATTTTCTAACCTTCACAGATGATTTGAGTATATATGGGTATATCTACTTGATGAAACACAAGTCTGAAACATTTGAAAAGTTCAAAGATTTTCAGAGTGAAGTAGAGAATCATCGTAACAAGAAAATAAAGTTTCTACGATCCGATCGCGGAGGCGAATATTTGAGTTACGAGTTTGGCCTTCATTTAAGAAAATGTGGAATTGTTTCACAACTCACGCCACCTGGAACACCACAGCGTAATGGTGTGTCCGAACGTCGTAACCGTACTTTATTGGATATGGTGCGTTCTATGATGTCTCTTACCGATTTGCCACTATCGTTTTGGGGTTCTGCATTAGAGACAGCTACATTCACGTTAAATAGGGCACCGTCTAAATCCGTTGAGACGACACCGTATGAACTGTGGTTTGGCAAGAAACCCAAGCTGTCATTTTTTAAAGTTTGGAGATGCGATGCTTATGTGAAAAAGCTTCAACCTGATAAGCTCGAACCCAAAGCGAAGAAGTGTGTCTTCATAGGATACCCTAAAGAAACAATTGGGTACACCTTCTACCACAGATCCGAAGGCAAGGTCTTTGTTGCCAAGAATGAGTCCTTTCTAGAGAAGGAGTTTCTCTCGAAATAAGTGAGTGGGAGGAAAGTAGAACTTGATGAGGTAATTGTACCTTCTCTCGAATTGGAAAGTAGCTCATCAGAGAAAACCGTTCCCGTGATGCCTACACCAATAAGAGAAGAAGGTAATGATAAAGATCATGAAACTTCAGATCAAGTTACTACTGAACTTCGTAGGTCGACCAGAGTACGTTCCGCACCAGAGTGGTACGGTAATCCTGTTCTGGAAGTTATGTTGTTAGACAACGGCGAACCTACAAACTATGAAGAAGCTATGATAAGCCCGGATTCCAACAAATGGCTTGAGGCCATGAAATCTGAGATAGGATCCATGTATGAGAACAAAGTATGGACTTTGGTGGACTTGCCCAATGATCGGCAAGCCATTAAGAATAAATGGATCTTTAAGAGGAAGACAGACACTAATGGTAATATCACTGTCTACAAAGCTCGACTTGTCGCGAAAGGTTTTCGACAAGTTCAAGGGATTGACTACGATGAGACTTTCTTACCCGTAGCGATGCTTAAGTCTGTCCGAATCATGTTAGCAATTGCCGCATTTTATGATTATGAAATCTAGCAAATGGATGTCAAAACTGCATTCCTTAATGGGTTTCTCAAAGAAGAGTTGTATATGATGCAACCAGAAGGTTTTGTCGATCCTAAGGGTACTAACAAAGTGTGCAAGCTCCAGCGATCCATCTATGGACTGGTGCAAGCATCTCGGAGTTGGAATATACGCTTTGATGAGGTGATCAAAGCATATGGTTTTATACAGACTTACGGTGAAGCCTGTATTTACAAGAAAGTGAGTGGGAGCTCTATTGCATTTCTAATATTATATGTGGATGACATATTGTTGATTGGAAATGATATAGAATTTCTGTATGGCATAAAAGGATACTTGAATAAGAGTTTTTCAATGAAAGACCTCGGTGAAGCTGCTTATATATTGGGCATCAAGATCTATAGGGATAGATCAAGACGCTTGATAAGACTTTCAATGATTACATACCTTGACAAGATTTTGAAGGAGTTCAAAATGGATCAGTCAAAGAAGGAGTTCTTGCCTGTATTGTAAGGTGTAAAGTTGAGTAAGACTCAAAGCTCGACCACGGCAGAAGATAGAGAGAGAATGAAAGTCATTCCCTATGCCTCAGCCATAGGTTCTATAATGTATTCCATGCTGTGTACCACACCTAATGTGTGCCTTGCCACGTGTCTGGCAAAGGGGGTACAAGAGTGATCCAGGAGTGGATCACTGGACAACGGTCAAAATTATCCTTAGTAACTAGAGGACTAAGTAAATGTTTCTCGATTATGGAGGTGATAAAGAGTTCGTCGTAAAGGGTTACGTCGATGCAAACTTTGACACCGATCTGGATAACTCTGAGTAGCAAACCGGATACGTATAATGGAGCATTCATTTGGAATAGCTCCAAGTAAAGCGTGATAGCGGCATCTACAGTATGACATAAGGATTTGCAAAGTACACACGGATCTGAATGTTGCAGACCCATTGACTAAAATTCTCTCTCACGAGCAAAACATGATCACACCTTAGAACTCTTTGAGTGTTAATCACATGGTGATGTGAACTAGATTATTGACTCTAGTAAACTCTTGGGTGTTAATCACATGGCGATGTGAACTAGATTATTGACTCTAGTGCAAGTGGGAGACTGATGGAAATATGCCCTAGAGGCAATAATAAAGTTGTTATTATTTTATATTTTCTTATTCATGATAAAGGTTTATTATTCATGCTAGAATTGTATTGACAGGAAACTTAAATACATGTGTGAATACATAAACAAATACCGTGTCCCTAGTGAGCCTCTACTAGACTAGCTCGTTGATCAAAGATGGTTAAGGTTTCCTAACCATAGACATGAGTTGTCATTTGATAACGGGATCACATCATTAGGAGAATGATGTGATGGACAAGACCCATCTGTTAGCTTAGCATATGATCGTTCTGTTTATTGCTACTGCTTTCTTGAATGTCAAATACATGTTCCTCCGACCATGAGATCATGCAACTCCCGGATACCGGAGGAATACCTTGTGTGCTATCAAACATCACAACGTAACTGGGTGATCATAAAGATGCTCTACAGGTATCTCCGAAAGTGTTTGTTGAGTTGGCATGGATCGAGACTGGGATTTGTCACTCCGTGTTTCGGAGAGGTATCTCTGGGCCCTCTCGGTAATGCACATCATAAGAAGCTTGCAAGCAAAGTGACTAAGGAGTTAGTTACGAGATGATGTATTACGGAACGAGTAAAGAGACTTGCCGGTAACGAGATTGAACTAGGTATGGAGATACCGACGATCGAATCTCGGGCAAGTAACATACCAACGGACAAAGGGAATTACGTATGTTGTCATTGCGGTTCGACCGATAAGATCTTCGTGGAATATGTAGGAACCAATATGAGCATCCAGGTTCCGCTATTGGTTATTGACCGGAGAGGCGTCTCAGTCATGTCTACATCATTCCCGAACCCGTAGGGTCCGCACGCTTAACGTTCGTTGACGATATAGTGTTATATGAGTTATGTGAATTGGTAACCGAATGTTGTTCGGAGTCCCGGATGAGATCCCGGACGTCACGAGGAGTCTCGGAATGGTCGAGAGGTAAAGATTTATATATGGGAAGTCATATTTTGGGTTCCGGAAAAAGGTGCAGTTTTTTCGGTATTGTACCGGGAAGCTTCCAGAAGGTTCAGGAGGATTCCGGAGGGGTCCGGAAGTCCACAAGTGGGTCCACCACGTCCCAAGGGCTGGCATGGGCTAAGGGGAGGCGCCCTGGCCTTATTGGGCCAGGCGCACCAAGTCCTCAAAAGCCCACGCAGCTAGGGAAGGAAAAAAGGAGAGTCCTAGTAGGAATAGGATTGGACTTTGGAGTCCAAGTCCACGTGTGTACTATTCACGCGGTACTGTTCACGTGACACTATTCCTTCTACTCCAAGCCCCTACACATATATAAATAGAGGAGAGGGGGCGCCCCAAAAGAGACACAACATTGTCTTAGCCGTGTGCGGCGCCCCCCTCCACAGTTCCGTCCCTCGGTCATATTTTCGCAGTGCTTGGGCGAAGCCCTGCGGAGATAGCATCACCATCACCGTCACCACGCCGTCGTGCTGCCGGAACTCATCCACTACCTCGCCGTCTTGCTGGATCAAGAAGTCGAGGACGTCACCGAGCTGAACGTGTGCTGAACACGGAGGTGTCGTACGTTCGGTACTCGGTCGGTTGGATCGTGAAGTTGTTCGACGACATCAACCGCGTTGTTCTAACGCTTCCGCTTACGGTCTACGAGGGTACGTAGACACACTCCCCCTCTCGTAGCTATGCATCTCCATGGATAGATCTTGCGTGTGCATAGAATTTTTTTTGTTTTCCATGCAACGTTCCCCAACACTTTGGTGACACTCCAGTCCTTCATATCTCTCTGGAAAAAATTGATGCTTTGAAGAAGTTGTTTCTGAAAGCATTTTTGAGCACTGATTATGTTTTATTTGTATCCAGGCCAGCATGAATACTGTTTATTAAAAAAAAATTACACATACGCAAAACACTAAGCAATGTTTGTTGAAAAGAAGAAAAAAAAAATCCAAATTCCTTGTTATTTTTCCAGATTTTACTGTTCATGGCAAGTGCTTATAAGCTCCAGAGAGCAGAGTAGCACTTTCGAAATGCGGTTACTTTTTGAATACCAATGAAAGTGAAGGAGATGAACATTGAAGAGAACATATGAAGGACAAAAGTGAATGACTACTCATCTGTAAAAAGAAAAGAAAACGTAAATCAAAGAAAGATGCATTCCGTTGCCTTCTTTTTGCGAAAATAATCAGATCTATTATGTAAGTTCATCGGAAGTACAAAGCATCTCAAACAAAATAAAAATTACATCGAGATTCCGAGACCACCGAACGCCCACTACTACTGCCAGAACGAGCCGCCGACGCGCCGTTGTCGTTGCTCCCTTACCGGAGCCGGCTTGACCTTGTCGATGACAACCGGAAAGTCTTCATGCAGGTGCCCCTAAGGAGTAGGGCCTTGGAGCCGCAGTTGTCGCCGTTGAACTCTTGCATAGACTTGAAACACCTGACGCCGCCACATGATGAAAAACCCTAACCTCACCGCCCCAAGGAGACGACAAGAATCTACGCCGGAGCACCGTCCAACAGAGGAACACAAGGAGGATCGAAGCTTGGAAGACAAACTCGAATAAGAAGCGCCGCCATCCGCCCGAGCGTCGCGACTGTGAGGACTAAAAAACCGTAACCTAAACTACTAACCGTAGCAGAGGCATCGGAATTCTCCTCCCCGCCACCAGCCGCAAGCAGAGGGGAGGTGAATTCATGGGCTCGCCGATAAAGTCCGATGGGAAGAGTCTACCCTAGGCGTCAAGGGTTAGGTTCTTAACCCTACCCGTCCAGACCGACATGGCCTTCCTAAAACGTTCTTATATTGTGAGACGGAGGGAGTATATAAGACTTTACTGGGAAAAACACTCTCACAAAAAGCACTCCCAAAAAACGTTCCCCGATATTGCGGTCCAAAGAATAAGACTTTTCCTTTTCAAGAAGAAGAGAGAAAAAGAAGACTTGGGTTGAGTAATGAGCGAGTGAGTGTGTGGATTCCTCCCCGCATTTGGCGGAATTCCACCACCAGTCCAGTCCGATCCGATCTACGCGCGCGGCGACCGACACGGCCGAATTTCATGGGCGCCCGTGCCTCCTGTTTCTCCCGCCTCTGCTGCTGCTGGATCTCCTTCCCCTCCTCCGATCCCCGTCCCCCGCGTCCTCCTCCGACTCCAGCCGCCGCCGGAGCAGCCTACCTCCCCTGCCCAGGCATGGACACGGAGACGGGGCCGGGGACGGTGACGACGGAGGCCCACCGCCCCCCGCAGCCGCGGATGCCGTACGCCGACGCGGACCGCACCCTCCGCGCGCTCGCCGCCGCCGCCGAGGGCTTCGGCCGCCGCGCCATCGGGGGCCTCCACGGCGCCCTCTACCACGTCACCTCCCTCCAAGGTCCCCCTCCTATCACCCACCCTTCCACTATCGCTCTGGAATTCCACTAGCAATTGGGGATGAATCCATGAACTGACCGATCCATTCGTGGCGCGCAGACGACGGGCACGGGACGCTGCGGGAGGCGTGCCGGGCCAAGGAGCCGCTGTGGATCGTCTTCGAGGTGTCCGGCGACATCCACCTCCACACCTACCTCCGGGTCTCCTCCCACAAGACCATCGACGGCCGGGGCCAGCGGGTGAGGCTCACCGGCAAGGGGCTCCAGCTCAAGGACTGCCACCACGTCATCGTCTGCAACCTCCAGTTCGAGGCCGGGCGCGGCCACGACGTCGACGGCATCCAGATCAAGCCCGGCTCCACCAACATCTGGATCGACCGCTGCTCCCTCGCCGACTACGACGACGGCCTCATCGACATCACGCGCCAGAGCACCGACATCACCGTCTCCAGGTCCTTCCCTTTTTCTACTGTCCCTCCTGACACCAACTAAATTTCTGTGTACAACATCACGCGATCTTCAGTTCTTCACTCGTTTCGTTTGATAATTGTGCTGATGAACATGTGACTGTGGTGCTGCACAGATGCCACTTTGCAAGGCATGACAAGACGATGCTCATCGGCGCAGACCCCACGCACGTCGACGACAGGTGCATCAGGGTGACCATCCACCACTGCTTCTTCGACGGCACGCGGCAGAGGCACCCGCGCCTGCGCTTCGGCAAGGTCCACCTCTACAACAACTACACCAGGGACTGGGGCATATACGCCGTCTGCGCCAGCGTCGAAGCGCAGGTAGCTCATTTCAATGCACAGTTCCAAATGCCTGCAACGGGCAACACTTACTTGGAGATCATCAATTTCTACTGAATCAATCAATACCTCCATTTGCAGATTGTATCCCAGTGCAACATATACGAAGGAGGACATAAGAAGACGGTCTTCAAGTACATGCCGGAGAAGGTACCTGCATCTTCAGACAAGATGATATGATGCTGAGCATTTGCATGCATCCTAGTTACAGCTACTGATGAATGCTGCTGCAGGCTGCCGACAGAGAAGAGACGGCGGCCGGGTGGATCAGGTCGGAGGGCGACGCGTTCCTGCACGGGGCGCTGCCGTGCCTGGTCGACGGCCCGGGCGCCGAGTGCGTCTTCAGGCCGGAGGAGTACTACGACAAGTGGACGATGGAGGCGGCGTCGCCGGCGCTCAAGGAGGTCATTCAGCTCTGCGCTGGGTGGCAGCCTGTGCCCAGGCCCCCAGACTGCTAGCGCTGTAGATCATGGGAGTTCAGGTTCAGACCCAACAGCTGCAAACCTGAACGACCGATCCATTCGCGTAACTGTATGAGATTCTACTCGCTTATCCTCTGCTAGAATTGTAATGAACTCTTGGCGTGTGATACGATTGATCTTGAGTGATTAGAGCATGAAACTGTTATTCTGTAGAAGAGAGGATTTACAGTGGATAGGGGAAGCAAGTGGTTATTCCTAATGCAAATTAGTATTACCACAATAGTAGAAAATTAGAGCACGAAAAAGTTACTCTGCAGAAGAGAGAATTCACAGTGGTGAGAGGAAGCGAGTGGTCATTTTTCTAATGCAAATTAAAAACAAAGAGGTAAAAGAAGTAAAGGTTATCCGGTAGAAGACACAATTTATGGTAGAGGAAGCAATTGGTGATTTTTTAACGCAAATTAACATGGTAAAAAAAAACTGCAATCGATAGAGGAAGCAGATGGTAATTCTAATGCAAACTAGTACTGTAAACGCTCTTATATTTTTTCACGGAGGGAGCACGTATCAAAACTTACATTGGAAGCAATTGGTGATTTTTTAAATTGAAAGGTGGTGATTCCAGTGCAAATTTACAGTGTAGGAAGCATTTGGTGATTGTTAATGCAGATTCGCATAAAGAAAATCTTGCAATGGAGAGGAAGCAAGTGGTGATCCCGATGCAAATTAGGGTATCGAAATGGAAAAAGAAAAAAAAGAAATGCGACCACAGTGGGAGTCGAACCCACGACCTTCTGATCCGAAGTCAGACGCGCTAATCCACTGCGCTATGCGGTCACCTGATGTACTCACCATCCCTCTTTTCTATATAGATTCGTACAAATGAGAAAACTGATGAGAGCTATGGCTCACCAACGCAACAAACAAAAAAAACCCTGCTTATCACACCAACAAATCACCAGCTGATTACTGAATCCATGCTCGAAAATGCACATTACCCAGAAGGAAAAAAATGGCTGCTGCCATATATATAGATAATTACATTCTTTACCGTCGATTATCGTCACTGTATATAGAATATAGATACATGGAACTGGAATATTACATTTGCATCAGCCACCACTGCCTACCTGGGCTGGCATAAACAAACTACAGAGTTTTGCTTTCCACTAACAATTTTCATTCTTAAACCGAACAAGACCCAAAACACTAGCACTACTTTCACAAATCTCGACATTTCCCATGTCCGAAATCGCCAAAATGAACCTTCTTCCTTTTCCGATAAAGGGTGCTTTTATTATTTCAAAATGTAGCATGAAAGCTCCTCCCTTAGCCAAAAAGGTCCAGCAGGTACAGGTCAGCTATGGCTTCCTCCAGGAGATCCTCACCCAGCATGCTCCCAATGTCTTCCACAATCTCATCAGTGACATCCTCGCAGTCCAGCCACCCCACACCCATCAGCTTCTCCTCCTGGAAGCACTCCGTCTCGCGCCGTTGCAGGCGCACCCTCTCCCACACCTCCTCCACAATCCTCTCCATGTCCCATTCCATGCCCAGCCGGCACTTCCCTGCCAACCCCTGCTGACCGCCGCACTGCGTCCAACAGGCAACCACGTCGACGAGCACATCGTTCGCCAGGTCGAAGAGGAGCTGCCTCTCGGGCCGCGGCCACAGGATGAGCTCGCCGTACTTCCTTTCGAGCTCATCGTACGCATCACCGCGCGCCGGAGACCCCGATGATAGATAGCGTGCGCCGAGCAGAAGATCGTGCTCAGAACTCTGGTTGGCTAGAAATGTGAGCATGTCAGCCACATAAGAGAAGTCCCTCTCATCTTCATCCCGGAAAGTGCGGGACGTTGTCGGCGCGCTTTCGTTGACTAGCTCGCAGCTCGCGGCGGTTTCATCGTCGTCGCTGAACAAAGCGAGGTCGGTTCCGTCATCTGCGTCGTCCGTCGCCTCCATCTTGAGCAGCCGAAGTTGCATCCTGAGCCCTGTAGCAGACAAAAGTAAATCAAGTGAGTGATATGGACAGTGACAGGAAAGTGGTTTGGCAGTGTGCGTGTTTTTGCACTTGCCTTGAAGGTCTGCACTTATTTTCTCAAAACCTCCTGAACAACAGTCCTCGGCATCCACGGACGATCCAAGGACAGACACCGGACTCAGTTGTTCGTCTTCATTGGAGCTCACGACGGATACTAATTCTGTCAGATTCTCGGATGGAGCTTCATTATCATCACATCGATCGTGCCCATTCCCCTCAATCTGAGTGCAGCAGAACTATAAATTAGTAATTCATAGACCAACCAAAAACCCTCAGTTTACTGAACAGAGGGGTGGGAAATCATAAACCCATATAGTATATGCAAAGAAACATACTTCGAAGAAACTTGAGTCGCATAAAATGAACATACCTGAGATGCTGAGTATCTAGGACTAGGGACAATAAAATGGTCATCTGTTGCGAATGCCTGCTCTTGGTCCAGCATCATGTTCTGTGCAGAAGACTGAGCCTCCCCCTGCCATTCTGGAACTGCATGGCTTATATATAAATCGCGTTCAGCGCATAAACTATGGTCAGAATTTCCACCATGTACAAGTCTTCCTCCAGTTTCAGATAGCTCTGGCACTGCACTGGTGTAAGTTGGTTCTTCAAAATTCACATGGATCTCGCGTTCGGTCACCACACTTTGCACTTCATCCAGAGACTGCACATCGCTTTCATCAGAGCGATATGTCGAACTTCTGATTAACGATCTCCTTGGTCTGTCCTGATGCAAATCTTCAGAATTATAAGGCCCTGATTCGATGACGTTCTCTGCCATAGAATATTCACCATGCCTGCAACTTGCTTTTTTGCTGCTCGATTTTGGACTGCCTTGGTTGATGGATGAAGTAGAAACAGACTCCAACCTTGTTAAGCCACATATGTTATCATCTTTCCAGCCATCATTGCTACTGATACCAAGAGGATAACCACATGATCCTGGCATCACATCCCTATGCAACTCTCCTTCTGGCCATTGCCGGCAAGCTGCTGCCCCTGAAGTAAACTTTGAGGTCTCTTTGTCAGAGAGAGCAAGCATGTCCCCAAGTGTGCTGAATGTAGCATTAGCATCTTGTGATGGATGTTGATGTTGCTGGGTCGTCTTCCATCTGTCAGCTAGGCGTTTCCTTGCTTCCTTCCTAATCGATCTCTTAGCTGAATGTGTCGGTGAAGTCCCTGCGCAAGGACCATCCGAAGCATCATGTAGACCAGAAGATCTTTGCAATGCTGCCGAACTTTTTAGCTTAGCCATGGATGTCAACAAAGACACCTGCTCATCCTGTTTGGACGTCCCAATATCTGGACTGAGTTTCTGTTTTCCATTTGCACCTCCCCTGACAGCAGCTGTCTTCATTTGTGTCGAAACCTCTCGAGCAATTTCTCTGGACCCCTTTGCTCTTTGACGTCGTGCATCGGAATATGCTGCGGAGGTCTGAGGCATGGACTCTTCTGCATATTGCCTTTGAATGCCATCATCTACGCATGCTTCGGCCCTTCTGTAACTGGAGCAGAACATGGCATTGGTTATTGGAAATGCTCCTTCCATGTTCAGATTTTTATTGAGGCATGGTTTCAAGACAACAATCCGAGTGGGAGAAACACGCTTATCGATGCTCTCCCTGTAGCTTGACCTAGACAACTTTTGTCTGAAAGAGCCAATTTCTTCTTTGGGAGCTTCACTAGAAAAGTTAGCATGAGGCTTCCTTGGAGAATGCTTTGCTTCTTTTGGTGAGTGGAAGCACCGTTCAGTGTCATCTTCTGGTGGATAGACAATATCTGCATCAATAAACTTACTTCTTCTGGATGGTTTCAACAGTGTGATCCGGTTTACACCAGAGGATGGAGGACAACCGAGGCCGGACAGATCACTCGCGGCAACATTGTTGGATTCTTGAAGAATTTCCATGAGAGCATCTTTATTTGATACCAATGCCTCTAGCGCACTATTGAACTCTTTCGATCTCTGAAAAGATTCATCAGTCGAAAGACGTTTTGCATCCATAAACTTCTGCCTTACAAAATTAAGGTCAGCACAGTTAACCCTCTCATGTCCAGAACAAGTGTTACGGTTTCGGTTCTTCATTCTGGTGGTCTCCATTACCTCGAAAACATCTTTGAATTCTGGAATCTCATCAGTGCTTGCCCTACGTGGAACATCTCCCGAGAAGGCATGTCTGTCACTATAATTCCCTGATTTATCACTGCAACTCCCTGGCGACCTGCCCTGTGAACGGTCCCCGTTACATGTATCTTGGCTGTGCACTCCAAGTGAAGGCATTATGTCAAGGCCCATAAGCCTGCCCACAATACCAGGCGATGTATGCCTAGCAGTGACATCTCTATAGACATCATCGTCTATGAGCATTTTCATCGGGGTGCGATCGGCTCTTTTGGGTGTACAAAGCCTGCTCCCATCGAACTGAGAAAACATCAAGACAGTATAAATTTGAAATTGTTAGTTTCCTCTTGAAATGATACAGCACAACGAACTACAAAGTAACAAACGAATATATAGATTTAGAAGCAAAAGAAAAACATAGAACGGAACCAGGAAGCATTTGTTTATAATCTACACATTGCAAGAAATTGGTTCTCTAATAAAATGGCGTGCAAACAATAACCACATCATGGTAAAAAGGTTTAAAGATAAAAACCACACCACTCACCAAGGAATTGGAATGCATCCCAGGTTCACCTCCTTGTTTTCTCGAGGATCCAACTCCTGAATCAAAGAAAAAGACGCCGATGAATAAACTCCACAGGGACAGTTCAGGGTGGCAAAAGTGAGGAGGCACATCACGATCAGAGGTAACACGGAAGGAAAGGAAGAACCAAGTCTAACTAAGCAGGCATTTTATTACCGATATGTTTAGTTGCTAAGCTAGGATTGTGGTAAGAATGGCAGATATCTCTGCAAGCACTCTGTGCCAGTAAGCTTTAGAGCCGATGAATGGTGGGTGGGTGCACGACGATGATAGATCCGGAATCAGCAACGATGCAAGATATACATAAATAGTACAAGCTAAGCGATGTACGACCAACCATCCAACGGATAGTGCATAGGTACATACGAGTAGTACTGTTAACTTGGATCCGACACAATGACCAGACAAAGCTTACGTTTAGTACAGATTTACTACTCCCAACACTGTTTAGCCCAGCTAGTGAGTACAGTAAAATGTACCTGTCAGAGGCTAAACAACCCGAGTTTGTTTAAGCCGACATATTTGTTTATTTATTGCTGATTTGAGTATGGAATCCCCATTGTCAACGAAGCTTCATAGTGCTTCGTGAACATGTGGGCGTATCACTAATATACATTTCTTGGCACAGTTTCTGACCTTGAGAATGGCGCCATGTTCCTGAAAATACGGCTTGTTTCGCGTGATCTAGCGGAACTGGGAATAATTTACTAACTGGCGAGTGGCGACCAAGAAAGAATCCAAAGCACATCACCATGAATTCGCGCAAAAATGTCGTGGGCAGGACAATTTAACTACAGGAGAAGTGATTCGATAGTGTCTCCGAAAAGACAAGGTGGGCATGAATCTTCCTTTCTTTCTCTTGTCCCCTCCCGGACGGATGAAGACCCTGGAACCAGAACTCTGCACTCATGGGGAACGCATTGCTTCGAGGAGAAGCGGGGAGAGGATGGGGTAAGGAGCAAAGCGGAAAGAGGAAAAGCAAAACTTTTTAGGCCAGGAGCTAATGCTGATGGCCAGTCACAAGAACCCCAAGCTGCCGCTCCAAAAGCAGATAAGAAATGGAAAAAAAAAAAGGAAATCTCCATGGACAAGAAGAAGGGGCCGGCTCGACATTGGAGTGCCCATGAGCAAATCCAAGAGAGAAACTTCTCTGGGGCTCTAGGATTTGAAGATAAAATACGAGACGAAAATGAGCAAGGAGGGGAACAGGGAGGAGCAGTACCGGCGGCGAGATGGGGCAGAGCATTGGGACTGGGGCTGTGGTGGTGGTGGTGGCGGCGGTGGGAGTGGAGTCCGTCCGTGCCTCCGGCGCGGCGGAGTCCCCCCATCTTGGCCCGCGGGATCTTTGGGACAAGACAGGGGAGGCGAGCGGAGCAGTGAGCGAGCGAGCACGGGCAGCAAGGAAAGGAAACTCCGCCCCTCTCTCTCTGTTGAACATGTGACCCTGGCCTGTAGGGAAGAGGTAGGAGGGGACTGCACTTTTATCAGTCAAGCCCTCGTGGTCTGTCTTTTTTATCGGCAGTTGGTCCTCGGGGAGCCTTGTAATTAAATTGTTGGAGTAAATTGCACATGACACGGGGTAGAACGTCAGGATAAGCCGTAAAAGCCTCAATTTGCAGTTGCTGAACCATGTTGTGATGTGTTTATTTTTAGAATTAGCTGTTGAAAATTAGGCAAAAGTGGGTGGGGCAAGCAAGATCATGATAATCCACCGTAATGTCAAACGCCAGCCTAAATAAGCTCTTTTTTTAACACAGTACAATCGAAATCCCTCACATACATGAGTATGCACTCACCCCCTATGAATGCACGGACGCACACACACCCTACCCCTATGAGCATCTCCGAGAGACTCAGTCGGCATAACATCTTAAGATTTTACAAAGTCAAATCCAGAAATAAGCTTTTTGCACGTGTTGTTCTCAGTACTCCCCAAGTCTTCGCTTACTCTTTGACCGGGGACAACCAGTATAGGATCTGGCTTTAGGTGAGATCATGTTTTTGTAAGAATACAAAACATGTTCAAACAAATTCAAAATATTTGCAGAAGCACTTCCATGTATGATATACAACCTCAAAAGATTTCAGCTTCTAATTCAACCACACTTAGAGAACCAAAAAAGACATAATTGAATGTGAATAGTGACAAATACTATTCGCCCATTGTTTGTTTTGAATCTCTAACTGTAGATCGAGTTTTGAGCTGTAGACATACCCGTAGGTATATTGTCAAATAATTTCAGATTTTTTCTGGTTGATCCTACGATCTCACCTAGGGAGCATATTCTATTCTAGCCCTCCCCCCCCCCCCCCCCCCCCCCCCCCTCCCAATGGATTGCATAAAACATAGGAACAGGGAAAACATAGGTTTGAGATGCCATGTACAAGGTGTCCTTGGATGGTGCACGGTAAAAACACGGGAATTTTATTTGGGAGAGTAGAGAGAGAGAGAGAGGGAGTACAAGTGCATTGGACTTCTTTCTTAAGGAAAAAATAACAATGTTAAGATTCGTATTGAATGAAGCGCAAAGGAATGTATTCCGTAGGAGTTTGATCGCCCAAATACTATGACCCAAAGGGCTTTCCACAAGAAATTATGGATTGAATCCCTCTAAAACTCATGCGAAATTCCTTTGATCGAAAGAGGCCCCGCATGTTGTTCATGGTGTTCTTTGTAATTCTCTCATCTAAAATGGCCCCATTCTCTTTTGTTCCTCCATCATCACCATCCATAAGCAGCAATGATCAATCCATAAAATCTATACCACACGTAGAAAAAGAGGTAAAGCGCCACGGCAGCATCATGAGATGAGCCGCAAAAGGCCGTACGGCATATTCATTGGCGCAAGCGTGGCCCCATGAAGAAGAAAAATCCAAGGTTTGTTTGCATCCAGATTCATTGATTATTTTGTTTTTGTTTCCGCGGCGTGCACGTACGTTAATGCCGCGCTGCACGGACGATCCAGACCGTTGGGGTTTGGTACACCTAACTAACATCAGCAAGCAAGCAAACAAAAACGTCAACGTATCCATCACATGCATCGCTCAGCTCTCTCATGCGATGCATGCCATTGCCATCCCTTTCTCATGCTTAACCTTAACAAGCAAGTGCTCTGCTGCAAAAGTGGTCTGAGTGCACTACGAAGTAATAATCTGCATCCCCCGCAAAAAAAAAAAAAAGTAATAATCTGCATCTAAGTATTAATTAAGGTGTAGTATGCATTTGTGTTAAGTCAGAGAGGTGGGTTAGATCCGATCAGTTTTTTTTTTTTTGAGGCAATCTCGCGAAGTTTTTATTCAACCGTCACCATGGTTGCAGGGACGAACAGAAGACCATGGGGCTGTCCTAACCAAGCATGGCGGCCAGGCCCCAATGATAAAGCGAACTTCGCTAAATTGTGAGCTTCAAAATTGGAGCTCCTAAATTCATGCACTATATTACAAGTACTCAAACCAGCTAAATGTTGTTTAATCTCTTGGATAATTGCACCATAGCAGCCTGCACCTGCTCCCTTTATCTCGTCCACCACCACTTTGCAGTCAGACGCGATGTGTATGTGTTGTTGATATAGGTCCTCCGCGAGAGCTAGGGCCTCTCTGACTGCTAACGCTTCTAATCCGCCGCACCGACACCGGCCCACCCACCAGATGCAGACGTCTGCCTGGTAATTGCCCTCAAAAAAACAAAAGACGACGACGACTTGGCATCAGTGGCATTAACGACAAAGAAAAGATACTACTAACAGTATGCACAAGAACGATGCAGACAGAAGAAGAAGAATGGCACAGGCCCAAGCTACAGCCAGGCATCATCATCATCATCATCATCACAAACCTCATCAGTTAGGGCATCTCCAAGGCGGACCGTAAACCTCGCGCAACCATCCGGACCGCGGAAGCCATCCAACGCCGACCTGTATCGATCTGCGGGGCGGTCCGGACGCGATTTCTCCCGCAAATTGGAGACAAAAGTGTGGAAAGTTTGCGGGAGTCCGGACACCTGAAACGTAGGACTCCGATACCCCCGACCCACCCAATCCCCCCTCCCGGTCCCATTTCCTTCCACTCCGTCCCTTCTCCCCCTTGCTTTGCATCCGCACCCTCCACCTCCGCCGCGGCTGCTGTTCGTCTCCGGCGGCCACGGAGGCATTGCCGGACGTCCGCAACCAGCACCGACGCGCCCGCTCGCCGTTCCGAGCTTTCCACCCTGGAGCCGTTTGTACCCAGGTACACAACGCCCCCTATGGACGACCTCCATTGCGGACACCACGCCCGGCAGGTGTTCGGTCAAATGCCATTGAGCTTATTTTCAAATGTTATGTCCTTTTTTAGAGTGCGAAGGATGGTGAGCTACTTGACCATGGAAGATGAGTTGTTGTGCGATGCGTGGCTGGCCGTATCCGCGGATTTCACAGGCAGGAGCAGAGGGGAGCCCTTCTGGGAGCAAGTGCATGAAAAGTTTCACGCACGAAAGCACATTGCACCCTACGACATGTACATCATTCAACCAACATAAGGTCGTTGTCGTATCGCTGGCACGCTATCCAGATCAGCGTCATCAAGTTTTGCAACTTCGCTAGTCAGCTCGAGGCAAGGTGGCCATTGCACGCGGACATGGACGAGATCGTAAGTTTTACTTCCTCTTGCCAACTTGATGATTGATTCATTCACTCAATGTTGTCTACACATTATATGTAGCCCGCACGCGCCGCCGTGGTGTACCACAGGACAGAGGGACGGCCATTTACGTGCACACACTGCTGGATGAAGCTGAAGAGGGAGTTTGTGTGGAACGACATGATCCGTTCATGAAAAACTTGTTGTATATCCGGGATCTAGTCGAATTTGAGGCATTGTTGTACTAGACTTAATTTATATGCTATGTATGGATGATTTGTGCTATTTTCTATCCGAGCTTTGATGAATATCGGCCGTTTTGCATGAATTTCGTCCGGTTAGTTAAAATGCGGTTTGAAATGTATGCGGCTAGCGTTGGATGTCGTCCTCCCGCATCCATGTCCGCGGGCTGGTCCCCCTGTCCGCGAACGTATGCGGGAGAAAATTTGCGGGTTGCCGTTAGAGATGCCCTTACTCCCTCCGTCCCATAATATAAGAGCGTTTTGACTCTAGTCTTATATTATGTGAGGGAGTAGTTACAGAGAAGAGCGGATCATGGCTTGGCTACCAGAGAGATAGCCCACGTCTTCCTGTACAAGAAAGAGAAAGGTGCTGTGCTGGGCTCTCCATGACACCTGCTCTTAGGGTTGTAACAACAAACCAAAAGGGCAAGATATCTCATGCCCTTTGCACCGTTGCAAGTTGCCAACCTCATTGCCGCTCTATATACTACATACATACATAGGCCTCCTACAGGTGCCGGCAATACCTATACCGGCCGCATGGCTCTCCATGTCCAGCCACATTCATCGTTAGTGCATCCCCATCATCACTACAAACCAAAGATAAATGTGTCACGCAATCCAAGCAAAAAAGGACCTTTCCCACAGACCGTATAAACATGTCATCACTTGACGACGGTACACGAATAAAAAAAACTTTCCCATAATAATACTGTTACAGCTTCATATGAAGATTAACCGGGGTACAGGTTCAGGTTCAGGGCTCAGGTTTGCCTACAAACCCCACCCAGTGATGATAGATAACAAGGGTTAAATGTCGATCGACTACACTTCTCGTTCGTAGCAACATACCCAATCTCACACCACGGCAAAACTGAACCGAGACACGCGTAAAGCACTGGGGCTGTTAATTAACACGATTGGTGGACCCAGCAGAAGCTTCGTTTCAGGAGATGCTGGAGTTGTCGAGGACCGGGACCGGCGGACATGATTCATTCGCCCCTTGCGGCATGTGCCTACTACTTAGGTTTGTCTGCAAGGCTGACAAGGGATCTCACGATGCCTGGGCTGATCTTGTCCGCAAGGGCGCCTTTCTCGGAGATCGCAAACGATTTCTCCTTGACAAAGCTTTGCAGCTTCTTGGTGTCGTAGTCTAGATGCTCTTGATCTGCATCGTTTGGAATCGCAATCATCAGCACAATCACAACAAGCTAGACAAGCATATTATATATAGTTGATGAAGGGTTCAAACAGAAAGAGCTCCAATTTTGAACATTAAAACGGAAACAAAAATCCCCAAAAATTTAGCAAAAACAGTGATAATCAAGACCATAAGCATCAGAGACATCATTTTTGAAGATAAATCATGCATTCGGCTAAACAAGCTTTTGCAACATACCATGTTAACAGTTTGCGTTCAGAAGAGGTTGCAGATAAAATGCAAGCTTAGAACAGAACAGACAGGGACTCCAATCACTACTTCACATGTCGATGGTATCAAAGGCCCACATACTTGAGCTCAACATGATTTTTGGTGAATGCAACAAAATAAAATAACCAATTTAAACCCGGATTAACAACACGTGAATAAATTTGAAAGCATGATCCACCTGAATATTGAAATCGCTGGGTACAAACTTATATCAAACCTACTTCAGTAGTAAATTAAAAATAAATCAGATTGCATGGATCAAGATCCAAGAAGGTCAATACCTTTGTCCAGAACAGTGTGTGCTACACGAAATGGAACACGAGCAAAAATATCTGAGCCTGGAAACATTAGCCAGGTATGTTCTTTGGGGTCGTGATTACCGCAAGTTGAGCATATCTCCTTTACTAGCTGTTTGGCAGAAGTTCCTTCCATCTCTTTCATTACGATCTCAAATGGAGATGGGACACTGGTTTTAGTTGTCTTGGCTCTTTTCCGGAGGGCCGTTAGGGCCTCCCTGTTAGCATTCCTCATCCTATCGTTCTCCACTAGCTGATCATACACAGAACAGATCAAAACAAATCAATACTGAGACTTCTAGCATGAATAGCAAAAGCCAGTAGCACCGGCAGACCTGATGCCTTGCCAGAAGAAGTTGCTCCGCGTCTGTTTCTATGTCAATCAGAGTCCCTTGAAGCTGCTTCATGTTGGGATCCATGTTAAAACTGCAAAACAATGTAAATTGGTTTTCATTATTATACAAAATTACTTAATAAAAACAAATGTACCATACAATAACAAGATACCCACAAAATCTTCGAGGGTTTTGATTTCAAGGGTGATCCAAGTTATGTGATAGAAGCAACAAAATGCAAACACTAAACACACAAAAATAAGAGACTTTGTCTCTCATAAATAGCTCTAATTACCCCAGGCTGCAGTTCATATTCTCCTATTTAAACGTTTAGTGGCAGTTCCTACTATCAGTCCTCTAGCTGCAGGGTGAATTAGTATATCTTACCAAGGAAATCTTGCCAAAGTATATAAGCTGGTCAATAAATGACATAATTAAACATTTAAGAGAATTAGATACAATTACCAATGTTAACAATGGATCATAAAGAAGTTGAAGCAATTATCAATATTGCAATGGACCGCAACGAAGTTTAGGCATATATGTGGCTCAGAGTAGAGTAGAGCAAGAAGCATTTACATAAGAAGAGAGAAAAGTGAACTAGTTCAAACACAGCTGGCTATATGGTATGGAGAAGCATCCTGATGGGTACATAGACATGGTAAATGATGTATATCTGGCGTCTGCATTATGACGTCCCCGTCCGCTGAAAAAGCATGTCACGTACGATGTTCTCGTCTCTACATCATACTAGCAAAATGGCACTAGGAAATTGAATAATTAGGTACATACAACAACACGGGTACAAGCACAACATACTAAAAAATATATCTGTTACTGAACAATACTAGTCAGGAAACAGAAAAAATAGGACAGCCTTCTCATCTCTCACTATATGCGCAAAGGGTTGTATCTATGTTCATCAGGATATGTGCCAATATAACCAAATTAACAAATCATACATGCGGACTATGTGTGGGGCATGATGCAGTTTTGACAACGAACTGAACTGTAACACGTAGAGGATGGAGAAGAACACCGCGCTCGGCTCAACGTCAACCTGGAACCGGTTGGCGTTGGCGACCGCGTCCACCTGACGGCGCCGGGGACTGGGGCGTCGGGGCGTGGGGGACGGTCGAATGCGGCGTCAGGAGGTAGGGAGGAGCAGGCGGCGGAGCACAGCGGGGGCAGGCGCGGGCGGAGCAGCTGGCGGGGGAACGGGAGGCGGCTAGCCGGTGCTTCCCATGGAGGGAGGAGGGGGGCGGAGGAACTGCCCGCGGCGGCGCTGGGCGGGGTGGCGGCGGCGGCGACGGCGGCGGTGAATCGAGACAATCCTAGCGCGGCGAGTCGGGTCGAAGCGTTCTGTTTGAGGTCAACTGTAGAGTGGCATTTTCCCACTTATAACTATCTAATTGTTACATACTGTATTTTTTAGTTGTTCAACATTAATCATGTCCGATGCAACCTTATACATTATATTTCAGATTTTGGTATGATTTGATTTGTTTTGAGTATGAATAGATAAATAGAAGGAAGGCAATACAAGTTTTGATTTAGGGCATCTCCAAAGTGGACCCTCAGACCCGTGATCCGGACGTGTTTTGCCCGCAAATTAGAAGCAAACTTGGGGGGGGGGGGGGGGGGGGGGGGGGGGGGTGTTCTTTGCGGGAGTTCGGACAGCAACCACGTAAGACTCTGACACCCCCGGTCCAGTCAAATCCCCCTCCTGGTCCCATTCTCTTCGCCCCTGCTCCCCTTGCTTTTTTTGGGAGGGGGGGGGGGGGGGTGTCTTTGCGGGAGTTCGGACAATAGCCACGTAAGAATCTGACACCCCCGATCCACTCAAATCCCCCTCCTGGTCCCATTCTCTTCGCCCCTGCTCCCCCTTGCTTTGGGGGGGGGGGGGGGGTGTCTTTGCGGGAGTTCGGACAACAACCACGTAAGACTCTGACACCCCCGGTCCACTCAAATCCCCCTCCTAGTCCCATTCTCTTCGCCCCTGCTCCCCCTTGCTTTACATCCGCGCCCTCCTCCTCCAACGCCGCCGCCGTTGTACCTCTCCGGCCGCCACCTAGGTATTGCCGGACGTTCGCAACCACCACCCACGCGCCTGCTTGCCTTGTACTACGACGCCATCCACCAAGATCCGTCCGCAGCCAAGTACCCTCCCCCCCTTGTTGATGAAGTCCATGGCGATCACCACGCTCGACAGGTGTTCGGTCAAATGCCATTGAGCTTATTTTCGAACTTCATGTCGTTTTAGAGTACGAAGGATGGCGGGGTACTCGAGCATGGAGGATGAGTTTTTGTGCGATGCGTGGTTGGCCGTATCCGCGGATTCCGTAGGCAGGAGCAGAAGGGGGCTCTTCTGACAGCGCGTTCATGTTTCGTTTCACGCGCGAAAGCACAATGCGCCCTACGACATGCACATCATCCATGAACGCAATGTGAAGTCGTTAGCGTATCGATGGTACACCATCCAGACCACCGTCACCAAGTTTTGTGGCGCGGTTGATATGCTGGAGGCAAGGTGGCCATTGCACGCGGCAGCCGTGGAGATCGTAAGTTTTGCTTCTTCTTGCTCGACTTGTTGATTGATTCCACAAGATAGAGGGCAGATGCTACTTGTAGTCTACGTTGGTATTTCTCCGAAGAGGAGAGGACGATGCAGTACAGTAGATATAAGTATTTCCCTCAGTTAAGAACCAAGGTTATCAATCCAGTAGGAGAACCAAGTAAAATTCCGTTAAGCGCACCTGCACACAAAAGAGCAAACACTTGCACCCAACGCAAATAAGAGGGTTGTCAATCCTCTTAGCGGTTATTTGCAAGGATTAAATCTTATCGAGGTAAATAGATAAACTAAAATACTAATTATAATAAAAGTAAATAAATTGCGGCAAGGTATTTTTAGGTTTTTAATATATGATAAAGTAGACCGGGGGCCATAGTTTTCACTAGAGGCTTCTCTCTCGAACACATAGCATACGGTGGGTAAACAAATTACTGTTGGGCAATTGATAGAAAAGCAAATAATTATGACGGATTCATGGCAATGATCATGTATATAGGCATCACGTCTGAGACAAGTAGACCGACTCCTGCCTGCATCTACTACTATTACTCCACCCATCGACCGCTATCCAGCATGCATCTAGGGTATTAAGTATGAAACAGTGCAACGCCTTAAGCAAGATGACATGATGTAGACAAAGTAAACTCAAGCAATATGATTAAACCCCATCTTTTTATCCTTAATGGCAACAATACAAATACGTGTCATGCCCCCTTCTGTCATTGGGATTGAGCACCGCAAGATTGAACCCATCACAAAGCACCTCTCCCATTGCAAGATAAATCAATCTAGTAAGCCAAACCAAATCGATAGATCGGAGAGAAATACAAAGCTATAACAATCATGCATAAAAGAGTTCAGAGAAGACTCGAATATTTCTCATGAATAATCTGATCATAAACTCACAATTCATCGGATCCCAACAAACACACCGCAAAAGAAGATTACATCGGATAGAACTCCAAGAACATCGAGGAGAACATGGTATTGAAGATCAAAGAGAGAGAAGAAGCCATCTAGCTACTAGCTATGGACCTGTAGGTCTGTGGTAAACTACTCACACATCATCGGAAGGGCAGCAAGGTTGATGAAGAAGCACTCCGTGATCGATTCCCCCTCCGGCAGATTATCGGAAAAGGCCTGCAGATGGGATTGCGGAAGAACAGAGGCTTGCGGCGGCGGAAAGGTTTTCTCTTCTGGCTCTCTATTGGTTTTGGAATATTTATGAATTTATAGCGTTGGAATTAGGTCAAGAGGTGCCACGAGGGGCCCACAAGCCTGGGGGGCGCGGCCTCCAGGCTTGCCGCCTCCTCGTGGCTCTTCTGGTCTTCTCCCGAAGCTTCCTGGGTCTCTTCTGGTCCAGAAAAAATTAATTCAAAGTTTGTTCTCGTTTGGACACTTTTTGATAATGATTTTCTGAAAAGGCAAAAACAAGTAGAAAACAACAACTGGCACTGGGCACTGGGTTAATAGATTAGTCCCAAAAAATGATATATAATGGCATATAATTGCATATAAAACATCCAAGATTGATACTATAATAGCATGGAACAATCAAAAATTATAGATACGTTGGAGACGTATCAAGCATCCTCAAGCTTAATTCCTGCTCGTCCTCGAGTAGGTAAATGATAAAAACAGAATTTTTGATGTGGAATGCTACCTATCATGTTTCATCATGTAATCTCTCTCTTACAGTATGAATAATAAGATCCGAATGATTCAAAGCAATAGTCTATAGTTTGACATAAAGACATCAATACTCAGGCATACTAATAAACAATCATGTCTTTCAAAATAAAAATGCTAAAGAACGTTATCCCTACAAAATCATATAATCCTGTCATGCTCCATCTTCTTAACACAAAGTATTTATCATGCACTACCCCGATGACAAGCCGAGCAATTGGTTCATACTTTTTAACGCGCTTCAGCTTTTTCAACTCCCACGCAATACATGAGCGCAAGCCATGGATATAGCACTATGGGTGGAATAGAGTGTGGTGGTAGAGATAAGTAAGAGAAGTCAAAAATAAGAAGATAGTCTCACATCGACGAGGCTAATCAATGGGCTATGGAGATGCCCATCAATTGATGTCAATGCGAGGAGTAGGGATTGCCATGCAACGGATGCACTAAGAGCTATAAGTGTATGAAAGCTCAACATGAAAACTAAGTGGGTGTGCATCCAACTTGCTTGCTCATGAAGACCTCGGGCATTTGAGGAAGCCCATCATCAGAATATACAAGCCTGATAACCCACAAGTATAGGGGATCGTAACAGTTTTCGCGGGGAGTATTTCACCCAGATTTATTGATTCGACACAAGGGGAGCCAAAGAATATTTGCAAGTATTATCAGTTGAGTTGTCAATTCAACCACACCTGGAGATAAAATATCTACAGCAAAGTATTTAGTAGCACAGTAATATGATAGTTTTGATAGCAGTAGCAACAGTAACACTAGTAACGGTAACAGTAGCAGTTTTGTAGCAAGTGTAAAGCAGTAGCAACAAAGTAACTTAGCAGAAACCAATATGAGAAAGTCATAGGCATTGGATCGGTGATGATAATTATGTTGGATGATATTCATCATATAACAGTCACAACCTTGGGCGATACACAATAGCTCCAATTCATCAATGTAATGTAGGCATGTATTCCGTATATAGTCATACATGCTTATAATAAGAACTTGCATGACATCTTTTGTCCTACCCTCCCGTGGCAGCGGGGTCCTTAAGGAAACTAAGGGATATTAAGGCCTCCTTTTAATAGAGAACCGGAACAAAGCATTAACACTTAGTGAATACATGAACTCCTCAAACTATGGCAATCACCGGAAAGAATCCCAATTATTGTCACCTTGGGGTATGCGGATCATGACACGTAATAGGTGCATATAACTTGCAAGATAGGATCAAGAACACAAATATATTCATGAAAACATGAAGGGTTCAGATCTGAAATCATGGCACTCGGGCCCTAGTGACAAGCATTAAGCATAGCAAAGTCATAGCAACATCAATCTCAGAACATAGTGGATACTAGGGATCAAAGCCCTAACAAATTGACTCGATTACATGATAAATCTCATCCAACCCATCACCGTCCAGCAAGCCTACGAAGGAATTACTCACGCCCGGTGGTGAGCATCATGAAATTGGTGATGGAGGATGGTTGATGATGACGACGGCGTCGAATCCCCCCTCTCCGGAGCCCCGAACGGACTCCAGATCAGCCCTCCCGATGAAGAACATGAGGTGGCGATGCATAAGGATGACAATAGTTCTCTCAGGATTGGCGCTTAGTGCAAGAAGGTGAGACTCAACAATAAAAGTAAAATAACATAAAGTAAATAACATAAAAGTAAATAGATAGGCCCTTCGCAGAGGGAAGCAGGGATTTGCAGCGGTGCCAGAGCTCGAAGCTTAAATTAGAGATGAAAAATAATTTTGGGAGGTGTACTTTTCCTGTCAACGTCACGACCGAGAGTTTTCAATATCTTCCATGCTACACACATTATAGGCGGTTCCCAAGCGGAAAGGTAAAGTTTACTCCCCCTCCACCATACCAACACAAGCCATGGCTAGCCGAATCCTCGGGTGCCCTCCATACCAACAACTTTCCGGGGGAGTTTGTTTGCATTATGCATTTTTAATTTTGAGCATAGGACTGGGCATCCCAAATACCAGCCTCTCTCGTCAATGACAAGTGAGTAAACACTCATCTCGAGAATAACCCGCTTAGTATGGAAGATACTGACCACCCCTGTCGCTCCATGAGCGGTACGGGCACACAAAACGGATGTTTATTTGAATGATTAGAGGTGGCACATGCAAATTTACTTGGAACGGCAGGGTAATACCGTATATAGGTAGATATAGTGGACTCATCTGGAGCAACTGTGGTTTAAGGATTGTGGATGCACAAGCAGAATTCCCGCTTAGTACAAAGTGAAGGCTAGCAAATAGGTTGAGAAGCGACCAACTAGAGAGCGAAAATGGTCATGATCATGCATTGAGAATGATTAACATTGAATACTAGCATGAGTAGGATATAATCACCCTGAACATAAATATCATGGAGGCTATGTTGGTTTTGAATCAACTACATGCATGAACATGTGCCAAGTCAAGCCACTTGAAACATTCAGAGGAGGATACCATATTAACATACTACATCATAACCATTTTAATGCATGTTGAAACCCAAGATAAATCATTATCCACTCCTCGTTACTTAAGCATGGCATGAGCAACCATAATCTCTAATTGTCATCACAAACATGTTTACTCATAATATGTTGAATCATGGATATGGAGTTAAACATATTTACAAAAACAAAAACAAGAAGAGTTCATACCAGCTTTTCCTTGCCACAGTCACTTCATCAAATCATCGTCATTATTGCCTTTCACTTGCACGACCGAATGATGTGAAAATAATAATAGTGCAAGTGTGCCGTGGACTAAGCTGGGATCTGCAAACATTTTATTCAAAGGAGAAGACAAGGTAATACTGGCTCTTTGTTAGATCAACAATAAAGCATATGAGAACCACTCATCATTTTCATCGTGGTCTTCTCGCTATGACAACTAAACGAAAAGAAAAGGAATTCAAAGAAACACACTGAAATATTTTTGGAGTTTTTAGTTTTTCTGAAGGAAGCAAATTAAGGAAGAAAAACGAAAAGCGAGAAAACTATTTACACGGGAGAACTCCCAACAAGCAAAAGAAAAAAAAGAGAAATCTTTTTGGGTTTTCTTTTAATACTACGAACTAACAAACGGGAAAGAAAAATCGAAAAGAAATAAGAAATATTTTTGGGTTTTAGAAGTTTTTTCAAACACACAAGAAGAAAGCGAAAAATAAAACTATCATGGATATACAATGAAAAAGTATGAACACCGACAACTGAAATAAATGTGTGAACATGAATGTAATGTCGGTGAGAGATACGTACTCCCCCAAGCTTAGGCCTTTGGCCTAGCTTGGTCTACTGCCATGGCTGTCCCGGATAATAATCGAAGTGGTAGCTCGTTGAGGCGTTCTGAGCCGCCTCCTCAGCCAGATGGGCAGCCTCAACTGCCGCATTGTACTCGTGCACCTCGCTCTCATGAAGAAAATATTTCTGTTTGTTCTGAAAATCAAAGAGGACAGGAGTAGGCAAAACGACAAACACAGAACGATATTTATAGAATATCAAGTTATAATCATAACTGCGAGTGTTGCGCTTAATGAACTCATGGTTCTGCATTGCCTCAAAATTCAAATACTTATCAGGTAAAAGAGGATCATTAGGCCTGGGCGAGACCCCTAGCCTTGCAGCTACCCGTGAGGCATAGATTCCTCCATATAAATCACCATTACCCGAGTTGCGGTGTAACCTACATGCAACAATGGCCCCAGGATTATAATGTCTGCTACCCGTTAAAGCAGCGTGAATAAGGCTCAGGTCAGGAGCACAAAGTGCACTACAGTCTTGTTTACCAATAATGCATTTACCATTAAAGAGTGCAAAGTAACGAATAGCGGGAAAGTGAATGCTCTTTATCCTAGCCTGCGTAACTCCCCTGTTCTCACCATTGCAAAGACTATTGAGAAATAATTCATAATAAGATTGTCGCGGTTCGCTAAGTGAACCCCAAAATGGAATTTTGCATGCATCACAAAACTCTTCTAGAGACATAGCATAAGATCTGTCATAGAGATGAAATAAAACTCTAGAAGTGCGCGAATGATATTCAAAGTTTTGAGTGAATGAATGAGTGAGGTTGTAGTGCTGCGGTGGCTTATCTGCGATGAAGGAAGAGAGCTCGCTGTTGTGAATATACTGGTCAAATTCTTCCTTAATGCCTGCACCTAGCATGAACTCAGTGCACGGCCATCGACACGATTTTGCTTCGGCACCTCGCACCGAACTTGCCCTTGGTTCGACATATGATTGACGCGCGGGTTTTCACTCGTTGATGCCTCGGAGGACCTCCTCCTTGAGGAACTCCTTCTGAAAATGTTCATGTTCCTACGAACAAATTTCTGAAAAATTTTGGACCACAAAATATGTCAACAAAACTTCATAAGATTGATAGAAACTACTCATACAAGTGCCTAGAGGCTATATCAAGCATTCAAACTACTTAGGACTCAAGGAATTTAACATGCAAGCTCATTTTCAGTAGCACCAATAGCAGCAATTTATGCAAAATATAATTCACTAAAGCAAAAACTAATTGGAGCAATGGGAGAGTCACATACCAAGGAGCAATCCCTCAAAACAGTTTCGGAAACGGAGCTCCGAGCAAAGAGATTGAAAATCTCAGGTTTGGGAGCAAGAACACGAGAGAGAGAGCTACAAAGATTTTTTCTGGAGGTAGGAGATGAAGTGGGCTGAATGGGTAAGTGAGTGGGTCCCTGTGGGGCCCACAAGGCACTTTGACGCGCCCTGGGGAGGTGGCCGCGCCCTGCTGCCTTGTGGGAAACAGGTGCACCCCCCTGGATTGTTCTCAGTACAAAAAATTCTTATATATTCCAGAAAAAATCATGTCAAAATTTTATTGCATTCTGAGCACTTTTATTTTTGGGCCATTTTTTATTGCGCGGATAATTCAAAAAATAGGATAATCATGGCATTTTATTTTATTAAACTATAATTAACAGAGAGCAAAAGGTAGGTACAGAAAGTTGTGCTTACAAAATTCATCAATGATGACCCACGAGTATAGGGGATCAATCGTAGTCCTTTCAATAAGTAAGAGTGTCGAACCCAACGAGGAGCAGAAGGAAATGACAAGCGGTTTTCAGCAAGGTATTTTCTGCAAGCACTGAAATTATCGGTAACGAGTAGTTTGATTGCAAGATAATTTGTAACAAGTGACAAGTAGCAATAGCAACAAAGAGTGCAGCAAGGTGGCCCAATCCTTTTTGTAGCAAAGGACAAGCCGGAACGATCTCTTATAATGAGCAAAGCGTTCTCGAGGACACATGGGAATTTCATCTAGTCACTTTCATCATGTTTGTTTGATTCACGTTCGCTACTTTGATAATTTGATATGTGGGTGGACCGGTGCTTGGGTGCTGTTCTTACTTGAACAAGCCTCCCACTTATGATTAACCCCTCTCGCAAGCATCCGCAACTACGAAAGAAGAATTAAGATAAATCTAACCATAGCATTAAACATATGGATCCAAATCAGCCCCTTACGGAATAGCGCATAAACTAGGGTTTAAGCTTCTGTCACTCTAGCAAACCATCATCTAATTACTACTCCACAATGCATTCCCTTAGGCCCAAAGATGGTGAAGTGTCATGTAGTCGACGTTCACATGACATCACTAAGAGAATCAACAACATACATATCATCAAAATATCGAACGAATACCAAATTCACATGATTACTTATGACAAGACTTCTCCCATGTCCTCAAGAACAAAAGTAACTACTCACAAATCATATTCATGTCCAAGATCAGAGGGGTATTAAATAGCATAATGGATCTGAACATATAATCTTCCACCAAATAAACCAACTAGCATCAACTACAAGATGTAATCAACACTACTAGCAACCCACAGGTACCAATCTGAGGTTTTGAGACAAAGATTGAATACAAGAGATGAACTAGGGTTTGAGATGAGATGGTGCTGATGAAGATGTTGATGAAGATTGGTCCTCCCACGATGAGAGGATCGTTGGTGATGACGATGGCTCCGATTTCCCCCTCCCGGAGGGAAGTATCCCCGGCGGAATCGCTCCGCCGGAGAGCAAAAGTGCTCCTGCCCAAGTTCCGCCTCGAGACGGCGGCGCCCCATCCCAAAAGTCTTCTCCTTATTTTTTCTAGGGCAAATGGGCTTATATACCAGAAAATGGGCACCAGAGGCTGGCCAGGGGCCCCACAAGCCACCAGGGCGCGCCTGGAGGGGGGGGGGGGTGGCGCGCCCTGGTGCCTCGTGGGCATCTGGGTGGCCCCCTCTGGTACTTCTTTCTTCCAATATTTTTTATTTATTCCAAAATAAATCTCCGTGAAATTTCAGCTCATTTGGAGATGTGCAGAATAGGTATCTCTGACATAGCTTTTTCAGGTCCAGAATTCCAGCTGCCGGCAATCTCCCTCCTTATGTAAATCTTGCATATTAAGAGAGAAAAGGCATTAGAATTGCTCCACAAAGTGTTATATTGATTAAAAACACTATGAATAACAGTAGTAAAACATGATGCAAAATGGACGTATCAACTCCCCCAAGCTTAGACCTCGCTTGTCCTCAAGCGAAAGCCGATATCGATAATCATGTCCACATGTTTAGAGAGAGAGAGGTGTCGATAAAAACAAAATACGGACATAGTAGCATCATGATCATTATCATAACAGCAATATTCATTATCATAAAACTTCTCATGAGCAAGTAACAATTCATTACAACAACGAAGTATACGGCATAAACTTTCTTGAAAACTAACAAACTATGTTCTCAGTCAACAATGCAATTGCAATTCATCATATTTTCAGGAAGGGTCTCATGTAGGAGCTTTTTAGCAAGTCCACATACTCAACCATCATTTAGTCTTCTATGATTGCTAACACTCACAACATATATATGGAGCAAAAAGTTTCAGCCAGACACATAGAAAGATAGGGGCTTATAATTTCGCCTCCCAACTTATTCACCTCAAGGGTAATGTCAACAATAATAACTCATGATCACTCATATCCAACTGGATATATGTGCCTAGATCTTCCCCACCACATGATGCTTGCAAAAGATAAAAATAAAAAGGAATAGAGGAGAACACTATTGACTCTTACATAAAAAGTAAATACATAAAAGTAAAAGATAGGCCCTTTGCAGAGGGAAGCAGAGGTTGTCATGCGCTTTTTGTTGTTGGATGCACAAGCTCTTAATGCAAAGGAATGTCACTTTATATTGCCCCTTGTGATAGCAACCTTTATTATGCAGTCCATCACTTTTATTTCTTTACCATCACAAGTTCGTACAAAACTTATTTTCCCTTACAATAAAAGTTCATACACATTTAGAGGCAATTTTTATTGCTTTTTGCACCGATGACAACTTACTTGAAGGATCTTATTCAATCCATAGGTAGATATAATGGACTCTCATAACATGAAACTGGGTTTAAGGGTTTGGATGCACAAGTAGTATCTCTACTTGGTGCAGATTTTTGGCTAGCAAAGATATTGGGCAAGCACCACATGTTGGAGGATCTATGACAATATAGCTTCTATGTGAATATAAGCAAACATAATTCATTACGTTATCTTCCTTGTCCAACGTCAACAATTTGACATAAAATACTTAATGGGGGCTCACAATCATAAAAGATGTCCAAGATAGTGTATTTGCATGTGAATCTTCTCTTCCCTTATTAATTTTTTCATGAATTGCATCATTGACCAATGCTATGTTTGTTAACTTCCAATAAATTTTACCACTTATACTTTTCTTTATGTAATGTCATTACTTTCCATAAGATTAGCATATGATCTTTTTCATTATTTCCATTGCTAGGATTGAAACATAAAAGTAAAGAAGCAAAAACTCAAACTACTCTTTATTATATAACTCTCAACTCAATTACATAGACAGATAGATCACGAAACTAGCACTCAAAAATAGATCATACTAAACTTTTATTCAACTAGATCACGAAATAACTAAGGATCGAACTAAAAGTAGGTAAATATAACAAAAGTGATGGTGATACGATACCGGGGCACGTCCCCCAAGCTTGGCACAAGCCAAGGGGAGTGCTCATACCCATGTGCTCAAGTTTCTTTCTTCGGTGATGATGGTGATGATGAAGTGGTGGGCTTGTCCTCCGGCTTCCATGGCTTCCATGGCATATGTTCCACATCATAAAAGGATGAACGAGTCTCCGAAGTCCTGAAACTTGCAGCTAAACTCATACCTTTGAATTTTGCCTCATACTCAAAATTTTGGTTTTGAAGATCATAGATTTGGCCTTGGAGATAGTCAATTCGTTCATTGAGCTTGAAGATGATGTCCCCCATCGATTGGCCATCCACCTTGTGATCGCGAGTGAATTCCGTGATCATGGAGTGGTTGGCACTGAGTCCACGTTCTACCATCCCTTGGCATTTGAAAATCTCCTGCTCCACCGCTTCGAGCCTGGCCTCCACGCTCCCGGTCTTCTTGGGTCCTTGAACATCCCGGATGTGAAGCACCCCCTCACACATCTCGATGGCTTGAGGGTGTTTCATCACCTCCGGTAGGTAGGGGTTGATGACCTTCTCGTAGAACTTGTCCTTGGAAGAGCTTGGTGGAGCCATAGCGATCTAGATCTGTCAGAAAAATAGCACGAAACAAGAACAGAGGAGATTTCTACGATACGGTGGTCAAAACGTCCGGGAGTATATATAAAGAATTTTTATCTTGCAAAACAAGTAATCCAGAAGAAAACGGAGTCGGGAAGGCTCACGAGGGGCCCACGAGCCACCAGGGCGAACCTGGGGGGGGGGTGTGGCGCGCCCTGGTGCCTCGTGTGCACCTCATGGGCCCCCTCGGCTGTTTGTTATTTTTTTTTATTTTTTCTAATATTCTAAAACTGACAGAAAGTATTTTTATGGAATTTTTGGAGTCGGTTTACTTATCATATCACGTACCTCTTCCTTTTTAGGGTTCTGGAGTGTTCTGGAAGGTCTCTCTTATGTATTCCTCCGGTGTCATTGTTTCAATAATATTAGTTTCAACATTAATGGGAGTACCTGAAATATAGTGCTTAATTCTTTGCCCATTCACCACTCTCAGATTAGTGCCTTCGGAGTTGTTTATTTTGATGGCTCCGGAGCGATAAACTTCTTCGATGATATACGGTCCTTCCCATTTAGAGAGAAGTTTTCCTGCAAAGAATCTCAAACGAGAATTGTACAATAGAACATATTCACCCACTTTGAATTCCCGTTTTTGAATTCTTTTATCATGCCATCTTTTAACTTTTTCTTTGAATAACTTGGCATTTTCATAGGCTTGGGTTCTCCATTCATCTAAAGAGCTAATATCAAATAACCTCTTTTCACCGGCAAGCTTAAAATCATAATTGAGTTCTTTAATTGCCCAATATGCTTTATGTTCTAACTCAAGAGGTAAATGACATGCTTTTCCATAAACCATTTTATAAGGAGACATACCCATAGGATTTTTATAAGCAGTTCTATAAGCCCATAATGCATCATCAAGTTTCTTAGACCAATTCTTTCTGGACCTATTGACGGTCTTTTGCAAAATTAACTTTATTTCTCTATTGCTCAATTCAACTTGACCGCTAGATTGAGGGTGATAGGAAGATGCAATTCTATGGTTGACATCATATTTAGCAAGCAGTTTACGGAATGCACCATGAATAAAATGTGAACCACCATCAGTCATTAAATATCTAGGGACTCCGAACCTCGGGAAAATAACTTCTCTAAGCATTTTAATAGAAGTGTTATGATCAGCACTACTAGTTGGAATAGCTTCTACCCACTTAGTAACGTAATCAACAGCAACTAAAATATGAGTATACCCATTGGATTTAGGAAAAGGTCCCATATAATCAAATCCCCAAACATCAAATGGTTCAATATCAAGTGAATAATTCATAGGCATTTCCTGACATCTACTAATATTACCAATTCTTTGACATTCATCACAAGATAAGACAAACTTACGAGCATCCTTGAAAAGAGTAGGCCAATAAAAACCAGATTGTAATACCTTATGTGCAGTTCTCTCTCCGGCATGGTGTCCTCCGTAAGCCTCGGAATGACACTTCTGTAGGATTTGTTCCTGTCCATGCTCAGGTATACAACGTCTAATAATACCATCTACTCCTTCTTTATAAAGATGTGGGTCATCCCAGAAGTAATGTCTTAAATCAAAGAAGAACTTTTTCTTTTGTTGGTATGTGAAACTAGGTGGTATAAATTTAGCAACAATATAATTAGCATAGTCTGCATACCAAGGAGTATTACGAGAAACATTTATGACAGCTAATTGTTCATCAGGAAAATCATCATTAATAGGAAGTGGGTCATCAAGAACATTTTCCATTCTAGACAAATTATCTGCTACGGGATTCTCAGCTCCCTTTCTATCAATAATATGCAAGTCAAATTCCTGTAGCAATAGAACCCACCTAATGAGTCTAGGTTTAGCATCTTTCTTTTCCATAAGGTATTTAATAGCAGCATGATCAGTGTGAACAGTTACTTTAGAATCAACTATGTAAGATCTGAATTTATCACATGCAAACACAACTGCTAGAAATTCTTTCTCAGTAGTAGCATAATTTCTTTGAGCACTGTCTAGGGTTTTACTAGCATAATGGATAACATTTAATTTCTTATCAACTCTCTGTCCTAGAACAGCACCAACAGCATAATCACTAGCATCACACATAATTTCAAAAGGCAAGTTCCAATCAGGTGGTTGAATAATAGGTGCAGTGGTTAAGGCTTTCTTAAGTGTTTCAAAGGCTTCTACACAATCATCATCAAAAATAAATAGAACATCTATTTGCAAGAGATTGGTAAGAGGTCTAGAAATTTTAGAGAAGTCTTTTATTAACCTTCTATAGAAACCATCATGACCTAGGAAACTTCTTATACCTTTAATATCTTTAGGACATGGCATTTTCTCAATAGCATCAACCTTAGCTTTATCAACTTCAATACCTCTTTCAAAAATTTTATGCCCTAAGACAATACCTTCATTCACCATAAAGTGGCACTTCTCCCAATTCAAGACAAGGTTAGTTTGTTCACATCTCTGCAAAACTCGATCAAGGTTGCTTAAGCAATCATCAAAAGAAGTTCCGTAAACGGAGAAATCATCCATGAAAACCTCAACAATCTTTTCACAAAAGTCAGAGAATATAGCAGTCATACATCTTTGAAAGGTGGCAGGTGCATTACATAAACCAAAAGGCATACGACGATAAGCATAAGTTCCAAAAGGACAAGTAAAGGTGGTTTTCTCTTGGTCGGCTTGTGATACATGTATTTGAGAAAAACCAGAATATCCATCAAGAAAGCAAAAGTGTGTATGCTTGGACAGTCTTTCTAACATTTGATCAATAAAAGGTAAGGGGTAATGATCTTTTCTAGTGGCTTTGTTTAATTTTCTAAAATCAATTACCATCCTATAACCAGTTACAATTCTTTGTGGAATGAGTTCATTTTTATCATTAGGAACAACGGTAATACCTCCATTCTTAGGGACACAATGAACGGGACTTACCCATCTACTATCAGCTATGGGATAAATTATACCTACTTCCAGAAGCTTTAATATTTCAGTTCTTACCACCTCCTTCATTTTAGGATTTAATCGTCGTTGGTGGTCGACAACTGGTTTAGCATCAGGCTCCATATTAATTTTGTGCCGACATAGAGTGGGACTAATGCCCTTAAGATCATCAAGAGTATATCCAATAGCAGCTCAGTGCTTCCTCAGAGTTGTTAGTAATCTCTTTTCTTCATGCTATGAAAGGTTAGCACTAATAATAACAGGATATATCTTCTTTTCATCTAGATAAGCATATTTCAATGTATCAGGCAATTGCTTTAATTCAAATACAGGGTCACCCTTAGGTGGAGGAGGGCCTCCAAGAGTTTCAACAGGCAAATTGTGTTTAAGGATAGGTGGTTGATCAAAGAACATCCTATCTATTTCATTTCTTTCATTCATATGCATATCATTTTCATGGTCTAGTAAATAGTGTTCTAACAGATCAGTAGGAGGTACGGCAATAGAAGCAAGACCAATAATTTCATCTTTACTAGGAAATTCTTTATCATGAGGTTGTCTACGAAACTTGGAGAAATTAAACTCATGAGACATACCACCAAAATTAACACTAACAATTTCTTTAGCGCAATCAATCTTGGCATTAACAGTGTTCAAGAAAGGTCTACCAAATATAATGGGACAAAAATTATCTTGTGGAGAACCAAGGACTAGAAAATCAGTAGGGTATTTTATTTTTCCACACAAGACTTCAACATCTCTAACGATCCCAAGCGACGTAATGGTATCTCTGTTTGCAAGCTTAATAGTAACATCAATGTCCTCTATTTCAATAGGTGCAATATCATTCATAATTTCTTGATATAAGGTAAACGGAAGAGCACTCACACTAGCACCCAAATCACATAAGCCATGATAACAATGATCTCCTATTTTAACAGAGATAACAGGAATTCCTACTACAGGTCTATTTTTATCTTTAGGGTCTGGTTTAGCAATTCTAGCTGCTTCATCACAGAAGTAAATAACATGCCCATCTATATTATCGACCAAGAGATCTTTAACCATAGCAACATTAGGTTCAACTTTAATTTGTTCAGAGGGTCTAGGTGCTCTAATATTACTTTTGTTAACCACAGTTGAAACTTTAGCATGTTCCTTAATCCTAACAGGAAAAGGTGGTTTCTCAATATAAGTAGTAGGCACAACTGCATCAACATGGTAAACAATTGTTTCTTCTTTAACACTAATGGGTTCCTCAATATTTTCTTTAACAGGGGGATGATATTTAAACCACTTCTCCTTAGGGAGATCAACATGAGTAGCAAATGATTCACAAAAGGAAGCTACTATGTCAGAGTCAAGTCCATATTTAGTGCTAAACTTATGAAAAGCATCGGTATCCATAAAAGATTTAACACAATCGAACTCAAGTATTATACCTGACTCATTACCTTTGTCGAGTTCCCAATCTTCAGAGTTGGGTTTAATTCTTTCCAGAAGATCCCATCTAAATTCAATAGTTTTCTTCATAAAGGAGCCATTCGAAGAAGAATCGAGCATGGTTTGATCATCATGAGAAAGCCGAGCATAAAAATTCTGTAAGATAATTTCTCTTGAGATCGAGCTCATGATTGGGGCATGTGTACATCATGTACTTAAGCCTCCCCCAAGCTTGAGCGATGCTTTCTCCTTCACGAGGCCAAAAATTATATATATAATTCCAATCACGATGAACCAAATGCATAGGATAAAATTTCTGGTGGAATTCCAGTTTCAATCGGTTCCAATCCCATGTATCAGTATCATCACATAGCCTATACCATGTCAATGACTTTCCCTCCAAAGATAAAGGGAATACTTTCTTCTTAACTCCATCTCCGGATAAACCTTCAAGCTTAAACAATCCACAAATTTAATCCGCATAGATCAAGTGCATATCAGGATGTATTGTTCCATCTCTTGCATAAGGATTAGCTAGCAGTTTCTCTATCATACCCGAAGGAATCTCATAAAAAATATTTTTAGTAGGTGCAATAGGTGGAGGGGCAACTCTTGGTGCTTCCGGTCGAGGTGAAGATACCCCAAACAAACCCCTCAAAGGATTACTTTCCATAGTGACAAGTGACAGTAAATTTCAGCACGTAATATAAATGTTTCCTTACCAAATTTCACTCACCAAAGGCGCTTCACTCCCCGGCAACGGCACCAGAAAAGAGTCTTGATGACCCACAAGTATAGGGGATCAATCATAGTCCTTTCGATAAGTAAGAGTGTCGAACCCAACGAGGAGCAGAAGGAAATGACAAGCGGTTTTCAGCAAGGTATTTTCTGCAAGCACTGAAATTATCGGTAACGAGTAGTTTGATAGCAAGATAATTTGTAACAAGTAACAAGTAGCAATTGTAACAAAGAGTGCAGCAAGGTGGCCCAATCCTTTTTGTAGCAAAGGACAAGCCGGAACGATCTCTTATAATGAGCAAAGCGTTCTCGAGGACACATGGGAATTTCGTCTAGTCACTTTCATCATGTTTGTTTGATTCGTGTTCGCTGCTTTGATAATTTGATATGTGGGTGGACCGGTGCTTGGGTGCTGTTCTTACTTGAACAAGACTCCCACTTATGATTAACCCCTCTCGCAAGCATCCGCAACTACGAAAGAAGAATTAAGATAAATCTAACCATAACATTAAACATATGGATCCAAATCAGCCCCTTACGGAATAGCGCATAAACTAGGGTTTAAGCTTCTGTCACTCTAGCAACCCATAATCTAATTACTACTCCACAATGCATTCTCTTAGGCCCAAAGATGGTGAAGTGTCATGTAGTCGATGTTCACATGACACCACTAAGAGAATCAACAACATACATATCATCAAAATATCGAACGAATACCAAATTCACATGATTACTTATGACAAGACTTCTCCCATGTCCTCAAGAACAAAAGTAACTACTCACAAATCATATTCATGTCCAAGATCAGAGGGGTATTAAATAGCATAATGGATCTGAACATATAATCTTCCACCAAATAAACCAACTAGCATTAACTACAAGATGTAATCAACACTACTAGCAACCCACAGGTACCAATCTGAGGTTTTGAGACAAAGATTGAATACAAGAGATGAACTAGGGTTTGAGATGAGATGGTGCTGATGAAGATGTTGATGAAGATTGGTCCTCCCACGATGAGAGGATCGTTGGTGATGACGATGGCTCCGATTTCCCTCTCCCGGAGGGAAGTATCCCCGGCGGAATCGCTCCGCCAGAGAGCAAAAGTGCTCCTGCCGAAGTTCCGCCTCGAGATGGTGGCGCCCCATCCCAAAAGTCTTCTCCTTATTTTTTCTAGGGTAAATGGGCTTATATACTAGAAAATGGGCACCAGAGGCTGGCCATGGGCCCCACAAGCCACCAGGGCGCGCCTGGGGGGGGGGGGGTGGCGCGCCCTGTTGCCTCGTGGGCACCTGGGTGGCCCCCTCTGGTACTTCTTTCTTCCAATATTTTTTATTTATTCCAAAATAAATCCCTGTGAAATTTCAGCTCATTTGGAGATGTGCAGAATAGGTATCTCTGACATAGCTTTTTCAGGTCCAGAATTCCAGCTGCCGGCAATCTCCCTCCTTATGTATATCTTGCATATTAAGAGAGAAAAGGCATTAGAATTGATCCACAAAGTGTTATATTGATTAGAAACACTATAAATAACAGTAGTAAAATATGATGCAAAATGGATGTATCAATCAACCACATGCCCTTCAGAAAGAATCCATTAATAAGGTTGATCAAGTCTTATTAACAAACTATTTCTGAGTGACATGAAACCGAAGAATTTTCGTATAACACTAAGTTACCTCAACGGGGATATGCATCTCCCCAACAATAAGAAATTCATATTTCTTTTTGACAGTAGGAAGAGGAAATTTGAAATCCCCAATAGTGATTGTTGAAACCTTCTCAATACAATTGATACCATTCACTGAAGTTTGTTTCTTCGGGAAATAAACTGTATGTTCATTACCATTGACATGAAAAGTGACCTTGCTTTTGTTGCAATCAATAACAGCCCCTAGAGTATTCAAAAAGGGTCTTCCAAGGATAATTGACATATTGTCGTCCTCGGGCATATCAAGTATAACAAAGTCCGTTAAAATAGTAACATTTGCAACAACAACAGGCACATCCTCGCAAATTCCAATAGGTATAGCAGTAGATTTATCAGCCATTTGCAAAGATATTTCAGTAGGTGCGAGTTTATTCAAATCAAGTCTTCTATATAAAGAGAAAGGCATGACACTAATACCGGCTCCCAAATCACATAAGGCAGTTTTAACATAACTTCTTTTAATGGAGCATGGTATAGTAGGTATTCCCGAATCTCCTAACTTTTTAGGTACTCCACCCTTAAAAGAATAATTTGCAACCATGGTGGAAATTTCAGCTTCAGGTATCTTTCTTTTATTAGTGACAATATCTTTCATGTATTTAGCATAAGGAGACATTTTCAACATATCAATCAAGCGAGTGCGCAAAAAGACAGGTCTAAGCATTTCAACAAAGCGCTCAAAGTCTTCACCATCCTTATTTTTAGATGGTTTGGTAGGAAAAGGCATAGGTTTTTGAACCCATGGTTCTCTCTCCTTTCCATGTTTTCTAGCAACAAAGTCTCTTTTATCATATCTTTTATTCTTAGGAGATGGGTTATCAAGATCAACAATAGGTTCTATTTCTACATCATTATCTGGTTGAGCATCAACATGAACAACATCATTTTCATTATCATTATCACTAGGTGCATGTTCATTACCAGATTGTGTCTCAGCATCAGAAATAGAAACATCATTATGATTCTCAGGAGGCTTTTCTACCTCAGGTTCACTAGAAGCATGCAAAGTCCTATCATTTTTCTTTTTCTTCTTAGATGGACTAGGTACATCAATATTATTTCTTTGAGAATCTTGTTCAATTCTTTTAGGATGACCTTCAAGATACAAGGGTTCCTGAGTCATTCCACCTCCTCTAGTAATAACTCTAACAGCATGATCATTATTTTTATTATTCATCTCGTCAAGCAAATCATTTTGTGACTTAGCAATTTGTTCTAGCTGAGTCTGAACCATAGAAGCATGTTTACTCAAGCATTTAACATCATTAGCAGTTCTAAACATCAAATCACTCAAGCGTTCAATCATGATGGAATTCCGTTTTAGTTGATTACTAACATACATATTAAAGTTTTCCTGTTTAATGATGTAATTATCAAACTCATACAGGCATTGACTAGCAGATTTATTATACGGAATATCACCTTCATCAAATCTAGTGAGAGAATTTACTTCCACTACCTGTGTCAGGATGTCGAGCCCATGTATTTCTTCAATAGGTGGTAAATTCTTAACATCTTCAGCTTTAATACCTTTTTCCTTCATAGATTTCTTAGCTTCTTGCATATCTTCTGGACTGAGAAATAGAATACCTCTCTTCTTCGGAGTTGGCTTAGGTGGTGGTTCAGGAAGTGTCCAATCGTCGGTATTTCTCAACATATTATTCAATTGTACTTCAATCTGTCCAACATTTCGTTCCCAGAAAACACAACCAGCACAACTATCTAGGTAGTCCCTAGAAGCATCAGTTAGTCCATTATAAAAGATATCAAGTATTTCATTCTTCTTAAGAGGATGATCAGGCAAAGCATTAAGTAACTGGAGAAGCCTCCCCCAAGCTTGAGGGAGATTCTCTTCTTTAATTTGCACAAAGTTAAATATTTCCTGTAAGGCAGCTTGTTTCTTATGAGCAGGAAAACATTTTTCAGAGAAGTAATATATCATATCCTGGGGACTACGCACACAACCAGGAGCAAGAGTATTGAACCATTTCTTAGCATTACAAATTAAAGTGTTCCTGTTTAATGATGTAATTATCAAATTCATACAGGCATTGACTAGGAGATTTATTATACGGAATATCATCTTCATCAAAAATAGTGAGGGAATTTACCTCCACTACCTGTGTCGGGATGTCAAGCCCATGTATTTCTTCAATAGGTGGTAAATTCTTAACATCTTCAGCTTTAATACCTTTTTCCTTCATAGATTTCTTAGCTTCTTGCATATCTTCTGGACTGAGGAATAGAATACCTCTCTTCTTCGGAGTTGGCTTATGTAACACCCCTATGTAATGAGCTATAGTGATCCTTAATGATTATGCTAAGTCACCTTGATTTGCAATGCTTGATCACAGTAGATTCATATCTCATTTCAAATTCCACCACTGAATTCAAATTCAAATTGCAAGTGAAATTTAAAGTTTCACAAACATGTCTGAAAAATAGTTCATCATTTAGCAAATATTCCATAACAAATGATTGTTAAGAAAAACAACATCACCACAATGCAAAAATGGGCTATAGCAATTAAAATAGTGCAAAAAGAAGCATTTTAAATGCCTTTTCACTTGTGGAAAATTCAATTGGAATCTTTGGGTCCCCAAACTTTTTATGACAGTGCCAAATATTGCAACATATTTAATTGGCCAGGATCCACATTTTTGCAAAATGTTTTGGTGGCTTAAATAAATGCAAATGCTGTTTGTTTAAAAAGAAACAAAAAGGAAAAGGGTTAAAACCTAAACTATACTGTGCATTGGCTCTAGTCCACAGTAAGGCCCAGCCCAACCAGCGCCGTCTCCCACCTCCTGCTCCCCCTCTCTCCTCGCTGTCGCCCGCGCACGCGCTCCCACAGCCGGCCCCCTTAGCTCTGCTCGATAGCGTGGCCCCGCACCCGTCGTGGGTGGATAAGGGCAGCGCCCTGCCCTCCCCTGGCCTCTCCTGGCCTCACTCCTCCCCACTCTCCCTCGCTCTCCACTCTCTCCCGAGCGCCGCCATGGACGCGCCCCGGTGAAGCTCACGGCCACCGTCCTTCTCTCGCCGTTCCAAGAGGTTCGGCAGTCTCCCCGCGCTCGTCCTCATCGACCCCGTGCGCCCGTTCGTCCGGAGAAGCACCAAGACGACGCGCTCGACCCCGCCTTCCCCTTTGGTCGCCGGAGATCGCCACCACCGCGCTGTCTCCCCCAGGCCTTCCCCGAGCGCATCTAGCTCACCTGCAGGTCCACTTTGAGCACTGCGTCCCCTCCGCTCTCTTTTCCTCATAGCATCGTGCCCGTAGCCGCCGTCCCCAATGTGGTCGAGCCCACCGTCGCGTGCGCTCATCGCCGGCAACCTTCCGGTGACCGAATGGTCACGCGCCGGAGTCCATCGACCCCGCGCGCATGCGTAGAATACCCCTCGGCCGCTTAGTTTGATTGCTCGTGCACTGCTGCTGCTGTTCCCCTTCCGCCCGAACTCTGGCGCCGCCTCCGCTCGTCTCCGGCGTCGTTCTGGTTGTCCCCGGCGCCAACCGTCGGCACCGTCGTGTGCGCGACGTCAAGCCGCGCCCGTAGAGCTCAGCCACGGGTCCGGAGACCCTCTGTAGACGAATCCTGCCACCCTCCCGAGCCTCCGCCGTGTTTCTTTTGGCACCGGTGGCTGAACGCCGGCCACCCCCGCCGACGTGGCTAGCCTGGGGCCCACACTGGGTCTCTGCCAGTGGGCCCCGTGGGTCCCGTTGGCTGGGTTGACTTGGTCAACCCTGTTGACTGGGCAGCCTGGGTCACTGACATGTGGCCCCCATGTTTTAGTTAATCCGGTTTTTAAAATAAACTTAATCTGTTTAATTAATCTGACACTGACAGTGGGTCCCACTAGCTAATTAGTTAATTAGTTAGATTAATCTGCTGTTTAAAATATTTAGTCTATGACATGCTAGCCCCACTTGTCAGTTTGACCAAGTCAACTGCCAGTGTTGACTGCTGACTGTGCTTTGACTGACCCCACATGTCATTGACTGTGGCTGGCTCAGTCTGAGTATAAATAGTATCAGCACTGTTTAATTTTGAATTTAAAATAATCTGGTAATTCCAGAATTTGTTTAAATCTCCGTAAATTCATATAAATTCAACCGTAGCTCAGATGAAAATGTTTTATATATGAAAAACACTCAGAAAAACGAGACGAACCCGTTAGTGCCCTCCATGTAGCTGTCACATGCCTCTAACACTGCAAACATGGAACCTTCCCCTCCGGTTCATCTGTCTGACAGATGCCTAAAGCCGGGAAAATATTCCCAGATATTTTCCCGCTCCGTCTGTAATGTGTAGCACTGCGTTAGCTCACCCCTAGCACATCATACTGCCATGTCATGCATTGTGCTGCATTTGTTTGCTTTGTATTTATTGTTTCTTCCCCCTCTTCTCTTTGGTAGACCCCGAGACCGACGCTGCCCCCGAGTACGACTACGCTTCTGACGTCCAGCCCCTCTCAGCAGAGCTTCCAAGCAAGCAAAATCCCCTTGATCATTCCTATATCGCCCATTCTTTCTCTCTCATGCTTGCATTAGATTTTGCTACTGTTGTTCGATAGCTCCTATTCTGATGCATAGCCTAATTTTGTAACCTGTTGTTGATACTTTACTTGTTGTCCTATATGCTTAGTATAGGATGGTTAGTGATCCATCAGTGGCCCCGCACCCTTGTCTGTGTTGCCATGCTTTGCTTCCGGATGACTCGATCATTATGATCGACGTGCAGAGACCGACACATCACCGCACACCCCTTTAGTTGTACGAATCTGCAGAGCTACTATCGAGTGCCGAGGGTGATACCTCCTATCTCACTCCTGATGATATCTTTGTAGCGTAGCTAGCCGGTCGTGAGTTACCGAGGGTGATTCCTCTTTCACCACCTCCGATGATGCCTCTGTCGTGCAACCCCTCAAGTGTGAACCCATCGAGGGTGATTCCTCCGAGTTCACCTTGACGGATACATCGAGTGGGAATCCATCGAGGGTGAGTCCTCGGATTTCCCCTTGATGTTATGGACACACGGTTACCATGTTTTTACCTCAGTCCCTTGTTGAAGTCGGGTCGACCCCGAGGGGTACCCGCGAGAGCTACTGAAGTCGGGATGACAATGAGGGTACCCGCGAGATAATTACGCGGCACAGATGGGTAGGCAGACCGCCCCAGGAGAGGGAGGAGAGGGACAGGCCTGACCCTTACCGTAAGTCCGCGAGACGGGGCGATAGGACCACAGATCGTGGAGCACTGATCGTCACCGCGAGCTCCCAACACACTAATGGGTTTGGATATGTGATCTGAGTAGGCCCCTGGCCTTTTTCGCACTAACCACCACGCGGGAATAGTATGGGCACTCGGCGTCGTATGTTTCAGCCGAAGTTCTTCAGACGTCAGCAACTGAGCGGCGCGCGCCCGGGTGGACCGCGACAGCTTGCGTGTGTATACATGGGTAGGTCTAGACCCGACCGCGTTCGCAACGCGCAGGAGTGCAAAGGACGATGAGCCCAAGACCCCTGAGCGCTTAGGGTGTAGACCGGCGTGCTGGCCTCTCTGCTGAGCCTAGGTAGGGCTACGGCGTGTCGATCAGCCGAGGCCGGGCATGACCCGATAAAAGTGTGTCCAGCCAGAGTTAATCGAGCGTGTTGGGTAAGTCGGTGCACCCCTGCAGGGAAGTATATCTATTCGAATAGCCGTGCCCACGGTAACATGACGCTCGGAGAGTATCCCGATCTACTACAACTAGAATTGGATACTTGTGATGCTTAATAAAAGGTTGGCTCTGGGATTGCTTTCTCGCAGGGTGTCGAGAAAGGATCTCTGGGCCTTGCTATTATATAATTATTGCTTTATTATATGCTAATCTGCACTCTTCTAATGCTGCAAGATGCTGCAAGTTGCTAGTCTTCGATAGGCTAGGCCTTTCCCCTCTATTCTGGCATTTCTACAGTTTAGTCCACAGATACAGCCCCTTCCCTTTGATATCGATGCATACTTAGCATAGATCTGATGTAAGTCTTTCGAGTACTTTGGATGAGTACTCACGGTTGCTTTGCTACCTCTTTTTCCCCATACCGGATCGTTGCGATCAGATGACGGAGCCCCGGAGCTAGCTGACCCCGTCGATGACTACTACTACCCCGACGGAGCCTACTACTACATGGAGACCGACGACCAGGAGTAGCTTCGGAGGCTCCCAGGCAGGAGGCCTGCGCCTTTTCGATCTAATTGTCATTGTTTTGCTCAGCCTTCTTAAGGCAAACCTGTCTAATTATGTCTATACTCAGATATTGTTGCTTCCGTTGACTCTTGTATTCGAGCTTATGTATTCGAGCCCTCGGGGCCCCTGGCTTTTAATATAAAGCTTGTATTATTTTATTTTATGTCTAGAGTTGTGTTGTGATATCTTCCCATGAGTCCTTGGGCTTGATCGTGCGCATTTGCGTGTATGATTAGTGCACGATTGAGTCGGGGGCATCACAAGTTGGTATCAGAGCCGACTGCCTGTAGGAAGCCCCTTTCCAACTCCTTGGGCGAAGTTGAGTCTAGTCTTTGAAAAACGGTTTTACTAACATGGCTGTGTGGCTTACGGGCCCACGTCGCCAATGGATGGGATTAGGATCTTTTATTCCTCTTCTTTACTCTGGGACTCTGATCTCTCTTCTATTCGGGTTAAAGATTTTGCTAACTCTAACATTAGGTTCTCATGTTCACATTCACCTGGAGAGCTGGATTATCTGCTGCTATTCCTTTCAAAGTATATCATATGCTTCTCACACTGTCATTTGACATCTTGCACTCCCTTGTTTCAGATGCGTCCCGCAAGACAGCTCGTACGCCAGACTATGGCTGTCGATGCGACTGGATTCCCTGCTATTCTGGTCGACCTCTTGACCAGATTGGGTTATTGCTGGTACCCTGAGTATACTGTTTACGAGGACTACCGCGAGTTCAACCAGGAGCAGTACCCCGCTGTGGTTCGTATCTTTGATTGGCAGGATAACTCCATCATGGAGTTGCACACCTTTCATGGTATTGGAGTGACTGTTGACATGGCAGTCCATGATGCTGCCTATGCTGCTATTGCCCATCTCCGTGGAGAGCACACCCGCTTGGAGGAGACTGGTTTCAGATATATTCCGTATGCCCCCGTTGGGGATGAGAGTGGATACTACACTGCTGTCTGTACCCCTTACGTGCGACGTCGTTATGACCCGCAGGTTTTGGTCCAGTACGCTGAGGCTCTAGATCGCACTGCCCGAGCTCTTGTTGTCGAGTTGTACGCCACTCGTGCTCGTCTTTACGATGCTCTGACATAGTTGCTGCCAACAGTCAGTGCAAGGATACATCCTCAGTATATCCTTTACCCGCACAGGACGGAGATGCCACCAGGTCTTGAGTGGCCTGCCGTTGGAGGTCATACTCCTTCACGCGGACCTCTTCTTCCAGTCCGGGACCAGGTTCTGCACCAGAGTGTTCACGGAGCGCAGGATCCTCGTGTCGAGGGCACCCTGCATCATCACTTGCAGTTGCCTAGCTTAAGTGGTTTTCTCCGACTTTGATGTAGCTATCGCTATGTCCCATTGTTGTATCCCTCCACCACGTGCCTGCGTACCGCTGCTACTTGTGATCTGCGTTGGTTTTTCCCTGAAGAGGAAGGATGATGAAGTATAGTAGAGATAAGTATTTCCCTCAGTTATGAAACCAAGGTTATCAATCCAGTAGGAGAATCACGCAACACCTCGTTAACAGTACCTGCACACAAAATAACAAATCCTTGCACCCAACGCAAACAAGGGGTTGTCAATCCCTTGGCGGTTAATTGCAAGATTAAATTGTATGGTGATAGATAAATAGATCGAACAAAAATACAAAATAAAATAAATAAAGTAAAAGTGCAGCAAGGTATTTTTAGGATTTTTAATATATGATAGAAGTAGACCCGGGGGCCATAGTTTCACTAGAGGCTTCTCTCATGAAAATAGCATACGGTGGGTGAACAAATTACTGTTGGGCAATTGATAGAAAAGCAAATAATCATGACGATATCCAAGGCAATGATCATGTATATAGGCATCATGTCCGAGACAAGTAGACCGACTCCTGCCTGCATCTACTACTATTACTCCACACATGACCGCTATCCAGCATGCATCTAGTGTATTAAGTCCAGAAAGAACGGAGTAACGCCTTAAGCAAGATGACATGATGTAGACAAAGTAAACTCACGCATGAATAAACCCCATCTTTTTACCCTTAATAGAAACGATACATACGTGTCATGTCCCTTTCTGTCACTGGGATTGAGCACCGCAAGATCGAACCCATTACAAAGCACCTCTCCCATTGCAAGATAAATCAATCTAGTTGGCCAAACCAAATCAATAGAAGCTATAATAATCATGCATAAAAGAGTTCAGAGAAGACTCAAATAATATTCATGGATAATCTGATCATAAACTCACAATTCATCGGATCCCAACAAACACACCACAAAAAGTGATTACATCGGATAGAACTCCAAGAACATCGAGGAGAACATTGTATTGAAGATCAAAAAGAGAGAAGAATCCATCTAGCTACTAACTATGGACCCGAAGGTCTGTGGTAAACTACTCACGCATCATCGGAAGGGCAGCAAAGTTGATGGAGAGCCCCTCCGTGATCGATTCCCCCTCCGGCGGAGTACCGGAAAAGGCCTCCAGATGGGATCTCTCGAGAACAGAAGCTTGCGGCGGCGAAAAAAGTATTTCGTGGACTCCACTGTTGGTTTTCTGATTTTAGAGAATTTATAGTGGTGGAATTAGGTCAAACGGAGCTGTGTGGGCCCCACGAGCCACCAGGGCTCCCCCCGGGGCGTGCCGTGGTGCCTCGTGGGCCGCTGCTTCATCTTCTCGTCTCCTCCCGAAGCTTCTAGTATTTGTTATGTCCAGAAAAAAATCTCCAAAAAGTTTCGTGGCATTTGGACTTCGTTTGGTACTGATATTCTGGAAAACCAAAAATAGGCAAAAAATAGCAACTGGCATTGGGCACTAAGTTAATAGGTTAGTCCCAAAAATTGATATATAATTGCTGTAAATGTATATAAAAACATCCAAGATTGATATTATAATAGCATGGAACAATCAAAAATTATAGATACGTTGGAGACGTATCAAGCATCCCCAAGCTTAATTCCTGCTCGTCCTCGAGTAGGTAAAATAATAAAAACAGAATTTTTGATGTGGAATGCTACCTATCATATTCATCATACATTCTTTTCTTTATAGCATGGACATTTGGACTTGAATGATTCAAAGCAATAGTCTATAGTTTGACATGAAGATATAAATACTCAAGCATACTAACAAGCAATCATTCCTTTCAAAATATCAATGCTAAAGAAAGTTATCCGTAATCCATTATGCTCAATCATTGATCCATTCATGAAACACACTCAATATTAGCTACACACAATGCACAAGTATGACAATAGTGCTCTCTAGTTGGTGCTTTGTAAGAGAAGATGGAGACTCAAAATAAAAATAAAAATTGCATAAAAGTAAATAGATAGGCCCTTCGCAGAGGGAAGCAGAGATTTGCAAATGTGCCAGAGCTCAAAGCTTAAATTAGAGAGATAAAATTATTTTGAGAGGCATGCTTTTCCTGTCAACGAAAACTACCGAGAATTCCCAATATTTTCCATGCTAGACACATCATAGGCGGTTCCCAAACAGAAAGTAAAGTTTATTTCCTTTCCACCATTCTTTCACAATCCATGGCTAGGCGTATCCATGGGTGCCCTCCATACCAACACTTTCCAAGGAATTTTATTGTTATTAATTTTTGATTCATTGTGGGACTGGGCATCCCTATTACCAGCCACTCGCTCGTTCAATGACAAGTGAATAAACACTCATCGTGAGAATAACACACCTAGCATGGAAAATATTGTCCACCCCCTGCATCTTCATGAGCGGCACGGGCACACAAAACGGAAAATTATTTTGAAAATTAGAGTTGGGACATGCAAATTTACTTGGAACGGCATTGAAATACCGCATATAGGTAGATATGGTGGACTCATTTGGCACAACTTGGGTTTAAGGAGTTTGGATGCACAAGCAGTATTCCCGCTTAGTACAAATGAAGGCCAGCAAATAGATTGAGAAGCAACCAACCAAAAAGCGAAAACGGTCATAAGCATGCATTGAACATAACTAACACCGAATAATGCACCATAAGTAGGATATAATTTCTTTGCATAACTATTGACTTAATATGCATGCATAGGGAATCACAATCCTTAACACTAATATTCTTACTAAATCACAATTACTCACTAACATGACTCACATATCATCGTCTCCATATCGCAAAACTATTGCAAGGAATCACACTTATCATATCCAATGATCTTTCATGAAAGTTTTAATTATATCCCTCTTGAATATTCATCACTTTGGGACCAAATTCATATCTTGTGCAAATTACCATTACTATTATCAACTCTCAAAAAGATATAAGTGAAGCATGAGAGTGCAAATATTTCTTCAAAATTTATCAACTCTCGAAATAATATAAGTGAAGCATGAGAGTGCACATATTTCTTCAAAATTTATCAACTCTCAAAATAATATAAGTGAAGCATGAGAGTTCAAATATTTCTTCAAAATTTAGCCACCGCCGTGCTCAAAAAGATTTAAGTGAAGCACTAGAGCAACTGCCTAGCTCAAAAAATTTAAGTGAAGCACATAGAGTATTCTAACAAATTATGATAAACGTGTGGCTCTCTCAAATAGGTGTGTCCAGCAAAGATGATTGTGACAAACTAAAAAGCAAGCAAATCAAAGACTCATATAATACATGACGCTCCAAGCAAAACACATATCATGTGACGAATAAAAATATAGCTCCAAGTAAAATTACCGATGGTTGGTAGAAGAAAGAGGGGATGCCTTTCGGGGCATCCCCAAGCTTAGACGCTTGAGTCTTCCTTGAATATTACCTTGGGGTGCCTTGGGAGCGTCGCTGGTGCTTTCATAGGGTTTAAACCTATGGTTGGTGATACCGACCTTGTAACCCTAGATACCCTCCCTGGCGTGTATATAAGCTTTGTTGAGGTCTTTAAAGTCGACACACAACCGCCATGACCTGTCCTTTTTTGGTACCATGACCAAATTGGCTAGCCAGTCGGGGTGTTTAATATCCTTGATGAATCCCGCCTCCAGCAGCTTTGCCAGTTCCTCGCCCATTGCTTGACGCTTGGGCTGAGAGAAACGCCGAAGTGTTTGTTTAACGGGCTTATAGCCTGCCAATATGTTTAGGCTATGCTCTGCAAGCCTACGGGGTATCCCTGGCATGTCGGAGGGGTGCTAGGCGAATATGTCCCAGTTTTCCCTGAGGAAAGCACGTAGCGCTTCGGCAACTTCTGGGTCGAGGTTAGCCCCTATGGACGCCGTTTTAGCAGGGTCCGTTGGGTGAACCTGGAATTTGACAATCTCGTCGGCCGGCTTGAAAGAAGTAGGTTTTGATCTTTTGTCGAGAACGACATCGTCCCGGTCGACCTCGGCACGCAGTGCGGTCAGCTCTTCGGCCGCGAAGGTTTCGGCAAGGGTCTCGAGGGCGAGGGACGCCGTTTTATTCTCGGCTTTGAGTGCCCTGTCAAGATCACTTGAAATGGTAATGATCCCCTTCCGGCCTGGCATCTTGAGCTTCATGTAGCCATAGTACGGCACCGCTTGAAATCTTGAAAAGACGTCCCGTCCGAGGATGGCATGGTATCCGCTTTTGAAAGGCGCGATGTGGAATGTAATCTCCTCGGAGCGATAATTATCCGAGGTCCCGAAGACTACATCTAGAGTTATCTTTCCACTGCAGCGTGCCTCTCGCCCGGGGACTATTCCTTTGAAGGTGGTGGTGCTCCGTTCTATGCGCGATTTATCGATGTGCATTTTATCCAGAGTGTCCTCGTATATTAGATTCAGGCTACTGCCTCCGTCCATAAGGACCTTATGGAGGCGGCAGTGGTCCACGATGGGGTTGAGGACTAGCGCGGCGGGGCACCTGTCCAGGACCGACTTCGGCTGATCATTCTGAGTGAAGGTGATCGACGTGTCTATCCACACGCCCCGGGGTGGTACCTGCCGGACGGCGTTGATTTCCCGCAAGGCCCGTTTGCGCTGGTTGTTAGACGTAAAGGTCTCATAAATCATTAGGACCTCGTCTTCATCTGAGGTCTGTCCGAGGTGGCTGGAGGTGCCCGCAGGAGGGCGGGTACCCCTTTTGCCACCTGCCTCAACACCCAACAGTCGCGAAGGCTGTGGGTTGGGCAGGAATTAACTAATACGGTGTGGATCGGGCATGGTTTACCCAGAAGCCGTCCAGGGCCGTTCCGGGGTGATCAGAGGTTTTCTTCTTCTTCCGGGGTCGATCACCCGGGGTGTTCCGTTTGCGATTCTCGCGCCGAAGTGCCGACCGGTCGCGTCCCGGGTAGTCCTCACAGATCGAGTCCGTATTCTCCTCGGTTCACCAGGTGTCTTCGATGGCGCAAAATCGCGCTACCAAATTGGTTAATTCAGGGAGTGTTTGGACGCAACGACGAGCGAGGGCGTTCGAGACGCCTTTATCCTTGCATCCACGCTCGAAAGCGGCGATTATATCAGAGTCTTGGTAATCCAGTATCTTGCTCTTGACGGACAAGAATCTGGCCCAGTATTGTCGGATCGGCTCACCGGGGACCTGTCGTACGTATGCTAAGTCCCAGATGTCGGATGGGCCGGAGTCATCGGGACGATATTCTATATAGGAGGTGAGCGGACCAGATCCGATCTCTAAAGATCGCGGGCTCAAGACCTCGTCACCTTCACCTAGCGATGGATCCGCAGTTATTGGTTTAGCTGATTCGATCTGGGAGTCGGTCTCTGTCCGATCCGCTCTCCAGGAAGTATCTTAGCCCCTCGTTCGTGAGGGGGTCCTTTGTTGGAACCGAAGAGGGGTCGTGGTTCGCTTCCACGTTACGTGGAGGCGTCTTTGCAACCAAAGCTTTGAATGTGGAGATGCGCTCCGTGGGCTTAAAGCCGTTAACCGGCGATCCCATCGATCCTTCCGGCGATCACACAGCGGAACTCTCAATGAAAGCACCACCCACCTCGGGTAGGTGGACCGCCACGTCCTTAGAAGTTGCGACGGCCTCCAGAAGGATCGATGTGGTTTTAAACCCTATGCATGCACATCAAGGGAGGTGTGGCCGAAGCCACTCTGTGTTTTTAAAACCACATAGAAGTTTGGCAGTTCCTTTTACAGATGCTTGCCTGTGCAGGGGCTCTAAGCCTCGTCTTTGCGTGGTTAATCCGCGCCGATGTTTGTGTAGTCATTTTGGCTCCTCGACACCCCAGGGAATCTTGAGTGCGAAGTTATGCACTCTGGGGACGTAGTGCCCACTCCAGGGAGGGCACACGAGGAGCCCACATCCCTATTTCGGGTGCGGGGGCACATGGCCGAGGTCGATTTGTGCAGCACGGGCGCGCTTCAAGGAGCGGGCGGCGCGTTTATCGCTGCGGGCTGCCTCCTCGGACGCTTGAACCTCGGTTGCGAAAGCCGCTGTCTGTTCCTCTGTCCGGAGTGAACGTCCAGTGTTGCCATTGATTGTGATGACGCCGTTGGGTCCCGGCATTTTGAGCTTGAGATAGGCGTAATGCGGGACTGCGTTAAAGCGTGCAAAGGCTGTGCGCCCTAAGAGCGCATGGTATCCGCTCCGGAAGGGTACGATATCGAAGATTAACTCTTCGCTTCGGAAGTTCTCGGGCGAACCGAAGACTACCTCTAGGGTGACTGTTCCGGTACAACGGGCTTCGACGCCCGGAATGACACCTTTAAAGGTGGTAGAGCTCGGCTTAATCCGAGATGAGTTAATGCCCATCTTACGAACTGTGTCCTCGTAGATGAGGTTAAGGCTGCTTCCCCCGTCCATCAGGACGCGCATTAGATGATAACCATCAACAATAGGGTCCAGGACGAGCGCCGCCGATCTGCCATGCCTGATGCTGGTCGGATGATCGTGCTTGTCGAAAGTGATCAGGTAGGCCGACCATGGGTTATACTTCGGGGCTACCGGCTCCAGCACGTATACATCCCGAAGTGCACGTTTCCTCTCCCTTTTAGGGATGTGGGTGACATAGATCATATTAACCTCTGTTACCTCATTAGGAAATTTCTTTTGGCCTCCATTATTGGGCTGCCGAGGTTCATCCTCATCATCGCTGCGGTGTTGGGTTTTACTCTGACCCTCTGCCGCTATCTTGCCGGCTTGTTTAAAGACCCAGCAATTCCTATTAGTGTGGTTTGCTGGTTTTTCCTGAGTACCGTGGATCCCACATGGGCGGTCCAGGAGTCTATCAAGCTGGCTAGGTCCGTCTTTGTTCCCTTTAAAGGGTTTTCTTTTCTGCCCGGATTTAGGTCCGGTGAATCCTGCGTTGACCGCGGCATCTTCAGTGTCGCTTCCGCCATTCTTGTACCTGCGCTTTTTTTTGTTGCGCTTTGGTTTTCCATTGGCGTCGCGAGTTTTCGAGGTGCCTGCCTCGCCGTTATGAGTACTTCGGGCGAGCCAGCTATCTTCTCCCGCACAAAAGCGAGTCATTAGTGCGGTCAGGGCAGCCATGCTTCTCGGCTTATCCTGGCCGAGTTGTCGAGCCAACCATTCATCTCGAATATTGTTTTTAAATGCGGCGATGGCCTAGACTTCGGAACAGTCTATGATCTGGTTCTTCTTGGTGAGGAACCTGTTCCAGAATTTCTGGGCTGATTCGCCTGGCTGCTGGGTGACACGGCTAAGGTCATCTGCGTCCGGAGGTCGGACATATGTGCCCTGGAAGTTTGCTCGAAAAGCGTCTTCTAGGGCTTCCCACCTGCCGATAGAGTGAGGCGGGAGGCTGTTAAGCCAATGCCTCGCCGGTCCCTTGAGCTTGAGCGGCAGGTATTTAATGGCATGGACATCATCTCCATTGGCCATGTGTATATGCAGGAGGAAATCTTCGATCCAAACTGCTGGGTCCGTGGTGCCATCGTATGATTCTATGTTGATGGGTTTAAACCCTTCCGAGAACTGATGTTCCATCACCCTATCTGTGAAGCAGATCGGGTGGGCCGGACCTCGGGACCGAGGAGCATCTCGTCGGAGGTCGGGGGAGAATCGTTAGTAGGCTTGATCTCGGGCACGGCCGTTCCTGTCCATCCAGGCATCATAGCCGTCGGGCCCGGCGGGCGCACGTCCCCTTGACCCATAGATGGACCGAGGGGGAGCCCTATTTTCCTCAATACGACGTCTAGCGTCGTGAGGATCTAAGTGATCCACGGGGTCCTTGCCATGACGGCGTGGAGGTGGCCGTTCACCGGGGTCTTCTCATCTTGGCCTGTCCCGGCCTCTAGGGGGCCGATCGAGGTCGTCAGCGAGCTCCTCATCGAACTCCGGTAAAAGACGCCTGCGTGGGTATGATTTCGGCGCACTATGGCGTCGGTTTTCCATGTCTTGCTCGGCGGAGAGCACTGCGATCCACTTTTCTTTTAGCGCATCGGTATTGGCCTGCAGCTGCTGCTGCTTGCGCTTTAAGCTCCGGGCTGTCGCAACGAGGCGTCGTCGGAAGCGCTCTTGTTCAAAAGGGTCTTTGGGGACGATGTAGTCCTCTGTGCCGAGGCTCTCGTCCTCCTCGGATTCCGGCATGTAGTTGTCGTCGGCCCCTTCAAAGAGGTCATCGGGATCTGAGTCTCCAAGAGGTCGGTCTGGTGTGCCGTTCCTTACTGGGGAGGCTTGAACTTCCTCCTCATGGTTATCGACATCGCCATCCTCCGCGTCGCCATTATTGGCTATCACGTCGTTGCCACTGGGTTCCCCATTATTGCCCCTTCGGCGCCTTCGCCGACGTCTTGGAGGGGATTTCGGGGTGTCCACCATGTAGACATCGTAGGTGGACGTGGTGGTCCACCTGCCCGCGTTTACTAGGGGCATGGTGTTCTTGATGGGGCCATCTGCGTCCTCCTCCATGTTTGAGGGTTCACCTTAGTCCAACACGTCGGTTAAATCATCGATCGTGGCGACTAGGTGGGTGGTGGGTGGGATGTAAATTTCCCTATCGTCGGCATTAAGGCCGATCTGATTGTAAACCGAAGTCTTGCCATCCGAGATGGACATGCTCCGGATGCGGTCAAGCATCTCATTGAGGTGAGATAACTCTTCGGGATTCATGGATGCGCCATAGGCAGGGCTGATTCGAAGTACACCCGGTGTGTAACCAGATGCGTCTTCGGAGCGACGGGAGTCTGAACATAGTCCCGGGTTCTGTGCCAGAATCAATCTTGGCACCGGCGCAATTTCAGGGGTGGGAGCCGGATCCATCTCCGGACTGGCGATCGGGGAGAGACTGGCCGGAGTAGCGGTGTCAGGGGTGTCAAGAGGCGCCGTGACAGAGTCCGACTCCGGAGTCGAGACTCCGGAACCAGCCGAGCTCTCGATCTGGCCGGGAGTCCATCCCGATAAGATGAGTTCACCACGGGAATCTGCAGTGTACTCGAGGCCACCGAAAGTCACGATCCGACCTGGGGCATAGTTCTCGATAGAGGTCTGGTGACCCGTCCAGTCGGCGCAAAATACCATGCTGCCGAATATGAAAAGCTGGCCGGGGGCGTAAACATCCCCGCAGCCGTTAGTGCAGTTAATCTGCAGGTGAGCCATCAATCCTTCTGGTGATCGCGCAGCGGAACTCTCAATTGAAGGGGCTCTTGCCACTCCTTATTCCTTCATCCATCGTGATCTCACCCAAAACATGAAAACTTCAATCACACAAAAGTCAACAAAACCTTCGTGAGATCCGTTAGTATAGCAACATAAATCACTACTTTAAGTACTGTTGCAAACCCATTCATATTTTATTTTTGCATTATACCTACTGTATTCTAACTTCTCCATGGCTTATACCCCCCGATACAATCCATAGTTTCATCAAAACAAGCAAGCAGTGCATCAAAAACAGAATCTGTCAACAACAGAACAGTCTGCAGAGATCTATTTAAAAGCCATACTTCTGTAACTCCAAATATTCTGAACAATTAGGACAACGTGGGCAATTCATATACCAATACTGTGTAAAAATTTCAGATTTTTCTGACTCTCCAGTACAGAACTAAAATTCCAGCACTGGACGCAAAACTTTCTGTTTTCCAAACAGCATCAACTATACTATCTTCCAAATCATCCCAAAGGCTTTACTTGGCACAAACACAAATTAAAACACAAAAACACAAATCATAACAGTAGCATAATTGTGTAAACACACAATAACAGAAAAAAAAGTAAAAATTTATTTTATTCATTGGGTTGCCTCCTGATACATCTCCAACGTATCTATAATTTATGAAGTATTCTATCTTATGTTGTCCGCTGATAGGAACAATTTCTATCTTATGTTCTCCGCTGATAGGAATTTGGGAGTGATTCTTTATTGCACGTTGAGGGATGGTTATATGATCCAATTATGTTAGCATTGTTGAGAGATTGCACTACTGAAAGTATGAACCCTAGGCTTTGTTTTTAAGCATTGCAATACCGTTTGTGCTCACTTTTGTTACTTGCTACCTTGCTGTTTTATATTTTCAGATTACAAAAACCTATATCTACTATCCATACTACACTTTTATCACCATCTCTTCGCCGAACTAGTGCACCTATACAATTTACCATTGTATTGGGTGTGTTGGGGACACAAGAGATTTCTTGTATTTGGTTGCAGGGTTGTTTGAGAGATACCATCTTCAACCTACGCCTCCCATGGATTTATAAACCTTAGGTCATCCACTTGAGGGAAAATTGTTACTGTCCTACAAAACTCTGTGTTGGAGGCCCAACACGAGTCTACAAGAATAAGTTGTGTAGTAGACATCAAGCTCTTTTCTGGCGCCGTTGCCGGGGAGGTGAGTGCTTGAAGGTATATCTTTAGATCTTGCAATTGAATCTTTTAGTTTCTTGTTTTATCACTAGTTTGGTTTATAAAAGAAAACTACAAAAAAAATGGAATTGAGGTTGCCTCATATTATTCGTCTTTATAATGTCTTTCTTGAAAATGATGGAGCAGAAAATTGTGCTCAGTTGATAGAAGAAGAATTCAATAAAATGTTTGGCATAAAATCTTTGAAAGATGAGCATGATTACAATGTTGTTAGTATGAATTCTATGAGTATCCATGATGCTAATGATATGCAAATCCACAAGCTTGGGGATGCTATGTTTGATGAAGATGATATTTTTAGTCCCCCATGTTTTGATGAGAAAATTTATTATGATGATTGCATGCCTCCTTTCTATGATGATTATTGTGATGACATGTATGCTATAACTACTAATGATAAATATGAAACTTGTCATCATGATTTTAATTTTCAATTGGATTATGCCAATCAAGTATCTCATGATAGTTATTTTGTTGAGTTTGCTCCCACTATTATGAATGAGAAGAAAATCGCTTGTGTGGAGAGTAATAAAAATTCTATGCTTATGTATCATGAAAAGAATGCTTTATGTGATAGCTATATTGTTGAATTCATTCATGATTCTACTGAAAATTATTATGAGAGAGGATCATATGCTTTTACATATTGCAATAATATCAAGTTTCCTCTCTATGTGTTGAAAGTTTTGAAGTTATGCTTGTTTTGCCTTCCTATGCTAGTTGATTCTTGCTCCCATAAACTATTTGCTCACAAAATTCCTATGCATAGGAAGTGGGTTAGGCTTAAATGTGCTAGTCATATGCTTCATGATGCTCTCTTTGTGTTTCAATTCTTTACTTTTATGTGAGCATCATTGAAATCATCATGCCTAGCTAAAAAGGCATTAAAGAAAAGCGCTTGTTGGGAGACAACCCAATATTTATACCTAATGTTTTTGTGTGTTCACATGATTAAGCTACTGTATTAATCATGTTTTATATGTTTTCTTTCAATAATGTGCCAAGTAAAGCCTTTGGGATAGTGTGGATGCTTGTTGATTTGATTCTGCGCAAAAACAGAAACTTTTATGTCCAGTGCTGGAATTTCTATTCTGTACTGGAGCGTGAAAAAATTCTGAAATTTTTACACAGTATTGTTTTACAAATTTTTTATGTTTTCCTAATTTTTCAGAATTTTTGGAGGTGCAGAAGTATGGCTTTTCAATCGCTCACTACATGCTGTTCTGTTTTTGACAGATTCTGTTTTTGGTGCATAGTTTGCTTATTTTAGTATTTCCATAGCTTATATTATGCGATATAAATTATGGAAATGATAGAATACAGTAAGCATTATGTTAGAACAATTATGAATCTTGTCTTGACAGTACCTAAGTGGATGATTTATTTTTATCATACTAACCTATCTCACAAGTTCCGTTAAGTTTTATGTGATTGAAGTTTTCAAGTTTTGGGTGAGATATCGATATGAGGAGAATAAGAAGAGGAAAGACCCCAAGCTTGGGGATTCCCAAGGCACCCCAAGATAATATTCAAGGAACACACAAGAAACTAAGCTTGGGGATGCCCCGGAAGGCATCCCCTCTTTCGTCTTCAACACTATCGGTAACCTCACTCGGAGCTGTATTTTTATTGTTCACATAATATGAGTTTTGCTTGGAGCGTCATTTTATTTTGTTGAGATTTTATTGATGCTATCAATAATCATGTTTTATATCTTTTAGTTCAATAAAATGCCAATTATAGCGTTTACCATGCTCAGTTTGCTAGTTCATGTGTTGCTGTTTGAAAACAGAAAGTTTTCTGTTATGTCCAGAATATTCCTGAATAGTCAGAATATGATAAAAATCTGAAATTTTTACACAGTAAGCATGCATGAGTTCTCTGTCACGTGGTAATTTTTCAGAATTTTTGGAGTTAGGGGAGTATGAGTTCTTTTTCACCCTTCACAGACTGTTCTGTTTTGGCAGATTGCTGTTATAGTTGCATTGCTTGCATATGTTTGCGTGTTTAATGTTTCTATTTGTGGATAGGAGTATTAAATATGAAGAGGCATTTAGTATGCAATGTTTAATTATAATTTTAGTAATTTTCTACAGTATAGAATGTTAAGGTTTTGAGTTGATTTATACTAACTTATCTCACGAATTTTTGTTGAGTTTTGTGTGGATGAAGTTTTTAAGATTTAGGAGAAGCCATGATATGAGAGGAATTAAGGAGACGCAAAAGCTCAAGCTTGGGGATGCCCAAGGCATCCCAATATAATATTTCAAGAAGTCTCAAGCATCTAAGCTTGGGGATGCCCCGGTAGGCATCCCACCTTTCTTCATCAACAATTATCTGTCAGTTTTGGTTGAGCCTAAGTTTTTGCTTCTTCACATGAGATGTGCTATTCTTGGAATGTCATTTTGTTTTCTTTTCTGTTTGAATAAAATTATCAAGATCTGAAAATTTTAATGAGAGAGAGTCCTCACATAGCTAGTTATTTCCTTAACTACTCATTGATCTTCACTTATACCTTTTGGAGTAGTTTCTCGTTTACTCACGTGCTTCACTTATATACTAAGAGTAAATTGTTGAATGAATTCAATATCATAAAGTTGAAATTTATATGCTTCATATGCTTGTCCCATGAGGAGTAGTGACTTCACATACAAGAAGTATAAGTGGTAAAATTTATTGAAAGTTAACAAACATAGCATTGGTCACTTGAACAATTCATGAAAGAATTTTGAAGGAAGAGAAATTTCACATATAAATATACTATCTTGGACATCTTCTATGACTGTGAGCCCCCATTAATTATTTTCAAGCTTGATCAAGTAGTTGACGTTGGACAAGGAAGACAACGTAATGAGTTATGTTTGTTTATATTCACATAGAAGTTATATTGTCGTGGATCCTCTAACATGTGGTTCTTGCTTAGGATCTTTTGCTAGCCAAAAATTTGTACTAAGTAGAGATACTACTTGTGCATCCAAAAACCATTAAACCCAGTTTATTGCCATGAGTGTCCACCATATCTACCTATGGATTGAATAAGATCCTTCAAGTAAGTTGTCATCGGTGCAAAAAGCAATAAAAATTGCTCCTAAAATATGTATGATCTTTTATTATAAGGGAAAATAAGCGTTGTACGAACTTGTGATGGTAAAGAAATAAAAGCGACGGACTGCATAATAAAGGTTGCTATCACAAGGGGCAATATAACGTGACGTTCCTTTGCATTAAGGGCTTGTGCATCCAACAACAAAAAGCGCATGACAACCTCTGCTTCCCTCTGCGAAGGGCCTATCTTTTACTTTTATGCATTTACTTTTCTGTATTTACTTTTATGCAAGAGTCATTAATGTTCATCCCTATTCCGCTCTATTTATTCTTTAGTTGGCAAGCATTATGTGGCAGGGAAAGATCCAGGCACATATATCCAGTTGAATATAGGTGATCATGAGTTATTATTGTTGACATTATCCCTGAGATAAATAAGTTGGGAGGCGAAACATTAAGCCCCTATCTTCCTATGTGTTTGACTGAAACGGTTTGTTCTAAAAATATGCTTTGAGTGTCAGCAATCATGGAAGACTAAAGGATGGTTGAGTATGTGGAATTTGCTAGATCAAAGCTCTTACATAGACCCTTCTTGAAAATAAGATGAATTGCAATTGTTTGATGACTGAGAACATAGTTTGTTAGTTTTCAAGAAAGTTTATGGTCTATACTTTAGCATGTGAATAGCTTGCTACTTGATCATGAGAAGTTTTATGAGATGAGCTACTGATTATGATATATATTGATGCTAGAAAAAGTGATTGAAATTATCATTGATCAAACTTATGCACTATGCTAGCATTTACACTTCATACATTATTTCTTTTATCATTTACCTACTCAAGGACAAGCAGGAATTAAGCTTGGGGATGCTGATACGTCTCCAACGTATCTATAATTTATGAAGTCTTCATGCCATGTTTATAACAATTATATATGGTTTTGGAATGATTTGATTAGAACTAACCCTGACTGACGCTGTTTTCAGTAGAATTGTCATGGTGTTGTTTTTTGTGCAGGAATAAAAGTTCTTGGAATTGGATGAAACTTTTTGGAGATTTTTTATGGAATAAATAAGAAATACTGGAACCAAGACCCACTGGAGGGGGGCCACCCAGTTCCCACGAGGCACCAGGGCGCGCCACCCCCCCAGGCGCGCCCTGGTACCTCGTGGGGCCCACGTGGCTCCGTCTGACATGATTCCAACGCTGAAAAATTCTATAAATAGAGAAACCCCCAGAAATAACCCTAGAACTTCGACTCCGCCGTCGCAAGCCTCTGTACCTCCACGATCTCATCTACAACCCTTTTCCGGCACCCTGCCGGAGGGGGGAATCATCACCGAAGGCCATCTTCATCATCCCGGCGGTCTCCATGACGAGGAGGGAGTAGTTCACACTCGGGGCTGAGGGTTTGTACCAGTAGCTATGTGTTTTATCTCTCTATCTCTCGCGTTCTTGATTTGGCACGATCTTAGGCTCTTGCCACTTGGGGTGCCTTGGGCATCCCCAATCTTAGGCTCTTGCCACTCCTTATTCCTTCATCCATCGTGGTCTCACCCAAAACTTGAAAACTTCAATCACACAAAACTCAACAAAACCTTCGTGAGATCCGTTAGTATAGCAAAATAAATCACTACTTTAAGTACTGTTGCAAACCCATTCATATTTTATTTTTGCATTATACCTACTGTATTCTAACTTCTCCATGGCTTTTACCCCCCGATACAATCCAATGTTTCATCAAAACAAGCAAGCAGTGCATCAAAAACAGAATCTGTCAAAAACAGAACAGTCTGCAGAGATCTATTTAAAAGCCATACTTATGTGACTCCAAAAATTCTGAAACATTTGGAAAACGTGGGCAATTCATATACCAATACTGTGTAAAAATTTCAGATTTTTCTAATGCTCTAGTACAGAGCTAAAATTCCATCACTGGACGCAAAACTTTCTGTTTTCCAAACAGCATCAATTATACTTTCTTCCAAATCATCCCAAAGGCTTTACTTGGCACAAACACTAATTAAAACACAAAAACACAATCATAACAGTAGCATAATTGTTTAAACACACAAGAAAAGAAAAAAAGTAAAAAATTATTTTATTCATCAGGTTGCCTCCCAACAAGCGCTATTGTTTTTTGCCCCTAGCTAGGCATAATGCATAGTTTCAAGTATTGTCATCTTTGGTTTTAGTATTATTTATAGGAGTTTTCTCAAACCCGGGAGGATCTTTATGCTTCCCATTATTCTCAGGAAATGAGGCAATTTTAAGGTCTAGAATATCTAATCACTTATTGCATAGAGTAATCAAAGTGTTCATGCGATTGAGGTTTCCACTAATATTTTTAAGAGGTTCGTTAGACTTTTGCAACTCAACCAAATTTTTCTGCATGTCACCCAATTTGTCTAATATTTGAGCCCCCTGTTGAGTAAAAGCAAAACCCTTTTGTGGTGGTCGAATCCCCAATATACCCTCTATTATTTCATAGGCAGTATTAGCCTCACTTTCAATAAAATTCCCTTTTGCGGTAAAGTCCAAAAGTTGTCTATGATGCATGGTTAAACCTATATAGAAATTGCGAAGCAAATTTTTTAAATCCCCTTTTATAGAGCAAACACGGTAGGATTCCATTAACCTATGCCAAGCATCTTTAAGATTTTCTCCTTGTTTCTGTTTGAAGTAAAGTACTTCAAAATCCGGTGACAAAGGAGGGATAGTTACCCTAGTCATGATGACAAATCAAGCAAAAGGGCAAACGGAAAATATTTTTGTATTTTTGTAAAAACCTTTTTAGAAGTGGGGGAGATGAAAACGAGAGGCAAAGACAAATAAAATAAATGCAAGGAGATGAAAGTTTATGCGCAGGTACTTGATAGATGTTGATGATGTCTCCCCGGCAATTGCGCCAGAAATTCTTCCTGCTACTTGTGATCTGCGTTGGTTTTTCCCCGAAGAGGAAGGGATGATGCAGTACAGTAGAGATAAGTATTTCCCTCAGTTGTGAAACCAAGGTTATCAATCCAGTAGGAGAATCACGCAACACCTCATTAACAGTACCTGCACACAAAATAACAAATCCTTGCACCCAACGCAAACAAGGGGTTGTCAATCCCTTGGCGGTTAATTGCAAGATTAAATTGTATGGTGATAGATAAATAGATCGAACAAAAATACAAAATAAAATAAATAAAGTAAAAGTGCAACAAGGTATTTTTAGGATTTTTAATATATGATAGAAGTAGACCCGGGGGCCATAGTTTTCACTAGAGGCTTCTCTCATGAAAATAGCATACGGTGGGTGAACAAATTACTATTGGGCAATTGATAGAAAAGCAAATAATCATGACGATATCCAAGGCAATGATCATGTATATAGGCATCATGTTCGAGACAAGTAGACCGACTCCTGCCTGCATCTACTACTATTACTCCACACATCTACCGCTATCCAGCATGCATCTAGTGTATTAAGTCCATAAAGAACGGAGTAACGCCTTAAGCAAGATAACATGATGTAGACAAAGTAAGCTCACGCATGAATAAACCCCATCTTTTTACCCTTAATAGAAACGATACATATGTGTCATGTCCCTTTCTGTCACTGGGATTGAGCACCGCAAGATCGAACCCATTACAAAGCACCTCTCCCATTGCAAGATAAATCAATCTAGTTGGCCAAACCAAATCAATAGATCGGAGAAGAAATACGAAGCTATAATAATCTTGCATAAAAGAGTTCAGAGAAGACTCAAATAATATTCATGGATAATCTGATCATAAACTCACAATTCATCGGATCCCAACAAACACACCACAAAAAGTGATTACATCGGATAGAACTCCAAGAACATCGAGGAGAACATTGTATTGAAGATCAAAAAGAGAGAAGAAGCCATCTAGCTACTAACTATGGACCCAAAGGTCTATGGTAAACTACTCACGCATCATCGGAAGGGCAGCAAGGTTGATGGAGAGCCCCTCCGTGATCGATTCCCCCTCCGGTGGAGTACCGGAAAAGGCCTCCAGATGGGATCTCTCGAGAACAGAAGCTTGCAGCGGCGGAAAAAGTATTTCATGGACTCCTCTGTTGGTTTCCCGATTTTAGAGAATTTATAGTGGTGGAATTAGGTCAAACGAAGGGGGCGCGCCGTGGTGCCTCGTGGGCCACTGCTTCATCTTCTCATCTTCTCCCGAAGCTTCTAGTGTTTGTTATATCCAGAAAAAAATCTCCAAAAAGTTTCGTGGCATTTGGACTTCGTTTGGTACTGATATTCTGGAAAACCAAAAACAGGCAAAAAACAACAACTGGCACTGGGCACTAAGTTAATAGGTTAGTCCCAAAAAATGATATATAATTGCTGTAAATGTATATAAAAACATCCAAGATTGATATTATAATAGCATGGAACAATCAAAAATTATAGATACGTTGGAGACGTATCAGCCGCCTAGTGTGTCTAGCTTTTCCTTTCCGAACTTGTACCGCTGGCTTGTAACCGAATCTATGTATGGATCTGTATGTCATGTTTGACTATGATGATGTATCTATTGCACTTCCTTTGTTGTGCGTGTTACTTCATGAATGATTCCATACACCTGCAATGCTCGTTGCTAAACTACCCCTGTTGATTTTAGCGGGATGGTTAGACCCGCAGGTCGTGGCCGTGGTGCCAACAATCCACCACCGCCCGACTATATGGCTACAATGATGCAACGGTTTGAAATGAACCGTCAATTCATGCAAGGGATAATGGACCAGTTTCCACGTCCGAACATGAACCAGCAACCAGCCCCAATAACCTTGCAAGACTTCATGCGCCTCAACCCGACCATATACCACAACTCAGTTCAGCCGCTTGATGCTGATGATTGGCTCCGTGACATTACGTATGAGATGGAGTCTGCTAATGTTGTCCCTGCCAGCTATGTCACTTTTGCATCCTACTTTCTGAAGGGTCCCGTAGCTCAATGGTGGGACGGTGACAGGCGTACCCTACCTGTTGGAACCATCATCACTTGGGTGGAGTTCCAGGCTGCCTTCCGTGCCTGCTACATTCCTCATGGAATTATGGACAGGAAGAAACGTGAGTTCCGCAACCTTGTTCAGGGAAGTAAAATTGTGGATGTTTACCAGCGGGAGTTCCTTGAGTTGTCTTGCTATGCTGAAGAGGATATTGCTACTGATGCTCGCAGACAGGAAAAGTTCCGCGAAGGACTTCACCCTGATATTAAGCTCGCGCTCCTTGTACAAGACTTCACTGATTTTGCCACCTTGGTGAACAAGGCCATTCAGGTCGAGACTAGTCTGAAGGATCACAAGGACGCTCTCAAGTGCACCCGTGACGTGGGCTCATCTACGGGCTCGTCTTCGCAGAAGCGCCGTATCTGGATTCCTCACAGCATGTACCGTTCAGCTGCCCCTGCGCCAAGGCCATCCTATGTTGCGCCTCGTCTACCTCCTCCACCACCGAGGCAGCCAAGACCTCAAGCTACACCACCTCGAGCGCCTGCTCCCCGTCCCAATGACGGGTTGTGCTTCACATGTGAACGTCCAGGTCATCGTGCCAAAGACTGCCGTCAGAATCAGAATCAGTTGGCACTTCCATCTACTGGCCGTGGCAATGGCCGTGGTAATAATCAGCCTCGCAACATCAATGCTAGACCCTCTTATGGTCGTGGTCAGGCTTATCATGTTAATATGACTGAAGCTCAAGACCAACCAGATACTGTGATGGGTACTCTTCTTGTTAATTCAGTACCAGCTTCTGTTTTGTTTGATTCAGGAGCATCACATTCTTTCATATCCGAAGATTTTGCATACATGCATGGCATTAATTATGAAAAGTTGCACCATCCGTTAGTGGTAAACACTCCCGCGGGCCAATGCCAAGCCTCCATGTTCTGCCCCAATGTTACCATTGAAATTGAAGGGTTGGAATTCCATGCATTTCCCATTATTTTGAAGTCTTCCAAAATTGACCTCATTCTGGGTATGGATTGGTTGAAGGCTCATACCGCCTCAATCTATTGTGCCACCAAAGTCGTCCAACTCCTGCACCCTTCGGATGAGATAGTAAATTACCATGCTCATCTCATTCAAAATGCCAAAGCCTAGATTTATGCTTTGAACGCGTTGAACGCTTCACCCCTTGAGGGAATCAAAAACGTTCCAGTAGTTCACGACTTCCAAGATGTTTTCCCAGAAGAACTTCCAGGAGTACCCCCTGTTAGAGCTGTCATGTTTGTCATCGACTTGAAACCAGACACTACTCCTATTGCGAAGCATCCTTACAAGGTGCCGCCGCATGAACTCCTTGAACTTAAGGAGGAAATCGACAAATCACTTCGCAAGGGTTTCATTCGTCCAAGTTCCTCTGCTTGGGGAGCACCTTCTCTCTTTGTCAAGAAGAAGGATGGTACGAAGCGGTTGGTCCATGTAACATCCCCGTGTAATAGCTACAGTAATCCCGTGTTGATAATGCCATGTCATCATGATTAGCCATGCTTGATCATCATTTGCATCATAGCCCAATTCAAATTCCGATTCAAACTGCAAATCAAATTTAAAGTAAAAATAAAAGTTGTTCAAAACCAGAAACCAAAATGTTCAAAATATTGCAAATAATCCAGAGGCATTTATAATAATAAGATCAGCATTAATTAAATTGGTTAAGTGACTCTATTAACCTAAAACAGTAACAAACAGCAACATTTTAATACCATTCTAATTAGTAGAATTATAAATGATATTATATTTTATCCAAACCAATTTCTGGTGTTGGGTAATAATGCACCGTAAATAATGGGCCTAGTCACATATTTTTCAAAAGTCATTAAGTGGCCTAACTAATTGCAAAACAGAAAACAAGATAGAAAAACAGAAAAGAAAACAGAGAAAAAGAAAAGGGCCTAATGTACTGGGCTCTAGTCAGCTAGCCGGCCCAGCCCACCTCGCTCGGTCGCCTTCCCCTTTCCCTGTTCACGCGCGGTCGCTCGCGCGCACCGACCGTGCCCGACGCCGGCGAGCCGTCCCACCGCGACCGCCTCGCTCCCGCGTTGCTACAGAGGCCGGGGAGAATAAGACCGCCTCCCCAGGAACCCTAGCCAGCCCCAGATATTTCCCCCCTTGCCCGCTCGCTCTCTTCTTCCCCCGCACCCGCAAGCTCCTCCGCTGTCGCCGCTCGATCCCGCGGCTGCCGAGCCCCGATCGCCTCCTCGACTAGTCGTTCGTCACCGCCATCCTCGACTACCCCATCTGCACCGCCTGCCCCAAGCTCGGAGCCTCCGCATCGACGCCGACGAGGTCGTCTTCCTCCTCGGACCCGCCACCGTTCACCGTCGAATACGTCGCCGTCCCCGTTCTCCCCTGCCGTTCATCACCGCCGTAGCCGTCGTATTCGACTTGCCCGAGCCCGCCGCAGCGGAGCACATCGTCGACGTCATTCCGGCGACCAAACGGCCCCGTGTTGCTGTCCATCTTACTCGCCGTGCCACGTAGACGCCGCCTAGCTAAAATGCACGCCCGAAATCACCCCGCAGCCGCGATCCCGTGCACTGCCCGAAGCCATCGCCACCTGACGTCGTCGCCGGCGACCAATCCGGCCAAACCACGGCCAACCACCGCCACCATCGGGTGCGGCCTCGAGTGCCCGTTCGAGCAAGACAAACCACGGCCGATTTGGTGCACCACAGACAAATTCCGGGCTGGCCGGAGTTGTCGCCGTCGCTCGGGCTCGCCGGAGAGCTCCGGCGGCCGGCGTCCGACGTGGCCGCTAGGGCCCATGCCCTGTGCCATTGACTGCGGGCCCCGTGGGTCCGTTGACCCCGGTCAGCCGCTGACTGGGCACCGTGGCCCACTGACAGGCGGGTCCCGCCATTTTAAACGTTTTAAAAATAACTAAAATTGTTAATTAAAAGTTAATTAATTCGTTAATTAAATTAATTAGTTAATCACTCACTGACTGATGGGGCCCACTTACTAATTAACCAGTTTTAGTTAAATTAACTCTCTGGATTAGACAAAGTGGCTGACAGGTGGGACCCACTGGTCTGGTTGACCAGTCAACCGGCCTGTTGACTGCTAACGCCAGCAATACGTCATGCTGACGTCAGCCTGCACTGTTTCGGATAATGTTGAATTAAATAAATCCAGAAATTCCAGAAAATTAATAAAACTTTGAAAATTCATATCTTTTAAACCGTAACTCGGATGAAAATAATTTATATATGAAAAATGATCAGAAAAATGTGTAGAATCCGAATAACCTACCCACTTGTCTGCCACACCCCTCTAACATACTGAACATGCAACATTTTGCCCATATTCGGTATATGAATAGTGCATAACCTTAATAAAATAAATCCAATTAAATTCCTAAATTAACTAAATCATTTAGATAGGCAGTAAAACACCTCTGCATATCATTTAGGCATGTCATGCATCGCTGTTGCATTTTTGTCATGTATTTATTGTTTCTTCTCCCCCTTCTCTCTCGATAGCCCCCGAGATTGCCGACGACGCTGCCGTGTACGACGACGTCGCCGACGACCAGGTCCCTTCAGCAGAGCTTCTAGGCAAGCAAAACCCCCTTGATCATCAGATATCACCCATTCCCTTCTCCCTTATGCTTGCATTAGAATTGCCCCTGCTACTGTTCCGATAGCACCTATTCCGATGGATAGCCTGATTTTGTAGTCTGCTATTGATACTCCACCTGTTGTCCCACAATGCCTAGCTAGCTGTGCTACTTCTTCATCGGTGACCCATCACCCTTGTCCGTATACCATGCTTGTTACCGGGCCATGATCACTCTGGGTGAGGATCACGGAACTGTTTACATTCTGCAATACTTAAACTGCTAAAGTCGGGCTGGCCCCAAGGGTGCCCGCGAGTGAACATCATTAAAGACGGGTCGGCTCCAAGAGTACCCGCGCGTCATGTATTACCAAGTCGGAGCGACAGGAACCCTGTTCGTCTCCGTGAGTTACTAAACGTGCTTAACGGATTTGGGTACTTGATCTGAGTTGGCTACGTGCCTATACACACTACCACCACGCGGGATAATGGTTTAATGGGGCCCTCTACGTCGTAGTATCAGCCAAAAGTTCTTCAGACGTCACAGCTCAGAGATGCGGGCTGATTGTTGGGGTGAGCTGGTTACGTCTGTGGTGCTGCCACAGTCGCGCTTGGGCCCCGGCCAGTCACACAACGTGCAGGAGTGCGAAGGGCGATGGTCCAAGACCCCTTCGTGCTTAGGATTTAGACCGGCGTGCTGACCTCTCTGCTGAGCCTAGGTAGGACTGCGTCGTGTCGATCTCCCGAGGCCGGGCATTACCCAGCAAGTGTGTCCGGCCAGATGTGATCGAGCGTGTTGGGTAACAGTAGTGCACCCTTGCAGGGAAGTTATCTATTTGAATAGCCGTGTCCACGGTAATAGGACGCTCAGAGTTGTATCTAGATCTGCTACAACTACAAATGGATATTGCCACTTTACTAAACTGCTACTACTGCTCTCGGGATCACTTTCTCGCAGGTTAGTCGAGGAAGGATCTCAGGGAGTTACTAAACTATGTTTGTGATATTATATCTTGTTCTACTCTCTTCTGATGCTGCAAGATTGCTTCAAGATGCTAGTCTTCGATAGGCTAGGCTTCTCCCCCCCCTATTCCGGCATTCTGCAGTACAGCCCAAAGATATAGCCCCACTCCTTTGATACAATGCATTTAGTATAGTTCTGATGTCAGTCTTGCGAGTACTTTGGATGAGTACTCACGGTTGCTTTGCTATTCTTTTCCCCCCATACCCGATACTTGCGACCAGATGATGGAGCCCAGGAGCCAGATGACGCCGCTACAGGAGGTTACTACCAGGAGAGCCCCGGAGGTCACTACTACTGGGTTGAGCCAGCCGACCAGGAGTAGTTCGGAGGCTCCCAGGCAGGAGGCCTGCGCCTCTTCGATCAGTATCGTTGTTTGTGCTAGCCTTCTTAAGGCAAAACTTGACTAACTATGTCTGTACTCAGATATTATTTGCGTGTATGACTTATGTATTCGGGTCCTCGTGATCCCTGTCTTGCAATATGGTGATTTATGTTTAAGTTTGAGTTTAGAGTTGTGTTGTGATATCTTCCCGTGAGTCTCTGATCTCGAGCGTGCACGTTTGCGTGTATGATTAGTGCACGTGTCGAGCAGGGGCGTCACAAGTTGGTATCAGAGCCGACTGCCTGTAGGAAGTCCCCTTCTGAATTCCTTGGTCGAAGTTGAGTCTAGACACCGAAAAACTATTTTACTAACAGTGCTGTGTGGCTTACGGGCCCACGTTGCACATGGATGGGGTTAGGATCTTTTATTCCTCTTCCTTACTCTGGGACTCTGAACTTCTCATCCTTTCGGGTTAAAGTTTTACTAACTCTGACTCTAGTTTCTCGTGATCACATCCACCCGGCGCTTGGGTTATCTGCAATATTAATTCCTTGATTGCACAATGCAAGAATTCACACACTATCTTTTGACATCTGCACTATCTTATTTCAGATGCGTCCCGCAAGACAGCTTGTACGCCTGACTGTGGCTAGTGATGCGACTGGGTTTCCGGCCATTCTGGTCGATCTCTTGACCAGGCTAGGATATCTCTGGTACCCTGAGTACACTGTATACGAGGATTACCGCGAGTTCAACCAGGAGCAGTACCATGCTGAGGTTCGCATCTTTGATCGGCAGGACAACTCCATCACTGAGTTACACACCTTTCATGGTGTTGGAGTGACTGTCGAGATGGCCGTCCATGATGCTGCCTATACTGCTATTGCCCGTCTTCGCGGCGAATACGGCAGTCGCTTGGAGCATACTGCCTTCAGATACATCCCGTATGCCCCTGCTGGGGACGAGACTGGATACTACAGTGCTGTTTGTACTCCTTACGTGCAGCGTCGATATGACCCGCAGGTGTTGGTTCAGTACACTCAGACTCTGGATCGCACTGCTCGAGCTCTTGCTGCTGAGTTGCACGCCACTCGTGCTCGTCTTTACGACGCTCTGACACAGTTGCTACCAGAAGTCAGTGCAAGGATGCACCCAGAGTACATTCTTTACCCGCGTAGGACGGAGATGCCACCAGGTCTTGAGTGGCCTGCTGTTGGAGGTTCTGACCCTCCACGTGGTCCTCTTCTTCCAGTTCGGGACTAGTATCTGCACCAGAGTGTCCACGGAGCACAGGATTCTTACATGGAGAGTGCCCGGCGTCGTCACTTGCAGTTACCTGAGTTTCGTGGTTTTCTCCGACGTTGATGTAGCATATCGCTATGTCTCGTTGTTGTATCCCTCCACCGCGTGCCTGCACGCCGCCTAGTATGCCTAGTTGTTTAAATTGCGAAGTTATGCTGTCCGCGTGTAACCGACTCTGTGTATGGATCTGTATGTCTTAATTGACTACTGTTATGTATCTATTGCACTACTTATTCATTGTTGTGTTACATCATGTTTGTCTCTAAACGCTTGAAGTTGGTTTTACTAAACAACCCCTGTTAAATTTTAGCAGGATGGTTAGGCCAGGTGCTCGTGGTCGTGGTCGTGCCCCCGAGCAGCCACCACCGCCCGACTACATGGCCGCAATGATGCAACAGTTCGAAGTGAACCGTCAATTTATACAAGGCATTATGGCCCAGTTTCCGCAACAGAACCAGAATCAGAATCAGCAACCTGCTGCAATAACTCTGCAGGAGTTTGTGCGTCTCAATCCAACCACTTACCGCAACTCTGAGCAGCCACTGGATGCTGATGACTGGCTTCGCGACATCGCCTATGAGATGGAATCTGCCAGTGTCGCCCCTGACAGCTATGTCACCTTTGCGACCTACTTTCTGAAGGGTCCCGCTGCTCAATGGTGGTCCACCCACAGGCGTTCACTACCTGAGGGGACAGTCATTACCTGGGTTGAATTCTAGACTGCCTTCCGTGCTCGCTACATTCCTCAGGGAATCATGGGCCGGAAGAAGACAGAGTTTCGCAACCTCACCCAGGGCAATAAGACTGTCGAAGCTTATCAGCGGGAGTTTCTTAACCTGTCCCGCTATGCTGAAGAAGACATTCCAAATGATGCTCGTAGACAGGAGAAATTCCGTGGTGGACTTCACCCGGACCTCAAGCTAGCAATTGCCACTCAAGACTTCACCGACTTTGCCACCCTTGTAAACAAGACTATCCTGCTGGAGACTGCTCAGATGGAGCACAAGGAGTCACAGAAGTGCTACCATGACATTGGCTCATGCTCGGGCTCAGGGCAGAGGCGTAAGATATGGATTCCGAACAGCATGTATCGCCCAACTGCCCCTGCGCCGAGGACCTCCTATGCTGCACCCCGTCTGCCTCCTCCACCACCGAGGTAGCCGAGAGTTCAAGCTGCTCCAGCACGTGCTGCTCCTCTTCGTCCTGAAGATGGTCTGTGCTTCAAGTGCCGCAAACCAGGTCATTTTGCCAAGGACTGCCGCCAGACTCAGAATCAATTGGCTTTTCCTCGAAATGGTCGTGGCAACCATCAGACCCGCAACTATAATACCGGGCCTACTGCTTATGGACGTGGACAGGCTTACCACGTTGACATTGAAGAAGTTCAGGATCAACCTGATACTGTGATGGGTACCCTTCTCGTTAACTCAGTACCTGCTTCTGTTTTATTTGATTCAGGAGCATCGCATTCATTCATGACGGAAGCATTTGCATTAGAGCATGACATTGCATTTGAAAAGATGAACCTGCCCGTACTTGTCCGCACCCCTGGAGGTCATTGTCACACCTCCATGATGGCACACAATGTCACTGTTGAAATCAAAGGACTCGAATTCCTTGTTTCACCTATCATCTTGAGATCCTCCACCATAGACCTCATTCTGGGAATGGATTGGTTGAAAGCTCACATTGCTTCGATCAATTGTACCACTAAAGTCGTCCAACTCCTTCACCCCTCCAATGAGATAGTAAACTACACCGCCCGAATTACTCGGAATGCCGAAGCTCAGATATATGCTCTCAATGCATTGAATGCTTCACCTCTTGAAGGAATTGAGAACATTCTAGTCGTTCGCGATTTTCCGGATGTCTTCCCAGAAGAACTTCCAGGAATACCCCCTGTTAGAGCCGTTGAGTTCGTCATCGACTTGAAACCGGGCACCACTCCTATTGCCAAGCGCCCATACAAGATGCCACCGCATGAACTCCTTGAGCTTAAGGAGGAAATTGACAAGTCACTGAAAAAGGGTTTCATACGTCCCAGTTCCTCTGCTTGGGGAGCACCTTCTCTCTTTGTTAAGAAGAAGGATGGAACTAACCGATTGGTCCAAGACTATCGGCCTATCAACCAAGCAACAATCCAGAACAAATATCCACTTCCCCGAATCGATGATCTTTATGATCAGCTTGCTGGATCCTCTGTGTTCTCTAAACTAGACTTGAGGTTGGATTATCATCAGATCCGAGTTCGTAAGGAGGATATTCCGAAGACCGCCTTCGTTACTCGCTATGGATCATACGAGTACACCGTTATGTCCTTCGGGTTGACTAATGCTCCAGCAACCTTTTCCCGATTGATGAACTATATCTTCATGGACTACCTCGACAAGTTCGTCGTGGTTTACTTGGATGATATCCTTATATTTTCCAAGAATGAAGAAGAACATGGCGAACATCTTCGGCTTGTATTGGAGAAACTTCGAGAACATCAACTGTATGCCAAATTCTCCAAGTGTGAATTTTGGTTATCTGAGGTGACCTATCTTGGTCATGTGATTTCCAAAGATGGCATTGCCGTTAACCCAGAACGAGTTCAGGCTATTCTTGACTGGACTCCCCCGAAGAATGTCAAGCAAGTCAGAAGTTTTCTCGGTCTTGCTAGCTATTGTCGCCGCTTCGTCGAGAACTTCTCCAAGATTGCTAAGCCACTGACTGATCTGCTTCAAAAAGGCGTTAAGTTGGAGTGGACAGAGAAATGTCATGGTAGTTTCCAAACACTCAAGGATAAGCTGACATCTACCCCAGTGCTTGCTCCTCCAGATTCTCGCAAGGACTTTGTGATATACTGCGACGCATCCCGTCAAGGATTAGACTGTGTCCTAATGCAAGAACGCAAAGTGATTGCTTATGGCTCTCGTCAATTGCATCCTCATGAAGATAAGTATCCAACACATGATCTCGAGTTAGCAGCAGTTATCTATGCGTTGAAGCTGTGGCGACATTACCTCCTTGGTAATCGTTGCGAGATATACACGGACCATCAAAGTCTGAAGTATCTGTATACCCAACCAGATTTGAACCTTCGTCAACAAAGATGGCTCGAGACAATAGCTGACTATGACATGGATATCTCTTATACCCCTGGCAAGGCTAATGTAATGGCCGATGCCCTAAGTCGTAAATCATATTGCAACAACCTCATGGTTCAGCAAGCACAGCCTCATCTCTATGAAGAACTCCGCAAGTTGAACCTTCACATTGTTCCTCAAGGTTATCTCAATACCCTGGTTGTTGAACCGAACCTCGAGCGTACCATCAGAAACTTGCAGAAGTATGACTCTGAAGTCGAGAAGATTAAGAAGTTCCTTTCCAAAGGAAATCCTTCTTTCTACCATGTTGGAGATGATGGTGCCTTGTTCTTTAAAGGTCGCCTAGTGGTCCCCAGAAAGCATAATCTGGACTCTCGTTCGGATGTTATGAAAGAAGCTCATGATACGCCTCTCTCAATTCACCCTGGTAGTACCAAGATGTACCAAGACATTCGTCAACGGTACTGGTGGCCTAATATGAAGCATGACATTGCTCGCTATGTGTCTGAGTGTGACGTTTGCCGTCGCATCAAAGCAGAACATCAAAGGCCTGCTAGACTTCTGCAACCCCTTGAAATCCCTGAATGGAAATGGGACAAGGTCGAAATGGACTTCATCACTGGTTTTCCCAGATCGCAGAAAGGTCATGATGCTATCTTTGTCATCATCGACCGATTCTCCAAGGTTGCTCACTTTCTGCCACTCAAGGAGACAATCACTGCTAGTCAGTTAGCAGACTTGTATGTTTCCAGAATTGTGTCATTCCACGGTGTACCATTGGAGATCAGTTCAGATCGTGGCAGCCTCTTTACCTCAAGATTTTGGAACAGTTTCCAGGAAGCTATGGGAACTCACCTGTCCTTCAGCACCGCCTTTCACCCCCAGTCTCAGGGACAAGTTGAACGAGTTAATCAAGTGCTTGAAGATATGCTTCGAGCCTGTGTCATCTCATTCGGTAAGAAATGGGAAGAATCTCTCCCGTATGCCGAGTTCTCTTACAACAATAGCTATCAAGCTAGTCTGAAGATGGCACTGTTTGAAGTTCTCTATGGACGTAAGTGTCGAACCCCACTAAATTGGTCAGAAACTGGGGAAGGATCACTCGTTGGACCGGACATTATTCAGCAAGCTGAAGAACAAGTCCGCATTGTCCGTGAACATTTGAAAACTGCTCAGTCTCGACAGAATAGCAACTATGATTGAAAGCACCAGGTTATGGTCTATCAACCTAGCAAGCAAGCTTACCTTCGCGTCACTCCGATGAAAGGCACTCACCGATTTGGAGTCAAGGGCAAGTTAGCTCCTCGCTACATTGGCCCCTTTCGTATTCTCGCCCGTCGAGGAGAAGTGGCATATCAATTGGAATTGCCGCCAAACCTTTCTCAAGTTCATGACGTCTTCCATGTGTCGCAACTCCGACGCTGCTTCAAGGATCCCATCCGAGCAGTGGATCATGAAATGCTTGAATTGCAAGAGGATCTTTCTTATCAAGAGTATCCGATCCGCATTCTTGATCAAGCTGAACGTCAAACCCGTCAAAAGTCAACCAAGTTCCTTAAAGTTCAGTGGTCGAATCATTCTGAGGATGAAGCCACTTGGGAACGCGAAGATCGTCTTCGTGAAGAATACCCCTCTCTCTTTCAACCTACCTCTTAATTCTCGAGACGAGAATTCTTGTTAGAGGAGGAGAATTGTAACATCCCCGTGTAATAGCTACAGTAACCCCCTGTTGATAATGCCATGTCATCATGATTAGCCATGCTTGATCATCATTTGCATCATAGCCCAATTCAAATTCCGATTCAAATTGCAAATCAAATTTAAAGTAAAAAAAGTTGTTCAAAACCAGAAACCAAAATGTTCAAAATATTGCAAATAATCCAGAGGCATTTATAAAAATATGATCAACATTAATTAAATTGGTTAAGTGACTCTATTAACCTAAAACAGTAACAAACAGCAACATTTTAATACCATTCTAATTAGTAGAATTACAAATGATATTATATTTTATCCAAACCAATTTCTGGTGTTGGGTAATAATGCACCGTAAATAATGGGCCTAGTCACATATTTTTCAAAAGTCATTAAGTGGCCTAACTAATTGCAAAACAGAAAACAAGATAGAAAAACAGAAAAGAAAACAAAGAAAAAGAAAAGGGCCTACTGTACTGGGCTCTAGTCAGCTAGCCGGCCCAGCCCACCTCGCTCGGTCGCCTTCCCCTTTCCCTGTTCACGCGCGGTCGCTCGCGCGCACCGACCGCGCCCGACGCCGGCGAGCCGTCTCGCCGCGACCGCCTGGCTCCCGCGTCGCTACAGAGGCCGAGCAGGATAAGACCGCCTCGCCAGGAACCCTAGCAAGCCCCAGATATTTCCCCCCTTGCCTGCTCGCTCTCTTCTTCCCCCGCACCCGCGAGCTCCTCCGCCGTCGCCGCTCGATCCCGCGGCTGCCGAGCCCCGATAGCCTCCCCGACTAGTCGTTCGTCACAGCCGTCCTCGACTACCCCATCTGCACCGCCTGCCCCGAGCTCGGAGCCTCCGCATCGACGCCGACAAGGTCGTCTTCCTCCTCGGACCCGCCGCCGTTCACCGTCGAATACGTTGCCGTCACGCCACCCCGAGCCCATTTGAGCACAACTACGGGATCCCGGTGAGCTTGCGCACCTTTCCCCGTTCTCCCCTGCCGTTCATCGCCGTCGTAGCCGTCGTATTCGACTTGCCCGAGCCCGCCGCCGTGGAGCACGTCGCCGACGTCGTTCCGGCGACCAAACGGCCCCGTGCTGCTGTCCATCTTACTCGCCGTGCCGCGTAGACGCCGCCTAGCTAAAATGCGCGCCCGAAATCACCCCGCAGCCGCGATCCCGTGCACTGCCCGAAGCCATCGCCACCTGACGTCGTCGCCGGCGACCAATCCGGCCAAACCACGGCCAACCACCGCCACCATCGGGTGCGGCCTCGAGTGCCCGTTCGAGCAAGACAAACCACGGCCGATTTGGTGCACCACAGACAAATTCCGGGCTGGCCGGAGTTATCGCCGTCGCTCGGGCTCGCCGGAGAGCTCCGGCGGCCGGCGGCCGACGTGGCCGCTAGGGCCCACGCCATGTGCTACTGACTGCGGGCCCCGTGGGTCCGTTGACCCCGGTCAGCCGCTGACTGGGCACCGTGGCCCACTGACAGGCGGGTCCCGCCATTTTAAACGTTTTAAAAATAACTAAAATTGTTAATTAAAAGTTAATTAATTCGTTAATTAAATTAATTAGTTAATCACTCACTGACTGATGGGGCCCACTTACTAATTAACCAGTTTTAGTTAAATTAACTTTCTGGATTAGACACAGTGGCTGACAGGTGGGACCCACTGGTCTGGTTGACCAGTCAACCGGCCTGTTGACTGCTGACGCCAGCAATACGTCATGCTGACGTCGGCCTACACTGTTTCAGATAATGTTGAATTAAATAAATCCAGAAATTCCAGAAAATTAATAAAACTTTGAAAATTCATATCTTTTAAACCGTAACTCGGATGAAAATAATTTATATATGAAAAATGATCAGAAAATGTGTAGAATCCGAATAACCTACCCACTTGTCTGCCACACCCCTCTAACATACTGAACATGCAACATTTTGCCCGTATCCGGTATATGAATAGTGCATAACCTTAATTAAATAAATCCAATTAAATTCCTAAATTAACTAAATCATTTAGATAGGCAGTAAAACACCTCTGCATATCATTTAGGCATGTCATGCATCGCTGTTGCATTTTTGTCATGTATTTATTGTTTCTTCTCCCCCATCTCTCTCGATAGCCCCCGAGATTGCCGACGACGCTACCGTGTACGACGACGTCGCCGACGACCAGGTCCCTTCAGCAGAGCTTCCAAGCAAGCAAAACCCCCTTGATCATCAGATATCACCCATTCCCTTCTCCCTTATGCTTGCATTAGAATTGCCCCTGCTACTGTTCCGATAGCACCTATTCCGATGCATAGCCTGATTTTGTAGTCTGCTATTGATACTCCACCTGTTGTCCCACAATGCCTAGCTAGCTGTGCTACTTCTTCATGGGTGACCCATCACCCTTGTCCGTATGCCATGCTTGTTACCGGGCCGTGATCACTCTGGGTGAGGATCACGGAACTGTTTACATTCTGCAATACTTAAACTACTAAAGTCGGGCTGGCCCCAAGGGTGCCCGCGAGTGAACATCATTATAGACGGGTCGGCTCCAAGAGTACCCGCGCGTCATGTATTACCAAGTCGGAGCGACAGGAACCCTGTTCGTCTCTGCGAGTTACTAAACGTGCTTAATGGATTTGGGTATTTGATCTGAGTTGGCTACGTGCCTATACGCACTACCACCACGCGGGATAATGGTTTAATGGGGCCCTCTACGTCGTAGTATCAGCCGAAAGTTCTTCAGACGTCATAGCTCAGAGATGCGGGCTGATTGTTGGGGTGAGCTGGTTACGTCTGTGGTGCTGCCACAGTCGCGCTTGTGCCCCGACCAGTCACGCAACGTGCAGGAGTGCGAAGGGCGATGGCCCAAGACCCCTTCGTAATTAGGATTTAGACCGGTGTGCTGACCTCTCTGCTGAGCCTAGGTAGCACTGCGTCGTGTCGATCTCCCGAGGCCGGGCATTACCCAGCAAGTGTGTCCGGCCAGATGTGATCGAGCGTGTTGGGTAACAGTAGTGCACCCCTGCAGGGAAGTTATCTATTCGAATAGCCGTGTCCACGGTACCAGGACGCTCAGAGTTGTATCTACATCTGCTACAACTACAAATGGATACTGTCACTTTACTAAACTGCTACTACTGCTCTCGGGATCACTTTCTCGCAGGTTAGTCGAGGAAGGATCTCAAGGAGTTACTAAACTATGTTTGCTATATTATATCTTGTTCTACTCTCTTCTGATGCTACAAGATTGCTTCAAGATGCTAGTCTTCAATAGGCTAGGCTTCTCCCCCCCTATTCCGGCATTCTGCAGTACAGCCCAAAGATATAGCCCCACTCCTTTGATACAATGCATTTAGTATAGTTCTGATGTCAGTCTTGCAAGTACTTTGGATGAGTACTCACGGTTGCTTTGCTATTCTTTTCCCCCATACCCGATACTTGCGACCAGATGATGGAGCCCAGGAGCCAGATGATGCCGCTACAGGAGGTTACTACCAGGAGAGCCCCGGAGGTCACTACTACTGGGTTCAGCCAGCCGACCAGGAGTAGTTCGGAGGCTCCCAGGCAGGAGGCCTGCGCCTCTTCGATCAGTATCGTTGTTTGTGCTAGCCTTCTTAAGGCAAAACTTGACTAACTATGTCTGTACTAAGATATTATTTGTGTGTATGACTTATGTATTCGAGTCCTCGTGACCCCTGGCTTGTAATATGGTGATTTATGTTTAAGTTTGAGTTTAGAGTTGTGTTGTGATATCTTCCCGTGAGTCTCTGATCTCGAGCGTGCACGTTTGCGTGTATGATTAGTGCACGTGTCGAGCAGGGGCGTCACAGTCCAAGATTACCGACCTATCAACCAGGCAACAATTCAGAATAAGTATCCGATCCCTTGGATCAACGATCTGTATGATCAACTTGCTGGATCCTCGGTATTCTCTAAACTCGATCTGCGGTTGGGTTACCACCAGATTCGAGTTCGCGAAGAGGATATCCCGAAGACCGCATTCGTTACTCGGTATGGCTTATACGAGTACACCATCATGTCTTTCGACTTAACCAATGCTCCAGCAAGGTTCTCTCGATTGATGAAGTATATCTTCATGGATTACCTCAACAAGTTCGTCGTGGTTTATCTGGATGACATCCTGGTTTATTCAAAGAATAAAGAAGAACATGCTGAACATCTTCGTCTTGTTCTGGAAAAGCTTCGAGAGCTTCAGCTATATGCCAAATATTCCAAGTGTGAATTCTGGTTATCCGAAGTGACCTATCTTGGTCATGTGATTTCCAGGGAGGGTATTGCTGTCAACCTAGAGCGAGTTTAAGCTATTCTTGACTGGACTCCCCCGAAGAATGTCAAGCAAGTGAGAAGTTTTCTCGGACTCGCAAGCTATTGCCGCCATTTTGTCGAGAACTTTTCCAAGATTGCCAAGCCTCTGACTAATCTGCTTCACAAGAGCGTTAAGTTTGAGTGGACAGACAAATGCCAGGAAAAATTTCAAACACTCAAAGACAAGTTGACATCTGCCCCAGTGCTTGCTCCTCCGGATTCTCGCAAGGAATTCGTCATTTATGGCGACGCATCTCGTCAAGGATTAGGCTGTGTCCTGATGCAAGAGCGCAGAGTGATTGCTTATGCCTCACGACAGTTGCGTCCTCATGAAGAGAACTACCCAGTTCATGATCTTGAACTTGCTGCAGTTATATATGCATTGAAGCTGTGGCGACATTACCTCCTCGGTAATCGATGTGAGATATACATGGATCATCAATGTATGAAGTATTTGTTTACTCAGCCAGATCTTAATCTCTGCCAACAATGATGGATGGAAATAATTACAGACTATGACTGCGGTATTACCTATACCCCTGGTAAGGCTAATGTAATGGCCGATGCTTTGAGTCACAAGTCTTATTGCAATAACCTCATGGTTCAACAAGCTCAACCCCTTCTTCATGAAGAACTTCGCAAGTTGAACCTTCATATCGTTCCACAGGGTTCTCTTAATACCCTTGTCCTGGAACCAACTCTCGAGAAAGCTATTAAGTCTGCGCAAGCAAAAGACGCTGAAGTTGATCAGATGAAATGGGAACTTGCTTTTGAAAAGGCCAGAGATTTCTCACTTGCTGAAGATGGAACCTTATACTTCAGAGATCGCCTTGTGGTACCCTGGTTCGAACTTATGACAGATAAAGTTATGAAGGAGGCACATGATACACCACTGTCTATTCATCCGGGTAGCACCAAGATGTATCAAGACCTTCGTCAGAGGTACTAGTGGTCTAATATGAAGCAAGACATTGCTAGATATGTTGCTGAATGTGACATTTGCCGTCGCGTCAAAGCAGAACATCAGAAGCCTTCTGGACTTCTACAACCACTTCCTATCCCTGTATGGAAATGGGATAAGGTTCAGATGGACCTCATTACTGGCCTTCCCAGATCCCAAAAGGGTCATGATGCTATTCTGGTCGTCGTCGACCAATTCTCCAAAGTTGCACACTTCCTGCCAGTCAAGGAGACAATCACTGCTAGTCAGTTAGCAGACTTGTATATCTCCAGAATTGTGACACTCCATGGTATTCCGAAGGAGATCAGTTCAGACCGTGGCAGCCTCTTCACCTCAAAGTTCTGGGAAAGTTTCCAAGAAGCTATGGGAACTCATATAACCTGGAGCTCAGCTTATCACCCCCAGTCCCAAGGCCAAGTTGAACGAGTCAATCAAGTGCTTGAAGATATGCTGCGTGCTTGTGTCATTTCATTTGGCAAGAAGTGGGAAGAATCTCTCCCGTATGCTGAATTCTCGTACAACAACAGCTATCAAGCTAGCTTGAAGATGGCTCCCTTCGAGGTATTATATGGACGTAAGTGCCGAACCCCTCTGAATTGGTCAGAAACTAGGGAACGGCCTCTCATTGGTCCGGATATTATCCAACAAGCTGAAGAGCAAGTCCGTATTGTCCGGGAAAATCTCAAGGCGGCCCAGTCATGCCAGAAGAGCAACTATGATCGTAAACATTGGGGATCGATCTATCAACCTGGTGAGCAAGCTTATCTGCGTGTCACTCCTATGAAGGGCACTCATTGTTTTGGTATCAAGGGCAAGTTGGCTCCCCGCTACATTGGTCCCTTCCGCATTCTCGCCAGATGTGGATATGTAGCTTATAAATTGGAGTTGCCACTGCAATTCTCTCACATCCACGACGTCTTTCATGTGTCGCAACTTCGTCGTTGCTTCAAGGATCCGCACCGTGCAGTGGATCATGAGATGCTCGAATTACAAGATGATCTCTCTTATAAGGAGCATCCGATTCGCATTCTTGATCAAGCTAAACGACGAACCTGTCAGAAGGCAACCAAGTTCCTTAAAGTGCAGTGGTCGAATCAGACTGAAGATGAAGCCACTTGGGAACGCGAGGATCGTCTTCGCGAAGAATATCCCTATCTTTTCCCTTCTACCTCTTGAATTCTTGGGACGAGAATTTCTTTTAGAGGAGGAGAATTGTAACACCCCTATGTAATGAGCTACAGTGATCCGTAATGATTATGTTAAGTCGCCTTGATTTGCCATGCTTGATCACAGTAGATTCATATCTCATTTCAAATTCCACCACTGAATTCAAATTCAAATTGCAAGTGAAATTTAAAGTTTCACAAACATGTCTGAAAAATAGTTCATCATTTAGCAAATATTCCATAACAAATGATTGTTAAGAAAAACAACATCACCACAATGCAAAAATGGGCTATAGCAATTAAAACAGTGCAAAAAAGAAGCATTTTAAATGCCTTTTCACTTGTGGAAAATTCAATTGGAATCTTTGGGTCCCCAAACTTTTTATGACAGTGCCATATATTGCAACATATTTAATTGGCCAGGATCCACATTTTTGCAAAATGTTTTGGTGGCTTAAATAAATGCAAATGTTGTATGTTTAAAAAGAAACAAAAAAGGAAAAGGGTTAAAACCTAAACTCTACTGTGCATGGGCTCTAGTCCACAGTAAGGCCCAGCCCAACCAGCACCGTCTCCCACCTCCTGCTCCCCCTCTCTCCTCACTGTCGCCCGCGTGCGCGCTCCCGCAGCCGGCCCTCCCTCGCTCTGCTCGACAGCGCGGCCCCGCGCCCGTCGTGGGTGGATAAGGGCAGTGCCCTGCCCTCCCCTGGCCTCTCCTGGCCTCACTCCTCCCCTCTCTCCCTCGCTCTCCACTCTCTCCCGAGCGTCGCCATGGACGCGCCCCGGTGAAGCTCGCGGCCACCGTCCTCCTCTCGCCATTCCAAGAGGTCTGGCAGTCTCCCCGCGCTTGTCCTCATCGACCCCGTGCGCCCGTTCGTCCGGAGAAGCACCAAGATAACGCGCTCGACCCCGCCTTCCCCTTCGATCGCCGGAGATCGCCGCCACCGCGTCGTCTCCCCCAGGCCTTCCCCGAGCCCATCTAGCTCACCTGCAAGTCCACTATGAGCACTGCGTCCCCTCCGCTCTCTTTTCCTCGTAGCACCGTGCCCGTAGCCACCGTCCCCACCGTGGCCGAGCCCACCGTCGCGTGCGCTCGTCGCCGGCAACCTTCCGGTGACCGAATGGTCACGCGCCAGAGTCCATCGACCTTGCGTGCATGCATAGAATACCCCCCCCCGGCCGCTTAGTTTGATCGCTCGTGCACTGCGGCTGCTGTTCCCCTTTCGCCCGAACTCCGGAGCAGCCTCCGCTCGTCTCTGGCGTCGTTCCGGTCGTCCTCGGCGCCAACCGTCGGCACCGTCATGTGCGCGACGTCAAGCCGCGCCCGTAGAGCCTAGCCACGGGTCCGGAGACCCTCGGTAGACGAATCCCGCTGCCCTCCCGAGCCTCCGCCATGTTTCTTTGGCACCGGCGGCTGAACGCCGGCCACCCCCGCCGACATGGCTGGCCTGGGGCCCACACTGGGTCTCTGGCAGTGGGCCCTGATACGTCTCCAATGTATCTATACTTTTTAATTGTTCCATGCTATTGTATTATCAATCTTGGATGTTTTTATAAGCATTTACAGCAATTATATATCATTTTTTGGGACTAACCTATTAACTTAGTGCCCAGTGCCAGTTGCTGTTTTCTGTCTGTTTTTTGTTTTACAGAATATCAATACCAAACGAAGTCCAAATGCCACGAAACTTTTGGAGATTTTTTTCTGGACAATACCAACACTAGAAGCTTCGGGAAAAGACCAGACGCCAGAGGAGGTGGCCACGAGCCACCAGGGCACCGTTTTCGTTGACAGGAAAAGCATGCCTCTCAAAATGTTTTTATCTCTTGAATTTAAGCTTTGAGCTCTGGCACATTAGCAAATCTCTGCTTCCCTCTGCGAAGGGCCTATCTATTTACCTTTATGCAATTTTTATTTTTATTTTGAGTCTCCATCTTCTCTTATAAAGCACCAACTAGAGAGCACTATTGTCATACTTGTGCATTGTGTGTAGCTAATATTTGAGTGTGTTTCATGAATGGATCAATGATTGAGCATAATGGGCTAGGGATAACTTTCTTTAGCGTTGATATTTTGAAAAACATGGTTGCTTGTTAGCATGCTCGAGTATTTATATCTTCATGTCAAACTATAGACTATTGCTTTGAATCATGCAAGATCAATGTCCATGCTACAAAAGAAAAGAATATATGATGAATATGATAGGCAGCATTCCACATCAAAAATTCTGTTTTTATCATTCACCTACTCGAGGACGAGCAGGAATTAAGCTTGGGGATGCTGATACGTCTCCAACGTATCTATAATTTTTGATTGTTCCATGCTGTTATATTATCAATCTTGGATGTTTTTATCAGCATTTACAACAATTATATATCATTTTTTGGGACTAACCTATTAACTTAGTGCCCAGTGCCAGTTGCTGTTTTCTGCCTGTTTTTTTGTTTTACAGAATATCAATACCAAACGAAGTCCAAATGCCACGAAACTTTTTGGAGATTTTTTTCTGGACAATAAAAACACTAGAAGCTTCGGGAGAAGACCAGACGCCAGAGGAGGTGGCCACGAGCCACCAGGGCGCGCCTGGGGGGGGGGCGGCAGGCGCGCCCTGGTGCCTCGTGGGCCCACCTCAGCTCCGTTTGACCTAATTCCACCACTATAAATTCCTAAAAAAATCAGAAACCCTCAGGGGAGTCCACAAAATACTTTTTCCGCCGCCGCAAGTTTCTGTTCTCGAGAGATCCCATCTGGAGGCCTTCTCCGGCACTCCGCCGGAGGGGGAATCGGTCACGGAGGGGCTCTACATCAACCCTGCTGCCCTTCCGATGATGCGTGAGTAGTTTACCACAGACCTTCGGGTCCATAGTTAGTAGCTAGATGGATTCTTCTCTCTTTTTGAGGTTCAATACAATGTTCTCCTCGATGTTCTTGGAGTTCTATCCGATGTAATCACTTTTTGCGGTGTGTTTGTTGGGATCCGATGAATTGTGAGTTTATGATTAGATTATCCATGAATATTATTTGAGTCTTTTCTTATCTCTTTTATGCATGATTATTATAGCTTCGTATTTCTTCTCCGATCTATTGATTTGGTTTGGCCAACTAGATTGATTTATCTTGCCATGGGAAGAGGTGCTTTGTAATGGGTTCGATCTTGTGGTGCTCAATCCCAGTGACAGAAAGGGACATGACACGTATGTATCATTGCTATTAAGGGTTAAAAGATGGGGTTTATTCATACATGAGTTTATCTTGTCTACATCATGTCATCGTTCTTAAGGCGTTACTCCGTTCTTTATGGACTTAATACACTAGATGCATACTGGATAGCGGTCGATGTGTGGAGTAATAGTAGTAGATGCAGGCAGGAGTCGGTCTACTTGTCTCGGACGTGATGCCTATATACATGATCATTGCCTTGGATATTGTCATGATTATTTGCTTTTCTATCAATTGCCCAACAGTAATTTGTCTACCCACCGTATGCTATTTTCTTGAGAGAAGCCTCTAGTGAAAACTATGGCCCCCGGGTCTATCTAAATCATATACTAAAACCCTAAAAATACTTGTTGCACTTTTTCTTTATTTAGTTTATTTTTGTATTTTTGTTTCAATCTATCTATCTATCACATACAATTTAATCTTGCAGCTTACCGCCGAGGGATTGACAACCCCTTGATTGCGTTGGGTGCAAGGATTTGTTGTTTTGTGTGCAGGTGCTGCTAACGAGGTGTTGCGTGATTCTCCTACTGGATTGATAACCTTGGTTTCATAACTGAAGGAAATACTTATCTCTACTGTACTGCATCTCCCTTCCTCTTCAGGAAATTACCAACGCAAGCTACAAGTAGCAGGCCCCGTGGGTCCCGTTGGTTGGGTTGACTCGGTCAACCCTGCTGACTGGGCAGCCTGGGTCACTGACATGTGGCCCCCATGTTTTAGTTAATCAGGTTTTTAAAATAAACTTAATCTATTTAATTAATCTGACACTGACAGTGGGTCCCACTAGCTAATTAGTTAATTAGTTAGATTAATCTGCTGTTTAAAATATTCAGTCTATGACATGCTGGCCCCACTTGTCAGTTTGACCAAGTCAACTGCCAGTGTTGACTGCGGACTGTGCTTTGACTGACCCCACATGTCATTGACTGTGGCTGGCTCAGTCTGAGTATAAATAGTTTCAGCACTGTTTAATTTTGAATTTAAAATAATCTAATAATTCCAGAATTTGTTTAAATCTCCGTAAATTCATATAAATTCAACCGTAGCTCAGATGAAAATGTTTTATATATGAAAAACGCTCAGAAAAATGAGACGAACCCGTTGGTGCCCTCCATGTAGATGTCACATGCCTCTAACACTGCAAACATGGAACCTTCCCCTCCGGTTCATCTGTCTGATAGATGCCTAAAGCCGGGAAAATATTCCCAGATATTTTCCTGCTCCATCTGTAACGTGTAGCACTGCGTTAGCTCACCCCTAGCACAGCATACTGCCATGTCATGCATTGTGCTGCATTTGTTTGCTTAGTATTTATTGTTTCTTCCCCCTCTTCTCTCCGATAGACCCCGAGACCGACGCTGTCCCCGAGTACGACTACGCTTCTGACATCCAGTCCCTCTCAGCAGAGCTTCCAGGCAAGCAAAACCCCCTTGATCATTCCTATATCGCCCATTCTTTCTCTCTCATGCTTGCATTAGATTTTGCTACTGTTGTTCGATAGCTCCTATTCTGATGCATACCTGATTTTGTAACCTGTTGTTGATACTTTACCTGTTGTCCTATATGCTTAGTATAGGCTGGTTAGTGATCCATCAGTGGCCCTGCACCCTTGTCCGTGTTGCCATGCTTTGCTTCCGGATGACTCGATCATTATGATCGACGTGCAGAGACCGACACATCACCGCACACCCGTTTAGTTGTACGACTCTGCAGAGCTACTATCGAGTGCCGAGGGTGATACCTCCTATCTCACTCCTGATGATATCTTTGTAGCGTAGCTAGCCGGTCGTGGGTTACAGAGGGTGATTCCTCTTTCACCACCTCCGATGATGCCTCTGTCATGCAGCCCCTCAAGTGTGAACCCATCGAGGGTGATTCCTCCGAGTTCACCTTGACGGATACATCGAGTGGGAATCCATCGAGGGTGATTCCTTGGATTTCCCCTTGATGTTATGGACACACGGTTACCATGTTTTTACCTCAGTCCCTTGTTGAAGTCGGGTCGACCCCGAGGGGTACCCGCGAGAGCTACTGAAGTCGGGATGACCGTGAGGGTACCCGCGAGATAATTACACGGCACAGCCGGGCAGGCAGATTGCCCCAGGAGAGGGAGGAGAGGGACGGGCCTGACCCTTGCCGTATGTCCGCGAGACGGGGTGACGGGACCACAGATCGTGGAGCACTGATCGTCACCGCGAGCTCCCAACACACTAATGGGTTTGGATATGTGATCTGAGTAGGCCTCTGGCCTTTTTCCGCACTAACCACCACGCGGGAATAGTATGGGCACTCGGCGTCGTATGTTTCAGCCGAAGTTCTTCAGACGTCAGCAACTGAGCAGCGCGCGCCCGGGTGGACCGCGACAGCCTGCGTGTGTATACAGGGGCTAGGTCTGGACCCGGCCGCGTTCGCAACGCGCAGGAGTGCAAAGGGCAATGGGCCCAAGACCCCTGATAGCTTAGGGTGTAGACTGGCGTGCTGGCCTCTCTGCTGAGCCTAGGTAGGGCTACGGCGTGTCGATCAGCCGAGGCCGGGCATGACCCGATAAAAGTGTGTCCGGCCAGAGTTAATCGAGCGTGTTGGGTAAGTTGGTGCACCCCTGCAGGGAAGTATATCTATTCGAATAGCCGTGTCCACGGTAACAGGACGCTCGGAGAGTATCCCGATCTACTACAACTAGAACTGGATACTTGTGATGCTTAATAAAAGGTTGGCTCCGGGATCGCTTTCTCGTAGGGTGTTGAGGAAGGATCTCTGGGCCTTGCTATTATATAATTATTGCTTTATTATATGCTAATCTGCACTCTTCTAATGCTGCAAAATGCTGCAAGTTGCTAGTCTTCGATAGGCTATGCCTTTCCCCTCTATTCTGGCATTTCTGCAGTTTAGTCCACAGATACAACCCCTTCCCTTTGATACCGATGCATACTTAGCATAGATCTGATGTAAGTCTTGCGAGTACTTTGGATGAGTACTCATGGTTGCTTTGCTACCTCTTTTCCCCCATACCCGATTGTTGCGATCAGATGACGGAGCCCCGGAGCCAGCTGACCCCGTCGACGACTACTACTACCCCGACGGAGCCTACTACTACATGGAGACCGACGACCAGGAGTAGCTTCGGAGGCTCCCAGGCAGGAGGCCTGCGCCTTTTCGATCTAGTTGTCGTTGTTTTGCTCAGCCTTCTTAAGGCAAACCTGTCTAATTATGTCTGTACTCAGATATTGTTGCTTCTGCTGACTCTTGTATTCGAGCTTATGTATTCAAGCCCTCAAGGCCCCTGGCTTGTAATATAAAGCTTGTATTATTTTATTTTGTGTCTAGAGTTGTGTTGTAATATCTTCCCGTGAGTCCTTGGGCTTGATCGTGCGCATTTGCATGTATGATTAGTGCACGATTGAGTCGGGGGCGTCACAGCTTAGGTGATGGTTCAGGAAGTGTCCACTCATTATCATTCTTCAATATATTATTCAATAGTTCTTCAGCCTGCCCAACAGTTCGTTCCCTGAAAACACAACTAGCACAACTATCTAGGTAGTCCCTAGAAGCATCAGTTAGTCCATTATAAAAGATATCAAGTATTTCAATCTTCTTAAGAGGATGATCAGGCAAAGCATTAAGTAATTGGAGAAGCCTCCCCCAAGCTTGAGGGAGATTCTCTTCTTCAATTTGCACAAAGTTAAATAGTTCCTATAAAGCAGCTTGTTTCTTATGAGCAGGAAAATATTTTTCAGAGAAGTAATATATCATATCCTGGGGACTACGCACACAACCAGGAGCAAGGGTATTAAACCATTTCTTAGCATCACCCTTTAATGAGAAAGGAAACAACTTAAGGATATAGTAATAGCAAATTTTTTCCTCATGAGCAAATAGGGTGGCAATATCATTCAACTTAGTAAGGTGTGCCACAACAGTTTCAGTTTCATAACCATGAAAAGGATCAGATTCAACCAAAGTAATTAACTCCGGATCGACAGAGAATTCATAATCCTTATCAGTAACGAATATGGGAGAGGTGCCAAACTTAGGATCATATTTCATTCTCCCCCTCATAGATTTTTCTTTCATTTCAGCAAGTAATTTTATAACCTCTTCTCTATCATTACAAGCAAGAATGGCTCTAGCCGTCTCCCTATCAAAGACATGTTCATCAGGTGATTCAACTCTAGTAGGAGAGCTAGGCATAATAGGTGAATCATAGTTTTCAAGAGTTTCAACATTTTTAGCAATCTCAATTTCTTTAGCTTTAGCAAGTTGTTCATCAAGAAATTCACCAAGTGGCACAGTATTATCAAGCATAGTACTAGCATCATCATAAGTATCATTCATAGTAGAAGTAGTATCATCAATAACTTGCAACATATAAAAATGAATAGCAGGTGGTGGTGTCACAAGCCTACTCAAAACAGAAGGTGAATCAAGTGCGGAGCTAGATGGCAGTTCCTTACCTCTCCTCGTCTTAGAGGGAACGATCTTGGTCTTTGCATCTTTCAGATTCTTTATAGTGATCAATAGATATAAATCCCAAGTGACTCATCAAATAGAGCTATGCTCCCCGGCAACGGCGCCAGAAAAAGGTCTTGATAACCCACAAGTATAGGGGACCGCAACAGTTTTCGCGGGTAGTATTTCACCCAGATTTATTGATTCTACACAAGGGGAGCCAAAGAATATTTGCAAGTATTAGTAGATGAGTTGTCAATTCAACCACACCTGGAGATAAAATATCTGCAGCAAAGTATTTAGTAGCACACTAATATGATAGTTTTGATAGCAGTAGCAACAGTAATACTAGTAACGGTAACAGTAGCATTTTTGCAGCAAGTGTAAAGCAGTAGCAACAAAGTAACTTAGCAGAAACCAATATGAGAAAGTCGTAGGCATTGGATCGGTGATGATAATTATGTTGGATGATATTCATCATATAATAGTCACAACCTAGGGTGATACACAATAGCTCCAATTCATCAATGTAATGTAGGCATGTATTCCGTATATAGTCATACATGCTTATAATAAGAACTTGCATGACATCTTTTGTCCTACCCTCCCGTGGCAGCGGAATCCTTAAGGAAACTAAAGGATATTAAGGCCTCCTTTTAATAGAGAACCGGAACAAAGCATTAACACTTAGTGAATACATGAACTCCTCAAACTACGGCAATCACCGGAAAGAATCCCAATTATTGTCACCTTGGGGTATGCGGATCATGACACGTAATAGGTGCATATAACTTGCAGGATAGGATCAAGAACACAAATATATTCATGAAAACATGAAGGGTTCAGATATGAAATCATGGCACTCGGGCCCTAGTGACCAGCATTAAGCATAGCAAAGTCATAGCAACATCAATCTCAGAACATAGTGAATACTAGGGATCAAAGTCCTAACAAATTGACTCGATTACATGATAAATCTCATCCAACCCATCACCGTCCAACAAGCCTATGAAGGAATTACTCATGCCCGGTGGTGAGCATCATGAAATTGGTGATGGAGGATGGTTGATGATGACGACGACGTCGAATCCCCCTCTCCGGAGCCCCGAACGGACTCCAGATCAGCCCTCCCGATGAAGAACAGGAGGTGGCGGCGGCTCCGTGTCGTAAAACGCGATGAAACTTCTTCTCTTATTTTTTTTTCTCGGGGAAAGAGAATTTATAGCATTGGAATTAGGTCAGATGGCCGCCTGTGGGCCCCACAAGGCACCACGGCACGCCCTAGGGAGGGGCGCGCCCTGCTGCCTTGTGAGTAGCAGGTGGCCCCATTTCTGTTGATTCTTGCGCCAATAATTTTTATATATTCCATAAAAATTCTCCAAAAAGTTTCATCCAAATCCGAGAACTTTGATTTCTGCACAAAAACAACACCATGGCAATTCTGCTGAAAACAACGTCAGTCCGGGTTAGTTTCATTCAAATCATGCAAATAAGAGTCCAAAACAAGAGCAAAAGTGTTTGGAAAAGTAGATATAACGGAGACGTATCAAAGCCATGTTCTATAATGAAAAATTCCCACTAGTATATGAAAGTGACAAAATAGGAGACTCTCTATATGAAAAACATGGTGCTACTCTGAAGCACAAGTGTGGAAAAAGGATGGTAACATTGCTCCTTCTCTCTTTTTCTCTCATTTTTTTCGTGGGCTCCTTTTGGCCTCTCTTTTTTTTCGTCCGGAGTCTCATCCCGACTTGTGGGGGAATCATGGTCTCCATCATCCTTTCCTCACTGGGACAATGCTCTAATAATGATGATCATCACACTTTTATTTACTTACAACTCAATATTACAACTCGATACTAGAACAAAAATATGACTCTATATGAATGCCTCTGGCAGTGTACCAGGATGCGCAATGATGCTAGCGTAACATGTATAAAAATGATGAACGGTGGCTGAGCCACAAATACTATGTCAGCTATATGATCATGCAAAGGAATATGACAATGATGATATGTGTCATAAAAACGGAACGGTGGAAGTTGCATGGCAATATATCTCGGAAAGGCTATGGAAATGCCATGATAGGTAGGTATGGTGGCTGTTTTGAGGAAGATATAAAGAGGCTTATGTGTGATAGAGCGTATCATATCACGGGGTTTGGATGCACCGGCGAAGTTTGCACCAACTCTCAGTGTGAGAAAGGGCAATGCACGGTACCGAAGAGGCTAGCAAATTGCGGAAGGGTGAGAGTGCGTATAATCCAAGGACTCACATTAGTCATAAAGAACTCACATACTTATTGTGAAAGTTTATTAGCTCTCGAAGCAAAGTACTACTGCGCATGTCCCTAGAGGGATAGATTGGTAGGACAAGGTCCATCGCTCATCCCCGACCGCCACTCATAAGGTAGACAATCAACAATAAATCATGCTCCAACTTCTTAGCATAACGACAGATCATACGTGCATGCTTCGGGAATCACAAACCTTAACTACAATATTCTTACTAAACCACAATCATCTACTAATACCTCCCACATATTACCATGTTAATATCGCAAAACTATTGCAAGGAATCAAACTTATCATATTCAGTGATCTACATGAAAGTTTTCATTATATCCCTCTTGAATACCTATCATATCAGGACCAAATTCATAACCCGTGCATATTACCATTGATATTCATTAGACTCTCAAAAAGATATAAGTGAAGCATGAGAGTGCAACTATTTCTTTAAAATATAACCACCGTCGTGCTCTAAAAAATATAAGTGAAGCACTAGAGCAACAGCCTAGCTTAAAAGATATAAGTGAAGCACATAGACTATTCTAACAAATCACGAATAATGTGTGTCCCTCTCAAAAAGGTGTGTTCAGCAAAGATGATTGTGACAAACTAAAAAGCAAACAAAATCAAACAAACTATATCACAAGATGCTCCAAGTAAACCACATATCATGTGATGAATAAAAATATAGCTCCAAGTGAGTTACCGATAGATTTTAGACGAAAGAGGGGATGCCTTCCGGGGCATCCCCAAGCTTAGATGCTTGAGTCTTTCTTGAATATTACCTTGGGGTGCCTTGGGCATCCCCAAGCTTAGGCTCTTGCTGCTCCTTATTCCTTTGTCCATCGTAGTCTCACCCAAAACTTGAAAACTTCAGCACACAAAACTCAACAGAAACCTCGTGAGATCCGTTAGTATAACAAACAAATCTTAAACTTTAGGTACAGTTGTAAATTGATTGATATTTAATATTGGCATAATTCTACTATACTCCAACTTCTCCATGACTCATACCCCCCCCCCCCCCCCCCGATACGATCCATAGATTCATCAAACTAAGCAAACTATTCAACAAAAACAAAATCTGTCTAAAACAGAACAGTTTGTAAAGATCTGAATTAACGTCACACTTATGTAACTCCAAAAATTCTGAAAAATTAGGAAAACGTGGGAAATTCATATATCAATATTGTGTAAAAAATTCAGAAGGTTCTGACATCCAGCGAAAAAACAAAATTCCAGCACTGGACGCAAAAGTTTATGTTTTCAAACAGGATCAATCAGATTATCTTCCAAATCGTACCAAAGGCATTACTTGGCACAAACACTAATTAAAACATAAAAATACAATCGTAACAGAATCTATAATTGTGTAAACACTCAAGAATAGAAGGTAAAATCAAAATTTTATTTTATTCATTGCGTTGCCTCCCAACAAGCGCTATTGTTTTATGCCCCTAGCTAGGCATAATGCATAGTTTCAAGTGTTGTCATCCTTCATCTTGACATCCTTAGGTGTGTGATTTTTAGGAGGTTTTTAAAAAACAATGGGGAACACATCATCAACCAAAATTTTAGGGTCATTAAGATTGCTCTCTTCAAACCCTTGTTGGTTCCCTTTTACAATCCAAGAGTACTCCTGATTAATTTCATTAAAAACTTGTTGGATGATATGTATGGGAGGAACTTCTTTTTTAGCATTCTCATCAAAAGCATGGTGATCATGAAAAACATATCTCAACATATATTCCTCATTATATAAAATTTCATCTATCACCGGATTTTCTTGGCTCATATTATAGAAATCAAAGATCTCTCTAGCTTCTCATACTATGTAATCAAACTCATTCATAAGAATAAGAGTAGCTATCTTTTTAGCTTTAGGGTTCTTTATCACCGGCAACTCATAAAACAATCTTTGCAAGGTAGGGTGAGTGCGGATAAATCTTCTTTCAAGTTTAAGAATGAGTGCAGAAATAGCCTCCCCATAAATGTTGGTTCTTTTTAGAATTGGAGTGTCATTACAAACCAAAATTCCCGTGCAATTAAAGAACTCTTGAATAATGTTTTTCCCTATGACATTTCCACTCCCTACTACAAAAAATTTTTAGTCTAAATTTGAGGGAATTTCTATCTTAGGGATTTTATCATCCTCAACTTTTTCAATAACAAACTCAGACATAGTGGCAACTTAAAGCAAAGCGAGCAAACTAGCAAACAAGCAAATAAAAATATTTTTGTGTTTTTGTAAATAAAAAAATTAGAAGTGGGGGAGATGAAAACGAGAGGCAAAAGAAATAAAAGTCAAATAAAATAAATGCAAGTGGATGATAGTTTGTGCGAAGGTACTTGGTAATTTTGATGATGTCTCCCCGGCAACGGCGCCAGAAATTCTTCCTGCTACTTGTAGTCTGCGTTGGTATTTCCCCGAAGAGGAGAGGATGATGCAGTATAGTAGAGATAAGTATTTCCCTCAGTTAAGAACCAAGGTTATCAATCCAGTAGGAGAACCAAGCAAAATTCCGTGAAGCGCACCTGCACACAAAAGAGCAAACACTTGCACCCAACGCAAATAAGAGGGTTGTCAATCCTCTTAGCGGTTATTTGCAAGGATTAAATCTTATCGAGGTAAATAGATAAAATAAAATACTAATTAAAATAAAAGTAAATAAATTGCAGCAAGGTATTTTTAGGTTTTTAAAATATGATAAAGTAGACCGGGGGCCATAATTTTCACTAGAGGCTTCTCTCTCGAACACATAGCATACGGTGGGTAAACAAATTACTGTTGGACAATTGATAGAAAAGCAAATAATTATGACGGATTCATGGCAATGATCATGTATATAGGCATCACGTCCGACACAAGTAGACCGACTCCTGCCTGCATCTATTACTATTACTCCACCCATCGACCGCTATCCAGCATGCATCTAGGGTATTAAGTATGAAACAGAGTAACGCCTTAAGCAAGATGACATGATGTAGACAAAGTAAACTCAAGCAATATGATTAAACCCCATATTTTTATCCTTAATGGCAATAATACAAATACGTGTCATGTCCCCTTCTGTCACTGGGATTGAGCACTGCAAGATTGAACCCATCACAAAGCACATCTCCCATTGCAAGATAAATCAATCTAGTAGGCCAAACCAAATCGATAGATCGGAGAGAAATATAAAACTATAACAATCATGCATAAAAGAGTTCAGAGAAGACTCAAATATCTCTCATGAGTAATCTGATCATAAACTCACAATTCATCGGATCCCAACAAACACACCGCAAAAGAAGATTACATCGGATAGAACTCCAAGAACATCGAGGAGAACATGGTATTGAAGATCAAAGAGAGAGAAGAAGCCATCTAGCTACTAGCTATGGACCCGTAGGTCTGTGGTAAACTACTCACACATCATCGGAAGGGCAGCAAGGTTGATGAAGAAACCCTCCGTGATCGATTCCCCCTCCAGCAGATTACCGGAAAAGGCCTCCAGATGGGATCGCGAAAGAATAGAGGCTTACGGCGGCGGAAAGGTTTTCTCTTCTGGCTCTCTGTTGGTTTTGGAATATTTGTGAATTTATAGCGTTGGAATTAGGTCAAGAGGTGCCACGAGGGGCCCACAAGCCTGGGGGGCGCGGCCACCCCCCTGGGGCGCGCCCTCCTGGCTTGCCGCCTCCTCGTGGCTCTTCTGGTCTTCTCCCGAAGCTTCCTAGGTCTCTTCTGGTCCAGAAAAAATTAATCCAAAGTTTCTTTCTCGTTTGGACACTTTTTGATAATGATTTTCTGAAAAGGCAAAAACAAGCAGAAAACAGCAACTGGCACTGGGCACTGGGTTAATAGGTTAGTCCCAAAAAATGATATATAATGGCATATAATTGCATATAAAAAATCCAAGATTGATACTATAATAGCATGGAACAATAAAAAATTATAGATACGTTGGAGACGTATCAGCAGACCATTTACGCACATACACTGTTGGATGAAACTCAAGGGGCAGTATGTGTGGGACGGCATGATTCCGTTCATGAAAAACTTGTCGAACATCCGGTTAATCTTGTTGAATTTGAACTATTGTTGTACTAGACTTATTTGCATGCTATGTATGGATGATTTGTGCTATTTTTTATTCGATCTTTCATGAAGTCCGTCGTGTTTGATGAATTTTGTCCGATTAGTTGAAATGCGGTTTGAAATGTATGCGGATAGCGTTGGATGGCCGGCTCCCGCATCCGTGTCCGCGGACGGATGCGGTGTCCGGTTTGCGGGTCAGCGGTGGAGATGCCCTTAGTTGAGTCTTTGGTAAAATTTGATTTGATTCGGGTATGGATAAGGAGGACAAGAAAAAAATTGATTTAGTTGAGGTTTTGGTAACATTTGATTTGATTTAGTTAATGCAGAACTTGGGAGATCGAGGCAAGGGGTTGAGTTAATGTGCATGTGGTTTTTAGGAAGAAAATCGTTAAAAACATGTGGGAGGGGATTGCGTAGTAGAGGATGGAAGGAAGGGTGAAAACCCTTAGAAGCGATGCAAACATACCAACTCTAAGATAACGGTTGGTTAGCCAGCCGAAAGCTAGTGTATCGTTTCTTTCTTCCAGGAGAAAGCGATCTCGTCGCCGGCGCTAGGAGTTCCCCTCCGCCGTCGTCCTCCGGCGGCTCCCCTCCGCCGATGACCTCTGTCATCGGTGGTGAGGGGGTCGTCGGATTAACGCGTGTGGAGCATTTTAGCCTTTAGTAGCTTAGGTTTTGGCTTGTTCGTCATCTTGGCTTCGGCGGTGGTGATGCCGGCGCTGAATAAAGATTCTTCAGATCCTACCCCGACGACGCGATTGGTCCTATGGTTGGGGATGGATTTGGAAACCAGTCTGTTCAAGCAAGGATGGTCCGGCGGCGGCGACATCCTTGTGGTTGACCTGTGTCCTCGGGCTCCGCCGTTGCGACACCTTGAAGGTCCGCAAAACTGCATATCAGCGATGGAGCCACGTCGACCTCGGGTATGTAGGTGATCTGACATTTTTTCTTTCTTTGGTGGCTGTTGTGGTGGTGCCAGAGGCAGATGACAGGAGTTAGTGTCAAGCTCAGAGGATTCTTCAGTCTTAATTATAATTTTACTTCTTGGCTGATGTTCCTTTGGGCAAAGGCTAGTGTTCTGTTGTCCTTTCAGCTTTGCCAGGTCGGTATGTACGTGATTTGTACTATGATCCTTACGATATAAATGGGACACATATTACCATGCAAAAAAGATAACGGTTGGTTTGGGGGTATTAGCGGAATTTATCAGTCAAGCCATCATCCTTGATCTTTTATCAATTGGTCCTCGGGAAGTCTTTTAGTTAATAGGAATAAATTGCACATAACGTGGGGTGAAACGTTTAAGGCCAACTCCATTGCGGATCATCAAATGGACGACACCAAATGTCCGTGGACACATCTCGACATGTCCGCGGACAGTGTGCATGACACCACTCATCCAACCGTAGGCACAAAATGTTTGCCCGCTCAGTTTTTCCAATGCCCGGAGTACTATAAATAATCAAAGATAAATAGCACATTTCTTTGATAATTGAAAGATAAATATTCCAACACAACAATAATTCAAATATAAATATTACAATTCAAACGTAAAGTTTTGAATAAAATAGTTTAAATTTGAAATCAACTTATTCAAACACATGTTCTAGTTGTCTCAGAACAACCACAGATGCTCAACCAGATCATTCTGAAGTGGATTGTGAATCTGCTGATGCATTTGGAGAAAATCCTCAAACGTCGTCATGTTCTGCTCTAGAAGCTGGAGGAATTCCCACCCTCATCATCCACAATCATATTGTGCATGATCACACAAGTTTTCATCACCTCCCACATCTATGCATCCCGTAGTTTAGCAGGTCCGCGACACAACAACTGTAAAACTGGCTTGGAGCACTCCAAATGTCACCTCCACATCCTTTCTAGCTCATTCTTGTTTTGGGGCCAAGTGACATTTTTCTTACCCCTTGGCTTAGAGATGGTCTTAACGAAGGTCGCCCATGGAGGATAGATGCCATCACAAAGATAGTACCCCATGTCATAATCATGACCATTGATGGTATAGTTCCACTCAGGAAATTCGTCCGCACACAACCTTGCAAACAATGGAAACGGCTGGAGCATGTTGATGTCATTGTGAGATCCAGACGTGCCAAAGAAAGAGTGCCAAATCCAGAGGTCTTGTGATGCAGTTGTTGCAAGATTGATGGTGGGCTTTTTGCAATTGCCCTGACACTACCCCTTCTAAGCATATGGGCAGTTCTTCCATTTTTCAGTGCGCAATCCAGGGATCCGAGCATACTTGGAAAGCCTCTTGATTATCCAAGTGCCATGAGCCTTGCTATGTCTGCAACATTTGGTTCTCTCAAGTACTCCGGTCCAAACACCTTGACCACTGCAGTAGCTAATTTGACCATGGCTTCGAGGCATGTGCTTTCATACATCTGGAGGTACTCGTCCCACGAATATGCGACCTTGCCATATGCAAGCATCGTCATGGCAGTCGTGCACTTTTGCTAACTAGAGAATCCAATGTTTCCAACGACATCCTTCTTTATTTTGAAGTAATCATCATAGGCCCTGACATCTCGGTAGATGCATTCGAACAAATATCGGTGCATCTGAAATCAACTGTGAAATAGGGTTCGAATAGCGCATCGGGGGCAAAGTAGTCGTCGCAACATCATATATGCTGATAACCCACAAGTATAGGGGACCGTGATAGTCTTCGAGGGTAGTATTTCACCCAAATTTATTGATTCGACACAAGGGGAGCCAAAGAATATTTATGAGTATTAGCAGCTGAGTTATCAATTCGACCACACCTGGAGAACTAAATATCTGCAGCAAAGTGTTTAGTAGCACAGTAATATGATAATTTGGTAGTAATAGTAACAGTAGCAATAGTAACGGAAATAGTAACAGTAGCAGTTTTGTAGTGATTGTAACAGCAGCAACAACGGTAGTAACTTAGTAAAGATCAATATGCGAAAAGCGTAGGCATTGGATTAGTGATGGATAATTGTGTTGGATGATATTCATCATATAACAGTCACAACCTAGAGCGATACACAATAGCTCCAATTCATCAATGTAATGTAGGCATGTATTCCGTATATAGTCATACGTGCTTATAATAAGAACTTGCATGACATCTTTTGTCCTACCCTCCCGTGGCAGCGGAGTCCATACGGAAACTAAGGGATATTAAGGCTTCCTTTTAATAGAGAACCAAAACAAAGCATTAACACATGGTGAATACATGAACTCCTCGAATTACAGTCATCCCCGGAGAGTATCCCAAACAATTGTCACTATGGGGTCTACGGATCAAAACAATAACAAGTGCGTATAACTAGCAGATAGGATCAAGAACTCAAATATATTCATGAAAACATAGAGGGTTCAGATCTAAAATCATGGCACTCGGGCCCTAGTGACAAGCATTAAGCATAGCAAAGTCATAGCAACATCAATCTCAGAACATAATGGATACTAGGGATCAAGCGCTAACAAATTGACTCGATTACATGACAAATCTCATCCAACCCATCACCGTCCAGCAAGCCTACGAAGGAATTACTCACTCCCGACGGTGAGCATCATGGAATTGTTAATGGAGGATGGTTGATGATGACGATGGCGATGAATCCCCCTCTCTGGAGCCCCGTACGGACTCCAGATCAACCCTCCCGATGAAGAACAGGAGGTGGCGGTGGCTCTATCGTAAAACGCGATGAAACTTCTTCTCCTATTTTTTCTCAGGGAAACGGAATTTATAGCGCTGGAATTAGGTCGGACGGCCGCCTGTGGGCCCCACAAGGTAACAGGGCGCACCCAGGGGGTGGTCGCGCCCTGTTGCCTTGTGGGCAACAAGTGGCCCCTCTTCGATGGATTTTTGCTCTAGTATTTTTTATATATTCCATAAAAAATCTCCAGAAAGTTTCGTCCAATTCCGAGAACTTTTATTTCTGCACAAAAACAACACCATGTTAGTTCTGCTGAAAACAGCGTCAGTCCGGGTTAGTTTCATTCAAATCATGCAAATTAGAGTTCAAAACAAGAGCAAAAGTGTTTTGAAAAGTAGATACGACAGAGACGTATCAACTCCCCCAAACTTAACTCATTGCTTGTCCTCAAGCAATTCAGTTGACAAACTGAAAGTGATAAAGGAAAACTTTTATGAACTCTTTTGTTCTTGTATCCGTATATAAACTTAAATAGCACCCAAGTTTTTAGCAAAGATCATGAACTAACCATGCAAATGATAACACTTAGAATTTACATTTACTCATATCAATGGCATAATCAACTAGCGAGCAATAATAACATATCTCCAATGCCAACAATTTGTCAAAACAATCATGATATAATATGATAACATGGTATCTTGCTAGCCCTTTTTGAGACCGTAAAACATAAATGCAGAGCACCTCCAAAGTTCAAGCAGCGACTAAACATTTTAATTCAGGGTAGAAGAGATCCAGTCATGGTATACCCAACATTAACTATACTCAATGCATAAGAATGACAATAGTGCTCTCAGGATTGGTGCTTAAATGAGAAGGTGTTGACTCAACAATAAAAATAAAATAATATAAAAGTAAATAGATAGGCCCTTCACAGAGGGAAGCAAAGATTTGTATAGGTGCCAGAGCTCGAAGCTTAAATCAGAGATGAAAATAATTTTGAGAGGCCTGTTTTTCCTGTCAACGTCACGACCGAGGATTTTCAATATCTTCCATGGTAAACACATTATCGGCGGTTCCCAAGCGGAAAGGTAAAGTTTACTCCCCCTCCACCATACAAACACAAACCATGGCTAGCCGAATTCACGGGTGCCCTCCAAACGATCCAATTTCCGGGGAAGTTTGTTTTATTATATTTTTTCTTTATTTTGATTATAGGACTGGGAATCCCAATTACCATCCTCTCTCGTGCAATGACAAGTGAATAAACACTCGTCGTGAGAATAACCCGCTTAGCATGGAAGATACTGACCGCCCCCCCCCCCCCCCACCCCGTTGCTCCATGAGCGATACGTGCACACAAAACAGATGTTTATTTGAATGATTAGAGGTGGCACATGCAAATTTACTTGGAACGGCAGAGTAATAAAGCATATTAGATCATTAATGGCGCGCGTTGCCGCGCCCGTCCATTTCTTCAATAAATAATAGGAACCTCTGCAATTATATGGTGGCGTGAAAATGGAAGTTGAAAAAACAAACCAGATTCCAAGACATCAACAAACTAAACCTTTTTTTTACCGGTACTTGTTTTTATAGGAGGATAATACAAGAAAAATATAGTAGGGTACTTGTTTTTATAGGAGGATAATACAAGAAAAATATAGTAGGGTAAATATGTGTGCAACTGTGAGATCAGTCCAAGGTCATAGTTGCGTTCTAATCCGATAGGAGTTTTACGTGCACCATAAACCATACAACCATGTAAGAAGGCAGCTCTATAGGCGATGCAATGTACACCGATAGTCATCTCCCAGAATGGTGAAAGCATAAACACATACCGCACTATATGCAATCTTGGTTTCTCTTATGAACTTTCCTCGGTTGGTTGTCAAGGCTGCTTGTTTTTCCGTGTCCATCATAAGCCACAACTGGTGATTTGATGAACTATCATGAGAAGTAGTGTTGAAAGAGGAACAGGTTCGTGAGATCATACCTCCTATATGACTACATGTAGTATTAAGGATATGTAAGTGCGAAAGAACTTACCATTCTTCGTTTTGGGGAGATATGTCATCACAAATTCTCCAACTTTAACATGTGGAATTTGAAATCTGAGGGCATATCTCAACTTCATGATGTGTACCATTCAAATCGCCAAAGGATGTTGTCGCGAGTTCCTCACGATCACTTTCAAAGACGCCTATATCCTGCTATATATGAAAAACAATTCAAAGGCACCTATTTAATCTACGTGAGAATTAAATGTACAAATGTTCATGTACACAAGAACTAATCTCTTAACTATAGCACATGTGGAGCTAGCAAAAGAAGGAAACCCTCACTGGCAATCTGAGTAATTTGTATCTCCTGCCATTTATAGGAATTGAACTGAACCCAGCCAGTTGCCCCTTTTTGGAACACACAAAATCCATTAGCAGGTAGTCTGTAAAGTGATGAATGAAACACAGAAAATCCATTAGCACTATTTATTCTTCCACCGAGTAACAGAGAAAAAAACAAGAATGAACTGAAAGGGGATGTACTGAAGCTAGTATTGTATATAATTATTGACTGCAGATGTATCTGCTTCGTACAAGTACAATAGCTCATTGGTGAAGTTACACAATAACAGTTTTATAACTCAACTATCACTTGCTGAACCTGAACCTTTCGTACTTACCTAATATCAAATCAGATTTAAAAATTCATCATGGCTATTAGCATGTCTTTGCTACATCTTTGAAGCTAGGCAAATAAAAATATAGACCTATTCTAATGTAGTCCCCTAAATCGAGTCTGAGTGTACCGTGTACGTGTGTACATATATATGTGGCTGCTTGCCTCAAAATAGGCAGAAAATTTAAATAAGTTACACTTCTGTTTTTATTTATTAGGAATACCAATTCTTGATAGAGTACTTCATATAGGGCACTTGGAAAAATCTCAAATATAATTACCATAGCTAGCATGGCTTCAAATAGTGAACATTTAAAATGTAAATACAAATTGAGGAAGGGATCAACACATGATTCGTTTTGAATTCATCCTTATGTGTAGATAGAAATTAAGAACTGATACAAGGAAGATATACCATACACCTGTCAAAGTGTTGTTGCTAACATTACGGTGAAAATGACATACATGTAATAAATAGATAGCCATGTCCATACAAGTACCCCAAACTCCGACTTAAAAATGATTAACTTATGCAATAATGGAACGAATATTTAATCAACTTGACCTGATTGAAAATGAAGTCAGGTAAGGAGGTGGGGATCATGGGGCTGAGCAATATCGGCTCCCGCGTCGTACGGCGTCTCGCCTTCGGCTGCACTGTCTCCTACCACTCAAGGTCACCCAAGCTGTCGGCTCTGTACTCGTTCGCCCCGGCGCTGCGCGACCTCGCCGCAGGCAGCGACGCGCTGGTGCTCTCCTGTGCGCTGAGTGGTTTTTGAGTCGATGAGTCGACGAGTCGCTCAGGGGGGGCGACTCTAGACTAGTCGTGACTAGTCTAGACTCATGGTCGACGAGTCGACATGCGATGAGTCAACGTGAGTTAAGCAGTAGGTAGTAGGTACAATAAAACCAGTCTTGTTCTTGAGTGGTTCCAATTCAGCCCTCAACTCTTCATCATGCACAACCACCCTTGTTCATGCACAACCAGGGGAGGAGCAGACCAGCAGCAGCAGCAACCAGGGGAGGAGAGGAGGAGCAGACCAGCAGCAGCAGCAACCAGGGGAGGAGCAGACCAGCAGCAGCAACAACCAGGGGAGGAGGGAGGAGCAGCAAGCCAGCAACCATGGGGGACGGCGGCTGCCAAGGAAAGGTTTGGGTCGGGGGGAGGGGGAACTGGTTCGATCTAGGTTTTCAGGGGCGGATGGTTCGATACGGTAAAAAAACATATGATAGGTGGGGCCCAAAAAAATTGAGTTGTTCGACCAAGAGAACACGACTAGTCGTGACTAGTCGAGACTAGTCGCTCGAGTCGCTCGACTCATCCCATGAGTCGAGTCGCCAGGCTGAGTCGACCCTGCCAATGTGACTCATCGACTAGTCGACGACTAGTCGAGCGACTCGAAAACAGAGGCGCTAACCGATGAAACCAAGCACATGGTGAACTGGGAGGTGTTGGAGGCGCTAGGGAAGGACCGGGTGCTGGTCAACGTCAGCCGAAGCGGCCTGATGGACGAGCCGGAGCCGGTGAGGTACAGGTACCTCCAAGAGTGTGTCATCGGGTGTGCCGGCCTGGACGTGTAAGAGAACGAGCCGGCAGTGCCACCGGAGCTGCTTGCCATGGACAACGTCGTGCTATGAGACCACATGGCGGTGATCACGCCAGAGTCCAACCGTGGCCTGCTTGAGATCGTCATGACCAACCTCGACGCCTTCTTCTCGGGGAGGCTGCTGGTCAGCCCCTTGCAACTCTGAAACAAGAACATCACTGGTTAGATGAAATCGATCCGATGTTGTCTTAAGAAATTGCATTTTATCACTACGTCCTCACTCCTCAACAAGATGAAGTTGATTAAATACACCTCGTTCCCTTATTGCCGTGTATGTACACTCAATGTAATCCAATTTCTGAGTCAACACACAATATGGGTGAATAAAGTCTACAAGAATAGAGTCAGGGGCGGAGCCAGTAGGGGGGCGAGCAGGGCCAGACCCCCTCTACGGTTCGGCCACCCCCAACGAACTCCAGCGGGGGTTAGCAGTATTGCTAGCATTACGTTGCCACCTGTACTAGGCTATTAGCACAAATAAAACACTTGAGTGGGCCAACAACGGAATGGGCTGATTAGCCAAGCCGAAGAAGACAATCCACACCACGCTAGGGCCAGCCAGAAAAGGAGCCAGACGATGGCTACGATCGAACGATTCACACGCACGTACTGTATTTCTTACTCGTGTTCTGTTTCGGTAAACCGTCTCCGTCGGCCTAGGGCATAGGCATGAGCCGCCGCTGGGAGCTTTCGCCACTTCGTCAAGCGATCGACACGACGGCCTTGTGGTTGCGGCGCCGGCGTGCCTGTCGTCCATGGCCCTTGGTCCTTATACTCAGACCTCTCAGCCTGGCTCACATGAATCAGCCGGGAACACGGTGCCGGTGTTGGTCATGATGAGCCCGTGGCTCCGGCACGCATCCTGGTCAACGTGGTCGTAAGAGGGATGAGAGGTCACGAGAGGAGAAAGACGGCGGCTGTACCGGCGCTGCGTTTCCAATCGTTGCGGGTACTTTCCCGATGGGCTTTGTGTGGGTTCGCCGGCTTTGGCGGCTGCAGCTATGTGCATGCGCATTGCTAGGGCTTCGCCGCCGCCAGCCATGGCTAGGGTTTGGCCCCTGCGCTCGCGAGAAAAGAGATGAAGTGGAGAGGTCGAGCGAGCCGGAGAGTGGAGACGGAGAGGCAAAACGGGGATGATGAGAGCAAAGACGTGACGGCGCCGGCAGACCTCGGATTCGTTTAGGTCGCGAGGGAGAGAAGTCGGGTCGAGATGAGTTGTCGGGGAAGGGAGGAGGCGCTGTGAAAAATGGGCTTCGCGCGGCAGTAGGCCCAGTTAACCATAGGCTTCGGTTTTTTCTTTCAGAGTAGCAGCCCCTTAGAACAGCAGCCCCTTAGAACAGAAGGCCCAGTGTGCGAGTTGAAGTTAGATCTGACGGTTAGGAACGTTTAAACCACGACATCTGACGGTTCAAATTGCTGATGACGTGAGAGGGCTGGGATTAGGCTCAGTTTTACTGTTCTAAATAGGTAGATATAGTGAACTCATCTGGAACAACTTTGGTTTAAAGATTGTGGATGCACAGACAGTATTCCCGTTTAGTATAGGCGAAGGCTAGCAAATAGATTGAGAAGCGACCAACTAGAGAGGGACAACGGTCATAATCATGCATTGCGAATAATTAACATTGAATACTAGCATGAGTAGGATATAAACACCTTAAACATAAATATCGTGAAGACTGCATTGGTTTGAATCAACTACATGTGTGAACATGTGCCAAGTCAACCCACTTGAAACATTCACATAAGGATACCATACTAACATACTACATCATAACCATTTTAATGCATGTTCAAATCCAAAATAAATCATTATCCACTCCTACCTACTTAAGCATGGCATAGGCAACTATAATCTCTAATTGTCATCACAAACATGTTTAATCATAATATGTTGAATCATTGATACTGAGTTAAACATATTAAAAAAACAAAAAGAGTTCATACCAGCTTTTCCTTGCCACAGACACTTCATCAAATTATCGTAATTATTGCATTTCAGTTGTACGACCGAATGATGTAAAAATAATAATAGTGCAAGAGTGCCATGGACTAAGCTGGAATCTGCAAACAATTCATTCAAGGGAGAAGACATGGTAATATTGGCTCTTCGTTAGATCAACCATAAAGCATATGAGAGCCACTCAACAATTTCATCGTGATCTTCTCCCTACGACGATTCGACAAAAAGAAAAGAAATTCAAAGAAACACACTGAAATATTTTTGGAGTTTTTGTTTTTCTGAAGAAAGCAAATTAAAGAAGAAAAACGAAAAGCGAGAAAAACTATTTACACGGGAGAACTCCCAACAAACAAGAAAAGAAGAAACGAGAAATCTTTTTGGGTTTTCTTTTAATACTACGAACTAACTAACAAGAAAGAAAAACCGAAAAGAAGTGAGAAATGTTTTTGGATTTTCAAGATTTTTCAAACACACAAAAAGAAAGCGAAAGAATAAAAACTAACATGGATCATAGAATGAAAAAGGATGAACACCAACAACTGAAATGAATATGTGAACATGAATTTAATGTTGGTGAGAAATACGTACTCCCCCAAGTTAGGCTTTTGGCCTAACTTGGTCTACTGCCATCCGTAAAATCCGTCAGGCCCAGGCGGGTACTGGGTCGGTGGCTAAACTCGAGCATCCCAAGGTTGGGCCTCGTTCTCCGCCGCGGCCAGCTCGTTCTTGTAAGCGATGATGTCATTGGGCATGATAAATATCCGTGCCTGGCATGAAAGTCAAACAAAGAAGGTGCAGGCAAAGAAATAACCTCACGAGTCCTCTCACTGAATACCAAATTACAGCGAATGTAGTGAGGAGGCTCAGGGTCATCTATAAAGTGGTGATCAATCATGGACTGTTGGTCTAAATAAATCTTAGGCAGCGCATAATCATTATGACGGATAGCAACATTAAAGCGTTTCGCTAAGCGAGTAGCATAAATACCGTCAGGAATCTTACCCATAGTTCTATTAGTGTGCAGGCGGCGTGCAATGATAGCTCCCAGATTAAAAGTGTTATCGCCGTAAAGCGCACGACGCAAAATGACGAGGTCAGGGGCACTAAGCGTAACACCTTCCTCCCTAGCATTCAAACATTTCCCTATGAATAAACCAAAGTAGTGCACAGCGGTAAAATGCAAGCTAGTGACTCGGGCTTTTGACACGCCCCTAAATTCACCCACAGTCAAAGTGAGAAGGAAGTCCTCGAACTCCTCAGGTCGAGGTTCCCTCAACTCCCCATCGGAGGGAATCAGGCATATCTCACAAAACTCAGTAAGTGGTATCTCATAATGTTCAGCATATAGATCAAAACGCACCATGGGAATATCAAGCCTATGCATGAAATTAAAAAAATTCGCAAAGGAATTTGTGAGGAGGTGGTATTGGTCACACTCATCTGCGAGGAAGTCGGTCAGCCCGACATTTGCAACAAATTGTTCAAACTCCTGGTGGAACCCGGCTTCGTTCATGAAGGCGTTGTGTGGCCATTCACACGGCCGCACCTCCACTCTACGGCGAAGGTGAAGGTCAGCGGCACCCCCGGTGACTCCCTTGGGACTCCGGCTCAAAGAACCTCTCCGGATGAAGTTAATTTTCCTAACAACAAATTTCTGAAATTTTTTGGACGACAAAAAGATGTTAACAAAACTTCGCAAGATTGATAGCAACTACTCGTATGAATGTCTAGAGGCTATATCAAGCATTCAAACTACTTAAAACTCAAAGAATTCAACATGCAAGCTCATTTTCAGTAGCACCAATAGGAGCAAATTATGCAAAATATAGTCCACTAAAACAAAAACTAATTGGAGCAATGGAGGAGTCACATACCAAGGAGGAATCCCCCAAAACAGTTTCAGAAAAGGAGCTCCGAACAAAGAGATCGAAAATCTCAGGTTTAGGAGCAAGAACACGAGGGAGAGAGCTACCACGATTTTTTTCTGGAGGTAGGAGATGAAGTGGGCTGAATGGATAAGTGAGTGGGTCCCTGCGGGACCCACAAGGCATCTTGGCGCGGCCAGGGGGTGACCGCGCCCTGTTGCCTTGTGAGCAACAGGGGCACCCCCCTGGGATGCATTAAGTGCCAAAAAAATTTAAATATTCCAGAAAAAAATCATCTTAAAATTTTACGACATTTTGAGCACTTTTATTTTTGGGCCAGTTTTTATTGCACGGATAATTCAGAAAACAGGGTAATCATGGCATTCTAAATTGTTAAACTAAGAATCACAGAGAGCAAACTATAATTACAGAAAGGTGTGCTTACTAAATTCATCGACCACATGCCCCTAAAAAAGAATCCATTAATAAGGTTGATCAAGTCTTATTAACAAACTATTTCCGAGTAACATGAAACCGAAGAACTTTCGTATAACACTAAGTTACCTCAACGGGGATATGCATCTCCCCAACAATAAGAATTTCATATTTCTTTTTGACGGTACGAAGAGGAAATTTGAAACCTCCAATAGTGATTGTCGAAACTTTTTCAATATAGTTGATACCATTCACGGAACTTTGTTTCTTAGGAAAATAAACCGTATGCTCATTACCATTGACATGAAAAGTGACTTTGCTTTTGTTGCAATCAATAACAGCCCCTGCAGTATTCGAAAAGGGTCTACCAAGGATAATCGACATGTTGTCGTCCTCGGGCATATCAAGTATGACAAAGTCTGTTAAGATAGTAACATTTGCAATAACAACGGGCACATCCTCGCAAATTCCAATAGGTATAGCAGTTGATTTATAAGCCATTTGCAGAGATATTTCAGTGGGTGTCAACTTATTCAAATCAAGTCTTCTATGTAAAGAAAAAGGCATAACACTAACACCGGCTCCTAAATTACATAAAGCAATTTTGACATAACTTCTTTTAATGGAGCATGGTATAGTGGGTTATTCCCGGATCTCCTAACTTATTAGGTACTCCACCCTTAAAAGAATAATTTGCAAGCCTGATGGAAATTTCAGCCTCAGGTATCTTCCTTTTATTAGTGACAATATCTTTCATGTATTTAGCATATGGAGGCATCTTCAAAAATCAGTCAAGCGAGTGCGCAAAAAGACGGGTCTAAGCATTTCAACAAAGCGCTCAAAATCTTCCTCATCTCTATTTCTAGGTGGCTTAGCAGGAAAAGGCATGGGTTTTTGAACCCATGGTTCTCTCTCTTTCCCCTATTTTCTAGCAATGAAATCACCTCTATCATATCTTTTATTGTTAGGAAGTGGGTTATCAAGATCAACAGCTGGTTCTATTTCTACATCATCATCTGGTTGAGCATCAACATGAACATCATTATCATTATCATTATCATTAGGTGGGTGTGCTTTACCAGATTGTGTTTCAGCATCAGAAATAGAAACATCATTATGATTCTCAGGAGGTTTTTCTGTCTCAGGTTCACTAGAAGCATGCAAAGTCCTATCATTTTTCTTTTTCTTTTTCTTCTTAGGTGAACTAGGCACGTCAATATTATTTCTCTGAGAATCTTGCTCAATTCTTTTAGGGTGACCTTCAGGAAACAGAGGCTCCTGAGTCATTCTACCTCCTCTAGTCATTACCCTAACAGCATGATCATTCATTTTATTATTCATCTCATTAAGCAAATCATTTTGTGACTTAGCAATTTGTTAGAACTAGGTATGAACCATGGACGAATGTTTACTTAAGCCTTTAACATCATTAGCAATTCTAAACATTAAATCACTCAAATGATCTATCATGAAAGCATTGTGTTTTAATTGATTGCTAACATACATATTAAAATGTTCTTGCTTAACAATGTAATTATCAAATTCATCAAAGCATTGACTAGCAGATTTTTTATAAGGAATATCATCTTCATCAAATCTAATAAGAGAATTTACCTCCACTACCTGTGTCGGGGTGTCGAGCCCATGTATTTCTTCAATAGGTGGTAAACTTTTAACATCTTCAGACTTAATACATTTTTCTTTCAAAGATTTCTTTGCCTCTTGCATATCTGCTGGACTGACTAATAGAATATCTCTCTTCTTCGGAGTTGGTTTAGGTGGTGGTTCAGGAAGTGTCCAATCATTGGCATTCTTTAATATATTGTTCAATAGTTCTTCAGTCTGTCCAACAGTTCGTTCCCTGAAAACACAACCAGCACAACTATCTAGGTAGTCCCTAGAAGCATCGGTTAGTCCATTATAAAAGATATCAAGTATTTCATTTTTCTTAAGAGGATGATCAGGCAAAGCATTAAGTAATTGGAGAAGCCTCCCCCAAGCTTGAGGGAGATTCTCTTCTTCAATTTGCACAAAGTTAAATATTTCCTGTAAGGCAGCTTGTTTCTTATGGGCAGGAAAATATTTTTCAGAGAAGTAATATATCATATCCTGGGGACTACGCACACAACCAGGAGCAAGAGTATTAAACCAATTCTTAGCATCACCCTTTAATGAGAAAGGAAACAACTTAAGAATGTAATAGTAATGAATATTTTCCTCATGTGCAAATAGGGTGACTATATCATTCAATTTAGTAAGGTGTGCCACAACAGTTTCAGTTTCATAACCATGAAAAGGATCAGATTCAACCAAAGTAATTAACTCAGGATCGACAGAGAATTCATAATCCTTATCGGTAACAAAGATAGGAGAGGTAGCAAACTTGGGATCATATTTCATTCTCTCCATCATAGACTTTTATTTTAGCTTACTCAGTAATTTTCTAACATCATCTCTATCATTAAAAGCAAGAATTTCCCTAGCTATCTCTCCATCTATAACATAACCATCAGGTATCTTAGGCATTTCAACTCTAGTAGGAGAGCTAGGCATAATAGGTGAATCATAATTTTCAGAAGTTTCAACATTCTCAATTTCTGTAACACCCCCTGTCATTATGCCACAGTGATCACCTTTTGTTAATGCCATGTCAGCATGATTAACTATGCTTAATCATCATTGCATCATAACTCATTTCAAATTCCATTCAAATTGCAATTCAAATTTAAGTGGAAAATAAAAGTTGTTCAAATTGAAAACTAAAATGTTCATTAAATAGCAAATAATTCATAGCTAATTATGTTCACGAAAACAACATCACTAAAAATGTCTAAACAACTCTAACAACCTCAAACAGTAGCTATCAGCAATATTTTAATACCGTTTTATTTAATAGAATTACAAATGAAATTATATTTTAGCCAAACCAATTTCTGGTGTTAGAGCATATTGCACTGTAATATTTGGCCCAAGTCACCCATTCTACAAAAGTCCTTTTAGTGCCACACATTTTAGTAAAATAGAAATAAAACAGAAAATAGAAAAAGAAAAAGAAAAGGGTAACAACTCACTGGCGCGCTGGGCCTCGAGTGCACAGTGCAGGCCCAGTCCGCCAGTGAGGTCGTCATCCTCCCCTGCCTCGGTGTCGCCTGGCGCGCGCGCGCCCGAGCACGGATCGTCGCCGTGTCGCCAATCCTGCGGTCCTCCGTCGCCGTTAAGGCCTCCCCGGGATGCCTCACCCTCTCCTGCGTAATCCTAGCCCACCAGATCCCCCTCTCGTCCCCTCCCTCGATCCCGCGGCCACCGTGCCCCGATCACCGCTCCGCCATGCTCGACGTGTTCCCCGTCCTCGACTACGCCGACTGCACCGCCTAGCTGGAGCCGAGCGCCTCTGCCGCGACCTCCCCGAGCTCTTCTTCCCCGCACGGTCGTCTTCGTCTCTGGCGCCGATTCGCCGCCGTCGCCCTTCCCCGAGCACGCTAACGCACACCTGCAGGACCAATGTGAGCAGCCGCGTCTTTTCCCCTCTCTCCCCGCACGATTTCGCCGCCGTAGCTCACCGCATTGGAGATGCCCGAACGCGCCGCCGCCTGACCTCGTCGCCGACGAGGCTCCGGTAACCAAACAGTCACGGGCGTGTGCCCATCGAGCTCGCCGTAGCCCGTAGAGCCTCCCTAGCGCCTCACCTCGCCCGTTTGCACGCCACATTGCCCGCCCCGTAGCTCACCCGAACGGCTCGCCGCCGGCGAGGTCCTCGCGCTCGCCTCCGACCGTTCCAGCCCCTCCGACCACCGCCATTCGACGCGCCGTCGTCTCGCCGTTCCAACGCACCCAATCGCGACCAAAATGGCGGCCCGTGCCCGATTTCCGACCGGTGCCCGTAGCCGCGCCGCCGCGAACGCGCTCGCCGGCGTGATTTCCGGCGAGTCGCCGGTCACCGCTGAGCTGGCCTGAACGGTGGGGCCCGCCTGAGCCACTGACGGGTGGGCCCGTTGAGCCATTGACCGGGTCAATGCTGACGTGGCCGGCCCAGTGTCTATGACATGTGGGTCCCGCCGAATTTAAACGATTTTAAATAAAAGAAATTCGGTTAACTAGTTAATTAATTAATTAAATCGCTAATCACTCGCTGACAGTGCGGGCCCACCTAATAATTAGGTTTAGATTAATTAGATTAAACCTGTTTAATTAGCTGAGTCACTGGACCCATTGTCAGGTTTGACTCCGGTCAGCTGCACTGTTGACCGCTGATGTCAGCATTGCGTCATGCTGACTTCACCCCTACACTATTTTCGATAATTCCGTTTTAAATAATTAAATTAGTTCCAGAAAATGTTTAAAACTTTGAAAATTCATATCTTTTAAACCGTAAGTCAGATGAAAATAATTTATATATGTAAAATGATTAGAAAAATAGGTAGAATTTGAATAACCTATCCACATGTCTGCCACACCCCTCTAACATACCGAACGTGTGACATTTTGCCCGTATCCGGTATATGAATAGTGTTCAACTTTAATAAAATAAATCCAAATAAATTCCTAATTTAACTAAAACACTTAGATAGGAAAAATAATACCTCCGCATATCGTTTAGGCATGTATTGCATAGTGATTGCATTTTGCCGTGAATTTATTGTTTCTTCTCCCCCCCCCTTCTTTCCGATAGTCTTCGAGCCTGACGCTGCCGAGGAGATCGACTACACCGTTGAAGATTTCTTTTCGCCTGCAGAGCAACCAGGCAAGCAAACCCCCCTTGCGCATGCATATATCACCTATTCTTTCTCCCTTCTGCTTGCATTAGAATTTGCTACTGCTGTTGATTTATCCTATTCTGATGCATAGCCTGTTTATTGTAACTTCTGTTGAGAATTACCTGATATCCCAAATGCTTAGTGTAGGTTGATAATGAACCATCTGTGGCCCCTCTTCCTTGCTCTAGTTGCCTCCCTTAGTTACAGTTGCCCCGATCGAAGTGATCGACGGGCTGAGACCAACACAACACCGCACGCCCCCCCCCCCCCCTAAGTTGTTCGACTCTACGGAGTTATCCTAGAGTGACGAGGGTGATACCTCTTAACTCACTCCCGATGATGCCTTTGTAGCACAGCTAGTCGGACGTGGATTACCGAGGATGATTCCTCTTCATCCACCTCCGGAGAAGCTTCTGTCGTGCAACCCCGCAAGTGTGAACGCCATCGAGGGTGATTCCTCTTGGTTCACCTTGACGGTGACATCGAGTGGGAATCCATCGAGGGTGATTCCTCGGATTTCCCCTTGATGACAAATCACACGGTACCTTCACTGTTACTACGGGACTGAAGGGACTGGCGGTACCACCCCGGTAGAGGTGGACCTGAGTTCCCGACAGTCTCCTGGGAAGTCGGGTTGACCTGGAGGGCACCCGCGAGATAATTACGAGGCGCGGCCGGGCAGGCAGAGACCGCCCTAGAGAGGGATGGGCCTGGACCTTGTTGCACTTCCTCGAGACGGGACGACAGGAGTACTGATCGTCACCGCGAGCTCCTAATAACACGTTAACGGATTTGGGTATTGATCTGAGTGGGTCGTCGTGCCCTATACGCACTACCACCACATGGGATAATGGTTTAATGGGCCCTCTGCACCGTATGTATCAGCCGAAAGCTCTGTCAGATGTCCAGTTCAGCCTTGTGGGCCTGTCGGGCCAGTGCCATCTAGGATGAGGTGGTGCTCGTCCCGGCTCGTCGCATAACGACCCGGAGTGCAAAGGGGGATGGGCCCAAGAACCCTGCGCACTTAGGATGTAGACCGGCGGGGACCTCTCTGCTTAGCTCTAGGTAGGGCTGCGGTGTGTCGATCAGCCGAGGCCGGGCATGACCGAGAAAAGTGCGTCCGGCCAGAGTTAATCGAGCGTGTTGGGTAACAGTAGTGCACCCCTGCAGGGAAGTTATCTATTCGAATAGCCGTGTCCACGGTAACAGGACGCTCAGTGTTGTATCCCGATCTATTACTACTTGAACTGGATACTTTTAATTAATTGAAGCTCCGGGATCGCTTTCTCGCAGGGAGTCGAGGAAGGATCTCTGGGCTTTGCTTCAACATGCTTGTTAATTTATAATATGCTAATCTACACTCTTCTAATGCTGCAAGACCGCTGAAGATGCTAGTCTTCGATAGGCTAGGCTTCTCCCCCTCTACTCTGGCATTCTGCAGTTCAGTCCAAAGATATAGCCTCATTCCTTTGATACAAATGCATATTAGTATAGTTTTGATGTCAGTCTTGCAAGTACTTTGGATGAGTACTCACGGTTGCTCTGCTATTCTTTTCCCCATACCCATTTGATGATACATCAGACGCTGGAGCCCAGGAGCAGGAGATCCCCGAAGGCGCCTACTACGACGAGGAGATCCCCGATGACCAGGAGTAGTTAGGAGGCTCCCAGACAGGAGGCTTGCGCCTTTTCGATCTGTGTTTTGTTTTTCCCTGCCTTCTAGGCCTATCTGTTTTACTTTTATGTCTGTACTCATATATCTAATGCTTCCGCTGATGCTTGTGTAGCTCGAGCTTATGTATTCGAGCCCTCGAGGCCCATGGCTTGTATTATAAAGCTTGTATTATTTTGCTTTGTGTTTAGAGTTGTGTTGTGATATCCAAGTGAGTCCCTAGGCTTGATCATGTGCATTGCGTGTATGATTAGTGCACGATTGAGTCGGGGGCGTCACAAGTTGGTATCAGAGCCGACTGCCTGTAGGAACCCCCCCTTCCAACTCCTTGGCCGAAGTTGAGTCTAGTCTTTGAAAAACTATTTTACTAACATGGATGTGTGGCTTACGGGCCCACGTCGCCAATGGGTGGTATTAGGATCTTTTATTCCTCTTCCTTACTCTGGAACTCTGCTCTCTCTCCTATTCGGGTTAAAGTTTTGCTAACTCTAACATTAGGTTCTCGTGATCACATCCACCCGGAGTTCTGAATTATCCCCCCCCCCCTTTCTTCAAGATGAGGGCCAAGGTTCTGCCGCACAATATTCACGGACCGCAGGATCCTTTTATCGAGGATCCCCTGCGTTGTTCCTTGCAGATTCCTCGCCCCAAAAGTTTTCTCCGACGTTGATATAGCCTTTGCTATGTCCCGTTGTGTATTCATCACCGCGTGCCTGCGCGCCGCCTAGTTTGTCTAGCTGCGTGTGTTTCCGAACTCGCGCTGTCCGTTGATATCCAATTTTGTGCATGGATCTGTATGTCTTTAATGACTACTAATATGTATCTAATGCACTTCTTGTTCATTTCTCATGTTACGTCATAAATGATCTCTGACACATGCAGTTGTTCTTGCTAAACTGCCCCTGTTGATTTGGCAGGATGGCTGATGATCCTCCACCTCCACCCTATATTGCCGCAATGATGCAGCAGTTTGAACTGAACTGTCAGCTCAACGAAAGTCTGGTGAACCGTTTGGAACGCAACGATGCTCGTCAGGAGTCTGGGCCGATCTCACTGCAAGATTTCGTGCGCCTCAACCCGTCCACCTTCCGCAACTCGACTGATCCAATGGAGGCTGATGATTGGCTCCGTGACGTCGCCTTTCAGATGGAGTCGGCTAAGGTTGACCCTGCCAGTTACGTCACTTTTGCGACGTATCATATGAGGGGTCCAGCTGCTCAATGGTGGGAAAGCCACAGGCGTATGCAGCCTACTGGAACTATAACCACTTGGCAGGAATTTCAGTCAGCCTTCCGTGCGCGACACATTCCTCAAGGTCTGGTCGACCAGAAGAAGCAGGAGTTCCGCAAACTCACTCAGGGCAAAATGACTGTGGATGAATATCAGAGGAAATTCCTTGAATTATCACGCTATGCTGAAGATGACGTCTGCACTGACGCTCGCAAGCAGGAGAAATTCCATGAAGGACTGCATCCTGATATCGAGCTCGCACTTGCTGTTCATGAAGCTGCAGACTTTGCAATGCTTGTCAGCCAGTCTTTCCGAATTGAAACTGCTCTGAATAAGTACCAAGAGTCGCTCAAGCGCACTCGTGACGTTGGCTCATCCTCGGGTCAGCCTGCTCAGAAACGTCAAGTCTGGATTCCGCACAATGTACATCACCGACCAGCTCCAACACCAAGGCCGTCTTATGTTGCACCTCGTCTGCCGCTGCCGCCGAGACAACTAGCGATTCAGGGTGGACAGCCCAATATTATGGCTACTCCCCATAATGATGGTTTATGCCGCAAATGTGGTCAGCCAGGGCACCGTGCTGCCAGCTGCCGCCCAACCCAGAATCAAAATGCATGAGCTCGTCAGTCCAGAAACCGTAATGCCAGGCCGCCTGCCCTTAGTCGTGGTCGTGTTAATCATGTAAAGGTTGAAGAAGCTCGACGGGACCCCAAAATTGTGATGGGTACCCTTCTAGTGAATTCAGTTCCCGCTACTTTTCTTTTTGATTCAGGAGCGTCGCATTCTTTCATTTCTGAAGCGTTTGCACGCAAGCAAGACTTGTCATTCGAAAACTTGTACCCTCCACTGGTGGTTAGCTCTCCAGGATCCAGATGGGATACCTCGATGATAACTCACAACAACCACATTGAAATTGGAGGATTACAATTCACTGCTTCACTCATGGCCCTCAAGGTTTCTACCATAGATGTCATTCTGGGCATGAATTGGTTGGGTCCTCATCAAACCCTGATTGACTGTGCTACTGAATCAGTTCGCCTCACTCACCCTTCTGGCCAGACAGTCAAATACTCAACCCGAACAGCTCAGGATGCCGAGAGCCAGATATATGCTCTGAATGCATTGAATGCTTCACCTCTTGAGGGAATTGAGAACGTTCCAGTCGTTCGCAATTTTCCGGACGTCTTTCGAGAAGAACTTCCAGGAATACCCCCTATCAGAGCTGTCGAGTTCGTCATCGACTTGAAACCTGGCACTACCCCTATTGCGAAGCGTCCTTATAAGATGCCGCCGCATGAACTCCTTGAACTTAAGGAGGAAATTGACAAGTCACTTAAGAAGGGTTTCATCCGCCCCAGTTCTTCTGCTTGGGGAGCGCCTTCTCTCTTTGTTAAGAAGAAGGATGGGACAAACCGGTTGGTCCAAGATTACCGACCTATCAACCAGGCAACAATTCAGAACAAGTATCCACTTCCCAGAATCAACGATCTGTATGATCAGCTTGCTGGTTCCTCAGTGTTCTCGAAACTTGATTTGAGGTTGGGTTATCATCAAATCCGAGTTCGTAAGGAGGATATTCCGAAGACCGCTTTTGTTACTCGATATGGTTCTTACGAGTACACCGTCATGTCTTTCGGATTAACCAATGCACCAGCCACTTTCTCTCGATTGATGAACTATATCTTCATGGACTACCTCGACAAATTTGTCGTGGTGTATTTGGATGATATTCTTATATTTTCCAAGAATGAAGAAGAACACGCCGAACATCTTCGGCTTGTATTGGAGAAACTTCGAGAACACCAGCTATATGCCAAATACTCTAAGTGTGAATTCTGGTTATCTGAAGTGACATATCTCGGCCACGTGATTTCTAAAGATGGCATTGCTGTTAACCCAGAACGAGTTCAGGCTATTCTTGACTGGACTCCTCCTAAGAATGTTAAGCAAGTCAGAAGTTTTCTTGGCCTTGCAAGTTATTGCCGCCGGTTCGTCGAGAACTTCTCCAAGATTGCTAAACCGTTGACTGATCTACTCTACAAAGGTGTTAAATTTGAGTGGACAGAAAAATGCCAGGAAAGCTTTCAGACACTTAAAGATAAATTGACATCTGCCCCAGTGCTAGCACCCCCGGATTCTCAAAAGGACTTTGTGATATTTTGCGACGCATCCCGTCAAGGATTAGGCTGTGTCCTAATGCAAGAACGCAAAGTGATTGCTTATGGCTCTCGACAATTGCGTCCTCATGAGGAAAATTATCCAGTACATGATCTCGAGCTTGCTGCAGTTATTTATGCTCTGAAGCTGTGGCGACATTACCTTCTTGGTAATCGTTGCGAGATATACACGGATCACCAGAGCCTGAAGTATCTGTATACTCAACCAGACTTGAAACTCCGTCAGCAAAGATGGCTCGAGACAATAGCCGATTATGATATGAATATTTCTTATACACCTGGCAAGGCTAATGTAATGGCCGATGCCTTGAGCCGCAAGGCTTATTGCAACAACCTCATGGTTCAAGAAGCACAACCTATGCTTTATGAAGAGCTTCGCAAGTTGAACCTTCACATTGTACCTCGGGGTTATCTTAATACCCTGGTTGTTGAACCAGACCTCGAGTGCAACATCAAGACGAGGCAGAAATATGACTCTGAAGTCGAGAAGGTTAAGAAATACCTCTCCAAGGGAAATTCTTCATTCTACCATGTTGGTGATGATGGTGCCTTGCTCTTCAAAGGTCGCCTAGTGGTCCTCAGAAGGCATAATCTGGACTCTCGCTCGGATGTTATGAAAGAAGCACATGATACACCTCTGTCAATTCACCCCGGTAGCACCAAGATGTACCATGACATTCGACAGAGATATTGGTGGCCTGGTATGAAACAAGATATCGCTCGTTATGTTGCTGAGTGTGACGTTTGCCGTCGCATCAAGACTGAACATCAAAGGCCTGCTGGACTTCTGCAACCACTTGATATTCCTGAATGGAAATGGGACAAAGTCGAAATGGATTTCATTACTGGTTTTCCCAGATCACAGAAGGGTCATGATGCCATCTTTGTCATCATTGACCGATTCTCAAAGGTTGCTCACTTTCTGCCAGTCAAGGAGACAATCACTGCTAGTCAGTTAGCAGACTTATATGTTTCCAGAATTGTGTCACTCCACGGTATTCCGTTGGAGATCAGTTCAGATCGTGGCAGCCTCTTTACCTCAAGATTTTGGAACAGTTTCCAATAAGCTATGGGAACTCATCTGTCCTTCAGTACCGCTTTTCACCCTCAGTCTCAGGGACAAGTTGAACGAGTCAATCAAGTGCTTGAAGATATGCTTCGAGCTTGTGTCATCTCATTCGGTAAGAAATGGGAGGAATCTCTCCCGTATGCCGAATTCTCTTACAACAATAGCTACCAAGCTAGTCTGAAGATGGCACCCTTTGAAGTGTTATATGGACATAAGTGTCGAACCCCTCTGAATTGGTCAGAAACTGGGGAACGATCACTCGTCAGAACTGACATTATTCAACAAGCTGAAGAACAAGTCCGCATTGTCCGTGAACATTTGAAAATTGCTCAGTCTCGACAAAAGAGCAACTATGACCGAAAGCACAAGGTAATGATCTATCAACCTGGCGAGCAAGCTTACCTTCGTGTTACTCCGATGAAGGGCACTCACCGTTTTGGAATCAAGGGCAAGTTAGCTCCTCGCTACATTGGCCCGATGCGTATTCTCGCTCGTCGAGGAGAAGTGGCATATCAATTGGAATTGCCGCCAAACCTTTCTCAAGTGCATGATGTCTTTCATGTATCGCAACTTCGACGCTGCTTCAAGGATCCTATCCGAGCAGTTGATCATGAAGTGCTTGAATTACGAGAGGATCTTTCTTATCCAGAGTATCCGATTCGCATTCTTGATCAAGCTGAGCGTAGAACCCATCAGAAGTCGATCAAGTTCCTTAAAGTTCAGTGGTCGAATCATTCTGAGGATGAAGCCACTTGGGAACGCGAAGATCGTCTTCATGAAGAATACCCCGCTTTCTTTCAACCTACCTCTTAATTCTCGGGACGAGAATTCTTATTAGAGGTCGAGAATTGTAACAATCCCTGTCATTATGCCACAGTGATCACCTTTTGTTAATGCCATGTCAGCATGATTAACTATGCTTAATCATCATTGCATCATAACTCATTTCAAATTCCATTCAAATTGCAATTCAAATTTAAGTGGAAAATAAAAGTTGTTCCAATTGAAAACTAAAATGTTCATTAAATAGCAAATAATTCATAGCTAATTATGTTCAGGAAAACAACATCACTAAAAATGTCTAAGCAACTCTAACAACCTCAAATAGTAGCTCTCAGCAATATTTTAATACCATTTTATTTAATAGAATTACAAATGAAATTATATTTTAGCCAAACCAATTTCTGGTGTTAGAGCATATTGCACTGTAATATTTGGCCCAAGTCACCCATTCTATAAAAGTCCTTTTAGTGCCACACATTTTAGTAAAATAGAAATAAAACAGAAAATAGAAAGAAAGGTTAACAACTCACTGGCGCGCTGGGCCTCGAGTGCACAGTGCAGGCCCAGCCCGCCAGCGAGGTCGTCATCCTCCCCTGCCTCGGTGTCGCCTGGCGCGTGCGCCCGAGCGCGGATCGTCGCCGTGTCGCCAATCCTGCGGTCCTCCGTCACCGTTAAGGCCTCCCTGGGACGCCTCTCCCTCTCCTGCGTAACCCTAGCCCACCAGATCCCCCTCTCGTCCCCTCCCTCGCTCTCGTTTGAGCTCGCCCGAGAGCTCACCGCCGCCGACACTCGATCCCGCGGCCACCGTGCCTCGGTCACCGCTCTGCCATGCTCGACGTGTTCCCCATCCTCGACTACGCCGACTGCACCGCCTAGCTGCAGCCGAGCGCCTCTGCCGCGACCTCCCCGAGCTCTTCTTCCCCGCACGGTCGTCTTCGTCTCCGGCGCCGATTCGCCGCCGTCGCCCTTCCCCGAGCACGCTAACGCACACCTGCAGGACCAATGTGAGCAGCCGCGTCTTTTCCCCTCTCTCCCCGCGCGATTTCGCCACCGTAGCTCGCCGCATTGGAGATGCCCGAACGCGCCGCCGCCTGACCTCGCCCGTTTGCACGCCGCATTGCCCGCCCCGTAGCTCACCCGAACGGCTCGCCGCTGGCGAGGTCCTCGCGCTCGCCTCCGACCGTTCCAGCCCCTCCGACCACCGCCATTCGACGCGCTGTCGTCTCGCCGTTCCAACGCACCCAACCGCGACCAAAATGGTGGCCCGTGCGCAATTTCCGACCGGTGCCCGTAGCCGCGCCGCCGCAAACGCGCTTGCCGACGTGATTTCCGGCGAGTCGCCAGTCACCGCTGAGCTGGCCTGACTGGTGGGGCCCGCCTGAGCCACTGACGGGTGGGCCCGTTGAGCCATTGACCGGGTCAATGCTGACGTGGCCGGCCCCGTGTCTATGACATGTGGGTCCCGCCGAATTTAAACGATTTTAAATAAAAGAAATTCGGTTAATTAGTTAATTAATTAATTAAATCGCTAATCACTCGCTGACAGTGCGGGCCCACCAAATAATTAGGTTTAGATTAATTAGATTAAACATGTTTAATTAGCTGAGTCACTGACCAGTGGGTCCCACTGGACCCACTGTCAGGTTTGACTCCGGTCAGCTGCACTGTTGACCGCTGACGTCAGCATTGCGTCATGCTGACGTCACCCCTACACCATTTCGGATAATTCCGTTTTAAATAATTAAATTAATTCCAGAAAATGTTTAAAACTTTGAAAATTCATATCTTTTAAACCGTAAGTCAGATGAAAATAATTTATATATGTAAAATGATCAGAAAAATGTGTAGAATCTAAATAACATATCCACATATCTGCCACACCCCTCTAACATACCGAACGTGCGACATTTTGCCCGTATCCGGTATATGAATAGTGTTCAACTTTAATAAAATAAATCCAAATAAATTCCTAATTTAACTAAAACACTTAGATAGGAAAAATAATACCTCCGCATATCGTTTAGGCATGTATTGCATAGTGATTGCATTTTGCCGTGAATTTATTGTTTCTGCTCCCCCCCTTCTTTCCGATAGTCTTCGAGCCCGACGCTGCCGAGGAGATCGACTACACCGTTGAAGATTTCTTTTCGCCTGCAGAGCAACCAGGCAAGCAAACCCCCCTTGAGCATGCCTATATCACCTATTCTTTTTCCCTCCTGCTTGCATTAGAATTTGCTACTGCTGTTGATTTATCCTATTCTGATGCATAGCCTGTTTATTGTAACTTCTGTTGAGAATTACCTGATATCCCAAATGCTTAGTGTAGGTTGATAATGAACCATCTGTGGCCCCTCTTCCTTGCTCTAGTTGCCTCGCTTTGTTACAGTTGCGCCGATCGAAGTGATCGACGGGCTGAGACCAACACAACACCGCACACCCCCCCCCCTAAGTTGTTCGACTCTACGGAGTTATCCTCGAGTGACGAGGGTGATACCTCTTAACTCACTCCCGATGATGCCTTTGTAGCACAGCTAGTCGGACGTGGATTACCGAGGGTGATTCCTCTTCATCCACCTCCGGAGAAGCTTCTGTCGTGCAACCCCGCAAGTGTGAACGCCATCGAGGGTGATTCCTCCTGGTTCACCTTGACGGTGACATCGAGTGGGAATACATCGAGGGTGATTCCTCGGATTTCCCCTTGATGACAAAACACACGGTTACCTTCACTGTTACTACGGGACTAAAGGGACTGGCGGTACCACCCCGGTAGAGGTAGACCTGAGTTCCCGACAGTCTCCTGGGAAGTCGGGTTGACCTGGAGGGCACCCGCGAGATAATTACGAGGCGCGGCCGGGCAGGCAGAGACCGCCCTAGAGAGGGATGGGCCTGGCCCTTGTTGCACTTCCTCGAGATGGGACGACAGGAGTACTGATCGTCACCGCGAGCTCCTAATAACACGTTAACGGATTTGGGTATTGATCTGAGTGGGTCGTCGTGCCTTATACGCACTACCACCACGTGGGATAATGGTTTAATGGGGCCCTCTGCACCGTATGTATCAGCCGAAAGCTCTGTCAGATGTCCAGTTCAGCCTTGTGGGCCTGTCGGGCCAGTGCCATCCAAGATGAGGTGGTGCTCGTCCCGGCTCGTCGCATAACGACCCGGAGTGCAAAGGGGGATGGGCCCAAGAACCCTGCGCGCTTAGGATGTAGACCGGCGGGGACCTCTCTGCTTAGCTCTAGGTACGGCTGCGGTGTGTCGATCAGCTGAGGCCGGGCATGACCGAGAAAAGTGTGTCCGGCCAGAGTTAATCGAGCGTGTTGGGTAACAGTAGTGCACCTCTGCAGGGAAGTTATCTATTCGAATAGCCGTGTCCACGGTAACAGGACGCTCAGTGTTGTATCCCGATCTATTACTACTTGAACTGGATACTTTTAATTAATTGAAGCTCCGGGATCGCTTTCTCGCAGGGAGTCGAGGAAGGATCTCTGGGCTTTGCTTCAACATGCTTGTTAATTTATAATATGCTAATCTACACTCTTCTAATGCTGCAAGACCGCTGAAGATGCTAGTCTTCGATAGGCTAGGCTTCTCCCCCTCTACTCTGGCATTCTGCAGTTCAGTCCAAAGATATAGCCTCATTCCTTTGATACAAATGCATATTAGTATAGTTCTGATGTCAGTCTTGCGAGTACTTTGGATGAGTACTCACGGTTGCTCTGCTATTCTTTTCCCCATACCCATTTGATGATACATCAGACGCTGGAGCCCAGGAGCAGGAGATCCCCGAAGGCGCCTACTACGACGAGGAGATCCCCGATGACCAGGAGTAGTTAGGAGGCTCCCAGGCAGGAGGCCTGCGCCTTTTCGATCTGTGTTTTGTTTTGCCCTGCCTTCTAGGCCTATCTGTTTTACTTTTATATCTGTACTCAGATATCTAATGCTTCCGCTGATGCTTGTGTAGCTCGAGCTTATGTATTCGAGCCCTCGAGGCCCATGGCTTGTATTATTTTGCTTTGTGTTTAGAGTTGTGTTGTGATATCTTCAAGTGAGTCCCTAGGCTTGATCGTCTGCATTGCATGTGTGATTAGTGCACGATTGAGTCGGGGGCGTCACAATTTCTTTAGCTTTAGCAATTTGTTCATTGATACGTCCAATTTGCATCATGATTTCCTACTGTTAATTAATATGTTTTTGATCATTATTTCACTTTATGGTACAATTCGTATGCCTTTTCTCTCTTATTTTGCAAGATTCACATGAAGAGGGAGACTGCCTGCAGCTGGAATTCTCGACCGGAAAGGGGTGAAACAGAGATAGCTATTCTGCACAACTCCAAATGACCTGAAAATTTACGAAGAATTATTTTGGAATATATAAAAAATACTGGCGAAAGAATTACCAGGAGGGGGCCCACCAGGAAGCCACAAGCCTGGGGGGCGCGCCCCCCGAGCTTGTGGGGCCCCTGGCAGGCCTCCGGCCCCCTACTTCTGCTATGTGAAGCCATTTGCCCTAGAAAAAATCAGAAGAAGACTTTCGGGATGAAGCGCCGCCGTCTCGAGGTGGAACCTGGGCAAGAGCTATTTTGCTCTCCGACGGAGCGATTCCGCCGGAGATACTTCCCTCCGGGAGGGGGAAATCGAAGCCATCGACATCACCAACGATCCTCTCATCATGGGATGACTAATCTTCATCAACATCTTCACCAGCACCATCTCATCTCAAACCCTAGTTCATCTCTTGTATTCAATCTTTGTCTCAAAACCTCAGATTGGTACCCGTGGGTTGCTAGTAGTGTTGATTTCATCTTGTAGTTGATGCTAGTTGGTTTATTTGGTGGAAGATTATATGTTCAGATCCTTAATGATATTCAATACCCCTCTGATCTTGAACATGATTATGATTTGTGAGTAGTTACTTTTGTTCTTGAGGACATGGGAGAAGTCTTGTCATAAGTAATCATGTGAATTTGGTATTCGTTCGATATTTTGATGATATGTATGTCGTTGCTTCCTTTAGTGGTGTCATGTGAACGTCGACTACATGACACTTCACCATCTTTGGGCCTAAGGGAAGGCATTGTGGAGTAGTAATTAGATGATGGGTTGCTAGAGTGACAGAAGCTTAAACCCTAGTTTATGCGCTATTCCGTAAGGGGCTGATTTGGATCCATATGTTTCATGCTATGGTTAGATTTATCTTAATTCTTCTTTCGTAGTTGCGGATGCATGCGAGAGGGGGTAATCATAAGTGGGAGGCTTGTTCAAGTAAGAACAACACCCAAGCACCGGTCCACCCACATATCAAATTATCAAAGTAGCGAACGCAAATCAAACAAACATGATGAAAGTGACTAGATGGAATTCCCATGTGTCCTCGAGAACACTTTGCTTATTATACGAGTTCGTTCCGGCTTGTCCTTTGCTACAAAAAGTATTGGGCCACCTTGCTGCACTTTATTATACTTGTTACTAGTTACTTGTTACGAATTATCTTGCTACCGAAACTATCTATTACCGCTACTTTCAGTACTTGCAGAGAATACCTTGCTGAAAACTGCTTGTTATTTCCTTCTGCTCCTCGTTGGGTTCGACATTCTTACTTATCGAAAGGACTACGATTTATCCTCTATACTTGTGGGTCATCATTCATCAAGAAATTCACCTAGTGGCACAGTATTATCAAGCAGAGTACTAGCATCATCACAAGTTTCCTTTATAGCAGAAGTAGTATCATCAATTACTTGCGACATATCAAAATGAATAGCAAGTGGCGGTGTCGCAAGCCTACTCAAAACAGAGGGTGAATCAAGTGCAGAGTGTGATGGCAGTTCCTTACCTCCCCTCGTCTTAGAGGGTACGATCTTGGTCTTAGCGTCTTTTAGATTCTTCATAGTGATCAACAGAAATCATTCCCAAGTGACTCAACAAATAGAACTATGCTCCCTGGCAACGGGCCAGAAAAAGGTCTTGATAACCCACAAGTATGGGGGATCCCGACTGTCTTCGAGGGTAGCATTTCACCCAAATTTATTGATTCGACACAAGGGGAGCGAAAGAATATTTATGAGTATTAGCAACTGAGTTGTCAATTCAACCACACCTGGAGAACTAAATATCTGCAGCAAAGTGTTTAGTAGCACAGTAATTGATAGTTTGGTAGTGATAGTAACAGTAGCAATAGTAACGGAAACAGTAACAGTAGCAGTTTTGTAGTGATTGTAACAGCAGCAGCAACTGTAGTAACTTAGCAAAGATTAATATGCGAAAAGCGTAGGCATTGGATCAGTGATGGATAATTGTGTTGGATGATATTCATCATATAATAGTCACAACCTAGAGCGATACACAATAGCTCCAATTCATCAATGTAATGTAAGCATGTATTCCGTATATAGTCATACGTGCTTATAATAAGAACTTGCATGACATCTTTTGTCCTACCCTCCTGTGGCAGCGGGGTCCATAAGGAAACTAAGGGATATTAAGGCCTCCTTTTAATAGAGAACCGGAACAAAGCACTAACACATGGTGAATACATGAACTTTTCGAATTACAGTCATCCCCAGAGAGTATCCCAAACAATTGTCACTATGGGGTTGCTACTTGTGAGCTGCGTTGGGATTTCCCCGAAGAGGAGGGGATGATGCAGTACAGTAGAGATAAGTATTTCCCTCAGTTATGAAACCAAGGTTATCAATCCAATAGGAGAATCACGCAACAACTCGTTAGCAGCACCTGCACACAAAACAACAAATCCTCGCACCCAACGCGAACAAGGGGTTGTCAATCCCTTGGCGGTTAATTGCAAGATTAAATTGTATGGTGATAAATAGATAGATCGAACAAAAATACAAAATAAAATAAATAAAGTAAAATTGCAGCAAGGTATTTTTAGGATTTTCAATATATGATAAAGGTAGACCCGGGGGCCATAGTTTTCACTAGAGGCTTCTCTGTTGAAAATAGCATACGGTGGGTGATCAAATTACTGTTGGGCAATTGATAGAAAAGCAAATAATCATGACGATATCCAAGGCAATGATCATGTATATAGGCATCACGTCCGAGACAAGTAGACCGAAACGAGTCTGCATCTACTACTATTACTCCACACATCGACCACTATCCATCATGCATCTAGAGTATTAAGTTCATAAAGAACGGAGTAACGCCTTAAGCAAGATGACATGATGTAGACAAAGTAAACTCATGCATGAATAAACCTCATCTTTTTACCCTTAATAGCAATGATACATACGTGTCATGTCCCTTTCTGTCACTGGGATTGAGCACTGCAAGATCGAACCCATTACAAAGCACCTCTCCCATTGCAAGATAAATCAATCTAGTTGGCCAAACCAAATCAATAGATCGGAGAGAAATACGAAGCTATAACAATCATGCATAAAAGATTTCAAAGAAAACTCAAATAATATTCATGGATAATCTGATCATAAACTCACAATTCATCGGATCCCAACAAACACACCGCAAAAAGTGATTACATCGGATAGAACTCCAAGAACATCGAGGACAACATTGTATTGAAGATCAAAAAGAGAGAAGAAGCAATCTAGATACTAACTCTGGACCCGAAGGTCTGTGGTAAACTACACACACATCATCGGAAGGGCAGCAATGTTGATGGCGAGCCCCTCCGTGATCGAATCCCCCTCCGGCAGAGTGCCGGAAAAGGCCTCCAGATGGGATCTCTCAAGAACAGGAACTTGCGGCGGCGGAAAAAGTATTTCGTGGACTCCTCTGTTGGTTTCCCGATTTTAGAGAATTTATACAGGTGGAATTAGGTCAAACGGAGCAGAGGTGGGCCCACGAGGCACCAGGGCGCGCCACCCCCCTGGGGTACGCCCTGGTGGCTCATGGCCACCTCCTCTGTCTTCTGGCCCTCTCCCGAAGCTTCTAGTGTCTCTTATGTCTAGAAAAAAATCTTCAAAAAGTTTCGTGGCATTTGTACTTCGTTTGGTACAGATATTCTGAAAAACCAAAAACAGGAAAAAAAACAGCAACTGGCACTGGGCATTAAGTTAATAGGTTAGTCCCAAAAAATGATATATAATTGCTTGTAAGTGTATGTAAAACATCCAAGATTGATACTATAATAACATGGAACAATCAAAAATTATAGATACGTTGGAGATGTATCAAGCATCCCCAAGCTTAATTCCTGCTCGTCCTCGAGTAGGTAAATGATAAAAACAGAATTTTTGATGTGGAATGCTACCTATCATATTCATCATATACTCTTTTCTTTTGTAGCATGGACATTTGGACTTGAATGATTCAAAGCAATAGTCTATAATTTGATATGAAGACATAAATACTCAAGCATACTAACAAGCAACCATGTCTTTCAAAATATCAACGCTAAAGAAAGTTATCCCTAGCCCATTATGCTCAATCATTGATCCATTCGTGAAACACACTCAATATTATCTACACCCAATGCACAAGTATGACAATAGTGCTCTCTAGTTGGTGCTTTGTAAGAGAAGATGGAGACTCAAAAATAAAAATAAAAATTGCATAAAAGTAAATAGATAGGCCCTTCGCAGAGGGAAGCAGAGATTTGTAGAGGTGCGAGAGCTCAAATCTTAAATTAGAGAGATAAAATTATTTTGAGAGGCATGCTTTTCCTGTCAACAAAAACGACCGAGAATTCCCAATATCTTCCATGCTAGACACATTATAGGCGATTCCCAAACAGAAAATAAAGTTTATTTCCTTTCCACCATTCTTTCACAATTCATGGCTAGCCGTATCCATGGGTGCCCTCCATACCAACACTTTCCAAGGAATTTAATTATTATTATCATCATATTAAAAAAAATCATTTCGGGACTGGGCATCCCTATTACCTGCCACTCTCTCGTGCAAAGACAAGTGAATAAACACTCATCGTGAGAATAACACACCTAGCATGGAAAATATTGGCCACCCCCTGCCGCTTCATGAGCGGTACGGGCACACAAAACGGAAAATTATTTTGAAAATTTAGAGTTGGTACATGCAAATTTACTTGGAACGGCATGGAAATACTGCATATAGGTAGGTATGGTGGACTCATTTGGCACAACTTGGGTTTAAGGAGTTGGATGCACAAGCAGTATTCCCGCTTAGTATAAATCAAGGCTAGCAAATAGATTGAGAAGCGACCAACCAAAAAGCGAAAATGGTCATAAACATACATTGATCATAACTAACACCGAATAATGCACCATAAGTAGGATATAATTTCGTTGCATAACTATTGACTTTATGTGCATGCATAGGGAATCACAAACCTTAACACCAATATTCTTACTGAATCACAATTACTCACTAACATGACTCACATATTATCATCTCCATATCGCAAAACTATTGCAAGGAATCAAACTTATCATATCCAACGATCTTTGATGAAAGTTTTTATTATATCCCTCTTGAATATTCATCACTTTGGGACCAAATTCATATCTTGTGCAAATTACCATTACTATTATCAACTCTCAAAAAGATATAAGTGAAGCATGAGAGTGCAAATATTTCTTCAAAATTTAATCTTATCAACTCTCAAAATAATATAATTGAAGCATGAGAGTTCAAATATTTCTTCAAAATATAGCCACCGCCGTGCTCAAAAAGATTTAAGTGAAGTACTAGAGCAACTGCCTAGCTCAAAAGATTTAAGTGAAGCACATAGAGTATTCTAACAAATCATGATAAACGTGTGGCTCTCTCAAATAGGTGTGTCCAGCAAAGATGATTGTGACAACCTAAAAAGCAAACAAAGCAAAGACTCATATAATACACGACGCTCCAAGTAAAACACATATCATGTGATGAATAAAAATATAGCTCCAAGTAAAATTACCGATAGTTGGTAGAAGAAAGAGGGGATGCCTTCCGGGGCATCCCCAAGCTTAGACACTTGAGTCTTCCTTGAATATTACCTTGGGGTGCCTTGGGCATCCCCAAGCTTAGGCTTTTGCCACTCCTTATTCCTTCATCTATCGTGATCTCACTCAAAACTTGAAAACTTCAATCACACAAAACTCAACAAAACCTTCGTGAGATCCGTTAGTATAACAAATAAATCTTTAACTTTAAGTACTGTAGTAAATTGATTCATATTTAATATTGGCATAATGCTACTGTACTCCAACTTCTCCATGACTCATACCCCCCGATACGATCCATAGATTCATCAAAATAAGCAAACTATGCAACAAAAACAGAATCTGTCTAAAACAGAACAGTCTGTAAAGATCTATTTAAAATCTATACTTCTGTAACTCCAAAAATTCTGAACAATTAGGAAAACGTGGAAAATTCATATACCAATACTGTGTAAAAATTTCAGATTTTTCTGACACTCCAGTACAGAATTAAAATTCCAGCACTGGACACAAAACTTTCTGTTTTCCAAATAGCATCAATTATGCTATCTTCCAAATCATCGCAAAGGCTTTACTTGGCAGAAACACTAACTAAAACATAAAAACAATATCATAACAGAAGCTATAATCATGCAAACACTCAAAAATAGAAATAAAAAAGTTTATTGGGTTGTCTCCCAACAAGCACTTTCTTTATAACCATTAAGATAGGCTTGAGATTTTAATGATGCTCTCATGAAAGATAATAATTGAAACACAAAGAGAGCATCATGGAACATGTTAAAAACACACTTAAGTCTAACATACTTCCTATGCATAGGCATTTTATAGGAACATAAATTATCAAGACAAGCAATATCTAGCATATGTAAATAGGAAGAATGGAGCATTAATAATTTTAGCACCAAGAGAGGTAATTTAGTGACATGAAAGTTTTTACAACCATATTTTCCTCTCTCATACTAATTACATGTAGGATCATAATAAAATTCAACAATATAGCTATCATATACAATTTTATCTTCATGATCCACATGCATAAAAGTTTTATAATCTTCCAAGATAGTGGGATTAATATTAACTAAAGTCATGACCTCTCCAAACCCACTTTTATCAAAAATTTCATAAGATTGAACACTCTCCAAATTTGTGGAATTCTTTTTACCTAAAGTTGACACTCTTCCAAACTCATCTTTAATATTATTGTAAATATTATTATCAATAACATATTCATCATGAGGCTTAAATAAATTTTCAAGATCATAAGAAGCATCACCCCAATCATGATCATTACAATGAGTAGTGGACATAACAAAATCATCATCCCCAAGCTTGTAGTTTTGCATATTATTAACACAATTGACATTAATAGAATTTATAATAACATCATTGCAATCATGCTTTTCAATCAAGGAGCTATCATGAATCACTTTATAAATTTCTTCTTCTAACACTTCATCACAATTTTCAGATTCATGATTTTCAAGCAAAACTTCATAGAGAAAATCAAGTGCACTCAACTCACTAGAAATTGGTTCATTATAATTGGATCTTTTGAAAAGATTAGCAAGTGGATGAGGATCCATATCAATAGATTTTTAGCAAGCGAAGATGCAAGCAAATAGAAGGCACATGACAGCACAAGCAAAGAAAGCACACCGAATATTTTTGGTATTTTTGATTTTTAGAGAAGTGGGGGAGATGAAAAAGAGAGGCAAATGCAAATAAAATAAATGCAAGGAGATGAAAGTTTATGCGTAGGTACTTGATAGATGTTGATGATGTCTCCCCGGCAACGGCGCCAAAAATCCTTCCTGCTACTTGTGAGCTGCGTTGGGATTTCCCCGAAGAGGAGGGGATGATGCAGTACAGTAGAGATAAGTATTTCCCTCAATTATGAAACCAAGGTTATCAATCCAGTAGGAGAATCACGCAACAACTCGTTAGCAGCACCTGCACACAAAACAACAAATCCTCGCACCCAACGCGAACAAGGGATTGTCAATCCCTTGGCGGTTAATTGCAAGATTAAATTGTATGGTGATAAATAGATAGATCAAACAAAAATACAAAATAAAATAAATAAAGTAAAATTGCAGCAAGGTATTTTTAGGATTTTCAATATATGATAAAGGTAGACCCGGGGGCCATAGTTTTCACTAGAGGCTTCTCTCTTGAAAATAGCATACGGTGGGTGAACAAATTACTGTTGGGCAATTGATAGAAAAGAAAATAATCATGACGATATCCAAGGCAATGATCATGTATATAGGCATCATGTCCTAGACAAGTAGACCGAAATGATTCTGCATCACCTACTATTACTCCACACATCGACCGCTATCCAGCATGCATCTAGAGTATTAAGTTCATAAAGAACGGAGTAACGCCTTAAGCAAGATGACATGATGTAGACAAAGTAAACTCACGCATGAATAAACCCCATATTATTACCCTTAATATCAATGATACATACGTGTCATGTCCCTTTCTGTCACTGGGATTGAGCACCGCAAGATCGAACCCATTACAAAGCACCTCTCCCATTGCAAGATAAATCAATCTAGTTGGCCAAACCAAATCAATAGATCGGAGAGAAATACGAAGCTATAAAAATCATGCATAAAAGAGTTCAGAGAAAACTCAAATAATATTCATGGATAATCTGATCATAAACTCACAATTCATCGGATCCCAACAAACACACCGCAAAAAGTGATTACATCGGATAGAACTCCAAGAACATCGAGGACAACATTGTATTGAACATAAAAAAGAGAGAAGAAGCCATATAGATACTAACTATGGACCCGAAGGTCTGTGGTAAACTACTCACGCATCATCGGAAGGGCAGCAAGGTTGATGGAGTGCCCCTCCGTTATCGAATCCCCCTCCGGCAGAGTGCCGGAAAAGGCCTCCAGATGGGATCTCTCGAGAACAGGAACTTGCGGCGGCGGAAAAAGTATTTCGTGGACTCCTCTGTTGGTTTCCCGATTTTAGAGAATTTATAGAGGTGGAATTAGGTCAAACGGAGTAGAGGTGGGCCCACGAGGCACCAGGGCGCGCCACCCCCCCTGGGGCGCGCCCTGGTGGCTCGTAGCCATCTCCTCTGTCTTCTGGCCCTCTCCCGAAACTTCTAGTGTCTCTTATGTCCAAAAAAAATCTCCAAAAAGTTTCGTGGCATTTGAACTTCGTTTGGTACTGATATTCTGAAAAACCAAAAACAGGCAAAAAAACAGCAACTGGCACTGGGCACTAAGTTAATAGGTTAGTCCCAAAAAATGATATATAATTGCTTTTAAGTGTATATAAAACATCCAAGATTGATACTATAATAGCATGGAACAATAAAAAATTATAGATACGTTGGAGACGTATCAGGGGTCTGCGGATCAGAACAATAACAAGTGCATATAACTAGCAGATAGGATCAAGAACTCAAATATATTCATGAAAACATAGAGGGTTCAGATCTGAAATCATGGCACTCGGGCCCTAGTGACAAGCATTAAGCATAGCAAATTCATAGCAACATCAATCTCAGAACATAATGGATACTAGGGATCAAGCGCTAACAAATTGACTCGGTTACATGACAAATCTCATCCAACCCATCACCGTCTAGCAAGCCTACGAAGGAATTACTCACTCCCGGCGGTGAGCATCATGGAATTGTTGATGGAAGATGGTTGATGATGACGATGGCGACGAATCCCCCTCTTCGGAGCCCCGCACGGACTTGATGTCTACTACACAACTTATTCTTGTAGACTCGTGTTGGGCCTCCAAGCGCAGAGTTTTGTAGGACAGTAGCAATTTTCCCTCAAGTGGATGACCTAAGGTTTATCAATCCGTGGGAGGCGTAGGATGAAGATGGTCTCTCTCGAACAACCCTGCAATCAAATACAAGAAATCTCTTGTGTCCCCAACACACCCAATACAATGGTAAATTGTATAGGTGCACTAGTTCGGCGAAGAGATGGTGATACAAGTGTAGTATGGATAGTAGATATAGGTTTTTGTAATCTAAAAATATAAAAACAGCAAGGTAGCAAGTGATAAAACGGAGCACAAACAGTATTGCAATGCTTAGAAACAAGGCCTAGGGTTCATACTTTCACTAGTGCAATCTCTCAACAGTGCTAACATAGTTGAATCATATAACAATCCCTCAACGTGCGATAAAGAATCACTCCAAAGTTCCTATTAGCGGAGAACATAAGATAGAAATTGTTGTAGGGTACGAAACCACCTCAAAGTTATCCTTTCCGATCGATCTATTGAGCCATTCCTAGCCCTAGAGTTCGTACTAAAATAACACTATATGATACACATCAACTAACTCTAATGTCACCTAGATACTCCAATGTCACCACAAGTATCCGTGAGTTGATTATACGATATGCATCAAACAACTTCAGATTCATAATATTCAATCCAACACAAAGAACTTCAAGGAGCACCCCAAAGTTTCTATCGAAGAAAAGATAATGAAAACGTGCATCAACCCATATGCATAGATTACCCCAATGTCACCGTGGGAATCCGCGAGTTGAGTGCCAGAACATATATCAAGTGAATCAATATAATACCCCATTGTCACCACGGGTATTCATATGCAAGACATACATCAAGTGTTCTCAAATCTGAAATATTCAATCCGACAATAACGAAACTTCAAAGGGAAAAGATTCGAGTCATCACAACAAAGATAGAGAGGGAAGAAACACCATATGATCCAACTATATTAACAAAGCTCGCGATACATCAAGATCGTGCCATATCAAGAACATGAGAGAGAGAGAGAGAGAGATCAAACATATAGCTACTGGTACATACCCTCATCCCCGAGGGTGAACTACTCCCTCCTCGTCATGGAGACCGCCGGGATGATGAAGATGGCCTCCGGTGATGATTTCCCCTATCTGGCAGAGTGCCGGAAAAGGGTTGTAGATGGTATTTCGAAGGTACAGAGGCTTGCAGCGGCGGAGTCAAAGTTCTAGGGTTATTTCTGGGGGTTTCTCTATTTATAGGATTTTTCAGCGTTGGAATCAGGTCAGACGGAGCCATGTGGGCCCCACGAGGTACCAGGGCGCGCTTGGGGGGGGTGGCGCGCCCTGGTACCTCGTGGGCACTGGGTGGCCCCCCTCCAGTGGGTCTTGGTTCCAGTATTTATTATTTATTCCATAAAAAATCTCCAAAAAGTTTCATCCAATTCCAAGAACTTTTATTTCTGCACAAAAAACAACACCATGGCAATTCTGCTGAAAACAGCGTCAGTCCGGGTTAGTTCTAATCAAATCATACCAAAACCATATAGAATTGTTATAAACATGGCATGAATACTTCATAAATTATAGATACATTGGAGACGTATCAGCATCCCCAAGCTTAATTCCTGCTCGTCCTCGGGTAGGTAAATGATAAAAGAAATAATTTATGAAGTGTGAATGCTAGCATAGTGCATAAGTTTGATCAATGATAATTTCAATCACTTTTTCTAGCATCAATATATATCATAATCAGTAGCTCATCTCATAAAACTTCTCATGATCAAGTAGCAAGCTATTCACATGTTTAAAGTACAGGCCATAAACTTTCTTGAAAACTAACAAACTATGTTCTCAGTCATCAAACAATTGCAATTCATCTTATTTTCAGGAAGGGTCTATGTAAGAGCTTTGATCTAGCAAATTCCACATACTCAACCATCTTTTAGTCTTCCATGATTGCTGACACTCAAAGCATATTTTTAGAACAAACCGTTTCAGTCAAACACATAGGAAGATAGGGGCTTAATGTTTCGCCTCCCAACTTATTTATCTCAGGGATAATGTCAACAATAATAACTCATGATCACCTATATTCAACTGGATATATGTGCCTGGATCTTTCCCTACCACATAATGCTTGCCAACTAAAGAATAAATAGAGCGGAATAGGGATGAATATTAATGACTCTTGCATAAAAGTAAATACAGAAAAGTAAATGCATAAAAGTAAAAGATAGGCCCTTCGCAAAGGGAAGCAGAGGTTGTCATGCGCTTTTTGTTGTTGGATGCACAAGCCCTTAATGCAAAGGAATGTCACGTTATATTGCCCCTTGTGATAGCAACCTTTATTATGCAGTATGTCGCTTTTATTTCTTTACCATCACAAGTTTGTACAACGCTTATTTTCCCTTGCAATAAAAGATCATACATATTTTAGCAGCAATTTTTATTGCTTTTTGCACCGATGACAACTTACTTGAAGGATCTTATTCAATCCATAGGTAGATACGGTGGACACACATGGCAAGAAACTAGGTTTAATGGTTTTTGGATGCACAAGTAGTATCTCTACTTAGTACGAATTTTTGGCTAGCAAAAGATCCTAAGCAAGCACCATATGTTAGAGGATCCATGACAATATAACTTCTATGTGAATATAAACAAACATAACTCATTACGTTGTCTTCCTTGTCCAACGTCAACTACTTGATCAAGCTTGAAAATAATTAATGGGGGCTCACAATCATAGAATATGTCCAAGATAGTATATTTATATGTGAAATTTCTCTTCCTTCAAATTCTTTCATGAATTGTTCAAGTGACCAATGCTATGTTTGTTAACTTTCAATAAATTTTACCACTTATACTTCTTGTATGTGAAGTCACTACTCCTCATGGGACAAGCATATGAAGCATATAAATTTCAACTTTATGATATTCAATTCATTCAACAATTTACTCTTAGGATATAAGTGAAGCACGAGAGTAAACGAGAAACTACTCCAAAAGGTATAAGTGAAGATCAATTAGTAGTTAAGCAAATAAGTAGCTATGTGAGGACCCTCTCTCATTTAAAATTTCAGATCTTGATAATTTTATTCAAACAGCAAAGAAAACAAAATGACATTCCAAGAATAGCACATCTCATGTGAAGAAGCAAAAACTTAGGCTCAACCAAAACTGACCGATAATTGTTGATGAAGAAAGGTGGGATGCCTACCGGGGCATCCCCAAGCTTAGATGCTTGAGACTTCTTGAAATATTATATTGGGATGCCTTGGGCATCCCCAAGCTTGAGCTTTTGCGTCTCCTTAATTTATCTCATATCACGGTTTCTATAAATCTTAAAAACTTCATCCACACAAAACTCAACAAGAACTCGTGAGATAAGTTAGTATAAATCCACTCAAAACCTTAACATTCTCTATTGTAGCAAATCACAAAAATTATAATTAAACATTGCATAATAAATGCCTCTTCATATTTAATACTCCTATCCTCAAATAGAAACATTAAACACGCAAACATATGCAAACAATGCAACTATAACAGCAATCTGCCAAAACAGAGTAGTCTGTAAAAGGGAATAAGAATCCATACTTCCCTACCTCCAAAAATTCTGAAAAATTACCATGTGACAGAGAACTCATGCATTCTTACTGTATAAAAATTTCAGATTTTTATCATGTTCTGACTATTCAGGAATATTCTGGACATAACAGAAAACTTTTCTGTTTTCAAACAGCAACACATGAACTTGCAAACTGAGCATGGTAAAGGCTATAATTGGCATTTTATTGAACTAAAAGATACAAAACATGATTATTTATAACAGCAAGCAAATCTCAATAAAAGAAAATGACGCTCCAAGCAAAACTCATATCATGTGACGAATAAAAATATAGCTCTGAGTGAGGTTACCGATAGTGTTGAAGACGAAAGAGGGGATGCCTTCCGGGGCATCCCCAAGCTTAGACGCTTGAGTCTTCCTTGAATTTTACCTTGTGGTGCCTTGGGCATCCCCAAGCTTAGGGTCTTGCCACTCCTTATTTTCCTCATATCGATATCTCACCCAAAACTTGAAAATGTCAATCACACAAAACTTAACGGAACTTGTGAGATAGGTTAGTATGATAAAAATAAATCATCCACTTAGTTACTGTCAAGACAATATTCATAATTGTTATCACATAATGCCTACTGTAGTCTATCATTTCCACAAATTATATTAATCAATATAAGCTATGGAAACACTAAAACAAGCAAACTATGCATCGAGAACAGAATCTGTCAAAAACAGAACAGCATGTAGTGAGCGATTTAAAATCCATACTTATGTACCTCTAAAAATTCTGAAAAATTTGGAAAACGTAAAAAATTTGTAACCCAATACTTTGTAAAAATTTCAGAATTTTCTCACGCTCCAGTACATAATAGAAATTCCAGAACTGGACACAAAAGTTTCTGTTTTTCCACAGAATCAAATCAACTAGCATCCACACTATCCCAAAGGCTTTACTTGGCACATTATTGAAAGAAAACATATGAAACAGGCTTACTACAGTAGATTAATCATGTGAACACAAGAAAAATAGTAGGTATAAATATTGGGTTGTCTCCCAACAAGCGCTTTTCTTTAATGCCTTTTAGCTAGGCATGATGATTTCAATGATGCTCGCATAAGAATAAAGAATTGGAACATAAAGAGAGCATCATGAATCATATGACAAGCAAATTTAAGCCTAACCCACTTCCTATGCATAGGGATTTTGTGAGCAAACAATTTATGGGAGCAAGAATCAACTAGCATAGGAAGGCAAAACAAGCATGACTTCAAAACTTTCAACATAAAGAGAGGAAACTTGATGTTGTTGAAATATGTAGAAGCATATATTCCTCTCTCAAAATAATTTTCAGTAGCATCATGAAGAAATTCAACAATATAATTTTCACATAATTCATTCTTTTCATGATCCACAAGCATAGAATTTTTATTACTCTCCACATAAGCAAATTTGTTCTCATTCATAATAGTGGGAGCACATTCAATGAAAAAACTATCATGTGATACTTGATTGGCATAATCCAATTGAAAATTAAAATCATGATGACAAGTTTTATGGTTATTATTACTTTTTATAGCATACATGTCATCACCATAATCATCATAGATAGCAACTTTATTGTCATATTCAATTGAAACCTCTTCCAAAATAGTGGATTCATCACTAAATAAAGTCATGACCTCTCCAAATCCACTTTTATCATTATTCCAATAAGATTCAACACCCTCCAAAATAGTGGGATCATTAGTACCTAAAGTTGACACTCTTCCAAACCCACTTTCATCAATATAATCATCATAAATAGGAGGCATACTTTCATCATAATAAATTTTCTCATCAAAACTTGGGGGACTAAAAATATCATCTTCATCAAACATAGCATCCCCAAGCTTGTAGCTTTGCATATCATTAGCAACATGGATATTCAAAGAATTCATAATAGCAACATGCTTATCATTCAAAGATTTTATGCCAAACATTTTATTGAATTCTTCTTCTATCAATTGAGCACAATTTTCCGATCCATCATTTTCAAGAAAGACATTATAAAGATGAATAATATGAGGGGACCTCAATTCCATATTTTTTGTAGTTTTCTTTTATAAACCAAACTAGTGATAAAACAAGAAACTAAAAGATTTGATTACAAGATCTAAAGATATACCTTCAAGCACTCACCTCCCCGGCAACGGCGCCAGAAAAGAGCTTGATGTCTACTACACAACTTATTCTTGTAGACTCGTGTTGGGCCTCCAAGCGTAGAGTTTTGTAGGACAGTAGCAATTTTCCCTCAAGTGGATGACCTAAGGTTTATCTATCCGTGGGAGGCGTAGGATGAAGATGGTCTCTCTCGGACAACCCTGCAATCAAATACAAGAAATCTCTCGTGTCCCCAACACACCCAATACAATGGTAAATTGTATAGGTGCACTAGTTCGGCGAAGAGATGGTGATACAAGTGTAGTATGGATAGTAGATATAGGTTTTTGTAATCTGAAAATATAAAAACAGCAAGGTAGCAAGTGATAAAACGGAGCACAAACAGTATTGCAATACTTAGAAACAAGGCATAGGGTTCATACTTTCACTAGTGCAATCTCTCAATAGTGCTAACATAATTGAATCATATAACAATCCCTCAACGTGTGATAAAGAATCACTCCAAAGTTCCTATTAGCGGAGAACATAAGATAGAAATTGTTGTAGGGTACGAAACCGCCTCAAAGTTATCTTTTCCGATCAATCTATTGAGCCATCCCTATAAGTGTCACAAGCAGCCCTAGAGTTCGTACTAGAATAACACCATATGATACATATCAACCAAAACTAATGTCACCTAGATAATCCAATGTTACCACAAGTATCCATGAGTTGATTATACGATATGCATCAAACAACTCCAGATTCATAATATTCAATCCAACACAAGGAACTTCAAAGAGTGCCCCAAGATTTCTACCGGAGAAAGTAGGACAAAAACATGCATCAACCCCTATGCATAGATTACCCCAATGTCACCTCGGGAATCCGCGAGTTGAGTGCCAAAACATACATCAAGTGAATCAATATAATACCCCATTGTCACCACGGGTATTCATATGCAAGACATACATCAAGTGTTCTCAAATCCAACAAAGTATTCAATCCGATAATAGTGAAACCTCAAAGGTAAAAACTGAATTCATCACAACAAGATAGAGAGGGAGAAACATCATACGATCCAACTATATTAACATAGCTCGCGGTACATCAAGATCGTGCCAAATCAAGAACACGAGAGAGAGAGAGAGAGAGAGAGAGAGAGAGAGAGATCAAACACATAGCTACTAGTACATACCCTCAGCCCCGAGGGTGAACTACTCCCTCCTCGTCATGGAGACCGCCGGGATGATGAAGATGGCCTCCGGTGATGATTTCCCCCTCCGGTAGGGTGCCGGAAAGGGCTTTAGATGAGATCGTGGAGGTACAGAGGCTTGCGGCGGCAGAGTCGAAGTTCTAGGGTTATTTCTGGAGGTTTCTGAATATATAGGAATTTTTGGCATTGGAATCACATGAAGATGGGCTAAGATGGCCCATGAGGCATCACCACGCCATACCCCCCTAGCGCGCGGTGGTGGCTTGTGAGCACCTCGTAAGGCTTCTAGTCCTTCCACGAAGCTTCGGGGGTCTCTTATGTTCCAAAAAAAATCGTCAAAAAGTTTTGCTGCATTTGGACTTCATTTGGTATGGATTTTCTAGAAAACCAAAAACAAACAGAAAACAGCAACTGGCACTGGGCACTAGGTCAATATTTTAGTCCATAAAAATCATATAAAAGCCATATAAAAGTGCACCAAAATCATACAAAACTATAATAAACATGGCATGAATACTTCATAAATTATAGATACGTTGGAGACGTATCAGGACTCCAAATCAGCCCTCCCGATGAAGAACAGGAGGCGGCGGCGGCTCCGTGTCGTAAAACGCGATGAAACTTCTTCTCCTATTTTTTTCTCGGGGAAACGGAATTTATAGCGCTGGAATTAGGTCAGATGGCCGCCTGTGGGCCCCACAAGGTAACAGGGCGTGCCCAGGGGGTGGCCGCGCCCTGTTGCCCTGCAACAGGTGGCCCCTCTTTGCTGGATTTTTGCTCCAGTATTTTTTATATATTCCATAAAAAATCTCCAGAATGTTTCGTCCAATTTTGAGAACTTTTATTCTGCACAAAAACAACACCATGGTAGTTTTGCTGAAAACAACATCAGTACGGGTTAGTTTCATTCAAATCATGCAAATTAGAGTCCAAAACAAGAGCAAAAGTGTTTGGAAAAGTAGATACGATAGAGACATATCATATGCCCCTATGGCCTATGCCGATTCAACAACTGATGTCCCTTTGTTGAGACCTTGAAGTTGAGAACATGCACCGCCGCACGCTTCGCGTCTTGAAGAATCGCCTGCATCATCGCCGGTTCATCACCATCTTCATTCTCATCCGACGAAGATGATTCTATGAATTCGGCATAGAAGTACTCCTCGTCAGAATCATCGTGTTTGCTTCGATGTAAACAACGATGTCAAAAAAAATTGGCTATGGCATTTGACCGAATGCTTGTCGGGCTTGGTGTCCGCAATTGATGGTGTTGGTCGGAGCAAAGGGTACTTGAGCGGCGGCGGGATCCTTAATGAAACGACAGCGTAGGCAAAGCCGGGTGGGAGCCTGGGTGTAGCGGTGGATGTCTGACAAGGCATGGGCGGTGTGCGGGTTGGTACAACGGCGACGTCGGATTCCGGACGCGTTGATATAAAGGATAGGGGGATGGACTGAGTGGGAAAACGGGGGATTCAGGTGGGATTTCTGATGGGTCTTGATGTCCTGCAAGTTGATATGCCTCCAACGTATCTATAATTTATGAAGTATTCATGCCATGTTTATAACAATTTTATATGGTTTTGGTATGATTTGATTAGAACTAACCCGGACTGACGCTGTTTTCAGCAGAACTACCGTGGTGTTGTTTTTTGTGCGGAAATAAAAGTTCTCGGAATTGGACGAAACTTTTTGACGGTTTTTTTTGGACCAAAAGAGACCCCCGAAGCTTTGTGGAAGGACCAGAAGCCTCACGAGGAGCTCACAAGGCATCACGGCGCGCCCTGGGGGGCGTGTGCTATTGCCTTGTGGGGCCCTCGTAGCTCCTTTTCGCGTGATTCCAATGCTGAAAAATCCTATAAATAGAGAAACCCCCAGAAATAAACCTAGAACTTCGACGCCGCCGCCTCAAGCCTCTGTACCGAACAAAACCCATCTGGAGCTCCATTCCGGCACCCTGCCGGAGGGGGGAATCATCACCGGAGGCCATCTTCATCATCCCGGCGGTCTCCATGACGAGGAGGGAGTAGTTCACCCTCGGGGCTGAGGGTATGTACTAGTAGCTATGTGTTTGATCTCTCTCTCTCTCTCTCGTGTTCTTGATTTGACACGATCTTGATGTACCGCGAGTTTTGTTAATATAGTTGGATCATATGGTGTTTCTTCCCTCTCTATCTTCTTGTGATGAATTGAGTCTTTCCCTTTGAGGTTTCGTTATTGTCTGATTGAATATTTCAGATTTGAGAACACTTGATGTATGTCTTGCATGTGGATACCCGTGGTGACAATGGGGTATTCTATTGGTTCACTTGATGTATGTTTTGGTGATCAACTCACGGATTCCCATGACCTTGGGGTAATCTAGGCATAGGGGTTGGTTGCACGTTTTCATCTTCTTTTCTCCGATAGAAACTTTGGGGTACTCTTTGAAGTTCTTTGTGTGGATTGAATATTATGAATCTGAAGTTGTTTGATGCATATCGAATAATCAACTCACGAATACTTGTGGTGACATTGGAGTATCTAGGTGACATTAGAGTTGGTTGATGCGTATCATATGGTGTTATTTTAGTATAAACTCTAGGGCTGTTTGTGACACTTATAGGGATGGCTCAATAGATTGATCGGAAAGGATAACTTTGAGGTGATTTCGTACCGTACAACAATTTCATCTTATGTTCTCCGCTAATAGGAACTTTGGAGTGATTCTTTATCGCACGTTGAGAGATTGTTATATGATTCAATTATGTTAGCATTGTTGAGAGATTGCACTAGTGAAAGTATGAACCCTAGGCCTTGTTTCTAAGCATTGCAATACCGTTTGTGCTCCATTTTATCACTTGCTACCTTGCTGTTTTTTATTTTTCAGATTACAAAAACCTATATCTACTATCCATACTACACTTGTATCACCATCTCTTCGCCGAACTAGTGCATCTATACAATTTACCATTGTATTGGGTGTGTTGGGGACACAAGAGATTTCTTGTATTTGATTGCAGGGTTGTTTGAGAGAGACCGTCTTCATCCTATGCCTCCCATGGATTGATAAACCTTAGGTCATCCACTTGAGATAAATTTGCTACTGTCCTATAAAACTCTGCACTTGGAGGCCCAACAAATTCTACAAGAATAAAACTTGCGTAGTAGACATCAAGCTCTTTTCTGGCGCCGTTGCTGGGGAGGTGAGTGCTTGAAGGTATATCTTTAGATCTTGCAGTTGAATCTTTTAGTTTCTTGTTTTATCACTAGTTTGGTTTATAAAAACAAAACTACAAAAAAATGGAATTGAGGTTGCCTCAAATACTTCATCTATATAATGTCTTTCTTGGGAATGATGGATCGGAAAATTGTGCTCAATTGTTAGAGGAAGAATTTGATAAAATGTTTAATGTGAGTTCCTTCAATGATGAGCCTGGTTGCAATGTTGTTAGTATGAATTCTTTGAATTTCCACAATGCTAATGATGATTGCACTATTCATGATAAAAAAGTTTCTTATAAGCATGTCAATTTTTGTGGAGTGAATAAAATTTGTGAAGACATGCCATATAGGGATGATAGATTTTGTAAGAAGCATAAACATGATAAAACCAATTGGTGGCTTAAAGTGATAGATGAATTTGCTACAAAGTTATGCTCTCTTCATCCCATTACTTGTGAACTTTGCAATAAGATTGGTCATCTTAATTTCCAATGCATACTCTTTCATGATCGAATCGTGTCCAAATATTGCAATAACTTGATCACCCTTGAACTTTATAATGAACTTTGTCTATTTTTGGGGTGTGAAGAATTGTCACATAAAAATAGTTGGTTTGAAGCATTCATATTCATGGACTATACTGAATGTAATCTAACAGAAATCTATATGTTTTGTGTGGTAAATTGCAATGAGAATGCTTATATAGCCAACTATAGAAAGACGGGAAAACAAATAGAATATAAAAGGAATACTAATGAAAGGGTAAAGATTTCCACTTTCCCTCCTATTGTCTCTCGTGATGAAACAGGTGACGAGAAGGAGCTTCCTATCCAACCAATCTCTTCAATAAGAAGCTCAGAAAAACTAAATAAACCCACACATAATGTGGTGAAGAAGAAGAAAAGAAGGAAAAGTAGAGGTAAAGAGGTATCTCTCCCAAATAATGTTGCTCCTATTATTGTTGTGCCTCATGAGAATGAATCAAAAATAATTGTGGAAGATGATACACTTGATGATGATTTTGTTTTGCCTATTACTTGTTATAATGATTATGATTGGGAAGATAATGATACTTCTTATGATCTTGAAAATCTTTTTGGCACTAACTTGGGAAATTATGATGATAATAATTGTTATACTATTGGTGCTATTCATACTATTGATGATAAGAGTGATTATGCCAACGATATGCAAACCCACAAGCTTGGGGATGCTATGTTTGATTGGAATGACATGTTTGAGAATTTATTTGCTGCAAATAATGTTTATCCTAAACTTGGGGATGCTATGCTTAATGAAGATGATCTTTTTATTCCCCTTACTTTTGATGAGCAAATTTATTATCATGATGGCATGCCTCCTATCTATGATGATTGCAATAATAATGAAAGTGGGTTTGGAAGAGTGTCAACTTTAGGTAATGATTATCCCACTATTTTGGAGGGTGTTCAATCTTATAATAATGATAAAAATGGATTTGGAGAGGTCATGGCTTTATTTAATGATGATTCCACTATTTTGGAAGAGGTTTCAATTGATTTTGATGAGAACAAAGTTGCTACTTATGATGATTATTGTGATGATACTTATGTTATAAAAATTAGTGATAATTATTGTCATAATTATGAATATCCTTTTACTGAACATTACTCTTTTAATGTGGAAACAATTTATAGTATTCAAGTTTCATATGATACTCCCAATTTTATGAATAAGAAGAAATTTGCTTATGTGAAGAGTAATAAAAATTCTATGCTTGTGGATCATGAAAAGAATGCTTTATGTGATAGCTATATTGTTGAATTCATTCATGATGCTACTGAAAATTATTATGAGAGAGGATCATAAGCTTGTAGGTGTTGCAATAATATCAAGTTTTCTCTCTATGTGATGAAAATTTTGAAGTCATGCTTGTTTTGCCTTCCTATGCTAGTTGATTCTTGCTCCCACAAATTGTTTGCTCACAAAATCCCTATGCATAGGAAGTGGGTTAGGCTTAAATGTGCTTGTCATATGATTCATGATGCTCCCATTATGTTTTAATTCTTTACTTTTTATGTGAGCATCATTAGAATCATCATGCCTAGCTAAAAGGCTTTAAAGAAAAGCACTTGTTGGGAGACAACCCAATATTTATACCTACTGTTTTTGTGTGTCCACATGATTAAGATATTTTAGTAATCATTTTTTATATTTTTTCTTTCAATAATGTGCCAAATAAAGCCTTTGGGATAGTGTGGATACTTGTTGATTTGATTCTGTGCAAAAACAGAAACTTTTGCGTCCAGTGCTGGAATTTCTATTCTGTACTGGAGAGTGAGAAAATTCTGAAATTTTTACAGAGTATTGGGTTACAAATTTTTTACGTTTTCCTAATTTTTCAGAATTTTTGGAGGTCAGAAGTATGGTTTTTAAATCGCTCACTACATGTTGTTCTGTTTTTGACAGATTCTGATTTCGGTGCATAGTTTGCTTGTTTTAGTGTTTCTATGGCTTATATTGGTCAATATAAATTGTGGAAATGATATACTACAGTAGGAATTATGTGAGAACAATTATGAATCTTGTCTTGACAGTACCTAAGTGGATGATTTATTTTTATCATACTAACCTATCTCACAAGTTCCGTTAAGTTTTGTGTGATTGAAGTTTTCAAGTTTTGGGTGAGATATCGATATGAGGAGAATAAGGAGTGGCAAGACCCTAAGCTTGGGGATTCCCAAGGCACCCCAAGGTAATATTCAAGGAAGACTCAAGCGTCTAAGCTTGGGGATGCCCCGAAAGGCATCCCCTCTTTCGTCTTCAACATTATCGGTAACCTCACTTGGAGCTATATTTTTATTCGTCACATAATATGAGTTTTGCTTGGAGCGTCATTTTCTTCTGTTGATATTTGCTTGGTGTTATCAATAATCATGTTTTATATCTTTTAGTTCAATAAAATGCCAATTATAGCCTTTACCATGCTCAGTTTGCAAGTTTATGTGTTGCTGTTTGAAAACAGAAAGTTTTCTGTTATGTCCAGAATATTCCTGAATAGTCAGAACATGATAAAAATCTGAAATTTTGACACAGTAAGCATGCATGAGTTTTCTGTCACGTGGTAATTTTTCAGAATTTTTGGAGTTAGGGAAGTACGAATTCTTATTCACCCTTTACAGACTGTTCTGTTTAGACAGATTTCGGTTATAGTTGCATTGTTTGCATATGTTTGCTTGTTTAATGTTTCTATTTGTGGATAGGAGTATTAAATATGCAGAGGCATTTAATATGCAATGTTTAATTATAATTTTAGTGATTTGTTACAGTAGAGAATGTTAAGGTTTTGAGTGGATTTATACTAACTTATCTCACGAGTTCTTGTTGAGTTTTGTGTGGATGAAGTTTTCAAAGATTTAGGAGAAGCCATGATATGAGAGGAATTAAGGAGACACAAGAGCTCAAGCTTGGGGATGCCCAAGGCACCCCAAGATAACATTCCAAGAAGTCTCAAGCAACTAAGCTTGGGGATGCCCCGGTAGGCATCCCACCTTTCTTCATCAACACCTATCGGTTAGCCTAAGTTTTTACTTGTTCACATGATATGTGCTATCCTTGGAGTGTCCTTTTATTTTCATTTTTTTTGCTGTTTGAATAAAATTATCAAGATCTGAAATCTTTATTTGGAGAGAGTCTTCACATAGCTACTTAATTGTTTGACTACTCATTGATCTTCACTTATATCTTTTGGAGTAGTTTGTCATTCATTCTTGTGCTTCACTTATATCCTTTGAGTAAATGTTTGAATGAATTGAATATCATAAATCTGAAATTATATGTGTTCCATATGCTTAGTAATATTTCACATTTGGTTTAGAAAGTAAAATCTATTGAAATTTGACAATCATAATATTGGTCATACAAGCAATTCATGAATGATTAGTATATGGAAGAGAAATTTCACATACAAATATATTATCTTGGACATCTTTTATGATTGTGAATACCCATTAATTATTTTTAAACTTGAGCAAATTAGTTGAAGTTGGACAAGGAAGACAACGTAATGATTTATGTTTGGGTATATTTGCATAGAAGTTATATGGTTATGGATCCTTCAACATGTGGTGCTTGTTTAGAATCTTTTGCTAGCCAAAATTTCTGTACTAAGCGGGAATACTGCTTCTGCATCCAAAATCCTTGAGCCAAGTTTCTTCCATGAGTGTCCACCATACCTACCTATATACGGTATTACCCTGCCGTTCCAAGTAAATTTGCATGTGCCACCTCTAATCATTCAAATAAGCATCTGTTTTGTGTGCCCGTACCGCTCATGAAGCGGCAGGGGGTGGTCAGTATCTTCCATGTTAAGCAGGTTATTCTCATGATGGGTGTTTATTCACTTGTCATTGCACGAGAGAGGGCGGTAATTGGGATGCCCAGTCCCGCAAAACAAAAAATATATAATTAAACAAACTCCCCCGGAAAATTGATTGTATGGAGGGCACCCGAGGATTCGGCTAGCCATGGCTTGTGTTTGAATGGTTGAGGGGGAGTAAACTTTACATTTCCGCTTGGGAACCGCCTATAATGTGTTTAGCATGGAAGATATTGAGAACTCTCGGTCGTGACGTTGACAGGAAAGGCACACCACTCAAAATGTATTCATCTCTGTTTTAAGCTATGATCTCTGGCACCTCTGCAAATCCTTGCTTTCCTCTGCAAAGGGGCATTCTATTTACTTTTTATGTTGAGTCAATTTCTTATTCCAACCTATTCTATAGTTGGCAAGCATCATGTGGTGGGAAGCATCCAGGCACATATAGCCATTCAAATATATTTGATCATGATTTATTATTGTTGACAATTATCTCTATGATAAATGAGTTGGGAGGCGAAACATCAAGCCCCTATCTTTCTGTGTGTTCGATGGATGCTATTTGTTCTAAAAATATGCTTTGAGTATTAGCAATCATAGAAGACTATATGATAATTGAGTATGTGGAGCTCTTACTTAGACTCTGTTGAAGATAAGTTGAATTGTAATTGTTTGGTGACTAAGAACATAGGTTGTTAAGTTTCAAGAGAATGCATTGTTTAAACCATAACATGTGAATTGATTGCTACTTGATCATGATGAGTTTTATGAGAAAGAGTTGCTGTTATGATGCTAGGAAAAGTGATTGAAATTATCATTGATCAAACTTGTGCACTATGCTAGCATTCACACTTCATAAATTATTTCTTTTATCATTTACCTACTCGATGACGAGTAGGAATTAAGCTTGGGGATGCTGATATGTCTCCAGCGTATCTATAATTTATGAAGTATTCATGCCATGTTTATAACAATTTTATATGGTTTTGGTATGATTTGATTAGAACTAACCCGGACTGACGCTGTTTTCAGCAGAACTACCGTGGTGTTGTTTTTTGTGCAGAAATAAAAGTTCTCGGAATTGGACAAAGCTTTTTGATGATTTTTTTGGACCAAAAGAGACCCCCGAAGCTTCGTGGAAGGACCAGAAGACTCACGAGGAGCTCACAAGGCATCACGGCACGCCCTGGGGGGCGTATGTTGTTGCCTTGTGGGGCCCTCGTAGCTCCTTTTCGCGTGATTCCAACGCTGAAAAATCCTATAAATAGAGAAACCCCCAGAAATAAACCTAGAACTTCGACGCCGCCACCGCAAACCTCTGTACCGAAGAAAACCCATCTGGAGCTCCGTTCCGGCACCCTGCCGGAGGGGGGAATCATCACTGGAGGCCATCTTCATCATCCCGGCGGTCTCCATGATGATGAGGGAGTAGTTCACCCTCGGAGCTGAGGGTATGTACTAGTAGCTATGTGTTTGATCTCTCTCTCTCTCTCTCTCTCTCTCTCTCTCGTGTTCTTGATTTGGCATGATCTTGATGTACCGCGAGCTTTGTTAATATAGTTGGATCATATGGTGTTTCTTCCCTCTCTATCTTCTTGTGATGAATTGAGTCTTTCCCTTTGAGGTTTCGTTATTGTTGGATTGAATATTTCAGATTTGAGAACACTTGATGTATGTCTTGCATGTGGATACCCGTGGTGACAATGGGGTATTCTATTGGTTCAGTTGATGTATGTTTTGGTGATCAACTCGCGGATTCCCGTGACCTTGGGGTAATCTAGGCATAGGGGTTGGTTGCACGTTTTCATCTTCTTTTCTCCGATAGAAATTTTGGGGTACTCTTTGAAGTTCTTTGTGTGGATTGAATATTATGAATCTGAAGTTGTTTGATGCATATCGAATAATCAACTCACGGATACTTGTGGTGACATTGGAGTATCTAGGTGACATTAGAGTTGGTTGATGCGTATCATATGGTGTTATTTTAGTACGAACTCTAGGGCTGTTTGTGACACTTATAGGGATGGCTCAATAGATTGATCGGAAAGGATAACTTTGAGGTGGTTTCGTACCCTACAACAATTTCATCTTATGTTCTCCGCTAATAGAAACTTTGGAGTGATTCTTTATCGCACGTTGAGGGATTGTTATATGATTCAATTATGTTAGCATTGTTGAGAGATTGCACTAGTGAAAGTATGAACCGTAGGCCTTGTTTCTAAGCATTGCAATACCGTTTGTGCTCCGTTTTATCACTTGCTACCTTGCTATTTTTTATTTTTCAGATTACAAAAACATATATCTACTATCCATACTACACTTGTATCACCATATCTTCGCCGAACTAGTGCATCTATACAATTTACCATTGTATTGGGTGTGTTGAGGACACAAGAGATTTCTTGTATTTGATTGCAGGGTTGTTTGAGAGAGACCATCTTCATCCTACGCCTCCCACGGATTGATAAACCTTAGGTCATCCACTTGAGAGAAATTTGCTATTGTCCTATAAAACTCTGCACTTGGAGGCCCAACAAAGTCTACAAGAATAAAAGTTGCGTAGTAGACATCACAAGTGCACAGGGTTTAGTTGTAACCTTTTCGAAGTAAGAGTATCGATCCCACAGGGAGCACAGGAATCAGACTTTTGCCTCTTGTAGTGAATTATGTATTTTTGTGCCTGCAGTTAATTGTAGACTTAAAGCAAAGTGAGGGAGGATATAAATTGTAATGGAGTATTGGAACAAACTTTTAAAGTAAATAACATAAAAGTAAATGAGGAACTATGACTAGAGTGACTGATGAAACGGCAGATGGGTAAGGCATTCTCAGGGAGTCCGGAATACCCATTGGTATGTTTCTAGCGCACCTATGCTTTGGCATAGTATGAGACGGATACTTGAGCCACTGTTGACGATTATGCTGGGCGGAGCCGGGTACAGTACACGTTCTACTCGAGGTAGACTTCGTGCCACGCACGCCACCATCATAGTCTCCCCCAGAGGGTTACAACTCAGGATAATTAAGGGTTACCCCGTGGACGCGGCCTCTCAAAGGGTTCTCTGTTATTCCCCGGTCAATTGCAAAGGTTAGGAGCGATAGGCTTTTACTGTCACCTCGAATTACCTCCATATCCTAGCCCTTTACAACGACAGTGATATACTTCGTGGCCATAAGGCACAAATGCTGAGTGGGGCCCCTTCACAAAATTCATGAAGTTATTAAACTAAGCATTCAACATGGATTCTCATATCCAAAATAACGTTTCAGATCCTACACATACCAAGGTTCATCCATATCCCCGAGAACTAGGGGTCTACTCACACATGAGGGCAACAATCATCATGACAAAAGTGATGGCATACATGGATGGATGTTTCAAATGATACACAAGATGATCCACTAGGGTTCTTGATGTTACAGATGATAAGGATGTGGATGATGATGATGATGACGGTGTGGATGACGATGATGATGACAGTGGTGATGATGTTGTATCTCCCCCGTGCGCGGTGAGGAAGATCCCCTTCTTCTCCTTGCCAATCCCTCCTCCGGATGAACTCCGGAGGCTAGGGTTCTGCCTTCTGTACGAGTTTCTGGTCTCTCTGGGCGCCTGATCCACGATCCGATTCGACAGGGTGAAAATACTTGATCTGGCGATGGCGGCGACACTCCATATGACCGCCCATATGAGCGGACGCGGTCGTATGGAACGCCGTCTTTGGCGCTGGAGGCGCGCTGACGACTCCTTCTTTGGCCTCCTAGCTTGATTCTTTTATGGTAGGTGATTGTCACTTTAAATACGTGATTCCACTACCATTTCTGAGGATTTATTCCATTGTATGATAAATGGTCCAAAAGGAGTTACCTGAGGGATTATCAACAAAAAGAGGTGTGCGAACGCGGTAAAATTTCACAAGGCCTACCATGTAGGCAGAAAATACTTATTAAAATCATCACATAAATTGGACTCATCAGGTCTAGTGTGTTAGAATCCAACCTAGTGGACGTCTGGACTCCCGCAAACATCCCTAGTTTGATGTCAGCTGACAGGATTTCAGACGTTCAGACCGGCCCGGACAATTTTGATGACTGGCGCTGGATAACTGGAAGTGTCTAAACGGTCCGGAGCGAATATTTGCTGCAGCTCCTCGAGCAACACCGGTTGTGAGGGCCAGATGTTCGACGAGTAGGCAAGCGAGCAAGCCGTCGCTGCCATGCTTGCGGAGGATCCGAGTTTCGTCGATGAGGAGCGGAAGCTCTACAAGTCCATGCACATCACCCGCACCATCCACCGCGAGCGTTAATAGCTCCGCGTCTTGGAGGCAGAGCGCAGACTCTTGTTCGAGCAAATCGCGGCGGAGGCAAAGGCAGCGCGGGCGATTGCGGACAGAAACGCTGCCAACGTCGCAGCTCCGCGCCGTTTGCGTCGAGCCGTAACGACCACGAGACCGAACCGCCCACGTCGATTGTGGACCTCACCTCCACCGACGACTTCGACAGCCAGGCGGCGAACTCTAGCGAGGAAGAGTAGGACGCGGAACACGACCGCGCCCACGTCTGGTGAAGAGCATGACGTGAGACACGGACGTGCCCATGGCCGGCGAAGAGTAAACTAGGGTCAGTGACTTTTGCTATGTAAAAAAAAAAAATCCCACTATTAATGAAAATGACGTGTCCTCTTTTTATTTGATGGACCATGTTAAATGGCTGGCTCCATTAATATTGTCCGCGGTTACGTCCCGTGGGCGTTTTGCACGTCCATTTTGATGGATGGTGTTGGGATGCCCTAAAGCGCCACAAAGATGAGCCGCAAAAGCCGTACAGCGTATTGATTGCGCAAACGTGTCCCAAGCAGAAAACCCAGTGTTTTTTGCATCCAGAATCATTGATTTTGGACCAACATGCATATATAGAAACAAACATAAAACAAATTTATTTTCTTTCTGCGGCTGCATGTCCGTTAATGCTGCACTGCACGGACGATCTAGAGTTCTAGACCGTTTGGGTTTGGTACAACTAACAGAGACGCCAAGGTATACATCACAATCACATGCGTCCTCAGCTCAGCTCTCTCATGCGATGCATGCCATTGCCATCCCTTTCTCATGCTTAACTACTAATCTGCATCCACGTACAGTATTAATTAAGGGAGATGCATTTGTGTCAGTCAGAGAGGTGGATCTATCAAATCTAATCTGCCACACCGACACCAGCCCACCCACCAGACACAGACGTCTGCTAGTCCCCCAAAAAGAAGACTTGGCATCAGTGACATAACGACAAAGAAAAGATGCTACTCACAATATGCACCAGACCAGATCGATGCAGACAGAAGAAGAAGAATGACACGGGCTCAAGCTACAGCCAGGCATCATCATCATAATCACATGCCTCATCAGTTAGTTACTCCCTAGTGTCAAAAACGATCTTATATTACGGGACGGAGGGAATACTTACTTACAGAGAACAACAGATCGTGGCTAGCAGAGATATCCCACATCTTCCTGTACAAGAGAAAGGTGCTGTGCCGGGCTCTCCCTCACATCACACCAAAAGGGCAAGATATCTCATGCCCTTTGCACCATGGCAATTTGCCGCTCTGTATACATACATACGCCTACTGTACGTGCCGGAAATGTCTACTTGGCCGAATGGCCCTCCATGTCCAGGCACATTGCTTGCTAGTGCCTCCCCATGTTCCTGAACTTGTCCTTCATATCCACCTGCGCACAGGAACCGTCGTTTCAGCCTCGGACGTGGTGCAAACCCCAAGACAGACCGTGTCACCAAAGCGAAAGCCCACGTACAGAAACCGGAATACATACATACCGTCGATCTGTCTTGAAACACGTCCGGGTAGGCGATCTTGATGTCCTTCCAGTTGCCTCTTCCGTACCTTCAGCAGCAGCAGCAGACGAAAATATATGAATGAATGAATACACCATCAGGAAGAAGTGAACCAGAGGCTTCTCTAGGGGAGCTCTATTTAAGATGTGAAAAGTAAGAGCGAGAGAAGACAGCATACTTCTCAACCCCTTCGATCAGGGTCCTCTCTTGTATCTCGGTCCATTTCTTTCTTGTTTTGTGTGGAACTGCTGGCGGGGGCCTTATCTTCCTTTCGTAATTCGGTAACCGGCGCTGATGTGGCGGCCTTTCAGAGTCGGAGTCGCCAGAATCCCACTGCATTTACAAGATGACAGCATACGATCAGGAATACTGCACCACGTGCAACCCAAAAAACAACCGTGAAGATGATCGACTAAACTGGATTTTCTTGTGCCTGCTAGCAGAGTTAAACTGCCAAATTTAAAGACGATAGTCGACAACCAGACATGTGCATTTTCAGCAAGCGTTTTTGTTGCAGATTGTGGGAAGTCTGTAACTCAAATCTGTGGTCGGGCATTTATGTAATTATCTAAACTTGTACTTTCTAACAATATCAGGAGTTTACTTTGAGAAAACAGATATGAGATCCCTACACCGCCCTTTGCAGAGAACATCAAAATAGGAGAATGACATATTAACAAAGTGTTGAGAATGACAATATGACCTAACACCATGCAAGTAGATCACACATAGAACTCATTCCTCCTGTACAATCAAACTTATCCATGAATAACTATGACAAGATTTATGCTAAAATGTTGGGTTTTTTATTATCCTCAAAGATAAAGGGCTAAGAAAGCTGATATACTGCCCACAGCCCCACACCAAAGTTGCTAGTAGCTGAGTGAAATTTGAATGCTATCGAGCAATTTAAATACACATAAGCCTTGCAGCATCACATCTTTAACAGAACGTCAATAAAAGCCAACGTGAAATCACCTGATAAATGATTGCACTAGGTTTCCTCTCCATAAGACTAGGCTTAGAACCTGTTACTGGATGGCTCTTGTTATGGTCAGGGGCAGCCTGTCCAGTGACATGAGAAGACGTAGCTTGGTCCTTGCCTTTGATTGCTGCGCTTGTTACCGTCTTTTCAGGAATTCGAGCATCCGTCGTTCTTTCTACTGGCTCTTGTTGATGTCGAGCACAATCCTCTTGGGAATGGTTAGCTTCTCCTTTTTCCCTACCAAGATGAGCTTCATCATCTTGCCGAGCACGATCATCCTCGTTCGCACCGCTTGTGCTGGGCGCATTGGCTGCTTCATCAACTTGAGGAGCCTTGGATGGATCTTGCCCAAGCTTGCCTAAAATCTCATGCTCCGTTGACTCCCCTACTGCATTAACCAACAAAAAAATGCGATTAATGGAAATGTGAATTTTTTTTTTGAGTAAAATGCATCATAGGTCCTATAACTATTCGAGGTGTGTCACTTTAGTCCTATAACTTTCAAAGTGCAGATTTGGGTCCCAAAACTATTTCGAGTCGTTCACTGCAGGTCCTATGGTCGCCCGAGCAGCGTTGACTGTCCGACGTGTCACCTGGACCGATGCCACATCGACCAGAGGGGCCCCCCTTTTAGCTTAGAGATTTCAACAGAGTAGCAAGATTTGGCACGATTTGAGCATTATTATAGCTTAGATATTGTGTCGATTCAGTCTGAATGTACGTATGGCTTCTCTTCCTGTACTGAAATCTTCTGTACTAAAATCTTTCTGTACTGAAATCTATTTGAAAAGAGTTACTGTTGTACATAATCCCTACTGTATGTATGGCGATTTGGGCATCTTCCTGTGCGTATGGTGATTTGGGTGATGTATATATGTACTAGTGGTGATGCAAAAGAAAAAGAATCATATCAAAGAATATATTTAACTGAGATGCTTAATGCTGCATTATCTGTACATGTATACCTGCTACTTAATCAGGTGTGTCACACCTGCTGGTTGCTGCATAATGCAGTATGTATGTACATTTGGCCTCTAATCAATTGTGTGACACGTCAGCCAACAATCACTGTTCGGGCAACCATAGGACCTGCAGTGAACGACTCAAAATAGTTTTGGGACACAAATCTGCACTTTGATAGTTATAGGACTAAAGTGACACACCTTGAATAGTTATAGGACCTACGATGCATTTTACTCTTTTTTTTCAGCCATCTCAAAACGAGATTAGATCCCAGAGTCGGAGGTGCTTTCTTTTCAACATGATCCATGGACATTATGAGATTGGACATTCTCAAGGAGATCTGGATAGGAAGGAAGGGAAGGCGACGCTCACCGAGCAGGCGAAGCTTCTTGCGCTTGTCCTGGTCGGCGTTGGCCCACGTGTCGAGGGCTCCAGCGCCGGCGATCCGGTCGGCCTTGAGCTCCAGCGCGGAGAGAGGCAGGCTCTCCCACTCGGCGTCCACGAGGCGCCTGAGGGCGGCCACGTCATCGCAGACGACGAGGTGGTCGGGGAAGCAGGACGCGACGCCAGGGTCGGCGAGGACGTCGCGCGCCTTGCGGAGGAGTTCGCCGGAGTCGTCGGCGTCAGAGCCCGACAGGGCGACGTCGAGGGCGCGGAGCGCGACGGCCTTGCGCAGGCGCGGGGAGGTGTGCGGGGAGACGGCCGGGAGAGCGGCGAGCAGGCCGGCGAAGAGGGGGTGGGGGACGCGGCGGTTGCCGGCGTAGAACTCGAGCACGAGGAAGGCGTCGGCGGCGGTCAGGGGCGGCATGGTGGTGCTGGGTCGCCAGGGCCACCGTCTCGTTCCCCACTTCCCCTCCTTCTTTTTCTTGGGTTGGGCTCGGTCTGGGTCTGAGTATGGGCTTTGGGTTCGGCCCAACTCCATTTCCATTGGCTCCCTTTGCAGTCCAGCTCAGTGGCACTGAGCTTCAGTGAGTGAGCGAGAGATTGCGCCATGGCCGCTACCACCACCGACGCCGCCGCCGCCGCCGCCGGCCTGGTCCTCCTCTTCCTCTCCCACCTTGCGGTGGCGGTCGCCGGCGACCCTCTCCTCATCGCGTGCGGCGCGCCAGCCCCAATCACTCTCCCCGACGGCCGCGTCTTCCTCCCGGACTCCAATGTCTCCATCTCCCCTCCCCACGCCTCCCGCACCACCACCACCGCGGCATCTTCGCCGCTCTACTCCACGGCGCGAGTCTTCTCCGCCGAGGCCACCTACTCCCTCCCCGTCCCCCGCTCACCCCACCGCCACATCCTCCTCCGCCTCCACTTTCCCCAGCCCGCCCAGTTCGCCGTCGCCGCGGGCGACCTCGAGCTTATCTCCGGCCCCCTTCCGGTCTCTCCTGCAACCACAGGTCGCTACCGCTACCGTGAATACCTTCTGCCGCACCGCGACGGCGGCCTCCTGCGCCTCCGCGTCTCGCCGCGCCCGGACTCCCTCGCTCTCCTCAGCGCCGTCGAGCTCTTCCCGGCGCCGGACGCCCTGCTCCCGCTCCCGCTCAACCCGCCGGAGCCGTTTCGGCTGGCCCAGACCTCCTACCGCGTCAATGCCGGCGCGGCGCGCGGGGAGGCGGCGGCCTCCTCACTCAACGACTCCTTCTGGAGGCTCTGGGAGGGCGACGCCGCCTACCTCCTCAACCCCGCGGCCGCGCACTCCGTCTCCGTCGACCCGGCCAGCGTCCGGTACCCCGCGGGGGCTGCCCCGCCGTACGCCGCTCCGGCCGCGGTGTACGCCGACGCGCAGGAGATGGCCGACGCCCGCGTCGGCAACCAGCGGTTCAACCTGTCGTGGGCGTTCCCCGTCGATCCGGGCTTCCGCTACTCCGTCAGGCTGCACTTCTGCGACATCGTCGGCCGCAACTCCACCGACCTGGTCTTCGACGTCTACATCAACGGCGACGCCGTGCTCAGCTCCTTCGATCTGTCCGGCAAGCTCGGCCTGTTCAATGCCTATTTCGTGGATTTCATCGCCGCCGTCCCGCCAGGGTTCGAGAAAATCTTGCTGCAACTTGGGCCGCCTCGTCTGTCATACTCAAAGCCTAATGCCATCCTCAATGGCGTCGAGATCATGAAGCTCGGCGACCAGGAGACGGTGCGCCGTGTGGATGCCCTCACTACTACTCCGGCCGGATCAATGGCGCACAAGAAGAAGGTTGCAGTTGTCACCGCTGCAACTGCCGGTGGAGCAATGCTCATCACCATTTGCATTGTGGGGATACTGCTGTGCTTCAAAAGGCGCCGCCGGGGGAAGAAACGCCGGTCCCTCAGCCGGCTGCCGTCCTCCTCCATTGGCCTCCACACACACACCGGCATCTCCGCATCCAAGGTTTCAGCAGCTAGAAGCCACAGCCGCCCATCCTCAGGGCCCTCCCTCAGCATCGGCCAGATAAGGCGGGCGACCAACGACTTCGACGAGGGCCTGGTGATCGGCGTCGGTGGGTTCGGCAAGGTGTACAGAGGGGTCCTGGAGAACGGCACCACGGTGGCCGTCAAGCGCGGGAACCCCCGGTCACAGCAGGGCCTGCTGGAGTTCCGCACGGAGATCGAGATGCTGTCCAAGCTCCGGCACCGCCACCTGGTGTCCCTCATCGGGTACTGCCACGAGGACAACGAGATGGCGCTGGTGTACGAGTTCATGGCCGGCGGGCCGCTCCGGAACCACCTGTACGGCGCCGCCGCGCCTGCGCTCCCGCCGCTGTCGTGGAAGCAGAGGCTCGAGGCCTGCATCGGCGCGGCCAAGGGCCTGCATTACCTCCACACGGGCGTCTCCGAGACGATCATCCACCGGGACGTGAAGACCACCAACATCCTCCTCGACGGCAACCTCTCCGCCAAGGTCTCCGACTTCGGGCTGTCGATGTCGGCGCCGGCCATCGACCAGGCGGCGCACGTCGGCAATGCAGTAAAAGGCAGCTTCGGCTACCTCGACCCGGACTACTTCAGAAGGCAGACACTGACGGACAAGTCGGACGTGTACTCCTTCGGCGTGGTGCTCATGGAGGTGCTCTGCGCCAGGCCGGCCATCGACCCGGCGCTCCCCCGCGAGCAGGCGAGCCTCGTGGACTGGGCGATGGAGCGGCGGAGGCTCGGCGAGCTGGAGAGGGCGATGGACCCCCGGCTCGCGGGCGGTGTCGGCGCCGCTTCGCTGCGCAAGTTTGGCGAGACCGCAGAGAAGTGCCTCGCGGAGTACGGCGCTGATCGGCCGGCGATGGGCGACGTGCTGTGGAGCTTGGAGTGCGCACTCCGGCTGCAGGAGGCGTTCCTGCGCTCCGGTGGCGAGGGGAGCAGCAGCATTGCATACGGCGGCCAGGAGCTTCCGGGCAGGGTTCGTCGGGTGGGCGGCGATGCTGAAGACGCTGCAGACACTGGGGTGGCAACAAGGGTCTTGTCACAGATATTGGATCCAAGGGGAAGGTAGATAATCCCATATAGATAATAGGTTCAGTTTGAGTGTCTCTGCTGAAATTGCTGGTCTGGTTGTAAGATGATGATGCCTCGAGTGTGATTGCAGGAGAGATGATGAAAACGGTCTGGGGATGGAATCTGCATGTATTCGCTCATGTATATTGCAGCACATATCCTTGCCTTCAGTTGGAGATTGAAACGAGAACTTGTTTCCCTTTTTACTTTTCTTTGGGGGGTACTTCTTAAAAACAAGTTGAGAAATACCCAAACGAGCATCAGTTTTTCTCTTCTGAGCTGAAATGCACATGCAATTTGAGCAGTTGATGAATCCGCCAATTGCCAGATACAGCAGAAATAACAACTTGCTACCGTACAAATCTGCTTTCAGCACCATTCGTGGAAGAATGCAAAAACACATATATTAGAACTCACAACCAATGCAAAGAAGGATATAAACGGTAGTGCCATACTGTCAGTAAAACTAGCATAATGATTCAGGAATGTTGCTCGTGCTGAGACGGGCCTCACGCCTCCTCAACAGCAAGAAGGTTCATAAGAGTTGATTATTCACGACCTTCGGAGCTAAATGCCTCACAGAAGAACGAAAAGAGAGCACAAAAAACTTGTACAGGCCAAAACTTCAAGACGGTGTGTGCGCAGGCTGGACAACACAAGCGTGCGAAGGGTTATTTTGGAAGGGTTTCCCACATCAGGGGAACTTGATCGGCTCTGGTTGCAATGCTTTCTTCACCAGCTCTGACTGCTCCTGCACATGGACCGTCAAGAAGCCGGTGGCTGTGGCGGCCGAAGGCGCCCTGCCCACGTACTTGATGTCCTCAAAAGTGCCCCGCCCGAGGGTCTTCATGGCTGAGTACAGGCGGGGTGAGATGTAGCTGTATGCGCCCATGTTCATAGGCTCCTCTTGGCACCACACGATCTCCGCATCTGTGTAGATAGCGCAAACATGAACAATCATATACAACTAATAAATATACCAAAGACAAAACAATGGGGCAGACTTGGACAGCAACAACTTCTAGCGGCCAGCAGTAGCTACTACAAGTGATCAGCTACGAATCAAGATTCAGGACACACGGTGGCAAGGGTGTCCTCCTAATCTGTCCGGCACCAGCCCAGTGAGGTGTGGTATCATCCACAAGTGCCAGAACTGGCCACGTTCTACAAGCATATTACTAACAAGAAATACAGGTGCAACAAAACCAAAGCTCACAGTGATATAAGCAATGTCACCACATCACAATTTCGTAACTGTGAGGAACTACTGGCTAACATGGCAAATGTATGCATTCACACAAACAATGGATTAAATTATGAGGAGAAGGATTCATACTTGGATATCTTTTTAGCTCTCTCTGGATAAGGTCATATGGGAATGGGCAAAGTTGCTCAACCCTGCAAATAGCAACATCACTGCGCTCGGACTTTTTCCACTCTTCGTCAAGTTCATAATACACCTGCAATATGACGATTTCAAAAGGGAGTTCATACTTGCACTGAACTGGTAATTTGTTTAGCTTGATTTTGTCCTAAAAGGGAATACATACCTTTCCAGAACATAATACAAGGCGGTTGATACCCTCCTCGACTTCCTTGTGATCGTTACGGTCCTTTATCAGTCGCTTGAAACGTGTTCCTTGCTTATCAAATCCTGGGTGCCCTTCAACATCATCAAACTCAGAGAGGTTGGATTTGCACTCCTTATGCCGAAGTAGGTTCTTGGGGGCCGTCACAATCAGCGGTTTCCGAAAATCCCTATGTATCTAGACCCCACAGACAGAGTATGACAATTATTTCATGCTAGTAGCCACATGATGGCATCTGGCAAAACTTCAGAAGAGTGAAAATAAACTAACCTGACGACGCAGCACATGGAAATAGTTTGCAGGGGTTGTCACATTCACAACCTGCCAGTTACACTCCTGTATCTGCTTGCGAAGTGTTGGGTCCATCTCAGGTATGACAAAAGGATTGTCATCACTCATCTGTGGAACAAATGAATAATCTCGGGTAAGCAACAAACATTCAAGAACCAATCATACCACTCATCCACAAATAATAAAAACCAAGCCATCACCATAACAATTCGAGCTATCAAAAGTTGTAAAACAAACCGTATTTTCTTGAATGGTGACAGGATATTTCAAACCGACAAACAACTAAAGCATGCTAGAGAACTATCAAAGAACAAGGATGCAAAACAGGAGACGCTTGACTGGACAGGACTAATTAACTGCATTATACAGAAGAAAAAGAGAGAACAGCTATGTTCTGTGAATTACCTGAAGGAAGCGCTCCAAACGGGAGCTGGAGTGTTCAGGACCTTGGCCATCATAACCATGAGGCAGTAGAACAACAAGGCCAGTTTGACGCAGCCATTTTGCCTCTCCACTACTCAGAAACTGGTCGAACATCACTTGTGCACCATTGGAGAAGTCACCAAACTGAGCTTCCCAGAGTACTAGCGAATTCGGGTTCTCCATGGAGTAGCCCAATTCAAACCCAAGAACAGCGAATTCAGAAAGTGAACTGCAAAAAGCACATTTGTGTCCTCAATCCCAAGAAAAAGCAAATTCCCCTTATTCAAATTGAAACTTGTTACAGGTAAAACAGGAGCTATCTCAAAACTATATATAACTGGAATAATCTAAGTTTGCATATGAAAGGTGACAAGTTAATAAAATTAAGTGGGCGGTTCGAGCAGTAAGTAAAAGTAGAGCTTATCTAAATAATGGATACTTTTATCCATTCATGTCTAAAGACAAGGGAAAGTAGAGCTTATTGTTCTGTTGGTAAGCTGAACAATTATATTCCAAAGAAGAGATGGGCCAAATAACCCTACAGAACCAGATATAGTTTCTCCATTTTTGTCTATGGGTCAGGGAACAGAAATGGTCTTATAAGCGCTTCCAAATTTAACAATTGCAGATAATATTACAGCAGTCAGTAGGATGAGTCTGGATGACACAAATAATAGTTCCATTAGCAGACTTACCTGTTGCTAACAGTAAACAGCTCCTCATTTTGATTCATCACAACATGATCGAGCGGGCAGTATTTCGCCCCAGTTTCCTGGTCATGCACAACCGAATGCCGGTGGCTAAAAGTTCCCCTTTCCACATCCTGTCCACTCAGCCTAACATGGTTGCCTTCAACTATGAGTGCTGCAAATGCAAGGGCTTCGGCAACAGCCCAGTCAATACCTTCACCACTCTCGATCATTGCAGCGCGCTGCTCAAAAATCTTCTTCACTGCTCTGTGGGGCTTGAAGCTTTCAGGCAAAGAAGTAATTGCTTGCCCAACACGTTTCAGTACCTCCGGCTTAACCCTGCAAAGCAGGCATTTCAACGATGATGGATGATATAACTGTTGAAGACATAAACTACAAGCATAACCAACACAAACAATGCTGTTACCCGGTGTTGCGGACACGTGAAATTTGCTCAGGTGACTTAAAGCCAGTCCAGTAAGCCGAGAGCCAATCCCTCTTGTTGGGAACATAATCCTTGCTTTTAGCAAACTCTTCATTCAGGATTCGGTTCACTTTGTCGTGGATCCTCTGAACATCTTCTTTGGTGACTTCACCTGTTTCAAGCAGTTTCTGTTCGTAGAGCTTCAATGAACTGGGATGGTTCTTAATGACCTGCCAAAGAATAATTTTCATCAGAAACAGTGAAACACAGAGTGCTAGAAGCACAAAGCATCAATATCAGCATAAAAGCACAAGTATGATGGAGACAGGAATCGGACAGGAACACAATAGAGAGGGTAATCTGGTGCAGCTAAAAAGGAATGAGCATTTAGCTGTGTACTTTATTGATTAGCAACCTAACTACCTAAGCACAAAACATCAATATCAGCATAAAAGCACAAGCATGATAGACAGGAATTGGACAGGAACACGATAGAGAGGGTAATCAGGTGCGGCTAAAAAGGAATGAGCATTTAGATGAAGCATCAATATCAGCATAAGAGCATTAAGTATGATAGAGACATGAATCAGACAGGAACATGATAGAGAGGTTAATCAGGTGCGGCTAAGAAGGAATGAGCATTGAGGTGTGTACATATTCAGTAGCATGGGGATTACCTGATACATCTTTGGCTGTGTGAAGGATGGCTCGTCAATTTCATTGTGTCCAAATCGACGGTAGCAGATCAGATCGACCACCACATCAGAATGGAAAGTCTGGCGCCACTCAGCTGCAAGTTCGCAGACACGTACAACAGCCTCCAGATCATCACCATTAACGTGGAATATAGGGACATTCACAGCCTTGGCAACATCCGTACAGTACTGGGAAGACCTGCCGGCTCTTGGATCAGTTGTGAAGGCAACTTGATTGTTGACGACAATGTGAATGGTTCCTCCAGTTGTGTAGTTTGGAAGGGCACTTAGATGTAGCGTCTCATACACCACGCCCTGCCCAGCAAAGCTACCATCTCCATGAATAAGAATGCCCATGTTCTTTGTCCTGTCATCATCATTGGAGTAGAACTGCTTTGCCCGCGTCTTGCCAATGACAACAGGGTCGACGGCCTCCAGATGACTGGGATTGGCGACCAACGACAAGTGGATCCTCTTGCCACCACGGGTGGGCCGGTCATAGGAGGTACCCAGATGGTACTTGACATCACCGGTTCCAGTGTAGAGCCCATCCTCGCCTTCGACAGGCCTCGTCCCGCCAGCAAACTCACTGAATATCTGAGACAGGGGCTTGCGGACCACATTGCCCAGCACATTGAGCCTCCCCCTGTGGGGCATGCCAATGACAATGTTCTCGACGCCGAGATCGGCGGACCTGTCGAACATCTCCTTCATGCCAGGGATAAGCGTCTCACCCCCCTCGAGGCCGAACCTCTTGGCGGTGGCCCACTTGGTGGCGAGGAAGTTCTCGAACTGGGTGCTCCAGATGAGCCTGTCGAGCATGACGAGGCGGCGGTCCTTTGGGTACTCCCTGGGCGCGACGGTCTCGATCTTCTCCCTGAGCCAGTTGCACTTGTCCCTGTCGGGGATGTGCATGTACTCGAAGCCGATGGGGCCGCAGTAGGCGCGCTCGAGCTTGTTGAGGATCTCGCGGAGGGTGAGGACGGGCCGGTTCTCGGAGAGGAAGCCGGACATCATCCAGACGCCGAGGAAGAACTCGCGGTCGAGATCGGCCTCGGTGAAGCCGTAGAGCGCGAGGTCGAGGTCCTCGGGCACGGCGCGGTCGTCGAGCCCGAGCGGGTCGAGCGCCGCCTTCATGTGGCCGTTGACCTGGTAGGCGCGCACGAGGAGCAGCAGCTGCATGCTCTCCTGGATGGTCTGGCCGGAGAGGCCCGCGGAGGCGAGGCCGGCCTGGCCGAGGAAGTTGCGGAAGAAGTTGTCCCACGACTCGTCGACCGAGGCCGGGTCCGCCTCCCACGCGCGCTGCAGCTCCTCGAGGTACACGCTGCTGGTGCCGTCGAGGAAGCTGTCGGTTAGCCTGGAGAGCGGGACCGCGCGCGGGGCGGGCGCCGCGGCCCTGCGGCGAAGCGCCGAGGTGTGGAACCCCGCGGATCGGGCGGTGGAGGCGCCCGGGGTGGCGCGGGCGAGCACGGCCCGCCGCGCGGCGTGCCGGGCCACCCCCGTGGCGGCGCGGAACCACGTCATTGCCGTTGTCCTCCTCCCCTCGCGCTCCTCGTTCTGAATCAAATCGGGGGCAGCGGGGTTAGCGAATCGATCGACGGACGGAGCCGGGCGACGGCGGATCGGGGATGAGGTGAGGGGATGGGATGGGGACGAACCTTATGGGGTCAATGGCGGCGGCGAAACCCTCGTCGGAATCGAGGAATGGCGAGTTTGTTTCGCCTTCTCTTCTTTTTTTGGCCTCCTCTCTGGAGATTTTGTCTTGGGAAAGGGTGCAGCCCCGATGGGAATGCGGTGGATGCTGTACGAGGGGGGTGGGGGGATAGAAAGGGACGAACGGAATGGGTTCGGGTCAAAAGCGGTGGTGGATGGGCATGGGCCCACCGCTCTGGTCCGGTCCGGTGGGGTGGGGGGGCAGGGTTCCGGTTCAAAACGTCTCGTGGCTGCGCATTTTTTTTTTCTTTCCAGAAGAAAGCGTGTCATCGCTCACCGACACGGCGCCGCGTGGTCATCTAGAGATGTTTTTTTTTTTTTTTTTTTTGAGGGGGGGCATCTAGAGATGTTGAGGAGTTTAATAATGTCTTCTCTTTGGGATATGTCAACTTATCTTTGAATTATTGAGATGATTGATGAAACTAAAAGGTAAGTTATTAAATCAAACTGCACAGTTATTTATTCGATGAAATGATTTGTAGTACATTCTTTGATTTGGATGGAACGCATCTTTTCAAGGTTTTGATGGTAGTCTGATTTACCTGCTAATGGTTTGGATGGTTCGTTCAGTTTATCATTCGTCCGAGGTAGACAAAACTGACAATGGGTAATAGTCTCTGTTTTTTGTTTGTTCAAAGCAACAATTTGATAACAAACAACGGTGACAACAAACGACAGCTCGGGAACAAATGATGGCTCGGGCGCTCGGCTTGTTTGTTCAAAGCAACGATCACAATAGACAACGGCGCAGCAAAGCGCGCGAAACACTTCTAGTTGAGATGATGTCTTGGCTGGCCATTGGTGATGATGAAAATTAAATAAAAGATACATGACCAAGGGAAGATATCCTACATAAATGTTTTCAAAACACCCATAATTTTTTTCATTATCTCTACTATTAAACGGAAGTTGGTTTGTACGTTCGACTTTACCCCCGCTTCTGCATATCATATCTCACCAAACCTCAGCTAAATCAAAACTTTCCTTATCTTCCTCTACTCATATCCAAATCAAATCAAAATTACGAAGACTTCACCTAAATCCAAACTTTTTTTTCCTTTACCCACCCACAATCAAATCAAACCAAATATTCCAAAACTTCGCCTAAATCAAAACTTTTTCCTTTTCCCCATCCATAGTCAAATCAAATAAAATCTTACCAAAATCCAAAATATGATGGATGTAAGATTTATGTCAGGCACGAATGATATTGAACCACTAGAATATGTATGCTACGTTATATATTCTATGTTGTGGTAATGTCGTAGAATTACCTTCTTGTGTTGTTGTGTATGCTAGGTTATATATTCTATATATTGCAATCATTTTGTTCTCAGCGGTTTTGTTACAATTGCATACATTGACAATGTTGTTGCATGACTGGGTCTAAAATGTTCTAAAGTTTTATTTATTAAAAAAACACAGAACTTTTTGCAATGATGTTTGCATACACAAGAAAAAAATGTTGCATGCAAGTTTTTTCATGTTGCAATGGTGGAACAATTCACATTTTACATCAACGGCAGGGAGAGGTGGAAAACGTCACCCGATAAATTCCTTGCATTCTTTATTTAGACTTGCTCACTCCTTGCTTTAGGTTTTGGATTTTGCTTTGCAAGGTGAGACAAAGGATGAAGAGGGGGAGAGATCAAGGGTTGTCACTTTGTCAAATTCTTAGAGGTTAGAGCATCTCCAACAAGTCCCTTTCCGTACTAATTTATGATTTAGGGAGAGTTGGGCCCAAAAATGTGCTTCAATAAGTTCCGCAAACGCCAAATGTTTTTAGGGGACACCACATAATTAGTCTAATGTGACGCCCCTGCTCGACCGTGCACTAATCATACATGCAAATGCACACGATCAAGCCTAAGGACTCACGGGAAGATATCACAACACAACTCTAGACACAAAATAAAATAATACAAGCTTTATATTACAAGTCAGGGGCCTCGAGGGCTTGAATACATAAGCTCGAGTCATACAAGCATCAGCGGAAGCAAAAGTATCTGAGTACAGACACAAAGTTAAACAAGGGTGCCTTAAGAAGGCTAGCATAACAGCGACACTGATCGAAAAGGCGAAGGCCTCCTGCCTAGGGCCTCTGAACTACTCCTGGTCGTCGGGGATCTCCACGTCGTAGTAGACGCCTCTGGGGGTCTCCTGCTCCTGGGCTCCGTCGTCTGATCGCAGCAATCGGGTATGGGGAAAAGAGATAGCAACACTAGAACAAAACAGGGCATTGGTCCAGGCCAGATCAGAGCAACAGTCCCGGTTCTGTTACGAACCGGGACTAATGCGTGCATCAGTCCCGGTTCGAGCGGCCAGGACGCCAGCCGGGCCTCGGCAGGCACCAGTCCCGGTTCGGCTGGGACCTTTAGTCCCGGTTCCAGCCACCAATTGGGACTAAAGGGCCTCGCTTCTGGCGCAACCCCTTTAGTCCCGGTTGGTGTCTGGAACCGGGACTAAAGGTCATTCTTCAGTCCCGGTTCTAGCCACGAACCGAGACTAAAGAGATGCCTATATATATGCTCTCCCCTGCCCGCTCACTCCTCTGTTTTTTGGCCGGCCGGTGTGGGAGGTGTGTGCTGCTCTGCTCTCACCTCCTATGCACATGAGGTGTTCGATGAAATGCCCGAGTCACACTTAAGCTTTCTCCTCTCCAAGCTCGACCTCCCAGCTCCATTTTTCCCAAGATTTGTCTAGGTTTGGCGGTGCACCAACTACACAAGTGTTCTAAAAGGTTAGCAACTTCATCGTTTCATCTCTCACTGCTAGTTTAGCTCATTTCAAATACTGTAGAAGCAGAGTGGTTTGTCGGTTTTAGTGGAGGAGTGTATGTGGGAGTTCTTTTGATTTAGATGCACAATTTGAGCTGAAATTAACTTCTTAGAGTCTGCACATGTGTAGGGTGCCGTCCCCGTCCCCGTCCTCACCGCCGTCGATCGCCCGCGCCGATCTCGTCGCCGGCACCACCGTGGTGAGCCTCTTGTTCTTATCTTCTTTTTAAAAGAAAAAAATTCTTACTTGTATGATTTAGATAGATACTTGTATAATTTTCTTACTTTTATTATTGTTTGTTATTATATAGTGACATGACTTTGGTATCCGCCCCCGTCGGCCCTCGTCCTGTCTATGATTCGGATGTGGTATATTATCTTTTATTATGATTTGTTTCATTTAGTGTTTATGACAATTATGCCGACTAACGTGACATAGATGTTTTTATCTAGGAGGTATGTGAACCGGAAATTCCAACCGACCCTCTTGCCGAGAGGTTAAATTTAGTTGAAAAAGAAAACAATTACTTGAAGAAAAAATTGAAAAGAATTGAGGAGGAGAAGATGGAATTGGAGTTGCATGTTGCCGATGTCGTCGATGATCACAAGATCAAGATGGATGCAATGCGCTTGAAGATTAGAAAGATTAGAAAATATGCCATTCATAATGAGGCTTGGTATCATTATGCCGTTGGATCAATTGTTACCTTAGTTGCGATTATGATCGCATTTGTTGTTGTTTTTCATAGTTTCAATGTATGTTTTAACTAGATGCTCTAGAGAGCTATATGTTGTTCTATGAGAACTATATATGTATGAACTTTATGTATTTATTTTTTCAGTAATAACATTTGATCACTACTGTACTTTGGTTTTAATGTGATGATGAACTTGTATTAATTTAGTCACTTCTCTATTCATGATGTTCTGTAATGGTTTTTGATACACTTAATTATATAATGCACGCAGATGAACCGGCAATGGATGTACGGTAACCGACGCACCTCCGAGTATCTTGAGGGCCTGCATAAATTTCTCGAAGTTGCTGAGGCAAACAAGCAGAATGGTTTTATGTATTGTCCATGCCTTGTCTGTGAGAATACGAAGGATTACTCTAACTTGAAAACCCTTCACGTCCACCTGCTTGAGAAGGGTTTCATGCCACACTATAATGTTTGGACCAAGCACGGAGAAAGAGGGGTTATGATGGAAGACAACGAAGAAGAAGAGGATGATGACAACGATCCCCCTGAATACGGTGATACTGCAACGGGGGAAGCTGAAGATCAAGAGGAACCAGACGATGTGCCCGATGATGATCTTCGCCGGGTCATTGTTGATGCAAAGAGACAATGCCAAAGTGAAAGGAAGAAGTTGAAGTTCGATCGCATGTTAGAGGATCACAAAAAAGGGTTATACCCAAATTGCAAAGATGACAACACAAAGCTTGGTACCACACTGGAATTGCTGCAATGGAAGGCAGACAATGGTGTATCTGACAACGGATTTGGGAAGCTACTGAAAATAATGAAGAAGAAGCTTCCAAAGGATAACGAATTGCCCGACAGTACGTACGAAGCAAAGAAGGTTCTATGCCCTCTAGGATTGGAGGTGCAGAAGATACATGCATGCCCTAATGATTGCATCCTCTACCGCGGTGAGTACGAGGATTTGAACGCATGCCCGGTATGCGGTGCATTGCGGTATAAGATCAGACGAGATGACCCTGGTGATGTTGAGGGCGAGCGCCCCAGGAAGAGGGTTCCTGCCAAGGTGATGTGGTATGCTCCTATAATACCACGGCTGAAACGTTTGTTCAGAAACAAAGAGCATGCCAAGTTGATGCGATGGCACAAAGAAGACCATAAGAAAGACGGGAAGTTGAGAGCACCCGCTGACGGGTCGCAATGGAGAAAAATCGAGAGAAGGTGGGGGGACTTTGCAGGTGACGCAAGGAACGTATGGTTTGGTTTAAGTGCAGATGGCATTAATCCTTTTGGGGAGCAGAGCAGCAATCATAGCACCTGGCCCGTGACTCTATGTATCTATAACCTTCCTCCTTGGTTGTGCATGAAGCGTAAGTTCATTATGATGCCAGTGCTTATCCAAGGCCCTAAGCAACCCGGCAACGACATTGATGTGTACCTAAGGCCATTAGTTGAAGAACTTTTACAGCTGTGGAATGGAGAAGGTGTACGTGTGTGGGATGAGCACAAACAGGAGGAATTTGACCTACATGCGTTGCTGTTTGTAACCATCAATGATTGGCCTGCTCTTAGTAACCTTTCAGGACAGACAAACAAGGGATACCACGCATGCACGCACTGTTTAGATGATACCGAAAGTATATATTTGGACAAATGCAGGAAGAATGTGTACCTGGGACATCGTCGATTTCTTTCGACCAACCATCTCTTAAGAAAGAAAGGCAAGCATTTCAAAGGTGAGGCAGATAACCGGAAGAAGCCCGCCCTCCGTATTGGTGATGCCATACTTGATATGGTCAAGGATTTACAAGTAATCTATGGAAAGGGTCCTGGCGGACAATCTGTTCCGAATGACGCTGAGGGACGCGCACCCATGTGGAAGAAGAAATCTATATTTTGGGACCTACCCTATTGGAAAGACCTAGAGGTCCGGTCTGCAATCGACGTGATGCATGTGACGAAGAATCTTTGCGTGAACCTGCTAGGCTTCTTGGGCGTGTATGGGAAGACAAAAGATACACCGGAGGCACGGGAGGACCAGCAACGTGTGCACGAAAAAGACGGCATGCATCCAAAGCAGTATGAAGGTCCTGCCAGCTACACTCTTACCAAAGAAGAGAAGGAAATCTTCTTTGAATGCCTGCTCAGTATGAAGGTCTCGTCTGGCTTCTCGTCGAATATAAAGGGAATAATAAATATGGCAGAGAAAAAGTTCCAGAACCTAAAGTCTCATGACTGCCACGTGATTATGACGCAACTGCTTCCGGTTGCATTGAGGGGGCTTCTACCGGAAAACGTTCGATTAGCCATTGTGAAGCTATGTGCATTCCTCAATGCAATCTCTCAGAAGGTAATCGATCCAGATATCCTACCAAGGTTAAAGAATGATTTGGTGCAATGTCTTGTCAGTTTCGAGCTGGTGTTCCCACCATCCTTCTTCAATATCATGACGCACGTCCTAGTTCATCTAGTCGACGAGATTGCCATTCTGGGTCCTGTATTTCTACACAATATGTTCCCCTTTGAGAGGTTCATGGGAGTCTTAAAGAAATATGTTCGTAACCGTGCTAGGCCAGAAGGAAGCATCTCCATGGGCCATCAAATAGAGGAGGTCATTGGGTTTTGTATTGACTTTATTCCTGACCTTAAGCCGATTGGTCTCCCTCAATCGCGGTATGAGGGGAGACTGACTGGAAAAGGCATGCTAGGAGCGGATGCAATAATATGTAGGGACGGGCATTCTTGGGCTCAAGCACACTACACAGTTCTACAGAATTCTACCTTGGTGACCCCGTATGTCAATGAACACAAGAATTTTCTGCGCTCCAAACACCCGGAGCAGTCTAACGACTGGATTACATGTGAACACATCAGGACTTTCGGCAGTTGGTTGCAAACACATCTCATGGGTAACAACATTGTTGGAGATGAGTTGTACTCGTTGGCCAGGGGACCATCTTCGACTGTATTGACTTACCAATTGAAAGATCGTGGATGTCGCCTAGAGGGGGGGTGAATAGGCGCTTTAAAATAATTACGGTTTAGGCTTGAACAAATGCGGAATAAAACTAGCGTTTAATTTGTCAAGCACAAAACCTAAATCGACTAGGCTCACCTATGTGCACCAACAACTTATGCTAAGCAAGATAAACAACTAAGTGATAGCAAGATATATAACTAGAAACAATATGACTATCACAAAGTAAAGTGCATAAGTAAAGGGCTCGGGTAAGAGATAACCGAGGCACGCGGAGACGACGATGTATCCCGAAGTTCACACCCTTGCGGATGCTAATCTCCGTTAGAGCGGTGTGGAGGCACAATGCTCCCCAACAATGCCACTAGGGCCACCGTATTCTCCTCACGCCCTCGCACAATGCAAGGTGCCGTGATTCCACTAAGGGACACTTGAGGGCGGTCACCGAACCCGTACAAATGGCAACCCTTGAGGGCAGTCACCGAACCCGTACACTTTGGCAACCCTTGGGGGCGGTCACCGGTACCCGACAAATTGCTCGAGGCGATCTCCACAACCTAATTGGAGACCCCAACGCTTGTCCGGAGCTTTACACCACAATGATTGAGCTCCGAGGCACCACCAAACCATCTAGGGCGCCAAGGCACCCAAGAGGAACAAGCTCTAGGGTGCTCAAACACCCAAGAGTAATAAGCTTCTCAACTTCTCGCTTCCACGTATCACCGTGGAGAACTCAAACCGATGCAACTAATGCAATGGCAAGAACACACGAAGTGGTCAAGTCCCTCACTCCCAAATCCCACCAAAGCAACAAAAGCTATGGAGGAATATGAGAGGAAGAACAAGGAGAACACCAAGAACTCCAAGATCTAGATCCAAGGGGTTCCCCTCACTTAGAGGAGAAAGTGATTGGTGGAAATGTGGATCTAGATCTCCTCTCTCTTTTCCCTCAAGAAGGAGCAAGAATCATTGGAGGGATTGAGAGTTAGCAAGCTCAAGAAGATCAGCAATGGGGGGCAAAAACGAGCTCTAAGGATAAGAAAACCGTTGGGGAAGAAGACCCCTTTTATAGCCCCCACCAAATCGAACCGTTACCTGTGCTGGACGCACTCAAGCGGTACTACCGCTCCAAGGAGCGGTACTACCAGCCGAAGCCAGTGAGTACAGCAAGCACAGGAGCGCGGTAGTGCCGCACGAAGCGGTACTACCGCACCCACAAGCGGTACTACCGCAAAGGTTCGCAGAACAGCTCAGAAACGAGGTAGTGGAGCGGTACTACCACCGCAAGCGGTACTACCGCCCTACATCCGCTCTACTACCGCTAAGGAGAATAGAGCAACAGAAGCTTGCACACTCTTCGAAACACAAGAGGTAGTAGCAGCGGTAGTGGAGGGCGGAAGTACCGCACTAAGCGGTACTACCGCTCTACTACCGCACTAGTTCCGTTTAACAAATATCGGCAACAGAGACGTGCACAGAAGGAATTTCCCAAGCGGAACTAGCAGCGGTAGTAGAAACCGGAAGTACCGCCCAAGCGGTACTACCGTGCTACTACCGTGCCACTACCGTACAAATAAATTAGGCAACAGAAGAAAATCCCACAAGCGGTACTCGCTGCGGTAGACCACAGCGGTACTACCGTGGTACCGAGCGGTACTACCGCTTGGGTGACAAGAAAACTGCCCAGAGACTGAAACTGCCATAACTTCTGCAAATGAGCTCCGAATTGAGCAAACTCAAGCTTGTTGGATAGATAACGACAAGCACTATCCAACATCGACTGGTTATAATAAGAAGTGGCGGGGGAGATATGCCTAACATATAGAGATGAGAAACCTCTATGAATGAAGAACCGGCATAAATTCCAACATCGAAAACATCATAGAGGATGCAAATATGAACTCCGCTTTCGATGAACTCGATCTTGTCATGAAGATGACCATAAGCTCAAAAACTCACAAAGAGAAACATCAAACAAGAACCAAGAAAGATGATGCAAGGATGCAATGGTTTGAGCTCTCTACGAATGATACGATAAAGCTACTCACTTGAGAGCCCCCCTTGATAGAACGGCTATCGATCCTATAACCCGGTCTCCCAACTACTACCATGAGACCGGTAAAATAGAAAACCTATCAAGGGCAAACCTTTGCCTTGCGCACAGTCCACTTGAGCTAGATGATGACGATCTTGACCTCCTCAAGTTGGACCACCTTTCTTGATTGCGCCGGCTCGATGAAGACTAGTTGATTGCTCCCCCATACTCCACTATGGGTGAGCCGCTCTTCGGCACATCTTCACAAGTCCATTGTCACGACAATGGACGGCAAGCTTCAAGCAGTGATCTCTTCGTGATGCTCCACTTGAACTTGCACACCGCAATCTTGATGACGATCACCACTTGATGTCATCCTCCATGGGTTGAATGAGATCTTCCTCTTGACGCAAGCCCATGGAAACATACCTAACCCCACATAGAACTCTCGCATAGAACATGGGTTAGTACACAAAGCGTAATGGACAATGCTTACCATACCGTGAGATCACTTGATCCCACTCGGTACATCTTCTACGCTAGGAGCGGATTCAATAATATGTAGGGACGGGTATTCTTGGGCTCAAGCACACTACACAGTTCTACAGAAAAGATAAGGAAGCGAATACATCATACGATGAGCCAAAGCGCCACATAGTTCTTTCAGGGAAAAGAGACATCGTGGGAGTGGAGGGCAAGACAGACATGTCTGAAGATTATGAAAAGTTTCATGAAATTCCTCCCTTCAAAGTGAAGGCTGACCCAAGCACCTTGTTAAACGATGAAGATTATCCATGGTTACGTCGCAATAAGCAAGGGACACACGCGAAGAAAAAGTGAAGACTTTCTCTCCACAACTATTCTGATGATGACTTTGATCTAGAATATCACTGCAGTTACATGTCAAGAAATGAAATGCCTTTTGTAACATATGAGTTTTCGTCCGAAACCGTGATACTTCGAAAGAGATTGTCCATTTTGTACACGAAGTGCATCCAGTTTTTGCCGTAACCCTCTCAACTTTTTAGCACATGCTATGTGGGTAAAATGATGATACCATGCCAACTTTCAACCTTTTCAGAGTTCATTTGTAGTGCTTTTCAATTTCAGGGTCATTTAGCTCAAAAAAAAAGATTAAATGCATGAAAAATAGCAAATGAAGTCAGAAAGGGTTGAAAATTGATGATGTGGCTTTGAATGGTGCATATTGAACGCACAAAAAGTCTGGAGTTCAAATAAGTTTAAAAAATATGAAATGCCTTCGTAACACATGAGTTTTCGTCCGAAACCCTGATACTTCGAAAGAGATTGTCCAGTTTGTACACGAAGTGCATCCAGTTTTTCCCGTAACCCTCTCAACTTTTTAGCACATGCTATGTGGGTGAAATGATGATACCATGCCAAGTATTTTTTGTTCAAAACTTTAATAGCAAAAAGAATTTTCATAAAGTATTTTTTGTTAGAAACTTTAATAGCAAACTAAAATAACAAAATCTGTTTTTGATTAAAACACCCATTTAAAATAACCTAAAATTACCAAATTGAATATAATGATAAAACACACTAATATTAAACAGCAGGAAAAAGAATCACTCAAAAATCTATTTTTAAAGTAAAGTTATTCACAAACTAGTGATTCACACAAATTTCAAAGAATTCAAATTTAAACTATTCAAATTTGAAAACTACTGGCACTAACAGAAAGTTTATAATTTTTGTGACCTAAAGCAAAAAGAATCACTCAAAAACTCTAAGTATTTAGCTGTAAGTAGAAACAAAAGAAAATAAATAAAGCAAAAAACAAAACAAAAATACTGGAAAAGACCTTTAGTCCCGGTTGCTACCACAAACCGGGACTAAAAAGTAAAAAAATTTAAAAAAATGCCACCTACTGGGCCACCACGGCCTGCATACGACTAGAAACCCAATCCGCTAGTTGGGCCAGGATGCAGGCCCGCAGCAGGCCCAGAAGGCCCACAGGAGAGAGAGTGCGTTTAGGCCCGTAGGCCTGAATAAGTGAGGAGCTCGAGAGGGCTGGCGCAGCCGCGCTTATAAACCACTCTCGACGCCTCTCAGCTAGCGAGGTGGGACTAAACATCCACCCGCCCGACGCCGTGCGAGCCGCAGCCCTTTAGTCCCGGTTGGTGGCACCAACCGGGACTAAAGGCCCCCCTTTAGTCCCGGTCCGAGCCACCAACCGGGACTAAAGGGCTCTGCTTCCCGCCCTTTGCGCTGCTGAAAATGACCTTTAGTCCCGGTTGGTGGCTGCAACCGGGACTAAAGGGGGGCCTTTAGTCCCAGTTGGAGGGGGGCCTTTAGTCCCGGTTGGAGCCACCAACCGGGACTAAAGGTCTTTGTATATAATCGCGCACTTAGAAAATTTTCAAACACAATTCACTTCGATCCTCCTCTCCCCCGACGGCGCCGACGACCACCTCGACGCCGCCAGGCTGCCGGACCTCGCCGTCGACGCCCTGCCCTGCCCCGACGCCGCCGCGCCCCTGCCCTGCCCCCGACGCCGCCGCGCCCCTGCCCTTCCCCGACGCCGCCGCGCCCTTGCCCTGCCCCCGACGCCGCCGCTCCACAGCTAGCCGGCCGGCCAGGTACTCCCTCCTCCCTCCCACCCCTCTCCTCCCTCCTTCCTCCTTGTATGTATAAAGTTGCCCCTGTTCAGAGAGTTGCAAGATTTCATAGAGTTTGTTGAAATGTGTTTGCCATGTCCACAAGGCGTTTGTTGAAATGCTAGGGCTAGCTAGGGAACTTTGTTGTATGTGAAACTTGGCAGGATGATGTCTCCTTGGATGTTAGAGATGATGGTCAAGTTGGTTTGATAAAAGGAAAAACTTGTTAGTGCAAGTTTTATTAGAATTTAGTTCTGGACAGAAACTATAGGGAATTTTTTGGTGGACTCGCAAGATGAAATTGGGGCTGCCCTTCTGGACTTAAGGGTTTAGTTGGAAGGACTATAAGATGCAAAAAATTCAGAATTATTTGAGCAAGGAAAAATAGGGTTGTAGTTCAATGCCAAGATTGGACCAAAATTGAAAAATGGAAGTTGTGCTCAAAATTTTCAAATGACCAAAGTGGCTTTTTGCATAAAAATGATCTATAGGCATGAGAGGACTTCTCAAAAAAATTGTGGCATTTGAAAAGAATTATTTGAAATTGTTCTAGTGCAACAGGGTCATTCTAGAGTTTGAAAATACTAATAAAAGAATTTTTTTGAGGCCAAATCATTATGAAAATAATCACTACTGATGTTTATAATATAATTAAAAGGATTGGGAGAAAATTTTAAAACCCACATTAAAAGGATTGGTGACAAATATACTTGGTCAATATTTTGTCTTTAGAGTTGATTTAGAGTTCATTTTGATGTTCATTGTGATGTATGAAAACTTGGTCAATATTTTGTCTTTAGAGTTTATTTAGAGTTCATTTTGATGTATGAAAACTTGGTCAATATTTTGTATTGTGGATGCCATGCCATGCTATTTTTCTCTAAGTTTGAAACTTGCTTTCAAATTGGTATCTAGCTAGCTACAATTTTTTTATCAGGTTGTGGTGTTACATTCATGTCATGCCATTTGTTGCCATGCTAATTTTCACTCTCGGTGGAATTACAGGTTGTGGTATTGCATCTCCGTGGAGTTGGTCACTTATCGTCCCTCTGCTGTTCAACAAAAGGTGTCCATTTGTTGTATATATGTTGAGTTTTGTTCATAGGATGATGGTTGGTTCATTTGTTGAGTTGTGTATTCATCTTGTGTATAAATGTTGTATTCATCTTGTGTATAAAGCTTGTATTCATCTTGTCGTTAAAACATGAGAGAGGGGGTTGTTAAAACATAACCCCGATAACTTTGATTTTCTCTCGAATGTGAAGCAAGTCTTTTTTTGCCATGTCAAGTGTTGTATTTGCAGAAACTATGGACAGAGACTTAGAAAAAGAAGAGTTGTTGGGGGATATAATCCTTCAAGGAGGTGATATCACCATGTCGTTTCTCAACGACACCGATGGTGACGAAGGAGATCATGACGGCTCCGGTGATCCAATGGAGGAGGAAGGAGATCATGACGGCTCCGGTGACCGAATGGAGGAGGAAGGAGATCATGACGGCTCCGGTGACCGAACGGAGGAGGGAGCCTTAACTGTTGCAAAGTCCGGCGAGGTATATATACATATATTAATTAAGCCTCTGCTGACTTGATGCATTGATTGTTTTGTATGTACATATATTAACGCTTCTTTCTTCTTTTAATTAGCCCTCCGGATCGAGCCAAACTTCCGTAAGGAGACGAGGCCCGAAGAAAAGGTTGCGCCAGGATGAAAGGTTCACGATCGAAGAAGTTGGTCGAGATGGCCAACCGATTGCTCCCAAGCGGAGCAGGGACACATTTATACATCAGTGCGGAGTGGTTGTTAGGGACATCGTCCCGATCAGCATCCAAGAATGGAATAAGAAGAAGGACCCTGAAGTTTCTTATGTCCAGGATAGACAGAAAGATGATCTTTGGACCTTGCTGATGACAAATTTCAGCCTACCACCAGAGGTGGATCCGAATAAGGTCAAGGCGTTTGCTCTTAAGAAGATGGCAGAACTATTCAAGAACTGGAAGAAAGATTTGAACAAAAAGTTTATCGAGAAAGACAAGACTCCAGAATTCACCGGTGCATATGAGAAGATAAAAGATCACTGGCCCGCATTTGTGGCCTACAAGAAATCGGACAAGGGAAAGCAAAGGTCAGCGACAGATAAGCTAAATGCTGCAAAGAAGAAGTATCACCATGTTACGGGGTCAGGTGGCTACAGCAAAGCCCGACCTACGTGGGACAAAGCTGAGCAAGACCTGCTTGCTAAAGGGGTCCAACCAGCGACATTGCACTGGCCAGATCGGTCAAGGACTTGGTTCTTCGGGGTTGGGGGAACTTTGGACCCAGACACAGGGGAGTGTGTTTGGACGAAAGCTCAACTTGCAATACCCGTCAAGAAGCTTGAGGAAGCAATCCAGGCAGCGCAGGAAGGGAGGTTACATCCCGACAGAGAGAATGACGAGCTGACACAGGCCCTTGGGAATCCTGAACACCCTGGATGAACACGAGGCACATCAGGCTCCGTTCCGTGGGTGTATGGGTTTCCCGACAGTGCTAGTTATAGAAGCCGAGAGAGAAAGAAGAAAGCGGAAGCAAGCGAAATGCAGAAGATCAATGCAAGATTAGCGAAACTAGAGGAACTTGAGAGCCAGCGAGCTACCGGCCAACCATCTCAGCGAGCCCCAGAAGCTACCCCACCATCTCAGCGGAGAAGCAGCGTGGCTTCCACGGAGCTCCTTTAGCCTGATATCACGGCTCCTCGCTACCCCGTGGATAGTATCACGCAGGCTGAATATTGTGTGCTAATGGCGAAATGCCAGAACCTGACCTTGAAGGCGGCGGTCGGCTCTATTTTACCTCCTCGAACTGAGGGAACTTTCCATTGCCGTCCGATTCCACATGGCTATGCTATTGTCACGGTGGATGAGATAATGGCGGGATTTGAGGGGCTGGAGCTTGACTACCCTACAGGTGAAGGGGATGATCTTCTGGAAAATGCCTTAAGGAGTACCTGCCTATGGAGAAAAGAGTACATCAAGCTTCCAAACTGGACGCCGCCTCAGCAGACGCAGCCGGATCACTCCTCCTCACAGTCCAGTTGTGCTATCTCCGCTGCCTGAGTCGTCTCCGGCGCGTCATCCGTCTCCGCCGCCTCAGCGGACTCTAACGGGGGAGGCCCCTCAGCAGAATCCTCCTCCGCCTCAGTTATCTCTGACGCGTCAGCCGTCTCCACCGCCGTAGCTGTCTCCGGCGCGTCAGCGGTCTCCGCCGCCTCAGCGGGCTCCGGTGCGTCAGCAACAGCGGAAGAGAGCCGCCGCCGCTCCGGCGGCTAGCAGTACAAAAGGCGGCAAGAAATTCAAATATGGTCCAAGCCTCAGGGTTCCTCCAAAGTTACCATATGAGAGGACTGACGAGGAAAACAAGGACATCAGTGCTACCGAAGTGCAGGCCCATTTTGAACGGAAACGTCCACCTCCGAAGGAAACAATAGATCCGGTGAAAGCGAAGCGCACTCTGGATGCCCTTAAGCGACCACCACCGCCTCCGCCGCAATCCAACTATGACCGCTGTATTGAAAAGACATATGATGAAGCGCGGCGGTCGGGAAGTACTGCCAGTGCTTCAAGACGAAGAAGTGGGAAAACAATTCCCCAGCTCGGCGAACAGGAGAAGCAATCGTGCCCCCGCTCAAGGTGTCTAGCGATATCGCTAATCATCCGGGGCTACTGCCCGGTACCACTCTTGGTGATTACGTGGGCGATGATGTACAGTTTGAAACGGCTGAGGTAGTAAAGATCTTTAGATACGAGCACGGGAAGCCTCTCGTCAAACCTGATCATCCTCCTCTAACAACGATGATGCGAAGATTGCATGAGTGGTACTTGGAAAGCTGCAGGAAGAATGGGTCCGATAGTTTGATGGTGAGAATTAAAGATGAGCACGACCTCATTGGAGTCGACCTGATGCCTGTTGAATTTGTGGAGTTATTTTAGTTATTCAATCAAGAGGCCCTCGACAAACAAATCATGACTTGCTACTGTCTGTAAGTATTACTTCTGTAATTAAGTCTCTAGCTCAGCTCGTTCATTGCATGTATATATAATTATCCTCACTATATTATGCAGATTGAAGATCGTCGAATGCCCAAAAAGACAAATCGATGACATTGGGTTCATTAGCCCAAATACCGTAAATGAATGGACGATACAAAACAATGTTAAAGAAACCGAGGAAAACTTGCTAAAAGCGTTCCTTCGACATCAAAACAAAAGGGAAATACTCTTTCCTTACAACTTCAAGTGAGTGTTACTGTTTTCTGCATATTCGGTTTCGCTTACTCAAGGTTAAGTACTGTAATTGATGAGTTATGCGTGCCCAGGTTCCACTATATTCTGCTATCCATTAAGCTTGACGGGGGAGTAGTAACTGTCTTAGACTCGAGACGTAAAGATCCCAAGGATTATGCGGACATGACTGCAATGCTCCAGAAGTAAGTTCAATCAATACCGGGACCATATCGGCAACTTTCGTTCATTTCCTGATATCAAGTAATCATTTTCTTTGCCTGGCAGGGTTTGGAAACAGTTCACCGGACAGGTTCCGGGTCTGAAGAACAAGCTGCGATTTACACACCCCAAAGTAAGTAGTACTAGCTAGTTCCGCGCATCTCTCATTGATTCTAGTTTCATCAATACCATTATCGTGCTTGATTATCAGTTTGATTGAACTCTATTCTCGTAAAGTTCTTGTGGCAGGAACCCGGGAATAATTTATGTGGATACTACGTTTGCGAGTACATTCGCCACAGGACCTCTGAGCGGGGCAGATCTGAAGAACAATTTGAAGTATGTAAACAATATTCACAATTTTATTTTATTACCATCAATTGTGTTGAGTTTCATTCATATATATGTATTGACCCCCTTCTTTAAATTAGATCTGGCAGATGCGGGATGAACTCCTACCACATGATCGCATACGAGCAATTCAAGAGGAATTGGCGGGATTCTTTCTTGACCATGTCATACATGAAAAGGGAGAATACCATACGGAAATTCAATGGGAGTTTGGCGCTTGATGATGTCAGGGATGTTATATTGTATATATGTAGTAGCGTCGGATAGATATACGAAAACTTGTTGTTCGACCAAGCACGGAGAAAGAGAGGTCACTTCTCTCTGTATATGTTCATGACGATCTTGTGTAATTAATGGTTTCCTTCATTTGCTTACTAGCTAGCGTCGAGTTCTCTCTATATGTAGTAGCTAGCGTCGACCAAGCACGGAGAAAGAGAGGTCACTTCTCTCTATTAGCTAGCTAACACCATATGAAACCCCTAAACCTTCCAAAACCCCTAACCCCCCCCCCTTTCAAAAAAAAACAAAAACCCCAGCGCCTGCGAGCTGCTAACGCGTGGCTGCCTTTTGGTCCCGGTTGGTGTTACGAACCGGGACTAAAGGTCCTCCTGCCTGAGTGCTGCGCAGCGGCCACGTGGAGACCCTTTAGTCCCGGTTGGTGTTACCAACCGGGATTAAAGGTCCTCCTGCCTGGGCGCCCCACAGCGGCCACGTGGAGCACCTTTGGTCCCGGTTCGTAGGCCAACCGGGACTAAAGGTTTTAGGCATTAGTCCCGATCGTTTTGTCCCGGTTCCAGAACCGGGACTAAAGGCCCTCTGGAACCGGGACTAAAGGCCCTTTTTCTACTAGTGCAAAGCAACCGTGAGTACTCATCCAAAGTACTCGCAAGACTGACATCAGAACTATACTAAGTATGCATCGGTATCAAAGGAATGGGGCTATATCTTTGAACTAAATTGCAGAAATGCCAGAACAAAGGGGGGAAGACCTTGCCTATCGAAGACTAGCATCTTGAAGCAATTCTTGCAGCATCAGAAGAGAGTAGAACATGGCAACATATAATAGCAGTTATATTATAGTAATGCCCTGAGATCCTTTCTCGACTCCCTACGAGAAAGTGATCCCGAGAGCGGTAGTAACAGTTTATCATTGTATCAGTATCCATTTGTAGTTGTAGCAGATCAGGATACAACTCCGAGCGTCCTGTTACCGTGGACACGGCTATTCGAATAGATCACTTCCCTGCAGGGGTGCACTACTGTTACCCAACACGCTCGATTAACTCTGGCCGGACACACGACGTAGTCCTACCTAGAGCTCAACAGAGAGGTCCCCGCCGGTCTACATCCTAAGTGCTCAGGGTTCTTGGGCCCATCCCCCCTTGCACTCCGGGTCGTTGCGCACATGGTTAGATCCAGGCACCACCTCTGTCATGGATGGCGCCGATCCTGCCGTGCCGCGATGCTGAACTGGACGTCTGACAAAGCTTTCGGCTGATACATACGACATAGAGGGCCCCATTAAACCATTATCCCACGTGGTGGTAGTGCGTATAGGCCAGTGGCCAACTCAGATCAAATACCCAATCCGTTAAGTGTGTTTAGTAGCTCGCAGAGACGAACAGGGATCCTTGTCGCTCTGACTAGTCATATCGCGGACCACGACCAGGGACCAGGCCCACCTCTCACCTAGGTAGTCTACGTCTGCCCTGTCGCTCCGACTATAGTGCAAGTACCGCGTCGACTGTCGGGACAAGTCCCGAGCTACCACCGCATACTGGGTGGTACCGCTAACAGCCAGCCACCACAGGACTCTCTCGCGGGTACCCTTGGGTTCAACCCGTCTTGTTTCATTACCTCGCGGGCACTCTTGGAGCCGGCCCGACTTTAACAATTTAAAGTATTGCAGTAATGCAAACAGTTCCGTGATCATCACCCATAATGATCACAGCCCGATAACAAGCATGGCAAACGGACAAGGGTGAAGGGCCACCGATGAATCAGTGGTGTAACTAACTAAGCATTAGGGGACAGCCGGTAGAGTATCAATAGCAGACAACAAAATCAGGCTATGCATCAGAATAGGAACTATCGGAATAACAACAGAAGCAATACTAATGCAAGCACAAGAGAGAAGGAGTGGGCGATATCTGGATGATCAAGGGGGTTTTGCTTGCCTGGAAGCTCTGCTGAAAGGGAAGAAGGGTCGTCGGTGACGTAGTCGATCACAGTGGCATCATCGGTCTCGGGGTCTACCGGAGAGAAGAGGGGGAAGAAACAGTAAATATAAAGCACACAGATGCACGACATGACAACACGCAGAGCTAGGGGTGACCTATCGCAGTACTACACGTTACCGGCGAAGGGGGAAAACATCCGGGAATGTTTTCCCAGCGTTTGGTATATCGGACAGATGAAACAGAGGGGGACGGTTCCATGTTCGCTATGATAGAGGCACGTGACAGATGAACGGAGTGCATATTTGGAATCGTCATATTTTTCTGATCGTTTTTCATATATAAATTATTTTAATCCGAGTTACAGATTATTTTATATTAATTTTCAAAGTTTTAATCATTTTCTGAATTTATTACTATTTAAATTAATTCAAAAAATATATTTACTGCGTTAGCCTGACATCATCATGACGTCAGCAGTCAACAGGGCTGTTGACTGGTCAAACAGGGCAGTGGGGCCCATCTGTCATTGTCACATTAAACTAACAAACATTTTAATTAGTTTAATTAGGCAATTAGGTTAATTAAGCAAATTAATTAAGTTAATTTATTGATTGATTGATTGATTGATTTATTTATTTATTTTTAATTCTATTTTTCTTTTTCATTTTTTTTGATCAGGGGGCCGGGCCCCACCTGGCAGTGGCCTAGCCAGCCACTGGAGGCGGTCAACGCTGCGCGCGCGCGCACCCGCAGAGGGGCGGCCGTGGCCAGCGGCAGGCGCGGGGATCGGTGAGGCGGCGGCGGGCTCGGATGGGAGCGAAGGGGCCACGGCCAGGAGTGGCCGGCGTCGGGCTGGGCGGCAGCAGGCGGAGCAGCAGGCATCGGCCGCAGGGGCGGGCAGCAGGCGGCGAGCGGCAGCGGTACAGCAGCGGCGGCGGGAGCGCGGCAGCGGGCGCACACGGGCGGGCGGCGACGGCGACGGAAGGAGGCCACGGGCGGCGCGGCTGCGGCGGGACGGCGATGGCGACCGCACGGAAGAGGAGGCAGGGGAAGACGGCGGGGGAAAGCTCACGGCCGTCGTGAGGAGGGGGCGGCGAGGCTCGGTGATGGCCGATGGGGAGGAGGTCGGGGACGCGACGAGGCGAGGACGAGGCGGCGACGGCGACGGGGGCGGCGACGGGGAGGCGGCGTTGGGCGCGGGAGAGAGGCGAGAGGAGGGGATTAGGGTTAGGGGATCGGGTGGAGGAGGGGCCTTATAGGCCAGGCCGAGCGGGGGTGGGCCGGCTGGGCCAGCCACTGTGGCCTAAGGCCCAGTCTGGTCTAGTTCTTTTCTATTTTCTATTTTCTGTATTAGGTTTAGCTACTGTTTTCTAATTGTTTAATGCACTTAGTTATTTTTGTTACATGTGAGACTTGTCACATAAATGCTTGGTAAAGCAATGATGATACACACATAGTTTGGAAATATTTTGAGTAGTTTAACCTTTTGTTTAAATTGAAAAGGGTTCAAATAAATGCGGTTGGCACTGTTTCAAATGGGTTAGGGGCATTTTAATAATTCAAATAATGTTGGTTTCAATTTTATAATTGCCTATGGATTATTTGCAAAATTATGAACATTTTAGTTTCTGGATTTGAATAACTTTTACTTTCACTTTATATTTGAATTACAATTTGAATTGGAATTTGAAATGAGATATGATTTAAATGATGATCAAGCACTGTTAATCATGATGACTTGGCATTATCAAAAGGGTGATCACTGTAGCTTAATACATGGGGTGTTACATCTAACTTCACCACCATCTACGGGAGATGACCCTTCCCGTAATAGTGCCACGTCCGCCACTTTCGTTGACCACCCCGCCACCATCGTCGACCCGTCACTGACCATCGCCGCTGGGCCGTCCGCCACCACCACTAGAGACCACTTTTAGGATAAGTTTATAAGGAACTTGTTGGAGATGCTCACCTGCAAACCTTTCCTACATTATATGAACACCCCGTAAAACCACTTTTAAGGAGGGTTTTTTTTATCGGACTTATTGGAGATGCTCTTAATGACATCACCTTTGCTATTCTAACGTTTTTCGTTTTGACATGTTTGCTATTCAAACGTTGACTTGGCTGGCTCCACTTTCTTATGTGGATGAAGGGTGGACAAAGGGTTATCCGTCCCTTGCACAATTCCTGAGCTGTCCTTTTTTTTTTTTTTTTGAGCCGTCCATTCTTGATTGACCAAACAAATTCATTAGCCTGCCGACTTTGTTTAACAAGTGTGCAGTTGATTTGACTGAAATCTATTCCGACGTTTCAGAGGATGATACTGAAATCTACAAAATGTCCCCTCACACAAATAAAAATGACAGAAGAAATGTGCATCATATACCCATTGCATCTCTGAAAGGACGCATCCAAACAACTGAAACAATCGACACTCGACAGCCGTCACAGCCCTACCACCTGATTCACCGGCCATCGTGCATCCATGTCGAAGAACAGTATAACAGACGAATGTAAAACCAGACTCTTCTCATGTACTCCCTCTGATCGTAATCTGCCCACGCGCTACAGCTAAATTGGGATCCAAAAGCTAGCATATACAGAAATCAACAGCGCCTGTCTGAGGCCGCAAGTGACGGTCTCATGTCTGCTAGTACTGAAACTTCGGCCAATGGGAATGCACAGTTAGCGACGCAACGATCGACGACGACGCTCTTTCTCGAAGCATCCGAAACGAGTGGGCTCACATCTGGTGTTCTATCATCCCTGGCCCTGCGCAAGGCACTTGTACCTCACTGTTTACAGTCTTCAGCTTACAGTGTATATACAGTCTTCAATTCACCAGGACAGAAGAGTTGCTAGTGTCTCAGTCAGACCTTGGACCAACGCCTCATCATCCTGGACGGTTATGGCCGATGCCAAGAAGATCCTGAGGAAGACATTTAGAACTGGAGCGATTAAACATCCGCATATAGCTTTACTTCTCAACTGAACGCAATATATATGGACAGTAGTGCCAAACATTAACGCACAACTCAGAAAAAGAAATTCTGAATGCATTACGCACATGATTAAAACCTGCATCTCAGAACTGCGGTTACTACAGATAGTAGTGATTCTCTAGTATGAAACCAGTCAGAAATCATATCAAACACTCGGAGGATCAAAAATCTTAACCATCATGCTAGTAAGCACCGAGGCAGCACATGGTCCTTTCTGAAAGATTTCTTGTTTATATCGTTCTGCAGTAATCTTGGGCCAGTACAGATCACACAGTGTTCTGTGGCCTGGCCAGACCCCCCAAATTAACATGGCATGGTATCGCATATTCGTATTGGTATCTGGTTCGGAACTACTGAACTACTTAATGTGTGCATATCTTTAAATTCATCGTTTCTTCATCAAACAAGACTGCCATATAAGTACCAATGTAACATTCTTTCTACTGGGAAGTACGAACTAGATCATTTGCTTACTCAGGAAGGTTTTACACCTAGCAGAATTTGTACTCCACAAAACTACAGGCAGAGCAAAAAAGGAGGCCAAAGGTGACAAAACAGAGGATGTACTCTTCCTTACCTGACAAGCTTTGTTCTTATCTTAAAATACGTGCATATCTTGAAATGCATCATCTCTTTATCAAAAAAAAAAAAGATAACAATATACAGTACAAATGTACCATTCTTTCCCTTGGGAAGACCCTAACTGAATAATTTGCTGACTAATGTAGTTTTCGAACTTCAGTATCAATTCATCACAAAGTAGTAACTGCAAGGGAACTTAAGTAGAAAAAAAAAAGAACTCGGAGAACATGTTGTAATAGATCTTTTTTGGTTCATAAAAATAAGGCAAAACAAGAGACCATTATCTAAATCTAAATGAGATAAAGGTGGAAACCAAAGGGTGTATTCTTCTTTACCTGACAAGCTTTGTTCTTAGCTCTGGTTTCAGCTGTGCTGGGGATATCATGGTTTGGCTTGTTGAATCTCTTTTCTCGCCGATCACATGAACCCCAACCATCTGAGAACCTGCCACTTCTTCATACACAGAAGAAAAAGAAAAAAACAAGTCAATAGCAACAAGGACCGGAGGATCTGCAAAAACAGAATGAGTTGCAAATGCATACAAAATGACATACTGCATAGACGCTCTCACAAGAAATTCAGCACGGTTGACATTGTGACTGTCATCAAATTCAATAGAGTGGTCCTTGATTTCAAATGAGATATTGTAGAAGCACGATATTTTTCTCCACCCTGAGATGGGTTAGAGAAGTTAGACGATGAAGATTAACTCTATAATCAGAACTCACAGTCAGACAGCAGTGTAAAAGCACGGACCTGACTTCTTTATGTATGGGTTCCCACTGATCACGGTGTAGTCGCTTTTATCTAGAATCTGAAACCAAAATGTTGGGAGAGAAGTGTAAACCATAGACTCCGGGCTTTCCATCGCAAGTAAAAAAGGCGAAGAAACTACACTAGCATGTAATGCAAGCATGTAAAAGAGAAACACGCGCCCCTATGTAATGTAGTATTACTTGAATAATTTCTGTCACCAGTAATATAATTTGTATCTCAAATATTGCAGAGTAATGATATGATCAAGCTCTCTCGATTAATGTGCAGCTCCAAACGCCAAGAGTAAACCATAGATCTGAGCTTTCCATCGCAAGTACAAAATGGGGGAAGACACTAGACTAGCATGTAATGGAAGGAACGCCGCAACGATCCAACGACAACTGCACAGAAGATAAACATGTTTGTTTCCCCAATGTAATAATTAGTCGAAATAATTTTCGATCAAGTAGCAGTCTATAATTTGCATCTAAAAAATGGGAGAGGAGTGACCCGATCAAGCTTTCTCGGCGAAATTGCAATCCGTAACGAGAAGGTTCGTCGCAACAGAAAACCTCTAACGAGACGAGAGTGGTGTTCCCATGAAGCAGGCAGGGCAGGCAGAGAGAAGTATGAAGTATCTAGGGACGGAACGGGAGATGAGAGGGATCGTACCGAGACGGCTACCTCCTGGTACTTCCTGAAGCTGGCGACGGACGCGGCGGCGGAGGGGAAGAGGCCGTGCGCGGCGGCGGCGGCGCCGGGGCTCCCCGCCGCGCCGGGCTCCGTCACCCAGGGCAGCTCGGGGTGCGGGCTCTGGACGAGCATCAGCCTCCTGGAGGCGTCGGGCGTCATGTAGGGCGGGGGAGACGAGGGCGACGGCGGGGGCGGGGGAGGCGTGGCGCGGCCGCGGCCGTGGGAGGTGACGCGCGGGAGCTTGAAGGGGCGGGCGGGCTGCAGCACCTCGCCGCGGTGGGGGTCGTCGTCGGGGGTGGGCCACAGGGAGACGGCGGGGGAGGGCGGCAGCCTGGGCAGCGCCCGGCGCGAGGCCTCGGCGACGGCCGTGTCGACGGAGGCCCAGAGCGCCGCGTCGTCGAGGTCCTGGTCGTCCATGGCGGTGGAGGAATGCGGGAGACGGAATGGAATTGGGGATTGCCATCTCGTCTCGCTCGCAGCAACTCAATTCGAAATTCCAGAAGGGGAAACGGGTCGCTGGCTGGGCTTTTGTCCTCCGGCGCAGCCCAGAGCGTGGCCCATGCAACCTATTCAGCCCAAGCAAAAAAAGGAAAAAAAAAAGCAATACACAATACCAGCTTCCCCAGTATCAGAGACTGCCTCATAAGAAAATCTAGACAAAAATTCAGACCACACAAAAATCCCACCCAGTGAACCGAACAATCGGTAATTCGTACATGTACACGGCAAAAAAAATAAACAAAAAGCAACAATTCCATTCACCCAGTGCACTGACCTACACTAAGCAAGCACACTGCTGTACAGAAGTAGCAGAAGCATATGTACACAGGAAGGCTCTACATATCTACCATCTAGCTAGTTGCAAGCTGAAGCAGCTGGAGAATCATCATCATCATCATTCACCACTGAGGCTGAGAGAGCCAGTCCTGAATGGCGAACCGCAGGGCGTGGTTGGGGGTGAGGTCGAGGTGCTTCAGCTTCAGGTCGGTCACGGCCCGTCCATCCTCAATCCACTCGCGGATGGCGCGTCCCTCGTACGTCACCCCGTCCGCGGCCACCTGAGGATCATCCATGGTTTGCTTGAGAATTGGGCACAGGAAGAAGGATGGTACTGGCCGCCCCCTGATCAAATGCAGCTGCTCCAGTTCTCGTAGTGTTTCCTGAGTCAGCTCCGGTCTGTCTCCGCTGCACTCGAGTCCGAACTCCGCTAGCCTTCTGGCCGCCTCCAGTGGCCACTCCCCAGCCGTTGGATCCAAGATCGACGACAGCTTTCCGCAGTACAGAGCGCGCCTTACATCGGTAGCAAGGGTTGTACCGGGCCGTTTCCCAGTTAGTAGCTGCAGTATCACGGTGCCGACGGACTTCATATCAGACTTGTGTGCCAGCAGTCCAGAATCAAATGTGGGATGATCCTTCGAGTCTTCCTCTGTCAATGTACCGAAATCGGCTATCTTGCAGTGGAAGTCGGTATCCAGAAGGATGTTCTCAAGATTCAGGCCACCGTGAACCATTATCTGTGGTTTACATGAATGCAAGAACAGCAGAGCACTTGAGATCTCCGCCACAATGCGTGCACGGATTTTCCATGGCAACGGCGGGGTACTGTTGAGTTCGCCGAAGAGATGGTCATGAAGGCTCCCATTTTTCGGATACTCATAGGCAAGACAGAGTGCCTCTGGGCATACCGCAACAAGTGTCACTAGATGAGGGTGCCTCACTTTGTTTAGGATGTACACCTGCCATACAGAAAAGGAACAAATGCCTTCAGCCAAATAATAGTTACTCAGTGCTACACAAACCTAGTTTATTACAACCATTCAAGAAAATCTGAAACTAAAGACAGCCTTAAAAGGAATTTACTTATTATATTAGCTATCACAAGCATAAAATATATATGTGACAAACAAGCATGTAATGTAGCCATATACTAAGAAGTAAAGGGCTCAAGCACAGCAGACCAAACCTATTGCATAGTGGCCACAATACTTCAAGATTGATTATGTCCCAGAGAAAAATCTATATATTCACTGATTAGATTATTGGGTTGTTCCAGTTCATGATAGCAGACATGATACTGCAAAATTCTGGATAAAAGCTAGAGAAAATGCATCCTAAAACTACAAATTCCTAGATAAATCATAAATCTAGAGAAAATGCATCCTTAGATATTCATTATAGTTCCCTTTCATGAATGTGACTGCATACTAACTTTCAGAATTGTCATGATGCCATGTTCGATAATTGACTAATCACCAATGCATCAAATATAACAGCTTAAGAAGCAGGGTAACAGGGAGTACCTCTCGCTGGAATTGCATTGAGCTCTTAATGCTAAGTGAGTGCAACTTATGAATCATCACACTCCTGTTCATAACTTTTCCTTTGTAAATGCACCCATGACCCTGTGGCCGCAATTTGAAGCTCTCTGAGAATTTACATGTTGCATCTTGCACATCTAACAGTGTCAATTGTCTAAAGGTGTAAGGATCATCACCAAGAACAATTGAACTGCAGTTCGGCAACTTGGAATGGCTGTATGTGCACCCTTCTTCGACATGGTTGGTATGTCTATCTTCTTTCTTATGAGCCTTTGTTCTTTCCTGCTTGAGAATATTTATGGAAGATTGAATCACCTCGAGCTCCGCCACAGCTTCATCCATCCGAAGGCTCATGTTTTTAGCACGAGCATCTAGGATGTCTAATCTTCTCATAGAAGAGTCCAACACAGCCGTAGCTTCTTCTTTAATTCTTGCCAGATCTTCATGCTGCTTTCTCGTGGCTACGAATAAACCTTCAAGTTCCTCCCTTATTTTCATTTCTCGTTTTTTAGAAGACTCAGAAGCTTTTACCTAATAAAAGAGCAGAAGCCAGGTAAGCAAAGAAATAAATGCATAGTTTCCTTCACAGTATTCAAAATGGGATGTTAGGAGTTGCACAGTAAAAGGAATCGAGCAATTTAGTGACAAAAGACAGCTTATGTCAAATGGTGACAATAGGTGGCTGCATACCCTGACAAAAGCACTGGCCACTTTTGACTCTATTTCTTTGCGCTTGAGAAGCTCAAGAAAAGCTTCCTTCCTTGACCCCTCAGCTTCAACCATGACTTGCTTGAGATCTGTATCCAACTTTTCCTGATAGATACCATTAACTTAAGTTTAACACAGTAAGATCAACTACAAGTACAAAACTAGCAAAATAGAAATGAAGCAGAAGGGCCACCTTGGAATGTAACTGCAATGCTCCCCCAAGTACAGAGGAATCAGGCCAGAGGGTTGAGTTGAATGCAGATTCTGCATCCTGTAAATTTGATATTCTCATATTGTAGAAATGGTTGGCATTTGCTCCAAGAGCTCCATAATTGTTCATTCGACCATTATCTGAAATAGTGCCTTCATGAAGATCAGCTACTGTTGATGTCCCACACGTACTATGTCCCCCACCAAGCATGGATTCAGCGTCGTTGCTATTTGGGCTGAACCTAGTCCTCTTTCTGGTCATCATAATATCATCTTGGTTGTAGATTGAGATGCTGTTGCCAATCGCTGCACTTGCTTCTCTGGTCCAGATGTGTCTTCCTCTCCATACAAACCAAATTTCACAAAATGCTGGAGCATTCTTTGCCATAAAATATTCCTTGTTGTGGCCTGCCTTTAACTTGAAGCAACTGCATTTATGGACAGAGAGCATTGAAGTTAGGAAAGTGACAAAACGAGACCACTGAAAAAACTACATCTCCACAAACTCAGCAACTGGATAATGGTCACTGTTCACATTTTGATGAAGAACACCCCAAGACAACAATAACAACGGACATATGGATGCTATTCTTCATTTTTTAGTGAACAATAACAATAGCCGTGTGTTGATTTGCGCCGCATTCACTTGCCTATTCTAGTTTTATCGGTGCCTTTTCATGGTTAACTGAACATGGTGAAGACTCTGAGGCAGGTTGGCAGAATACACATTCTTTTTTTTTCTAGTCATGCAACCCACCTAGTGATTACCATGTTTTTCAACAGTACACAATTCCTTGTGTAGCACAGGCAAGAAGATCATATCGTGTCTAAATCGTAGTCGACGATAGTCGGAGCGGTGCTTACTTATCCGGTATGGAACCCATAACAAGCTTTGTGACCCCATGATCCCTGACCAAAGCGACGATACCGTCGTTGATCTGTTCGTTCTCTGTTACAAGAACAGTTGCCTGCACCTGTTGCCAAAGGAAATACTCAGTTTGGTCAGCTAATTGATCTGTACTACTAGCTAAAAACCGGAGTAGTAATTAATCTGTAAAAGGGAAGAGCAAGTTTTGACAAGGAAATGGAGGTACCTGCGCCCTTTGACAGAAGGCGAGGTAGGCGAGGAGGATCCTGTTCCTCTCGTCCCTCTCGGACCTGCGATGGGACAGGACAAGCTCCTCCGTCGCCTGAGCCGCCGGAATCTTTCCCACTGGACGAGGAAGGAAATTTCATTCGTACTAGTAGAAAAGAAAAGGAAAGGGGCAGGGTGGGATTGGGATTGGGGCGTACGGAGGGTGGGGATGACCGGGGAGGGCTGGTGGACATGGACGAGGGCGACGCGGGCGCAAGCGAAGCGGCGGAAGGCCCAGCGCAGCAGCGGCAGCGTCTTCTCCGGCGACCTCCCGACGGCGACGTGGAGCAGCGGGCCGGGGCCGGCCTGGTCGCGGCGCAGGAGCGCGCCAGCGCCGCCGTAGATGAACTGGTTCCTGGCCGGGCTGGGCGGCGGCGACGGGCTCAGGATCTCCATAGCCGACCGCACGACCGATGGATCCGCCTCCTCTCCTCAACCTCTCCCCTCTCTCCTCTCTCCGGCGCCCCCTTCCTTATAGCTGCGGCTGCGGTCAAGCCGAGATCAGCAACCAATCGAATCCTCAGCGCTGGTGTGTCGCTTGCGCCGGAGCAGGGTCGACGAAACGGACGGAACTAGTAAGAAAATCGGCTAGCGCCTACTGGTGGCTCCGACGGGGCAAAAGAAACCATTTTTCTGAGGATGGAGCAGAAGAAAACTAAGGAGGGCTGAAGAATATGCCGGGATCCATGGAGTCAACGCGAGCTCGCGGAGAGCATATGCGGCTGATATACCCCGCTTACTTCCCCCTCTAACCCCAGAAAATGGCTAATCAATCCGCTAATGATGTGGAACCCTACCACTGGTACAGTGATGGGAGTTTACTAACCAGTTGTATATGGCCAGCGGATTGAGCATCTGGCTGGCTACTGGCTGCTCGGATTGACTCGATCCCCATGAAGCGAGGCATATCCATGAGGATTCCCTCCATGGATCGATATCGATCGATCGATCGATCTCCGTGCCGATGTGTGTGTCAGTGTGCGTACGTGATCTATGATTCTTAAATCTATGCCATGCCATGCCATGCCATGGTTGGCTACTTGTTTTATTGTTTTTCTATACTCTCTCTTGCTTTGTCTTATTCCAGGGTGATCAATTGTTTGTTGGCTGGGTTGAGTGGTGGTGGGGGACGAGTCGCGCTTGGCACCGATTTATGAGTTTATCCGCGTTTGCTGCTTGGATGGAAGCTGCCTCGAGCGTGCTTGGTTGCTCACGAAGCCTTCTTTCTGCCTTTTTGGCTGGGGTAAAAAATCAGGTTGCTCGGTTACCCGCGGGCCTGCATCGCACGAACCTTAGGCACGGTATGACGCAAAATCTGTAGTCTCACCCTTCTTTTACTCGCTCACCTCTAGCGCGAGGACAAATCCAACCTCATTTCTCGGCACCGACGGTAGCAGTGACTTAGATCTGCGGTATCGATGGCTCCGCAGACCAACATCTCCGGCACCGGGACATGCTCCTCCCCTCTGTCAGCTGCTCGTCCCCTTCATCGTTTTCGATGTCGTTGTCTCCGTCTCGTCCGTTTCGTCTCTAGCACCGACAGGTCGTCCTCGCCATCTTCCATGGCGGTAAAAAAGCAGCATACAACCGCCCTCCATTCCTCCACTTTTAGGTCATTAGGTAAGGTGTAGAGTTGGCTTCACTAGGATGAACAGAAGAAGCTTATGACTCAAGCAGCAACACTCATAGATGTGATTCAAACCTGACTCTTGTTGGTCCACAAGAGAGAAGTTCATCGAAGAGAGATGATGGTGAATCTAAATTACAACTACAACCATAACAATGTAGTGACTGTGATCATGCTTCGAATGAGAAGAGCCCCTTTTGTCAACCTTGTGGAGACGTTTAGGGAGAGAGAGTTACTACAAGACAGTAGGTCATAACACATTCCTTCGTGTTGTAGGTCATAACAAGAGGTTCAGAGTGATCCACAACACATTCATGACATCCAATGAGACAATTTCTCGATATTTCAGAAGTCTGGTATGCGTCGAAGGGCTCAAATGTGAGATGATCAAGACACCTACTGGTCAAACTCCTTTGAAGATACAAACGAGCTATAGATGATATACATATTTCAAGGTCAGTAGTACTAGCTGTTAGTTCATGCCATAACATAATTGTATTGTTGTGAACCATACAGTTTGTTTATGCCATCGCAAGAATGTATCGACACATTTGAAGGTACTAACCCAAAAAGTCACGGAGTACCTTCGTATTAGGGGTAAAACTATAACCACAACATTTTTTCGTTAAATCACGTCACATTCGGCGACCTAACCCTATTTTTGGCCAGATCTATCTGGTACTCCAGTGGATACTTTTTTTTCGAAACGGAGGCAAAAGATTTGCCTCATCTATTAATTAAGCAGAAGAGAGTTGCCCGGTCAATTAACGAAAAACCGGGCTAAAACCGTCACAGCCGCTGAGCGGCACACACAAGAGTTCTATTAGCTAGTAGCAGTTAGCGGATGGCCAGGGAAAGAAGACACGTCACGACAGTTGCTGCACTATACTCCACTATGTAACAAACCAAACTTGGGGTCAGAGAAGGCACTCAAGGTTTATAATCATCAATAACATAGTAGCTCGTCTTCTTTCTTCTCTAGAAACAAAGAAAGGCTCCCAACCGTCTAGGGTTTCTCCACCTCCTGTCGCAGCCGCCGTTGATCTGCCTCGTCTTCAGTGGCCTTAGGGCCATGAACGCGCGGTGGATCCTGGCCCTTGCTGGGGCGGGGGGGGGGGGGGGGGGAGGAGGGGGGCTCATGCTTCATTTTAGGTGTTTTTATAAGGGAGGGGCTCATGCTTCATTTTAGGTGTTTTTATAAGTCTGTTTAGGGTTTGTGTCCTACTTAGGAAGGCGAGGTGACGGCGGCTCCCTGGAGATGAAATAAGGTTCTCCCGCCTAGCCTCCTTCCCGGTGGTGCGTCTTGCGTCGTCGGAGGGCGTGTGGAGGTGTCTCAGACGGATCTTGCAGGATTTGTTCGGTGTTTGTCTTCGTTGGATCTGTGTGAATCCAGTCTTCGTTCGTCCTTGTTCTTGTGTCTACAGGTTAGATCCTCTGATCTACGATTCTCTTCATCGACGATGGTTGTTGTTCTGGTGCACTGGTCCTATGAGGCGTTAGCACGACGACTTCCCAACTGGCCACTACAACAAGGTTTGCCTGGGTCCAGAGGGGGGGGGGGGGGTATCATGGCGGCGTGTCTTCGACTCGATGTAGTAATGTAGTCATCGCTAGGTGGTCTATGAATATGGATATAATTAATAAAGATGGCCGCATGCATCATTTTGATGCATAGGCCGGGGGTAATCATCCTTTTCGAAAAAAGGTGGTCTATGAATATGGATGTAATTTTTGTTACTTTTGATGTTCTTGTACTGCCACAATATTTGATGAATATATCAAAAGTTTCCCGCTAAATAATAACAGAGTAGTTTATGTTTATTACGTAAACTTTTTCTATGATCCGTTCATATGAGTAGCATCGCTCTTTCATCACGTACACCTTTTTACAAAAACTATATGTGCTGCCCAGACGTCCCATTTCGGATGCCTGGACCAGGCTAGGTTGATTTTCAGGTTTTGAGCCAGGCTAATGACACTATGAGGTCCTCCGGGCCAGGCTAGTTGTGGAATAGTTGAGCATACGAACCAAATATACTGCAAGCAGGTCACAGGCAAACGCCATGCCAGGCAAGTTTGATCAAGGGCAGCAACCAAACTTTTTTGTTGTTGAAGAGAATGAATGGAGTTTTTTTTTTGAGAGCGAGAATGAATGGAGTTCTTCATGAAGAACCTAGCAACCACCGATAGGCAGGGCCAAAACACGGCAATCCCACAGTGCATAGGTCCAATATAAATGGTAAAAAATGATTTCATATACAAACCGTAAAGCCAGAAAGCAGTAGAAGGCAAGATGATACGGTCCTGGAATTAGGGCTGAGGGACTGGTCTGTGCGGCAACGACAACCCTCACAGGGCCTTGCCGATCTTGCCCCTGCCTGTTCGTCCCGCCGCGCTCCTTCGCCAAAGCAGCAGGCTGCTCGCCGTTGCCGTCCTTGATGGTACGCAGCCCTGATCTTGCCCCTGCCTATTCGTCCCGCCGCGCTCCGTCGCCAAGGCAGCAGGCTGCTCGCTGTTGCCGTCCTTGATGGTACGCAACCTTCACAGGGCCTCGTCGATCTTGCCCCTGCCCGTTCGTCTCGCCGCGGCCTTGATGGTCCTCTTTCGACTCTGAGTCTCTGACCGCACCGGGATCCTCCTCCAACCTGATCTGCATTGTGCCCGTGTCCCACTCGTTTGGTCCTGCGTCGTGTCCTCTTGGCCCCTTCGCTGCCGCAACTGATCAGATCGGTTTCCATATCGGGCAGCCTACAATCCCGTTTGTTCTCCCATGAGCTTCGTGGTCTGTTTGATTCCCGAGGTGGCCGGTTTATTTTCCAGAGAACCTGCAACGTATATGAATCGGTCGAACTTGATTTAACAGAGCAAGGTGGTACTAAACAACCTGAAATATTGTAGCCCAGTTGGTTGCCGTGCCTTAGGCATAACGTGAGGTTGTAAGTTCGATTCCTGCTGGCTCATATTTTTTTGGGTTACAGCTTATATTTATCAGGGCTTCCAGGAGAGCCCACTTGACGGCCCATAATGAAGAGGCCCAGCTGAGCGTGCAAAAAACATGCAGCCAACAACGTACGAAGAAAACGAACCTTCAACGGGTAAAAACTGACGTACGAAGAAACGGACGAAACATCTGAGGTAAGAAACGTTTGCTAAACATGCCCGTGCGTTGCAACGGGTAAAAGAAAGTTTAACTCGCTTCACCGCGAAACAAACGCCAATTATTATTAATGTGGTTGGACTTGTAAAGAATAAGTTTGATAATAACGAAAATGATGAATCAATTAACAATAGGATTCTTTGGGGTGCTAATTCGAAACTTGCAACGTCAATCCTAGTCAACTAATCGGGTGAACAACTTTATCTTTAAATTAACATACTGATAATAAAAATATCATACACGTAGTGTTTATTTTGAGTTACCGACATCAGACGATAAAAATGTGGTATACTTCAGGCATGCATGCATCTGTCGTGTGCGCTAACAGTGCCTTGTGGTATAAATGTTCTTACTTTCTGTTAATGTCTCTAAATCATAACCTGTGTATATAATATCCATCTATGTATGATGTTTGTTTCCTTTATATTTTTTGTCAGTAGGAGTCCACAAGGGCACAAACAGAGTAAAATAAATGGAGTTAAAACACGTCGTGGACGGAGATTTTTATCGGTCCGTGAAGGAAAACAACAGATGAACACGTCAGTTGGTCTAGATTGTAGAAGAGACCAGCCGCCTCGCTGCTCTCCTCGGCCCGCGAGATCTACATCCGGTCGCTGCGCAGCCTCCTCATTTTCTCTTCCGCGAGATCCACATCCCGACCTCACCCTGCCCTGGGACATGCCACCGTTGTCGCCTGCGCCCAACAAGCCGCCGGGATCCCCCCTCCCGGGCTCAACCACCGCTGGGCTCCCCGGCTCTCCGGCCATGGCGCGGGCTACAACCCGCGTGCCACAGTGACGGGACCCCGCCTCCACCATGGCGCGGCTACACTCGCGAGCTACCGAGAATCCCATGACGGCCATGATTGAGCTGGCTCCAGCACCGACGGCCACTCTCATACCCTCGTTTGTCTCTCCTCCTTTAGGATTAATTAGCTGCAACCCCTTCCTATTAGGCTAGTGTGACTTTGCTTCAGATCTCTGCTCCCGAGCTCAGTCTTATATGCATGTGTGACTTTGCTTCAGATCTGTGCTCCCGAGCTGCCTCTCCTTCGTCTTATATGCATGTGTGAGCCTTCCTCCTCACATATGTTTTTCTACCGATGATGCATATACGCGGCAGGTCTCTCCCTTTCTTTGCCTTGGCTTGTTTGATTTTTGCAAGTCAAGAACGTATATAAGTTACTGGTATTTGGTGTAAAAGAGCAGGGTGGGACTATTAACTACAGAAGGAGGCCAAAATTTTAGCACATGTGGCTACTTTTTTAGCGGCCCATTATAGAAATTAAATTCTGGCCCATGTGATAAACGGAGGAGCAGACCACGTGTGTAACCGGACGCCGGACGTTGACGTACGAAACTTAGACGGTCGATGTGGACGGACCAAAAGCGGACGAAATTACGGTGGTAAGAAGCGATAGCCCCTTTATTAATATATATATATATATATATATATATATATATATATAGGTATAGGTATAGGTATAGGTATAGGTATAGATATAGATATAGATATAGATATAGATATAGTCGACCGAACCCACTAGAGAAACGAACCGACCATCTCTGATCCTAGGGACCACACGCGGGGCCCTCTTGACAGAGAAACAAGATCAGCAAGTGCCCTCACAATGCTCGGAGTTAGCGCCACATAACATGATGCCAACTGCCAAGATCATGCATGCAAACGGCTGGGCCGCCATGGCATTTGCGGCCGTCACCTGGTCCTCCCTCAACATTGACCTCCTCTTGTCCATCACTGCGACCGCCACCAGCTCGCCTCTGAGAGACTACTAGTGCCTCTGCGGCGTCTGTGCCGCGTGGCATGAACATTTTTTAAAAATGTCATGGACATTTTAAAAAAACCCGCGAATATTTTTTTAGTGTTATGAAGTATTTTTAATGTCTTAAACTTTTGTTTAAATGATATGAATATTTTTAAAAAATTACGTGAACAAATTTTTCGTTTTCATGAACATTTTTAAAAAACATCATGAACATATTTTTCAACTTTTCATCATTTTAATATGGCATGTATATTTCTTTGGATGGTACCGACATTTTGAAAAATTACGTGAACAACTTTTTTACTTCTCATAATTTTTTCTACAAAAATGCGAAGAACATGTTGGTTTCTAAACATGTGAACATTTTCCAAAATGTCATTAACATTTATGGCCTGAACAATTTGTTTTTCAAAACAAATATCGATGAAATTTACTTGTCGCTGCTTTAATACAACTTTATATTGGAGGGAGTACTAAAAGTAAAAGCCGAACGAACCAACCTGTACATAACGTACCTACACGTACGCATAAGGAATCAACACAACTGGAAAAAAAAATGAATCAACACTGAATGGAGTCTTCTACCGGGCCGGGCCGTTAGAGGTTCCCCGTCCTGGCCACGTGCAACAGCAGGAAGGTTGGGGAAAAGGACGGCCCACAACGGAGAAACAAATTGGTCCTTTCCCCAGCTACAGGGCCGAGGAGGCGAAACAGAGGGCGAACGTAGCGCCGCCGTTTCCGCCGGCCAGATCCGCGCCTCTCTCCCCTCTGGACGGCCTCGCCGTCGTTGGGAGTGAAGAGGGCATCGGGCTGGCCGGGTGGATCCGTGTACAGTAGTTAGATAGCTAGCTTAGCTGTGTGTGTTTGGCTGGCGTTGCTGCTTCTTGCAGGCGATGACGGCGGCTGCAAATAGGGCTGTGTGTGCCGCTGGCTGGCCGGCGGTGCTTCGTCCAATAAGTGTGCTATGCCGCCTTGTCGGGGTGGCGAGCTTGGTGTGCTTCTCTCCGGTCAGTCCGGCCGGCGGGATTAGTGTTCCTGGGTTTGGTCGACAGGGTGGGGGTGCTGACCAAACCACTGGGATTCTGCTCTTCGGATCTTCCTCCGCCACGACGATGTCTCCTCCTACGTCGTGCGTCGATCCGGGAGGATGTATAGGAGTTCGCCGGTGCTCGTCGTCTCTGGCGACGGTGACGGTGTGCAGAGGGTGGAAGAGCCTACTTCACAGGGTTGGCGGCCGTTTGGTGGCGGATCTGGCGTTCTCCAGCGACGACGTCGCTTGGACACGGTGGATCCGAGGCCCGAGTTGCACGGGGTTGTCCCCCGGCCGACGCGCCACAGCGAGATGTGCTCCGCCGGTGAAGGTGGATGCTTTATTCGGCTCTCAAAGCTTTGATGCGATGGTGCGACGACGGCTCTTCGGCAAGTGGTTCCTGGCTTCCCTTTCCCCGGCGTGCGCTCCGGAGGCGATGGAGATTGGAAGCAGGCGATGGCCTTGTTCAGCAATTCACTCCCTTAGGGACCTAGATACAATTTTCTTTTTGCCGGGGTGTTTTCTGCTGTTGTGTTTGGGCTTCTGTGCTCTCTGGTGTGTTCCGGTGTGTTCTACGTGTGATGTATCCTGGCTCTTCATATAAATGACACGTGGAATTCTAAAAAAAAAAGCAGGAAGGTTGGGGATTTCAATCCTTAATTACCTTCCTAGATCTTTCTTCCTCTCAATTACTTACTCCGTTGTTGAAATGATCCTAGTGCATACTACTACAGATATGATCTTTCTTCCTCTCAATTACGTAACGCTTGGAGCGGGGCTTAGGGTTAGCCTGGCGATCTCAAGGCAAGCGGGTCCCTTTGTGCACTGCCGGCGCCGCCGCTGGTTCCCTCTCCCTCTGCCAGCCGCTCCGGTGGCGGGAGGGAGGGGGAACCTCGGATCTGTGCGTCCGGTGTGTTCTCAGTAGGGTTAGGGTTGAGGGAGTAGCTGCCGAGGCCGTCGCGACGACATCGCATCTGAATAAGTTTCCCCGGGCTCCGTTCGCGGTCAAGCAGGGCTCTTGCCTTCGTTTAGGAGCCAGTGGGGTGGGGGATCCCCGGATCTCGTCGAGGTCATGAGCTGTGGTGTCTGGAGGTCGACCGACACTGGCCGGTTTGGTCCTCAAATAGGTGGTGGTTGTGTGAAGACGGAGATTCTTCTTCCTCGTCGGTGTGATTTTCTGCTGTTGTTCTTCCTCCTTATTTGTGCTGCTACTGGAGGGATGTCCTGCTTTGTTCGCGAGGTTGGCCCGGCCACGGCGCCGGAACTGGATCCTAGTTCTCTTCCATCTGGAAGGGGCACATATAGCGGTACTCAAAACCACAAATGGAGAAGGGTGGTGTAGGCATGTTGGATGCACATGTGTGTTCTTGTCTTTTCGGCGCCGGAGAGAACAAGTGGGAGCAACATGGCGGTGATTATGCCATGGTTGAAGATGATGGACTGCTTGGGCTTGGATACAGATTATTGTATTGCATGGGTCTCCTCACAAGGTTCAAGGATGATGATAGAGCTCTAGAGGTCTTTGTGTTTTAATGGTTATTTTAGGATGCTCTTTGTTATTCTGGTTTTTTCTTGCGTGTATTAGGGTGTGCTTGCTCCTCTCCCCAAGAAAACTTAGGGTTCATCCGCCTCCCGCCGGCGTTGCCGCCGGTCCGCCTCGTCTCCGGTGGCCTTAGGGCCATGGGGGCGCGGTGGATCCCGACCCTTGCTAGCGGGAGGGCTCCGTTTTTAGATGTTTCTTTAAATTTTGTTAGGGTTTGTGTCATGCTCAGGAAGGCGAGACGTCGGCGGCTCCCTGAAGATGGAATAAGGTTCTCCCAGCCTAGCCCCCGTTCCGGTGGTGCGTCTAGCATCGTCGGTGGGCATGTGGAGATGTGTGTTCGGTGGATTTGTCTTTGGTGGATCGGATCTGGTCATTGTTCGTCTACGTTCGTGTGTGTTCTGGTTGGATCCTTTCGATCTACGTTACTCTTCATCGGCGTCGGTTGTTGTTCTGGTGCGCTGGTCCTATAGAGCCTTAGCACGACGACTTCCCGACTGTCTACTATAACAAGTTTTGCCCGGCTCCGGCAAGGGAGCGGCGATGACAGCGGCCCGCCTTCGGCTCGCTTCAGTGCTTGTAGTCGTCGCTAGTCTGTCTACGGATCTGGACGTAATTTTTATTGTTTCTAGTGTTCGTACTGCCATGATTGAAGATGAATAGATTGGAAGTTTTCTCGAAAAAAGGGTGTGCTTGTATGGGTTAAGGACTTTGTATTATGTCGTGATTTGAATGCAAGCATACTTTCTTAAAAAAATCTATTTTTTTACGAAACTTAAAAAAAAATAAAAAAAAAATCTGTAAGTACCTAGCAAAAATCTACAGCTAAAATCTCTATCTCTACCTAATAATAAAGGGGCTATTGCTTCTTACCACCGTAATTTCGTCCATTTTTGGTCTGACCGTTATCCTGCGCTTTCGTCCATTTCTATATGCGCTTTCGTCCTCCGCTCCTGTCCGTTTAGGCTCACGTAGAGGAAAAGGACTCTACATTGATGGCGTATAGGTTTCGTATTGGGCACGTTCTATAGCTCCCACACCCTGGTTCCCTATATAAATATAGGGTGAGATTGAGGAGACACCTGGGATCGAGGAGAGGCGAGATCGATCACGATAAAAACGATCCACTGGTGGCGACGCGTGCGGCCAGGACGGCGACGAGGCAGCTAGGCCCTCGACCCTTCTGAGTTGGCCAGGCGAGGAACTACCGGGTGAAGCCCGCGTAGGCAGGGTCACGTGAGCGCACAACTAGAAGCTCGGGGACGACGCCTTTGGCAAACCAGATCGATTCCACCCTGACGCCTGTTCCGGCGACGGCGAGTACTGCCTGTACCAATTTAAGCCGAGGCAACCTATCCAGCTTTGATCGTGTCTTGCAGGTCATCTCAAGCAGATCGGATCGACGAGTCGTCTTGGCGAAACTATAGTCCATCGTTTCCTTCGTCCGTCGACCTGCAACCTGGTAATTCGAGTCCGAGTGGTACACGCGGGACACCCGCCGGGCCGCTTCCTCCCGTACACCTACGCGCTGCACCGCATCGACCCCTCGAGCTTCTTATACCCCAACGATTCACTGGGCTGCACGGCCGGCGGCAACAAACTACCATGTACTTCATGCTGCTCAGCGGCGGCAAGGGCACGATCGTTGGCAGTGCGGAAACCAACAACGCCTACACAGCTCCGGCAACATCCAGCATCACTGTCACCCCGAGGGCGAGGCGGCCGTAGTAGTATCGTCGGAGCGGAACGACACTGTCGCGATCTCATGCCCACCTGCCTGGCTCGAGCTCATGGTACGAGGCAGCCGCGGGACGTGGTAACGAGGACTCCCTGGTGTACTCCAGCCTCACCGACAGCCCCGTGAGCGAGGCAGCCATCGTTGGCCTGAATCTGCTATTGTGAGCAACCTCTGCGTGGACAGCGTTCCTAGGTGGACGTCGCCAGCGGAAGGCTGGATCAGATTAAACATCGACTGCTCCTTGTTCAAGATGGAACATGATACGTCTCTAATGTATGTATAATTTTTGATTGTTCCATACTATTATAATATCAATCTTGGATGTTTTTATATGTAATTATATATCATTTTTTGAGACTAACCTATTAACCTAATGTCCAGTGTCAATTGCTGTTTTCTGCTTGTTTTTGACTTTTCAGAAAATCAGTACCAAACGAAGTACAAATGCCATGGAACTTTTTCAAAAAAAAAAAATTCTGAACAAAAGAGACCCTGGAGACTTGTAGAGGAGGCGAGAAGGTTCACGAAGCCTCCACAAGGCAACAGGGCGCGGCCCCGGGGGGGGGGGGGGGGCTGATGCCTTGTGGTGCCCTCGTGGCTCCGTTTGACCTAATTCCACTCCTATAAATTCACAAATATTCAGAAACCATCAGAGAGCCAGAAGAAAAACCTTTCCGCCGCTGCAAGCCTCTATTCTTCCGTGATCCCATCTGAAGGCCTTTTCCGATACTCTGCCGGAGGGGGAATCGATCACAGAGGGCTTCTACATCAACCTTGCTGCCCTTCCGATAATATGTGAGTAGTTTACCACAGACCTACGGGTCCATAGCTAGTAGCTAGATGGCTTCTTCTCTCTCTTTAATCTTCAATACCATGTTCTCCTTGATGTTCTTGGAGTTCTATCCGATGTAATCTTCTTTTGCGGTGTGTTTGTTGGGATCCGATGAATTGTGAGTTTATGATAAAATTATTCATGAGAAATATTTGAGTCTTCTCTGAACTCTTTTATGCATGATTAAATATAGCTTTGTATTTCTCTCCTATTTATCGATTTGGTTTGGCCAACTAGATTGGTTTATCTTGCAATGGGAGAGGTGCTTTGTGATGGGTTCAATCTTGCGGTGCTCAATCCCAGTGACAGAAAGGGGCATGACACGTATTTGTATTGTTGCCATTAAGGATAAAAATACGGGGTTTATTCATATTGCTTGAATTTGCTTCTCTACATCATGTCATCTTGCTTAAGGCGTTACTCTGTTTTTATTAACTTAATACTCTAGATGCATGCTGGATAGCGGTCGATGAGTGCAGTAATAGTAGTAGATGCAGGCAGGAGTCGGTCTACTTGTCTCAGACGTGATGCCTATATACATGATCATTGTCATGAATCCGTTATAATTATTTGCTTTTCTATCAATTTCCCAACAGTAATTTGTTTACCCACCGTATGTTTCTGCGCTCAAGAGAGAAGCCTCTAGTGAAAACTATGGCCCCCGGGTCTATCTTTATCATATAAAAAACATAAAAATACCTTCCTGCAATTTATTTACTTTTATTTAGTTTAGTAATTTACTTTATCAATTTATCTCTATCGGACTTAATCTTTGCAAATAACCGCTAAGAGGATTGACAACCCTCTTATTCGCGTTGGGTGCAAGTGTTTGCTTTTGTATGTGTAGGTGCTGTTCACTGGATCTTGCTTGGTTCTCCTACTGGATTGATAAACTTGGTTCTTAACTGAGGGAAATACTTATCCCTACTATACTGCATCATCCTCTCCTCTTCGGGGAAATACCAACGCAGTCTACAAGTAGCAGGAAGAATTTCTGGCGCCGTTGCCGGGGAGACATCATCAAAATCTATCAAGTACCTTCGCACAAACTATCAATCACTTGCATTTATTTTATTTGCCTTTTTATTTGCATTTGCCTCTCGTTTTCATCTCCTCCACTTCTAAATATTTTTTTACAAAAACACAAAAATATTTTTATTTGCTTGCTTACTTTTATTGCCATGACAACACTCAAGAACAGAAAATAAAACAAAAATTTAAGATCACTATGGATCCTCATCCGCTTGCTAATCTTTTCAAAAGATCCAATTATAATAAACCAATTGCTAGTGATTTGAGTGCTTTTGATTTTCTCTATGAAGTTTTGCTTGAAAATCATGAATCTGAAAATTGTGATGAAGTGTTAGAAGAAGAAATTTATAAAATGATTCATGATAGCTCCTTGATTGAAAAGCATGATTGCAATGATGTTACTATAAATTCTATTAATGTGAATTGTGCTAATAATATGCAAAACTACAAGCTTGGGGATGATAATTTTGTTATGTCCACTACTTATTGCAATGATCATGATTGGGGTGATAATGCTTCTTATGATCTTGAAAATTTATTTAAGCCTCATGGTGAATATGTTACTGATAATAATGTTTGCAATACTATTAAAAGTGGGTTTGGAAGAGCGTCAACTTTAGGTAATAATGATCCCACTACTTTGGAGAATTATCAATCTTATGAAATTTTTGATAAAAGTGGGTTTGGAGAGGTCATGACTTTAGTTGATGTTAATCCCACTATCTTGGAAGATTATAAATTTTTTATGCATGTGGATCATGAAGATAAAATTGTATATGATAGCTATACTGTTGAATTTGATTCTGATCCTACATGTAATTATTAGGAGAGAGGAAAATATGGTTATAAAATTTTTCATGTCACTAAATTACCTCTCTTTGTGTTGAAATTTTTAATGCTTCATTCTTCCTATTTGCATATGCTAGATATTGCTTGTCTTGATAATTTGTTTGCCTATATAATGCCTATGCATAGGAAGTATGTTAAACTTAAATATGTTTCTTACATGCTATATGATGCTTTCTTTGTGCTTCAACTCTTATCTTTTATGTGAGCATCATTAAAATCTCGAAGCCTATCTTAATGGCTATAAAGAAAGAGCTTGTTGGGAGACAACCCAATTTCCTTCTATTTTTGAGTGTTTGCATGATTATAGCCTCTATTATGATTGTGTTTTTATGTTTAAATTAGTGTTTGTGCCAAGTAATGCCTTTGGGATGATTTGGAAGATAGTATGATAGATGCTGTTGGAAAACAGAAACTTTTGCGTTCAGTACTGGAATTTTGTTTTTTGCTGGAGTATGATAAAACTCTGAATTTTTTACACAGTATTTATATATGAATTTCCCACGTTTTCGTAATTTTTCAGAATTTTTGGAGTTATAGAAGTATGACCATAATTCGGATATTTACAGACTGTTCTGTTTTAGACAGATTCTGTTTTTGTTCCATAGTTTGCTTATTTTGATGAATCTATGGATCGTATCGAGGGGTATGAGTCATGGAGAAGTTGGAGTACAGTAGAATTATGCCAATATTAAATATGAATCAATTTACTACATCACTTAGAGTTTAAGATTTGTTTGTTATACTAACGGATCTCACGAGGTTTCTGTTGAGTTTTGTGTGCTGAAGTTTTCATGTTTTGGGTGAGACTACGATAGATAAAAGAATAAGGAGCGGCAAGAGCCTAAGCTTGGGTATGCAAAACTCACCCCAAGGTAATATTCAAGGAAGACTCAAGCGTCTAAGCTTGGGGATTCCCCGGAAGGCATCGCGTCTTTCGTCTACAATCTATCGGTAACTCACTCGGTGCTATATTTTTATTCATCACATGATATGTGTTTTACTTGGAGTGTCTTGTGATATAGTTTGTTTGCTTTTTAGTTTGTCACAATCATCTTTGCTTAACACACCTTTTTGAGACGGACACACATTATTTGTGATTTGTTAGAATACTCTATGTGCTTCACTTATATCTTTTGAGCTAGGCAGTTGCTCTAGTGCTTCACTTATATCTTTTAGAGCACGGTGGTGGTTATATTTTAAAGAAATAGTTGCACTCTCATCCTTCACTTATATCTTTTTTAGAGTCTCATGATAGCAATGGTAATATGCACGGGTTATGAATTTGGTCTTGATATGATAGTTATTCAAGAGGGATATAATAAAAACTTTCATGTAGATCACTGAATATGATAAATTTGATTCCTTGCAATAGTTTTGTGATATTAAGATGGTAATATGGGGGAGCTACTAGTAGATGATTGTGGTTTAGTAAGAATAATTGTGTTAAGGTTTGTGATTCCCGAAGCATGCACGTATGATCTGTCGTTATGCTAAGAAGTTGGAGCATGATTTGTTATTGATTGTCTACCTTATGAGTGGTGGCCGGGGACGAGCGACGGACCTTGTCCTACCAATCTATCCCTCTAGGGGCATGCGTAGTAGTACTTTGCTTCGAGGGCTAATAAACTTTCGCAATAAGTATGTGAGTTCTTTATGACTAATGTGAGTCCATGGATTATACGCACTCTCACCCTTCCGCAATTTGCTAGCCTCTTCGGTACCGTTCATTGCCCTTTCTCACATCTAGAGTTGGTGCAAACTTCGCTGGTGCATCCAAACCCCGTGATATGATACACTCTATCACACAAGAGCCTCTTTATATCTTCCTCAAAACAGCCACCATACCTACCTATCATGGCATTTTCATAGCCATTCTGAGATATATTGCCATGCAACTTCCACCGTTCCATTTTTATGACATACATCATCATTGTCATATTGCTTTGCATGATCATATAGCTTACATAGTATTTGTGGCTCAGCCACCGTTCATCATTTTTATACATGTTACGCTAGCATCATTGCACATCCTGGTACACTGCCAGAGGCATTCATATAGAGTCATATTTTTTGTTCTAGTATCGAGTTGTAATATTGAGTTGTAAGTAAATAGAGGTGTGATGATCATCATTATTAGAGCATTATCCCAGTGAGGAAAGGATGATGGAGACCATGATTCCCCCACAAGTCGGGATGAGACTCCGGACGAAAAAAAAAGAAAAGAAAAAAAAGAGGCAAAAAAGAGCCATGAAAAAAAGAGAAAAACAATAAAATGAGAGAAAAAGAGAGAAGGGGCAATGTTACTATCCTTTTCCACACTTGTGCTTCAGAGTAGCACCATGTTTTTCATATAGAGAGTCTCCTATTTTGTCACTTTCATATACTAGTGGGAATTTTTCATTATAGAACTTGGCTTGTATATTCCGATGACGGGCTTCCTTAAATGCCCGAGGTCTTCATGAGCAAGAAAGTTGGATGCACACCCACTTAGTTTTCATGTTGAGCTTTCATACACTTATAGCTCTTAGTGCATCCGTTGCATGGCAATCCCTACTCCTTGCATTGACATCAATTGATGGGCATTTCCATAGCCCGTTGATTAGCCTCGTCCATGTGAGACTATCTTCTTATTTTTGACTTCTCTTATTTACCTCTACCACCACACTCTATTCCACCCATAGTGCTATATCCATGGCTTGCGCTCATGTGTTGAGTGGGAGTTAAAAAACCTAAAGCACGTTAAAAAGTATGAACCAATTGCTCGGCTTGTCATCGGGGCAGTGCATGATAAATACTTTGTGTGAAGAAGATGGAGCATGACAGGATTATATGATTTTGTAGGGATAACTTTCTTTAGCATCGTTATTTTGAAAGGCATGATTGTTTGTTAGTATGCCACGAAACTTTTTGGAGATTTTTTTCTGGACAAAAGAGACCCTGGAGACTTGGAGAGGAGGCCAGAAGGTTCACGAAGCCTCCACAAGGCAACAGGGTGGGGCCCCAGGGGGGCACCCTGATGCCTTGTGGGGCCCTCGTGGCTCCGTTTGACCTAATTCCACTCCTATAAATTCACAAATATTCAGAAACCATCAGAGAGCCAGAAGAAAAAACCTTTCCGCCTCCCCAAGCCTCTGTTCTTCCACGATCCCATCTGGAGGCCTTTTCCGGTACTCTGCCGGAGGGGGAATCGATCACGGAGGGCTTCTACATCAACCTTGCTGCCCTTTCAATGATGTGTGAGTAGTTTACCACAGACCTACGGGTCCATAGCTAGTAGCTAGATGGCTTCTTCTCTCTCTTTGATCTTCAATACCATGTTCTCCTTGATGTTCTTGGAGTTCTATCCGATGTAATCTTCTTTTGCGCTGTGTTTGTTGGGATCCGATGAATTGTGAGTTTATGATCAGATTATTCATGAGAAATATTTGAGTCTTCTCTGAACTCTTTTATGCATGATTAAATATAGCTTTGTATTTCTCTCCGATCTATCGATTTGGCTTGGCCAACTACATTGGTTTATCTTGCAATGGGAGAGGTGCTTTGTGATGGGTTCAATCTTGCGGTGCTCAATCCCAGTGACAGAAAGGGACATGACACGTATTTGTATTGTTGCCATTAAGGATAAAAAGATGGGGTTTATTCATATTGCTTGAATTTGCTTCTCTACATCATGTCATCTTGCTTAAGGCGTTACTCTGTTTTTATTAACTTAATACTCTCACTACTGGAATCAGCTTCTTTGCCGTCTGCCATACCAGACGGCAAAGGCATGCCTGGCGGACGGCAAAGCCTTTGCCGTCTGCCAGCAGACGGCCAACAGTCCGGCCGAACAGCTAACGGCAAAGGCCCCTTTGCCGTCTGCTAGCGGACGGCAAAGAAGCAAGCCCTTTGCCGTCTGCCGGCGGACGGTAAAGAAGCAAGCCCTTTGCCGTCTGCCAGCGGACGGTAAAGAAGCAAGCTCTTTGCCGTCTGCCAGCAGACGGCAAAGAGGCCAAATAGGCCAAAGTGGCTATATAGCCCCTGTTTTTTCTTATATCAATTCATTTTCACAGAAAATTATATATATGACCAATATAGCATATCCAACACATATTGCCAATAGTCATGAACACATGTAAATTAAAAACTTTATTAATAATTGGAATAGGTAATACAAAGTCATATTATAAAGAATCAGAAATGATTAAGTAATTAAATTTACATTTCGGAAATTACAAGAAATGACCTAAAACTAAATATCTATTTTCCTAAAAACTATCTTATTACTAAGATCTTCTCTGGATCTTCTTCTTTTCTTCCAACCTGCATAACAAAAACACTAAGAAAGAGAGAATGGGTTAGGAGTAGAAATGTAGCATTTCACTTGGTGAAATGCAATGCTGTAGGAGCCAGCACTTGAGATCAAGACAATGTTAGTTAAGATCCAGATTTTCAAAGTGATCTTAATTAGAAAGCCAAATAGAGTAAACCAATACCAAAGAGCCAAAGGAGAGAACCAGTCAAGGACCCAATCAAGAAGCCACCACAATTAGTAGTAAGTTAAATGCCAACACAAAGACCACTATCAGTACTAGCTCCAGGAATTAAGCCAACTAAAAACTAGTGATTAAAGCCAAGGATTAGACTTCATCACCACAATCAGTTTTGTCCAGTGAAGCAGCTAGGAGGAGCAGGCTGTCCACAAGAAGCAGGTTTACCAGAATCCACAAGACCAAGCTACAGAAGACCTCAAGGTATACTTGAGGGATTATGTGCTCAGACAGCCTGGAAGTGCCAGGGCTAGTTCATCACAGCACAGGGATAGCCACATGTAAATTAAGCCTAAGAGAGGGGGGCTCAGACCAGCATCACTGCCCAAATCAGATGTAGTATCTGTCTTATCAGTAGAAAACTAGGAAAGTAACAGCCAAAACCAAGTATAGCATCTGTTCATATGCTATTAGAAAGAGACCAATAGGAATAGCCAAACCAAGTGGTATCTGTTCATGTCAGTATTAGAAATAAAGCAACTAAGATCAAGTGAGCATCTGTTCATAAGATCAATAGAAATAGCATAGAAGAAATAGCAGGGTAGCACCCCACTGATTATCTGCTTTTGCAGAACACAGCACACACATGCACCTGGTAATTTCTGCAAATAGGGCACTGCACCCACAAGCACAGGGGGCTAGTATCACTTAACAGCTACTACAACTAAACAGCAGCAGCATTAGTTAACAACAGCTATAACCACTATTATCCAAAGGTTAAACAGACCAATGGAAAGGAAATATAACTCTAAAATCAGTTAACTGAATCAAAGTCACCACCAACAGTTAGGGAATTAACTGACAGCCACAACAACTACAGGGAATAACAGAGGATGAACAAATTAAGAGCAGGTCTGCAACCACATGACTAAGATTCAGGAAAGTGTACAGCAAGGATGATAATTTTGGTTTGTGCGATAAGAATGCAGGTTAACACACGTTGATAATCCAATACACTATATATCAGCAACAAAAGAACACATCTGATACAATTACAGCGGCATCCAGGAGGCCAGAGTGGCATAACCAGCAAAGCCAGACACTTGAATCAATGCACAAACTCGCCCCTTCCTCTACTTGGACCAGACCACGACATAAAACCACCATCTAATTGATTCAAGTAATCCGATGTTCCACAGAGTAGCATAAGAGTAGGAGCAGGGGGAGATGGAGCTCACCGAGGGGTTGTTGACGGAGCAGCACTCGGGGAGGCGCCGGGGTTGCGTTGGACGCCGTCCAACCGGCGAGGAGCCCTCCTGCACCGCAAGCCGACGACGCCATGTCGGAGTTGCGCCAGAGCGCCGTCCCGCCGACGAGCACGAACACCACGGGCACAAACGCGACCAAGGAGGCCGGCGGTGGCGTAGAGTACATCCAGGAGCGCCACCAGGAGCGTGGACGACCGGAGCAACGAGCAGGTAGCCGCCGGACACAAGGATCACCACCAACACCGAAACCCTAGCAGGGCATAACCGAAGGGGGCGACCACAGGGAGCAGAGGAAAACAAATCGATGCGGAGGAATCGACAAAGCTCATCGAGGATCAGCCGTAGGTGTGCTGGGCGGCGCCAGAGCTCACCGGAGCGGCCGGAATCGGCCGGCGTCCGTGGCTCATGGCCAGGAGGAAGGGATGGGGAACGGGGGTCCTCCTACCTCGGAGTAGCAGGTCCGCCAGAGTGGGGCTCCGCCGGCTGGACGGAGGGGACGCGGCCAAGGGAAAGGACGCGCCCGAGGGAGCTCGGTGGAAGATGCAGGCCTACCCCATGGCCATGTCGCCAGAGATGGCCTTGTCGAGGAGCGGAGGACGGGAGGACCGGCGCAGGCAGCGGCGGACGGGAGGGCCGGCGGCGGCGGCGGCGGCGGACGGGAGGAACCCTAGGGGAGCGACAGAGTGCGGGAGGAAGGGGATCGAGTGCGAGAGGCTGTTCTGTGCGGGGCTGAGCGTGGGCGGTTCTGTGCGGGACTGGGCGGTGGCAATTTGGACGTAATAAGTCCGACCCGCAAAAAAAAAAAGATAGCCCACCTCTTTGCCGTCTGCCAGCAGACGGCAAAGATTCTTTGCCATCGGCTAGCAGACGGCAAAGAGGTGGGGCTGGTGGGCCGTTACAGCGCTGGACCCCACCCACCTCTTTGCCGTCTGCCAGCAGATGGCAAAGATTCTTTGCCATCTGCTGGCAGACGGCAAAGAATTGGCTGATGGCAACCAGGTTCTTTGCCATCAGCCATCTCTTTGCTGTCTGCTTTCCCAAAGCAGACGGCAAAGAGGCTCTTTGCCGTCTGCCAGCAGACGACAAAGAGCTGGCAGATGGCAAAGTAGCAGATTCCAGTAGTGTCTAGATGCATGCTGGATAGCGGTCGATGAGTGGAGTAATAGTAGTAGATGCAGGCTGGAGTTGGTCTACTTGTCTCGGACATGATGCCTATACACATGATCATTGCCATGAATCCGTCATAATTATTTGCTTTTTTATCAATTGCCCAACAGTAATTTGTTTACCCACCGTATGTTTCTGCGCTCAAGAGAGAAGCCTCTAGTGAAAACTATGGCCCCCGGGTCTATCTTTATCATATAAAAAACATAAAAATACCTTTCTGCAATTTATTTACTTTTATTTAGTTTAGTATTTTACTTTATCAATTTATCTCTATCAGACTTAATCCTTGCAAGTAACCGCTAAGAGGATTGACAACCCTCTTATTCGCGTTGGGTGCAAGTGTTTGCTTTTGTGTGTGTATGTTCTGTTCACTGGATCTTGCTTGGTTCTCCTACTGGATTGATAACCTTTGTTCTTAACTGAGGGAAATACTTATCTCTACTATACTGCATCATCCTCTCCTCTTCTGGGAAATACCAACGCAGTCTACAAGTAGCAGAACACAGAAGTGGTGCTGGTATGATTGCCCGGCGACCTGACGGATCGGTTGTGTTGGCTGCCTGCAGCTCCATCCAGAACTGCTCTGAGGCGGAGGAAGCTGAGGCTAAAGCGGCATTTCTGAGTGTCAAAATCATGATTGCTAACTGGCCTAGACGGATCATCCTGGAAACTGACTACTATGGTCGGCAATGCTCTCCGTTCGAAAAATCTGGACAAAACGAAGTGGTGTGGAATTGACGAGGAAACAAAGACAGGTTTGCTCTGTCTAGAAGAGTGCCAAGTAGTACAGACTAAGGCCTTGTTTGGTTGCTGGGTAGAAAAAACCTGGGCAATAAACCCCTAGGGGGGATTTCCCTGTGCACATGCGACCCCTCCCACCACGTGGGAGATGTTCCCACTGCCTCAGGTGCCCAAATGGTAACATGGGAGGGAAGGAAATCCCTCACATACTATAGACAAATATAATACAACAGATCATACATAAAAATTCTACAGTTAATTTTGGAAAACAACCAAACCATAGATAAAAATTCCACAGATAATTATGAGAAACCAAAAAAACCACAGGCACATAACAAAGGTTCATAATTCACGTCAACTAGAATTTTAAAAATATTACTACAACCTATCCACCATTTTCATGTTCCAAAATAAAAGCAATCATTACAAGGGTTATTGATACATCATTGTGAAGTTTGTGCACTAGAAAAAGTTCTGGATTATAAGTTGCCATGTCCAAGGCAGGGATACTTTCAAACAAGATGGGCTGCAAGGCAACGATCACATCCTACTCAGGTCTTTTCTCCACTCCTCCTCAACATCACATACCACAGCTTGTCTTTTCTCCACTCCTTCCTCGACATCACATACCACAACTTGATGTTGGCTGAACGACAAAAAGAAATAAGTTAGCTAGCATCAGTTCAGAGTCTCACTACACTATTTTGTAGTATAAGCAAATTAATGAAATAATATCAACCAACATATGATTTGTGCACTGTGCATAAAAATCAAGACAACAAATATAGTAAACCGAATCATGTATGCTTGCTGGCATAGGGGAATTGGACTGCCGCAGATCCTTGGTTGGCATGTTTCACCCAGCAAGACGACACAATCAGAAACTCAAAAAAGAAATTGGGTATAGCTGATGCTTTCTTGATGTTTTTTTCCTTCTAAATTTTATTCTCCTGTAGAATGCTGAGCTTACTGATGTATAAAAGATCTTGATGAACACTACGTGAATAAAAACATGTGTGTTCTCCTGCCTTGTGACCTTTGCAATCAACAACTTAACATGAACAGAGCATGCGATTTAGTAATGTTGCTTATGTTCAGAATGTAAAACTGAATGTGCAAGACTGTCATCAAGATGTAATTGAGGCTCAAACCAACAAATAATTGTCTCCAGCCCTGCATTTGTTTGATTATCTACATCCCAGGTTTGGCAACAAAACACATGCACAAGTTTTTGCTCAGTTTTAAGAATTGCCACACATCCATACAAAGGAGAGACCTACTTAAATATCGAAGAATCTAACATTTTTCCAAATGTGTGGCTCTTTTAGTCAGTTTTAAAAGAATGGCGTGTGTTTTGTCTTTGATTATCTATCATCGATCGGCAAAGAGAAACAAGCTTATACAAAGCTCCAGTCAATAATGCCACAAAGTAAATAAATATAAGATGGATGTAGTGCAAAACAAGAAGGTGAACTGTTTACACACCTTATGCTCTCTACATCTCAGAAATCTCCTCCTTCAACCAATTTTGTAGATTGTTTCTTCCGAAAATCCATGTAGTCCTCAAGTACAACAGCGATCTGGCTTTGCATCCTCTTTTTCACAGGCAATGCTCCCTTTTGTTCAGAGTTGGTAGATGTTGTAGCTTCATCTTCATCTCTTCTTGATGCCCCTTGGCCTTGTAGATCAGAAGAGGACATACCATCATCAAGATTAGTAGAGGAGATATGGTTTAAATCATTGGTAGAGGAATTCATAGGAGAAATGGCATCGCTTGTGAGATCCACTTGCGGAATTGATACAAAGTTCAAGTCTCCTGAAGCAACACTTCCTGCTCCAAAAAAAGAAACATATCAGCATGTTCGTTCAAAGGAAGGACAAACAAGTCACACAAACATCAACATCAGATTCATCTATAAATACAAATACATATATTTACTGTCACCCATTCCAGAAAGAAAGTATATATACACATAACTTGGTCCTTCATCATACATATAACTAGTTGTCCTTAATTTTACCGTCACCCATTCCAGAAAGAAAGAAAAAAGAGCACCTCATGCAGGGTCGATGGAAACACATGACAAAATACAAGTATCTCAACAATCTCACAAATACTATATAATTAAAGCAAGAATGAAAAGGATTTAATATACAGGGTCGACGGAAACACGTGATACAGGAAACACACCTTCATGTAGTGAAGCCAATGACTTGAAGAGTGATACGTCTCCAACGTATCTATAATTTATGAAGTATTCATGCCATGTTTATTATAGTTTTGTATGATTTTGGTGCACTTTTATATGATTTTCATGGACTAACATATTGACCTAGTGCCCAGTGCCAGTTGCTGTTTTCTGCTTGTTTTTGGTTTTCCAGAAAATCCATATCAAATGAAGTCCAAATGCAGCCAAACTTTTTGAAGATTTTTTCTGGAAGGAAGCAGACCCAGGAAGCTTCGGAGGAGCAGCAGAAGAGCCACAGGGGCCCCACGAGCCACCTGGGCGCGCCTGCCCCCCCAGGCACGCCCTGGTGCCTCGTGGGCCCCCTGTGGCACCTCTTTGCGTGATTCCAACGCTGAAAAATCATATATATTCAGAAACCCCCGAAAGTTAACCTAGATGAGTTTTTACGCCGCCGCAAGCCTCTGTACCTCCACGATCTCATCTACAGCCCTTTTTCGGCACACTGCCGAAGGGGGGAAAGTATCACCGGAGGCCATCTTCATCATCCCGGCGGTCTCCATGACGAGGAGGGAGTAGTTCACCCTCGAGGCTGAGGGTTTGTACCAGTAGCTATGTGTTTTATCTCTCTCTCTCTCGTGTTCTTGATTTGGCACGATCTTGATGTATCGCGAGCTTTGTTAATATAGTTGGATCATATGATGTTTCTTCCCTCTCTATCCTTGTTGTGATGAATCGAATCTTTTCCCTTTGAGGTTTCGTTATTGTTGGATTGAATATTTCAGATTTGAGAACACTTTATGTATGTCTTGTATATGAATACCCGTGGTGACAATGGGGTATTATATTGACTCACTTGATATATGTTTTGGCACTCAACTCGCGGATTCCCGGGGTGACATTGGGGTAATCTATGCATAGGGGTTGATGCACGTTTTCATTATCTTTTCTCCGATAGAAACTTTGGGGTGCTCCTTGGAGTTCTTTGTGTGGATTGAATATTATGATTATGAAGTTGTTTGATGCATATCGTATAATTAACTCACGGATACTTGTGGTGACATTGGAGTATCTAGGTGACATTAGAGTTGGTTGATGTGTATCATATGGTGTTATTTTAGTACGAACTCTAGGGCTGTTTGTGACACTTATAGGAATAGCTCAATAGATCGATCGGAAAGGATAACTTTGAGGTGGTTTCGTACCCTACAAACAATTTTTATCTTATGTTCTCCGCTAATAGGAACTTGGGAGTGATTCTTTATCGCACGTTGAGGGATGATTATATGATCCAATTATGTTAGCATTGTTGAGAGATTGCACTAGCGAAAGTATGAACCCTAGGCCTTGTTTCTAAGCATTGTAATACCGTTTATGCTCACTTTTGTTACTTGCTACCTTGCTGTTTTTTATTGTTCGCACTACAAAAACCTATATCTACTATCCATACTACACTTGTATCACCATCTCTTCGGCGAACTAGTGCACCTATACAATTTACCATTGTATTGGGTGTGTTGGGGACACAAGAGACTCTTTGTTATTTGGTTGCAGGGTTATTTGAGAGAGACCATCTTCATCCTACGCCTCCCACGGATTGATAAACCTTAGGTCATCCACTTGAGGGAAAATTGCTACTATCCTACAAACCTCTGCGCTTGGAGGCCCAACACGAGTCTACAAGAACAAGTTGTGTAGTAGACATCAAGCTCTTTTCTGGCGCCGTTGCCGGGGAGGTGAGTGCTTGAAGGTATATCTTTAGATCTTGCAATTGAATCTTTTAGTTTCTTGTTTTATCACTAGTTTGGGTTATAAAAGAAAACTACAAAAAAATGGAATTAAGGTTGCCTCATATTATTCGTCTTTATAATGTCTTTCTTGAAAATGATGGAGCGGAAAATTGTGCTCAATTGATAGAAGAATAATTCAATAAAATGTTTGGCATAAAATCTTTGAATGATGAGCATGATTGCAATGTTTCTAGTATGAATTCTATGAATATCCATGATGCTAGTGATATGCAAAGCCATAAGCTTGGGGATGCTATGTTTGATGAAGATGATATTTTTAGTCCCCCATGTTTTGATGAGAAAATTTATTATGATAATAGCATGCCTCCTATTTATGATGATTATATTGATGAAAGTGGATTTGGAGAGGTCATGACTTTATTTAATGATGAATCCACTATTTTGGAAGAGGTTTCAATTGATTATGACAACAAAGTTGCTATCAATGATTATTATGGTGATGACATGTATGCTATAAAGAATAATGATAACCATGAAACTTGTCATCATGATTTTAATTTTCAATTGGATTATGCCAATCAAGTATCACATGATAGTTATTTCATTCAATTTTCTCCCACTATTATGAATGAGAATAAATTTGCTTATGTGGAGAGTAATAAAAATTCTATGCTTGTGGATAATGAAAAGAATTCTTTATGTGATAGCTATATTGTTGAATTAATTCATGATGCTACTGAAAATTATTATGAGAGAGGATCATATGCTTGTAGGTGTTGCAATAATATCAAGTTTCCTCTCTATGTGTTGAAAGTTTTGAAGTCATGCTTGTTTTGCCTTCCTATGCTAGTTGATTCTTGCTCCCACAAATTGTTTGCTCACAAAATCCCTATGCATAGGAAGTGGGTTAGGCTTAAATGTGGTAGTCATATGCTTCATGATGCTCTCTTTGTGTTTCAATTCTTTACTTTTATGCGAGCATCATTGAAATCATCATGCCTAGCTAAAAGGCAGTAAAGAAAAGCGTTTGTTGGGAGACAACCCAACACTTATACCTACTGTTTTTATTTATTCACATGATTAAGCTACTGTAGTAATCATGTTTTATATGTTTTCTTTCAATAATGTGCCAAGTAAAGTCTTTGGGATAGTGTGGATGCTTGTTGATTTGATTCTGTGCAAAAACAGAAACTTTTGCGTCCAGTGCTGGAATTTCTATTCTGTACTGGAGTGTGAAAAAATTCTGAAATTTTTACACAGTATTGGGTTACAAATTTCTTACGTTTTCGTAAGTTTTCAGAATTTTTGGAGGCACAGAAGTATGGTTTTTAAATCTCTTACTACACGTTGTTCTGTTTTTGACAGATTCTGTTTTCGATGCATAGTTTGCTTGTTTTAGTGTTTCCATAGCTTATATTGAGTAATATAAAATGTGGAAATGATAGAATACAGTAGGAATTATGTGAGAACAATTATGAATCTTGTCTTGACAGTACCTAAGTGGATGATTTATTTTTATCATACTAACCTATCTCACGAAGTTCCGTTAAGTTTTGTGTGATTGAAGTTTTCAAGTTTTGGGTGAGATATTGATATGAGGAGAATAAGGAGCGGCAAGACCCTAAGCTTGGGGATGCCCAAGGCACCCCAAGGTAATACTCAAGGAAGACCCAAGCAACTAAGCTTGGGGATGCCCCGGAAGGCATCCCCTCTTTCGTCTTCAACATTATCGGTAACCTTACTTGGAGCTATATTTTTAGTCGTCACATAATATGAGTTTTGCTTGGAGCGTCATTTTATTCTGTTGATATTTTCTTGCTATTATCAATAATCATGTTGTTCAATAAAATGCCAATTATAGCCTTTACCATGGTCAGTTTGCAAGTTCATGTGTTGCTGTTTGAAAACAGAAAGTTTTCTGTTATGTCCAGAATATTCCTGAATAGTCAGAACATGATAAAAATCTGAAATTTTTACACAGTAATAATGCATGAGTTCTCTGTCACGTGGTAATTTTTTAGAATTTTTGGAGTTAGGTAAGTATGGATTCTTATTCCCCTTTTACAGACTGTTCTGTTTTGGCAGATTGCTGTTATAGTTGCATTGTTTGCATATGTTTGCGTGTTTAATGTTTCTATTTGTGAATAGGAGTATTAAATATGAAAGAGGCATTTAGTATGCAATGTTTAATTATAATTTTAGTGATTTGCTACAGTAGATAATGTTAAGGTTTTAAGTGGATTTATACTAACTTATCTCACGAGTTCTTGTTGAGTTTTGTGTGGATGAAGTTTTTAAGATTTAGAGAAACCGTGATATGAGAGAAATTAAGGAGACAAAAGAGCTCAAGCTTGGGGATGCCCAAGGCATCCCAGGTTAATATTTCAAGAAGTCTCAAGCATCTAAGCTTGGGGATGCCCCGGTAGGCATCCTACCTTTCTTCATCAACAATTATCGGTCAGTTTTGGTTGAGCCTAAGTTTTTGGTTCTTCACATGATATGTGCTATTCTTGGAATGCCATTTTATTTTGTTTTTCTTGCTGTTTGAATAAAATAATAAGATCTGAAATTTTCAAATGAGAGAGAGTCCTCACATAGCTACCTATTTGCTTAACTACCCATTTGATCTTCACTTATATCTTTTTGGAGTAGTTTGTCATTTACTCTTGTGCTTCACTTATATCCTATGAGTAAATTGTTGAATGAATTGAATATCATATAATTGAAATTATATGTACTTCATATGCTTGTATCATGCCTAGTAGTAATTTCACATTTGGTTTAGAAAGTGAAATCTATTGAAGCTTGACAATCACAATATTGGTCATACAAGCAATTCATGAATGATTATTATAAGGAAGAGAACTTTCACATATAAATATATTATCTTGGACATCTTTTATGATTGTGAATACCCATTAATTATTTTCAAACTTGAGCAAATTAGTTGAAGTTGGACAAGGAAGACAACGTAATGAGTTATGTTTGAGTATATTTGCATAGAAGTTATATTGTTATGGATCCTCCAACATGTGGTGCTTCCTTAGGATCTTTTGCTAGCTAAAAATTCGTACTAAGTAGAGATACTACTTGTGCATCCAAAAACCGTTAAACCCAGTCTCTTGCCATGAGTGTCCACCATATCTACCTATGGATTGAATAAGATCCTTCAAGTAAGTTGTCATCGGCGCAAAAAACAATAAAAATTGCTCCTAAAATATGTATGATCTTTTATTGTAAGGGAAAATAAGCGTTGTATGAACTTGTGATGGTAAAGAAATAAAAGCGACGGACTGCATAATAAAGGTTGCTATCACAAGGGGCAATATAACGTGACGTTGCTTTGCATTAAGGGCTTGTGCATCCAAAAATAAAAAGCGCATGACAACCTCTGCTTCCCTCTGCGAAGGGCCTATCTTTTACTTTTATGTATTTACTTTTATGCAAGAGTCAATAGTATTACTTCTCATTTCAACCTCAATTATTCTCTAGTTGGTAAGCATCATGTGGTGGGGAAAGATCCAGGCACATATGGCCAGTCAAATATATTTGATCATGAATTATTATTGTTGACAATTATCTCTATGATAAATAAGTTGGGAGGCGAAACACTAAGCCCCTATCTTTCTCTGTGTTCGATGGATGCCATTTGTTCTAAAAATATGCTTTGAGTACTAGCAATCATAGAAGACTATATGATAATTTAGTATGTGGAGCTCTTACTTAGACTTTGTTGAAATTAAGTTGAATTGCAATTGTTTGGTGACTAAGAACATAGGTTGTTAAGTTTCAAGAGATTGCATTGTTTGAACCATAACATGTGAATTAATTGCTACTTTATCATGACGAGTTTTATGAGAAAAAGTTGCTGTTATGATGTTAGGAAAAGTGATTGAAATTATCATTGATCAAACTTATGCACTATGCTAGCATTCACACTTCATAAATTATTTCTTTTATCATTTACCTACTCGAGGACGAGCAGGAATTAAGCTTGGGGATGCTGATACGTCTCCAACGTATCTATAATTTATGAAGTATTCATGCCATGTTTATTATAGTTTTGTATGATTTTGGTGCACTTTTATATGGGTTTTATATGATTTTCATGGACTAACATATTGACCTAGTGCCCAGTGCCAGTTGCTGTTTTCTGCTTGTTTTTGGTTTTCCAGAAAATCCATATCAAATGAAGTCCAAATGCAGCGAAACTTTCTGACGATTTTTTCTGGAAGGAAACAGACCCAGGAAGCTTCGGAGGAGCAGCAGAAGAGCCACAGGGGCCCCACGAGCCACCTGGGCACGCCTGCCCCCCAAGGCGCGCCCTGGTGCCTCGTGGGGCCCCTGTGGCACCTCTTTGCGTGATTCCAACGCTGAAAAATCCTATATATTCAGAAACCCCCGAAAGTTAACCTAGATGAGTTTTTACGCCGCCGCAAGCCTCTGTACCTCCACGATCTCATCTACAGCCCTTTTCCGGCACCCTGCCGGAGGGGGGAAAGCATCACCGGAGGCCATCTTCATCATCCCGACGGTCTCCATGATGAGGAGGGAGTAGTTCACCCTCGGGGCTGAGGGTTTGTACCAGTAGCTATGTGTTTTATCTCTCTCTCTCTCTCTCTCTCTCTCTCTCGTGTTCTTGATTTGGCACAATCTTGATGTATCGCGAGCTTTGTTAATATAGTTGGATCATATGGTGTTTCTTCCCTCTCTATCCTTGTTGTGATGAATCGAATATTTTCCCTTTGAGGTTTCGTTATTGTTGGATTGAATATTTCAGATTTGAGAACACTTTATGTATGTCTTGTATATGAATACCCGTGGTGACAATGGGGTATTATATTGACTCACTTGATATATGTTTTGGCACTCAACTCGCGGATTCCCGTGGTGACATTGGGGTAATCTATGCATAGGGATTGATGCACGTTTTCATTATCTTTTCTCCGATAGAAACTTTGGGGTGCTCCTTGGAGTTCTTTGTGTGGATTCAATATTATGATTATGAAGTTGTTTGATGCATATCGTATAATTAACTCACGGATACTTGTGGTGACATTGGAGTATCTAGGTGACATTAGAGTTGGTTGATGTGTATCATATGGTGTTATTTTAGTACGAACTCTAGGGCTGTTTGTGACACTTATAGGAATAGCTCAATAGATCGATCGGAAAGGATAACTTTGAGGTGGTTTCGTACCCTACAAACAATTTTTATCTTATGTTCTCCGCTAATAGGAACTTGGGAGTGATTCTTTATCGCACGTTGAGGGATGATTATATGATCCAATTATGTTAGCATTGTTGAGAGATTGCACTAGCAAAAGTATGAACCCTAGGCCTTGTTTCTAAGCATTGTAATACCGTTTATGCTCACTTTTGTTACTTGCTACCTTGCTGTTTTTTATTGTTCGCACTACAAAAACCTATATCTACTATCCATACTACACTTGTATCACCATCTCTTCGGCGAACTAGTGCACCTATACAATTTACCATTGTATTGGGTGTGTTGGGGACACAAGAGACTCTTTGTTATTTGGTTGCAGGGTTGTTTGAGAGAGACCATATTCATCCTACGCCTCCCACGGATTGATAAACCTTAGGTCATCCACTTGAGGTAAAATTGCTACTGTCCTACAAACCTCTGCGCTTGGAGGCCCAACACGAGTCTACAAGAACAAGTTGTGTAGTAGACATCAAAGAGCATGAATGGTTTTGAACGGAACTTCTTTACCCTTGGATGGTCCTATTGAATGCAACAACATTGTATGGTTAGGATCAATAAAACAATGCCTTGAAGAGCATGAATGGCGGTGAACAAACAATATATCAAGAAAAGAGCTAACCTTGATAAGTTTATCCCATATTACAGGTTCAGCAATGATCATGCAAAGTGTATCATCCCATCCTGTGCCACTTTGTTTCCGAGAATCTCTCACTTCCCTATAATTTCCTTTTAAATCCTTCTCCTTCTCTTGGATTTGTTGCTTGGTGAAATGAGCTAGTGGAGATTTTTGATTGAATGTATTTGTAATGCTAGTCCACCCTTCAGCCAACCACCCATTTTGACCTCTATAGATGGGATTGTTGTGGTCAAGCATTATATCAACAAGACCTTTCTCATATGCATGGTCCCAAGATGCCCTAGGCGCTGCCATAGCTACATTATTGAACCAACAATGGGTACTAGTTAAATTTCTCTCTACCACTACTTTACAGAAAAGAAAACGTTGAGAAGAAAATAAAATTACAAAATAAACTCATGTCCGACTAGTTGTTATAATCAGCCCACATTTGCATCGCGATCTGATCTCTAAGAGTGTTTCCATTGTTTGCCTCATTATGATGATGTTGGTTGACATCATTGCTACTTGTGAGCTGCATTGTGATTTCCCCGAAGAGGAGGGGATAATGCAGTACAGTAGAGAAGTATTTCCCTCAGTTATGAAACCAAGGTTATCAATCCAGTAGGAGAATCACGCAACAACTCGTTAGCAGTACCTGCACACAAAACAACAAATCCTCGCACCCAACGCGAACAGGGGGTTGTCAATCCCTTGGCGGTCAATTGCAAGATTAAATTGTATGGTGATAGATAAATAGATCGAACAAAAATACAAAATAAAATAAATAAAGTAAAAGTGCAGCAAGGTATTTTTATGATTTTTAATATATGATTTGGATAGACCCGGGGGCCATAGTTTTCACTAGAGGCTTTTCTCTTGAAAATAGCATACGGTGGGTGAACAAATTACTGTTGGGCAATTGATAGAAAAGCAAATAATCATGACAATATCCAAAGCAATGATCATGTATATAGGCATCACGTCTGACACAAGTAGACCGACTCTTGCCTGCATCTACTACTATTACTCCACACATCGACCGCTATCTAGCATGCATCTAGTGTATTAAGTCCATAAAGACCGGAGTAACGCCTTAAGCAAGATGACATGATGTAGACAAAGTAAACTCATGCATGAATAAACCCCATCTTTTTACCCTTAATAGCAACGATACATACGTGTCATGTCCCTTTCTGTCACTAGGATTGAGCACCGCAAGATCGAACCCATTACAAAGCACCTCTCCCATTGCAAGATAAATCAATCTAGTTGGCCAAACCAAATCAATAGATCGGAGATAATACGAAGCTATAATAATCATGCATAAAAGAGTTCAGAGAAAATTCAAATAATTTTCATGCATAATCTGATCATAAACTCACAATTCATCGGATCCCAACAAACACACCGCAAAAAGTGATTACATCGGATAGAACTCCAAGAACATCGAGGAGAACATTGTATTGAAGATCAAAAGGAGAGAAGAAGCCATCTAGCTACTAACTATGGACCCGAAGGTCTGTGGTAAACTACTCACGCATCATCGGAAGGGCAGCAAGGTTGATGTAGAGCCCCTCCGTGATCGATTCCCCCTCCGGCGGAGTACCAGAAAAGGCCTCCAGATGGGATCTCTCGAGAACAAAAACTTGCGGCGGCGGAAAAATATATTTCGTGGACTCCTCTGTTGGTTTCCCGATTTTAAAGAATTTATAGAGGTGGAATTAAGCTGTGTGGGCCCCACGAGGTACCAGGGCGTGCCCCCCTGGTGCGCGCCGTGGTGCCTCGTGGGCCACTGCTTCATCTTCTCGTCCCCTCCCGAAGCTTCTAGTGTTTGTTATGTCCAGAAAAAAATCTCTACAAAGTTTCGTGGCATTTGAACTTTGTTTGGTACTGATATTCTGGAAAACCAAAAACAGGCAAAAAACAGCAACTGGCACTGGGCACTAAGTTAATAGGTTAGTCCCAAAAAATGATATATAATTGTTGTAAATGTATATAAAAACATCCAAGATTGATACTATAATAGCATGGAACAATCAAAAATTATAGATACGTTGGAGACGTATCAAGCATCCCCAAGCTTAATTCCTGCTCGTTCTCGAGTAGGTAAATGATAAAAACAGAATTTTTGATGTGGAATGCTATCTATCATATTCATCATATATTCTTTTCTTTGTAGCATGAACATTTGTACTTTAATGATTCAAAGCAATAATCTATAGTTTGACATGAAGATATAAATACTCAAGCATACTAATAAGCAACCATGTCTTTCAAAATATTAACGCTAAAGAAAGTTATCCCTAGCCATTATGCTCAATCATTGATCCATTCATGAAACACACTCAATATTAGCTACAATGCACAAGTATGACAATAGTGCTCTCTAGTTGGTGCTTTGTAAGAGAAGATGGAGACTCAAATAAAAATTAAAATTGCATAAAAGTAAATAGATAGGCCCTTCGCAGAGGGAAGCAGAGATTTGCAAATGTGTCAGAGCTCAAAGCTTAAATTAGAGAGATAAAATTATTTTGAGAGGCATGCTTTTCCTGTCAACGAAAACGACCGAGAATTCCCAATATTTTCCATGCTAGACACATCATAGGCGATTCCTAAACAGAAAATAAAGTTTATTTCCTTTCCACCATTCTTTCACAATCCATGGCTAGCCGTATCCACGGGTGCCCTCCATACCAACACTTTGCAAGGAATTTGTTATTATTAATTTTGATTCATTGTGGGACTGGGCATCCCTATTACCTGCCACTCTCTTGTGCAATGACAAGTGAATAAACACTCATCGTGAGAATAACACACCTAGCATGGAAAATATTGGCCACCCCCTTCCGCTTCATGAGCGGTACGGGCACACAAAACGGAAAATTATTTTGAAAAATTAGAGTTGGCACATGCAAATTTACTTGGAACGGCATTGAAATACCGCATATAGGTAGATATGGTGGACTCATTTGGCACAACTTGGGTTTAAGGAGTTTGGATGCACAAGCAGTATTCCCGCTTAGTACAAATGAAGGCTAGCAAATAGATTGAGAAGCAACCAACCAAAAAGCGAAAACGGTCATAAACATGCATTGAACATAACTAACACCGAATAATGCACCATAAGTAGGATATAATTTCGTTGCATAACTATTGACTTAATGTGCATGCATAGGGAATCACAAACCTTAACACCAATATTCTTACTAAATCATAATTACTCACTAACATGACTCACATATTATCATCTCCATATCGCAAAACTATTGCAAAGAATCAAACTTATCATATCCAATGATCTATATGAAAGTTTTTATTATATCCCTCTTGAATATTCATCACTTTGGGACCAAATTCATATCTTGTGTAAATTACCATTACTATTATCAACTCTGAAAAAGATATAAGTGAAGCATGAGAGTTCAAATATTTCTTCAAAATTTATCAACTCTCAAAATAATATAAGTGAAGCATGAGAGTTCAAATATTTCTTCAAAATTTCAATTTTATCAACTCTCAAAATAATATAAATGAAGCATGAGAGTTTAAATATTTCTTCAAAATATAGCCACCGCCGTGCTCAAAAAGATTTAAGTGAAGCACTAGAACAACTGCCTAGCTCAAAAAATTTAAGTGAAGTACATAGAGTATTCTAACAAATCATGATTAACGTGTGGCTCTCTCAAATAGGTGTGTCCAGCAAAGATGATTGTGACAAACTAAAAAGTAAGCAAAGCAAAGACTCATATAATACACGACGCTCCAAGTAAAACACATATCATGTGATGAATAAAAATAATAGTTGGTAGAAGAAAGAGGGGATGCCTTCCGGGGCATCCCAAGCTTAGACGCTTGAGTCTTCCTTGAATATTACCTTGGGCATCCCCAAGCTTAGGCTCTTGGCACTCCTTAATACTTCATCTATCGTGATCTCACCCAAAACTTGAAAACTTCAATCACACAAAACTCAACAAAACCTTCGTGAGATCCGTTAGTATAACAAAACAAATCACTACTTTAAGTACTGTTGTAAATTGATTCATATTTAATATTTGCAAAATGCTACTGTACTCCAACTTCTCCATGGCTTATACCCCCCGATACAATCCATAGATTCATCAAAATAAGCAAACTATGCAACAAAAACAGAATCTGTCTAAAACAGAACAGTCTGTAAAGATCTATTTAAAAGCTATACTTCTGTAACTCTAAAAATTCTGAAACATTAGGACAATGTGGGAAATTCATATGCAAATACTGTGTAAAAATTTCAGATTTTTCTGACGCTCCAGTACAGAACTAAAATTCCAGCACTGAACGCAAAACTTTCTGTTTTCCAAACAACATCAATTATACTATCTTCCAAATCACCCCAAAGGCATTACTTGGCACAAACACTAATTAAAACATAAAAACACAATCATAACAGTAGCATAATTATGTAAACACACAAGAACAGAAACAAAAATTATAAATTTATTTTATTCATTGGGTTGCCTCTCAACAAGCGCTATTGTTTTATGCCCCTAACTAGGCATAATGCATAGTTTTCAAGTATTGTCATCCTTCAAGTTGATTCCATAAGTGGCCCTTATAATGGATTCATATGGTGCTTTAATACTTTTCCTAGGGAAGTGTTCCATCCCTTTCTTTAGTGGAAATTGAAATCTTATATTACCTTCGTTCATATCAATAATAGCACCAATAATTCGTAAGAACGGTCTACCAAGTATTATGGGGCAAGAAGGATTGCATTCAATGTCAGGTACAATAAAATCAATGGGCACATAATTTCTATTTGCAAAAATAAGCACATCATTAATTCTACCCAATGGCTTTTTAACAGTAGAATCCGCCAAGTGCAAATTAAGAGAACATTCATCTATATTGGTAAAACCTAGCACATCACATAGGGATTTTGGAATTGTGGAAACACTAGCACCCAAATCACATAAATCATTGCACTCATAATTTTTAATTTTAACTTTAATGATGGGTTCCCACTCATCATATAATTTTTTAGGAATTGAAATTTCTAGTTCTAGCTTTTCTTCTAACGCTTTCATCATTGCTTCTACAATGTGCTTAGTAAAAGTCTTATTTTGTTCATAAGCGTTGGGTGAATTTAGCATGGATTGTAACAAAGAAATACACTCAATCAAAGAACAACTATCATAATTAAAATATTTGTAATCCAAGAGAATGGGCACATTACTAGTTAAAGTTTTTACCTCTCCAGACCTAGTTTTATCAATTTTTTCATCATGATTTTCACCCTCCGAATTATGGGGACGCCTCCTAGCTAAAGTTGACTCTTCTTCAGTCCCCTTTTCATCAATTTTTATATTACTAAACAAGGAATCAATAGATGAAACACCAATCATTTTAATATCTTCATCATTATTATGATAGAAACCGGGAGGAATCGCTTTTTCTAAAAATTCTCGTTTAGCTTTTAGCATGGCGATTCTTTTCTTACTCTCATCCATGGAGACATATAAAACTTTAATTGATTCATTAATATCAATTTTGGATGGCAAAATTTTAGTCTTAAGATTTTCCACATCATGAATAATTCTATCAATGCTCCTAGACATATCATCAAGTTTACTTAATTTTTCTCCTATCGTAGTGTTGAAAACTTTTTGAGCATTAATAAATTCTTTAATATTACTTTAAAGATCAGAGGGCATCCTATTATTATTATTATTATAAGAATTACCATAGGGATTGCCATAATTATTAGAGGAATTTCCAGAAAACGGTCTAGGATTAAAATTACCTCTATAAGCATTATTATTAAAATTGTTTCGTGAGACAAAATTCACATCTACGGGATCATTATTTTTCTCAATAAAGGTGGAAAAAGGCACATCATTAGGATCAATAGGAGTATTTTTGCTAGCAATCAATTTCATAAGAGCATCAACTTTATCACTCAAAGTACTAATTTTCTCAACAGAATTCACTTTTTTACTAGTAGGAACTCTTTCAGTATGCCATTGTGAATAATTTGCCATAATATTATCAAGTAATTTAGTAGCTTCTCCCAATGTAATCTCCATAAAAGTACCACCCGCGGCGGAATCTAAAAGATTTCTAGAAACAAAATTTAATCCCGCATACATTTTTTGTATGATCATCCACAAATTTAAATCATGAGTAGGTCAATTTCTTATCATTAATTTTACCCTCTCCCAAGATTGAGCAACATGTTCATGATCAAGTTGCTTAAAATTCATAATTTGATTTCTAAGGGAAATAATTTTCGCGGGAGGAAAATACTTGATAATAAAAGCATCTTTACACCTATCCCAAGAATCGATACTATTTCGTGGTAAAGATGAAAACCAAATTTTGCACGATCCCACAATGAGAACGGGAATAATTTTAATTTCACAATATCATTATCCACATCTTTTTTCTTTTGCATATCACACAATTCTACGAAAGTGTTAAGATGGGATATAGCATCTTCATTAGGATTACCAGAAAATTGTTCTTTCATGACAAGATTTAATAAAGCGGCATTAATATCACAAGTCTCCGCACTAGCGGCGGGAGGACCAATCGGAGTACTAATAAAATCATTATTATTAGTATTGGAAAAATCACACAATTTTATATTTTCTTGAGACATCAAGACTACGCAAACAAGATAACAAGCAAGCAATCAAGCAAACAAGAAAAACGCAAACGAAAAATATTTTTGTATTTTTGTAAAAACTTTTTAGAAGTGGGTGAGATGAAAACGAGAGGCAAATGCAAATAAAATAAATGCAAGGAGATGTAAGTTTTATGCGTAGGTACTTGATAGATGTTGATGATGTCTCCCCGGCAACGGCGCCAGAAATTCTTCCTGCTACTTGTGAGCTGCGTTGGGATTTCTCCGAAGAGTAGGGGATGATGCAGTACAGTAGAGATAAGTATTTCCCTCAGTTATGAAACCAAGTTTATCAATCCAGTAGAAGAATCACGCAACAACTCGTTAGTAGTACCTACACACAAAACAACAAATCCTCGCACCCAACGCGAACAAGGGGTTGTCAACCCCTTGGCGGTCAATTACAAGATTAAATTGTATGGTGATAGATAAATAGATCGAACAAAAATACAAAATAAAATAAATAAAGTAAAAGTGCATCAAAGTATTTTTATGATTTTAAATATATGATTTGGATAGACCCGGGGGCCATAGTTTTCACTAGAGGCTTCTCTCTTGAAAATAGCATACGGTGGGTGAACAAATTACTGTTGAGCAATTGATAGAAAAGCAAATAATCATGACGATATCCAAGGCAATGATCATGTATATAGGCATCACGTCCGAAACAAGTAGACCGACTCCTGCCTGCATCTACTACTATTACTCCACACGTCGACCGTTATCCAGCATGCATCTAGTGTATTAAGTCCATAAAGAACGGAGTAACGCCTTAAGCAAGATGACATGATGTAGACAAAGTAAACTCACGCATGAATAAACCCCATCTTTTTACACTTAATAGCAACGATGCATACGTGTCATGTCCCTTTCTGTCACTGGGATTGAGCACCGCAAGATCGAACCCATTACAAAGCACCTCTCCCATTGTAAGATAAATCAATCTAGTTGGCCAAACCGAATCAATAGATCGGAGAGAAATACGAAGATATAATAATCATGCATAAAAGAGTTCAGAGAAAACTCAAATAATATTCATAGATAATTTGATCATAAACTCACAATTCATCGGATCCCAACAAACACACCGCAAAAAGTGATTACATCGGATAGAATTCGAAGAACATCGAGGAGAACATTGTATTGAAAATCAAAAAGAGAGAAGAAGTCATCTAGCTACTAACTATGGACCCGAAGGTCTGTGATAAACTACTCACGCATCATCGGAAGGGCAGCAAGGTTGATGTAGAACCCCTCCGTGATCGATTCCCCCTCCGGCGGAGTACCGGAAAAGGCCTTCAGATGAGATCTCTCGAGAACAGAAACTTGCGGCGGCGGAAAAAATATTTCGTGGACTCCTCTGTTGGTTTCCCGATTTTAGAGAATTTATAGAGGTGGAATTAGGTCAAACGGAGCTGCGTGGGCCCCACGAGGTACCAGGGCACCCCCCAGGGCGCGCCGTGGTGCCTCGTGGGCCACTGCTTCATCTTCTCGTCCCCTCCCAAAGCTTCTAGTGTTTGTTATGTCCAGAAAAAATCTCCAAAAAGTGTCGTGGCATTTGGACTTCGTTTGGTACTGATATTCTGGGAAAACCAAAAACAGGCAAAAAACAGCAACTGGCACTGGGCACTAAGTTAATAGGTTAGTCCCAAAAAATGATATATAATTGCTATAAATGTATATAAAAACATCCAAGATTGATACTATAATAGCATGGAACAATCAAAAATTATAAATACGTTGGAGACGTATCAATCATCTCCCTCTGGAACATCAACATATGTTGCTGGTGGAATTAACGGTGGTTGGTGATCCAACCATGCTTCATCACCACTTTGAGCTCTAATGATGTTATGGAATACATCACATGCCGCCGGAATCTTGATTTGTGACTCTATAGGATAGTGATTGCCCACTTTCAAGATAGGGAACCGTTTCTTTAGAACACCAATGCTCCTTTCGATGTGGTTTCGGAGAATTGCATGGGTATGGTTGAACAGCTCCCTATGGTCGGCATAGCCAGTATTAGATGAGCGCCGCCTCCTAAATTCACTCAGGTGATACCGAACTCCTCGATATGGTGCAAGAAAAGAAGGCGTGTTTGCATATCCACCATCTACGAGATAAAATTTTCCATCTGGCACATGAAACCCCTTGCTAATAGCAGAACGAAGAACTCCTGCATCTGATGCGGACCCTTCCCACCCACATGAAATAAATGTGAAATTTAGATGAAAATCACATGCAACCATGACATTCTGTGAGAGGGTTCCTTTCCTATTCCTAAATGGGGGGGGGGGGGGGGGCTATCTTCAGCAATAGTGATGGGGATATGTGTTCCATCTATAGCACCAATGCAGTTCTGCACATTGAAAAAGAAACAACAAAGTTGGTAAGTTTAGAAATCTATGTGGAGAAGTTTTGAAAAATTCCATTGATATGGAGATGTGTGTGTAGTGGTTAACCTGGAAATAAGGCCAATAGCGAGTGTTCGAAACGATCTTCGGGTGGGGCTGGAGTGAACTTGGAATCTTTATAAATCTTTGGGCTAGAGTTGGAATTAAGTCAAAAATCTTGTTTATCTTCCTATGAATTGTTTCTGCGCTGTGTTGGAAGTATTTTTTTGTAGATCTTGATTACTAGCATTGTGCGAAATCATGTACATAAACATTGCCAACTGCTCCTCGACAGCAACACGCGACGTGCCCTTCATTAGATTCTCTCTTCTAAGATAATCCACGATAGACCTAAAAATCTCAGGTTCCATCCGAAACTCAACCCTAGACCAACTCTCATGGCCTTCTAGTATTTCCTTAACCTTTGCAGCCCCGGATAATGATGATGTGTGAACTGGATGCTTTTCCTCATAAAGGCAAGCGTATAAAGCGGGAACCAAAAGGAAGAATAGTTCATCGTCTTCTTCTTGTTCTTGCGAGATAATCTTAATAATTTTATCTTTCCTAGAATCCATCACTATTATACCCAATGAAAACAAAATTAATACAATAATAATAACTAGGAAGTCTTTCATGCAATAGAAACAGCTAAAACAATAATAATATCATCTCAGTTATGACTGCAACTATTAATGAACAATGAGATGTGATGATCAGCAGCCAAGTATCAAGCAACTATTAATAGATTGTATTGTATAAACAGAAATAAGAGCAATAGTTTCCTCCAATATAGTAGGTGCCGAATTTAAGCTTCCTCAATGGTTACATACCTTTTCTTGCTCCGGGTGAAATATTCTCAATGACCGACGAACCAAAAGGCACCTAACAACTGAACACGGCGTCTTCGGATAAAGAAAAACACTTGTAGTGGCAGAGCACCTGCATTTGACACAAAACTTATCAATTAATTCCTAGCCATCAGACAAGACTGAAACTCCCAGCATTTGCCTCTCAAATTTGTATATAGAGTGAAAATTTCCAGCAGGGTAGATAGACATATGCTACTGTTTATAATTGCATGATAAATTGCGAGAAGTTGAAGCTTAATTTGTTATCTTTTTATTACTAGCTCATTAAGGACAATACAAGCTTCAGAATCTGGATTATTGTGATCGTAGACAGTCTGAAACTACTACTGTCTATCATAGAAGTTTTCCTTTTTCCCAAACAGGTGCTCAGAAGAAAATATATAAATATTAACAATGAGAAATTGATCCATCAGAGCAAAAAGATGCTTATTCTAGTTTCAGTTTATCGACTCCTTATATTTGCAATGGATCATAATACCTACATATATTTGTAAAGAATCCTGAATTAAAACTAGAAGTATGGCAAACCCAATTGAAATACCAGCCTTGTGCGTAGCGGTAGTTTGAGTGCTATCCCATAATACCAGCCTTTTTCTCTGGCCTGTCCTGGAAATATATTTCTGTCCTAAATTTTCTTTAATGGTAATTCTGTCAAATAATGCAGGATTGGAACATCTTCGAAACCGTCGTCGTCGCCGTCGCCAGAGATGAATACGTCCGCGAAACCGTCGTCGTCGCCGTCGCCAGAGGGGATCGGAGCTTGGAGGCGGAGGGGAGATCCGGGGAAGGAGAACAGTGACGGCCGCGGTCCGTCGCCGTCGCTGAGGGGCGGAGCTTGGATCCTCAACACCGGAGGGAGCGGGTCGGGGGCGTCGCTTCTGTCGCCGGCGGAAGAGCTCGGAGGCGGTCGGGGGCGCTGGATCTTGGTCGACGGCTCTGCCGTTCGCTCGTCTCGCTCGAGCCGTGGGTTTCCTCCCCGAGCTCTGGGGTCGTGGGTTTCCTCCCCGTGGAAAGGACGTGGGTCGGGCAGGGTTACCCGAGCACGATGCGGTCCAAATGACCAACTCGATTTCCCTGGGCCAACTCGGCCCGTGGTTCTCCGGCCCGGGGAAACAGCGGGGATCCCCCCGGGAAACCCTGCAACCAAATGAGGCCTAAGAGAAAATGCAACAAGGCTGCCGACTCACTGGCTTAGACATGCTAGAGCATGGGGCGAGAGTTTGCACGGGGAGTCTGGAACACGTTTCCTGAGTTGATTAGAGAGCCTGTAATCCTCGATTGTAAAACTCATGTTACACATTGATAAATAAAACTCTTTTCGCCTTGAGAAAAAGGGATCTCGTGCGCACCACGTGGCTACGGCGCTCTGGGCCGGGGCCCGGGGGTCAATGTTAGCGCCGGTCGAGCTGCTGCCTGTGAAAAAGAGGGGTCTGGGAGAATTTTATTTATGGATGCAGGATTTTTTTTCATGGATTTTAGATTGGGAGAATTTTATTAATGGAGGCAGGATCTTTTTCTCATGGATTTTTAGATCGATGGCTACTTTTGGGGCAAACAGGTAACGATGGGTCTACTTCCTTTATATATATTCTGCTTCAAATCAACAAATCATGTATCTAAGTTATTTGGAGGTTCAAAATTCAACATAAAATAGAGGAAATTCTCATAAGGGTTTCCTGGTTCAATGCAACACCATAATAATACATTCTGAAGTATTTCTAGCAATTTTTAGTATAACTTTTCTTCTCCAAAATTCAAAATCAAGTTTTGTATTTAAAAGGAGTTTAATTCAAAAATAAGTGAATTTTGCATCCCGAAGATTATGAAAAATGCATAAAACCTTATATTGGAAGATTTGAAATGCACACAATTCAAAGTAATTGCATTATATACCCATTATTATGAAGGGTTGTGTCATGCATAGGTGTCATCGGTATTAGGAGTGGATGATCAAATGGGCACCGCATATTTGCATCCCGACTAATCCCCACAAGCATATCCTTCTTCATATGCTTCCTCTACTCCCACCCGAGGGAGACAAAGGCCTTAGCGGAGTGGGGTGGATGGAGATGAAGACCTTAGTGGAGTGGGGTGGATGGCTATTGCAGTGAATGGCTCTGCTGGGCCTGACGCATGTGTACCATGTGGCCTGGCCGAAGCGACCGGCAGAGCATGCGGTGGCGACATGCTTAACCGCATGTTTTTTCTTTCCCGTTGCAACGCACGGGCATGTTTTCTAGTCAGAACAAATTAGTGATCTTATTTGACGAGGGAAAAAGACCTATTCCCATGCGATTTTTCCGGCGGGACTGCGTAAGAAACGTACCCGAGTACGTGCATCTTGCCAACTGCCAAGATCCTCCACACGCGAACCGCTGGGACGCCCTGGCGATGGCGGCGGCCGCGGTCAGGTCCTCCCCGTCCTGGGACGATCTCAACAGCGAGCTCCTCGTATCCATCGCCACCGCCGCGGACAACGGCTTGTCTCTACGAGACTACCAGTGCCTCCGCACCGTCTGCTCCGCGTGGCGCTCCGCCCTCGCGCCGCCGTACCCATGCCTGCTCTCCCTCGCCGACGGCGGCGGCCGCAGCGCCTCCGTCTTCTCCCTCCCGATGCGGCGGTCGTTCAACCTCTACACGGCTTCGGAACCGCTCTACGAGAGCTGCCGCGAAGGCCGCGACCGCAACGGTAGCCGCGTTCGCGTCATCGCCTCGGGCAACGGCCGCCTCGCTGTGGCCGTCGACCACGGCGACCCGAGTTACGATATGGACGGCGTCGTCACCATCTCCGGCTGGCGGACGGTGAGGATCCTCCTCCTCGACCCGCGCAGCCGCGGCGAGTACGGCGAGCTCCCCCCTCCGCCGACCAGCAGGGGGCGACTACAAGTGCGTGCTCAAGGTCGTGTTCACGCCAGACGCCGGCCGTGGCACGGTCGCAGCCACGTGCAACGGCAGCAAGGTGTCGTACATCGACACCGGGAGCGCGAGGGGAAGAAACATGGTGTGGACGGCCGTCGACGTCGTCGAGGGCCACACGGGGCACCTCACCGACCTGGCCTTCGACGCCGGAGGCGGCAAGCTGTACTGCCTCGACTCATGCGGGGTCGTGCACGTGCTCGGCATCCCCCACAACTGCCAGGACCCGGCGCCCGTGACCAACGATCCCACGTTGACCCGCCTGCCCGCCGTCTTCCCGGCGCCCTACGACGACGTGTTCACGCTGACGAGGACCAATCATCTCTTCTTCTGCCATGGCAGCCTGCACCAGATCTGGCAGAACACTAGCGCCGCCGTACTCGCCGCGGATTTAAATATTTCTTCATGTTTATCTCCCAATTTAAGCATCTATATATGTTTCATGTTAAATGAAATGTAAATACAAAAAATAATATTTCAATCAAATTCGAAACACTTTTTGACAAAGAATAACAGTAATTCAAAACTTCAAAAATTAAAATGGACAACCTTAAAAAGTTTGAAAACTTTAAAACAAATAAAAGTATTCGTAAAATAAATAAAATATTTCTTTCGCACTTGTTTTCTATTGGTAGATGCTAAATATGAAAAATCGCTCCACACATCTTTCAACTAATTTAGATTTTCGTTTGTTCCAACAAAATTTTAGTTTTTTGCCAACAAAGTTTCATTAATTGGTCAAATAAATTTCAGAAACGTTTATAATATTTACTAATTCTAACAAATTTCAATTAATTTTAGAAACATTCATCATACATTGAACATGAATCTCGATTATTTCCTATATATCAATTTACTTCACAAACATTCATCATACATTTAAAACTGATTTTTGAAATAAAATTAGTTTGTTTGCACAATTTTGAATAAGTGTTCCAAATATGAAATATTATTCTAATGAAATTTCAAGTATTTAATACTAAAACATTTATTAATTTTACTGGAAAATGACTACAAATAATTGTGGTTTGTGTGAAATCTCTTTGAGAATTTCTAATACTATTAATATATGTATAAAATAATAGAAATTTATGTAAAATATATTCTTATGTTTCTAAAATTTATTTAAATATGATTAAAATACTTGAATTTTGTGTGGAAATTATATGAAACTAGATGATGCCCCTCCCGTTGCTCCAGAAATTGCTTGCGGTATATTTCAGTGAGATTTGGTTATATGAACAAGAATATTTGTATTAATAACATAAGAACTAATACAATAAACATATGATTATTGTGTAATTATAAAATGTTTATCTAATATAAGTTTGCCCCCACTAACCTATTACTCTCAACATGCAAGCTTGCAACCCAGCATGCAAAATGAGTGGGAAAAGGCCCACCTCAACATGCAAATATGCATGATAATTTTCACTCTATTATGCTTTTAGATTCTTCTCAAAATAAAAATTATGCTTTTAGATTTAATAAATATTTTGCAACCATACACTAATCAAAGACAATAATCATATGCATTTTTAGTTTTAGTTCATATATTATTACTCCAAATATTCATTATCCACACAACTAAATCTCATTAAAATATATGGTAAAACATTCCCACAACAATGTGTGGAGTATCATCTTGTATAATTAAAACATTCCCGCAACATTGGCCGATGTGGGAAGTGGTGAAGGATCTAGGAGGCGCTCCATGTTCATCGGCAAGAATGGCAACCTGGCGGTGGTTTGAGCTGCCATTGTAGGCGTCGTCCGTGGGGTGCGACCAAAATGTGTGTACTGGATCAATTGGCAGCATGTCCCGATGGTGTGCGACTTGGCCACCGGAACCTCCGAGCCGTTTGTCACTCCCAATGGAGTGTGCACTGGTGACTGCTGGTACTTCAATGATGACGGCATGAGGAACAATGGTGGTGAGCAAGAGAAATCAGCGGGTGCCCCCATAGTAGCTAGATATAATGGACTAACAATAGGGGTGTGTGCTGCAGATAATTGGCTAAGACTAGGTGTGTGTGAAAAGCCATCTAATGAATGAAGCTGTTATGTAGCGGAGTGTACCTTTTCGGTTAGCTACCTTCAACTCATGGTGACTATAACCATTTTTTCTTCATGTTTATAAAAAAACATTTTAATCAAGTTCAAAACAGTTTTTAAAGAAAAAAATAAAAGTAATCCAAATACTTAAAAAATCAAAGACGTAAAAAAGTTTGAAAACTTTGAAACAATAAAAAGTATTCATAAAAATAATAAAATAAAATAGAAATATGTGTCACACTTGTATTCCATTGGTGTAGATGTCTAATACTATGTGTCACACTTTCAATTAATTTTGGTTTCTAGTATTGTTCTAAAGGAATTTTAGTTTTGGTCACAAAGTTTCACTAATTATTCAAACAAAGTTCATACGATTAAAAATATTTTTATTAATTCAGACATATTTCAATTAATTTTACAAACATTCAACATACACATAATACAAATTCCGAATATTTACGTTGTTTCAATTTACTTGACAAAACATTCAACATATATTTTAAACCAATTGTTTAAACAAAATTAATTTGTTTTCACCTTTGTGAATAAGTGTTTCCAACTTGAAATAGTATTCTAATGAAATTTAAAATTTTTATTAAACAATTTATTCATTTTTATTGGAACATGACTAAAAATAATTCTAATTTCTGTGAGATCTCTTTAAAAATTTCTAAACCTAATTAATATATGTCTGAAATAATAGCAGGTTACGTAAAATATATTCGGATCTTCTAAAATTGATCTAAATTTTTGACTAAAACACCTTAACTTTGTTTGGAAACTCTATGAGATATTTGTGATATGGATTGGAATATGACTGAAATAATTGAAACTTATGTAATTATTTATGAAACACTTTCCAGTTTGTTTATCAAACAAAGAATCCCATTGAAATAATTCAAAAAAAAATCATTTTTTGTACTTTGCAGTCAAATAATTGAATAAAAAATGCACAATTTTTTGAAAGCAATTCATTTGAAACGATGAAATGTTTGGTACATGTATGAAATGTTTCTTAAATTGATTTGAATATGATTGGAACAATGAAATATAATCTGGATAAAACGTATGGAAGATAGATCTTGCTCTGAAGTTCTTGCCACAAAAAAATTTCAAATGTATAAAATATCACAAACATGACTTTTGATGCAAAATTTATAAGTCGTCTAAATTACCAGAATGACATTAGATACATGTCTTTTGTATGAGACGCAGGATCTTCGGAATTAGGCATGCAACGTTACTCCTCTCTACGCATTTTCCATACAAAGTTGAGTGTGGTGCATGCAAGGACTAACATCTTGGTAGAGTGGCGGGTTTATTTTGTGGTATTGAGAAACCAATGAATATTAATTTAGACATATTTCGATTAATTTTACAAACATTCAACATACACTTAATACGAATTCCGATTATTTCCATTGTTTCAATTTACTTGACAAAACATTCAACATACATTTTAAACCAATTGTTTAAACAAAATTAATTTGTTTTCACCTTTGTGAATAAGTGTTTCCAACTTGAAATAGTACTCTAATGAAATTTAAATTTTTATTAAACCATTTATTCATTTTTATTGGAACATGACTAAAAATAATTGTAATTTGTGTGAAATCTCTTTAAAATTTCTAATCCTAATTAATATATGTCTGAAATAATAGCAATTTACGTAAAATATATTATCTTCTAAAATAGATCTAAATTTTTGACTGAAACACCTTAATTTTCTTTGGAAACTCTATGAAATATTTGTGATATGGGTTGGAATATGACTGAAATAATTGAAACTTATGTAATTATTTATGAAACACTTTGCATTTTGTTTATCAAACAACGAATCCCACTGAAATAATTCAAAATTTCATTTTTTTTTAAATTTGCACTCAAATAGTTGCCCAAAATTGAATCCAAAAAATGCACAATTTTTTGAAGGTAATTCATTTGAAACGATGAAATTTTGGTACATGTATGAAATGCTTCTTAACACTAGTAGAAAACAGGGCATCAGTCCCGGTTCCAGAGGGCCTTTAGTCCCGGTTCTGCAACCGGGACTGAACAATCGGGACTAAAGGCCCCCACTTTTAGTCCCGGTTGGGTTACGAACCGGGACTAAAGGAGCTCCATGTGGCCGCTGTGGGCGCCCAGGCAGGAGGACCTCTAGTCCCGGTTGGTAACACCAACCGGGACTAGAAGGCAGCCACGCGTCAGCACTGCCAAGCGCTGGGGTTTTTTTTTTTTGAAAGGAGGGGTTTAGGGGTTTTGGAGGATTTAGGGGTTTCATATTGTGTTTCCCCTTTTCTTTTTGTGTTTACCATTCAATTCCTTTACATTTAGGGTTTTCATTTTTATTTTATGCTTTTCATTCAACTCGATGCTAGCTACTACATATAGCAATGAAGGAACCATTACACAACATCGTCATGATCAATATATAGAGAGAAGTGACCTCTCTTTCTCCGTGCTTAGTCGAACAACAAGTTTTCGTATATCTATTCGACGCTACTACATATAGTACACGTTCATGCATATATACAATATAACATCTCTTACGATCCCTAATATCTAATTACCAAAATCGCATTGCCACTCCCGATGGTATTCTCCGTCTGTAGGTATGACATGGTCAACAAAGAATCCCGCCAATTCCTCTTGAATTGCTCGTATGCGATCAGTTGGTAGGAGTTCGTCCCGCTTCCGCGAGATCTAATTTAAAGAAGGGAGTCAATATATATATATATATATGAATGAAACTCAACACAATTGATGGTAATAAAATAAAAATGTGAAAATTGTTTACATACTTCAAATTTTTCTTCAGATCTGCCCCGCTCAGAGGTCTTGTGGCGAATGTACTCGCAAACGTAGTATCCACATAAATTATTCCCGGGTTCCTGCCACAAGAACTTTACGAGAATAGAGTTCAATCAAAATGATAATCAAGCATGATAATGATATTGAAACTAGAATCAATGAGAGATGCGCGGAACTAGCTAGTAGTACTTACTTTGGGGTGTGAAAATCGCAGCTCCTTTTTCCATTCATCCCTAACCTGGTTGGTGAACTTTTTCCACACCCTGTCCGGCAAAGAAAATGATTACTTGATATCAGGAAATGAACGAAAGTTGCCGATATGGTGCGATAATGATTGAACTTACTTCTGGAGCATTTGACTCATGTCCGCCCACTCCTTAGCCTCTTTACGTCTCGAGTCCAAGACAACTATTAGTCCCGCGTCAAGCTGAATGGCTAGCAGAATAAAGTGGAACCTGCGCACGCATAACTCATCAATTACACTTAACCTCGAGTAAGCGAAACAGAATGTGCACAAGACAGTAACACTCACTTGAAGTTGTAAGGAAATATTATTTCCCTTTTGTTTTGTTGTCCAAGTAACGCCTTTAGCAAGTAATTCTCTGTATCATCGGGGTTTTTTTTGTACCGTATATTCATTTACGGTATTTGGGTTAATGAACCCAATGTCATAGATTTTTCCTCTGCATTCGCGGATCTTCAATCTGCATAATATAGTGTGAGGATAATTATACATGCAATGAACGAGCTGAGCTAGAGACTTAATTACAGAAAAAAATACTTACAGACAATAGCAACTGACGATAGTTTTGTCGAGGGCGTCTTGATTGTATAACTGAAATAATTCTTCAAATTCAATGTACAACGCCTCGACTCCATTGAAGTAGTGCTCATCTTTAATTCCCACTAAGATACTGTCGGTCCCTTCCTTGCAGGCTTTCAAGTACCAGTTATGCAATGTTCGCATCATCATTGATAGACGCGGGAGCTGCTCAGGTCTGACGAGAGGCTTCCCGTGCTCGTATCTAAAGGCCACCTCAGCCATTTCGAACTGTAACTCATCGCCTAAGTAATCACGAAGAGTGTAACCAGGATGTGCGGCCGCTACCCCCGGATCATTAGCGATATCGGGAAACACCTTGAGCGGGGGGCACGATTGTTTTTCCTGTTCGCCGAGCTGGGGAATTGTTTTCCCACTTCTTGCAGCACTGCTAGTACTTCCCGACCTTTTCGCTTCATGAAATGTCTTTACAATACAGCGGTTATAGTGTGAGAGCGGCGGAGGAGATGGTGGTCGCTGAAGGGCATCCAGACAGCGCTTCGCTTTTACCAGATCTATTTTCTCCGTTGGATCTGGACGGGTCGGTGCAAGCTGGCGTTTCACATCGGCAGCCACGATCTCGTTGTTTTCCTCCTCAGTCATGTCATATGGTAACTTGGGAGGAGCCTTCTTGACGCTTGGACCTGCTCTGGATTTCTTTGTTGTTGTACTGCTAGCCGCCGGAGCGGCGGCGGGTCTCTTCCGCCGTTGCTGAGGCGGCGGAGGAGGCGGAGTCAGCTGACGCAGCGGAGGAGGTGGAGTCCGCTGGGGCGGCGGAGACAGCTGAGGCGGCGGAGGATTCTGCTGAAGGGCCTCCTCCGGCGGAGTCCGCTGACACGGCGGAGACAGCTGAGACGGCGGAGGATTCTGCTGAGGGGCCTCCTCCGGCGGAGTCTGCTGAGGCGGCGGAGACAGCTGAGGCGGCGGAGTGTGCTGACGCGGCGGAGACGACTGAGGCAGCGGAGATAGAGCTGGACTGTGAGGAGTCTGCTGAGGGGCCTCCTCCGGCTGAGTCTGCTGACGCGGCGTCCATTGTGGAAGCACGATGTTTTCCTTTCTCCATAGAATGGTAGTCCTTACGGCATCTACCAGATGAGTCTCCCCTTCACCTGTAGGGTACTCAAGCTCCAGCCCCTCGAATCTGTTGGTAACTTCATCCACCCCGACAATAGCAAAGCCATCTAGAATCGGATTGCAATGGAAAGTTCCATCAGGTCTAGGAGGTAAGACATAGCCGACCGCCACCTTCAAGGTTAGGTTGATGCATTTCGCCATTAGCTCACAATGTTCCCTCTCCGTGATATAATCCACGGGGTAGCGAGGAGCCGTGATATCAGGCCGAACGAGCTCCGTGGAAGCCACGCTGCTTTTCCGCTGAGATGGTGGGGTAGCTTCGTGGGCAGTATCGAATGAAGGATCTTCGTGCTGCTGAGATGGTGGGTCGGTAGCTCGCTGACTGGTAAGTGCCTCTAGTTTCTTCTCCTGCAACGCTAATCTTTGTTCTACATTCTGCATCCGGTCTGCTTCCTCTTTCTTCTTTCTCCCTCGGCTTCTATAACCAGTGCTGTCGGGAAACCCATGCACCCACGGAACGGAGCCTGCTGTGCCTCGTGTTCGTCCAGGGTGTTCAGGATTCCCGAGGGCGCGTGACAGCACGTCCTTCTCTCTGTCGGGATGGAACCTCCCTTCCTGCACATCCTTGATTGCTTCCTAAATCTTTGTGACGGGTGTTTCAAGTTGTTCTTTCGTGTAAACACACTTCCCTGTTTCTGGGTCCAAAGTTCCCCCATGCCCGAAGAACCAAGTCCTTGCCCGTTCGGGCCAGTTCAATGTCGCTGGTTGGATCCCTTTAGCAAGCAGGTCGTTCTCAGCTTTGTCCCACGTAGGCCGGGCAACCTTATAGCCACCTGACCCCGTAACATGGTGATACTGCTTCTTTGCAGCATTTAGCTTATTTGTCTGTGACCTGTTCTTAGCTTTCTCCGATTTCTTGTACGCCACAAATGCGGGCCAGTGATCTTTTATCTTCGCATATTGACCGGTGAATTCTGGAGTCTCGTCTTTCTCAACAAACTGTTCGTTCAATCTTTTCTTCCAGTTCTTGAATTGTTCTGCCATCTTCTTAAGAGCCCATTTTTTGACTTTTCGCTGTATAACTGGGTTATTTGGATCCTCCTCTGGCGGTAGGCTGAAATTTATCATGAGCGAGTTCCAAAGCTGATCTTTGCATCTATCGTCGACATAAGAAACTCCATCGTCCTTCTTCTTATTCCATTCTTGGATGCTAATCGGGACGCTGTCCCTAACAACAACTCTGCACTGATGTATAAATCGGTCTTGGGTCCGCTTGGGAACAGTCGGTTTGCCATCTGGATTGACTTCTTCGATCGTGAACCTTTCATTCTCGCCCAACCTTTTCTTCGGGCCTCGTCTCCTTATAGAAGTTTGGCTCGATCCGGAGGGCTAAAAGAAGAAAGAAGTGTTAATATATGTACATACAAAACAATTAATGCATCTAGTCAGCAGAGGCTTAATTAATATATATACCTCGCCGGACTTTGCAACAGTTAAGGCTCCAACACTGACGGAGCCGTCATCTTCTCTTCCCTCATCATCGGAGTCGTTGAGAAACTGTGAGGTGATGATATCATCATCTCCGTCGCGGATTATTTCCTCCAAAGCCTCTTCTTGTTCTAAGTCTCTGTCGTGTTCCATAGTTTATGCAAATATTACAGCATGGCAATATACAACCATGAGAGATGGATTAGTGGCAAACATAGACCTAATCACAACAAGGAATCATATGCATATGAGCAATGGATTAGTGGATTATCGGGGTTATGTTTTAACGACCCCCTCCCCCCTCATGTCGAAGTTATACCGAAATTATCGGGGTTATGTTTTAACGACCCCCCCTCATGTCGAAGTCAATGAACAACATGAAAATTTGTAAGCGATTGCTAAACTTTTATGCTTCATTTATATGAAGATCAATTATCTAATATAACTATGTTCGCGATATGAGGCATTGCACATTATCTAGAATCATATCTGATGAGTCGTCCTATCTTTCGGGAGAGGATACTCTCATGCCTGTCCGACGTGCAAATCAGGTTTTCATATGCCTCAAAATCAAAGTTATCGGGGTTATGTTTTAACGACCCCCCCCCCGCTCATGTCGAAGTTACGGCGATATTTGTACAAAATGGATAAATAAATAATTATTATAAAATCATGTTTCAAATGCCAAAATGCCATAGCTAGCTCTTACAAAGATTCCCTCCGGTTTGTCCGAAGTGGCACTTTCCAGCTATAAGTCCGGAAACTCACACTAGAGAGAAAGTGATGGCGGTGAAGCCGGTCACATCCCAGAGTGGGATCTTGGGGTATAAAACTATTTCTTCGCGTGTGTCCCTTGCTTATTGCGCCGTAACCATGGATAATCTTCATCATTTAACAGGATTCTTGGGTCAGTCTTCACTCTGAAGGGAGAAATTTCATGAAACTTTTCATAATCTTCTGACATGTCTGTCTTGTCCTCCACTTCCATGATGTTTCTTTTCCTTGAAAGAACTATGTGGCGCTTTGGCTCATCGTATGATGTATTCGCTTCCTTATCTTTTCTTTTTCTCGGTTTGGTAGACATGTCCTTCACATAGAAAACCTGCGCCACATCATTGGCTAGGACGAATGGTTCGTCTGTGTACCCAAGATTGTTGAGATCCACTGTTGTCATTCCGTACTGCGGGTCTACCTGTACCCCGCCTCCTGACAGATTGACCCATTTGCACCGAAACAAAGGAACCTTAAAATCACGTCCATAGTCAAGTTCCCATATGTCCTCTATGTAACCATAATATGTGTCCTTTGCCCTATTGGTGTTTGCTGCATCAAAGCGGACACCACTGTTTTGGTTGGTGCTCTTTTTATCTTGGGCGATCGTGTAAAATGTATTCCCATTTATCTCGTACCCTTGGAAAGTCAATACAGTCAAAGATGGTGTCCTGGCCAACAAGTACAGCTCATCTCCAATAGTGGTGTTACCCATGTGATGTGTTTGCAACCAACCGCCGAAAGTCCCCATGTGTTCACGTGTAATCCAGTCGTCAGACTGCTCCGGGTGTTTGAAGCGTAGAATATTCTTGTGTTCATTGATATACGGGGCCACCAAGGTAGAATTCTGTAGAACTGTGTAGTGTGCTTGCGCCCAAGAATGCCCGCCCTACATATTATTGAGTTCGGTCCTAGCGTGCCTTTTCCACCCAGTCTCCCCTCATGCCGCGATTCAGGAACACCAATCGGCTTAAGGTCAGGAATAAAGTCAACACAAAACTCAATGACCTCCTCTGTTTGATGGCCCGTGGAGATGCTTCCTTCTGGCCTAGCACGGTTACGAACATATTTCTTTAAGACTCCCATGAACCTCTCAAAGGGGAACATATTGTGTAGAAATACAGGACCCAGAATTGCAATCTCGTCGACTAGGTGAACTAGGTCGTGCGTCATAATATTGAAGAAGGATGGTGGGAACACCAACTCGAAACTGACAAGACATTGGACCAAATCATTCTGTAACCTTGGTAGGATTTCTGGATCGATTACCTTCTGAGAAATTGCATTGAGGAATGCACATAGCTTCACAATGGCTAATCGAACATTTTCTGGTAGAAGCCCCCTCAATGCAACCGGAAGCAGTTGCGTCATAATCACGTGGCAGTCATGAGACTTTAGGTTCTGGAATTTTTTCTCTGCCATATTTATTATTCCCTTTATATTCGACGAGAAGCCAGACAGGACCTTGATACTGAGCAGGCATTCAAAAAAGATTTCCTTCTCTGCTTTGGTAAGAGCGTAGCTGGCAGGACCTTCATACTGCTTTGGATGCATGCCGTCTTTTTCGTTCATACGTTGCTGGTCCTCCCGTGCCTCCGGTGTATCTTTGGTCTTCCCATACACGCCCAAGAAGCCTAGCAGGTTCACGCAAAGATTCTTCGTCACGTGCATCACGTCGATTGCAGAGCGGACCTCTAGGTCTTTCCAATAGGGTAGGTCCCAAAATATAGATTTCTTCTTCCACATGGGTGTGTGTCCGTCAGCGTCATTCGGAACAGATTGTCCGCCAGGACCCTTTCCAAAGATTACTTGTAAATCCTTGACCATATCAAGTATATCATCACCAGTACGGAGGACAGGCTTCTTCCGGTGATCTGCCTCACCTTTGAAATGCTTGCCTTTCTTTCTTAAGGCATGCTTGGTCGGAAGAAATCGACGATGTCTTAGGTACACATTCTTCTTACATTTATCCAAATATATACTTTCGGTCTCATCTAAACAGTGCATGCATGCGTGGTATCCCTTGTTTGTCTGTCCTGAAAGGTTACTAAGAGCAGGCCAATCATTAATGGTTACAAACAGCAACGCTCGTAGGTCAAATTCCTGCTGTTTGTGCTCATCCCACACACGTACACCTTTTATGTCTCACAACTGTAAAAGTTCTTCAACTAATGGCCTTAGGTACACATCAATGTCGTTGCCGGGTTGCTTAGGGCCTTGGATGAGCACTGGCATCATAATGAACTTCCGCTTCATGCACAACCAAGGAGGAAGGTTATAGATACATAGAGTCACAGGCCAGGTGCTATGATTGCTGCTCTGCTCCCCAAAAGGATTAATGCCATCTGCACTTAAACCAAACCATAAGTTCCTTGCGTCACTTGCAAAGTCCGGCCACTTTCTCTCGATTTTTCTCCACTGCGACCCGTCAGCGGGTACTCTCAACTTCCCGTCTTTCTTACGGTCTTCTTTGTGCCATCGCAACAACTTGGCATGCTCTTTGTTTCTGAACAGACGTTTCAACCGTGGTATTATAGGAGCATACCACATCACCTTGGCAGGAACCCTCTTCCTGGGGCGCTCGCCCTCAACATCACCAGGGTCATCTCGTCTGATCTTATACCGCAATGCACCGCATACCGGGCATGCATTCAAATTCTCGTACTCCTCACCGTGGTAGAGGATGTAGTCATTAGGGCATGCATGTATCTTCTGCACCTCTAATCCTAGAGGGCAGAGAACCTTCTTTGCTTCGTACGTACTGTCAGGTAATTCGTTATCCTTTGGAAGCTTCTTCTTCATTATTTTCAGTAGCTTCCCAAATCCCTTGTCAGATACACCATTCTCTGCCTTCCATTGCAGCAATTCCAGTGCGGTACCGAGCTTTGTGTTGCCATCTTCACAATTTGGGTACAACCCTTTTTTGTGATCCTCTAACATGCGATCGAACTTCAACTTCTCCCTTTCACTTTCGCATCCTCTCTGTGCATCAACAATGACCCGGCGAAGATCATCATCGGGCACATCTGGTGCCTCTTGATCTTCAGCTTCCCCCGTTGCAGTATCACCGTATTCAGGGAATATAGGATAGTTGTCATCATCCTCTTCTACTTCGTTGTCTTCCATCATAACCCCTCTTTCTCCGTGCTTGGTCCAAACATTATAGTGTGGCATGAAACCCTTCTTAAGCAGGTGGAAGTGAAGGGTTTTCGAGTCAGAGTAATTCTTCGTATTCTCACAGACAGTACATGGACAATACATAAAACCATTCTGCTTGTTTGCCTCAGCCACATCGAGAAAATTATGCAGGCCCGTAATGTAGTCGGAGGTGCGTCGGTCACCGTACATCCATTGCCGGTTCATCTGCGTGCATTATATAATTAAGTATATCAAAACCATTACAGAACATCATGAATAGAGAAATGACCAAATTAATACAAGTTCATCATCACATTAAAACCAAAGTACAGTAGTGATCAAATGTTATTACTGAAAAAATAAATACATAAAGTTCATACATAGTTCTCATAGAACAACATACAGCTCTCTAGAGCATCTAATTAAAACATACATTGAAACTAACATACAACTATGTAAAACATTTAAATGCAACAACAAATGCGATCAAAATCGCAACTAAGGTAACAATTGATCCAACAGCATAATGATACCAAGCCTCATTATCAAATGCATATTTTCTAATCTTTCTAATCTTCAAGCGCATTATATCCATCTGGATCTTGTGTAGATCGACGACATCGGCAACATGCAACTCCAATTTCATCTTCTCTTCTTCAACTCTTTTCAATTTTTCTTTCAAATAATTGTTTTCTTTTTCAACTAAATTTAACCTCTCGACAAGAGGGTTGGTTGGAATTTCCGGTTCACATACCTCCTAGATAAAGACATCCATGTCAAGTTGGTCGGCATAATTGTCATAAACACTAAATGAAACAAATAGTTATAAAAGATAATATACCACATCCGAATCATAGACCGGACAAGAGCCGACGGGGGCGGATACCAAAACCATGGCACTATATAATAACAAACAATAATACAAGTAAGAAAATTATACAAGTAGCTATATAAATCATACAAGTAAGAATTTTTTCTTTAAAAAAAAAGATAAGAACAAGAGGCTCACCACGGTGGTGCCGGCGACGAGATCGGTGCGGGCGATCGACGAGATCGGCGATCGGGACGACACCCTACACATGTGCAAACTAAGAAGTTAATTTGAGCTCAAATTGTGCATCTAAATCAAATAAACTCACACATACACTCCTCCACTAAAACCCACAAACCACACTACTTCTAGAGCATTTTAAATGAGCTAAACTAGCAGTGAGAGATGAAAGGATGAAGTTGCTAACCTTTTTAGAACACGTGGATAGTTGGTGCACCGCCAAACCTAGACAAATCTTGGGGAAAATGAAGCTTGGAGGTCGAGCTTAGAGAGGAGAAAGCTTAAGTGTGGCTCGGGCATTTCATCAAACACCTCATGTGCATAGGAGGTGAGAACAGAGTAGCACACACACCTCCCACACGCCGGCCGGCCAAAAAACAAAGGAGTGAGCGCGCAGGGGCGAGCATATATATATGCATCTTTTTAGTCCCAGTTGGTGTCTAGAACCGGGACTGAAGATTGACCTTTAGTCCCGGTTCCAGACACCAACCGGGACTAAAGGGGTTGCGCCAGGAGCGAGGCCCTTTAGTCCCGGTTGGTGGCTGGAACCGGGACTAAAGGTCCCAGCCGAACCGGGACTGGTGCCTGCCGAGGCCCGACCGGCGTCCTGGCCGCTTGAACCGGGACTGATGCACGCATTAGTCCCGGTTCGTAAGTCGACCGGGACTGTTGCTCTGATATGGCAAAAACCAATGCCCTGTTTTCTACTAGTGTAAATTGATTTGAGATATGATTGGAACAATGAAATATAAACCGGATAAAACGTATGGAACATGGATATTGCTCTGAAGTTCTTGCCATAAAAAATTCAAATGTATAAAATATCACAAACATGTCTTTTGATGCAAAATTTATAAGTCATCTAAATTACCACGATGACATTAGATACATGTCTTTTGTATGAGAGGTAGGATCTCCGGAATTAGGCATGCAACGATTACTCCTCTCTACGCATTTTCCCTACAAAGTTGAATGTGGTGCATGCAAGGACTAACATCATGGCGGAGTGGCGGGTTTATTTTGTGGTATTGAGAAACCAATGACCGATTATGCTCCACCATATAGATTTTCACGACAAGTTCCTCATCACAAGCATCAAGCTTGGTACCTAATTATCACTGCAACATATTGCACTGTTTGGCCAACTTATTTAGAGGAATGGCATAACATGGTAGACTTTATCGTCAAGAAAGGCCAACAAAGCAGCAATTTATAGTCTTATAGTCCTATAGCCACAAAGATAACACCAAACAAAACAAACTAAGGTTTTCCGTGTGTCGTAGCCGAATGCAAATCATTTTCATTGTCGATTCCATCGTGCACTAGTCCTTTGGCTCGCTGTCCCAAAGAAAATGATAATTTTGAACACACCGGACAAACAAATCGTACCATGAAAAAGTAGACCATGCACCGATCCTTTTATCTTTCCCAAATATCATGGAAAAGAAACCGTGGCACATGCAACCGAGAAATCATGGCACCGGGCTACCAAGTGGGTCAGAACTCCAACACCACCGTTACATCGAGTAGCTAGCAAGTACTTCAGAATGTCAGCGGTCGATCTTCATCGTGAGGTATGACCCAGGATGCGGTGACCGTTCTGGGAAGCAGTGAAGGGTCATTTTCTTTGACGAATATGTCGTTAGCGCGACTTTTCATTGATTGGTATGAGGAGGAAAACTGGAAATACAGATCATTTACATGTACAGACAACGACAACTCCTGCTTGTTTTACAAGACACAAAACAACCATCAACTATGGCCTATGTGTTTCCCTCTAAGTTTGTCTGATTCTTCATCTCTTTGCGGGGGTCCAGTTTAGCAGCTCTTCGGTCACAGATGGAGGATCTCGGAGAGTCGGAGGCCGCTCCTTGTTCGTTGGCAACAACAGCAGCCCAGGGTGGTGCGAGCCATGCGCTGGCGTCGGTGCTGTCCCCGGGGCATCAACTGGTTCTGTGCATGCATTGAGGCCTACCGTCCTTCCCAGATTGAGTATGTGAAGGCGATTGTTGGTACTTCGCCGATGACAACCTGACGAGCATCAACGTCGGGAGAAATTAAATGGACGCGTGCGTATCTAGAGATGATTGTCGAAGAGTCCATGTGTGAAAATCATCTTTCTTTTCTTCTTCATTGGGGTGAAGAAAACATTTTTACGAAGCCGCTAGGTAGCGGGGTTTCCTTTTTGGCCAACTCACAATGAATTGTTCCATGTAATATTTATTTGTATTCCCATTATTTCTCGAATTTCAGATTTTTTTTTGGTTTCATATAGCAGATAGGTAAATATGGAAAATAATATCTCAGTAAATTCAGCACCTTTTGTGCACTGATTAAAACTATTTAAGAAACTTATAAACAATCAAAGGCGAAAAAGTTACTCCCTCCAATCCATATTAATTGATGCACACTTAATATGGATTGGAGGGAGTAAAAATAAATCAAGAGTTCCTTAAAAAAAATGCAAGTTTTACAATGTTGTGTTTCAATAGATGTCAAATGTCATTTGGCCAATCTTGCAGTCAATTCCCATTTTCATTTATTATTTCAATGGCATTTTATTTTATTCAACATAGTTTCACATATTGTTCACATAAGTTTCAGAAACATCCACAACTTTTTAATCAATCCATACATATTTTAATTGATTTCAGAAACTTTCAACAGACATCTCACATGAATTTTGATTATTTCATTCATATTTCAATTTCACTATAGAAAAATTGAAAGGGGATCGATATCGTCCTAGAGCTCATGTGCTACACGGCGCACTCCATAGTCACTGTCCAAATGCAGAAGTTCTCATGGTTGAACCGTGGGTACTGCACGGACGACATTGACACTGAAGCTTCTTTAGCCACGCCTGACGCTTCGGCTTCCTCCTCCCTTTTATTTTCGTCGCATATGTCTTTTATTACACATAACTTGGATCTACATCATATACGAGTGATTATAAATGATGGCTTTACATGATATGACAACGTATAACCATCAGCTGGCTATACTATTAGCCATGCTCTAAGTGGGTTCATGGTGAAATTAATCGAGCTCGAGCTACTTGTCAAAGGGGAGCAACTATTTGTGATATCCACTTGTACTGCATGATAGAAGTAAACCTGAAGATGATCAACTCCAGCTAGCTTGGTGTGCTCCTGTACTAGGATGGGTAAAACTTAATACTGATGGCTCGTTCATCAATGCTACTGAAGATGCCCGGAGTGGGTTGATTCTCACGTACCATGGTGGAGGCGTGGAGCTATTGTCTTCTCATCTTGTCGTAAATTTTTTGCATTGCAATGACGCTCTAGAAGCTGAACTTTCTGCGCTCAGAGAAGGTATTTCTTTGTCGTTGCAATGGAGTCAACTCCCCATCCACACTGAAACAGATTGCCTAGAAGCTAGTACAAATCTTTTGAAGAAGGAAGAAATGAATAGATCACATTATGGTTTTATTGCCCATGAGATCAAGCAGCTCATGGGACACCGAAATACTTGTATTACTCATGTTCGACAACACAATAATCTTGTTTGTCATTCTTTGGCTAGTTATGGTAGGACTAGCGGCCGAACCGCTGTGCGTGGTTGGGTTCTGGACCTGATATAGTTGTCGAACAATGTAATCTAGAGGGTAGCTTGGCTACTTGAGTAATACAAAGTATTTTCTGCAAAGAAAACATATAACCATCAGCTGGATATACTGTTAGTCATGCTCTGAGTGGGTTCACGGTGAAATTTACCGAGCTCGAGGCGAAGTGGTCCCCTACAGCCTAGCTAGCAGGCTCCTAGATCGATCTGAAGTGAGTACGTGTTCAAGATCTCACAACAGTCTTCGTTCTGTTGTAGAGCCCATAAGAATTAATGGTTGCATGTCGGCCTTGGGTGATCGGTACTCCTAGGAATGGAAGGATCTTACTGGGAAGATGAAAAAGGAGCCTTCATTTCGGAACCATCCATGATGCACCCATCAGATCTTGCTCTCTCGTACTTACCACAGGGGATGGAGTTAATAGGCTCTGACAACCTGCCTCGCCATTACTGGTTTAGGGCTTCACATTGGCGGCCATGAATGTGTTGCTACTTCCTGCAACCCTGCATCGTTCTTTTAGAGAGGAGAGAGAGGTGAGTGCGCCCTTGCAAAGACCGAGGTCGGAGCTCCATGGAGCTCGCTTATTTTTTTTTAAAGTTTAAAAAATTGTTAATTTTTTTCTACAAAGATATGCATATTCTTCAAGTATGTACAAAATTTCATCAACTAATTTGATTATTTGCATGCTACCAAAAAAGACAAATATCTGACCCAAATACAACAAAGGAAAAGCCAATTTTAATCTGTGTATTTGTCTTTTTTGTGTACATCACATATGAATATATATGTTCAGAAAATTTTATAAATGTATACTACAACTATATGTCTACGTGTATACTTTTTTCCAGATTTTTTGGATGTGTTGAAAAAGCATTTTCCCTGAAAATAAAAATAAAGAGCTCAATGGAGCTCGACCTCTGCTTGCACTTTTCGAGAGAGAGGTATAGCGTACATGGCAACCGAAGTACCGAACCTTGTATGATAAAGATGGTTATAAACATCAAACACTTGAGCCCATCTCTCATCGACCTATCTGTCTAGCTTTCATGTAACTCAGTAGGTGAAAAAAGAGGCTTGACACAAACAAAACATCATCTAGCTCAAGTCGAACACGTTTAAATCCAGCCTAGACATGAGATCTAAGTCATTTCACAAGAGCTATTTGTAAGTTATCCGAAGAAGGAGGAGGCAAGGCGAAGCTCCCAGGCCAGGCCTGGGGTGCCGCTGCGGGTGGATGCTATACGCAGGGCCGTAGGCGAGGCTGATTTGGTAACGAACTAGAGCCGTAGTGACACGGCTCGCCGTGTCGTCTTAGGCGGAGTGAGTCGAAGACTTGACAGTCAGGGTGCGTGGTGGGGCTGCCGGTGTTGGAGAAGAACAGAAGGTGTGTGTTTGTGCGTGTGGTGTGGGGGGTGTGGGGAGGGGGAGCGGGGTTAGAGGGATGGTCGGCTAGGCCGGAGGCGGGGGAAGGGTGGAGCCGCGAGGCGCATGGAAGCGCCCCTTGCCACGGTGGCAGGCGGTTCGGCCGGCGACAACAAGGAGTGTGGAGAAGGAGAACCTAAAGAGGAAGAACAATATATGAAAAAGTTCGACTTACATCAAATTTAAAATGCATAGACAAAGGCAAAAGCGAATGAGAATGAAACAAAATAAATAAAGAAACGGTAAAGAAAATTACATGATACATGGATTGCTGATTAGGATTCTGTGACAACTGACAGGTACTATATCACTTCATAAGAACTAAAATTAATACACTTAGTATATCTCAACCCAGTTAGAGACCAACCATTCGCTAATGAATTAATAACAGGGATAAATTAGCCTCCCTAGCAACAAGCTCGATTCCTTCGGAATCCGCATGGAAGTGCTTGAAGTTTCTATGGCAGCATTGCGAACGTCGAAATGTCGCCCCACGACGGGATCGCGCCGCCGCAGTTGTTGTTGTCCGACGTGGCGTTATCATCCCCGCCGCCACCGCTACTCCGGCCACTGTTGATGTTGCTACTGGCAGCGCCCACGCCGGCAGCGGGTCGGGGCGGGGAAGGCAACGCGTAGGAGTTGTCCATGAACCACGTCGTGGCCGTCGGCAGCGTCTCCATGCAGCCGGAGAGCCCCGCCATCTGCAGGAAGGTGCCGCTTCCTCCGAACTGCGCGGCGGCTGGCATGCCATTGCTGCCACCACCGACGGCGTGGGGGTGGGAGGACGAGGCGCTAGGCGGGCCGAGGAACATGGTGGCGACCCGCTGCTGCTGCAGCTTCCAGTGGAGGTCCTGGTTGATGAAGCTGAGCGACTCGATGGACGACGCGATGGCGCTGCTCGCCGCCCCGTTCCCGGCTCCCGCTGACCCGTTCGTCGCGCGGCCTGCCGCGCCACCGCCGTTGGTTTCCCCCGAGGACCACTCCCCGAACGGCACGTACTGGCCGACGACGGCCGGGGAGTGGAGCACCGGCAGCATGCCGACCACGCCGCGGAAGTCGCCGCCGCCGCCAGGAAACCCGCCCACGCTCATCCTCGCGGCGTGCTGGTCCTGGTCGGCGGTGCCCCCGGCCGGGGTGGTGAGCGAGAGGCCGCGGGAGAAGGAGGCGGAGGAGCCGGAGCGGGAGCGCTTGTTCTTGCGGCAGCCGCCGCCGACGGGGACGCTGCGGAGCGCGCCGCCCTTGGTCCAGTACCGCCGGCACGTCTTGCAGAAGTGGCGCGGCTGCGACAGGCTGTAGTTGTTGTAGTAGCAGAACTTGGTGTTGGGCGAGTCGCAGCGCGGGCACCTCACCGCCTGCTCCGCCGGGGGCGGCGGCAGGGCCGGAGGCGTGCCCGCCTTGCGCCGCCCCGCCGCCGCGTCGTCGGCAGTCGTCGACGCCATCTGACGACGTACGCACGCACGTACGTGACCTCCTCCCAGCCTCCCAACGAGGTACGTTCGAAGCGAGAGGCAGCTAGCCGGCCAGCGAGCAAGGTACGGCTGTGGATCAGCTGCTGGTCACGGACGCAGGGGAGAAGGGGGGAGGGGACACGGGCGCGTATATACGGAGGGAGACGGGGGTGGTGGAGGTGGAGATGGGAATCATGGGATCGATGTGGACGGAGGGTTTCCTGGCGGGGAGGGAATTAGGTTAGCCGTGAGCGGGTTATTGAATGGCGTGGCGTCCCGTGCGATGCGTAGCTAGGCTGGCTGCGACTGTGTGCATGGGTTTAACGGGAGGGGGGAAAGCGACGTGGATCGTCACTGCAGGCAGAGTGGCGCCTGTGATTGCCATCAAGTGCTCGGGCCCAGCTCAGCCCAGCCCAGGCTTAGCTAGCTGCAGGACAAATAACTAGCCTTGATGATGGTCGACGCCCAATGCTTCTCCTGGACCCACTCTCCAGTACCTACGTACTTTTTTTTTTTTTTGTTGTTGTTGCGAATAGCAGTACCTACGTACTGCTAGCAGTACCTACGTACTGCCGCTGATGCATGCTATCCACTTCCTTGCTGACCAGCGAGCCAGCGTATCAGCATCTACAATTCTTCACAAATGTCCATGGACACGTCCGGTCACGGTCAGTGACCGGATAAGAGAAGAAAAAATCGGACCTCTCATGTCATCTATATATGCCTGGGTTGTTCGCAGACCCTCATATTGAGACCAAATATGGGGAGCATACGAGGGCTCGCTGACGCGCCCGGATAGTACATCACATAGGACGCGGCCCATCCTAGACCACCTTTTCTCTTTTTTTATTTCTTCTTTTCTTTCTCTTTCTTCATCTTCATCAATCACATGCAAGCGACCAGACATATAAGGAAGAAAATGAAAAACGTGACTGCATGCACGGACAAATCGGGGCTCAAAACGGACCCGCCTGGACCTTGACCGGGCGCTTCCGCGGACGTTAGGGGGGGGGGGGGTGGGATTTGCTAAGTCCGGCTATAGATGCTCGTAGGGCAACTACACCGTGGATCATCAAAACGTCCGAAAACTGTCTGGACCGGACAGTTCGAACACTTTTAGCCATCGAACGCGGATCACCAAACTGATTTGGACGTCCGAAATCCGACAGACCGTTCCCAAATTGGGGGAGCTTCGGGAGAGTCCGGAAGTCCGCCCTACCCACTGTTAGTTGGACCACTTCTCCCCATAGCCCATGTCTCATACTCATCACTTTCTCCTCTTGGTCCGTCTAGCCCACAATCCGCATTTGAGGGACACGGTTGGATGGCTGGGCTATCCGCGGGGACATCCGCGAACATTTGGTGATGGTCGTTTGGTGATCCGCGTTGGAGATGCCCTCCCCTGTGGCTTCAACCATGTATACCCCCTTCTTCCGAGCTATTTCAAAATATAACCCTAAGAGCAACTCTAGCGATGTCGTCATATGTGCAGTGCAGTCGTCAAAACTTATATGAAGCATGCTCCATAAAATTTTGGAAGCTGCCGAGGCGAGGTACAAACTCAGGGTCGCCATATCTCAACCTTCAATTTTCCCCTCATTTTCGTGTAAACACTTGGATTAAACATTTCAAAAGTAATCATGACATATCTTTTAAACAATTTGTATGAACAAAAAAAATAAAGTATTCAATCGATATGTACAAAGACGTTGCTGGATCCGTTGTTTGCATCGTCCCTTCCTCCAGCGTGTGCACCGTCATCACCATGCCCTCCGGCGATGTGGGCACAACCCCCTCTTTCAGCATACACATTGTGCTCTCCTCCGTCGTGTTGGGCACTCCATGCCATCCTAGAATGCATGATCTCCGTTCGCTCCCAAAACAATCTTGCAATTGAATCCTTACATTCGGATCCAACATCATGAACCGCTTCTCCTCGGCTATCCTATCTTGTGTCAACCGATCCTCCTCCGTGGTTTAGCTTGCGGCCCGAATTGCTTTCTTTCTCAACGAACCAGGGAAGGGGGGATCGATGAAATTCAGTATATTTGCTCTTTCAAAGTGCCCCACCGTTGTGCCATCAAGGTCGACATCATTGACTGCAATAATCATTCTTCCACTATCGTATTGCGTTCAATCGAACCAAACGAAAGACAAGACGAGGGGGGCTGTATTTTTTTACATCATCATCAAATCTCTACATGCGTCAGGCTAGCTAGGCAACCGAGTTTCGCCCACCGCCGGGATGAAGGGAGGGGGTGGAAGGAAGTGCGGTGCCCCCGTCTTCTTCCTCTGTTTCTTCACGGCGGGTCGATGCGGCACCTGGGGGGAGGGCAGGGCCCAGAGTGAACGACGCCGGTGGCAGCATAGGATCTGTCACCTTCGTGCATGAGTCGTCGATGACAGGTTCGATGAGGTGCTGTCCTAGGCAGTAGTGAGCTGCATGCCGCCGGAGCCGGCAGAGGAGCAGGAGGCCCAACAGGCGGGGAAGTCGCCGGATCTGCCTCCAAACCAAGGGAATGGTATGCAGTGTTCGAGGCGGAGTCCATGACGTCGTCGGCCGAGATAGGGGGAGGCCAGGCCGACACTACAATGAGGAAGGGGAGGCGGCGGCGCGGGCAGAATGGGAATAGGAAGGGAAAATATTTCTCTCACCAAATCATCTTCGGGATGGAGCGTACTCCAAATATCCCCCACAACCTTCAAATATGGAGGATTTCTAGATCGATCGGTCGGGGTTGATGAAGAGTGAGCTGATAATGGATTTTTTTCTTTGATAAACATGATACTTAAGATTAAGATGCTCCGGAATGAAAACGATGGAATGTCCACAATACGTGATTTAGTCAGACGATCCAATTCGAGAGATTTTGTAGTTCATTAATCAAGTCTTAGCAGAAGAACTTGACAAGTTCTAGACCGGCCTTTTCGATCGAAATCGTCATGCATGTTGTCACTATGTCGTTCGGCCGTATATGACGGCTCTACTAGAGTTGCTTCAAGGTTGAGCCACGACACCCTATAGTGGATGGCACATAGAGTTCGACCGGTTTAGCTGGTCAGTTTGCATGTAAGAAGAAGTACAAAAGTTGTGAGGGCATCTCCAACACCGACCCTTAAATCTGCAGACCGGTCCATCCAATCCTATACCCCAAATGTCCCAGCAATTTTCCGTCAAATACATCTTCCGCTAGCTAGCTAGCTTCCGCCATTCAAAAATACACATCCCGCCGTTAGCTAGCTAGCTTCCGCCATTCAAGTGCTTCACTTGCATGGTCATGCACAGCCACGTTGGCTTCCGCCAACACACACAAAGCATGCGCAACCTTCCGTCAACACGCACGCATCCTTCTGCCATGCACACAAGTATGCACACGGTTTCCGCCATCGCATGCATACGCAGCTGCACATGCGAACAAGTCTGGATGTACGTGGCGGTTTTTTTTTTTGACCACACCAATGTCCGGACTCCCGCAAAACTCCTCGTATCTTGCTTTCAGTTTGCGGGAAAACGGGCGACCGGACGGTTTCTGGTACCGATGGGATACCGCGTTAGATGACAAACTGTATCCAGACAGTGTGGTCCGAACCTATGCGGACGATTTGAGGGTCCGCTTTGGAGATGCTTTGAGAAGTTAGGCGGAGCAAGAAAAAAAAATCTGTCGGTGTGTGCGTCTCATCGTTTTTCCTCGAAAGCCTTCGCGTGTACGTATTTTCCGGCCTACGATCCAACAGTGTTTAGAGCTGCACTTGGGCTCCATTCTCCTCGCTGGCTGGCAGCCGGGCTTCTGTGAGTAGTAACTATTGTCTGCACTGCAGGAAGGAGCCAATAAGAAGTTGCAGTACGTACATGCGAAGAGATCAGAGAGAGGATGCATTGCAGCAGTGGAGCAGCGGAGCAAAGCGTGTCCAGGGGAGACAGGCGAGCCAGAGTACGTGCTCTGGCACCGTGCTGCTCCACCATTGACGCGTGATGGATGCATAGGGGAATTTGGCCATGGGGGCCGGGCGTGATTAATTCTGCCAGCAAAATTACTGTGGATGGGTTGATATGCGTACTCACAGTAGGTTCAGACTGAGTCATATTCAGTATCGTCCATACTTCAGGTCGTGTCGGGCTCCCCGAGCTTTTCACAACCTGGGCCTGGGCCTGGGCCTCACAACTCTTTCGGCCTGCTTAGCCACCCAACAGAGAGGAGCCTTGTGGCTGTCCTGGATGTCGTCTTAATGAGTCACTTTCAGAGAAGTATCTTTTTTTTGCGGGGTACTCTCAGAGAAGTATCTGGGACTGCGAACGGATGTTTAGTAGGTCAAAGAATCGAACCTTCAAATATTTGAAGGACATGCTTTGAAAGCGAGTCCAAAGGATGGATTGAGAAAACTTTGGTCACTGCTGGTAAGGAAGTTTTTTGTTAAATCTGTTGCATAGGCAATTCCGACTTTTTCTATGACATGTTTCAAACTCTCACGTGGCTTATGTGAGCATATTAATGAAATTATACGGAAATTTTGGTGGGGAAACAAGAAGGGAGAAAGGAAAGTGGCATGGGTCTCATGGGCAGAGATGACACAACCAAAACATATAGCTGGATTTTGTTTGTGTCGGGGGTGAACATGCAACCGGGTCGGTGTCGGGCAAGTTGCGTGTCGAGGGTGGACATGCGAATGGATACGTGTCGGAGGCAAGTTCCGTGTCGAGGGTGGACATGCGAATGGATACGTGTCGGAGGCAAGTTGCATGTCGAGGGTGGACATGCGAATGGACACGTGTCAAAGGCAAGTTGCGTGTCGAGGGTGGATATGCAACTGGGCCGGTGTCAAGGAAAAGTTGCGTGTCAATTTGGACATGCAACTAGGTAGGTGTCAGGGGCAAGTTGTGTATCGAGGGTGGACATGCTATTGGGTTGGACGAGTTGCGTGTCGATGGTGGACATGCAACCGGGTCGAGCTCGAGAAAGCTGCGTGTTGAGGTTGACATGCAATTGGGTAGGTGTCAGAGACAAGTTGCGTGCCGAGGGTTGACATGCAACTGGATAGGACCCAGTGGCAAGTTGCTTGTCGAGAGTGGTTATGCATCTGGATCGGGCGAGTTGCAAAGTCCAGGGTGGACATGCAACTGGGTCGGGTGAGTTGCATGTCAAAGATGGACATCAGGTCGGGGCGAGTTACAAGTCGAGGGTGAAAATGCAACTGGCTCGGGCGATTTGCATGTCGAGGATGAACATGCAACTCGATCAGGTTGAGACGAGTTGCGTGTCGAGGGTAGACATACAACTAGATCAGTTAAAAGTTTTGGGTTGTGTATGAACATGCAACTGGGTGGGGTGAGTTGCATGTGAAAGATGGACATGCAACTACTGTGGGTGAGTTGCAAGTCGAGGATGAACGTGCAATCAGGCGAGTGGGTAGCGTCGAGCCAGTTGCATGTTAAAAGGTGGGCTTGCAACTGGGTCAGACGAGTTGTGTGTCAAAAAGTGCGTATGCAACCAAGCTAGATGAACATGCCGCCAGCCACAATTTCTTTTGTCGCACTGATTTTTCATTCATCAATTTTTACTAAGAAATAAATGTATTAGAAAAATATTTCTGATTTTGAAAAATATCGCAAATTCATAAATTTTTATGGAATTCAAAAAATGAAAATAAATTCGAAATGAAATCAATAATTTTAAAAAGTTTACAAATTCAAAAATATTATTTGACAAAATATTTAAGAAATAAAAAATGTTCACAGATAAATGCACTGACTAACCCAAACGTTTGCTCGGGTGCGTGAGCCCAATAAGAAAAGAACTAGTACGGACAAAAACATGTGACTCGCTCACAGATAAAATGGGCACGCCATCTACGCGAGACAAACAGCGATGAAAACTTGCGACTATGAGAAAAAAAACACAGTGGCTTATGTTTTTTTAGACAATCTCGTGAAGCTTTTATTCAACCTCATAAAACAAAACATCTCCGGAATGGCCTAACCAGACATGACAACCCACCTCTCTAGATGTAAAGCATGGTTCACTAAATTATGAGTCTCGAAAATCAAGCTCTTAAACGCATCTCATAGATAAAATAACAAATAGTAAAAGAAAAAGGCCCATGTATAGACCTAAAAAAGAGGCCCATATATCCACATTCCCACGTACACGGGGCCACAAAAGGCCCCCAGCCCGTCACGAACTCGCCTGGCAAAAGAACACGTTCACACACAAGATGCACAAGACGCCAGAGCAACTAGTCAAGTGGTAATTTCTCAAAAAAAAAAAAAAAAAAAAAAAAAAAAAAAACTAGTCAAGGGGTACCCTTTGCCGGGGCGTTTTCTATATAGCTCCTGTGACACCCGTTATAGGCTTAATGGTACAGGGCGCATTTTCTGTGTTTTCACCTGGGTTTTCTACGTTTTTTTTCTTAAATGCGTTAACTTTTTTCAAATCAATGAGATTTTTCAAAATTGATGAATTTCTTCAAATTTGATGATATTTTATCAAAATTAATGATTTTTAAAAATTTTGGTGAACTTTTTTAAAATTGATGAACTTTTTAAAAAAAAATTGATGAACTTTTTTCAAAAACATTTTTTTTAAATCCCATGAACTTTTTTCAAATTTGATAATCTTTTTTTTTTCAAATTTGATGAACTATTGTTTCAAATTCGTGAACTTTTTAAAAGTTAGTGAACATTTTCAAAATCCGTGAACATGTTTGAATTTACATTTTTTTTTCTCTTTTTTTTAAAAAATCTTATTTTTTTTCAAAAGTGAACGGTTGACCGGTCAACGTGATCGAGCGACCAGGGAAACCAATCGAGCGCTTGCCTTATTCTTGGGCCCGCCCACGAGCCGGGGCGCGTGGGAGCCAAGAAGCTCAACCGGTGCCTAAGGCGCCCTATAGGAGCTTCCCTTTGCGGGAACCCTGCAAGGGTCATTTTTGTGGGCTGAGAGCGTGCCAACTGGTGCGGCCAGCCGCCACCACGTGTAGCGTGCTGGGTGCTCCTTAGAGTTTTTTTTTAATTTTTCTGTATGCGGTTTAGAGTTTTAGATGGGTTTTTTTCTTCAGCTTTTCGGTTTTTGCCAAGTTTTCCCTATGTTTTGGAGAAGAAGAAAATTCAGATTTTTTGCACAGATTTTATTTGTGCTTTCACCAGAAGCAATTGCACAAATTGCTTCTTGTGGAGGCATAGATTTTCTTTCGCGAGAAGCACTGATGTGCCTCTCGGAAAAGGAAATAAACACTTTTTTTTTGCTTTCACGAGAAGCACATATTTGCTTTCGCGAGAAATACAATTATGCCTCTCTGAAAAGGAAAAAGCACGTTTTTTTTTCTTTCACGAGAAGCACACATTTGCATCTCATGCAGGCACAGATTTACTTCCATAAGAAGCACAGGTGTGTCTCTCGGGAAGAAATCTATGAGAAACACATATTTGCTTCTCGTGAAGGCACATATTTACTTTCGCGAGAAGCACAAATGTGCCTTTCGGAAAGGGAAAAGATGCGGGTATTTTTTTTGCTTCCACGAGAAGCACAAATTTGCCTTTCGGAAAGGGAAAAGATGCGGGTATTTTTTTTGCTTCCACGAGAAGCACAAATTTGCTTCTCATGAAGGCACATGTTTACTTCCACGTCCAGCTCCGGGCTTTTTTTTGGTAAAAAAAAGTTTATTAAAACCTATTAATATGGAATCTAGTTTCGAAGATCTCGACGCGAGAAATCCAACGGTGAAAACGGTTCAGGATTTGGAAGCACGATTCAAGAGATGAAACGTTTTGAATAAACGAATCTACGAAAAAAAGGGAAAACTTTTAGGTTGCGACAAGTGACGCACATGCAACACCTGAGAAGATGGGAGTGACCTTTGCAAAGGGTATCCCTTAACTAGTGATTTCGACAAGACGCTGAATACAATGGTCGCGCACACAAATTTTATAACATCTTACCCGTGTGGTGGACAACTTTAATGAAATATACCCATTTCTCGTCTAGATGAGAATTAGCAAATTCGATAATTATATAACCTTTCCCCCTTGTACAGCTCCATGTATGAATAATTTCATTCTAGTGTGTAGAGTTATGGTTTCCTAAGCAGTGTTTTGTGTGCAATTTGCTTAACGGCTGTTTGCGAGTTTCTATGTTTCTATTTTCGGATGCTTTGCTTCTTTTAAAATCAGCCGGTGACCATCCGACAACAATGAAAAAGGTTATATGGATATTCATAATTTTACTGAGGAAACTCCACCGGCGTAGCAAAGCGCGCGTTCCATTCGAGTGCCTCGTCTATCTATGAGAACTTGCGCGTAGTCTGTGGTTTGGTTTGTTGAACCCCGGATGGTCTTTGTATCCCTTTGAACATTTTGATTAGTTAACATAGTAAGCTGATCTCAAAAAGAAAAAGAAAAAGCTGGAGCCGTGTTGTCCAAGTAGTTCCAGAAGAATAGAATCGGAACAAAAACTTTCTCAAGTGAATTGTCCTTGGTTGCCCTTCTCACTGCGCCAAGCCGCCACGCATCTCCCGCAAACCCATGTCGCCAAGGAACGCATACGTACAGCCCAAGCATTTACTTGTCCTGTCCGGCGCCCGTCCACACGCGCGCGCGTAGGATTTTACACACCCGTGACGTTTATTCGATCGACACCAAACCAGCTTTGCACCGCGCCCTGCCACAGATGATGCAAACAAGCTACGAGCTAGGTCATGGACCTCGGGCCAAAATCACTGTTCTGATCTTGTCAGAAAACTATGGCACAAAATGAACTCTGAACGAAATTATTTCACAATCTGATCCTTTTCACAATGCCAGAGACCGTGACGTTTCTCCTTCACATGGAAACGCCGAGCTAACTCGCGTTTCTGCTCCACATGGAAACACCGAGCTAGCTCGCGTTGCTGCCCAGGCCGAGCTCGCTGACGTGGCACACTGGAAACGCCAGGAGCGTTGGCGTTTCTAGCTTGTCTAGAAACGCCAGGGGATATGGCGTTTCTGGCCTTGATACACTGGTCGCTGGAAAACAGTCCGACGCTACAAACAATGCGCCTTGTAGGCTAGGCTATAGGCTGGTGGACATGCATGCTTGCACGGGCTGCTAACAATGCGCTGCACCACAATCTACAAGGCGCATTGTTTGCAGCGTCGGACTGTTTTCCAGCAGCCAGTGTATCATGGCCAGAAACGCCATATCCCCTGGCGTTTCTAGACAAGCTAGAAACGCCAAAGCTCCTGGCGTTTCCAGCGTGCCACGTCAGCAAGGGACGCCAACTCGGTCCGGGCAGCAACGCGAGCTTGCTCGGCGTTTTCATGTGGAGCAGAAACGCAAGCTAGCTCGGCGTTTCCATGTGGAGGAGAAACGTCACGGTCTCTGGGGTTGCGAAAAGGGTCAAATTGTGAAATAATTTCGTTCAGAGTTCATTTTGTGCTATAGTTTTTTGACAAGGTCAGAATAGTGATTTTGGCCTGGACCTCGACCTCGCCCTGCAAGAGGCCCGTCGGCTGACGGCGTGACACACCTGTCGGTCGACATCCCGTGTGACGTCGAGTTCGAGCCGGAGCCCCGACACCCGCTGGTCGAGACGACGCCCGGCGTCATCGAGGAGCCCAAGCCACTGCTTGCCGTAGAACTGCCCGCAGAAGAGCCGCCGATGGACCCACCACTGGTTGAGGAGCCACCACCCGCCGAGGAGCCTCCGGCGCCGGTCGGCCCACCCATGGAGGAGCTACCCGCCGAAGAGCCACCGATGAACCCACCACCGGTTGAGGAGCCACCACCCGCCGAGGATCCTCCGACGCCGGTCGGCCCGTCCGTGGAACCGCTACCCATGCACTAGTAGAAAACAGGGCTTTGATCCCAGCCCGATCTACACAATACTCCCGGTTGCATTACGAACCAGGACTAATGTGAGCATTAGTCCCGGTTCGAGCGGCTAGGGCGCCGGTCGGGGCTCGGAAGGCATTAGTCCCGGTTCAAAAGGGACCTTTAGTCCCGGTTCCAGACACGAACCGGGACTAAAGGGCCTCGCTCCTGGCGCAGCCCCTTTAGTCCCGGTTGGTGGCTGGAACCGGGACTAAAGGTTGGCCTTTAGTCCCGGTTCTAGCCACGAACCGGGACTAAAGTTTTGCCTATATATATCCAGCCCCCCCACCCCATCTCCTCTGTTTTTTGGCCGTCGAAGGGTGGGAGGTTTGTGCTGCTCTGTTCTCACCTCCTATGCACATGAGGTGTTTAATGAAATGCCCGAGCCACACTTAAGCTTTGTCCTCTCCAAGCTCGACCTCGAAGCTCCATTTTCCCCAAGATTTGTCTAGGTTTGGCGGTGCACCAACTACACAAGTGTTCTAAAAGGTTAGCAACTTCATCGTTTCATCTCTCACTGCTAGTTTAGCTCATTTCAAATGCTGTAGAAGTAGAGTGGTTTGTGGGTTTTAGTGGAGGAGTGTATGTGGGAGTTCTTTTGATTTAGATGCACAATTTGAGCTGAAATTAACTTCTTACAGTCTGCACATGTGTAGGGTGCCGTCCCCGTCCCCGTCCTCACCGCCGTCGATCGCCCGCGCCGATCTCGTCGCCGGCACCACCGTGGTGAGCCTCTTGTTCTTATCTTCTTTTTAAAAGAAAAAAAAAATTCTTACTTGTATGATTTAGATAGATACTTGTATAATTTTCTTACTTTTATTATTGTTTGTTATTATATAGTGCCATGACTTTGGTATCCGCCCCCGTCGGCCCTCGTCCTGTCTATGATTTGGATGTGGTATATTATCTTTTATTATGATTTGTTTCATTTAGTGTTTATGACAATTATGCCGACCAACGTGACATAGATGTTTTTATCTAGGAGGTATGTGAACCGGAAATTCCAACCGACCCTCTTGCCGAGAGGTTAAATTTAGTTGAAAAAGAAAACAATTACTTGAAGAAAAAATTGAAAAGAATTGAGGAGAAGATGGAATTGGAGTTGCATGTTGCCGATGTCGTCGATGATCACAAGATCAAGATGGATGCAATGCGCTTGAAGATTAGAAAGATTAGAAAATATGCCATTCATAATGAGGCTTGGTATCATTATGCCGTTGGATCAATTGTTACCTTAGTTGCGATTATGATCGCATTTGTTGTTGTTTTTCATAGTTTCAATGTATGTTTTAATTAGATGCTCTAGAGAGCTATATGTTGTTCTAAGAGAACTATATATGTATGAACTTTTTGTATTTATTTTTTCAGTAATAACATTTGATCACTACTGTACTTTGGTTTTAATGTGATGATGAACTTGTATTAATTTGGTCACTTCTCTATTCATGATGTTCTGTAATGGTTTTTGATACACTTAATTATATAATGCATGCAGATGAACCGGCAATGGATGTACGGTGACCGACGCACCTCCGAGTACATTGATGGCATGCATAATTTTCTCGAAGTGGCTGAGGCAAACAAGCAGAATGGTTTTATGTATTGTCCATGTACTGTCTGTGGGAATACGAAGTCTCACTCTGACTCGAGAACCCTTCACATCCACCTGGTTGAGAAGGGTTTCATGCCACACTATAATGTTTGGACCAAGCACGGAGAAAGAGGGGTTATGATGGAAGACAACGAAGAAGAAGAGGATGATGACAACTATCCCCCTGAATACGGTGATACTGCAACGGGAGAAGCTGAAGATCAAGAGGCACCAGACGATGTGCCCGATGATGATCTTCGTCGGGTCATTGTTGATGCACAGAGAGGATGCGAAAGTGAAAGGGAGAAGTTGAAGTTTGAGCGCATGTTAGAGGATCATAAAAACGGTTGTACCCAAATTGCGAAGATGACAACACAAAGCTCGGTACCACACTGGAATTGCTGCAATGGAAGGCAGACAATGGTGTATCTGACAAGGGATTTGGAACGCTACTGAAAATAATGAAGAAGAAACTTCCAAAGGATAACGAATTGCCCGACAGTACGTACGAAGCAAAGAAGGTTCTCTGCCCTCTAGGATTGGAGGTGCAGAAGATACAAGCATGCCCTAATGACTGCATCCTCTACCGCGGTGAGTACGAGGATTTGAACGAATACCCGGTATGCGATGCATTGCGGTATAAGATTAGACGAGATGACCCTGGTGATGTTGAGGGCGAGCGCCCCAGGTAGAGGGTTCCTACCAAGGTGATGTGGTATGCTCCTATAATACCATGGCTGAAACGTCTGTTCAGAAACAAAGAGCATGCCAAGTTGATGCGATGGCACAAGGAAGACCGTAAGAAAGACAGGAAGTTGAGAGCACCCGCTGACGGGTCGCAGTGGAGAAAAATCGAGAGAAGGTGGGGGGACTTTGCAGGTGACGCAAGGAACGTATGGTTTGGTTTAAGTGCAGATGGCATTAATCCTTTTGGGGAGCAGAGCAGCAATCATAGCACCTGGCCGGTGACTCTATGTATCTATAACCTTCCTCCTTGGTTGTGCATGAAGCGGAAGTTCATTATGATGCCAGTGCTCATCCAAGGCCCTAAGCAACCCGGCAACGACATTGATGTGTACCTAAGGCCATTAGTTGAAGAACTTTTACAGCCGTGGAATGGAAAAGGTGTACGTGTGTGGGATGAGCACAAACAGGAGGAATTTGACCTACATGCGTTGCTGTTTGTAACCATCAATGATTGGCCTGCTTTTAGTAACCTTTCAGGACAGACAAACAAGGGATACCACACATGCACGCACTGTTTAGATGATACCGAAAGTATATATTTGGAGAAATGCAGGAAGAATGTGTTCCTGGGACATCGTCGATTTCTTTCGACCAACCATCTCTTAAGAAAGAAAGGCAAGCATTTCAAAGGTGAGGCAGATCACCGGAAGAAGCCCGCCCTCCGTACTGGTGATGCCATACTTGATATGGTCAAGGATTTACAAGTAATCTATGGAAAGGGTCCTGGCGGACAATCTGTTCCGAATGACGCTGAGGGACGCGCACCCATGTGGAAGAAGAAATCTATATTTTGGGTCCTACCCTATTGGAAAGACCTAGAGGTCCGCTCTGCAATCGACGTGATGCACATGACGAAGAATCTTTGCGTGAACCTGCTAGGCTTCTTGGGCGTGTATGGGAAGACAAAAGATACACCGGAGGCACGGGAGGACCAGCAACGTGTGCACGAAAAAGACGGCATGCATCCAAAGCAGTATGAAGGTCCTGCCAGCTACGCTCTTACCAAAGAAGAGAAGGAAATCTTCTTTGAATGCCTGCTCAGTATGAAGGTCCCGTCTGGCTTCTCGTCGAATATAAAGGGAATAATAAATATGGCAGAGAAAAAGTTCCAGAACCTAAAGTCTCATGACTGCCACGTGATTATGACGCAACTGCTTCCGGTTGCATTGAGGGGGCTTCTACCGGAAAACGTTCGATTAGCCATTGTGAAGCTATGTGCATTCCTCAATGCAATCTCTCAGAAGGTAATCGATCCAGAAATCCTACCAAGGTTAAAGAATGATTTGGTGCAATGTCTTGTCAGTTTCGAGCTGGTGTTCCCACCATCCTTCTTCAATATCATGACGCACGTCCTAGTTCATCTAGTCGACGAGATTGCCATTCTGGGTCCTGTATTTCTACACAATATGTTTCCCTTTGAGAGGTTCATGGGAGTCTTAAAGAAATATGTTCGTAACCGTGCTAGGCCAGAAGGAAGCATCTCCATGGGCCGGCAAACAGAGGAGGTCATTGGGTTTTGTGTTGACTTCATTCCTGACCTTAAGCCGATTGGTCTCCTTCAATCGAGGTATGAGGGAAGACTGACTGGAAAAGGCACGCTAGGAGCGGATTCAATAATATGTAGGGACGGGTATTCTTGGGCTCAAGCACACTACACAGTTATACAGAATTCTACCTTGGTGACCCCGTATGTCAATGAACACAAGAATATTCTGCGCTCCAAACACCCGGAGCAGTGTGACGACTGGATTACATGTGAACACATCAGGACTTTCGGCAGTTGGTTGCAAACACATCTCATGGGTGACAACATTGTTGGAGATGAGCTGTACTCGTTGGCCAGGACACCATCTTCGACTGTATTGACTTACCAAGGGTACGAGATAAATGGGAATACATTTTACACAATCGCCCAAGATCAAAAGAGCACCAATCAAAACAGTGGTGTCCGCTTTGATGCAGCAACCAACAGGGGAAAGGACACGTATTATGGTTACATAGTGGACATATGGGAACTTGACTATGGACATGATTTTAAGGTCCCTTTGTTTCGGTGCAAATGGGTCAATCGGTCAGGAGGCGGGGTACAGGTAGACCCACAGTACGGAATGACAACAGTGGATCTGAACAATCTTGGGTACATAGACGAACCATTCGTCCTAGCCAATGATGTGGCGCATGTTTTCTATGTGAAGGACATGTCTACCAAACCGAGATCAAAAAGAAAAGATAAGGAAGCGAATACATCATACGATGAGCCAAAGCGCAACATAGTTCTTTCAGGGAAAAGAAACATCGTGGGAGTGGAGGACAAGACAGACATGTCTGCAGATTATGAAAAGTTTCATGAAATTCCTCCCTTCAAAATGAAGGCTGACCCAAGCATCCTGTTAAACAATGAAGATTATCCATGGTTACGGCGCAATAAGCAAGGGACACACGCGAAGAAAAAGTGAAGACTTTCTCTCCACAACTATTCTGATGATGGCTTTGATCTAGAATATCACTGCAGTTACATGTCAACAAATGAAATCCCTTTTGTAATAGATGAGTTTTCGTCCGAAACCCTGATACTTCGAAAGAGATTGTCCAGTTTGAACACGAAGTGCATCCAGTTTTTGCCGTAACCCTCTCAACTTTTTAGCACTTGCTATGTGGGTGAAATTATGATACCATGCCATGTTTCAACCTTTTCAGACTTCATTTGTAGTGCTTTTCAATTTCAGGGTCATTTAGCTCAAAACAAATCATTAAATGCATGAAAAATAGCAAATGTAGTCAGAAAAGGGTTGAAAATTGATGATGTGCCTTTGAATGGTGCATATTAAACACACAAAAAGTCTGGAGTTAAAATAAGTTATTAAAAATAAAATCCCTTTTGTAATAGAAGAGTTTTCGTCCGAAACCCTTTTGAAATCCCATATTGAAATCACTTTTGTAATAGATGAGTTTTCGTCCGAATCCCTTTTGAAATCCCATATTGAACACACAAGGCCTTTAGTCCCGGTTGGTGGCTCAATTAAAATATCTTGTTATGATCAACTAAAACAAAACTATAATATTCTTCAATAGCAAAAAGAATCAACTAAAAAGCTTTTATAAACTTAAAATTATATAAAATTTATGCAACAAGAAATTATATAAAACACCCATTTAAAATAACCTAAAAATAACCAAATTGAATATAATGATAAAACACACTACTATTAAACAGCAAGAAAAAGAATCACTCAAAAATCTATTTTTAAAGTAAAGTTATTCACAAACTAGTGATTCACACAAATTTCAAATAATTCAAATTTAAACTATTCAAATTTGAAAACTACTGGCACTAACAGAAAGTTTAGAATTTTTGTGACCTAAAGCAAAAAAGATTCACTCAAAAACTCTAATAATGCAAAAAACAACACAGAAACAAAAGAAAATAAATAAAGCGGAAAAAAATGGAAAATAAATAAATTAAAAAAAATGCCCGCCTACTGGGCCGACACGGCCTGCATACGACTAGAAACCCCACTATGGGCCAGGATGCAGGCCCGCTCGGTCCAGTAGGGCCAACAGGGCAGGAGATATTCGATAGGCCCGATAGGCCTGCTAAAGAGAGGAGCTCGAAGCAGTCGCCGCGACGGGGCTTATAAACTGGTGTTCACGCCTCTCGCTTGGCGAGGTGGGACTAAACTTTGGATACGGGAAGCACAGGCCTTTAGTCCCGGTCCCTTTAGTCCCGGTTGGAGCCACCAACCGGGACTAAAGATCCTTTTTAGCAGCCGAAAGGGCGGGAAGCAAAGGGCTTTAGTCCCGGTTGGTGGCTGCAACCGGGACTAAAGGGGGGCCTTTAGTCCCGGTTGGAGCCACCAACCGGGACCAATGCTCTGGGTATATAAGCAGCACTTACGAAATTTTCAAAGTTCATCTGCAGTTTCCCCCGACGACGCCGAGCACCTCGACGCCGCCAGGCTGCCCCGACGCCGTCGCCTGCTCCCCTCACCGCGCCCTGCCCCGACGCCGTCGCCGCGCCCCTGCCCCGCCGTCGCCGTCGCCATCGCCGTCGCCGTCGCCGCCCCCAAGCCCGCGCCCCTGCCCCGCCCCCGAGCCCCCGCCCCCGCCGTCCCTGAGCCCGCGCCCCTGCCCCGCCCCCGCCGTCGCCGCCCCCGAGCCCGCGCGCTCTCCCTCCTCCCCGAGCCCTCGCCGCCCCCGCTGTGAGCCGCCGCCGCCCCGGCCCGCTGTCCATTTTTTTTGTTTATTAATTATGTTTATGTATTTTTTGTTCATATATAATGTAGATGTATATGTATGTGTATGGATGGATGGATGAAAATATTGATATGATGATTTTTTTTGTTCATAGACTTTTTTATGTTCATAGAATTAATATTTTTTTGTTTATTAATTTTTTTTGTTCATATATAATGTAGATGTATATGTATGTGTATGTATGGATGGATGGATGGATGTATATAGAAAATATTGATATGATGAATTTTTTTGTTCATAGAATTTTTTATGTTCATAGAATTAATGTGTCCGGGCGAGTCCCCGATGATCGCCGGGCGAGTCGCCGACGATCGCCGGACGAGTCGCCGACGATCGCCGGACGAGTCCCCGACATAGGGCAACAATTTTGCTAAGTGTTTATTAAATTTGTTTTCATAATTAAGCATTTGTTCTCGACGTCAACGATGCCTGGCATGCATCCTAGTCGTCGACTCGGCGGAGGAGGCCTGCTTGATCAGAGGGGCCATGTCCGGGACTGGGCTCCGCCGGGCTGGGACTGGGAGGTGCTACCTTCAGGGGCGCGCAGCTTGGTGAGGAGGCAGCCCGTCGTGGACCCGGAGCTTCTTTGGTGGCGGTCGCGTGGGCCAGTGACAGTGCGGAGGCTTGAGTCCCCCGCGGAGGTGGTACGTCACCGTGTCAGGGAGGAGGACGAGCACGTCTGTCGCTACATGGTTGCATTGGAGGCCAGGTCCGACAATACCTGGCAGGTTCTTCAGGGATCTCACTGGAGCTATGATCCTGTGATGGTTCATTCTCTTTGGGTGTCCACCGCCCGCGCCGATACCCGTCGTTCGCTAGGGTTCTAGCTGTATTAGTGATGTTATATATATGATACTATTCGAGATGTATTAGTGATAATATTCGACGATGTACGGACGCAAGAGATATGTTTGCCACTATCCATCTCTCATGGTTTGTATTTTGCCATGTTGTAATATTTGCAGAAACTATGGATCACAGAGACTTAGAAAAAGAAGAGACGTTGGAGAATATAATCTGCGCCGGAGAAAATCCAATGGAGGAGGACGCCTTGTCGTTTCTCAACGACAACGATGGTGGAATGGAGGAGGAAGGAGATCATCACGGCTCCGATGATGGAAGAATGGAGGAGGAACAAGATCATGACGGCTCCGGTGATATGGAGAAGGGAGCCTTAACTAATGCAGAGTCCGGCGAGGTATATATATATATATATATATATATATATATATATATATATATATATATATATATATATATATATATATATATATATATATATTAATTAAGCCTCTGCTGACTAGATGCATTAATTGTTTTGTATGTACATATATTAATGTTTCTTTCTTCTTTTAGCCCTCCGGAACGAGCCAAACTTCGTCAACAAAGAGATGAGGCGCGAAGAAAAGGTTGGACAAGGAGGAAAGGTACAAGATCGACGTAATCTCTCCAGCTGACGAACCGGTTCTTCCCAAGCGGACCAAACACGCCTTTACATATCAGTGCGGAGTACTGGTTAGGGATAGCATCCCGATCACCATCGAGCAATGGTATAAGAAGAAGGACAACCCTTCAGTTACTTTTGTCCAGGATAGACAAAAAGAATATCTTTGGAGCGAGCTGCTGACAAATTTCATCCTACCGCCAGAGGAGGATCTGACAACCCCACCAGTGATAGAGCCAAAGGTCAAGGCGTACGCTCTAAAGAAGATGGCAGAACTGTTCAAGAACTGGAAGAAGAATTTGAACACACAGTTTGTCCAGTAAAACAAGACTCCAGATTTCACCGGTATATATGAGAAGATAAAAGATCAGTGGCCTGCATTTGTGGCCTACAAGAAATCCGAGAAGGCGCGGAAAACGTCACAGCAAAATAAGCTGAATGCTGCAAAGAAGCAGTATCACCATGTTACGGGGTCAGGTGGCTACAGCCAAGCCGAGCCTAAGTGGGAAAAAATGGAGAACGACCTACTTGCTAAAGGGGTCGAACCAGTGTCACGGAACTGGCCAGATCGGGTAAGGACTTGGGTATTCAGGAATGGGGGAGCTTTGGACCCAGAAACAGGGGAGGTTGTTTACGCGGATCCTAAACTTGCAATACCCATGAAAAAGATTGAGGAAGCAATCAAGGAAGTGGAGGAAGGGACGTTCCATCCCGACAGAGAGAATGACGTGCTGACAAAGGCCCTTGGGAATCCTGAACACCCTGGACGAACACGAGGCACACCAGGCTCCGTTCCGTGGGTGCATGGGTTTAGCGACAGCATAGACACTTATAGAAGCCGAGGGCGAAAGAAGAAAGAGGAAGCAAGCAAACTACAGCAGATGGAACAAAGAGTAGCGGCACTAGAGGCGGCAACAGTTAGCCTACGAGCCCTCGGCCCACCATCTCAGCAGCCCGATCCTTCATTGGAAGCTACCCCACCATCTCAGCGGAGAAGCAGCGTGGCTTCCACGGAGCACGTTCAGCCTGATATCACGGCTCGCCGCTACCCCGTGGATGCTATCACGGAGAATGAACATTGTGTGCTGTTGGCGGATTGCGGAAACCTGAGCTTGGAGGTGGCGAAAGGCTCTGTCCACCATCCTCGACCTGATGCAACTTTCCATTGCGCTCCGATTCCAGATGGCTATGCTGTTGTCATGGTGGATGAAATAACGCCCGGATTTTGGAGCCTGCAGCTTGATTATCCTACAGGTGAAGGCGAGGGTTCTCTGGAAAATGCCTTAAGGACTACCTGTCTATGGAGAAAGTCACACATCAAGCTTCCTTACTTCACGCCGCCTCAGCATACTCATGAGCCGGAGGAGGCCCCTCATCAGCAGACTCAGCCGTCTCCGGCGCGTCTGCCGTCTCCGCCACATCCGGGGCGTCAGCCGTCTCCGCTGCCTCAGTCGTCTCCGGCGCGTCAGCGGACTGCGCCTCCTCCGCCGCGTCAGCGGACTCCGCCTCCTTCGCCGCGTCAGTCGTCTCCGCCGCTTCAGCCGTCTCCGTCGCGTCAGCAACAGCGGCGGAAGAGAGCCGCCGCCGCTCCGGTGGCTAGCAGTACAACAACAGGAGGGAAGAGGTTTCAATATGGTCCAAGCCTCAAGCCTCTTCCACAAAGACCATATGATAGGTCTGAAGAGGAAAACAAGGCAATCTCAATGGGCGAAGTGAAGGCCCATTTTACACCGAAACGTCCACCTCCAAAGGAGAGAATTGATCTGAAAATAGCGAGACGTACGCTGAAAAACCTTGAAAAACCACCGCCTAAGTTGCTATCAGACTATGACCGTGAGATTGTAAAGTCATTTGCAGATCCACAGAAGCGGTCGGGAAGCAGCGGTAATGCATATAAAGGGAAAAAAACAATTCCCCAACTGGGCGAGCAGGAGAACCAATCGTGCCCCCCCGCTCAAGGGGTCTAGCGATATCCCTGCTGATGTTCCGGAGGGGGTAGCGCCCGGTACTAATCCTGGTGATTACTTACCCGATCATATACCGTTACCCGAAATGGCTGATGTAGTAGCCTTTAGATTCGAGCACGGGAAGCCTCTCGTCAGACCTGAGGAGCTCCCGAATCTACCAACGACGATGCGAGCATTGCATAAATGGTACTTGGAAGCCTGCGAGCGAGGGGAGAACTATATCACTGCAGGAGTTAAAGATGAGCATTTCTTCAATGGAAACGAGTCGGTTTAAATTGAATTTTCAGAATTATTCCAGTTATACAATCTAAAAGATATCGACAAAACTATCATCACTTGCTATTGTTTGTAAGTATCATTTCTGTAATTAAGTCTCTAGGTCAGCTCGTTCATTATTGCATGTATATAATTATCCTCACCATATGTATATTATGCAGAAAGAAGATCCTCGAATGCAACAAAGGACCAATCCAAATCTATGACATTGGGTTCGTTAGCCCAAATATTGTTCATGAAGTTACTGTCGAACACAACAAAAAGGATGTAGAGGATTACTTGCTAAGGGCGTTTATCAAACAACAAAACAGAAGAGAAATACTACTTCCTTACAACTTCGAGTGAGTGTTATATACTGTCTTGTACATACACATCATTTTGTTTCGCTTACTCGATGTTAAGTGTAATTGATGAGCTATATGTGTGCAGCTTCCGCTTTATTCTACTTATCATACAGTTTGACCAAAGTCGAATACAAGTCATAGACTCGTTACGTAAAGACCTTTCGAAGTGGGCGCCCCTGCAAAAAATTCTCCAGAAGTAATTTCAATCATTATCGCACTATATCGGCAACTATATCGTTCATTTCCTGATATCAAGTAATTAATAACTCTTTAATTCATTTTGTTTGCCGGGCAGGGTTTGGACAAGGTTCACCGAGGCGGTTACGGGTCCCTGGAAAGAGGAGCTGCGATATGAATTGCTCCCTGTAAGTAGTACTAGCTAGGCCCGCGCATGTCTTTGATTCTAGTTTCAATACCACTATCATGCTTGATTATTATTTTGATTGAACTCTATTCTCGTAAAGTGCCCTCATCAGGGATCCGGGAATAACTTCTGTGGATACTACGTCTGCGAGTTCATGCGTCAGAGGACCTGTGATAAGGGCAACATATTAGAAAAACTTGATGTACGTAAACAATATTCACAAATTTATTTTATTACCATCAACTGTGTTGAGTTTCATTCATATATATATATATATATATATATATATATATATTGACCCCCTTCTTTAAATTAGATGGAACGGAAGAGGGACGGACTCCTACCAGAGTATCGCCTACGAGCAATTCAAGAGGAATTGGCGGGATTCCTCCTTGACCACGTCATAGCTAAAAATGGAGAATACCATGAAGAAATTATGATGAATGTTGGTAATTAGATATTAGAGATCGTAAGAGATGTTATTCATTGTATATATGCATGAACGTGTACTAGACATAGTACGTAGCGTCGAATAGATATACGAAAACATGTTGTTCGACCAAGCACGGAGAAAGAGAGGTCACTTTTCTCTATATTAATTCATGACGATTTGTGTAATGGTTTCTTCATTGCTTTATGTAGTAGCAAACGTCGAGTTGAATCGTCTACACATAAAAGAAAAGGGGGAAACATAATATGAAATCCCTAAACCCCTCCTTTCAAAAAAAAAAAAAACCCCAGCCCCTCGAGCTGCTGACGCGTGGAGTCTTTTAGTCCCGGTTGGTGTTACCAACCGGGACTAAAGTTCCTCCTGCCTGGGCGCCCCACAGCGGCCACGTGAAGCCTTTAGTCCTGGTTGGTGTTACCAACCGGGACTAAGGGGGGGGGGGGGGGCTTTAGTCCCGATTGATTTCTCCCGGTTCCAGAACCGGGACTAAAGGCCCTCTGAAACCGGGACTGAAGCCCTGTTTTCTACTAGTGATGGAGGAGCCACCACCAATTGAGGAGCCAACCCATGTTGTAGAAACACCCGTCGAGGATCCTCCTACGCCGGTCAACCCACCATCGCTTGAGGAGCCACTCCACGTGGAACCGCCGCCAGTGCAGGAGCCACAACCCATGGACCCAACACCAGTTCAGGAGCCACCTAGTGCACCAGCAGAGGCAAAGCGATCCGAGGGCTGCCACGAATCGAGTAGTAGCACTAGTGAGGACAACGGCGAGGAGGTCGGCCGCAAGGGTAAGCGACGCAGCGGCAGCGGCAGGAGAGGGCGACGGAGGCCCATGCGACGTGGTAGGTTCCCGTTGGGCATGTTGGTGCCGTGATCCTGCTCGCTCTCGCATTGGCCGTGGCAAAGAGACGGCAGCAGCGCGGGGGTTGAGCATTGACATGGCTCGGCTCGTGCAACCTTGTAACCCGCATTGTATACTTTTATAGAAGTGATTTATCGTTTGTTTTTTCTTGGCACCGAATTCTTTTTCTCTTTGCCATGAAACAAGGAAATTTGGGAGATGATTTGTAGCATGTGGCATCCACTGGACGAGGGCGCGGAGCCGCGGGGGGGGGGGGGAGGTTAAGAACAATATTGATCGCACAAAAAAATAAAACATTACATATATCATGTCTCATTTATTGTTTTTGCTTTCCCTTTGTTCTTGTGTCATAACAAAAATTGAATCTGTATTTCTATAAGTTTCATACTTTATCTTGGCTATCTTCTCTACCTTTGGATTGATATAACCATCCTCATCTCAAGTTGTTCGAACATAAATATATATTTCTTGTAAAGTGTTCTAACATTTAACTCAAGTTGTGAACTTTCAATAATCACTTGTAGGACTAATGTGCGATAACTAACTTAGATTTACGAAAAAATAGGTGACTCGGAATTTTGGAATTTTTTTTGATCTAGTATTCATCAACTGTCAAGGTAGTACAAAGAACACCAGAAAAAAAAAATTACATCCAGGTTTGTAGTCTACCTAGCGACGACTACAAGCAGTGGATCGAGCTGAAGACGTGCCGTCGTCATCGTCACTCCCTTGCTGGAGATGGGCAAACCTTGTTGCAGTAGACAGTCAGGAAGACGTCGAGCTAAGGCCTCACAGGACCAGCGCAGCAGAACAGCAACCGTCGTCGATGAAGAGAAGCGTAGATCGGAAGGATCCAACCTGTAGACACATGAACATAGATGAATGAAGACCAACATCGATCGAATCACATGAGATCTGCCGTAGACACACCTCCACACGCTCTCCGATGACGCTAGACGCACCGTCGGGACGGAGGTTAGATGGGGAGAACCTTATTCCATCTTCAGGAGCCACCGCCGCCTCGCCTTCATAAGCATGGCACAAACACTAACCAAACTTAAAAAAAACACCAAAAAACGGAGCATTGCCGCTGGCAAGGGCCGGGATCCACCACACCTCCATAGCCCTAAGGCCACATGAGATGACGCGGATCGGCGGGGGTGCCGATGGGAGGCAACGAAAACCTATTCCTGTCCACCTGAGTCGCTCACGTGAAGCGGTACGAGGCTTCAAGCAGCTTGCCTAGCGTTTAGGCAACTCAGAGTTAGTAGAAGCAAATTAAAAAGGTATACATCCAGTTAGTGAATTAGTTTATTGGCTGCATGAAAGGTATGGAGAAACTAGTACTCTCTAAACATCATCAAACAATGGTGCAAAAGCAATGGCATCACCTTCAAATATGACCCTACTTTTATGGTTCCAGATGGCCCAAGATCCCAAGATAAGAGCTTCATAATAACTTTGTGATTGGTTTATGTGCTTTCCATCCATGAGCATATCCATAAAATTGTAGTCCAAGTTCCATTCCATGTCGAGGTTCCACCAAGATAAGAGCTGCTGAATGCATGCTTTTTACATGTTGTGCTCTAATTGGTAACTGTATGTCGAGAACTTAGCGTAAGCCGAGTGTTTTTTGGTTGCTGCTTGGCGTAGAATGCTATAAGCCGAGCGCCCTTCCTTCTCCGTGTGTTTTGGTGTTTGAACTTGGCTTACACTGACATAAGCCGAGTGGCCGACAATTTACACTCGGCTTATGGAGACGCACAAGACAAAAAATGTTTTTCCTGTAGTGGAATCAGCTATAGGGCGCTATAGCGCGGCTATAGCCCGCTATTTTATAACTTTACCGGACAATTGTACATGAATATCATTCAACGACACTCTGCTCAAACAGTTATATCAGCTGTTTAAAACTTTGATTTTAATTTAAATGGTCTTTAATAATGTTAAAGTTAGGCCCTTCCATAGCCTTTTCATCTAAAAAGTTATCTTCTAGAGCAAGTAGAAAATAACTTGCGTAATGTAATTAAGTTGTCCAGCGTGACATGTAACATAGTCGTATTGTACCAATAATTATATTACCACCCCCCTCCCTTTTACAGCTCCATGTATGAATAATTCCATTCTAATGTGTAGAATTATGGTTTCCTAAGCAGTGTTTTGTGTGCAGTTTGCTTAATGGTTGTTTGTGGGTTTCTACAGTCCTATTTTCGGATGATTTGCTTCTTTTAAAATCAGTAGGTGGCTATCCAACATTGATGAAAAGGTCATATGGATGTTCATAAGTTAACCAAAAAAAACTCCATTGGCGCAGCAAAGCGTGCGCGCGTTTCCTTCTAGCTAGTGCTTCATCTATCTATGAGGGAGAAAAATCCATCTATCTATCTATCTATGAGGGAGAAAAATGCTTCGTTCGCTCATGTCGCTCTCGCGAGCCACGGGGCGAACCCTAGTGCCGCCATGCCCTCGACCCTCCCCCACCTCTCCTCCTCGTCGCCGCCGGAGGGCGCCGCTGGATGAAGGCCGGTCGGCGTCGGCGGGGTATCTTCTTCCCTCCTCGACGGGCGACATGTAGCGCGAGATGCGGCAGCACGACGGGGACGCGACACTTGCACGGTGCGGGCCACCGTGGCTTGTGGCCTGGGTATGGCCGGTGTTGGCAGGCGTGTTAGGGTGTCGCGGAGTAGCTCACATGCCACGGTCGTGTGGTGAGCGTAGGTACCGCAGGGATCACATTGCTATGTGCTGCCCCATGGCTGCCGGCCTCTGCCGCAGTGACGGGGTCCTCCGGCTGCCTCCTGCGCGAGCAACGGAGTCTAGGAACCTGGGTAGCGGCCCATGGGGTTCTAGGTGGAGGCGATGGCGCGATGGTCAGTTGATGATAGGTGGTTGCGGCTTCGGCATCGTCCTTGGTCAACCCGGCATGGTTCCCCTAATTCAGATCTGGACGACTTGGTGGTGGTGATCCGGATCCAGTCGGCCGATCGTGGTGGCTGCAGATTGTGCTGCGGTGATCTCCTGCGGCTCCACGATGGTGGTGGTCACCGAAAGGTCTTTGGGAGGGTTCGTCTCTCCAGATCCGATGGTTAACTTCGGTGGTGAGATGCAAACCATGGACGGCGGCTTGATGCAGAGAGATGGTTGTGCAGCGGCGGCGGTCGTACATCGCATGTAGCTGCCGTGATCGCAAAAAAGTAGTGGCGACAACACATGAGTGACTTCGATGATGATGCTACTCGAGCATCCGGTCTCGAGCTCCGGGGTGAAAGCCTAGGTCTAACCCGAGTTGGTTAAACCTGGCAATGACGATTTTTTTTACTACGTTACCTTCTTGAAGGCATGACTCAGGTATGCTCGGACTGATTCTGTAAGGTGAAAACCTAGATTCTGGCCATCGTGGTTGGATCCGGTGACGGCGGTGCTTGAACGTCGTTCCCTTCTTGAAGGCATTGCTATTGTAGAATCTCGTCGTTCGTGCGGATATGGTCATTTGGCGTGGTTTGATGCTCCATTTTGAGCCAATAAAATTCACACTTTGTCGAAAAAATCTATCTACGAGAATTTGCGCGCAGTCCTGTGGTTTGGTTTGTTGAACCCCGGATGGCCTTTGTATCCCTTTGAACATTTTGATTAGTTCATAGTGTGCTGATCTCAAAAAGAAAAAAGTAGTTCCAGAAGAATAGGATCTGAAGAGAGAGGGGAACAAAAACTCTGTCTCTCCAGTGAATTGTCCTTGGTTGCCCTTGTCAGTGCGCCAAGCCGCCACGCATCTCCGGCAAACCCATGTCGCCAAGGAACGCATACGTGCATCCCAAGCATCGGCCCCTAAAATCCTAAATTACCTGTCCTGTCCAGCGTCCGTGCACACGCGCGCGCTTTGCATTTTACGTACAGACAGCCGCGACGTTTATTCGATCGACACGAAACCAGCTTTGCACCGCAGATGATGCACACACGCTACGAGCTAGGCCATGGACCTCGACCTCGCCCTGCAAGAGACCCGGTCGGCCGTCCCCGGCGAAGACTTCGCCTTCACCACCACCGAGACCGACGACGCCTTCCTCGTCCTCGTCCACCTCCCAGGTAAGCTAAGCATCCTCGGCGCTGCACTGCACCCACCGTTCTTTCTGAGATCGAGCACGGATGAGTTGGTGACGTTCCTGCGTGTGCGTGCGCGTGCGTGCAGGGTATGACAAGGATGCGATCGAGGTCCGCGTCGGCGACGGCGGCAGGGAGATCCGCGTCGACGTGGGCGCGCGGAAGGACGGCACCGGGCTCGCCGTGGAGGCTGCGCGTGCCGGGACTCGGCTGCGGGTGGCGCACCGGCGGGCGGTGGAGGGTTTCCGCCGGGTGTTCGACGTGCCGACCGGCGTCGATGTGGGCCGGGTCACCGTCGGGTTCGAGGAGGACGACGAGCTGCTCGTCATCATCATGCCCAAGCGGCAGCTGCAGGCCTCCCCGCCGGACGACGACGCGCGCGTCGACGTCGACTACGAGTGCGCGTCGTCAGACGGGACGGAGGTGGAGCTCGACGACGGATCGTCGTCCACTAGCTTCGAGCTGGAGCACGAGGAGTGGGTCGACGTCGACGGCGATTCGTCAGGGTCCGAGCCTGAGCCGCCTCGAGACGTGCCGGTGGAGACGCACGTGGAGATACAGGAGGACGTGCCGGTGGAGACGCTCGTGGAGATTCATGGGCCGGATCCCATAATCACGGACGTGGCGGTGGAGACGCCGGTGGAGGTCGAGGAGGAGGAGCCTCCGGTGCTGGACATCGAGTGTGACGTCGTGTTCGACGTCCCAGTGTACACTGAGCTGCCGGTGGAGACGCCGATCGAAGTGCTCGGGTCTGACCCATCGGCTGACGACGTCACAGAACCATCGGTCGACATCCCGTGCGACGTCGAGTTCGAGCCGGAGCCCAGGCAACCGCCGGTCGAGACGCCGCCCGACGTCATCGAGGAGCCCAAGCTACCGCCTGCCGTTGACCCACCCGCCGAAGAGCCGCCGGTGGACCCACCACCGGTTGAGGAGCCACCACCCGCCGAGGAGCCTCCGGCGTCTGTCGACCCGCCCATGGATGAGCCACCCGCCGAAGAGTCGTTGGTGGACCCACCACCGGTTGAGGAGCCACCACCCGCCGAGGATCCTCCGGCACCGGTCGACCCGCCCGTGGAACCGCCACCCATGGAGGAGCCATCGGTGGACCCACCACCGGTTGAGGAGCCACCACCCGCCGAGGATCCTCCGGCGCCGGTCGACCCGCCCGTGGAACCGCCACCCATGGAGGAGCCGTCGGTGGACCCATCATCGGTTGAGGAGACACCAACCGCAGAGGATCCTCCGGTGCCGGTCGACCCGCCGGTGGTACCGCCACCCATGGAGGAGCCATCGATGGACCCACCACCAGTTGAGGAGCCACCACCCGCCAAGGATCCTCCGGCAGCGGTCGACCCGCCTGTGGAATCGCCGCCCATGGAGGAGCCATCTGTGGAGCCATCACCGGTTGAGGAGCCAACGCCTGCTACAGAACCACAACCACCTGTCGAGGATCCTCCTGCACCGGTCAACCCACCATCGGTTGAGGAGCCACTCCATGTGGAACCGCCACCAGTGCAGAAGGCACAACCCGTGGACCCAACACCGGTCCAGGAGCCACCTAGTGCACCAAAAGAGGCAAAGCCATCCGAGGACAGCGACGAATCGAGTAGTAGCACTGATGATGACAACGGTGAGGAGGGCGGCCGCAAAAGCAAGCGACGCAGTGGTGGGAGAAGACGACGGAGGCGCAGGTGGAGTGGCAGGTTCCCGTTGGGCATGGTGGTTGCTCCTGCCGTGATCCTACTCGCTCTCGCAGTGGCCATGGCCAAAAGACGGCGCCAGCAGCGCGATGGTTGAGTGTTGACGTGGCTCAGCTCGCGCCACCGTGACCCGCGTTGTATACTTGTATAGAACTGCTTTTTGTTTGATTTTTCTTGGTGCCGAATTCTTTTTCTTTAGTCCATGAAACAAGGAAATTTGGGAGAGGATTTGTAGCGGGGGCGAAGAAGAATATTGATTGTTAAGAAACATATAATTATATCTCATTTATGGTTTATGCTTTCCCCCTCGTTCTTGTGTCATGACAAAATTTGAATGGTCTATTTATAAGTTGCATACTTTATCTAGGCTAACTTCTCTACCTTTGGATTGATCCAACCATTCTTATCTCAAGTTGTTGTAACACAAAACTCTTGTTTTGTTTTGTTTTGCAAAGTGTTCTACTTCCTGCGTTTCAAAATACTTGTCGCGATTAAAGATTTTGAACATTGGTAAAAGAGAAAAACATAGATAGCTGTGATTAATAAATTGAGAGGTGTTTTCTTGAATATGAGCGATTTTGGAGGGGATATTAAGAAAAGATTTCTTATGGAATTGGTTCTTAGGTTTACAGGAGACCATGAGACAAGATTTCTCTATCAATGATCTATAGAGTATTTGTGATTTGTGTTGGCAGAGATTTTCACTTGTACCATAGTTTTGCTAGGGGTAAATTAGGGGTCTTTTGCTGGGAGTAAATTACACTAACCTTGATGTGATTTCTCATAAAGACGGTGAATATTTTATTAAAATGACGGTGCAAGACGTAAAAAACAAACCCATTTGGGATTTGGTGATAGTCTATGCTGATGCTCAACCTGACGGCAATGACAGATTCTTGGCTGAATTAAAGAAACAATGGAAGGATATGATCATTGCTTCCCTGATACATGTTTTTTTTTTGCGAGATCATAACTCGTAAGGGTTTTATTCTATCACGGTAGGGCTACAATCTTTTGGCAAGAGATTCTCAATACATGAGGTCCTCTGCCGAGCCACACAGCCGTAGCTCGCTTAGAGCGCTTGCCAGGCAATCTGCAACACTATTTTAAAACCTATGAAGTTTCTGCGGAATAAACACCCTATCAACCATAAGGGACTTAATTTGCTTGCCCATCGGTGGAATCTGTCGAGCACAACATGTAAAGAAACAATGAAAGCCTTTTGTTTTTTTTGCTTCTCTTGTTTATCTTAAGGGCAGTGCTACGCGTCCGCCGGATGATAAGTTGATTAGAGCAGCCGCCTCAACAACCACTGGATGCCGCCCAAAACAGTCATCCGATCTACAGCCCCAGCCACTCGAGGACCTTTGCAACAGCTACCTTGCCGCGCTCAGAGGCTCTGCAACAAGCAGCTTGTTGCAAAGGTCCGCCGAGATAGGCCACACTCTAGGCTGGAGTATAGCCGCCGCGCTGCCGCCCCACCATGGCCTGAGTGCCTCGGCCATGGAGCGTCGCCGGTCGCCAGACTTGCCGCGCCTCCTCCGCCCCAGCACCGTGAGCAGCTGCCACCTCTACTCCAGCACGACGGCAACTACCTCTCACATCGGGCGCTCCTCTAGCGTTTTTGCAACTCGGGCTATGTTTCTGAAACATGCCTCGTGTTGCAAATGTTTGACCTCTCACGCTCTAACATTGGCGCTCCTCTGGCACTTTCTGCAACTGGGGTCATGTTTCTAAAAGAAGACCCCTATTGCAAAAAAAAAAACTTCACCACCGAGCCATTTTTTTCTTTCTTAAACAAGAATCTCTGTTGCAGAAAGGAAAAAAAATCCGTCACCACCAAACCGTTTCTTTTTCTTTGTGATACAAGACCTCTGTTGCATAAAACCTTCTGAAACAAGATCCTTGTTCTAGAAAAAAAAATAGCTGCACAGGACTTGTGGCAAGCATGATCGTTGATTAGGATTGATTTGACGGCTAAGCAGGTGGTGAATGTTGCGCGTGCATCAGCCGGCTGAAGGGTAGCATTTTCCTTATCTTAAGCCTTGACTGTATCCTCAGCATGGCCTGTTTCACATGCTTGTTCACCGACGAACAATTCTCACACCTTGGTCTGATTTTGGAATGTGTAGACCGTGGCCTATCTTCGTATCCAATTTTTCTAGCTGAATATTGATATGTAGGAGTAATCAATAAAGCTCTTTATTATTATTCCAAAAACAAAAGGCTTTGAAATAAGGCGTTTTTCTCAAGCGTCAACGTGTCCACGATTGATGGTTTGAGAGTTGAGACCCGGTCTGGTACGTACGATTTTGGCTGAGTATATAACGTGCGGACACGATGCCAACTGCCAAGATCCTCCTTTGTTCACGCAAACCGCTGGGGCGCCATGACGATGGCGGCGCCCGCCAGGTCCTGGGCCGATCTCAACAGCGAGCTCGTCGTGTCCATCGCCTCCATGGTGGCCGCCGACGGCTCGCCTCTGAGAGACTACGAGAGCCTCCGCTGCGTCTGCGCCGCGTGGCGATCCGCCCTCGCCCCGCCGTACCCCTGCCTGCTCTCCCACGCCGACGGCGGCGGCCGCGGCGCCTCCGTCTTCTCCCTCCCGATGCGACGCTCGCTCCGCCTCTACACGTCGTGCCAAGCGCTCGACGGTAGCCTGAGCCGCATCGACGGCTCCCGCTCCAAGCAGCGCTCCCGCTACCAAGCCCGCGTCATCGGCTCAGCCAACGGCCGCCTCGCCGTCGCCGTTGACGACGGCGACCTCAAGTACGGCCCGGGCGGCGTCATCACCTGCTTCGGCTCGCGGCCGGTTAGGATCCTTCTCCTCGACCCCCGCAGAGGCAGCGTGGTCGCCGAGCTCCCCCATCCCTACGAGTGCGTGCGCAAGGTCGTGTTCACGACCGACGCCGGTCACGGCACCGTCGTGGCCATGTGCGACAGCAGCAATGTGGTCTACGTCGGCATTGGCAGCGGGTGGGGAAGGGGCATGGAGTGGACGGTCGTCGACAACATCGACGGCGATGCTCTCGCCGACCTGGCCTTCGACGCCGGAGGCGAGAGGCTGTATTGCCTCGACTCAGGCGGGGCCGTGCGCGTGCTCCGCATCCCACGGGACGGCCAGAACAGCCAGCAGGCGCCGGCCGTAGCGAGTGTGCCCCCGTCGACCCGCCTGTCCGCCGTCTTCCCCGCGCCCTACGATGCCGCGTCCAGGCTGACGGTAATCAAGCATCTCTTCTTCTGCCATGGCAGTCTGTACCAGATATGGCAGAAAGCTGCCGCCACCGTCAAGTTGGCCTGTGGATTGACTACTATACCCGCGGACGAGATCTTCGTCTTGAGATATGACCCGAAACGATGGCCGGCCTGGGAGGCGGTCAAGGATCTAGGAGGCCACTCCGTGTTCATCGGCCAGAACAGCAGTCCGGTGGTGGTGCGAGCCGCCGGCGCCGGTGCCATGCCACGGGTACGAGCTGACTGCGTGTACTGGATCAGCTGCCTGGGTATCCCGATGGTGTGCGATGTGGCCGCCGGTAGTACCTCCGAGCCGTGCGTCGCTCCCGAAGGAGTTTGCCGAGGTGTCTGCTGGTACTTCGGCGATGAAAACACGGCAAGCATTGACCGCGGCGGGGGAGACTAAAAACCTCCACGCCGAAACATACATACATAGGGTGTGAGGAGCATTTCCAGTGAAGCCGCTATATATATACATAGGCAGAGTGTCTTTCTTATGAGACATCATGTGTGCTATTTTCATGACCCATTTGGTATTCATTAGGCAATCATCCTGCATTGAAACTGGAACTGAAACTCTCAAGGATGCTGGTCAGTGGATTGTATGATGAACAAATAATCTTCCTTCTCCAATGTTGCATGCAACACATTTTTGCATTTTTTTGGTCTGACAAGGCAACTTCCGCTACTTAAATTGTTCGCCTACATCGCTAGCTCATCGCGTAACCGTGTGTAGATTCATATGCTTTTGGTCTCTAGGCTACCCCTGCGTTGTACTCCCTCCGTTCCTAAATATAAGTCTTTGTAGAGATTCCACTATGGACCACATACGGATGTATATAGATGCATTTTAAAGTGTAGATTCACTCATTTTGCTCCGTATGTGGTCCATAGTGAAATCTCTACAAAGACTTATATTTAGGAACGGGAGTAGCGCTTATCCACACACTGAGTTACTTTTCCTATACATACTAATTGTATGGGAAAGTTGTAACTCTACTCCCATACACCTACAGTCCTACACCCTCTACCTTCACCGTTTGTGGTTAAGTTGCAGTTTCATATTATGGCACATGGCTTCTACAAGTAAACCTCTAGTTCAGATTTTGTTTTTCTCAAAATAATCTACTGATGGTCAATAAGTGAATGACCTAAAAAGCCACAAGTACGACTGGAGAAGTTATCAAATCAATTACCGAGACTAAAAATAAAGGAACAAACAGTAGAACATAATTGTAGTTGACGAGTTACAATATTTAGTTGACGGTAACGTCAACTAAATATTGTAACTCGTCAACTACAATTATGTAATTTAGTAAGTAAGCTTATTCAAGTTCCGGAAGGCTCCGCCGGCGAACTCCCTTGGGCGCCTCATGCCTGGAGATTGCTGGACCAGATGGGATTCGGTCATGCGCACCCATGTTTTTTCTGACCGTTTAGTTTCTGGAGGGAGCGGCGTGAAGCACTACTATTTGTTGCCATCATGAGACATGTCTTTTTCGTTCCATGGTGAAGTCAGAGGCAGAGAATGTCATGGAAGCTATGATCTGAGGACTAGTATAATGGTGGTTCGAGTCCTTGCGGTGATGAGAAATTTGCTTGGTGTTTCGGGACTCATAGCAGCGGCATGCAAGTGGGGGTGACAACACAGGAGAAGTTCAAAGTCTTACCTTTCAGGGTGAAAATCCAAGGTCTGGCCTTAATTGGTTGTGCCTGGCAATGGCCTTTTTGAAGGCATTGTTTTGAGAGCGTGGACTTTCTTCACGGTGAAAACATATGATCTATGATCGGGCGACGACGGCGCTTGTGCACTGTTTACTTCTTGAAGTCGTCGCTTTTGGAGAATTTAGACTTCAGGTGTTGTCTTGGTGGTGTTTGTACTGCTGCTTCAAGGACTAGATCACTGTAGCGGGACTTTTCTTTTTTAACTTCTTCTTTTTTGGCTGTGTGCATCCGTAGTGCCATTAGGGTATTGCATTGTTGCAGAGGCTGGGTGTAATTGGTATCTCCGCGATATTAATATATTCCCCTTGTAAAAAAAAGTAAGTTTATTCATTAGGGTATACATCAGAGTCCTCTCTCGACTCACTTATTTATAACCAGGTTCATTGCGGAGCCTGATCAAGCTAATGAGGAACCAACAACATCTATTTTCGCTGGTTCGGAAAGGAGAAGACAAAAATGGCTGCCTCCACCGATGGCGGGTATTAAAATTAATGTGGATTGCTGGGGTCTCCTTAGACCAAAACTGAGGAGCAGTGGCAGCCATTTGCCGTGATTGAAATGGTACATACTTGGGCTCGTCTATACATGTCATTCAGAGACTTGTTTCACCTACAGTACTTGAAGCCATAGCATGCAGAGAAGCTTTAGCATTGGCGGAGGATCTGGGGATGCAACATCTCTACATTGCATCAGATTGTAAGGAGGTGATAAATCATATTCGCGATGGCTTCGGAGCAGCGGATGGAGTGGTAATTAGAGAAATAAAACAGATAGAATCGGAGTTTAGTTCTTGTATCTTTTCTCATTAAGTACGAGCTCATAATTTTGAAGCTCATAAGTTGGCTAGGCTAGGTGTCACCCTCCCTCAATCCCACAAATCTCCATGTCCTTAAACATCTCCTCTGCCAACCCCACCTCCCCGGCAGCACAATACCCACCAATCATCGTGTTGTATGCGGTGACATCTGGTTGGATCCCTCCCTGAACCATCTCATCCCACCATCTCCCTTGATCCCCATGATATTCTTGTAATTCCTGTAAACATTGCCATAGATTAATAAAGCCTGGCCTACTTTGCTAAAAAAAAAGTAAACACATAATTACGTATGATTGGTGGCTATTGCTATATACACTACTTATGGATGTCTAGTTAAACTAGGATTAGGCGGCAAGCCGGCGACGTTACAGCAGGGGGCATTGTCCCCCCCCCCCCCCCCCCCCCCCCCCCCAACTGTATTTCTACTGTTCACATATACATGGTGTATTTGCAAATGAAACTGATGGGGCAACGAGCATCTTTTCTATCTGTTGCAACACAAATTTTTGCCCAAACATAGATGCAACAATATTTGAATTTGTTGTTATGATTGTGCATGGTGCAGTTACATCTGATACCACAGCACACAAGTCTTTGCCGAATATTGTTGTCGAAGATTTAGTGACATCTGGCGTCATCCTCCAAAACATGTTTAGTTTCAACCTGATGTTTTCTGCAGCTTTTCGTAGAAGTGCCATCTCGAGATACCGTTCCGCAAAGCTGCATTGCACATATATACAAACATGATTATCTTAGAATATCGGTAATGGATGGCATAAAAGTGTGTATTAGTTGATTACTTGCCAGTGGGAGGTGCCGATAAGAATGAGTTGGACAAAAAGATCTCTATACAGACTAGAAGCTAGAATGCCAATCATCACAGAAATCTCATGGCCAACAAAAACACACTGGGAAATACGGCAATGTTGAAGTATACATACGATGTCCTCGACACACCCCTTAACTCTTTGATATATATCTTTGTTAGCATAATAGTAATCCCTACTAACCTTGTAAGAACGCCATTGTTATGAAACTGCGGATCTTTCCTTAGATTGGCAAGGGTACTTTGCCACACAGATCGGTCACAATCGAATCCGTGGTACAGAACTAATATGTGAAAGCCCCCAGGTGTACTTCACATTAAGTGCTCTTATGAGTTCACACCTATACTAACTATGGGCGTGTCTGGTTAAACTAGGATCAGGCGGCTTATGTTAGGGCAGGGGGCATTGCCGCCCCCCCCCCCCCCCCCCCCCCCCCCCCCCCGGTGCTGGTGCGAACTGTATTTCCAATAGTTATTCTGTTGTAGTACTTAAATCTTATAATAAAAATTTGTATCTTCAATCACATTTAGGTTTGCATACCCTAACGAGATCAGAAAAATGACCACTAAGTGGGAAAACAATAACCACTTTGGCATCAAGCATTTTGCTCATATCAGCAGAATCTCGAATCTTTGAATCGTACTCCCTCCGTTTTTATTTACTCTGCATATTAGATTTGACTGATGTCAAACTTCATAAAATTTGACCAAGTTTATAGAAAAAATATATGAATATTTACAATAACAAATATATATGATGCATGTGAAAGTATATTCAATAATGAATCTAATTGTATTGATTTGTTATTGTATATGTTAATATTTTTGTCTATAAACTTTGTCAAAGTTTACAAAGTTTGACTTTGACTAAAGCTAATATGCGGAGTAAATAAAAACGGAGGGAGTACTTTGCTTGAAGATCGTGAATTTGTAAAGTATTGATTTTCACTATTTTAGACAACTAAAAAATGTAAGAGACGGGGTGCTTTTCACGCACATAATACTTCCGATTTGCTAAAGTTGATCAGGGCGCACGTGAAGAAACATGTGAAGTCAGGGAATTATGAGCCTGATTGCACATGGCGCTAGGATTTGTAAGTAGGTATCATTGAGATGCTAAGATGATATTGTTAGTACTCTCTTTTTTTACGAGAAAACTTCCGATCTATTCATCATGCCATGGCAGTACAAAGAACACAAAAATAATAAAAATTACATCCATGTCCGTAGAAAACCTAGCGACAACTACAAGCACTGGAGCGAGCCAAAGGCATGCCGCCGTCATCACCCCTCCCTCACCGGAGCCGGGCCAAACTTATTGTAGTAGACAGTCAGGAAATCGTCATGCTAAGGCCCCATTGGACTAGATACTATGATGGCGTCTTAAGTCACCACATGCAAAGATTTGTAGGTTGTTGTCACATCATGTTGTAACCTGAAAGTGCACATAATTTATTGCTTCATGTTGTATTTGTTTTGCAGCCTGCAGATAATGTTTTTCCTTCTCAAGTTATGTGTCCATTCTAATTCCACTAAAGGGTTGTAGTTTCTCTTTTGATATTCATGTTATCCAGATATTTGGCATATTTGAGCCAAGTTCATTCTGGATCAAGATGTTGTATTATTGAGCCAAAACCAGATAAGCAAGAAACAATTTAGGGCCAGTGATATTATGTATGGATTTGGTTCACATATGTTTTAGGAGGAAAATTGCACCGCAAGAAACTCCTTTTGTTTGATCATTATAGATGCAACTGTTATTTTGAGTTTCGTAAACAACTGAATTTTTTGATCGTTCACGAGCTATACTTTAGTTTTGATTGCACAAGATAGCAACCTACTTAATATTGTCAAAATAATCTCATTCACACTTGATGCAATCTCTAAAAAATTATTAACCAAACATCCCGCAACAACACGCGGGGTTTCATCTAGTTTCCAAAATATAAGGACCCCGACATCAAACAACCAAACCTAGAAAAAAACTCTTGAAGAATATATTCCTCTGAAATTTCCATAAAATCATTTGAATGACAGAGGCAAATTCGTTTAAAAGCAAGGTAAAGAGTGCCAGGGTGCTGTTACTTAATTACTTTACATACACACATCACACCAAAACGCCTGGCTTCTTCTGCTCACTGCTGTCTTGCTTCTTCTTCCGCTCTTGGCGAGTTCGTCCAGCTTTCCGACGCATGTATATAACACACACTCTCACCATTATCAATATCCGTTCTATCAACGAAGCAAACATATATAAAGTACTGACCATGAGAGGTCAATTAGGTGATGCCCTCAGGAATGGATACTTTGCATTGTCTCAGGGATCTTCCTTGCTGGAGTATGAATGCAGTGCTTGCCAACTCTCTTAGGGCAGAACTGTGACATAAATATGAATATTGTTATTTTTGGCGCCACATTTTTGTACTTTTACCATCGATGCCAACGTCCACTTCACAAGCTAGGTCTGAAACATTAGATTTTAGAACCAACGACATACACTACATACATCGAACATGAAATTTGTATAATTTCATAGTTGCATTCCATGTGGCACATACCTCAAATAATGAAGGGAGTTGGCCAGTTAACTCTTTGCCTACAAGTACCACAGATCTTTTTTTTTTGCGGATAAAGTACCACAGATCTTAACAAACCTGCAAAAATCATATCTCTTTACGTATTCTGCAAAAACTATATATCAATGGCATGCATGACACAAAGATTGATGTAAGCTGCAAAAGTTGAAATATATGGTAATAACTGTGGAGATTATCACTAAAGTAGTTAACATAACCAGCCAGAAGTCATGAGCCTAACAATAAAATTCACAGATAGAGGTGGAAGACTCTCAGACTCCATATCTCTACTCCTAATGTCTCAGTTGGTAGGATTGCCTCCACGGTTATTTTTCGTCCCCCACTTTCGTCAGGTTTTTTTTCGTCTCACCTCCCACCACCACTCTCCACGCTGGTTTATTTTTCTCTCCACTCTTTTTTTAGCAAAGCAGCACTTTCCTAACGTACAAAAAATCACGGACTAAACTTTCCTAACTTATTCAAATCAACCGATCTCTCTTATTAATGCAATTTATTTTAGAAAACAAATAACAGATTTTCTGGAAACAAATAACGGATTTTAAGGAAATTAACATGTAAATCATGACAAATAAACCTCATCATGAAAGCATTTATGTACCTATTTAATTTGTTACAGAATATTATCTTTTATCTTCTGCTCCTAACGGGGAGCTGGTACCTGGTATCGTTTGGTTTCGTTCGCTTCCCTCCTCCTCGCCGATTTTTTTCTGTCGAAGCCGATGCCCCACCTCGCGCGCAGTAGGAAAAAAAACCACCCCTGCACGGCCCCCTCCGCGATCCCTACCTCGCATGGTCTGTCCTCGCCTCCCACCTCTGGATCTCGAGCCAGGGCCCCGTGCGCGACCTCTCCTTCGCGCAGCGAGCGCGCCGCCGCCGCCATGCTCCACCACGATGGGTTCTTCTCCCCTGCCTCGCTGGATATGGTGAGATCCCATCGCCCGTTCCTCTTCCTCCGTTGGGTACCATCGGTGCTTTCAGACGGGGGCCCGATCCACCCCTCCTTCTCACCTTCGGCGTCCCTCGTGGTTCCCTATCCCTCCGTATCTTGGCATCAACCATCCCCTCCACATCATGATAGTCCGACCGGTGGATCCCATTCTCTCCCCATCAGGTGAAGCGACGGCTGCATGTGCCATGGGTATGGTGGTCAGCGCGCAGGATCGAAGGTGTGGTGGTCGGCACGCATGATAGAAGGCGTGGTGCTGCACTGCGATTCGGTGGCCTGGACAACGTCATGAGTTGCGTGTGTGGCCTCCTGCCTCTTCGTGCTCTCCGATGACCACAGTGCTGCTCAACCTTGCTTCTCCACCTCGCGACGACATCGTGGTGAGCTCTCGAGACTTCGGTTGATTGCCATGATATCTAGGAATGAATTGCTTGTATTTGCGCGTGTGGATAGAGTACGATTTTCTCTTGCTAGAAAATAGCAAACTGTTGGAAGATCCATGCGAATATGCAGGGACAAGATAACAACATGAATGTGTTGCTCCTTTTTCCAATCACATACTTAGTTGTACTGTGGTATTGACTGTGCGTATTGAGACTAAAAAAATATCATTTCCATGTGTCTATTTTGGTATCTGATTGTCGTGCTGCTAAAATGTTCGTGAAGGTTCTTACAAGTCCAGTTTGACAGGAAGAGAAAATGACTGGCCAGTTCAATGCTTGCAGTATTCAACAGAAGCCATGTGTTGCAAATTCTTCATTGATAGTATTAAACTTCAGAGCTGAAGTAAAATGTTTGGTTTCTCTGTACAAAATTTCAGTCAAAGACTACCCCTGTCAATACCTAAGAAGCCCATCATCATCCACTTCACCGGGCTGAGTGAGAGGTGGCTTATGTTGGAAAGAAGAAAAATATTATGCTAATGCACCATGAGAAAGGTGGATGGCCATTGTTCACATTTATGCTTGCAGGTCTCTTCTTCTGTACCACAAGCAGTAAAATGGAGAGCAAAAGATTTCAGACAAAGGAACTTCTTTAGATGTTTAAGTATTATATATTTATAGTAAATATGCAGAATGAAATACGAGTTGGGGTGGCCATTGATGATTTCAAACGTGTCATTGCATCTTTATAGTTTTTTGTTGCAATCTATTTGTATGGCCTTTATAGTGATTATAGTATTTCTACTGCCTTGCACACGATGACATGAACAGCAATATCCCTTTTGTCAATGTTGCGGTTTATGATTAGAATTGAGACTGGAAACTCAATTTCTGAAGTGTTAGTAGTCATACTGATGGGGATGTGCCTAGGCTGAAGATGGGGATGAGACTGGAAACATGAAGTTACTTTGATTGTTCTACATTGTTGTCAGTTTTTCTTTGTTTTCTTATAGATGTTTTATCTCTTCTATGGTACAGGAATGGATCCTTTTCATGATAAACCCATAACTGCTCCTCATGGCTTCAATGGAAGATAATGAGGTTATATAAATTGTCAATGCAAAAAGGTTCTCACAGTATATGGGGTTAGTTGTAACCTTTCCTTAGATTGAGAAGAAAAAGTCTGACAGTACTAATCAGCTATGCCATTTCCACAATACATGATGATTTTTACATTGTAAATGGTCCCTTGCCTTGCTCTTTACAGGTACAGTTCCCCATTCCTCTTTGTCAGTGATTATTTGGATGGAAGCCCCTTGATGCAATGGATAGACAAAAAATTAGGATAGTAGCAATTGATGCTTTGGACTATCCAACTATGTTACAGTATGAAATTGGTGCTCTTTTAAGGCATGTATTGTTCATTCGTTTAAACTAAATGAGCTGGCATTGTTGCATTTTGTTGCATTCGTTGAAAATGCACAGCTGGAATTTCTCAAATATACAATCCTCAAATTATGGAATTGTACATTAAAGATTCCCCGAGGATCATGTTTTACAAATATCTGTTTTTTATAGTTTTGTCTTTAGCAGATTTGCATCTTGGAGATTTGACTATTAGATTAAAAATTGGTTCTGGTGTCAATGACCGAAAGCACACATGTTGGCTTGCACACCGCAATTGCAGAAATATGTTGCTTTCGACTCAAATTCATGCCATCTCCTTTGTACCTGGATCTGGTAGAACCAAACTGCCGATAGTGGTCAGATGCTACCAAAACATTAACATTGAAGCACATATTTATTCTAACGCCCACATCTTGTATTTACTATCTTAGATTTGCATAGTTGTTTTGAGAATGGGTAGAGTTGTGCCCATAGTAGCCCACTGCAGTAGCCTGCCAACATGCCTCTAAAATTGCAGGAACAATAAACATGTCCACAATCAGACATGTCTCTGTTAGTTTCTCTACTCTCCAGCAAACCTTAGGACCATAAATGGGAGTGAAATTCACCTTCATATGAACAAGCACATGCCCACATTCACCTTTATATGACCAAGCATCTTCTTCAAAAGGCCCGCCACGTGGGGCATCATCGGTACATGCCTCCATGAACCGGTGCATGTACTACTCAATATAGATGACTAAAACACGCGTTGTACAGTAAAGTTCAGCATGGTGCAGTGATGATGCATGTAATTTCATTTTTTAAAATTTACCCATGAAGGAGTTGATTATTCTTAATGACTTTCAACAATGATTAATGGTGGGGAGGTAGTGGATGGTCATTCTTCTATAGAATTAACCGGATGAAGGCGATGACATGAGAGGTAAACTCTACATAATTCCGCTAATTAGTTGCAGCAACTCGCTTCTTTATTGTCCCATTCTTCTGACCCAACAGGTTATTCGTACATAATAACTTGATAAAAAGATAAAACACAACTGGATGCGCTCACATTTCTTTGTAGTCTCATATACTATAGCAGGAGAAACCATCTTTCATAGTTTTCAATTTTGTATAGGTTGTGCTAAGGATTCAACAAATTATCACCAACATGATGTGCAAAGATAGAGTGATAGACCATCCGATGAAGATTAATGTATGTTCTTGTCTTTACTGTCATTGTATTGTATGTTTTTTCTTATACCATGTTGATATTCAAATAAAGTGCAAGTTGTGACCGAAAGAGTAGATATTTTTTATTTATTTAAAATTTGGCAACAAAAAATGTAGCCTTACCAATCGTGTGGTGGGGGTGCTCACCGGTGCCGTAGAAGGGGGAGGGGGTTAGAGGTATGGTCAGGGGCAACGGTGGACCATCGGAGAGGTATGGTTAACACACTACATCGACACCGGCCGCCACCAGTGTCAAAAGGTGGGTCATGTGTATGGAAGGAGGAAGAATCCTGTGTATGGAAGGAGGAAGAAGATGACAATGAGCATCGAATTTTAGAAGAGAGGGAGGGGATAGATGGATGGTCAGGGGCAATGGTGGACGTACGAAGAAGGCGGCTTGGCTAGGGTGACGCATGACATCGGCACCGGCTGCAACCCGGTGTCGGAGGATGGGCCGTGGGGACAGAAGGAGGAAGACGAAGAGGAGGAAGAACACGACGATCGGAAAAATTTACCACCGAAAAAACAGGTGACTGGTGCATAGTTTCTCTCATAGTATCCGCTACAGAAATGGATAAAAGGCAATATATATTCGAAGGACTTCACTCATGTCACTTAGTAACTGGTTAGATTCATGTTCCTGTATTTTGCCCATAGCAACGCACGGGCATTCTACTAGTATTTCTTAAGATACAACTTAAGATTTTTGTGCTCTAGTATGTACAGTGTAAAGACTGGAGATGAACAAAATTGGATGAGACAAGTACAACAGGAATTTACCAGTCCTCAACAGCAACATGCGAAGCTTGAAAAACACATCATTACATACAATCCAGGTCACTTTGCATCCTCGATGCCTATCACTGTCATTTCCTTCCTCAACCTCTCAACCATCTCATGGTCCTCATCCTTCTCATAAGCGCGGAGAAAAGCATGGTATACCTCTCCACTGGCTTTGAATCCCTTCCCAGCCATCTCTGCCTGGAGTCTCATCGCCACCTCCACTTCCCCTTCCTCACAAAATCCCCTTATCAGCACCTCATAGCTTCCCCGATTCGGTGTGAACTCTTCCTTCTTCATCTCTGCCCTCAAAATACTTAATGCCTCCTCAACTCTCCTCTTCTTACACAATCTATCAATGATCTCCTCGACAACCTCCGCCGCCATACCAAACCCCCTACTTCTGAGGTCTATGCGAACAAGCATCGCAGCATCAACGTCCCCTGTCCTACAATGCCCTCTAACCAACCACTCGAATGTTGTAACACTTGGCTCAGTCCCACAAATCTCCATGTCCTTAAACATCTCCTCTGCCATCCCCACCTCCCCGGTAGCACAATATCCACCAATCATCGTGTTGTATGCGGTGACATCTGGTTGGATCCCTCCCTGAACCATCTCATCCCACAACCCTCATGCCTTCACCATCTCCATGTCATCACAGCACGCGGCCATCTGAATGTGGTAAGTGCCCACATTGTGCTTGCAAGAGTACCTGTCCATTTCGTCGAGCACAATGTCGAAATCTTCGCACTTGCCATGGCAATAGAAAGCGAGGAGGAGGGAGTTAAAGGTTTGTGCTGTCGGCTGGAGCACGCGGTTGGTCCTTGGACCCGGTCGCGTGTAGATTTGGTGGTACATCTCAAGGGCAGACTCAGCGCAAGGAAGGGAGCGGAAGAGCAACGCGACGGTAGAGGGAAGGTAGCGGCGGGCGATGGAGGCCGCCGCGAGGGGTTCGCGGCGGGAGCGGAGGTAAGCGAGAAGGAGGAGGTCGAAGACGAAAGGGGCCGACGCGAAGGGGCGGTAGGTGGCGGCGAGGGCATTGAAGATCTGGGAGGGGGAGTAGTGGCAGGTGGCGGAGGAGAGGACATATATGGCCGCGCGCCGGAGGCAGGAGGTGGCCGCAACTTGCGCGGCGGATGGCGAATTGGTGGAAACTGAGGGCTACATGGGGGCGGTGGCGGAGGAGGAGGAGGACGACGGAATCGTTTTTGAATATGCAAACCGTTTTTGTAAAATCATGAACATTTTTTGAATCCACGAATAATTTATGGTTTCTTGAACATTTTTTCTTCAAAATGGGCATTTTTTTAATTTAGCAGCGTTTTTAAATCTCAAATTATTTAAAACAGGAAAAACAAAAATGGAAAATAAAAAATAAAAATAATAGAACAAAATTTTAAAAATAGAGGGCCCCACTCATGGGCCGGCCCGAAAGGGCGCCATGGAGGAGCGAGGGGTGCGCGCTGCGTCTCACCCCAGTGGGCCGCGCGCTGTATAGGAGCTCGCACCAATCATGCCTAAACTGGTTCCTCTACAGACCTAAAACAAACCAAACTAAAAAAGGGCTCAGTCAAAAAAAAACTGAACCAATCAAGCCCAAAATAAAAACCAAACCATTTCACGCAGTTATTTAAAAACCATTCTCAGATTTACTTCCGAACCGGGTTCAAAAATACGTTGAAGAGAATTGCTCAATTAATTAAGGCCTCTCCTGGGCGTCGACCGGGTGCCGTCTGATCCATCTCTCATTGGCCTACTTCTGTGTCGCTGTCTTCACCCACAATACATACATCCGCCGCAACCTACGTGTTACAACACAACACCGTCCCCACTCTGCATTCAGCCCCGCCGCGAGGCAACAACCCCCGCTCGTTCCTTTTGCAACAGGGTCGTGGGACGGCAACTGGTGCAAACAAAGGTTTGTATCAGCAGCAACGATGGCCTTGGCAAAGTAGCACCACAGATGCTGCATGTAACTGCATTGGCAAAGGTGGCCTTGCAACAAGGCGACGCGACAGCGGCTGCTACAAAACAAGGGTTGCAGCTCAGTGGTGCGATGGTGGTGCCGTGCAGCTCGACGATGCTACAATGCAATGCACGGTGATGACGACAATGAATAACAGCAGATGTTGCAACGCATCGCTTGGCGGCGATGACGGAGCCGTGCAGCATGACGGACGCTGCAACGCAGTGCACGACGACGACGACAGATGCTGCAACACAGTGCGCGGCGGCGGAGGTGTCACGGCCTTGTAGCATGGTGGTTTCCTTTCTTGCCGCAACGCGACATTGGTGGCGCTCGCTTACGCTCGGTGGTGATCTCGGTAGAAGGTGCAGCGGCGGTGGTCGCGTCACCCACCTCACTGCTTGTACTAACGCGACTGCTGTGACGAGGGATGCAACGTTACCTCACATCCTTTCTGCTTCAGCCCAGTGTGTTGTCATTAGTATCTTCTCATATCACGTAGTGATACATACCTGAGGGATGGAAGGTGCAACAATCCCTTGGGGATTCGGTCCATCCACGAGCATCTTTCAAATGACATGTGGAATAGCTTTGGCATTGTCCCAAGCTCCATCCTTCAATTAATGGAACACATTTCAAGTTAACTCTTGCAAATGAGGAAACACTTGGGCACTGAAGCACATGGTTTCGTCTACAGAACCATTCAACCTCACTACCACAAGACAAGGAAGCATCTCCAGGATCGGCATCAGGTCTTTTTCAGTTTCATAAAACGTAGCAAACATATGAAGCTCCCGTAGGATTTTTTGAAATTGCACACTCCTTGGTAGAAAAAAAACTGTATCTGCATGCCATAGAGTATGTATATCCGAGAGGGAGGTTGGTACTTCTGATTCATGTCGATAGACCCAAAATAGATCTATAGTCTGCACACTTTATCCTCACTCATGCACACCTGGAAACAACTTCCCGGTCGGTCACCCATGCTAGAATCGCTCCAAGCCAAGTACGCTTAATTTTGAAGTTCTTTTCGAAAGAGCTCCCGGAAAAGAATGAATTCCTCGTTGATATGAATAGTCTATCATTCCTATTAAGTCAGGCTCTCACATACACCCCCACTCAAAGGAACCGACGTCCTCGTCGGCCCATAGGAACGTTCCACATGCCCGCGCACCTGACCCGCTCATGTCCGTGTAACCGCGAGGGTGGGCTCTGATACCAATTGTAACGCCCCGGCCACAGCCATCAGTTCCGTGCCGTTACACCTGGCTGGATCTAGACTGGCCCCACAGAGCAACACTAGTCTTTTCTGCGCAATTTGTCCTCACTCGTGCACACCCGGGAGCAACTTCCCGGTCGGTCACCCATGTTGGGGAACGGAGCATGAATTTCAAAAAATTTCCTACGCTCACGCAAGATCTATCCATGGAGATGCATCGCTACGAGAGGGGAGAGTGTGTCTACGTACCCTCATAGACCGTTAGCGGAAGCGTCTCACAACGCGGTTGATGTAGTCGAACAATCCTTCAAGCTCCACCGATCGAGTACCGAACGTACGGCACCTCCGAGTTCTACACACGTGCAGCTCGGTGACGTTCCTCGCCTTCTTGATCCAGCAAGACGTCGAGGTAGTAGATGAGTTCCGTCAGCACGACGGCGTGGCGACGGTGACGGTGAAGTGATTCCGGCAGGGCTTCGCCTAAGCTCTCCGAAAATATGACCGAGGTGGAAAACGGAGATCGGGGCACCGCACACGGCTATGGGACAATTGTGTGTCTCCAAGGGGTGCCCCTTTTCTGTATATAAAGGAGGGAGAGGGGAGGAGGCTGGCCCTAGGGGTTGCGCCAAGAGTGGGGAGTCCTACTAGGACTCCTTAGTCCTAGTAGGATTCCACCTCCCATACGGAGTAGGAAAGGGGGAAGGGAGAGGGAAAGGAAAGAGGGGGCTGCGCCCCCTCCCCTAGTCCAATTCGGTTTGGGCAAGGGGGGCGCGCGCCTCCTCACGTGGCCTGCCTCTCCTTTTCCCGTATGGCCCAATAAGGCCCATTACTTCTCCCAGTGAATTCCCGTAACTCCCCGGTACTCCGAAAAATACCCGAATCACTCGGAACCTTTCCGACGTCCGAATATAGCCTTCCAATATATGAATCTTTACCTCTCGACCATTTCGAGACTCCTCGTCATGTCCGTGATCTCATATGGGACTCCGAACAAACTTCGGCCACCAATCACATAACTCATATAATACTAAATCGTCATCGAACCTTAAGTGTGCGGACCCTACGGGTTCGGGAATGATGTAGACATGACCGAGACGACTCTCCGGTCAATAACCAACAGCGGAACCTGGATGCTCATATTGGTTCCTACATATTCCACGAAGATCTTTATCGGTGAACCTCATATGTCAACATACGTTGTTCCCTTTGTCTGGCGGTATGTTACTTGCCCGAGATTCGATCGTCGGTATCCAATACCTAGTTCAATCTCGTTACCGGCAAGTCTCTTTACTCGTTCCGTAATACATCATCTTGCAACTAACTCTTTAGTCACGGTGCTTGCAAGGCTTCTGTGATGCTGTATTACCGAGAGGGCCCAGAGATACCTCTCCGATAGTCGGAGTGACAAATCCCAATCTTGATCCATGCCAACTCAACAAACACTTTCGGAGATACCTGTAGTGCACCTTTATAATTACCCAGTTACGTTGTGACGTTTGATACACCCAAAGTATTCCTACGGTATCCGGGAGTTGCATGATCTCATGGTCAGAGGAACGTGTATTTGACATAGTGAAAGCAATAGCATTAAACTGAACGATCATATGCTATGCTGACGGTTGGGTCAAGTCCATCACATCATTCTCCTAATGATGTGATCCCGTTATCAAATGACAACTCATGTCCATGGTCAGGAAATCTTGACCATCTTTTGATCAACGAGCTAGTCTAGTAGAGGCTTACTAGGGACTCAGTATTTGTTTATCTATTCACACATGTATTAAGTTTCCGGTCAATACAATTCTAGCATGAATAATAAACCATTATCATGAACGGGGAAATATGATAATAATAAACACTTTATTAATTGCCTCTAGGGCATATTTCCAACAGTCTCCCACTTGCACTAGAGTCACTTACATTGTAATGAATCTAACACCCATCGCATTGTGCTGATCATGTTTTGCTCGTGGAAGAGGTTTAGTCAACGGGTCTGCCACATTCAGATCCGTGTGTACTTTGCAAATCTCTATGTCTCCATCCTTAATCAAATTCCGAATGGAGTTGAAGCGACGCTTTATATGCTTGGTTCTCTTGTGAAACCTGGGCTCCTTTGCTATAGCAATTGCTCCAGTGTTGTCACATAAGATAGTCATTGGACCCGATGCACTAGGTATGACACCTAGATCGGATATGAACTCCTTCATCCAGACCCCTTCATGTGCTGCTTCGGAAGCAGCTATGTATTCCGCCTCACATGTAGATCCCGCCACGACGCTCTGCTTGGAACTGCACCAACTGACCGCTCCACCATTAAGAATAAATACGTATCCAGATTGTGACTTAGAGTCATCTGGATCTGTGTCAAAGCTAGCATCGACGTAACCCTTTACGACGAGCTCTTTGTCACCTCCATAAACGAGAAACATGTCCTTGGTCCTTTTCAGGTACTTCAGGATATTCTTGACCGCTGTCCAGTGATCTACTCCTGGATCACTTTGGTACCTCCCCACCAACCTTATAGCGAGGCACACATCAGGTCTGGTACACAACATGGCATACATAATAGAGCCTATGGCTGAAGCATAGGGGATGACATTCATCTTCTCTTTATCTTCTGCCATGGTCGGGCATTGAGTCTTACTCAATCTCATACCTTGCAATACAGGCAAGAACCCTTTCTTTGACTGATCCATTTTGAACTTCTTCAAAATCTTGTCAAGGTATGTGCTTTGTGAAAGTCCAATGAGGCGTCTTGATCTATCCCTATAGATCTTGATGCCTAATATGTAAGCAGCTTCTCCGAGATCCTTCATCGAAAAACTTTTGTTCAAATAACCCTTTATGCTTTCCAGAAATTCTATGTCATTTCCCATCAACAATATGTCATATACATATAATATGAGAAATGCCACAGAGCTCCCACTCACTTTCTTGTAAATACAAGCTTCTCCATAAGTTTGTATAAACCCAAACGCTTTGATCACTTCATCAAAGCGAGTATTCCAGCTCCGAGATGCTTGCACCAGTCCATAGATGGATCGCTGGAGCTTGCATACTTTGTTAGCGCCTTTAGGATCGACAAAACCTTCCGGCTGCATCATATACAATTCTTCCTTAAGGAATCCAGTAAGGAATGCCGTTTTGACGTCCATTTGCCAGATTTCATAATCATAAAACGCGGCAATTGCTAACATAATTCTGACAGACTTTAGCATCGCTACGGGTGAGAAAGTCTCATCGTAGTCAACTCCTTGAACTTGTCGATAACCTTTAGCAACAAGTCGAGCTTTATAGACGGTGATATTACCATCAGCGTCCGCCTTCTTCTTAAAGATCCATTTATTTTCAATAGCTCGCCGTTCATCGGGCAAGTCTACCAAAGTCCACACTTTGTTCTCATACATGGATCCTATCTCGGATTTCATGGCCTCAAGCCATTTCTCGGAATCCGGGCTCGCCATAGCTTCTTCATAATTCGAAGGTTCACCGTTGTCTAACAACATAACCTCCAAGACTGGATTTCCGTACCACTCTGGTGCGGAACGTGTCCTGGTTGACCTTCGAGGTTCAGTAGCAACTTGCTCCGAAGTTTCATGATCATCATCATTATCTTCTTCTCTGGTCTGTGTTGGTGTCACAAAAATTTCTTTCTGTGGCGTACTACTATCCAGAGGAGGTACAATTACATCATCAAGTTCTACTTTCCTCCCACTCACTTCTTTCGAGAGAAACTCCTTCTCTAGAAAGGATCCATTCTTAGCAACGAAAACTTTGCCTTCGGATCTGTGGTAGAAGGTATACCCAACAGTTTCTTTTGGGTATCCTATGAAGACGCACTTATCCGCTTTGGGTTCAAGCTTATCAGGCTGAAGCCTTTTGACATAAGCATCGCAGCCCCAAACTTTCAGAAACGACAGCTTAGGTTTCTTTCCAAACCACAGTTCATACGGTGTCGTCTCAACGGATTTAGACGGTGCCCTATTTAAAGTGAATGCAGCTGTCTCTAATGCATAACCCCAAAACGATAGTGGCAAATCGGTAAGAGACATCATAGAACGTACCATATCCAATAGAGTACGATTACGACGTTCGGACACACCATTACACTGTGGTGTTCCAGGTGGCGTTAACTGTGAAACAATTCCACATTGTCTTAAGTGAGTGCCAAACTCGTAACTCAAATATTCTCCTCCACGATCAGATCGTAAGAACTTTATTTTCTTGTTACGATGGTTCTCTACTTCACTCTGAAATTCTTTGAACTTTTCAAACGTTTCAGACTTATGTTTCATTAAGTAGACATAACCATATCTACTCAAATCATCTGTGAACGTGAGAACATAACGATATCCACCGCGTGCCTCAATACTCATTGGACCGCATACATCGGTATGTATTATTTCCAACAAGTCTGTTGCTCGCTCCATTGTTCCGGAGAACGGAGTTTTAGTCATCTTGCCCATAAGGCACGGTTCGCACGTCTCAAATGATTCATAGTCAAGTGATTCCAAAAGTCCATCAACATGGAGTTTTTTCATGCGTTTAACACCGATATGACCTAAGCGCCAGTGCCACAAATATGTGGTACTATCATTATCAATTTTGCGTCTTTTGGCATCAATATTATGGATGTGAGTATCACCACGATCGAGATTCAACAAGAATAAACCATTCACAAGTAGTGCATGACCATAAAAGATATTATTCATCAAAATAGAACAACCTTTATTCTCTGATTTAAATGAATAACCGTCTCGCAATAAACAAGATCCAGATATAATGTTCATGCTCACCGTAGGCACCAAATAACAATTATTTAGGTTCATAACTAATCCCGAAGGTAGATGTAGAGGTAGCGTGCCGACGGCGATAACTTCAACTCTTGAACCGTTCCCGACGCGCATCGTCACCTCGTCCTTAGCCAATCTTCGTTTATTCCGTAGCTCCTGTTTCGAGTTACAAATATGAGCAACCGAACCAGTATCAAATACCCAGGTGCTACTACGAGCATTGGTGAGGTACACATCAATAACATGTATATCAAATATACCTTTGTTGATGTTGCCATCTTCTTATCTGCCAAGTACTTGGGGCAGTTCCGCTTCCAGTGACCAGTCCCCTTGCAGTAGAAACACTCAGTCTCGGGTTTGGGTCCAGACTTGGGTTTCTTCGGGGGAGCAGCAACTGATTTGCCGTTCTTCTTGAAGTTCCCCTTCTTTCCCTTGCCCTTCTTGAAACTAGTGCTCTTCTTTACCATCAACACTTGATGCTCCTTCTCGACTTCTACCTCCGCAGCTTTGAGCATAGCGAAGAGCTCGGAAATAGACTTTTCCATTCCTTGCATATTATAGTTCATCACAAAGCCTTTATAGCTTGGTGGTAGTGATTGGAGAATTCTGTCAATAACTGAATCATCTGGAAGATTAACTCCCAACTGAGTCAAGCGGTTATGCAACCCAGACATCTTGAGTATATGCTCACTGACAGAACTATTCTTCTCCATCTTACAGCTAAAGAACTTGTCGGAGACATCATATCTCTCGACCCGGGCATGAGCTTGAAATACAAGTTTCAGCTCTTGGAACATCTCATATGCTCCGTGATGCTCAAAACGTCTTTGGAGCCCCGGTTCTAAGCCGTAAAGCATGGCACACTGAACTATCGAGTAGTCATCAACACGTGTCTGTCAGGCGTTCATAACTTCAACAGATGAGGGAGGGGACGCGACACCTAGCGGTGCATCAAGGACATAAGCCTTCTGTGCAGCAATGAGGATGATCCTCAGATTACGGACCCAGTCCGCATAGTTGCTTCCATCATCTTTCAACTTAGCTTTCTCTAGGAACGCATTAAAATTCAGTGGAACTACAGCGCGGGCCATTGATCTACAACATACAATTGCAAAGATTATTTAGACTATGTTCATGATAATTGAAGTTCAATTAATCAAATTACTTAAGAACTCCCACTTAGATTAACATCCCTCAAGTTGTCTAAGTATAACATGATCCACATCAACTAAACCACGTCCGATCATCACGTGAGGTGGATTAGTTATCAATGGTGAACATCTTTCATGTTGATCATATCTACTATATGACTCATGTTCGACCTTTCAGTCTCTTGTGTTCCGAGGCCATATCTGTATATGCTAGGCTCGTCAAGTTTAACCCAAGTATTCTGCGTGTGTAAAACTGGCTTACACCCGTTGTATGCGAACGAAAGAATCCATCACACCCGATCATCACGTGGTGCTTAGAAGCGTCGAACCTTCGCAACGGTGCATACTAGGGGAGAACACTTATCTTGAAATTTAGTGAAGGGATCATCTTATAATGCTACCGTCGTCCTAAGCAAAATAAGATGCATAAAAGGATTAACATCACATGCAATTCAATATATGTGACATGATATGGCCATCAACGTCTTGTGCCTTTGATCTCCATCAGCAAAGCACCGTCATGATCTCCATCGTCACCGGGTTGACACCTTGATCTCCATCGTAGCGTCGTGACACCTTGATCTCCATCGCAGCGTCGTGGTCGTCTCGCCGGCTATTGCTACTACTACTACTGCTAACTCATAGCGGTAAAGTAAAGCAATTACAGAGCATTGGCATTGCATACAATAAAGAGACAACCATAAGGCTCCTGCCGGTTGCCTGATAACTTTACAAAACATGATCATCTCATACAACAACTTATATCACATCATGTCTTGACCATATCACATCACCAGCATACCCTGCAAAAACAAGTTAGACGTCCTCTACTTTGTTGTTGCAACTTTTACGTGGCTGCTACGGGTTTGCAAGAACCGTTCTTACCTATGCAAATCCACAACGTGGTGTAGTGATTGCTTTTTGATCTTCTAAAAGAACCCTCTTCATTGAAACCGATTCAACTAAAGTGAGAGAGACAGACACCCGCTAGTCACCTTTATGCAACGAGTGCACGTAGCGGTGAAACCTGTCTCGCGTAAGCGTACGCGTAATGTCGGTCCGGGCAGCTTCATCTCACAATACCGCCGAATCAAGTATCAACTAGTAACGGCAAGCAATATGTATACACCCACGCCCACAACTCACTTGTGTTCTACTCGTGCAAAACACATCTACGCATAGACCTGGCTCGGATGCCACTGTTGGGGAACGGAGCATGAATTTCAAAAAAATTCCTACGCTCACGCAAGATCTATCCATGGAGATGCATCGCTACGAGAGGGGAGAGTGTGTCTACGTACCCTCGTAGACCGTTAGCGGAAGCGTCTCACAACGCGGTTGATGTAGTCGAACAATCCTTCGAGCTCCACCGATCGAGTACCGAACGTACGGCACCTCCGAGTTCTACACACGTGCAGCTCGGTGACGTTCCTCGCCTTCTTGATCCAGCAAGACGTCGAGGTAGTAGATGAGTTCCGTCAGCACGACGGCGTGGCGACGGTGACGGTGAAGTGATTCCGGCAGGGCTTCGCCTAAGCTCTCCGAAAATATGACCGAGGTGGAAAACGGAGATCGGGGCACCGCACACGGCTATGGGACAATTGTGTGTCTCCAAGGGGTGCCCCTCCTCCGTATATAAAGGAGGGAGAGGGGAGGAGGCTGGCCCTAGGGGCTGCGCCAAGAGTGGGGAGTCCTACTAGGACTCCTTAGTCCTAGTAGGATTCCACCTCCCATACGGAGTAGGAAAGGGGGAAGGGAGAGGGAAAGGAAAGAGGGGGCTGCGCCCCCTCCCCTAGTCCAATTCGGTTTGGGCAAGGGGGGGGGGGGGGCGCGCCTCCTCACGTGGCCTGCCTCTCCTTTTCCCGTATGGCCCAATAAGGCCCATTACTTCTCCCGGTGAATTCCCGTAACTCCCCGGTACTCCGAAAAATACCCGAATCACTCGGAACCTTTCCGACGTCCGAATATAGCCTTCCAATATATGAATCTTTACGTCTCAACCATTTCGAGACTCCTCGTCATGTCCGTGATCTCATCCGGGACTCCGAACAAACTTCGGCCACCAATCACATAACTCATAGAATACTAAATCGTCATCGAACCTTAAGTGTGCGGACCCTACGGGTTCGGGAATGATGTAGACATGACCGAGACGACTCTCCGATCAATAACCAACAGCGGAACCTGGATGCTCATATTTGTTCCTACATATTCCACGAAGATCTTTATCGGTGAACCTCATATGTCAACATACGTTGTTCCCTTTGTCTGGCGGTATGTTACTTGCCCGAGATTCGATCGTCGGTATCCAATACCTAGTTCAATCTCGTTACCGACAAGTCTCTTTAGTCGTTCCGTAATACATCATCTTGCAACTAACTCTTTAGTCACGGTGCTTGCAAGGCTTCTGTGATGCTGTATTACCGAGAGGGCCCAGAGATACCTCTCCGATAGTCGGAGTGACAAATCCCAATCTTGATCCATGCCAACTCAACAAACACTTTCGGAGATACCTGTAGTGCACCTTTATAATCACCCAGTTACGTTGTGACGTTTGATACACCCAAAGTATTCCTACGGTATCCGGGAGTTGCATGATCTCATGGTTAGAGGAACGTGTATTTGACATAGTGAAAGCAATAGCATTAAACTGAACGATCATATGCTATGCTGACGGTTGGGTCAAGTCCATCACATCATTCTCCTAATGATGTGATCCCGTTATCAAATGACAACTCATGTCCATGGTCAGGAAATCTTGACCATCTTTTGATCAACGAGCTAGTCTAGTAGAGGCTTACTAGGGACTCAGTATTTGTTTATCTATTCACACATGTATTAAGTTTCCGGTCAATACAATTCTAGCATGAATAATAAACCATTATCATGAACGGGGAAATATGATAATAATAAACACTTTATTAATTGCCTCTAGGGCATATTTCCAACAGCCCATCCTAAAATCGCTCCAAGCCAAGCACATTTAAGTTTGCAGTTCTTTTCAAAAGGGCTCCCGGAAAAGAAGGAATTCTTTGTTGATATGAGTAGTCTATCATTCCTATTAAGTCAGGCTCTCACATACACCCCCACTCAAAGGAACCGACGTCCTCGTCGGCCCACAGGAACGTTCCACATGCCCGCGCACCTGACCCACTCATGTCCGTGTAACCGCGAGGGTGGGCTCTGATACCAATTGTAACGCCCTGGCCACAGCCATCGGTTCCGTGCCATTACACCTGGCGGGATCTAGACTGGCCCCACAGAGCAACACTAGTCTTTTCTGCGCCCCTTGTCCTCACTCGTGCACACCCGGGAGCAACTTCCCGGTCGGTCACCCATCCTAGAATCGCTCCAACCCAACCACGCTTAAGTTTGGAGTTCTTTTCGAAAGGGCTCCCGAAAAATAAGGAATTCCTTGTTGATATGAGTAGTCTATCATTCCTATTAAGTAAGGCTCTCACATACACCCCCACTCAAAGGAACCGACGTCCTCGTCGGCCCATAGGAACGTGCCATCTTGGCATACGTATGCGCGTTCAGTCCGGCACATGTGCCACAACGCGCCACATGCCCACGCACCTGACCCGCTCATGTCCGTGTAACCGCGAGGGTGGGCTCTGATACCAATTGTAACGCCCCGGCCACAGCCATCGGTTCCGTGCCGTTACACCTGGCGGGATCTAGACTGGCCCCACAGAGCAACACTAGTCTTTTCTGCGCACTTTGTCCTCACTCGTGCACACCCGAGAGCAACTTGCCGGTCGGTCACCCATCCTAGAATCGCTCCAAGCCAAGCACGCTTAACTTTGGAGTTCTTTTCGAATGGGCTCCCGAAAAAGAAGGAATTCCTTATTGATATGAGTAGTCCATCATTCCTATTAAGCTAGGCTCTCACAATATTGATAAAAGTCCAAAGCCAAACAAAGCTCGAAGATAAGTTTCAGGTTTTGTTTGGATGGGATTAAAAATAAAAGGAGAAACAAGCATTATTTTTCCATATTCGTCATTTATTACTATTGTCAATTCTATTGCTTCCTCATTTTTCCTAATTCACTATGCTACATTTTCAAGTATAGCTTGGCATGTTATGATTGCTATATCACTAATCAGTCATTTTCCGTAATTGGCAAAATAACAAGGTATATGCTATTTCGATTGTTTGGCTTATCAGCATAACTGAGGGATGAATTTAGTATTGATGTGTTGCCCGTTCTAGACAGTGTTATGCAATTATGGAAAATAACGAACTATGATTTCAATAATTGCATGGTCCTATATTTTACATATATCTTTTCACGTGAAATGATTTAGCATTATGCTCTAGTGTAAATACATTGTACTTCACTAAAAAGAAATGTTCATAGACGACAAATTCATACGTGGAGTAGTTGATTTGTTCCTCTATCGAATATCTACAGGACGCAGTGTTTTGGTGCCCGGGAAAATCCATTTTTTTTGTTATGCAAGATGCTCAAATGCGTGATGTTCGTGCAAAATTTCATAAAGTTTGGACAATCGAGGAGCTCGTAGCGAAAAGAAACAAAATTCAAGTCTGTGAGAAACATTTGAAAACATCACTGTTCATGTCTGATTTTGTCTTTTTTGTCATGCGCTCCTAGAATGTCCAAACTTCACAAAATGAACATCACGCACATGCGCATCTTGCTTGCAAAAAAAAAAATCAGACTTTTTAAATTTTTTTTATTTGTAATCATGTTGCTGTTCACCGGGCTCATCTGAGCCCCGGCACTGAAGTGGATATTCGATGTCTACAACCTTTCTTTGGCATGTTTGGCTATGGTTGAACTATTGCGTCGATGCATCTTGGAAGGTATGGATTTACCAACTAATCTGTATCAAACACCAAAGTTTTCAGTTTAATCTATAATCAGTCTTGTCTCTTTGTTGTGCAGTTTCCACGGATTGTGTTTGTTGAGTGTGAACTGCCATTTGTCACACTTTTTGTTTGCGACACAAGTAAATTTGTGTTGGGTTACATTGCTGGTATTTGCAAACTTTTTTATGTACCCTTGATATGTATTCGATGCTGTTTGTCTCACAACAATTTCTTGATGTGATTTCATTTGACGTGCTGTTTATGAAAGAATTTTGGTTGCGAGTGTGGTTTGTTGCAAGACGGCCACCCGCCCCCCTCCGCGCGGCTTTCTGCGATTCATTGATTTGCAACTGATTTCATTCAGCCTCATTTCCCCACCATGCATTAGTCAACTGGAACCAGAGTATACCAGCCTAGCTAGATTGTGTCTTAGAAGTAAAGTATTTTACTTATCCTAGTACAAGGCTAGCTACAAGTGTAGATTAGAGGAGGGATATCTCGTCAAGGAAGCAAGCAAAAGTACATTCCATGTATCAGGCAACCCTGGCAGGCACCAGTGGCTGCAGTCAGCATACACGACTGGCTGCCGCCGTTGCTCCAACGTCATAGGCTTCCCATCCCTGTTGATCGAGTACACCGAAGGATGCGCGTCGATTCTGAGCTCGGAAAGATGCGTGATGTTCAGATATGTGGCGGGCGTCCTCATGCTCCGGATGCTCCTCTCGACGATGGATATCATGCTCTTCGGGAACCATGGAATGGTTGCTTCGCCTGCGGTGATGGGAGCCGTCTGGTTGTAGCACCAGTTTGCACTGCATTGTATGTACCAGAGTTGTGTATGTTAGGCTGAGTCAGTCAGTTGGTAATGCTATGTTAGTTGGCAGAAAGAAAGAAATGTACGTACCCCTTGTGTTCAGGTGAGACGCTTCTGAAGAAGACTCTGGTTCTGGTCTGGTCTACGTTGTGATCCACCCATCTCGCCCATGTCCTCAGTGCTCTGCTGAATGCCTCCTCTCCTTCCATCTTGACAAGCATCCCGTTTCTCTCCAGGTGATCCCAGCTGCAGTCAGTCAAATAATCAGCTCGCCGGGCGCTGGAAAAGGAGGAGTTAACAACACAGGATGAAGATGGACTTACGCCCTGAGCTTGCCGGTGTGTGTCCACCAGTGGCCGGTGTTGAAGACGAGGACGTCTGCCCCGATCACCTGCTGAAGCATGGCTGGGAGCTGGTCGAGCTTGAGCGCCTTGGTCCGGTCTTGCTTGGTCTCAAGCTGCACCAGGAACGGGCTCCAGAAGAACTCCACCGAGCAATTGTAATCCTGCAGCATTAATTTCTCCCATGATGTTAATTGTAGCAACGATGCTCTCTATTTTTACTTCAAATAATTTGGTGTATGTATAGATTTGGTTTTGAATTTAATCCATGTTGGAAACAGAACATCTGGGTACTGTATTTCTGAAGTACTAGTAGAAAAGCCATACGTAAGTACCATGGCGCGGAAGATCTTGTATTCAGAGCTGACGTGGTGGACGCGCGCCCGCGAGCGGTCGGGCAGCGCCGTGTAGAGGATGCAGGCCAGCGACTCCCACATGTTCCTGTTGAGCGAGTCGCCCACGAACACGAGCCGCCTGTTCCGGCACTGCTCCAGCGCCATGGAGCCGTCGAATTTCGCGCTGCCGCATCCCCTCGGCTGCCACCGCCACTGCTCGTAGCCGGAGTCCGGGCGGCCGTTCCTCCGGCAGGTGACCTGGTCGCTGAGGAACGGGCACTCCGCCGCCTCGTACAGCGGGTACCCTGCCGGGTCGTGCACCCAGCTCCCGTCGAACACGTCGCATTCCCTTCCCTCTCCTTCGCCGCCGTCCTCCCACGTCGACGCCGGTGCGGGCGCGGGCTCCAGCGCTGCCGGCTCCTCTTCTTGCTCCTCCTCCTCACTGCCGAGATCTCCGGGGCCGGCGCCCGGTGCTGGCGCCGTGGAGTCGTGACCAAGGTAGGCAGCAGCAGGAGGAGGAGGAGGAGGATGAGGGGGAGCAGGCTGCTGCTGCACCCTGGAGAAGTGCTCCCACGGCGGTGGCAGCAGCGGCGGGAAGAAGAAGGGGCGGGAGCCGAGGAGGAGGCCCGCGGAGAAGAGGCAGAGGCAGAGGAGGGAGCAGAGCGCCCATCTCCGGGCCGTGGACGTCACGAGGGAATCCATTACTGTTAGTGAAGGGAGCGCGTGCGTTCACGAGCTGGAGCTGGCAGTCGCGAAAGTCTATAGGGAGTCAATCGACCCCGTCGCCGCTGGTCAGAGTCATGGACCAGGCGAGGGCTGCGTGGAGTTGAGGTAGAGTGGTTTTGGTTGGGTCTTGGTGAGGAGGGGTTGGGGTTTTGGTCTGCTGCCGGCCGTTTTTTTTTTTTTTTTTGAGAAGTAATAATAGGTCTCCAACACTCATATTTGGCAAGTTTTAGAAAATAGGAAGCACCAGAAGTGGAAAGTACGCATTAATAATATATTACTACCATATAAAGAGCGCTAGAGTAAAAGAAAACAATTGCATTCCTAAATAACATGACCGATGCTATTAAATGCCACGATTTTATATTGAGATATCATGTAGTCAGGCAATAGCGTGACAGTACAAAACATATGAACATTTTTATTCTTTCCATAATTTATTAGTTGGTGTACAAAAATGCACATATATGGTCAAGTGCACCAACAAATTTCAAGAAAAAAAGTCGGTCCTGGTTAGCGCGATTTATCTATTTGGTTAAGTTGTCACTTCGAAACTTGGTATTATATATTGGATCCTGATAAGTGCCACACGTGTGGCACGAAGCAATTCCGCCCTGACTTTTTTTATGCCAACTTTAGTTGTGAAACATGGCAACTTTCTGTTTGCATGGCAAGTTTCAGTTTTTTTGGGGTTTTTTTCGGATGGCAATTTTAGCATAAAAAAACATCATGGGCGGTGTTACTTCGTGCCACACGTGTGGCACTTATCATTTGGGTATATTTTTTCAATTTTCATCTATTTTATTTCTTCACTATTTTTATTTGATGTAATTGTAGCTAATTTCCTTTTTTTTTACAGGTCCGTACCATCTAGCGATGACTACAAGCACTGGGGCGAGCTGAAGGCGTGCCATCATCATCACCCCTACCTCACTGAAGGTAGGCAAAACTTGTTGGACAGTCAGAAAGTCGTCGTGCTAAGCCCGCATAGGACCAGATCACTAGAATAGTAATCGCCGCCGATGAAGAGTAGTGTATATCAGAAGTATCCGAACTGTAGTCACATGAATGGAGACGAACGAAGGCTGAATCCATAGAGATCCACCGAAGATCATCACCGACTAAATCCCACGAGATCCACCGAAGACACACCTCCACATGCCCTCCGACAATGCTAGACGCACCGTCGAGAGGGGCTAGGCAGGGAGGACTTTATTCCATCTAAGGGGAGCCGATGTCACCTCGCCTTCCTAAGCAGGACACATACCCTAATCAACCTGTAAACACCTAAATGGAGCAGGAAACCTCCTTCCGGCAAGGATCGAGGTCCATCGCGCCTCCATGTCCCTAGTGTCACCGAAGACGAGGCGGACCAACAGCAGCGCTGACGGCAGGCGGAGAAATACTAATCTTCCGGCAGTCGCGATAAGAGGCAAATGGGTTATTTCTCAATTTTCTTATCTCATCTAATTTATTTTGAAATTTAAAATTTTATTCAAGATTAATCTCTCTTTTGGAAACATGTGGAGGTAACATGCGCGACACTGGTCAAACTGATTCGGGATGGGCTAAGGATGGTATTTCATCTTTTTTGAGACTGCATAAAATGCAACGATGTGTTATTTTACAAATATTTAAAAAGAAGTTAACTTTTTGAAATACTAACATTGGCTCTAATTTTCAACTTAGATTGACCTCCATATCTTTCATAATTCAAGATGATTAGTACAGATAGATAAAAAATAATTGAAAATGGAATACGACAAAATTATATAACCCGCATAAGCTACACTAACATCACACAATTTCGGAGAGCCGCATGAGCTGCCCAGCTCAAGAAGTGAGAGCCTAGTTTTTTTGGCAAAGCTTTATAATATAAATTAAAGTTGGCCAAGTATTACAAGGCCATGCTTATAAAAATCGGCGATTTGAAGCTCGAGCCATGAAGAAGGAAATCCGATGAAAGGATTCGGATGGGTGGGGATTAATGGGAGGATTTTTCGGGATGGAAGATTTGGTAGAACTGATTCTTTTCCTCCGTGATTTTCTCTCCTGTTAATACGACAAGAGATTTGGTGGCGTTTCCTTGTCTGTCGTGGTGAGAGGTGACCGGCTGAAGCAAATAGAGGCAATTCGTTGATACGATGAGAAATTTGGGGACGTCTTCTGCAAATAGAAGTAATTACCTGGGCCCAGCACTTAATAGTATGAACGGTTCAGATCTTCTATGCCCTCTTACCTCCCCCTAGGTAAGAAGGAGCATGTTAAACCTGTCAAACAAAAAAAAGAAAAGAAGGAGCATGTTAAAACAGCTCGTAGCATCATACTGTGAGTCAGCTTAATTATATCTCTGTTTCACCCCGTGCAGTGTAGCACATGCCATGCGTTTAATTTACTTCTGGTATAGGTATGTGGAGGAACAATTAGCACGGCCCATGGATGCATGCGCACGATGATGCACGCATGTGGTGTGGGTCTGTGGGAGGGGGAGTCGATCCATGTCTACGGTAGAAAGTACTTACTAGTAATCAGTAACCAGCGAGTGATCCTGGATGGTCAGGACAGGGGAAGTGAGTGTGCCCATCGCTTAAAGCTTGGGTAACCTCGTGGGTTTGATCACCACGGTAGAGATCGGCGGAGTGCATGCGAAAGCCGAATCATGCCGCTGCAAAATACTGTGCTGTGATAATGAGGACGATGAAACATCCATCATTCCGGCCTCGCCACCCGACCAGTGACGGAATCATCAGGCACGCATGCATTGCAGGGTGGTTGCAGACAGGTTATCCCCCCCACCCACCAAAACAAATACCAGTAGTACTGCAGACCTCTTCTGATATACAACGTCTGTAACTCGGATCATATTCTTTTCAGATGCGACTCAATTAGCCCGGTCCTTGTCTAGGCAAAGCAGGCGCTTGTTTTAGTTTGTTTTTTCTGCCATGTGTTGGGTCCTTTTGGACTACTAGAAATAAGCTCATAATTGAACATTCTTTTCCTAACAAGCTTGGTAACTGCTTATTCAAATTGATCATCTTTTTACAGCAGTGAAAACCATTGGCTAAGGCTTCAGATGTGGAAGCTACGGAGCTGCTGATTGCGCGCGCTCAGAGCCTAGTGGTGCCCGTCTGGTTCCCTTCTCCTAGTTCATAGATAGTTGGCGTGCGTGCCTTGCCTCTTTGTATCCTGCTGAGTGTGCAGTTGTTAAACTGTGTCTGTTGGATTTGTGGTGGTTGGTACCTGTTACCTTTGTTGGCTTTATCTATAAAGTGGAGGATACGTCTTTTATCTAAAAAGTTGTCGCCCAACCCACCTATTTCATCCTATGGCTTCCCTATGGTTTTCAACGCAGTAAGCATTCCCATTGCAAACTGTATGGTGCAAGATACAGAAACAGTCTGCAATAGTAATTGGTACATGAGGGCATCTCAACGCGGACCCCTAAAACAAACACGGTATCTGACGCCGGACGCGTCCGCAGTTTTACGTACATGGGTTTTGCAAAACATGATGCAAATTCAAGGACGTCGATAAGTATCGTACGTTCGGTCTGGGGGTCTCCCAGACTGAACGACTCGTTCGTACTGGATGGGAGATCGATCGAACAAATTTGTTCGGCCCAAAAACCCCCCAGCCCGGACGTTCCACCCCCACGTTAGCTAGACCACCTTCTGCTAGGCCTGCTGGCCCAAACAATTCCCTTTGCAAACAGAAATTAAACAAAAAGTGACAAAAAACCAGTCAGAAACTATTATGTACATAAAAACATAAAGCTAACAAATGACATTGCAGTAAAAACACAAAAAAGTGAAGAAAAACCAACTGAAAAAACTGAGAAAAAATTGTACAATAAAAATGCCACAAAAATCCAGAAATTGCCATCAATTGTTATAATTGTTAAAACTACCACACACTACCTACAGAAAAAAGTGAAATGCAATGATAGATGACAACTAGCAAAAATTTCATGCTTTACAAAAAATAAAAAATTGACGTGGTGCAACGAAAATATAAAATTGCCGTGCTACATAAATTAAAAATAAAATGCCATGATTTGTACACTAAAAAATGCCGTGACGCATAAAGACAAATTTGCTGTGACCATAAAACTAAATTTGCCATGGGCGCATAAAAAGTAATTTTGACAAGTTGCACAAAGAAACAAAAAAATGCCATGCTCATAAAAAAGCACGTATTATGGCAAAACAAAGATGACAAAGCTTGGCAATGGTGGCCAAAAGTGATGTAAATTTGCCGTTGTTTTAATTTTACCGTGATGCACATTACCCCATGCATTAACATGTTTTATTTAAAAGTGAATAGTATTATGAGTGAATATTTTTGGTATTAGTCATGATACATGGAACACAATTTTGCCATGATCTATAAACTGAAAATTGCCATGGTCAGTTACTAAATTTAGCATGATCAATTTTTTTTGCGATGGTTATGTAATGAAATTTGCCATGAAATCATGAACTTAATTTGCCATGGTCATTTACTAAAATTTGCCATGATCTATGAACAAAATTTGCCATGGCCAGTTACTAATTTTGCCATGATCAATGGAATAAATTTGCCATGGTGAATTAATGAAAATCTAAAATTTGCCATGATCTATGAACTAAATTTGCCATGGTCAATTACTACAAACTACCATGATCTATGAAAATAAATTTGCCATGATTCGTTAACCAAACTTGCCATGATTCTTCAACTAAACTTGCCATGGTTATTTGCTAAGAATTGCCATCGTCTTGAAAGAAAAGGTAAATTTGCAATGAAAAAGTAGAAAAGTAAAAAATTGCCATGAATCGTAAACTTAATATGCCATGGTCATTTACTAAAAAATGCCATCGTCATTTACTAAAAAATTGCATGGTCATTTACTAAATAATGCCATTCTCATTTACTAAAAAATGTTGCCATGCAAATACATAAAACTAAAATTTGCCATGATCTGCAAAGTAAATTTGCCATGGTTAATTTCTAAACTTAACAAGATCAAATGAAAAATAAATTTTCCATGGACAATTACTAAATTTGCCATGGTTAATTTCTAAACTTACCAAGATCAAATGAAAAATAAATTTGCCATGGTCAATTACTAAATTTGCCATGGTGAATTAGTGAGAAACTCAAACTAATTTGTAATGGCCATGGCAAACATTCTTCGGATGGACATGACAAAAAGACACAACGAACCATGGCAAAAAATGCATTTAGTTGCCATGGAAAAAAAACACAGCTATAAACAAAATACTGATTTTAGTTGCCATGGCAAGTTTGCCATGTTTTTGAGCATATTAGGTCGCCATGCTTTTGAGCATCTTTAGTTGCCATGGCAAGTTTGCCATGTTTTTGAACATCTTAGTTAAAGAAGTTTGCCATGTTTTTGTACAAACTTAATTAAAAAAAGTTTACCATGTTTTGCACATCTTTAGTTTGCCATGGCAAGTTTCAAATGGTTTTGAGCATTTATAAAATGACATGGCTGTAGGGGAACGCAGCAGAAAACAAAAAATTTCCGACCTACGCACCAGCCCAGGACCACTATGGAGACTGAATACAAGGTTTGATCTTTTCCGTTACCGACTCGTAGCGCAGCGGAAGTAGAGTCGATGACGATCGGCGGTGCAGATCCCCGCAGCTAGAATTTTACAACCTCCCAACCGCGAGGATGTACTCCCTCGTCTGCCCCTCGGACAGCCCTCCGGGAGGCGGTCGGACAGTCCCTCGGACGGTGTCGCAGACAGCCCTTCGGGAGGACCCTCGAAACTCGGACGGTCACTCGGACAGCCCTTCGGGAGGACACTCGTGTTGGGGAACGTTGCATGGAAAACAAAAAAATTTCTACGCACACGCAAGATCTATCCATGGAGATGCATAGCTACGAAAGGGGGAGTGTGTCTACGTACCCTCGTAGACCGTAAGCGGAAGCGTTAGAACAACGCGGTTGATGTCGTCGAACAACTTCACGATCCAACCGACCGAGCACCGAACGTACGGCACCTCCGCGTTCAACACACGTTCAGCTCGGTGACGTCCTCGACTTCTTGATCCAGCAAGACGACGAGGTAGTGGATGAGTTCCGGCAGCACGACGGCGTGGTGACGGTGATGGTGATGCTATCTCCGCAGGGCTTCGCCCAAGCACTGCGAAAATATGACCGAGGGACGGAACTGTGGAGGGGGGCGCCGCACACGGCTAAGACAATGTTGTGTCCTCTTTTGGGGCGCCCCCTCTCCTCTATTTATATATGTGTAGGGGCTTGGAGTAGAAGGAATAGTGCCACGTGAACAGTAACCGTGAATAGTACACACGTGGACTTGGACTCCAAAGTCCAATCCTATTCCTACTAGGACTCTCCCTTTTTTCCTTCCCTAGCTGCGTGGGCTTTTGAGGACTTGGTGCGCCTGGCCCAATAAGGCCAGGGCGCCTCCCCTTAGCCCATGCCAGCCCTTTGGGACGTGGTGGACCCACTTGTCGACTTCCGGACCCCTCCGGAATCCTCCGGAACCTTCTGGAAGCTTCCCAGTACAATACCGAAAAAACTGCACCTTTTTTTGGAACCCAAAATATGACTTCCCATATATAAATCTTTACCTCTCGACCATTCTGAGACTCCTCGTGATGTCCGGAATCTCATCCGGAACTCCGAACAATATTCGGTTACCAATTCACATAACTCATATAACACTATATCGTCAACGAACGTTAAGCGTGCGAACGCTACGGGTTCGGGAATGATGTAGACATGACTGAGACGCCTCTCCGGTCAATAACCAATAGCGGAACCTGGATGCTCATATTGGTTCCTACATATTCCACAAAGATCTTATCGGTCGAACCGCAATGATAACATACGTAATTCCCTTTGTCTGTCGGTATGTTACTTGCCCGAGATTCGATCGTCGGTATCTCCATACCTAGTTCAATCTCGTTACCGGCAAGTCTCTTTACTCGTTCCGTAATACATCATCCCGTAACTAACTCCTTAGTCACTTTGCTTGCAAGCTTCTTATGATGTGCATTACCGAGAGGGCCCAGAGATACCTCTCCGAAACACGGAGTGACAAATCCCAGTCTCGATCCATGCCAACTCAACGGACACCTTCGGAGATACCTGTAGAGCATCTTTATGATCACCCAGTTACGTTGTGACGTTTGATAGCACACAAGGTATTCCTCCGGTATCCGGGAGTTGCATGATCTCATGGTCTGAGGAACATGTATTTGATATTCAAGAAAGCAGTAGCAATAAACAGAACGATCATATGCTAAGCTAACGGATGGGTCTTGTCCATCACATCATTCTCCTAATGATGTGATCCCGTTATCAAATGACAACTCATGTCTATGGTTAGGAAACCTTAACCATCTTTGATCAACGAGCTAGTCTAGTAGAGGCTCACTAGGGACACGGAATTTGTTTATGTATTCACACATGTATTTAAGTTTCCGGTCAATACAATTCTAGCATGAATAATAAACCTTTATCATGAACAAGGAAATATAAAATAATAACAACTTTATTATTGCCTCTAGGACATATCTCGTACAGACTCCCACTTGCACTAGAGTCAATAATCTAGCCAATGCTAATGCACATTACACCTGTGGCATACCGGTGTAAAAATGCTTCGCATGTGGTATAGCCTGATGTCCAACGGATCTGACAACTTCAGTTTCGTGTGTATCTTTGCATGTCCTCGCGTTTTCACGCTTTCACAAAATTCATATTTTGTGTGGACTTGGCTTCGTATATATGTGAATCACTGGTCAAACCTTGATTTCTCAGACTGAGCTATGGAGCAACTATCTTCAATAGTGTTCCATTGACCAAGGCCATCTTGGAACCATACTAATTTCATGAATGAACTATATGATTCAACATCTTCTATGTCGCTTTGAAAGCGGCAACATACTTAGCCTTTGTTATAGAATTCGCCACAGTAACTTGTTTGGAACAATTTCCAACTACTGCGCCACCATATTGTGTGTTTACACAAAACCCTTAACTTTAAATCGAAAATCGCATGGAGAAATGATGAAGAATGTATCGATGTAACCTTTTACAATGAACTCTTCATGATCTCCGCTTGCGAGAAAACATGTCATCAGTGCTACTTTAGTACTTAAAGACCCTTTTTCACTGTTGTCCCATGATCAGTACTTTTGATCACTTTGGTATCTATACTCGCAACACCTTGGGAGTATAGGACATATCTGGTTGTCTTACATACCATGGAATATATGATTAATCCAAACACAAGAGTGTGTGAAATCTCCATCATGTATTTTGCTCATCAGTGTTTTGGGACACCGATTCTTGCAAAACTCTTTCCATGTGACTTCGGCAAAAATCACTCCTTGGCATTTTAATGCTAAAAAGTTTTAGCATTTTGTCAATATGTATTTTTGGCTTTAGCCTATTAGGCAATTCTATCTCGCAGATAAATATGCCTAATGTCAAGGCTATTTAGCCCAAGCATTTCATCGAAAACTATTTTCAATGAAGTCCTAATTCGTGTCAAGAAATTTCCAATCAATAATGTGTCAAGCACACAAAGTTTTTAGAAATATTATTATGCTCCCACTTACTTTCTTGAAACCACAAGCATCTTCGTTATCCATTGATGAAATCAAACTCCTTTGACTGTTTCATCAAAATTGAAGATTCCAACTCCCTTTTGCTCTCTTCTGTCCATCGCTGGAACTCTGAAGTTTGCATACTTACTAGCATCCTCTGGATCGACAAAATACTTTGGACTGTATCACATACAAGTCCTAGGTTGCATTTCCATCAGATGGAAATCCTTTTGGCATCCATGTTTCATATCTCATGTCGAAATATGTATTAATTGCTAGTTTAACCCGAACCGACTTTTAGCATCGGTACGGTGAGACAATCTCATCGTAGTCAACTCCTTGAACTTGTTATTGCAACAAGTCGAGCTTTATGGATAAAACTTTTTATCCACATCAGTTTACAGTTCCATAAATATTCGTTAGACTCTAAGTCTTCCGAAAGGTGTAACAAGATTTTAATCTTGAATCACTTATATGGAAACTATCTCGGATTGTATTGGCATTTAGCCAATTCCGGAGTCAGGGCCCATTAATGCTTCCTTGTGTATCGTAGGTAAACTTTTGTCTAACAACAATATCTCGTTTGCGCACCTGAGAGGTTTGCACGAGTTTTGCCTACGTCGTTCAGCTGCAAGTTCGATCGAAGTCCATACATCTCATGTAGAGGCTTCCGTATCAGTCGCAGTAGGAAACTCTGAAATCACTTCCAAGGTTCCTTTCCTTTGATCTGATGACGAAGATACTGTTATCTCGTCGAGTTGCACTGTCCTCCCACTCACTTTTTTGTAAGAACCATTCTTTTTAAAAGCATACCATTTTGTGGCAAAACCTGTTGCCTCGGTATTGTGGTGGGGGAATACCCAACGTCTTGGGATAACCTACAAAGTAGCTCTTGTCTGATTTGGAATAGGTTTTTAACCTTTTACACTAGCCCCATATTCCAAATGTTTAAGAGAAGATGCAACATGGTTGGGCGTATCATACCATGGCGTCATTTCAACAGACCTGATGGTGCTCTTTTTAGTGTAAAAACCGCAGTCTCTAAAGCATTACTTAAAAGTGATAATGGCAAATTGATTTATGTCATCTTTGATCTTACCATGTCACAAATGGTTTGAATACATCTTCACGGACGTACCACTCACAGTGGAGTTCCGGGAGGTGTAAGTTATGAAACTCTTTTCACAACTCATCAGACATTCGCTAAACTTGTAACTCAAAAATTCCTTTCGGCAATCTAGTTTGCAGAAACATATTTTTCTTGTTACAATAATTTCTACTTCATTTTTGAAAACCTTATGAATGATTTCAAAAGATCCAGACTTACGTCTCATCAAGTAAATATCCATATATCCACTTGAGTCATTTCTGAAGATAGATAAATCAACTGCTAGCAACAACATTTATTGGACTACATACATCAAAATGTATGATCACCAATAAGTTCGTTGCTCGTTCCTTATGGCCTGTGAACGGTATTTCAGTCACTTCACTTTTCGGAGGAAAGTTGCAAGTGTTAGATGATTCACAATCAAATGACTTCAAAATCCATCATAATGGAATTTTTCCATGCGGGTTTCTCCAATGTGACCAAATGCAGTGCCACACTTGTGTGGTATTCTTTTAGTCATGCGACATTTAGCGTCAGTGTTATGGATGTATCATATTACCATCAATATTCATAACATACGTTCCATCGTTGATGGAAGTATGGCCCTTATGTTATTCATAATCCTGAACAACAATTGTTCTTTTATGAACAACACCCTTGCAACAAACATTATGCAAATGGGCTAGAGTGTATAAAACTCTAAAATGATTTATGAAAGTAAATACAGAGGTAAAGTATTATTATCAATATTCATAACATACATCTCATTCATAAAGAAAGTATGGCCCTTATGTTATTCATAACACCGAACATCAAAAGTTCTCTTATGAACAACCTTCTTGCAACATACCTTATGCAATGGGCTAGAGTGTGTAAAACTCTATAATGAATTATGAAAATAAATACATAGGTAATACACCGATGGAAGGTATAGTAACTTTTACTAAGTTCCCAACATGTATTTAAACCTCATTCCTGGCTAGTCTTTTAGGCCGTAGTAGTTCTTGCATCGAATTGCAACGGAAAGCAATCGAGCGGGTATCTCTGTGATCAACTCACAATACCCAAGAATCAATGATTAACATGTTTAATCATAATTCCCAAGAACTATTTCTTTGACCAGCCTTCTATGCATCAATAGCTTGTATGACTTTCATACATGAGCTGGATATTCCAGTCTTCTCTTTTTTTGCCTTTATACTTCTAACAGTTTTAACATTTAGTATTTCTCCTACTCTCAGAAGAAGGACTCAACTTAAGAGTGGCGTTAGCCCCGGACTTCCTAGGCATGTAAGTCATACTAACACCCTTTGGACATTTCCTTTCTCTTTAAGTTGTTTGTTTTATTCACCTTCATCATATGATAGGCGTTCTTCTGGATCCCTCTCTCATCAGTCAAATGCTTAGTAAACAATTTACTAATAGTTTGCAAAACAAAACATTGCTTTGGATATCCCATATCTTTTAGCCTTTGTTTGTGTCTGAAAATGATTTTCAGTTCCATGAATATCACATAGCTATCCCAAACTTTTGAAGTTCGGGTCTCATGGAAGCAAACATATTGCACTTGACCGTAGCGGAATTCTAGCTTTTGGATCGAAGGACGAGAGTCATATTATCCATAGCATTAGCGGGAGAATACTAAAAGCATGCGATAGGACAAAATCCTCCTCGGCACTCTTGAGGGAAATCCTCACATTACGTTACCAACCGTAAAGTTTTAACCAGATATTTAACAACTTATTCAATTTTAATAGGGAAGGTGGAAACGCGAGCCATTATTCTACAACTATTATGCAAATTTTACTTTAGACAAAGTTCATAATTAATTGCACTGAGAATTAAAAGAATTAATTCTAAAGTGCGCTCCCACTCAAATCAATATCTCTCATAATTGATTTTGAGTGATACAAGATCCAGACTTCAATTCATTGCCATAGAATCATAATCTCATGACGGGAATTTTAATCGGTAGGCCAACTTGCCGATCACATCTCTATGTGACTCTTGTTCATCTTTCGATGCGTGTGTTCCGAGCTCAGGACGATCCTGCCATGAACGTCAAGACAACCAAGTGATCTTGCTGCGAGGTCTGACCTCACCCGCCTCACACTTCTCTAATCGTTCGTACCCATGCATCCATGGCGCACCCCGAAAAGATAGGTGCCGTGACGGTGCTACACTTGGGAGAACACTAACTACTTGATATTTTTGTGAGAGATCACCCTAATAAAAAGCGACTACCACGCAATCAAGAAGGGTGCATCATAAGGGATAAACATCTCAGGCAATTCATAATAGCATGATATGGTATACCCTTTCTGACGGAGAAGTCTTTATTTCTTCGTCTTCGGCATTCGCGTCGGTGTTCACCTTCGCGAAGTTTTGCCACCACCTTGTCGATGCACCAGATAATATTGCTATCTCTATAGCTAATAAAATAAGTGCATTACTTAAGGTTGACACGCAGGTCATTAAAGTGACAATCATATGGCTCCAGCCATCATGCCGAATCATGACACGCATGTCATGTTAATTTACATCATATAGTCATTTCATACATAATCAAATTAATATGAGCACTGTTATACCACATCATATGCACATGCAAACTATCCCGCAAAACCAAGTTAGACGCCTCTAATCGGTTTATGCAAAATTTCATTTTACGTGGCTTCTAAGGTTTCGAACAAACCGCAGCTACCAACGTCCATCATCAAGTATGATTATTCAAGTCGCTGGATTAACTTTACAGGGTGTATGAAACACGAGATAATAAAATCTCGAGCCTCATACTAAACTTCGTCGTACGCATGACCCCCGTGTAGATCATATCTGCATTGCCCTTTTGTCTGCGAAATTTCATCTTTCTCTCTAACTATGGTGGAATTCAATGAACTGTTAGCACTTCGTTGATCAATCAGGATCGCGGATTGCCAGAACTTTGAAATTCCACCATGTTGTTATCAAGATCAGAAATATGCAAATTCCAGGGAAGCAACAAGAACATCAGGTAACAGATTTCATCTGCTACCCACACAAATAATTTTCAGTAATAGAACTCATCTACTACAAATTATATTGTGCAATACCCATACATCTCTATGTATTCTAGATCGTAACCTGCATCTACGCATAGCATGGCTCATGATGCCACTGTAGGGGAACGCAGCAGAAAACAAAAAATTTCCGACCTACGCACCAGCCCAGGACCACTATGGAGACTGCATACATGGTTTGATCTTTTCCGTTACCGACTCGTAGCGCAGCGGAAGTAGAGTCGATGACGATCGGCGGTGCAGATCCCCGCAGCTAGGATTTTACAACCTCCCAACCGCGAGGATGTACTCCCTCGTCTGCCCCTCGGACAGCCCTCCGGGAGGCGGTCGGACAGTCCCTCGGACGGTGTCGCAGACAGCCCTTCGGGAGGACCCTCGAAACTCGAACGGTCACTCGGACAGCCATTCGGGAGGACACTCGAAACTCGGACGGTCACTCGGACAGCCCTTTGGGAGGCACTTTCGAACTAAGACCGAAACTACGATCTCTCTACAGAGTTGCACACATACGGTGTCATCTATCCGGCAGGGCTTCACCGTCCAGAACTAGTTCCCACCGGAACCCAGACAGCCTTTCGGCTCTACGAAACTCTTTTCGTGGGAGGAAGAGAGAGAGAGAGCCAGACGAGCATGTCATTTGTATGAGAGCAAGGGATGAGTGTGGAGAGCTCCTCTCCACCTTCTTTTATAGGAAAACTAAGGGGTAGGATGGGCACTTCCAAAAGACCCAAAATGCCCATGAAAGAAGACTTCCACAAGGGCATAAAGGAGAAGTAATGGAGCAAGTGGGGCTCCATGGAGGAGCCCTCATGTGGCCGGCCAACTCTCCTTGGGGGGGCCCCCAAGGGGGGTTTCTTAGCCCCCAAGCCTTCTAGAAGCCTTTTGGAAAAATATCCCAAAAGGTGACTTTCCATAAAGTAAACCAAAAAGCACTTTCACTATTCACGAAGACATTTTTCTGCGTCCGATAAATTCCAAATTATTTCTGTGTGCCTAGAACAATTCCAGTACCCACTAAAACAATTTTGAACGCATTCCGAAACAATTCCGGAACAATGTTTTTCTTCAGCGAAAAGCAACCAAATCGGTTCCGGCAGCTCCGGAACATTTCCGGTTTTTATCCCGGAAAATTCGCAGAAGTTTCCAGAACACTTCTGCCATCCTCCAAGAATTTTCAGGCGTGTGCCGAAACCAATTTGACTTAATGGTATCCCCTGAAACAACTTTTCAGTTTTACCGGAACTATTCCGGTGTCCTCTCCGGAACGTTTCCGTTTCGTCCGAAACTTTTTCGGTGATTTTCTCTCAGACTCCCTGTCTAGTATTCAGCAGATAGATGACCCTTAAGCGTATGACCCTATAGGTTCGGTGAAGTATAGACATGACCGGAACTCTTTCCGATCAATGATCAACATCGGAGCCGTGGACACCCATATTGACCCCCATACCCACACGAATGAATATTCGAGTGAACCTCCAGTTGCCGTGTGCTCTTCCTGTTGCTTCGCGATATGTTACAAATATCCGAGGTGAGAAACGTCGGCATCCCCGTGGATCAACACTTGTCCACAATGCCAGTTACCTCGTTACCGGTTTTGTTCTCTTTTCTCGTTTTCGTGTTCCGGCATCCCCGTGATCAAATCACATTGTGTCTGGCCAGACAATGATGGATACCGTAACACCGAGAGGGCCCAGAGATATCTCTCCATCGTCGGAGGAGCAAATCCCAATCTTGAGCTATCAAGTTACTTGACATACTTTTCCATGAACCCGTAAGCCGCCGTAATAGCCACCCATTTACGGATGACGTTTAACAAACTCCAAAGTTCATGAAGCAAGCATGAAGAAACTCGACACTCTCATGGTCTAAGGAATTATGCAAACGTAAACCATCTATGTGTTATTAACCATTAACTTGTGACGAATGTATCTCATAGCATAACATCAATTCGGGTCGATTAAACACAAGTGTTCTCCTAACATTGTGCCCTCAAAGTTGCCGGCATAGTCATGCCCATGATCAGGAAAACAGAACCATCATGCAACACTTGAGCTAGTCTTAGAGGCCAGACTAGGAATATATTTTACCGTTTATTATTCCACACGTGCATATGAGTCTTCCTTCGAGCCTCGTGGTTATTGCAGACTCGAGAACCATAGCAGTTATAGCACGGAATATAAACATAACCATGAACATGGAGATAAACAATAACATTTATTATTGCCTCTAGGGCATATCTCCTACAATGGCAAGTTTGCCATGTTTTTCAACATATGAAAGTTTGCCATATTTTTTAACATCTTAAGTTGTCATGGCAAGTTAGCCATGTTTTTGAACATCTATAACTTTGCCATGGCAAGTTTGCATGTTTTTGAACATGTTAATTAAAGAAGTTTGCCATGTTTTTGAACAAACTTAATTAAAAAGAAGTTTGTCATGTTTTTGCACATCACAAAGTTTGCCATGGCAAGTTTGACATGTTTTTGAACGTCTTAAATTGCCATGGCAAGTTTGCCATGTTTTTGAACATCTATAATTTTGCCATGTTTTTTAGCATCTTGAGTTGCCATGGCAACTTTTCTACTAACTAATTAGAATTATTTTCTCTCTACAATTTGCCACGGCAACTTTTTGATAAAAACTTAGAATTTTTTTCACTCTACAAATTTCCCATGGCAACTTTTCTTGTAACAAATTGTCATTTACTAAAAATTGCCATCGTCCTGCCAATTTTAAAAAAAATGTTGCCATGCATAATTGCAATCGTCATTTACTAAATGTGAACCTGAAACTGCAACCTATGCCAGCTGAAGCTATGTAGTAGTAACTTCTTTTGAGCTAAAGAAATGACACAAATTGAAGTGGCACTATTCTGAGTCCACAAGTGCATATTGATCAGAAAAAGGTAGTACTGTTTTTAACCGATTACTGAAATGCAAAAAGAATAGGAGTAACATTCCAGTACCCTGAAGATCTACCAACCGGCCGGGTCGATCTGGTACCATCAACAAAAGCAATGCAGTGCAGATGTCATCCTCACCTGCATGTTTGGACAGGTTGTGCGCCTCCAGCGCCTCCCATTTACCGAACTGCTTAGTGCACCGCGGGAGCCCTTGCCGCCGGTCTTGGCGGCGTCCACCACGCAGGACCTCGGTGTCCCGTGGACATGCTGGCCGTGGCGGCGCTGTCCCTCGCCCCCATCACTAGCCACTCCCTCCCTCGTGTGCCACGACAGCCTCCATAGCTACCGGCTGCGTAGCCGCCCGATGCAGCCCTCCCGCAACCTCGCTGCCGCACTCGCGCGACCCGGCAAGCGATGCCGCGAACCGGTCCCCGCCGACCGCGCCGTCGGGGACCGGCAAGCGCCAGGATGTGGGTGGCCGACGCGACCGGGAGCGCCACGCTGCTCGCGCTCCAGGACACAGCCCTCGCACGCGTGGTGCCGGACGGCGCCCTGGTCGTACATCCCGCGCAGGAGGAGCTCTAATTCGTAGGAAAAGCTTTTGCCGGCCGCCGCCTCCTCCCCGCTGGCCGCAACCTCGTCGGCTCCTCCCGCGGGCCGCATCCTCGCAGTCGCACTCGCCGCCGCCCCCCTCCCCGCGGGCCGCAACCTCGCCGCCTCCTCCCGCGGACTGCATCCTCGCCGCCGCCTCCTCCCGTAGGGCCGCAGCGTGGTACCCGCGTACGTCGCCCTCCCGCAGCACTCACGCGCCGGCCTCGCCGCTGTAATCGCCGGAATGATAAGGTGAGTAATACTCGGGGGAATGGGTGAGACAGTGATTGTTGGGGAAAGGATAAGGTACGCGAGTAAAAAAATGTTCGGGTGAATTCGTCTTCAACCCGAACGCGTCCCTGGGATGACGTGGCAATGGGAGACCATCAAGATTCGTGCAACGGCTACAACCACGTTCGGTTCCATGTCTAGAAAATCCGAATGTTCGGCAGTTATCGTTACCGAAATTCAAAGGAGCGCCTGGGAGCATGTATTTTTCCAATGAAGGTTTCCAATGAAGAAAAACATAAAGAAAGTAGACACTCAAATTCCCTAATATTATTTTGTGTGCGCATAAACTCGTGGAAACTATGGAGTTTTGCACTATGTCTAAATGGACACTATGCTTACAATGGATTTTACGGCACACAATATTACAAATGAAATATTTCAGTATGATACATAGAATATTTTGTTACTTTTAACTTCAGAGAATTAGTATTCAAAGAAATACACATGTCACCACTCCTACCATTACTATCAACAGCATGCACATCATCATAGCCCAATGTGCAGTGACACAAAACATTAACAACCAGGGGTGGAGTATAAGCATACACCAATTTTCCCCGCCAAAAATAAATAAAAACACATTAATTTGACTCCTTTCCACTCTCTGACAGTGGCACTCTGACGAACCCTAGAAGTTTTGAGGAAAAGAAGAAGCTTGTGTGAGAAATTAACTCAATCATACCCGGATATCCAGCGAACGTCAGATTTTTAGGTATGGCAAATCGAACGTTTTTCATGTCAAGTTATGTTCGTCGAGGATCGAGTTTAGTTGAAGAGTATGGCAAATCCACCCCAGTTTATTTTTTGCCAGGAAATTTGCTTGCAAACTAAATTTGCCATCCTCACGTCAATATAATTTGTAATAAAAAACGTTAGATTGCCATGTCTAAAAATCTCATGTCAGAGTTTTAGCCTTTATCTCTCCCTAATAATAATAAAGCAGCTACCGCTTCTGTCGTACGTCGTCGGCGTTTTTGCAAAAAAGCCCCTGCTGTCTTGGGTATTCAACCCGCACTCCTGATTTAAGTGAAGAAGAAAAACGTTTCAGTTTTATTAAAAAAAACACCCCCAGCTCACCTTATCCACCCCGTCCTCCACCGCGGGATCCCCTCTCCGGCAATCCGCCGCGCCGCCTCCATCCCAGGGGCAGGAGGATGTGCTCGCTCGACGACGTCGTTCCCTGATGGAGGTAAAGGAGGTGGCGGGCCATGCAGGAGGGGAGCTCGGGAGGAGACGGAAAGGAAGTCACAAGGGACAGCGGCGCTGGTGCTCCTCCGGTCAGACGAACTGGCGGCAGGGTTGGGCGCTCGGGCTGGGAGGAGGGGGTGGGCGTCCGAATCATAGCAGGTGCTCCTCCGGCAAGGCGCCGGAGTTCGGCAAGGCGAGCTAGCGGCAAGATTGCCGGAGGGGAGCTCGGGAGGAGAAGGAAAGGAAGTCACAAGGGACAGCGGCGCTGGTGCTCGTCCGGCCAGACGAGCTGGTGGCGGGGTTGGGCGCTCGGGCGTGCGCGAGCTGGTGGGAGGGGGATGGGCGGCCGACTCACAGCTGGTGCTCCTCCGGCGAGGCGCCGGACTCCAACAAGGCGAGCTAGCGGCGAGATTGCCAGAGGGGAGCTCGGGAGGAGAAGGAAAGAAAGACACTACATGGGATGGCTTCGCTGGTGCTCCTCTAGCCAGACGAGCTGGCGGTGAGGTTGGGCGCTCGGCTCGCACGAGCTGGGGGGGGGGGGGGGGGGATGGGCGGCCGACTCACAACTGGTGCTCCGCCGGCGAGGCACCGGACTCCGGCAAGGCGAGCTAGTAGCTGGGTTGGGCGCTCGGGACCTCGCCCGATCCACTCCTGGGCGTATCATCACCTCGCAGCGCCGGTGCACAAGGCGACTCTCCCACACCGGGTCGCCGGCCGGCTAACACCGCGTGAATCCCCTTTGCGCAGCCATCGGAAGCAACGGGGCGCCCTGAGGAAAGTAAACATGGAGATAGATGAGGAAAGAAAGAAACGGCTGGTCAACCATCGGAAGCAGCTACACGAATGGATAAGCTTAGCAGTGGGTGGCTCATGTGGACGACACGTGATGGCTGTACGTGGCGGGCAGGTTGTGAAATCATTTTCCTAACAAAAAAAAAGACATGCTCTAATTTTTGAATTGTCAGGCTGATGCGGTTAGCTCTTTTATAGCATCTATAAAAATCTAACTTCGATCCCAAACGTATGCGGACGATGTCTGTTTTGAGCCTTTATTTTATGCACACATACAATCATGTTTTGTACTTTATTTTCAAAATTGCCCCGTCAATTAAAGTGATTGGTGGAAATGGAGAGAGATAAAAGAAAGAGAAAAGATGATCCGGTGTGGGCCACATCCTAGGTGGAGGGCTCTTTGGACATGCCGAGACATCCTTAATTTTTTTGTGGATATGTCCATTGCAGACTGCCCGATCATACGGTGACAAAGTGAGAGGTTCGATTGGATTATTTTATTTTCTTCTCTTGGGAGGATTTTTGATGATCCGATTATAGATGCTCTTGCTAAACTGGGTTGCGAACTGTATGCGATACCATATATACGTTGTCGAAGATAACATGCTTACTAAGTTAGTTATGTATATGATACTTATTTTTTCCGTTGCAACGCACGGGGCATTTGTGCTATCATAATCAAACGATTGAGGGCAGTCGGCCCAGCCAATGCAAGAGAAGAATGCTTCGTGTACGCATCGTACCTACTATTAAAACACACAAGGCCACAGGACTGATATAAAACCACACCAAAACGCCGGTACGCACCGTATACCGACCCTACGTACCGATTTCCTCCAAACTGGCGATGGAGGCGGCCGAGTACTCATCTTGGGCCGATCTCAACAGCGACCTACTCCTGTCCATCACCGCCGCCGCCGCCGACAGCGGCTTGTCTCTACGAGACTACGTGTACCTCCGCCGCGTCTGCACCGCATGGCGCTCCGCCCTCGCGCCGCCGTACCCATGCCTCCTCTCCCTCGACGACGATGGCCGCCGCGCCTCCGTCTTCTCCCTCCCGACGCGCCGCTGGTTCCACCTCGACACGACGTCCCCAGCGATCGACTACGGCCACGACCAGCATGGCTTCATCCTAGGTGCCGGTGTACACGGCCGCGCCCGCATCGTCGGCTCAGGCAATGGCCGCTTCGCCGTCGTCGTTGACCGCAGCCAGCGGACGTTGTACCGGCAACAACACGACTGCTACAACGTCGGCTGGACGGACAAGATCTTTCTCTTTGACCCACGCGTCCGCAAGGAGGTCCAGCTACTCGCTCTTCCTCTTCCGGCCGACTACGAGTCCGAGTGCGTGCACAAGGTGGTGTTCGCGCCCGACCCCGACGACGGCACCATCGTCGCCATATGCGACAGCAAGAGAGTGGCCTACGTTGACACCGGCGGCAGGAGGAGCGACATGGTGTGGAAGACCGTCGACGTCATCCCTGCGGACGCGCTCCGCCAACTCGTTGACGTGGTCTTCGGAGACGACGGCAAGGTGTATTGTCTCGACTCAAGCGACCGCGTGCGCGTGCTCCGCATCCCCCGTGGCTGCCAGGGTGCCGACGAGCCCTCGTTGAGCTTCCTTGCTGGCCAGGTCCCCGGTGCCTTCGCCCCACCCTACGGCGTCGCGTCCAAGCTGATGGCCGTGAAATACCTCTTCTTCTGCCATGTCAGCCTATACCAGGTTTGGCGGAACACCAGTGCGACCATCAGCTTGGGCATGGGGTACAAGATGTCCGCAGGCGAGATATAGAGACCTGAGGTACGACTCCGGGCGCTGGCCATATTGGGACGCCGTGAAGGATCTGGGAGGCTGCTCCGTGTTCATCGGCATGAACAGCAGCCCGACGGTTGTGCGAGGTGGCGCCCTCCCGGGAGTGAGGGCTGACTGCGTGTACTGGATCGAGTGGGATCGCGTTCCGATGGTGTGTGATATAGCCACCGGGACCTCCAAGCCGTGCGTCCTCCCTTATAGCGTCTGCAAAGGTAACTGCTGGTACTTCGGCGATGACAACATGGTGAGCAATGCAGAGAGATTAAATTGCCGTTAAGTCTGTATCTAAAAAGATGATTGTGAAAAACTGGATGGATTTCGGTGGACTACGACTACTTAAAGATGATTATGTGGCCAAAACGTCGAACATGAAAGATGTCAGGGCAACAGAGGAGAAATAGGTATGACGGTGATAAAAGCCTACGGTGTAAGCTTGGCTATCGGCATGACAAAGGACATTAAGTTGTGGTTATCTCTGTAATTCTTAATTTACTTTTTCTTAAATTAAGTACTTCGAAGCACACCATATGTTGTTTCCCTAAAAAGTAGTGCAAATATACTTGGTACACGTTGCAAATATATGAATGCATAGTGTGACCACATACTCAACTCGTTTCTTTGACTTCCCGCAAAAAAAAACCTCTCTTCCTTGACATCATGACCCCATACTTCAATTTATGCTGGTGCACTTGTAGATTCACATTCACTCGATCTGTTTGTAGCAGTTGGTTGGTGTGAGTTTCTTCGGCTTTTGGGAACGAAAGAAAATTTTGACACCTGAACATCCTATGTGATACATGTGGTACTCTCTCTATCCCAAAATAATTGAAGTTTTATGATTTTTCTAAGTCAAATTTGTTAAATTTGACCAAGTATATATATAGAAATATATCAACATCTATAAAACCAAATCTAGCTCATTAGATTCATTATGACATATTCTCATATTATATATATTTGATATCGTAGATCTTTGCAGATTATAAATGGAAAAAGTTTGACTTAGAAAAATCCTGGACCGTCAATTATTTTGGAACTGGGGGAGTAGCTTTGTAGGAGTATTAAGTTGAACCATGATGGGATTACAAGAACTGGTTCAGAGGTACTAGTGAGTTGCAACAGCCTGTGGATAGAATCGCGGTGCATCTGCCTCCTCCTTTCTCCCAGCGTCGCCCAACTTCCACGTGAATTCATGTCAAAAATAGAAAACTTCCACCTGAAATTCCGTACAGGTGTCTTGGAAAAAACGTCCGAGGTTCAATCGGATTGCAGCCTTGCTTGAGCTAGTAGTAAATTCAACGCCCCATAGTTCGTCCAGGATTCGGACTAAGAAATAATCCACGGGCCCTACATAAAACGTAGTGCGTACTAGTGCAGGCAAACGGCAGATCGAGCGAGTCATGGCGATTGCGGCGACCGGGTCCAAACGTATATGTACAATGCTCGATTCCTCCACACCAAGTGCAAGCGAACGGCACGCCGGGGCGCCGGCTGGACGCTCCCCTTGGTCCGACGTCGATAGCGAGCTCCTCCTGTCCATTGCCACCGCGTGTCTCTAACGGACTACGCCTGCCTCCGCTGCGTCTGCACCGCGTGGCGCTCCGCCCTCGCCCTCGCGGCGTACCCACGCCTTCTTTCCCTCGCCGACGACCATGGCCGGCACATCGCCTCCCTCGTTTGCCTCCCGATGCGGCGCCCGTTCCACATCCACACCGTCTACCCCGCGCTCGACGACACCGACGACAGCGATCGGCCTCTAGTCCACTGCAGCGTCCGCGTCGTCGGCTCAGGCAACGGCCGCTTCGCCCTCGCCGTCGACCAGAGGCACAGAGCCCAGGGCAGGGTTGTTTTACGCGACGTCTCGAGGAGGAGGATGATCTTCCTCGTTGACCCCGTTCAGGCGAGGAGGTCGTGCTCGTCTCCCCCACCAGGGACTACGACGAGGAGCGCGTACGAAAGGTCGTGTTCGCGCCGAAACCGAACGACGACTGGACCGTCGTGGCCCTGTACAACAACCACCAGGTAGCCTACATTGACGGAAAAGTGGACAAGAAGTGGAAGACCGTCGACGTCGTCACCAGCAACACGGACTGCCTCCTCGACATGGCCTACGACCCCACCGGAGGCGACAAGGTGTGCTTGCTGGACGCACGTGGGGGCATGCACGTGCTCCGCGTGCCCCGCGGCGGCCATAACAGCCTGGAGCGTCCCGTGGTCGAGCGCTTGGAGACCCTCGTGCTCAATGCCGACCCAACCGCCGCCTACGCCCCGCCCTACGACATCGCGTCCTCGGTAATGATCACCAAGTACATCTTCTTCTGCCATGGCAGCCTGTACCAGGTGTGGAAAAACACCAGCGCCAATTTCAACTCGGGCAACAAGCACTTCAGGATGTCCACGGGCGAGATCTTGGTCCTGAGGTACGATCCTGGACGCTGGCCATGCTGGGACGTTGTGAAGGATCTGGGAGGCTGCTCCGTGTTCGTTAGCAAGATCAGCAACCCCAGGGTGGCGCGAGCCGCCGCCCTCCCGGGGGTGAGAGCAAATAGCGTGTACTGGATCGACTTGATGGGTGTTCACATGGTGTGTGATATAGCTACAGGGACCTCAGAGCCGTGTATCCTCCCTTATGGCGCATGCAAAGGTGACTGTTGGTACTTCAACAACGACGGGCCGGCATCAACGACGGTCTCGATGACGTGAGAAATTAAAGTTACCAAGACTGGACAAATATTGAATTACTACTAGCTAGAAGAACAGTTTACCATAACATCTAATATATCCCCAGAAAAAGGAGAGAAATATTTCATGATTTCCATCTGTTTAACAATAGGCGTTCCATTCGAAATGGGCAGTCTCCCAAATACAACTTTGGCTATTGTTTCTTTATGGGGAAATGTTGGTCAAATATAGGAAATTATCATATTAGAGAAATACTATTTTAATTCAATGATATCGTTGTACTGTGTTCCATCTTAATGTTTTTGTGTATATTTTGAGTCAAAGTTGGTGAAATTTGGGTGCACCAATTATAACACGAGCAAAGATAATATGAAATATGAGTCACATTCATCCACTTGTCCTTTGCTCTGATTTCTACAGATTCAGACTCATCTGGCGAATCCAGGAAACTACTACTTTAGATTACCTTTTTATGTTTCTTAAAGGGAAAGCTTAAAAATCCAATGTCATATATTTCGTGACGTACGTCTAACTTACATTTATATCAGCGGTCAAAGTTAGCCTCATAATGGCATCTACAATGCGTAGACGCTTGTTGAGGTGCTTAAAGAAAAGAGAATAAAGATTGACCGCATAACATCGAAGTTTGAGTCTCCAACGCCAGTAGCCTTCCATGGGCGGTTCAATCAGATTTGCTGGGTTTTTTTTACGGATTTGCTAATTCACATCTAGATGAGAATTAGTTAAGTCACATCTAATCTCTCTACCACACATCTAAAAGCTCCAAGATTCGTGCTCCACGCTAGTTTTGGTTTTCGTTTTTTCGTTGCTAGTCTTTTTGCACAGGCCACGGTCGTTGTTCGTGATGGCTGTTGTGTGGTGCTCCATGTCTACGTGGGCTGTAGGCCTTTTTTTTCCCCTCCGTGTGTGTTAGACTGGGTTTGTCCCTTTGTTTTTTGTAGGGAGGATATTCATCTTTTTATCTGTTTTTCTCTTTTTTGCTCCATTTATCTCAAGAAGTCAAGATTCATGCTTTTTTAGCACGACGCATGCAGGGTTGTTGACCCTGCACGAGTGCTCTCTGTACATTCTATTTGTTTGTGTTTTTTTTTGCGGGCATTTATGTGTTTGTGTTTCCTCCTCTTTTTGAGTTGTCAGTGTTTTATGTACTGCATTTTCACGTCTGTCGGGCTGCAGTTTATTCAGTATATTTTTCTTTGTTTCTTTGTTTTTTCAGGAATGACGTCGGTGGGTATAAATTTTGCCTGGCCAAACTGTTAATCTGTCGACTGCCATGCAAAAAAAAAAAACTTGTGTCGACTGTCGTCTAACTTTTCTGCCGTTAGATCAAAAGCTTCAAGATTCGTGCTTTTTTTTTTACTAACTCTCACGCGTTGTTGTTTAGCATCGGGCGTCGCATGTGTCCCGCAACTGGGTTGTTATTGTGTTTGGGGCTTAGTCTCTGTTCTTTTTAGGCCGTATGGTTTTCAGGATTTTTGTTGAGATTTAGTGATGTCTCATCTAAGCTTATAACTGTCCGATTTGTTGCTTTAATGTTCACACAAACTAGATCATGCGTGCCCGTGTCAGCTCGTTCATTTTTGTCGCGTGTCCTCTTGTCCCATTTTGTTATGTGTCAGCCTAATCTCGTGTTTCTTTTGTCATGGGTTGATATATGTCGTCGTTTGTGTGTGTGTGTGTGTGGGGGGGGGGGGGTGGTTTCTTTTTTGTTCGTTTTCATTGTGTGTCTCTTGTGGCATGGTGGAGAATTTCAGTTGTTTCAGTTGCAAGTTTACCCTCGTCTCATAACTAGGCATGTGTTTTGTATTTCATCCCAGTTGCAAGTCCATGTTGGACTCGCAACTGGGCTCATACTTTGTTATTGTCCCAGTTGGAAGTCCACCATCGACTCGCAAATGGTATCACAGTTTTATGTAGTTGTCCCAGTTGCAAGTCCGCTCTTGACTCACAACTAGGCTCGTAATTTGTTTCATCCCAGATGCAAGTTCAACCTTGACTCGCAACTACGCTTGTAGTTTCGTAGTTGTCGCAGTTGCAAGTCCACCCTCGAGTCGCAACTGAGCCCATAGTTTTGTTCTTGTCCCAGTTGCAAGTCCTCCCTCGACTCGCAACTCGTATCGTAGTTTCGTAGTTGCCCTAGTTGCAAGTCCACCCTCGACTCGCAATTAGGCCCGTAGTTTGTTTCATCCTAGTTCCGAGCCCACCCATGACTCGCATATCGGCCTGTGTTTTGTTATTCATCCTAGTTATAGGTCCACCCTTGACTCGCAACTGGACCCGTAATTTGTTTCATTCCAGTTGCAAGTCGACTCTTGACTCACAACTGGGCTCGTAGTTTCTTAGTTGTCCGACATGCAAGCCCACCCTCGATTCGCAACTGGATTTGTGTTTTTATTTTTCAACACAGTTGCAAGTCCACTATCAACTCACAACTAGGACCATAGATTGGTTCATCCCAATTGTAAGTTGACCCTTGACTCGCAATTAGGCTCATAGTTTGGTAGTTGTCCCAGTTGCATAACCACCCTCGACTCACAAATGGGCTCGTAGTTGTCCCAGTTGCAAGTCCAACCTCGACTCGCAACTCAACATGTGTTTTGTTTTTCTTCCCAGTTGCAAGTCCACGCTCGTCTCACAACTAGGCTTATAGTTTGTTATTGTCCTAGTTGCAAGTCCACTCTCGACTCGCAAATGGCATCGTAGTTTTTTGTAGTTGTCCCCGTTGCAAGTCCGCCCTTGACTCGCAACCAGGCCATTAGTTTGTGTCATCCCAATTGCAAGTCAACCCTTAACTCGCAACTGGGCTCATGGTTTCATAGTTGTCCCAGTTGCAAGTCCACCTCGACTCGCAACTGGGCCCATAGTTTTGTTGTTGTCCAGTTGCAAGTCCACCCTTCGACTCGCAACTGGGACATTTGTTTGTTGGAGAACATCGCATGGGAAACAAATTTTTTCCTACGCACACGCAAGATCTATCCATGATGATGAGCATCTACGAGAGGGAGAGTGAATCTACATACCCTTGTAGATCGCTAAGCGGAAGCGTTAAGAAACACGGTTGATGTAGTCGAACGTCTTCGCGATCCAAATCGCAAGTTGTCCCTCGATCCAAACACAATTTATCGCCGAACGGACGGCACCTCCGCGTTCAACACACGTACGGCTTGATGACGCCTTCACCTCCTCGATCCAGCGAGCGATGGTGAAGTAGTGGATGAGTTCCGGCAGCACGACGGCGTGGTGATGGTGGTGAGGAACAATCTCTGCAGGGCTTCGCCAAGCACTACGGAGATTATGACGGGAGGAACTAGAGGGTTAGGGTCGCCGGCACACGGCTTGGGAAATCTTGATGTATCCCGTGTGCTAGCCCTGCCCCTCTATTTATATGTTGAGCCCTGGGGTCTAAACTTGGAGAGAAAGCCTCCACAAGGTCGGTTTTGCCCGCACAAGGTCGGTTTGGCCTGCACGGAAAGAGTCCCACTCGGATTCCAGCAGTACCGCGTACAAGCGGTAGTACCGCTTCACACAAGCGGTAGTACCGCTTACGCGGTAGTACTGCCTTACCAGCGGTAGTACCGCTTAAGGCAGCAGCAAAACTTCCTTTTGCACTTTCCAATACCTCGTGGGCTTTACCCCTTTGGCCCATATAAAGTGTTGCTGCACCCGAACACTTCGGTAAACATCCGGAACCCCTTCCGGTGAATTCCGGAACCCTTCCGGAGATCAAAACACTATTATCACATATATCAATCTTTAACTCCGGACTCTTCCGGAGATCCTCGTCATGTCCGGGATTTTATCCGGGACTCCGAACAATCTTCGGTCACCAACACAATAACTCAACTATACTAATCGTCACCAAACGTTAAGTGTGTAGACCCTGCGGGTTCGAGAACTATGTAGACATGACCGAGACACCTCTACGGTCAATAACCAATAGCGGGACCTGGATGCCCATATTGGTTCCTACATATTCTACGAAGATCTATATCGGTCGAACCTCTATGTCAAGGATTCAGTTAATCCCGTATGCTGTTCCCTTTGTTCTTCGGTATGTTACTTGCCCGAGATTCGATCATCGGTATCTCTATACCTAGTTCAATCTCGTTATCGGCAAGTCTCTTTACTCGGTCCGTAATACAAGATCTCGTGGCTAACACTTTAGTCACATTGCTTGCAAGGCTCATTGTGATGTTGTATTACCGAGTGGGCCCTGAGATACCTCTCCGTTACATGGAGGAACAAATCCCAGTCTTGATCCATGCCAACCCAACAGACACCCTCGGAGATACCTGTAGAGCATCTTTATAGTCACCCAGTTACGTTGCGACGTTTGATACACACAAGGTATTCCTCCGGTGTCAGTGAGTTGCATGATCTCATGGTCATAGGAACAAATACTTGACATGCAGAAAACAATAGCAATAAACTGACACGATCATATGCTACGTTTATAGTTTGGGTCTTGTCCATCACATCATTCTCCTAATGATGTGATCCCGTTATCAAATGACATCTCATGTCCATGGCTAGGAAACCTTCACCATCTTTTGATGAACGAGCTAGTTAACTAGAGGCTTACTAGGGACACAGTGTTGTCTATGTACCCACACATGTATTTTGAGTTTCCAATCAATACAATTATAGCATGGATAATAAACGATTATCATGAACAAGGAAATATAATAATAACCAATTTATTATTGCCTCTAGGGCATATTTCCAACAGTCTCCCACTTGCACTAGAGTCAATAATCTAGTTCACATCACTATGTGATTTACATTGTAATGAATCGAACACCCATGCAGTTCTGGTGTTGTTCATGTTTAGCCTTTGGAAGAGGTTTAGTCATCGGATCTGCAACATTCAGATCCGTGTGTACTTTGCAAATATTTATGTCGTCCTCCTTGATGTAATTGCGGATGGAATTGAAACGTCGCTTTATGTGTCTGGTCCTCTTGTGAAATCTTGGTTCCTTGGCTAGAGCAATGGCACCAGTATTATCACAAAACAGAGTCATTGGGTTAAGCGCACTAGGCACTACTCCAAGATCTGTCATGAACTCCTTCATCCAGACACCTTCCTTCGCCGCCTCCGAGGCAGCGATGTACTCCGCTTCGCATGTAGAATCAGCTACCACGCTTTGCTTGGAACTGCACCAGCTAACCACACCCCCATTAAGAATAAATACGTATCCAGTTTGCGACTTAGAGTCATCCGGATCAGTGTCAAAGCTTGCATCGACGTAACCCTTTACGACGAGCTCTTGATCACCTCCATAAACGAGAAACATGTCCTTAGTCCTTTTCATGTACTTCAGGATATTCTTGACTGCCGTCCAGTGTTCCATTCCTGGATCACTTTGAAACCTTCCGACCATACTTATGGCAAGGCTGACATCGGGTCTTGTGCACAGCATTGCATACATGATAGAGCCTATGGCTGAAGCATAGGGGATGACACTCATCTTTTCTCTATCTTCTGCAGTCACTGGGCATTGAGTCTTACTCAACTTCACACCTTGCAAAACAGGCAAGAACCCCTTCTTGGATTGATCCATTTTGAACTTCTTCAAAATCTTATCAAGGTATGTGTTTTGTGAAAGTCCTATTAAACGTCTTGATCTACCTCTATAGATCTTGATGCCTAATATGAAAGCAGCTTCTCCTAGGTCCTTCATTGAAAAACTCTTGTTCAAATATTTCTTCACGCTTTCCAACATTTCTATATTGTTTCCAATCAGTAATATGTCATCCACATATAATATTAGAAACGCTATAGAGCTCCCACTCACTTTCTTGTAAATACAAGCTTCTCCGTAAACTTGTATAAACTCGAATGCTTTGATCACCTCATCAAAGCGAAGATTCCAACTCCGAGATGCTTGCACCAGTCCATAAATGGATCGCTGGAGTTTGCAAACTTTGTCAGCATTCTCTGGATCGACAAAACCTTCTGGTTGCATCATATACAACTCTTCCTTAAGGAAACCGTTAAGGAATGCTGTTTTGACATCCATCTGCCAAATTTCATAATCGAAAAAGGCAGCTATTGCTAACATGATTCTGACGGAATTAAGCATCGCTACGGGTGAGAAGGTCTCATCGTAATCAACTCCTTGAACTTGTGAAAAACCCTTTGCCACAAGTCGAGCTTTATAGACGGTGACATTACCGTCCGCGTCCGTCTTCCTCTTAAAGATCCATTTGTTCTGAATGGCCTTACGCCCTTCAGGTAATACTTCCAAAGTCCACACTTTGTTTTCATACATGGATCCCATCTCGGATTTCATGGCCTCTAACCACTTCTCGGAATCCGGGCCCATCATCGCTTCTCCATAGCTCGTAGGTTCATCGTTGTCCAACAACATGACCTCTAAGACAGGGTTGCCGTACCACTCAGGAGCAGTACGCGTCCTTGTCGACCTACGAGGTTCGATAGCAACTTGATCCGAAGCTTTATGATCATCATCAACTTCCTCTTCAGCTGATGTAGGCTCTACAGAAACATCTTTCTGCGCTGCGCTACTCTCAGGTTGAAGTAAAGGTTCAACAACCTCATCAAGTTCTATCTTCCTCCCACTCAATTCTTTCGAGAGAAAACTCTTTCTCAAGAAATGTTCCGTTTTTAGCGACAAACACTTTGCCTTCGGATCTGAGGTAGAAGGTATACCCAACTGTCTCTTTTGGGTATCCTATGAAGACGCATTTCTCCGCTTTGGGTTCCAGCTTTTCAGGCTGAAGCTTTTTGACATAAGCATCACATCCCCAAACTTTAAGAAACGACAGCTTTGGCTTCTTGCCAAACCAAAGTTCATATGGCGTCGTCTCAACGGATTTCGATGGTGCCCTATTTAAAGTGAATGCAGCTGTCTCTAATGCATAACCCCAAAACGATAGTGGCAAATCAGCAAGAGACATCATAGATCGCACCATATCTAATAAGGTTCGATTACGACGTTCGGACACACCATTACGCTGTGGTGTTCCAGGCGGTGTTAATTGTGAAACAATTCCACACTGTCTTAAGTGACTGCCAAACTCATAACTCAGATACTCTCCTCCTCGATCAGATCGTAGGAATTTAATCTTCTTGTTACGATGATTCTCAACTTCACTCTGAAATTGTTTGAACTTTTCAAACGTTTCAGACTTGTGTTTCATTAAATAAATATACCCATATCTACTTAAGTCATCAGTGAAGGTGAGAAAGTAACGATAACCACCGCGTGCCTCAATGCTCATCGGACCGCACACATCAGTATGTATGATTTCCAACAAGTCACTTGCCCGTTCCATTGTTCCAGAGAACGGCGTTTTAGTCATCTTGCCCATGAGGCATGGCTCGCATGTGTCAAGTGATTCGAAATCAAGTGACTCCAAAAGTCCATCAGCATGGAGCTTCCTCATGCGTTTTACGCCAATATGACCTAAACGGCAGTGCCACAAGAAAGTGGTATTATCATTATCAATTCTACATCTTTTGGCATCAATGTTATGAACAAGTGTATCATTACTATCGAGATTAAATAAGAATAAACCCCTCACTTCGGGTGCATGACCATAAAAGATATTACTCATATAAATAGAACAACCATTATTCTCTGATTTAAATGAGTAACCGTCTCGCAATAAACAAGATCCACATATAATGTTCATGCTTAACGCAGACACTAAATAACAATTATTCAGGTTCATCACTAATCCCGATGGTAATCGAAGAGCGAGCGTGCCGACGGCGATCACATCAACCTTGGAACCATTTCCCACGCGCATCGTCACTTCATCCTTTGCTAGCCTCCGTCTATTCCGCAGTTCCTGTTTAGAGTTGCAAATGTGAGCAACCGCATCGGTATCAAATACCCAGGCACTACAACGGGAGTTGGTAAGGTACACATCAATAACATGTATATCATATATACCTTGTTTGTTGTTGGCCGCCTTCTTGTCACCCAAATACTTGGGGCAGTTCCGCTTCCAGTGTCCAGTTCCCTTGCAATGAAAGCACACAGTTTCTGGTTTGGGTCCAGCCTTGGGTTTCTTCACGGGAGGAGCAACTGCTTTGCCACTCTTCTTGGAGTTACCCTTCTTACCCTTGCCATTTTTCTTGAAACTAGTGGTTTTATTGACCATCAACACTTGATGCTCCTTCTGAATTTCAGACTCAGCGACTTTCAGCATCGCAAACAGCTCGGCGACTGACTTGTTCATCCCGTGCATGTTATAGTTCAACACGAAGCTCTTGTAGCTAGGTGGCAATGATTGAAGAACTCTGTCAGTGATAGCCTCTGGCGGAAGGGGCATCCCTAATTCAGCCAGACGGGTGGAGTACCCAAACATTCTGAGTATGTGATCACTAACAGACCCGTTCTCCTCCATCTTGCAAGTATAGAACTTATCGGAGGTCTCATACCTCTCGATCCGGGCATTCTTCTGAAAGATAAACCTCAACTCCTGGAACATCTCATATGCTCCATGACGTTCAAAACGTCTTTGAAGTCCCGGTTCTAAGCCATACAAAATTGCACATTGAACTATTGAGTAATCATCAGAGCGAGCCTGCCAGGCGTTCACAACGTCTAGAGACTCAACTGGAGCGGGTGGATCACCAAGCGGTGCATCAAGGACATAAGCTTTCTGGGAAGCCGTAAGGATAATCCTTAGATTACGGGCCCAGTCCACAAAGTTACTTCCATCATCTTTCAACTTAGCTTTCTCTAGGAACGCATTAAAATTCAGGGGTGCTACTGCGCGAGCCATGATCTACAACATAAATATAGCAAAGACAACTTAGACTATTGTTCAAGATAATGAGTTTAGTTAATCATATTACTTAAAAAACTCCCACTCAAATTGACATCCCTCCGGTCATTCGAGTGTCACATGATCCAAATCCACCAACTCAAGTCCGATCATCACGTGAGTTGAGGTGGTTTCAATGGTGAACATCTTCATGTTGATCATATCTACTATATGACTCATGTTCGACCTTTCGGTCTCTTGTGTTCCGAGGCCATGTCTGTACATGCTAGGCTCGTCAAGTTTAACCCGAGTGTTCCACACGTGCAACACTGGCTTGCACCCGTTGTATGCGAACGTAGAGTCTATCACACCCGATCATCACGTGGTGTCTCGAAACGACAAACTTTCGGAACGGTGCACACTCGGGGAGAACACAATTTTATCTTGAAATTTAAGTGAGGGATCACCTTATAATGCTACCGTCGTCCTAAGCAAAATAAGATGCATAAAAGGATTAACATCACATGCAAATCATAAGTGACATGATATGGCCATGAACTTGTGCTTTTGATCTCCATCTCCAAAGCATCGGCATGATCTCCATCGTCACCAGCATGACACCATGATCTCCATCAACGTGTCGCCATGAGGTTGTCGCGCCGACTGTTGCTTCCACGACTATTGCTAACTCAAAGCGATAAAGTAAAGCAAAACGGCGAAAATAATTAAAGACAACTCTATGGCTCCTGCCAGTTGCCGTACTCATCGACATGCAAGTCGTGATATTCTATACAACACATGATCATCTCATACATCACATATATCTCATCATGAAATTGGCCATATCACATCACAACATACCGGTCTCAAAAACCACAACGGGTATCTAGTATATCTCATCAAGTTGCAAGTTTTACGTGGCTGCTACGGGTATCTAGCAAGAACAATACTTACCTACGCAAAAACCACAACGGTGATACAAAAATTGCCTTTCAACCTTCTCAAGGACCGTCTTTGTCAAATCCGATCCGACTAAAGTAGGAGAGACAGACACCCGCCAGCCATCTTTATGCAACGAAGTTACATGTCAGTTGAGGGAACCGGTCTCTCGTAAGCGTACGAGTAATGTTGGTCCGAGCCGCTTCATCCCACAATACCGCCGAAACAAGAAAAGACCAAGGGAGGAAGCAATCTGAATATCAACGCCCACAAACTCCTTTGTGTTCTACTCGAGATCTCATCTACACATAGACCTAACTCTGATACCACTACTGGAGAACGTCGCATGGGAAACAAAATTTTTCCTACGCACACGCAAGATCTATCCATGGTGATGAGCATCTACGAGAGGGAGAGTGAATCTACATACCCTTGTAGATCGCTAAGCGGAAGCGTTAAGATACGCGGTTGATGTAGTCGAACGTCTTCGCGATCCAAATCGCAAGTCGTCCCTCGATCCAAACACGGTCTAGCGCCGAACGGACGGCACCTCCGCGTTCAACACACGTACGGCTTGATGACGCCTTCACCTCCTCGATCCAGCGAGCGATGGTGAAGTAGTGGATGAGTTACGGCAGCACGACGGCGTGGTGATGGTGGTGAGGAACAATCTCTGCAGGGCTTCGCCAAGCACTACGGAGATTATGACGGGAGGAACTAGAGGGTTAGGGTCGCCGGCACACGGCTTGGGAAATCTTGATGTATCCCGTGTGCTAGCCCTGCCCCTCTATTTATATGTTGAGCCCTGGGGTCTAAACTTGGAGAGAAAGCCTCCACAAGGTCGGTTTTGCCCTCACAAGGTCGGTTTGGCCCGCACGGAAAGAGTCCCACTCGGATTCCAGCAGTACCGCGTACAAGCGGTAGTACCGCTTGAGCGGTAGTACCGCTTCACACAAGCGGTAGTACCGCTTACGCGGTAGTACTGCCTTACCAGCGGTAGTACCGCTTAAGGCAGCAGCAAAACTTCCTTTTGCACTTTCCAATACCTCGTGGGCTTTACCCCTTTGGCCCATATAAAGTGTTGCTGCACCCGAACACTTCGGTAAACATCCGGAACCCCTTCCGGTGAATTCCGGAACCCTTCCGGAGATCAAAACACTATTATCACATATATCAATCTTTACCTCCGGACTCTTCCGGAGATCCTCGTCATGTCCGGGATTTTATCCGGGACTCCGAACAACCTTCGGTCACCAACACAATAACTCAACTATACTAATCGTCACCAAACGTTAAGTGTGTAGACCCTGCGGGTTCGAGAACTATGTAGACATGACCGAGACACCTCTACGGTCAATAACCAATAGCGGGACCTGGATGCCCATATTGGTTCCTACATATTCTACGAAGATCTATATCGGTCGAACCTCTATGTCAAGGATTCAGTTAATCCCGTATGCTGTTCCCTTTGTTCTTCGGTATGTTACTTGCCCGAGATTCGATCATCGGTATCTCTATACCTAGTTCAATCTCGTTATCGGCAAGTCTCTTTACTCGGTCCGTAATACAAGATCTCGTGGCTAACACTTTAGTCACATTTCTTGCAAGGCTCATTGTGATGTTGTATTACCGAGTGGGCCCTGAGATACCTCTCCGTTACATGGAGTAACAAATCCCAGTCTTGATCCATGCCAACCCAACAGACACCCTCGGAGATACCTGTAGAGCATCTTTATAGTCACCCAGTTATGTTGCGACGTTTGATACACACAAGGTATTCCTCCGGTGTCAGTGAGTTGCATGATCTCATGGTCATAGGAACAGATACTTGACATGCAGAAAACAATAGCAATAAACTGACACGATCATATGCTACGTTTATAGTTTGGGTCTTGTCCATCACATCATTCTCCTAATGATGTGATCCCGTTATCAAATGACATCTCATGTCCATGGCTAGGAAACCTTCACCATCTTTTGATGAACGAGCTAGTTAACTAGAGGCTTACTAGGGACACAGTGTTGTCTATGTACCCACACATGTATTTTGAGTTTCCAATCAATACAATTATAGCATGGATAATAAACGATTATCATGAACAAGGAAATATAATAATAACCAATTTATTATTGCCTCTAGGGCATATTTCCAACATTGTTTTCATCCCACTTGCAAGTAAACCATTGACTTGCAACTGGCATCGTAGTTTTGTGTAGTTGTCCTAGTTGCAAGTCCACCCTCGACCCGTAACTAGGCTCATAGTTTGTTTATTTATCTCAATTGCAAGTACACCCCTGACTTGTAATTGTGAATGTTGTTTGTTTTTCAATCTAGTTGCCAGTCCACTCTCGACTCGCAATTAGACTCGTAGTTGTCCCAGTTGCAAGTCCACCCTCAAATCGCAACTGGTCTCGTAGTTTTGTGTAGTTGTCCCAGTTGCAAGTCCACTCTTCACTCGCAACCGGGCATGTGTTTTGTTCTCATCCCAATTGCATGTCCACCCTTCACTCGCAATTGGCCCCAGACCAATTTTTTTGACCCAGTTGCGAGTCCACCATTGACATGCAATTGGGCCCTTGATCTTTTTCTTAACAGTTGCAAGTCCACACTTGACTCGCAACCGGGCCTGACTTTTTTTTGACCCAATTGCATGTCCACCATCAACTTGCAACTTGGCTCGACCCTTTTCTCATCCCAGTTGTAAACCCACCATCAACTCGCAACTGGGACGTTTTTTGTCTTAGTTGCAAGTCCACCATTGACATGTAACTGGACTTTTCGATCCCTTTTTGCCCAAGTTTGCAAGTCCACCGACTCATAACCGGGTCCAATTTTTTTTGCCTCAGTTGCAAGTCCACCATCGACCCGCAACTAGGGATTGTTTTCGTCTCGGTTGCGATTCCACCCTTGACTCACAATTAGGCCCGACTTTTTTTTTATCTTAATTGCAAGTCCACCATCGACTCGCAACTATGGCTTATTTTTGCCTCGGTTGCAAGTCCACCGTTGACTCACAATTGATCACGACTTTTTTTTTGCCTTGGTTGCAACTAGGGGGAGAGGGGCCTTTTGTCCCAGTTGCGAGCCCATGCTCGACAGGCTACTGCGGCCGAACCCATTTTTGTCCTAGTTCCAAGTCCACCTACACCCCTGGCATGCAATTAGAGGCCGCCTTTTTTGTCCCAGTTGCAAGTACACCCTCGATATGTAACTCGGACTATGATCAATTTTTTTTCCAGTTGCAAGTCCACCCTCGAAATGCAACTAAGAAGGAGGGCGCGAGCCCTTTTTTGTCCCAATTACAACTCCACCCTTGATACGCAACTAGGGGCCCGACCCATTTTTGTCTCAATTGCAACTCCACGCTCGACACGCAACTGGACTTGAACCCCTTTTTTGTACCAGTTGCAAGTTCACCCTCGACACACAATTGCATGCACGCAACGAGATTGCAATTTGGGGCGGGAAGAGAGTTGTCGGCCAGTTGCATGTCCACATTTAAAAAAATCATGATTTTTTCTTTTTTCCATTTTCATATTTTTGTACAAAAAGTCATGAACATTTTCTTAAAATTACGAACTCTTTTGGAAATCATGATTTTTTTTTCAAATTTGATTTTTAAAAATTTTTATAAAAAATGAAAATTTTCTAAATTCGTGGATAATTATTGTATACCCTATATTTTTTGAATTCATGAATATTTTTCAAATTTGCTAATTCTTTTCTAATTTGCGAACTTTTTTAATATTTGCAAACAACTTTTCCAAATAATGTCAAAGAATTTTTAAATGCACGATGCTATTTTTAAAAAAATACGCAGCAATCATTAAATATGTGAGTTTTATTTATTGAAAACCTGGGCGTTCCCAGCGCGTGCCTGGATCATGTGCTCGGCTTGGGCCTCTGCTTGTGCATGCAGCAGGCTCTAGCGGAGGACTCATGCAAAGAGAAAAAAAGAATGCATACCTTCGTGACGTCATGCGAGACGGATACTCAAAATGCATCATATATACGAGTATGTATATGCATGACTAGCACGTACGCGCTTGCTGATTGATCCAAATTTTTGTCCATTGAAGGCCTAACCCAACAACACAAAAAGACCACAAAAACAGAATGACATCACCCTTAGATGTGACTTAATTATGTCACATGTAGATGTGTCCTAGATGGACCCTTTTTTTTATCGGATTTGCTATTTCACATCTAGATGTAAAATAGTTACCTTATATCTAAGTTGTTAGCCATTCGATCTATTTTCTGCTGTAAGTTTCGTGCAACTCTGATATGCCTTCTGTCGTGCGCTCCCTTCGTCGGGACGTCGTATTCTTTTTTCTGTTGGCCGCTGTCTGGCCGCGGGAGGATGGGCTCGTTCCATTTTTTGTTATTCCATTGTTTGTTTTTATATGGGCTTGGGTCAGATTGTGGTCAGGATTTGTATTCCGTTCCTTCGTTTCACAAACCAAAAGCTGGCTACCGATTCTCCTCTCAGTCTGTTGTTACTCTCACTTCCATCTCCCGTGCTCCTTCCTCCATCACCAGTTTTTTTTAAAAAAAAATCCTTTCTTTTCTCTATTATCTATATACGGGTTTTCTTTTTCAGTTTTTTCCTTTTTGTGTCTGTTTTTCTTTCTTTCTTTTTCATTTTTTCTTTTATTTTTCCCTTTTTCAAATATGTGAATAACTTTTTTGTGAATATTTTTAAAAAATTTGGAAATAATTTTTAAGTTTGTGAACACCTTCTAAATTCGTGAATATTTTCTCCGATTTTAGTTTCTGTAGTATTCATGCAAGCGCCCGATCCCCCACCTCCCTGGTCGTTATTGTTTGTCGCGCATCCTTTTGTTGCCTAGTTTAGCTTCATTTTTGTCGGCTTGTTATTGCGACGGGTTGGCAAGTCGTTCGCTACGTTGTTTCTATGTTGTGACATGGAATTGGAAGAGACTAGGAAAGAAGAGCTCTATCGCAGTCACTGCCTATTCATTTCAACACTCTCCCACCCCTTCCAAGCTTCATCAAGATAAGATTTAGGAATGTCTTTTCTAAGTTGCTGTCCATTGGATCTTTGCTGTTGTAATTTTTGCGGAAACTCTTTGATATTGCGTCGTCGGCCGATGTATTCCCATGTTGCCTTGTTCTATTTTGTTCACTTTATCGGCCTGTTCACATTGTACATCTGTTTTTTGTTAGGCTTTTTTCACACATTTGTTGCCCATTTTTCATCTACCATGTGTTGTAGAAATAGAAGAGACAGGCTATTTCGCTTGTCATTGCCTATTTTTATTTTTCGTTTCCAAGTTCGATGTCGAAGAGACGGGTTATGTGTAAGAGACATACTTTGACACGCAAGTTGCATGTCCACCATCGACACGCAACTTTGCATGATCCCCCGGCCCAATTGCATGTCCACCAACCATACACAACTTTCTCTGGCCCAGTTGCATGTCCACCATCAACATGCAACTCACCTGGCCCCGCAGCACGGTTGCATGTCCACCATCGACACACAACTTGGCCCGAACCCCGACGCAGTGGTATGTCCACCATCGAAGCACAACTTTGCACAATCCCCCGACCCAGTTGCATGCATCTACCATCGGCACGCAACTTTGCCCGATCCCCTGACCCAATTGCATGTTCACCACCATATGCAACTTGCTCCGACCCAGTTGCATGTCCACATCGACATGCAATTCGCTCGGCCTAGTGACACAGTTGCATGTCCACCACCGACACGCAACTTGGCCTAATACCCCGACCCAGATGCATGTCCACCATCGAAACACAACTTTACCTGATCCCCTCGTCCCAGTTGCATGTCCACCAACCATACGCAACTTACCCCGACCCAGTTGCAAGCCCTGTTTTTTGTCCCAGTTTGCGAGTTCATCACTGACATGCAAATGGGCCCTTGATCCTTTTTTGGCCCATTTGCAAATCCACACTTGACTCGTAACTGGGCCTGACTTTTTTTTTACCCAATTGCATGTCCACCATCGACTTGCAACTTGACTCGACCCTTTTCTCATTTCAGTTGCAAATCCACCATCGACTCGCAACTAGGCTGGTCTTTTTTTGTCCCAGTTGCAAGTCCATCATTGACATGCAACTGGGCTCTTGATCCTTTGCTTCCCTAGTTGCAAGTCCACACTTGACTCGCAACTGGAGCCGACTTTTTCGACCCAATTGCACGTCTACCATCGATTTGCAACTTGGCTCGACCCTTTTCTCATTTCAGTTGCAAATCCACCATCGAGTCGCAACTAGGCTAGTCTTTTTTTGTCCCAGTTGTGATTCCATCATTGACATGCAACTAGGCCCTTGATACTTTTTTTGTCCCAGTTGCAAGTCCACACTTGACTCGCAACTAGACCCGACTTTTCTTTAACCCAATTGCATGTCCACCATCGACTTGCAATTTGGCTTGATCCTTTTCTCATCCCAGTTGCAAAGTCCACCTTAGGACTTTTCTCATCCAAATTTGGCTTTGACCCAATTTGGCTTGCAACTAGGCCCGACATGCAATTGGGGTGCCCGACTTTCTTTAACCTAGTTGCAAGTCCACCCTCGACACCCAACTAGGGGGTGGCGACTATTTTTCTGAGTTGCAACTCCACCCCTGACATGTAATTGCAGGCCATTTTTTTATTGTCGTAGTTGCAAGTCCATCCTCAACACGCAACTAGGGTCCAACCCATTTTTGTCATAGTTGCAAGCCCCAACTACATACCTAACATGCAATTTGAAGGCCCGCCTTTTTTATCCCAGTTGCAAGTCCAACCTAGATACGCATCTAGGGGGCCGACCAATTTTTGTCCCAGTTGTAAGTTCATCCTCGACACGCAACATGGGCTAAAACCTTTTTTTGTCCCAGTTGCAAGTTCACCTAGGACACGTAACTAGGAAGGGGGGATTTTGTCCTAGTTGCAAGTTCACCACTGACATGCAATTGGGCCCGCCTCTTTTTTGGCCCAGTTGCAAGTCCATCATTGATACGCAACTGGGCCCGACCCATTTTTGTTGTCCTAGTTGCAAGGACACCTTCGACACACTGCTACTTGTAGCTTGCGTTGGTATTTTCCTCGAAGAGGAAGGGATGATGCAACACAGTAGAGATAAGTATTTCCCTCAGTTATGAAACCAAGGTTATCGAACCAGTAGGAGAATCACGCAACACCTCGTTAGCAGCACCTGCACACAAACACCAAATCCTTGCACCCAACGCAAACGAGGGGTCGTCAATCCCTCGGCGGTAAATTGCAAGATTAAATTGTATGTGATAGATAGATAGATTGAAACAAAAATACAAAATAAATAAAAGAAAATGGCAGCAATATTTTTAGGGTTTTAGTAATATGATTTAGATAGACCCGGGGGCCATAGGTTTCACTAGAGGCTTCTCTCGAGAAAATAGCATACGGTGGGTAGACAAATTACTGTTGGGCAATTGATAGAAAAGCAAATAATCATGACGATATGCAAAGGCAATGATCATGTATATAGGCATCACGTCCAATACAAGTAGACCGACTCCTGTCTGCATCTACTACTATTACTCCACACATCGACCGCTATCCAGCATGCATCTAGTGTATTAAGTCCATAAAGAACGGAGTAACGCCTTAAGAACGATGACATGATGTAGACAAGATAAACTCACGTATGAATAAACCCCATCTTTTTACCCTTAATAGCAACGATACATACGTGTCATGTCCCTTTCTGTCACTGGGATTGAGCACCGCAAGATCGAACCCATTACAAAGCACATCTTCCCATGGCAAGATAAATCAATCTAGTTGGCCAAACCAAATCAATAGATCGGAGAAGAAATACGAGGCTATAATAATCATGCATAAAAGAGATCAGAAAAGACTCAAATATATTCATGGATAATCTGATCATAAACTCACAATTCATCGGATCCCAACAAACACACCGCAAAAAGTGATTACATCGGATAGAACTCCAAGAACATCGAGGAGAACATTGTATTGAAAATCAAAAAGAGAGAAGAAGCCATCTAGCTACTGCCTATGGACCCGAAGGTCTGTGGTAAACTACTCACGCATCATCGGAAGGGCAGCAAGGTTGATGTAGAACCCCTCCGTGATCGATTCCCCCTCCGGCAGATTACCGGAGAAGGACCCCAGATGGGATCTCTCTGGAACAGAAACTTGCGGCGGCGGAAAAAGTATTTCGTGGACTCTCCTGAGGGTTTCTGATTTTTTCTGAATTTATAGTGCTGGAATTAGGTCAAACGGAGCAAAGGGGGGGCCCACGAGGCACCAGGGCGCGCCTGCCCCCCCCCCCCCCCAGGCGCGCCCTGGTGACTCGTGGCCACCTCCTGGGTCTTCTGGCCCTCTCCCGAAGCTTCTAGTGTTTATCTTGTCAAGAAAAAATCTTCAAAAAATTTCGTGGCATTTGGACTTCGTTTGGTATTGATTTTCTGTAAAACAAAAACAGGGCAGAAAACAGCAACTGGCACTGGGCACTAAGTTAATAGGTTAGTCTCCAAAAATAATATATAATTGATGTAAATGATTATAAAAACATGCAAGATTGATATTATACCAGCATGGAACAATAAAAAATTATAGGTACGTTGGAGATGTATCACACACAAATGGGCCTGACCCATTTTTGTCTTAGTTGCAAGTCCATCCTCAACACGTAACTAGGGGACCCAACCCCTTTTTTGATAGTTGCAAGTCAACCCCCAGCGTATAGTTGGGGGGCTAGCCTTTTTTCTTGTCTCACTTGCAAGTCCACCATAGATATGTAACTGGCCCTCAACTCACATCTGGACTCAGACTTTTTATTTCGCCTCAATTGCAAGTCCATCCTTGACATGCAACTAGGCCCGAAGTTTTTTTTGTCCCAGTTACGAGTCGACCATCGAGTCGCAACTGGTCTCGATCTGGGTTCGACCTTTTTTTTGCCTCAGTTGCAAGTCCACCCTCGACTCGGTCCCAAGCCTAATACTACTTTTCTGCCTCAGTTGCAAGTCCAACCTTGACTCGCAACTGTGCCAATTTTTTTTTTGTTTTCTGTGCCAGTTTTCAATGGTTTTCTTTTTGAGTTTTGGTTTTCATCCATTTTCTTTGGGTTTTCTGTTTCTTCATTTTTTCTGTGTTTTTCTATATGGTCTTCTTCGGTTTTAGAACATCCCGGTTGGCTTTTTCAGATACATTAGGAATATTTTTTATACATGTTTAACATTTTCTAAATACATTATTAACAGTTTTTAAACACATATTTTGATGTCTACTTTTGTATACATGTTGTACATTTTTTTATACATCTGAAACAATATTGATATACATGTTTTACTTATTTCAAATACATGATTAACATTTTTTTTCAAATGCATGTTTTCATGTCTAGATTTTCCGTAAATGCTGTATATTTATCTTATACATCTGAACCATTATTTTTATATGCATTTAACATTTTTCAAGTACTTGATTAACATTTCTTTTTCAAATTCATTTTTTGATGTCTACATTTTTTGTACACATTGTACATTTTTCTTACGCAGATGAAACGTTATTCTTATACATGTTTAGAAAATGTAAATACATGATTAACTTTTTTAAAATACATGTTTTGAGATCTACTTTTTTCATACACATTTTACATTTTTCTTATACAGCTGGGACATATTTTTATACCCGTTTAGCATTTTTTTCAAATACATGACTATCATTTTTCTTCAAATACATGTTTTGATATCTACTTTTTTTCATACACATTGTACATTTTTCGTGGACATCTAAAACTGTTTTATATATATGTTTAACATTTTTTCAAATACATGATGAACATTTTTTTCAAACACATGTTTTTTTTAACTTTTTTTAATATATGTTAAACAGTTTTTTAATACACATTGAAACATTTGTCTTGCATTATATGAAACTTTTTTTAAACTACGTGCATATTTTCTAAATGTCATGAACATTTTTGTTTTAATCTTATCGACATTTTTATAAAGCTGTGCGGACATTTTTTACACTGCATGAATTTTAAAAATACATGCGAACAAAGTTACTTTTCATGAACATTTTTTCAATGCGCAGGGAATGTTTTTAGAAACTAAATAAATAAAGTAATTTCACTCTTGCTTGTACGCACGTGGCGTGTAGACCGAAAATAAACTCTTGCATGTACGCACGTTCTACGGATGGCTCAGTGCCAGGCAACACGTATTGTTGTACACATGTATATATGACGGTGTTCGGTGTGCGTTCAGCTGTTTGTTTTTTAGTTTTGTTTTGAGACACGCGTTCAGCTGTACGTGCACATGTCAAAAACAAATGCGTGTCCAAAGTTTCAGCGGTTGATGGGAGTGGGTTGGGCAGCGACAAACAAACAGCCCAGGACAAATAAACAGGTCTAGGGGAACGAAGTTGAAAACGGGAGGAAGAAACCGATCATAGTTGTCAACAGGAGGGGCCATAATGTAGATGATGTTATGTTAGATGTGAAGTATTATCTCACATCTAGATGTGACATAGTCGGATCCTTTTTTTATTGCTACAAATAGCATCCGCTGCCGCAAAAAATGGGGTTGTTGGGAAGAAAAGCAACGAAGCGCTCGATGACTTTCTCGGCATTGATGTCAAGCTAAATCCTGGAGTCAGACAGGATTGTAACGTAACTACCAGGAATCGAATCCTGGCGTCCATCACAAGCGCCTGCGTTGTAGATGCCCTAATAGGAGCGGAACTTGTAAACCAGTCTTGGAGGGAGTTTCATAAAAACCACGCCTAGTCACATATGGCTCGATTCGAAAATACCATATTACACGAGTATAATCTTACTGGGGAGTATATGATCTAGGGACCTATGATCAAGTAATCCAAGCATGTGTGGTCAACCGAACGTTGTGTAATCACATGTATACATTTATAAGATCTTTTAGCGTGATGCTTGTTTGTATGCCTTACATGTTTGCAAAAAGCTATGCAGTCATAACCTTCTTCTTGTTCGTAAATGATATCACCTAGGTGTCATAAATAATCTTTTAGTTTGCTGAACATGTACAAGAAATGATTTATTGACTTTTTTAGTGATAATCCTGACCACACACTTGTACCATACGTATATTTTTCTTGACTTTATTACATGTGGAATCCTATCTTATATACCTAAAAAGTTCATCGACACTATCTTATTTATCTTAATATATGTCGCCTATCCACCTCATCACATATGTTCCACACATGTCACCTCTCGTTTAAATGCGCATGCAAGCCATCCATATCATCAAGCGCATGTAATCAATCAACTTTTCACTTTCCACAACATGCACGCCCTCCACATCATCAAGAGCTCATACGACCATTCAACTTGGCACTTTTCACCACATCATCAAAGAACGGGAAAGCCCACCATATCATCAATTTTATTTTTTAACAATAAATAATTGAACTTGAATGTCACAAGACAATATAACATGCATACACCCTCCGTTTAACTCTATATTGAATGTGATGCAGTACTATTCTCATGTATTCTAATATTATTTTCTATAAGTCCATTGGTAAAACTTTCCGTAGCAATGCGTGGGGCGTTATCTAGTTTCACTAGTGATCAAACCAATAATTAAACCCACGGAGGATGGAACAAAAGTAGTACTCCTAAGAAGGACTCCGCATGGATAAAAGGGATGAGTATTGGCCTAGCGCGGGCCATTATGTATTAGAAGCAAATAAGCTAATACCTCTCATTGACCTTGCAAGTCACTGATGCCTCCTGGCCCTGGTCTCCATCTGCTGAATGGCCTTGGAGAGTTCCTCCCCACACGCACCGGCCGCCTTGATCACACATTCACACCTCGATCTTCTTCTTCAAGATCTGAAGTATAACATTAGTCCAGGAAGAGGGGACGCGGGACGGGAGGGAGGACGGGATATGGAGATATATACCGTCTGGTAGATGAGCACGGGTCGGGGGGGAGCACACTGCGACCCCCCCTTCCTGCTAGCTAAGCTAGGGTTTCTACCAGACCGATGGAGAATTCCAACCCCGTCACCGACTTCGGCCGGGATTTATTTTATATGGAAAGGAGAAACCGATCGGGTTTCCAACGCTGTGGGATAATAAACGGGCTGGCCCATATATATCAGTATTATTTCTCTTCAGCGAAGAGCGAAATCTGCGTCTGCACGCTCCCTAAATCCCCGATACGCTCGCCGCGCCTGTCTTCTCCCCGTCGTGTAAGTGTCCCCAGATCCCCCGTACCCTATCAGTATTATTCATTAATTCCAGTCTTCCACTGGCAATGGAGCCTCGAACTGAGTTTAATTTGGGTATGAATTGGGGAAGCTGATGGTTCCAGCTCAACTTTGGATTGATTTTTGATCCGGCCGGAAGTTGATGCTTCGATTTTGTGTTTTGGATTGATTTGGATCGGGGTGGTAGAATCTGCCAGCGAATTGTTCTGTACTTCTGTTGCTCCAAGCAGATATTCGCCAAAAAGAGAGAAAATCAGAATAGTACTATATATTCTTCGTGTTGATGATGCTTTTACAGACGCACACATTCTTCGATGTCATTAGTCAGAACTACCAATTTTCCGTTCACTCTAACCAGACTATTCACGTTTACTCTCTGCTTCAGGACCGGAAATTAAGATGAAGGAGCTAACCTACGTTAACCCTTACACTTGGGAGAGTGAAAGAGCAAAAGGGAGGAAAAATAAAGGTCTCTATCGAGGCAGGACTATCATGGACAGAACCATAGACAAATTCAATAAACGTGAGCCGGTGGTTGATTTCGTTTTATTTTGCTTGTTTATTTTTCACGTATATCTCTTCTGTCTCGTATATATAGGGATCATCATAGTACTGACACTTGTGGTGTTTCTTGTTCTTCGACCAGTAAATAAGGTTTGGAAAAAGGAAGCCGCACACCGTGAAGCAGAATTTCGACGTGCCTGCGGACTTCCTGATCGAGATGTTTCCCTCGAGACCTTTACGGAGCAATCATTCGGCACCTTATACGTGCCTCGTAACGGTGGCATGTGCGGCCTCAGTGAAGAAGTCGCTTCGCGTGTGTCTTCCAGCGTCGTCGCGCTCGCATTGTTTGATGGTGGTTTACATATATATATGGTGTTATTTTTATATATTCTTAAATCAATTTCCCAAATCTGTATTTTTCTCACCACTGATTGATGATTTAAACGCACAACCTTCCTTGCGCAGGAGATGTCATGCTATTTGCATGCACCGGCATCGCTCTTCCAGAACGGACACCAAACCTACAAAGATTCCTGACTTCAACACGTCTGGCTGAAGTATTCAACGAGAGAAGAAATAATGAAGATAATCTGAATGTTGGTGCTGTTAATTTCCCATTTCGCTCTTGTTTATCCAGAACTATTTGTCATCATTAATTGTTCACTGATGTACTGCTGTTATCACTATAGATTAAAGTGCGCCTTCCAAACAAGGGCTCTTACGATGCGTTCTTGGAACTTTATGATCAAGATATTGCTATTGTTACGACGACAATTCTCTGGGGGGTCTCTCCTGTAGATCTGGATCCCCATCCCCATGAGAGGGGTTTTCAGAATACATGTCTGCCTGCTGCTACTAACATAGTGGCTGCTGGGCGTTCCTTCGTCTTGTGTGGTTTAATGGCCACGACTGGGACACTGAATGGTGAACTTGAAAGTATGATCTCTGGTTGTTGTCTCACCGAGGTAATTAAGCTATTGATTTTTCAAACAAACTACTAAAGTGCATAGGATGTCAGTGGTCTAATGTGTTACCCTACCACTTTACTTTTCTTCTAGGCTGCACTTGGAGGTCCACTTGTTGATCTTGCCGGAAACTTTCTTGGGATGACCATCAGTTGTGGCAGTGGAAACACATGTTTCATGCCACGGCGTGCAATTGTCCAACGCTTGTACCAGTTTAGATTACTCGAGAACAAGTATGTATTCTATACTTCAAATATTTATGAGCTACATTTGATCAAAGTCCCCACCCCCTTGTAAGTTAAGACATATCTGGATATTATGGCATGGAGCTGTAGGCGTCCTCCTGTGGTACTCTATGGGTTATAGACTTATAGCAGTATGGTTTCTTAACTACATATCCCTTGTGAATACCTGCATCTCCTATTACTTATTTAGTGCTTTTGCTTTAGTGCCGAGGCTAATCTGTTTGTTATGGTCGTGTGTTACCTCTTGTAGCAAATCTATGTCGGCAGCGAATAGGTTAGGAACAAACCAAATAGACATGGTATAATATTAATTTGGAAAATAGAGATAGATTTTACTTTAAATTGTATAGAAAGTTAAATTTCTTGAGAGAAAGATATATTATAATTTTGGTCAAGTTGTGTCTTCCCTATAGAAGGGATCAAGACCCCACGTATCCTGTTATAGAGCATCTCTTCCATCTTGTGAAGGGCCATGAAGCTCGATTGTTCACAGCAAGGGCAGGTCTTCCTGTTGTGTACTAATAATGTTTGTTCACTATGTCATGAACCTGGTTCAGTATTCTGTTGCTAGGGTAGGGGATTAGAACATAGATGATCGAGACAATTGCTAAGCTATATGTTGATTCTTATTGCTTGATTCCCATTGAGTATTGGGGCCCATTTTATAGATTTTTATTTGATGAAAAGCAACGGTGTTTTCATGGAAAAAGAAGAAACTAATCTCTACTTTCCTAGCCGACCATATCTCCTTCGTATTTAAACTGATCTCTTGCATGAGTAATTTTAAATATACAATTCTAAATATATTAGGGATCCTTCCCCTAAGTGCAGCCAACTAGAACCGGCTGACGCCATTTCTATGTAAACGGAAGAGTTAATACCATTTCGTCCAAACTAACATTTGGACATCTTTAAGTTTGTAACCTTTACTTGTGACATGTATCTTCTCAATCCTCTCCGGGTGTTTTGTTCAATATTCACAAGTCTCATTTTCTTGTCTTGTACCTTATTTCGCGTTGTATGCTATTGTTCATGCTGATCGATTGAGCCTTTTTTTGTCTAGTAATTTGGTATGTTTATTTGTTATCTAAACCACTCTACTGTGTTCCATTGCAGTCCTCAAAATGAGCAAGTCGGCGATTATGCTAGGAAGGAGTGCATGGATGACCCTGACCCACATGGTGAAGGTGAGGGTTATTGTCTTTGGAGACCACTAGGTTATTCACCGTTTTTTTTAGTTCCTGGCTGGTCCTGTGCGTTTTGGTTCACAATTGTTCTTATCATCATGTTGTTTACATCACAACCTTATTTTCCACTTTCACGGATATGCTTCATACTCCTGCTTAGAGCTTGTGAGAATATGTTTTGGTTTTGTGTTCATCTATCTTCCCTGATCTTCTCCATTTTAGGTAGCTCAACCGGAGAAACCAAAACGAGTAGCTGGGTATATTCCATGCCTCCAGGTGCAAAAAGAATAAAACCCTCAGGTGTGAATTATCATATATACAAGTTGTTATTCTAGTTGTTGACTGTTGCACACAGAATATTATGTGAATGTTACTATCACACGTATCATCTGAGTATGGATCACCTTATTGCTTCAGGATTTCTGAGAATGTTACATCATCTTACCCCCCTAGGCTATCCCGAGCCACCACCGCTTATGCTTGAATGTAAGTCACTAGTTTTGATTTAGCTGACTTCTACCTTGCAAATTTTGATAGCTATTGTAGAAGTTAACTTCTGTACTTACTTTTTGACCAGTGGATGGGCAATTGCTTCATAAGTTTGAAGAGGACTTTGGTTACTTATATACTTTGAGTGGGCATTCTTACAGTCGTGATTCTCGTTGTGTTGGGATGAATCCCTGGGCGAGATTTGACGCAAAGACAACTACAACTATATCCCGAAGTGTGGTCTCACTTTCTTCATACAATGGTGATTTCACAGCTAGGTGTTAATTGCTTTTTCTTACAATATGATTAGGAATCACTAGCTAATGTTCAAAGTTGTGATTGTGTAGGAAGCATCAGGTTTTTTTCATGCACAGGCTTGCTCATAAAGTGTCCTGTCGGCACAGATGCTGGCAGTCAGAGACGCACCGTCATTTTGACTTCAGCTAGTTTGGTTAGAAGATGTGATGAACCAGATACAATCGACAAGAATTTAAGGGTTGGTTTTGGTTAATCATCTTTCTTGGTCTTTTAACAAGTTAGATAATGCATGGTTAACCGAGCTGACATTATTATGGCAGATTGAGGTGTTTCTCCCGCCGAAACAACATGCCATTGGGACATTGGAATCGTATGACTCACATCATAATATTGCTATTGTCAGTTTCAAGGGTTTGCGTGCTATTCGCCCAGAAGATATTTTCGACCATAAGGAAATGCTACCTTTACATGTAGATGTAGTAGCTATAGGGCGTGAGCCTGAGGCAGGATTATTATGTGCCTCCACTGGCAAACTGACTGATAAGCCTATCACGGCACTTCCTTGCAAGCACCTTAAGCTGTCCACATGTGAAATAAAAAAGGTAAGTGGTGGGTTTCTCTTGCTAGTTTTTATATAGGTGGCTGCATCAGTATCTGTTTGAGTTGTCACTTCAGTCTGGATGTTAGTACGTACATCGTTTTATATAGGTGTGGTCTGCTATGGTTAGGTGCATCATTATCTATCTGAGTTATCACTTTAGTATAGATATCAGTACATACATCGATTAAACTGCTATACCTAAAGCATTACCACTATATATCCTGTGTAACCTTGGTTTTGTGTTTTTCTACTAGGCTGGCATTGGAGGCCCCCTTGTTAATTTTGATGATGGGAGCTTCATTGGCATGAACTTCTATGATGGAAAAACTAAGGGAACTCCTTTCCTGCCAAGAAATAAAATTCTAGAAGTTCTAAGTGGGCTGGAGCTCATGTCCGGAAGGTATTTTTGCGTCCTGTCGCGTCTTAATGCTAATTTGGTAGCACATATATAGTTACTCAACAAACTTGCATCGACAACACCTTTGTATGATAGAGGTGTACAGGGAGGAGGCGACCATCCAGCGACCATATTGGACTGCGGAGCCAAGACAAACACCACAAAGCGGTATTCTTCTGCCTTCTGATGTGAGTTGTTTCTCGTAGAGCTTATGTAACGTGCAACTTACATTGGAAAGTAAAATAAAATGTTGGATGGCAGATGGCCCGTGCCCCAGGCATATTGGCATAATGAACTGCTGAAGACGGATTGGGATGGAGATGGATTTGCATGGATGACAAAATTTATGGACGTGAACACCGGCCAGTAGGCATCCACGTTGTGCTTGTGCCCCCTCCTGTTCTATTGTAGTCATGGTTTAGCTGATCAAGAGCACCTGTCAAGAATATTATATGTAAAGCACTTGAAGAATATATATGGAAATTATTTTACGTGCCCCCTTCTGATCTGCAAGTGTCGTATGCACATCATGTGGGCTTTGACGTTCGTGTTGGACATCAAAAAATTGAAGAATGAGATGGTTCGGACGACGTTATCCCTACGTTAGGCTTTAATTTCTCATCGCATCTCGAAGCAAATGATGGGCACTGAAACATAACTCTAAACTAAAAGCGACATGGTCAAAGTATGTTTATTAAACTCACTAATAGAGGAATGCTGGCTTTCTTGTTTAGCGTAGCAAATTCTCCCTCATTCATTTGAGTTTGCAAGCTTTTGCCTAAATCTGTAGCTGCACATATCTACATGATTAGTCATCAATGACTCTAGGCAACAAGTACGCATGAAAGGATTAGTCTATGTGTTGCCTAAAGTTCCATGCGCCGTACTGAAGTTCAATTCATAATCAGTAGGGAAAGTGAGATGGGCTTCCATACGGCTAGATTGGGGGAGGCATACTCAGGGTCGCCACATGAACTATGGAGAAAGGAGAGAAAAGCAAGTTCCATCTATCACTGTTGATGTGGTCTCAACATCCATAATAACAGAACCCGTCATGATGATTGGCTGCAGCGTATCATATGGCAAGGATTTGCCCACCATGTTGATGGGGGGTTGGGAAATGCACTTCGTGGTTATGTCTTGGCAGATGAATTTCGTCGTGGTGATTGTCCGTGATGCATGTCGTCACGATCGTAGTCGTCGTCACCGTTGGCATGCAGGTCAGGGTTGTGATTGAGGATCGGTAGGGAAACGATCGGGGAGTGGGGAATTGGGAGAGCTGGCTGAGGCTATTTTTTTCTTTTTTGAAAAATCACAGGCCTAACATGGGTTGGAGGTGGTCTGTTTCTGCAACATAAGGGCGTACACGCATGAGGCAAAGGATTTCGATCGGACAACCAGAGGTGACGGGACGTAAGGATACACGGAGACTGATGGTTTCACCACATATGACGCCATTTTGAAACATGAAAAAAAAAGACTAAACATCACATAATAGTTTGAAACAAGATTTTTTGTTGTTGTCAAAATCGAAAAACGAGGCATAAATCTCAAAGCAATGACGGACGGTTGATGCAGGCACGATATATCCTGTGCATTACATAAAGATAACTTTACTTCCTTGTGTTGTAGGATTGCGATTATTAGGTTGGGTGGTGAATGAATCCATTGTTGAAGTTCCACATACCGGCGTCTCTCATCCCTTTGTCTCTCCTCCAAGGAAAGGCGGCTAGGGTTTTTGCCTCCTGTCGGCGGCGCCACCGATCTGCCACTTCTCCTGTGGCCTTAGGGCCATGGGTGCACGGTGGATCCCGGCCCTTGCCGGCGGGAGGGCTCGTTTTTAGGTGATTCTTTAATTTTTGTTAGGGTTTGTGTCCTGCTCAGAAAGACGAGACGGCCAAAGGCGTAGCTGGGCCCAGGCTACCAGGGCCATGGGGAAAATTTTAGCCTATATTTTCTAATTTTTTGTTTAGAAGTGGCCCGGGGCGTTGGCGCGGCCCGGCCGAGCACCTGCCCCTGTCGACCAGTTCAACAGAGACCAAAGGCCGCCCGTTGCCAGAGACGAACCCTACGCATCAAGCCAGGCAGCCAGCCACTATCGGAATTACTGGCTATGCCGACGGCCAAAGCCGTCGGCATAGGTCCAAATCCCGTCGGGATAGACCTATGCCGACGGCCGCCGTCGGCATAGCCCCGTCGGCATCGTTTGCGTCGGCGTACCTGGGCCTGCCGTAGGCATAGAAAAGCCGTCGGCATAGGTACCTATGCCGACGGTGTCCGTACGGCCGTCGGCACAGATTGGCCGTCGGCAAACTCGTTCGTATGACGGTGGCAGACGGCGCCACCGTCAAGTTACACCCAGTAAAAACGCGCCACGTGTTAGCACTATGCCGACGGCGAAGTCGGCATATGTTTAAATATATGCCGACGGTTCAGCCGTCGGCATAGTGCTGACACGTGGCACATGCTGGTATTCCCTGGCGCCAGACTATGCCGACGGCTAAGCCGTCGGCATATATTTGAATATATGCCGACGGCCTGGCCGTCGGCATAGTCTGGTGCCAGGGAGTACAGTTGGCCGACACGTGTCCCCTATGCCGATGGCTTAGCCGTCGACATAGAGTTAAATATATGCTGACGGCAAGGCCGTCGGCATAGCGGACACGTGGCAGCCACTGGTAGCTCGGCCTTGCCCTATGCCGACGGCAAGGCCGTCGGCATAGTTTCTTTCTGATTTTTTTTCTTTTCTCTATTTTAATTCAAATCAATTCAATTCAAATAGACAACAGATATATATGATGAAATAGACATACACAGCAGATATAAGTATCATCCTCACAACCAACATCACAAGAACGAAACGATGACGAAGTGGAGCATCATGTTCATATAAGTATCGATCCACTTCATCACAAGAACCAACATCACAAGAACATAAATATCATCACAAACATAAGCATCATCGCAAACAACATAAGCATCATCGCAAGTCATCTAAAGGAGCACACAAGTCATCTAGAGGAACATAAAAGACCAGAAGTCATCTAAAGACCCACAGGCTTAAGCGCCAGGACGTCCACCACCACCGCCAAGGTCGTCACCGCCAAAGCCCAGGTCGTCACTGCTAGCGGCAGTGCTACCGCCACCGCCACCTCCTCGGTGGATGGGAGTGACCGGGCTCCGTGACTCGGGAGTCATGCGAAGACCGGCACCACCACCAACGGATGATCCACCGGTTCCCTGGATGTTCGAAAAGACATGTTAAGGGGATATATGATTGTGTTGAATAAACGGTAAGCAGTGGCTGATGAGAACAATATTGCTTGATTTATACAATGTTTACTTGGAATGTTGGTTTTCCTCTTTGCATATGTTAGATGATAAGATAATGGGATTGATATCTTTAATTCCTTTATGGAATATGTTACATTGAATATCTTTAGGGCGACGTGCTGTTGTAATATGTTGATTGTAAGAACAAATTGTTTTCATGCCATTTGAATGGAACATGCCATTGGATTTTGACATGCATGGTTGTATGTTAAACCTTAAGGATTTCATACACCCGTCAAAGTAGATGATTTATTTCTGATATATAACTTGAAAGCCCTTATCTTGGTGCCTCTTAATACATATATACACCTAATAATCAAGAGAAAATGATGCTTCTTTTGCCAAATGTTTACAAATTTCTAAACTAAATCTAGAAATTTGACTAATGGTGAAGTGAGTGTTTTTCAGCGAGGAAGTGAGTGTTGTGTTCATGACTAATGGTGAAGCTATGACATTCTAAGTTTCACAGTTATCTGTCAAAGCATCAATGGCAACCAGAGGGTTTGAATAAACGGTAAGCAGTGGTTGATGAGTTTGGGGAAGTACTAACCGCAGCCTCCATGTTCTGTGCCAGAAACTCCTCAAAGGTAAGGAGCACTGGTGCAGGTCCAGCAGGTGGTGGTGGTGGTTCCATTACAGGAACCGTGCCGGCCGCCATGCTCTCAAAAACGCGCTGCATGTGAATTGACCAAGCAAACACGAAGGTCAGAAGAAATGAAAGTGCAAATATGGAAGTGAAATGAAAGAGGCTAAACTAACCGTCATCATGCGAGTGCTGTGCTCCTGGACTGCTGCAACTCTCGCCTGCCACGCCATGGTCTCCTGGCGTGTGTACTCCATGTAGGCCTACGATATGACATGATGAACTCATAAAACATCTCAATGCGGAAAATAAAGTGAGCAAAAAGGAAGATAAGAGGGAAAATACTTACGCTGGTCTGCTGGGCTAGGAGGGAGTGTGACTGTGCACTGGTCGTGCTCGTGCGCTGGCTCAGGCTCGGGTCGGTAGCTCGGAGCCGTGTGAAGGAGATAGAAGGAGTACACACGGCATCCAGAACCGCCTGCCGACCATGAAGCTTCGGCCCTATGCCCACCACCGCCCTCTCGTCCGTAGCCTGCTTTAAGGGGTCAGGTGTGCCAGGATTTACCTTCAGATACACCTCCTCGTAGGCCTTCAAGTTCTCCCCGCTATTTCCATAGTAGTCGCCCTTGCCCTCCTTGGACTTACTCCGCGTATGGGCGATCTGCCACGCCTCTATGTCAGAGAGCGGCCGCTTCAGTTTCTCCTCCTGCACCACCAAACAGAGGTTAGTGATACATAAGAAAGTGACGGTAAATAGAAGAAGAAGAATGTTTCATGTAAATAGAAGAAGAAGAATGTTTCATGTAAATAGACGAAGAATGTTTCATGTAAATAGAAGAAGAAGAATGTTTCATGTAAATAGATATACCTGAACTTTCTTGTGGCTAAAGTGGTTCCGGTTTCCCTGACCATGTGTTCCGTCGGTCCCTCGGTTAGCCCGGTTTTTCTTGCTCTTAGCAGCCCACTCTGCATCCTGACCGAGCCACAGATCCACCAATGCCGCCCATCCATCGGCCTTTCCATAACACCAACTAGGACACACCTACATAATGAAAGCATAATGGCATGTCAACACGAAACGATGAAATTTAGCACAAACGCCGGAATGAAAAGTCTGTTATACTTACACTAGTAGAAAACAGGGCTTTGGTCCAAGCCGGGCCAGCCCATTAGTCCCGGTTCAGTCACGAACCGGGACCAATGGGGGCAACGGTCCCGGTTCGTGAGGCCAGGGGGCCGGCCGGGCTTCGTGGGGCATTGGTCCCGGTTCGTCTGGACCCTTTACTCCCGGTTCCAGACACGAACCGGGACCAATGTGCCTCGCTCCTGGCCCACAACCATTGGTCCCGGTTCGTGGCTGGAACCGGGACCAAAGGGGGTCCTTTAGTCCCGATTCCAGCCACGAACCGGGACCAATGAGATAAATATATATACCCCCCTCGCCAGCGAGCAGAGCACTCCACACTGCTCTGTTTTTCTGGCCGGCGAGGGGAGAGCTTTGTGGTGCTCTAGCTCACCTCCTATGCACATGAGGTGTTCGATGAAATGACCAAGCCATACTTAAGCTTTCTCCTCTGGAAGCTCCTTGTCCAAGCTCCATTTTCCTCAAGATTTGTCTAGGTTGGCGGTCCGTCCTGTCCCGTCCCCGTCCTCACCGCCGTCGATCGCCCGCGCCCATCTCGGCGCCGGCACCACCGTGGTTAGCCTCTTCTTCTTATCTTCTTTCTAAAAGAAAAAAGTTCTTACTTGTATGATTTAGATAGATACTTGTGTAACTTTCTTACTTTTATTATTGTTTGTTATTATATAGTGCGATGGTTTTGGTTATATGTTGTTCTAGATAGTTCTTACTTGTATGATTTAATTAGATGCTCTAGAGAGTTATATGTTGTTCAATAATGAGAACTATATAACGCACGCAGATGAACCGGCACTGGATGTACGGTGACCGACGCACCTCCGAGTATTTTAAGGGCCTGCATAATTTTCTCGAAGCGGCTGAGGCAAACAAGCAGAATGGTTTTATGCGTTGTCCATGTACTGTCTGTGAGAATACGAAGGCTTTCTCCAACTCTAAAACCCTTCACTTCCACCTGCTTGAGAAGGGTTTTATGCCACGCTATAATGTTTGGACCAAGCACGGAGAAAGAGGGGTTATGATGGAAGACAACGAAGAAGAAGAGGATGATGACAACTACCCGCCCCCTGAATACGGTGATGCTGCAATGGGGGAAGCTGAAGATCAAGAGGAACCAGACGATGTGCCCGATGATGATCTTCGCCGGGTCATTGTTGATGCACAGAGAGAATGTGAAAGTGAATGGGAGAAGTTGAAGTTCGATCGCATGTTAGAGGATCACAAAAAAGGGTTGTACCCAAATTGCGAAGATGACAACAGAAAGCTCGGTACCACACTGGAATTGCTGCAATGGAAGGCAGACAATGGTGTATCTGACAAGGGATTTAGTTCGCTACTTAAAATAATGAAGAAGAAGCTTCCAAAGGATAACGAATTGCCCGGCAGTACGTACGAAGCAAAGAAGGTTCTATGCCCTCTAGGATTGGAGGTGCAGAAGATACATGCATGCCCTAATGACTGCATCCTCTACCGCTGTGCGTACGAGGATTTGAACGCATGCCCGGTATGCGGTGCATTGCGGTATAAGATTAGAAGAGATGACCCTGGTGATGTTGAGGGCCAGAGCACCGGGAAGAGGGTTCCTGCCAAGGTGATGTGGTATGCTCCTATAATACCACGGTTGAAACGTCTGTTCAGAAACAAAAAGCATGCCGAGTTGATGCAATGGAACAAAAAAGACCGTAAGAAAGACGGGAAGTTGAGAGCACCCGCTGACGGGTCGCAGTGGAGAAAGATCGAGAGAAAGTGGAGCAACTTTACAGATGACCCAAGGAACGTATGGTTTGGTTTAAGTGCAGATGGCGTTAATCCTTTTGGGGATCAGAGCAGCAAGCATAGCACATGGCCTGTGACTCTATGTATGTATAACCTTCCTCCTTGGTTGTGCATGAAGCGGAAGTTCATTATGATGCCAGTGCTCATCCAAGGCCCTAAGCAACCCGGCAATGACATTGATGTGTACCTAAGGCCATTAGTTGATGAACTTTTACAGCTATGGAATGGAAGAGGTGTACGTGTGTGGGATGAGAACGAACAGGAGGAATTTGACCTACATGCGTTGCTGTTTGTAACCATCAACGATTGGCCTGCTCTCAGTAACCTTTCAGGACAGACAAACAAGGGATACCACGCATGCACACACTGTTTAGATGACACCGACAGTATATATTTGGACAAATGCAGGAAGAATGTGTACCTGGGGCATCGTCGATTTCTTCCGACCAACCATCAATGTCAAAAGAAAGGAAAGCATTTCAAAGGTGAGGCAGATCACCGGAAGAAGCCTGCCCTCCGTACTGGTGATCACATACTTGATATGGTCAATGATTTACAAGTAATCTTTGGAAAGGGTCCTGGCGGACTATCTGTTCCGACTGACGATGCGGGACGCGCACCCATGTGGAAGAAGAAATCTATATTTTGGGACCTACCCTATTGGAAAGACCTAGAGGTCCGCTCTGCAATCGACGTGATGCACGTGACGAAGAATCTTTGCGTGAACCTGCTAGGCTTCTTGGGAGTGTATGGGAAGACAAAAGATACACCGGAGGCACGGGAGGAACATCAACGTGTGCATGAAAAAGACGGCATGCATCCAAAGCAGTATGAAGGTCCTGCCAGCTACGCTCTTACCAAAGAAGAGAAGGAAATCTTCTTTGAATGCCTTCTCAGTATGAAGGTCCCGTCTGGCTTCTCGTCGAATATAAAGGGAATAATAAATATGGCAGAGAAAAAGTTCCAGAACCTAAAGTCTCATGACTGCCACGTGATTATGACGCAACTGCTTCCGGTTGCATTGAGGGGGCTTCTACCGGAAAACGTTCGATTAGCCATTGTGAAGCTATGTGCATTCCTCAATGCAATCTCTCAGAAGGTGATCGATCCAGAAATCCTGCTAAGGTTAAGGAGTGATTTGGTGCAATGTCTTGTTAGTTTCGAGCTGGTGTTCCCACCGTCCTTCTTCAATATCATGACGCATGTCCTAGTTCATCTAGTCGACGAGATTGTCGTTCTGGGCCCTGTATTTCTACACAATATGTTCCCCTTTGAGAGGTTCATGGGAGTCTTAAAGAAATATGTTCGTAACCGCGCTAGGCCAGAAGGAAGCATCTCCATGGGCCATCAAACAGAGGATGTCATTGGGTTTTGTGTTGACTTCATTCCTGACCTTAAGAAGATTGGTCTCCCTCAATCGCGGTATGAGGGGAGACTGACTGGAAAAGGCAGGCTAGGAGCGGACTCAATAATATGTAGGGACGGGCATTCTTGGTCTAAAGCACACTACACAGTTCTACAGAATTCTACCTTGGTGACCCCGTATGTCGATGAACACAAGAATATTCTGCGCTCCAAACACCCGGAGCAGTGTGACGACTGGATTACATATGAACACATCAGGACTTTCGGCAGTTGGTTGCAAACACGTCTCATGGGTGACAACACTGTTTCTGATGAGCTGTACTCGTTGGCCAGGGGACCATCTTCGACTGTATTGACTTACAAAGGGTACGAGATAAATGGGAATACATTTTACACGATCGCCCAAGATCAAAAGAGCACCAACCAAAACAGCGGTGTTCGCTTTGATGCAGCAACCAATAGGGGAAAGGACACATATTATGGTTACATAGTGGACATATGGGAACTTGACTATGGACATGATTTCAAGGTCCCTTTGTTTCAGTGCAAATGGGTCAATCTGTCAGGAGGCGGGGTACAGGAAGAACCACAGTACGGAATGACAACAGTGGATCTGAACAATCTTGGATACACAGACGAACCATTCGTCCTAGCCAATGATGTGGCGCAAGTTTTCTATGTGAAGGACATGTCTACCAAACCAAGAAAAAGAAAAGATAAGGAAGCGAATACATCATACGATGAGCCAAAGCGCCACATAGTTCTTTCAGGAAAAAGAGACATCGTGGGATTGGAGGGCAAGACAGACATGTCCGAAGATTATGAAAATTTCATGAAATTCCTCCCTTCAAAGTCAAGGCTGACCCAAGCACCCTGTTAAACGATGAAGATTATCCATGGTTACGGCGCAATAAGCAAAGGACACAAGCGAAGAAAAAGTGAAGACTTTCTCTCCACAACTATATCATTGCAGTTACATGTGAAGAAATGAAATGCCTTTTTTATCAGATGAGTTCATTTGTAGTGCTTTTCAATTTCAGGGTCATTTAGCTCAAAAAATCAATAAATGCATGCAAAATACCAAATGAAGTCAGAAAGGGTTGAAAATTGATGATGTGGCTTTGAATGGTGCATTTTGAACACACAAAAAGTCTGGAGTTCAAATAAGTTCAAAAAAATGAAATCCCTTTGTAATAGATGAGTTTTCGTCCGAAACCCTGATACTTCGAAAGAGATTGTCCATTTTGTACACGATGTGCATCCAGTTTTTGCCGTAACCCTCTCAACTTTTTAGCACATGCTATGTGGGTGAAATGATGATACCATGCCAACTTTCAACCTTTTCAGAGTTCATTTGTAGTGCTTTTCAATTTCAAGGTCATTTAGCTCAAAAAAATCAGTAAATGCATGAAAAATACCAAATGAAGTCAGAAAGGGTTGAAAACTGATGATGTGGCTTTGAATGGTGCATTTTGAACATACAAAAAGTCTGGAGTTCAAATAAGTTCAAAAAAAATGAAATCCCTTTGTAACAGATGAGTTTTCGTCCGAAACCCTGATACTTCGAAAGAGATTGTCCATTTTGTACACGAAGTGCATCCAGTTTTCGATAATTATATAAAATAATCATAAATAATAGCAAAAAGAATGAACTAAAAATAATCAATTAAAATATTTTTGAAACTAAAATTATATAAAATTTATGCAACTAAAATTATCAAAGTATTTTTTGTTCAAAACATTAATAGCAAAAAGAATTTTCATAAAGAATTTTTTTGTTAGAAACTTTAATAGCAAACTTTAATAGCACTAACAGAAAGTTTATAATTTTTGTGACCTAACAGCAAAAAGAATTAAAAAAAATAAAGCACAAAAGAAAAGAAATAAATAATGCAAAAAACAAAGCAAAAAAACTGCAAAAATATTAAAATAATGCAAAAAACAAACTATAAAATTTATGCAACTAAAATTATCAAAGTATTTTTTGTTCAAAACATTAATAGCAAAAAGAATTTTCATAAAGAATTTTTTTGTTAGAAACTTTAATAGCAAACTTTAATAGCACTAACAGAAAGTTTATAATTTTTGTGACCTAACAGCAAAAAGAATTAAAAAAATAAAGCAAAAAAGAAAAGAAATAAATAATACAAAAAACAAAACAAAAAAACTGCAAAAATATTTAAAAAATGCCACCTACTGGGCCACCACGGTCTGAATACGACTAGAAACCCAACCAGCCAGTTGGGCCAGGATTCAGGCCCGCAGAAGGCCCAGTAGGCCCACAGGCAAATACAGAGTGCTTAGGCCAGTAAGCCTGCTTTAGAGAGGAGCTCGAAGCCTCTGGCGCACCGCGCCTTATAAACAGGTGCGGCGCTCTCTCAAGTAGCGAGGTGGGACTAAACTCCCACCCCGCCGCTGTGCAAGGCCTTTGGTCCCGGTTGGTGGCACCAACCGGGACCAAAGGTATCTGCTTCCCGCCCTTTGGGCTGCTGAAAAGAGACCTTTGGTCCCGGTTGGTGGCACCAACCGGGACTAAAGGGGTGCATTAGTCCCGGTTGGTGCCACCAACCGGGACCAATGCTGTGTGTATATAAGCAGCACTTGTGAAAATTTTCATTTTCATCTCGCAGTTCCCCCCGACGACGCCGACCTCCTCGATGCCGCCAGGCTGCCCCGACGCCGTCGCCGGCCCCGTCGCCTCCCCGAGCCGCCGTCCTCGTCCCCGTCGCCGCCGTCCTCGTCCCCGTCGCCTCCCCGAGCCGCCGTCCTAGTCCCCGTCGCCGCCGTCCTCGTCCCCGTCGCCTCCCCGAGCCGCTGTCCTCGTCCCCGTCGCTGCCGTCCTCGTCCCCGTCGCCTCCCCGTCGCCTCCCCGAGCCGCCGTCCTCGTCCCCGTCGCCTCCCCGTCGCCTCCCCTAGCCGCCATCCTCGTCCCCGTCGCCGCCGTCCTCGTCCCCGTCGCCTCCCCGAGCCGCCGTCCTCGTCCCCGTCCCCGTCGCCCCCCCAGTGAGCCCCCCCTTTCCCATGGTGTGCCGCCCCGTCATCGTTTAGGGTTTTTTTTGCGGGCATGTATATGTGTATATGTTCATGTATATGTTTTTTTTCATGTATATGTATATATGTTCATGTATATGTGTGTATATGTTCATGTAAAAAGTCTTCGTTGTTTTTCATATGTACGAAAATGTAGAGTGAAAACGAAAACAAACATATAAGAAAAAACAAAGGAAAAAATGAAGAAGGAAAAGAAAACCGCCTGGCCCGGCCACCACCGCATTTTCATAAAGTTTTTCCACCGAGTCCACGTCGCACCGAGCACCCGCGGCGAAGCAAGTCTTTTTTTGAAGGTAGTTTTTTTGTTAAATGAAAATGTTGGCATCGGCTCTATCATCACGTTGGCATCGGCTCTATCTATCAACAAGGCCACGGGAGCACCCCGGCCCCCTATCATCACGTTGGCATCGGCTCCCCGAGAGCTTTCCAACGGATCCGGAATGTATGTCATTGTTGATATATATACCCCCTCCCCGGTAACTTCGACATGAGGGGGGGGGGCGATATACCCCCTCCCCGATAACATTTTTTTTCTAAGTTACTAAGGTAAAATGTTCACCCCCTTCTCGATATACCGGGCGACCAACTCTCGAGGCCACCCAAACCCTAGAAAAAAAGCGTTGTCGACATACCCCCTCCCCGATAACATTTTTTTTCTAAGTTACTAAGGTAAAATGTTCACCCCCCTCTCGATATACCGGGCGGCCAACTCTCGAGGCCACACAAACCCTAGAAAAAAAGCGTTGTCGATATACCCCCTCCCCGATAACATTTTTTTTCTAAGTTACTAAGGTAAAATGTTCACCCCCTCTCGATATACCGGGCGACCAACTCTCGAGGCCACCCAAACCCTAGAAAAAAAGCGTTGTCGATATACCCCCTCCCCGATAACATTTTTTTTCTAAGTTACTAAGGTAAAATGTTCACCCCCCTCTCGATATACCGGGCGACCAACTCTCGAGGCCACCCAAACCCTAGAAAAAAAGCGTTGTCGATCTCCTACCCCCTCCCGCCCCTACCCGACAATCTCTCGAGGCCACCCAAACCACTAGAAGAAAACTCCGGTAACTTCGACATGAGGGGGGACGTCGATCAACCCCCTCTCGCCCGAACAAGTCTATGTATCATTTGTTAATTAAATCCCTTAAAGGTTAAGAGAATCCCTTGTTTGACATTCATGAGAGAGGCGGTCCGGACGTCGGACATTCATGAGAGAGGCGGTCCGGACGTCAGACATTCATGTTTGTATATTAATTGCCATGTTGTAATATTTGCAGAAACTATGGCTCAAAGAGACTTGGAACAAGAACAGTTGTTGGGGGAGATAATCCTTGCCGGACGTGATGTCTTGTCGTTTCTCAACGACACCGATGGTCTGGAAGGAGAGGATGACGGCTCCGGTGATCGAACAATGGAGGAGGAAGGACATGATCATGATGGCTCCGGTGACCGAATGCCGGAGGAAGAAGGAGACCATGATGACGGCTCCGGTGACCGAACGGAGGAGGGAGCTGTTCTAAAGTCCGGCGAGGTATATATATTAATTAAGCCTATGCTGACTAGCTAATTGATGCATTAATTGTTTTGGTATGTACATATATTAACTCTTCTTTCTTCTTTTATAGCCCTCCGGATCGAGCCAAACTTCGGTAACGAGACGAGGCCCGAAGAAGAGGTTGCGCAAGGATGAAATGTTCACGATCACAGCACTCGTGGACGATGGCCATCCGATTGAACCCAAGCGGACCAAGGACGCATTTTTTGCTCAGTGCGGAGTTATTGTTAGGGACAACATCCCGATTAGCATCAAGCAATGGAATAAGCCTAAGGACGACGCCCCTGAAGGTGATTATGTCACCGATAGACAGAAAGATGATCTTTGGACCTCGCTGAAGGCAAATTTCACCCTACCGCCAGAGGAGGATCCGAATAAGCCAGTTATAGAGCCACTGGTCAAGGCGTGTGCTCTTAAGAAGATGGCAGATCTATACAGGAGGTGGAAGAAGGAGTTGAAATCCAAGTTTGTCGACAAAGGGAAGACTCCAGAATTCACCGGCCGATTTGAGAAGATAAGAGATCACTGGCCCGCATTTGTGGCCTACAAGACATCGGACAAGAGTCAGAAAATGTCAGAGACAAACAAGAACAACGCTGCAAAGAAGCAGTATCACCATCACACGGGGTCAGGTGGCTACCTCAAAGCCCGGCCGTTGTGGGACAAAGCTGAGAATGACCTGATTGCTAAAGGGGTCGAACCACAGACATTGAACTGGCCAGACCGTTCAAGGACTTGGTTCTTCGGGGTTGGGGGAACTTTGGACCCTGAAACAGGGAAGTGCCGTTGGGCGGACGAGCAACTTGCAATACCCGTCACGAAGCTTCAGAAGTATATCACCGCAGCGCAGGAAGGGACGTTCATTCCCGACAGAGAGAAGGACGAGCTGACTGAGGCCCTAGGGAATGCTGAGCATCCTGGACGAACACGAGGCACACCAGGCTCCGTTCCGTGGAAGTTTGGGTTTCCCGACGCAGGCGGTTACAAAAGCCGGGAGAGAAAGAGGAAAGAGGAGCTGAGCGACATGCAGAAGCTCAATGCAAGACTACAAAAGCTAGAGGAAGCTGAGAGCCAGCGAGCTGCCGACCAACCATCTCAGCGGCACGAAGCTAACCCAGAAGCTACCCCGCCATCTCAGCGGAGAAGCAGCGTGGCTTCCACGGAGCCCGTTCAGCCTGACTTCACGTCTCCTAGCTACCCCATGGATACTATCACGGAGGCTCAACATTGCGAGCTTATGACGAAATGCCGGAACCTCACTTTCAAGGCGGCTGTCAGCTCTGTTTCACCTCCTCAACCCAACGGAACTTTTCACTGCCGTCCGATTCCACATGGCTATGCTGTTGTGATGGTGGATGAAGTAATGGAGGGATTTGAGGAGCTCGAGCTTGACCACTCTACAGGTGAAGGGGAGAATCGGCTGGTTCATGCTCTGAGGAGTACATGTCTATGGCAGAAGGAGTACATCAAGCTTCCAAACTAGACGCCTCCGCTTCCTCCTCCTCCTCCGGCGAGTCAGGGCACTCCGCCTCCTCCTCCTCCTCCTCCGGCGAGTGATCAGGGCACTCCGCCTCCTTCTCCGGCTCCTCCGACGCGTGAGGGCACTCCGCCTCCTCCTTCACCTACTCCGGCGCGTCGGAGCAGTCCGCCTCCTCCTCAGCCTCGTCGGCAATGGCGGAAGACAAACGCCGCCGCTCCGGCTCCTCCGGCGCGTCAGATTTCTCCGCCTCGTCAGCAACGACGGAAGAGAGACGCCGCCGCTCCGGCGGCTAGCAGTACAAGCAGAGGCGGGAGCCAATTCAGATACGGTCCATCTCTCAAGCCTCTGGAAAAGTTACCATATGAGAGGACCGAGCAGGAAAACAAGGACATATGTCGTGCCCAACTGGGGGACCATTTTGCAAAGAAAACTCCACCTCCGAAGGAGAAGGTAGATCCGGTGAAAGTGAAGCGCACTATCAATGCCCTGAAGCGACCACCACCGCCTCCGCCGGATTCCAACTATGACCGCAAAATTACTAAGACACATGCTGAAGCGCAGCAGTCGGGAAGTACTTCCAGTGCTGCAAGAGCGAAAAAACGAAGAAGTGGGAAAACAATTCCCCAGCTCGGCGAACAGGAGAAGCAATCGTGCCCCCCGCTCAAGGTGTCTAGCGATATCGCTAATCATCCGGTGCTACTGCCCGGTACCACTCTTGATGATTACCTGCCCGATGATGTACAGATTGAAACGGCTGAGGTAGTAGACGTCTTTAGATACGAGCACGGGAAGCCTCTCGTCAAACCTGATCATCCTCATCTAACAACGATGATGCAAAAATTGCATGACTGGTACATGGAAACCTGCAGGAAGTCTGGGAAAGACAGTTTGTTAGTCGGAATTAAAAAAGAGCATGACTTCCCTGGAGTCGACCTGCTGCCTGTTGAATTTGTGGAGTTATTTCAATTATACAATCAAAAGGCCCTCGACAAACAACTCATGACTTGCTACTGTCTGTAAGTATTACTTCTATAATTAACTCTCTAGCTCAGCTCGTTCATTGCATGTATATATAATTATCCTCACTATATTATGCAGATTGAAGATGGTCGAATGCAAAAAAATAGGAATCTTCGACGTTGGGTTCATTAGCCCAAATACCGTAAATGAAGGGTCGGTACGAAAGGCGGCTGAAGATACCGAGAACAACTTACTACAAACGTTCCTTACACATCAAAACAAAAGGGAAATACCCTTTCCTTACAACTTCAAGTGAGTGTTACTGTCTTCTGCATATTCGGTTCCGCTTACTCGTGGTTAAGTAATGTAATTGATGAGTTATGCGTGCGCAGCTTCCACTATATTCTGCTATCCATTAACCTTGACGGGGCATTAGTAACTGTCTTAGACTCGCTCCGTAAAGATCCCAAGTATTATGCGGACATGACTGCAATGCTCCAGAAGTAAGTTCAATCAATACCGGGACCATATCGGCAACTTTCGTTCATTTCCTGATATCAAGTAATCATTTTCTTTGCCTGCCAGGGTTTGGAAAACGTTCACCGCTAAGGTTCCGGGTCTGAAGAAGGAGCTGCGATTTACACACCCCAAAGTAAGTAGTACTAGCTAGTTCCGCGCATCTCTCATTGTTTCTAGTTTCATCAATACCATTATCATGCTTGCTTATCAGTTTGATTGAACTCTATTCTCGTAAAGTGCTTGTTGCAGGCACCCAACACTCATTTATGTGGATACTACGTATGCGAGTTCGTTCGCTACTATACCTCTGAACGGGCCTCCTCTGAGAAACAATTTGAAGTACGTAAACAATATTCACAATTTTATTTTATATATTACCATCAATTGTGTTGAGTTTCATTCATATATATGTATTGACCCCTTCTTTAAATTAGATCTGGCAGATGCGGGATGAACTCCTACCACATGATCGCATACGAGCAATTCAAGAGGAATTAGCGGGATTCTTTCTTGACCACGTCATACCTGAACAAGGAGAATACCATGTGAAATTGAAATGGTTGTAAGGGATGTTATATATTGTACATATGTAGCAGCGTCGGATAGATATACGAAAACTTGTTGTTCGACCAAGCACGAAGAAAGAGATGTCACTTCTCTCTATATATGTTCATGACGATCTTGTGTAATTAATGGTTTCCTTTATTTGCTTACTAGCTAGCGTCGAGTTCTCTCTATATGTGTAGTAGCTAGCGTCGACCAAGCACGGAAAAAGAGAGGTCACTTCTCTCTATTAGCTCCCTAACACAATATGAAACCCCTAAATTAACCCTCCAAAATCCCAAAACCCCCCTTCCAAAAAAAAAAACAAAACCCCCAGCGACTGCGAGCTGCTGACGCGTGGCCGCCTTTTGGTCCCGGTTGGTGTTACCAACCGGGACTAAAGGTGGAGCCTTTAGTCCCGGTTGGTAACACCAACCGGGACTAAAGGTCCTCCCTCCCTCGCCCCAGGCAGCGCCACGTGGAGGGCCTTTGGTCCCGGTTCGTAAGCAAACCGGGACTAAAGGTTTTGGGTATTAGTCCCGACCCTTTAGTCCCGGTTCCAGAACCGGGACAAATGGCCCTCTAGAACCGGGACAAATGGCCCTTTTTCTACTAGTGTTACGGCCAAGTCCTCCTCCCTCTCCAAGGTAACATGCATCCTACGCGCGACTTCCTTGGTCATCTTCGTCTCAAGAGCGTCGTGATGATATTGCGAGATTGCCACCCAGCGCACCTCGTACTGCATCTGACGGGCCTTCTTCCTCGCTTGGCGCAGCACGATCTCGTCGGCAGTGGACTTGTGCTCCTCAAGAACTCGATAGTATCTCTACAATCATTCAGAAAACCAGAATGGAAGATGCCATGAGTTAAACCATTCGATGATAAACTACGAACGAAACTCAAGACTCGTGCTTCTGAAGAGAACTTACCCAAAAATTTGTGATCACGACATTAGCATACGTGGTATGGTCCGGGTGGGGGGCCGCTTCCCAGTGGTCCCAGCTCATGGCCAAAACCCGGTGCTCAGGCTGCGTGACTGGATCCGGACAGAATAGCCCCGGCCAGTGTTCCTTCAGCAAAACGGTGATGACGCCGTTTGGAAGACGGGCCCCTTTAGGAATTATCCAGTTGCTGCAAAAGATAGAAAGAATGAAAATATGAGCATGTGTACAATCAAAAGAATGAAAATATTAGCATGTGTACAAGCAAAAGAATTAAATTATGATTAAGTGGCACTTACTCTTTCCCCTTGGGCTCAATGAGCCACTTCTACTCCTCGGTAGCAGGAAGGGGAGGGGGCTTTGCATTACCACGCAGCCACCCCTTGTTGTGGGCAACCCCCTCGCTGCCACCACCATCCTCCCTGCCACCACCATCCTCCTCCTCCTTGTGCCCCTCCCCAACCTCCTCCTCCTCCTCTTCCTGAACCTCCTCCTCCTCGCGAACCTCCTCCTCCTCCTCCTCGTCCTCCTCGGTAGAGGAGGGCCTCGAAGAGGACACCCCTAAGTCGGTGAGGGAGCGTTGTTTCTGGCCTCTAGGGGCACCTCTCCCTTGACCTCCCTGTGAGGATTCATCCTCAAGTAGTCGGGAGGGAAGAGTACGGGGTCGACCACTCCGACTAGTCATCCTGGTGAGCTTCGATAGGAAACCTGTGCCGTCGGCCTTCCCCTTGCCCATGTTTAGCGAACCTGCATTGAAAAGAGAATAAACAATTAGTACATTAATAATGAAGAAAAAAGCATAATAATAAGGAATAAAAAACACATTAATAAATAAGCATAAAAAGGCATATTAACAAACCATAGAAAAAAAGGACATGAAACGTACATCTGCTAGAACCCATACGAATCATCACTGTTGTAACCGATTCCTCGATCGGTCTCATCATCACTATCACGCATATCATCTTCGTTGTCTGACGGAGGTGGAGGCTCTTCCTCGTCGTCAGCGTCTTCGTTTAACTTTTCTAGCATAAGTATGTCATTTTCATTAACAATGGTCTCACCATCATTCCGTGCATCGTCATCGTTTCGATCCACTTCATCATCACCCAAGGCGTCAGCGTCATCGTTTCTGACCACATCATCATCAGGTTGCTCTTGATAGAACACTCCCTCGTATGTCATGGGGTTAATGTTGTAGTAATCGTCATCGTTCGGGTCCGGTAGCTTACCATGTGGCGACACCTTGAACACAACTTCCCAACCCTTTAGGTACTCTTTCTGGCATGGCTAAGGCAGGTAATAAACTTGTGTGGCTTGGGTAGCCGCAATAAAGAGATCGGCTCCGGCATACACGGTTGATGGTTTAACTTCGACCAAACCAACGGAAGGCGTATGTCTCAGCCCCTCTACTGGGTCGAACCATCGGCATTTGAACACAGGGAGACTTAGGGTTTCGCGCCCACGGCTGAATGTAAGCTCGTATATTTTTTCTACCCTTCCGTAGTAGTCAACTGAATTTTGACCTTGCGTGTACACTCCGGTATTTATAGTCTTGGGATCAGGTCGGCTGTTCTGGTGCTCCTCTGTATGGAAGCGATACCCATTCACATCATACTTTTCACATGTCTTGACCCGAGGGTCAAAACCCATGGAAACCCATCTCAATTCGTCATCCATGGATATGTTCGGATCTTGTCCCTACAAGTTTAATTGAAATTGCTGGGTGCATTAGTTCGGTAAACTAATAAATGTTGAACTAGGTATTTAATAGGGGAATGTGAAAGTTTACTTTCTCCATGAACCAAGCAACAAATTTTTTCCTTCCAGGGTTTCCATGCCGGAGAAGAGTAAGTTCCTCCGCCTCAGTAGGAGGAATCATTCCCGTCCACTCCTCACGAACGAATTGACTAAAAGAAGAAAAGCGGTGTTAGAACGGGACTAAGTGAACATAGAACATGATGTTGTGCAAGACATAAAGGAATGGTGTAGTGGTATTACCTCATCCACACATCCTCAACTTCCTTGATGTTGTGCAAGACATAGAACATGAGGTCCTCCCACTCTTGTTGTGGCATGTTATAAGATTTCGAGCCCCCAGCCCTGCCACCTTGCCCGCTGAATAGATGAAGCTTGGCTTTATACTTGGGCTGTTCTATATTGTATCGAGGCACCTTATTATGCAGAGTGGGAACGTGGTCTGGATAGTACGATGTCCTGAGGTCTGACACCTCCTCTAGGATAACTGCCTCAGCTATGGAAGCTTCAATCTTAGCTTTGTTTCCACATTTGTGTCGGAGATGCTTGTTCTGTCTCTCAGGGCCGTACTGCCAACGATTCTGCATAGGCCCCCCCAACAATACCTCGTTCGCGAGGTGCAAAATGAGATGTGTCATCCGAGTAAAGAAGCCTGGCGGAAAGATCTTCTCTAGCTTGCATATCAACTCCGGTGCCTTCTTATGCAATTGTCTAATCACCTCGGGACATACTTCTTTAGCACACAGCGTGCGGAAGAAATGGCTTAGCTCCGCAAGCACTCGCCAGACATGCTCGGGGACATAACCTCGAACCATCACCGGCATTATCCGCTCAATCCATACATGATAGTCATGACTCTTGAGCCCGGTCACTTTGCCCCTTGAAAGATTGACTCCCTTACTTATATTCGATGCATAACCATCAGTGAACTTCACTATGTGTTTGAGCCACTTCAATACCTCCATCTTTTCTGGTTTTTTAAGTACGAAGTCAGCATCTGGCTTGAACCAGTTTCTTCGACCGCCCGTGGGAGGCTTCATGTTTAGACGTGGTCTATCACAAATTTTCTGTTGATCGGCTCTAGCTTTAACGTTATCCTTCGTATGATCAGGAATGTTGAGGATCGTGCGGAAAGGGGACTCTGCGACATTCTTTTCGGTGTGCATCACATCGATGTTGTAAGGAAGTTTGAGGTCCTTGAAATAGGGAAGCTTCGTGAAGGGGGTAATGTGAGTCCAGTTGTGCGTCTCACCATATCCCTCGAAGCCTTTGGCTTTGCCTTTGGCTTTGCCTTGGCCTTGGCCTTCGCCTTCGCCTTTGGCTTTGGCTTTGGCTTTGGCTTTGCCTTTGCCTTTGCCTTCGCCTTCAGGCTTGAGAGCTTTTAGCTGAGCAAGAACATCTGCCCTCGAAAACGTTGGAATCTCATTTACTTCATGGACAACCCGGCCTTTCGTGAAGTTCTTCTTGTCTTCCCTGTCTGGATGGTCTGGAGGGAGGAACTGTCGATGCAGGTCAAATGCTACATACTTGCCACCCTTCTTCAGCCAAATTAAACGTAGAGCCTGCATGCACACTGGGCATGGCATCTTCCCACTTGTACACCATCCGCAGAAAAGGGCATAACCGGGAAAGTCATGCATGCAATAGTGCAACCAAACTTTCATCAAGAAATTTCTCTGCAGATCTCGGTCGTATGTCAACCTCGGGAAGTACCAAGAATGGTGCAAATCATCCACCAGCAGCTGCATAAACACACCCAAATTCTTCCCCGGGTATTCAGGCCCCGGAATGATGAGCGACAAGAACATGGTCTTGCGTTGCATTAGGTCACCGGGAGGGAGATTGAGCGGAATAACAAACACGGGCCAGCAGCTGTATGCATTGGACGACATACCATGTGATGCCCCCATTCTCGTTCGTATGCTAATCATGCACACAATGCGTACGACCAAGATTAGGGACTCACTGATTGATACCACAACACAACAAAAGACACAAATATAAAGTCATACAGCTCCATATTACAAGCCAGGGGCCTCGAGGGCTCGAAAACAAAGCTCGACATAAACACGAGTCAGCGGAAGCAAATATATCTGAGTACAGACATAAGTTAGACAAGTTTTGCCTTAAGAAGGCTAGCACAAACATAAACAGCGGATCGAAAGAGACGAGGCCTCCTGCCTGGGAACCTCCTAACTACTCCTAAGCGTCGGCGTTCTCCACGCAGTAGTAGGCTCCAGCGGTGGTGTAGCAGTCGTCTCCAGCGTACTCCATCTCCTGGGCTCCATCGTCTGAACGCAGCAACGTATCGAGGGGGAAAGAGAGAGCAAAGCAGCGGTGAGTACTCATCCAAAGTACTCGCAAGACTGACATCAGAACTATGCTAAGTATGCATCATTATCAAGGTAAGGGTTATATCTGGACTGACTTCAGAAAGCAAGAATAGTGAGAAGGCCTAGTCCTATCGAAGACTAGCATCTTCAGCATCTTGCAGCATTAGAAGAGAGTAGACTTGCAGCTCATATATAGTCATATTGTTGTAGCAATTTTATTAAGTAACCACGCCCAGAGATCCTTCCTCGACTCCCTACGAGGAAGCAATCCCGGAGCCACAATTCATTTCAAATTTAAATTACAATTATAGTTGTATAAGGTCAAGGTACAACTCCAAGTCGTCCTGTTACCGTGGACACGGCTATTCGAATAGATTAATCATCCCTGCAGGGGTGCACCTCATTTCCAACACGCCTGGTCACCTTCGGCTGGACACACTTTCCGGGGTAATGCCCGGCCTCGGGATACAGCACGTCGTCGCCCCACCTAGACTCAACGAAGAGGCCAGCCCGCCGGTCTACTCCTAAGTGTGCAGGTTCGTGGGCCCACTTTCCCTTGCACTCCTGCACGATGCGAACGCGGCCGAAAACAGACCTAGTACACTCTAGTCCAAGAGCTGTACGTTCCAGCCCAATCCGGCGCGCGCCGCTCCATTGCTGACGTCCGAAGAGCTTCGGCTGATACAACGATGCTGAGTGCCCATAACTTCCCCACGTGAAGGTTTAGTGTGTTAAAGGTCATATCGACCAACTCAGATTAAATACTCAACCCATTAGCGATTTATTAGTGCGGGGCAAGCGCGAACCATGAAATGCAGTCCGTCGCCCCGCCAATAACACTCGGGTGCCTTACCGGCGCACCCCACCAATATCACTCTCGCGGGTACCCTTGGGGCCGACCCGTCTTCAACATGTTTCAGTAACCCGGTCATAGTAACTGTGTGTATAAAACATCGAGACGGAACCTGAGGAATCACCCTCATGGGGTCCCGCTCGATGAAACCGTCAAGGTGGACTTAGAGGAATCACCCTCGAGAGTCCCACACTTGAGGGGTTGCACGACAGAGTCATCGTCGGGAATGGTGAAGGAGGAATCACCCTCGATAACCACGACCGACTAGCTACACTATAGAACTAGCATCATGAGTACTTCACGAGGTGTCACCCTCGGTACTCGATAGTAGCGCTGCAGAGTCGTACAACTAAGGGGTGTGCGGTGATGTGAGGGGCCTGGCTTGTCGGTCGGTTGACCGAGTCTTCGAGTCGTCGAGTCGTCGATGAAGAAGCAGGGCAACTGGGACTAAGGGGGGACTCAGGGGATTCAGTGATCAATCTATACTAAACAGTTGGTATGATTGCAGGTAAAGTAACAGTTCATCAAAAACAGGCTATGCATCAGAATAGGAGCTATCTAATACAGTAGCAAAATCTAATGCAAGCATAAGAGGGAGAGAGATGGGTGATATCGGAATGCTCAAGGGGGTTTTGCTTGCCTTGCTGCTCTGCGGCAAAAGGCCTGATCGTCAGGGGCGTAGTCGTACACAGCAGTATCATCGGTAGTCTCAGCGTCTATCGAGAGAGAGGGAGGGGGAAGAAACAGTAAATATAAAGCAAACAATGTAACACAAAGCATAGCATGGCAATAAGTTGTGCCGGGTGTGACCTAACGCAGCGTTACTCGATGCCGATGAAGGGGGAACCCATCCGGGAAGGTTTTCCCGGTTCCGGACAAATGTCGGACAGATGACCGGAGGGGGGGAATGTTCCAGGTTTGCGGTGTTAGAGGCAGGTGACAGCTAGGATGCAGTGCAGGGGTGCCTAAAATCATGTCTAAACCATTTTAGCTATTTTAGGATTAGAGTTGGAATTAATAGTCGGTAGTTATACACTATTCACCTACCGGAAACGGGCGAAATGTTGAGGTTTCACCTACGTAGAGGGTCCCGACATGGAAACAGGTAGCACGGTTAGATTCGTGGGATTTTTGTGAATAACATTCATGTATAAAGTTTTTTGATCTGAGCTACGGTTTATTTTCTATTAATTTTTAAAGTTTTATTAATTTTCTGGAATTTAATTATTTATTTAAATTCGAATTATCCAGAATAGTAAATGATGACGTCATTATGACATCACCATGACGTCAGCAGCTCAACTCTGGCTGACCAGAGTCAAACCTGACCAGTGGGGTCCACTTGTCATAGACTCAATGTTTAAACAGAGTTAAATTAATCTAATTATCTGATTAACTAAGAAGGGCCCCACCTGTCATACACTAGTTAATATAACAGAGGGTTAATTAGCTTAATTAGGGACTGGGCCCCACGTGTCAGTGATAGATTAGGTTAACTATTTAGTTTTAATTTATAAAAACGTTTAATTAGCCTAATTAACAGAGGGGGCCCACATGTCATAGACTCAGGGTGAACAGTAACCATCGTTGACCAGGTCAACGTGGTCAACCGAGGCGCTGGGGCCCACATGTCAGTGGCCCAGTCAGCCCAGTCAGCGGGGTTGACTGGTCAACTGGGCCCGCGGGACCCAGCGTCAGCGGCTCAGGGGCGGCCCCGCGTAGTGCCACGTGGGCGCCCGGTCAGCGCTGGCCGGAGCGTGTTCCGGCGAGCTCGGGCACGGTGGCAAACTCCGGCGAGCTCGGGTTTCACCGGTGGTGCACCAAAACGGCCGCGGTTTCTTGCTCTCGATCGGCCTCTTCACGCCGCGTCGAACGGCGGTGGCCACGCGAGCTACGGTGGCCAGAATCGGGCGGTGTGGCGTCGCCGGCGGCGAGGCATTCGGGTGAGCTGCGGGATCGGCGAAGCGGCGCGCAAATGAGCAAAAGAAGGGGCTAGGCGGAAGCTACGCGGTGCGGCGAGTCTAACGGGCACTAGCCCGAGACCATATGGTCATCGGCGGCTCGCCGGCGACGAACTCCGCGGCGATGCGCTCGGGCGCGAGCGAGGCGACGGCTACGGCTATGGGAAGAGGACGGGGAGAGGAGGATGGCTCACCGCGCGGCCAAGTAAAGCCCGTGGCGGTTTAGTAGCTGCAGGGGAGGTCGAGGTCGCCGGCGGTCGCCGGTGGCCGAGGCGGAAGGGGGGCGTGTTGGGGAACGTTGCATGGGAAACAAAATTTTTTCCTACGCACACGCAAGATCTATCCATGGTGATGAGCATCTACGAGAGGGAGAGTGAATCTACATACCCTTGTAGATCGCTAAGCGGAAGCGTTAATAAACGCGGTTGATGTAGTCGAACGTCTTCGCGATCCAAATCGCCGAGCGTCCCGCGATCCAATCACGATCCTTCCGATTTAGTGCCGAACGGACGGCACCTCCGCGTTCAACACACGTACGGCTTGATGACGCCTTCACCTCCTCGATCCAGCGAGCGATGATGAAGTAGTGGTTGAGTTCCAGCAGCACGACGGCGTGGTGATGGTGGTGAGGAACGATCTCTGCAGGGCTTCGCCAAGCACTACAGAGATTATGACGGAGGATCTAGAGGGTTAGGGTTGCCGCCCACGGCTTGGGGAAATCTTGATGTATCCCGTGTGCTAGCCCTGCCCCTCTATTTATATGTTGAGCCTTGGGGTCTAAACTTGGAGTAAAAGCCTCCTCCGGGTCGGTTTTGCCCGCACAAGGTCGGTTTGGCCCGCAGGGAAAGAGTCCAACTCGGATCCCTGCCGAACCGTGCACAGCCGCGCACAAGCGGTAGTACCGCTTCACACAAGCGGTAGTACCGCTCGGGCGGTAGTACCGCTTCACACAAGCGGTAGTACCGCTCGGGCGGTAGTACCGCTTCACCAAGCGGTAGTACCGCTTACGCGGCAGCAAAACTACTTTTGCACTTTCCAATACCTTGTGGGCTTTATCCCTTTGGCTCATATAAAGTGTTGCTGCACCCGAACACTTCGGTAAACATCCGGAACCCCTTCCGGTGAACTCCGGAACCCTTCCAGAGATCAAAACACTATTATCACATATATCAATCTTTACCTCCGGACTATTCCGGAGATCCTCGTCATGTCCGGGATCTTATCCGGGACTCCGAACAACTTTCGGTCACCAACATAATAACTCAATTATACTAATCGTCACCAAACGTTAAGTGTGTAGACCCTGCGGGTTCGAGAACTATGTAGACATGACCGAGACACCTCTACGGCCAATAACCAATAGCGGGACCTGGATGCCCATATTGGCTCCTACATATTCTACGAAGATCTTTATCGGTCGAACCTCTATGTCAAGGATTCAGTTAATCCCGTATGCTGTTCCCTTTGTTCTTCGGTATGTTACTTGCCCGAGATTCGATCGTCGGTATCACTATACCTAGTTCAATCTCGTTACCGGCAAGTCTCTTTACTCGTTCCGTAATACAAGATCTCGTGGCTAACACTTTAGTCACATTGCTTGCAAGGCTCATTGTGATGTTGTATTACCGAGTGGGCCCTGAGATACCTCTCCGTCATACGGAGTAACAAATCCCAGTCTTGATCCATGCCAACCCAACAGACACCCTCGGAGATACCTGTAGAGCACCTTTATAGTCACCCAGTTACGTTGCGACGTTTGATACACACAAGGTATTCCTCCGGTGTTAGTGAGTTGCATGATCTCATGGTCAAAGGAACAGATACTTGACATGCAGAAAACAATAGCAATAAACTGACACGATCAAATGCTACGTTTACAGTTTGGGTCTTGTCCATCACATCATTCTCCTAATGATGTGATCCCGTTATCAAATGACATCTCATGTCAATGGCTAGGAAACCTTAACCATCTTTTGATCAACGAGCTAGTCAACTAGAGGCTTACTAGGGACACAGTGTTGTCTATGTACCCACACATGTATTTGAGTTTCCAATCAATACAATTATAGCATGGATAATAAACGATTATCATTAACAAGGAAATATAATAATAACCAATTTATTATTGCCTCTAGGGCATATTTCCAACAGTCTCCCACTTGCACTAGAGTCAATAATCTAGTTCACATCACTATGTGATTTACATTGTAATGAATCGAACACCCATGCAGTTCTGGTGTTGTTCATGTTTAGCCCTCGGAAGAGGTTTAGTCATCGGATCTGCAACATTTAGATCCGTGTGTACTTTGCAAATATTTATGTCGTCCTCCTTGATGTAATCGCGGATGGAATTGAAACGTCGCTTTATGTGTCTGGTCCTCTTGTGAAATCTTGGTTCCTTGGCTAGAGCAATGGCACCAGTATTATCACAAAACAGAGTCATTGGGTCAAGTGCACTAGGCACTACTCCAAGATCTGTCATGAACTCCTTCATCCAGACACCTTCCTTCGCCGCCTCCGAGGCAGCGATGTACTCCGCTTCGCATGTAGAATCTGCTACCACGCTTTGCTTGGAACTGCACCAGTTAACCGCACCCCCATTAAGAATAAATACGTATCCGGTTTGCGACTTAGAGTCATCCGGATCAGTGTCAAAGCTTGCATCGACGTAACCCTTTACGACGAGCTCTTGATCACCTCCATAAACGAGAAACATGTCCTTAGTCCTTTTCAGGTACTTCAGGATATTCTTGACCGCCGTCCAGTGTTCCATTCCTGGATCACTTTGAAACCTTCCGACCATACTTATGGCAAGGCTGACATCGGGTCTTGTGCACAGCATTGCATACATGATAGAGCCTATGGCCGAAGCATAGGGGATGACACTCATCTTTTCTCTATCTTCTGCAGTCACTGGGCATTGAGTCTTACTCAACTTCACACCTTGCAAAACAGGCAAGAACCCCTTCTTGGACTGATCCATTTTGAACTTCTTCAAAATCTTATCAAGGTATGTGCTTTGTGAAAGTCCTATTAAGCGTCTTGATCTATCTCTATAGATCTTGATGCCTAATATGAAAGCAGCTTCTCCTAGGTCCTTCATTGAAAAACTCTTGTTCAAATATTCCTTTACGCTTTCCAGCATTTCTATATTGTTTCCAATCAGCAATATGTCATCCACATATAATATTAGAAACGCTATAGAGCTCCCACTCACTTTCTTGTAAATACAAGCTTCTCCGTAAACTTGTATAAACTCGAACGCTTTGATCACCTCATCAAAACGAAGATTCCAACTCCGAGATGCTTGCACCAGTCCATAAATGGATCGCTGGAGTTTGCAAACTTTGTCAGCATTTTCTGGATCGACAAAACCTTCTGGTTGCATCATATACAACTCTTCCTTAAGGTAACCGTTAAGGAACGCTGTTTTGACATCCATCTGCCAAATTTCATAATCGAAAAAGGCAGCTATTGCTAACATGATTCTGACGGACTTAAGCATCGCTACGGGTGAGAAGGTCTCATCGTAGTCAACTCCTTGAACTTGTGAAAAACCCTTTGCCACAAGTCGAGCTTTATAGACGGTGACATTACCGTCCGCGTCCGTCTTCCTCTTAAAGATCCATTTGTTCTGAATGGCCTTACGCCCTTCAGGTAATACTTCCAAAGTCCATACTTTGTTTTCATACATGGATCCCATCTCGGATTTCATGGCCTCTAACCACTTCTCGGAATCCGGGCCCATCATCGTTTCTCCATAGCTCGTAGGTTCATCGTTGTCTAACAACATGACCTCTAAGACAGGGTTGCCGTACCACTCGGGAGCAGTACGCGTCCTTGTCGACCTACGAGGTTCGATAGCAACTTGATCCAAAGCTTCATGATCATCATCATTAACTTCCTCTTCAGCTAATGTAGGCTCCACAGAAACAACTTTCTGCGCTACGCTACTCTCAGGTTGAAGTAAAGGTTCAACAACCTCATCAAGTTCTATCTTCCTCCCACTCAATTCTTTCGAGAGAAACTCTTTCTCAAGAAATGTTCCGTTTTTAGCGACAAACACTTTGCCTTCGGATCTGAGGTAGAAGGTATACCCAACTGTCTCTTTTGGGTATCCTATGAAGACGCATTTCTCCGCTTTGGGTTCCAGTTTTTCAGGCTGAAGCTTTTTGACATAAGCATCACATCCCCAAACTTTAAGAAACGACAGCTTTGGCTTCTTGCCAAACCAAAGTTCATATGGCGTCGTCTCAACGGACTTCGATGGTGCCCTATTTAAAGTGAAAGCAGCTGTCTCTAATGCATAACCCCAAAACGATAGTGGCAAATCGGCAAGAGACATCATAGATCGCACCATATCCAATAAGGTTCGATTACGACGTTCGGACACACCATTACGCTGTGGTGTTCCAGGCGGTGTTAATTGTGAAACAATTCCACACTGTCTTAAGTGACTGCCAAACTCATAACTCAGATATTCTCCTCCTCGATCAGATCGTAGGAATTTAATCTTCTTGTTACGATGATTCTCAACTTCACTCTGAAATTGTTTGAACTTTTCAAATGTTTCAGACTTGTGTTTCATTAAGTAAATATACCCATATCTACTTAAGTCATCAGTGAAGGTGAGAAAGTAACGATAACCACCGCGCGCCTCAATGCTCATCGGACCGCACACATCAGTATGTATGATTTCCAATAAGTCACTTGCCCGTTCCATTATTCCAGAGAACGGCGTTTTAGTCATCTTGCCCATGAGGCATGGCTCACATGTGTCAAGTGATTCAAAATCAAGTGACTCCAAAAGTCCATCAGCATGGAGCTTCCTCATGCGTTTTACGCCAATATGACCTAAACGGCAGTGCCACAAGAAAGTGGTATTATCATTATCAATTCTACATCTTTTGGCATCAATGTTATGAACATGTGTATCATTACTATCGAGATTCAATAAGAATAAACCCCTCACATCGGGTGCATGACCATAAAAGATATTACTCATATAAATAGAACAACCATTATTCTCTGATTTAAATGAGTAACCGTCTCGCAATAAACAAGATCCAGATATAATGTTCATGCTTAACGCAGGCACCAAATAACACTTATTTAGGTTCATCACTAATCCCGACGGTAATCGAAGAGCGAGCGTGCCGACGGCGATCACATCAACCTTGGAACCATTTCCCACGCGCATCGTCACTTCGTCCTTTGCCAGCCTCCGTCTATTCCGCAGTTCCAGTTTTGAGTTGCAAATATGAGCAACCGCACCGGTATCAAATACCCAGGCACTACAACGAGAGTTGGTAAGGTACACATCAATAACATGTATATCATATATACCTTGTTTGTTGTTGGCCGCCTTCTTGTCAGCCAAATACTTGGGGCAATTCCGCTTCCAGTGTCCAGTTCCCTTGCAATGAAAACACACAGTTTCTGGTTTGGGTCCAGCCTTGGGTTTCTTCACGAGAGGAGCAACTGCTTTGCCACTCTTCTTGGAGTTACCCTTCTTACCCTTGCCATTTTTCTTGAAACTAGTGGTTTTATTGACCATCAACACTTGATGCTCCTTCTGAATTTCAGACTCAGCGGCTTTCAGCATCGCAAACAGCTCGGCGACTGACTTGTTCATCCCGTGCATGTTATAGTTCAACACGAAGCTCTTGTAGCTAGGTGGCAATGATTGAAGAACTCTGTCAGTGATAGCCTCTGGCGGAAGGGGCATCCCTAACTCAGCCAGACGGGTGGAGTACCCAGACATTCTGAGCACGTGATCACTGATAGACCCGTTCTCCTCCATCTTGCAAGCATAGAACTTATCGGAGATCTCATATCTCTCGATCCGGGCATTCTTCTGAAAGATAAACTTCAACTCCTGGAACATCTCATATGCTCCATGACGTTCAAAACGTCTTTGAAGTCCCGGTTCTAAGCCATACAACATTGCACATTGAACTATTGAGTAATCATCAGAACGAGCCTGCCAGGCGTTCACAACGTCTAGAGACTCAACTGGAGCGGGTGGATCACCAAGCGGTGCATCAAGGACATAAGCCTTCTGGGAAGCCGTAAGGATAATCCTTAGATTACGGGCCCAGTCCACAAAGTTACTTCCATCATCTTTCAACTTAGCTTTCTCTAGGAACGCATTAAAATTCAGGGGTGCTACTGCGCGAGCCATGATCTACAACATAAATATAGCAAAGACAACTTAGACTATTGTTCTTAGATAATGAGTTTAGTTAATCATATTTAAAAAACTCCCACTCAAATTGACATCCCTCCGATCATTCGAGTGTAACATGATCCAAATCCACCAACTCAAGTCCGATCATCACGTGAGTTGAGGTGGTTTCGATGGTGAACATCTTCATGTTGATCATATCTACTATATGACTCATGTTCGACCTTTCGGTCTCTTGTGTTCCGAGGCCATGTCTGTACATGCTAGGCTCGTCAAGTTTAACCCGAGTGTTCCGCACGTGCAACATGGCTTACACCCGTTGTATGCGAACGTAGAGTCTATCACACCCGATCATCACGGCGTGTCTCGAAACGACGAACTTTCGCAACGGTGCACACTTGGGGAGAACACAATTTATCTTGAAATTTAAGTGAGGGATCACCTTATAATGCTACCGTCGTCCTAAGCAAAATAAGATGCATAAAAGGATTAACATCACATGCAAATCATAAGTGACATGATATGGCCATGAACTTGTGCTTTTGATCTCCATCTCCAAAGCACCGGCATGATCTCCATCGTCACCGGCATGACACCATGATCTCCATCATCTTGATCTCCATCAACGTGTCGCCATAAGGTTGTCGCGCCGACTGTTGCTTCCACGACTATTGCTAATGTTTAGCGATAAAGTAAAGCATTACATAGCGCTTAATGATTGACACGCAGGTCATACAATAATTAAAGACAACTCTATGGCTCCTGCCAGTTGCCGTACTCATCGACATGCAAGTCGTGATATTCTATACATCACATGATCATCTCATACATCACATATATCTCATCATGTAATTGGCCATATCACATCACAACATACCCTGCAAAAACAAGTTAGACGTCCTCTAATTGTTGTTGCAAATTTTACGTGGCTGCTACGGGTTTGCAAGAACCGTTCTTACCTACGCAAAACCACAACGTGGTGTAGTGATTGCTTTTTGATCTTCTAAAAGAACCCTCTTCATCGAAATCGATTCAACTAAAGTGAGAGAGACAGACACCCGCTAGCCATCTTTATGCAACAAAATTACATGTCAGTTGAAGGAACCTGTCTCGCGTAAGTGTACGCGTAATGTCGGTCCGGGCCGCTTCATCTCACAATACTGCCGAATCAAATATCAACTAGTAACGGCAAGCAATATGTATACACCCACGCCCACAACTCGTTTGTGTTCTACTCGAGATCTCATCTACGCATAGACCTGGCTCTGATACCACTGTTGGGGAACGTTGCATGGGAAACAAAATTTTTTCCTACGCACACGCAAGATCTATCCATGGTGATGAGCATCTACGAGAGGGAGAGTGAATCTACATACCCTTGTAGATCGCTAAGCGGAAGCGTTAATAAACGCGGTTGATGTAGTCGAACGTCTTCGCGATCCAAATCGCCGAGCGTCCCGCGATCCAATCACGATCCTTCCGATTTAGTGCCGAACGGACGGCACCTCCACGTTCAACACACGTACGGCTTGATGACGCCTTCACCTCCTCGATCCAGCGAGCGATGATGAAGTAGTGGTTGAGTTCCAGCAGCACGACGGCGTGGTGATGGTGGTGAGGAACGATCTCTGCAGGGCTTCGCCAAGCACTACGGAGATTATGACGGAGGATCTAGAGGGTTAGGGTTGCCGCACACGGCTTGGGGAAATCTTGATGTATCCCGTGTGCTAGCCCTGCCCCTCTATTTATATGTTGAGCCTTGGGGTCTAAACTTGGAGTAAAAGCCTCCTCCGGGTCGGTTTTGCCCGCACAAGGTCGGTTTGGCCCGCAGGGAAAGAGTCCAACTCGGATCCCTGCCGAACCGTGCACAGCCGCGCACAAGCGGTAGTACCGCTTCACACAAGCGGTAGTACCGCTTGGGCGGTAGTACCGCTTCACACAAGCGGTAGTACCGCTCGGGCGGTAGTACCGCTTCACCAAGCGGTAGTACCGCTTACGCGGCAGCAAAACTACTTTTGCACTTTCCAATACCTTGTGGGCTTTATCCCTTTGGCTCATATAAAGTGTTGCTGCACCCGAACACTTCGGTAAACATCCGGAACCCCTTCCGGTGAACTCCGGAACCCTTCCAGAGATCAAAACACTATTATCACATATATCAATCTTTACCTCCGGACTATTCCGGAGATCCTCGTCATGTCCGGGATCTTATCCGGGACTCCGAACAACTTTCGGTCACCAACATAATAACTCAATTATACTAATCGTCACCAAACGTTAAGTGTGTAGACCCTGCGGGTTCGAGAACTATGTAGACATGACCGAGACACCTCTACGGCCAATAACCAATAGCGGGACCTGGATACCCATATTGGCTCCTACATATTCTACGAAGATCTTTATCGGTCGAACCTCTATGTCAAGGATTCAGTTAATCCCGTATGCTGTTCCCTTTGTTCTTCGGTATGTTACTTGCCCGAGATTCGATCGTCGGTATCACTATACCTAGTTCAATCTCGTTACCGGCAAGTCTCTTTACTCGTTCCGTAATACAAGATCTCGTGGCTAACACTTTAGTCACATTGCTTGCAAGGCTCATTGTGATGTTGTATTACCGAGTGGGCCCTGAGATACCTCTCCGTCATACGGAGTAACAAATCCCAGTCTTGATCCATGCCAACCCAACAGACACCCTCGGAGATACCTGTAGAGCACCTTTATAGTCACCCAGTTACGTTGCGACGTTTGATACACACAAGGTATTCCTCCGGTGTTAGTGAGTTGCATGATCTCATGGTCAAAGGAACAGATACTTGACATGCAGAAAACAATAGCAATAAACTGACACGATCAAATGCTACGTTTACAGTTTGGGTCTTGTCCATCACATCATTCTCCTAATGATGTGATCCCGTTATCAAATGACATCTCATGTCAATGGCTAGGAAACCTTAACCATCTTTTGATCAACGAGCTAGTCAACTAGAGGCTTACTAGGGACACAGTGTTGTCTATGTACCCACACATGTATTTGAGTTTCCAATCAATACAATTATAGCATGGATAATAAACGATTATCATTAACAAGGAAATATAATAATAACCAATTTATTATTGCCTCTAGGGCATATTTCCAACAGGGCGAGGGTGATCCGGCGCTGCAGGGCCTCCCAGCTCCAACGGCGAGTACCGGCCGCCGAGGCAGACCACGGCGGAGCGGACTGACAGGGCCAGCGGGCACGGGGCCGCTGGTGGCCGTGGGAACGACGGAGGTGTGGCGGCGGCAGCGCTCGGGCAGAGAGGGGAGAGCGAGCGAGCACGCGCGAGGGAGAGCGGAGAGTGAGGGCGGCGTCCAGGGGGAGGGCTCGGGCGCCGCTCTTATCCCCAGCCACCTGCTCCCGTCGCCGTGGCGAGCGGTGGCCGACGCGGGCGCTCTCAGCCGCGGGCGAGGCGACACGGAGGGGGAGCAGGTAGACAAACAGTGACATGGGCCGGTTGGGCCGGCCTGGCTGGGCCACGGCCCAGTTGGGCCGGGGGAGGGGGTGTTTTCTTTTCCTTTTTCTTTGTTCTTTTCTGTTTTTCGTTTTTAGTTTCTGTTTTGCAAAAATGTTTAGTCCCAATTTGAATTTTGTAAAATATGTGACTTGGTTCAAATATTACCATGCAATATGCCTTACCACTAGAAATTGGTTTGGACAAATTATGATTTCATAGGAATTTTTAATAAATGAATTGGCACGTTATATTACTGTTTTGGTGTTGTTTCATATTGTTTGAGTCACCTAGCTAATCCCATAATGTTGATTATAATTTTAGAATTGCCTCTGGATTATTTGTTACTTAATGAACATTTTTCCATCAGTGTTTGAGCAACTTAATATCTCACATGCATTTGAATTTCAATTTGAATTTGAATTTTAAAAGGGATATGTTACTAATGATGATTAGGCACTGTTGATCATGGTCATTACTGTGCTTAATTACAACAATCACTGTAGCTTAATTATCCGGGCGTCACAACTCTCCCCTACTAACAAGAATTCTCGTCCCGAGAATTAAGAGGTAGAAGCAAGGGGGGGGAATCTGGTTACGAAATTCTAAAGAGTCTTCTTGTCTTTGTTGTTCTTCTCGAAGAAGTTGATCCCTTCCGTTGATATATTCATGTTCCTGCTTCAGGTCATCATGATGAAGTCGTCATCCCTCCTTCAGGATCTTCACCGCACTACGAATGAGATTAGAGGGAAAACTCTGGAAGAACGTAACTCCATAAAGTTGGGCCTCTGACGGTGAATTCAAGGGAAATACACGAATTAAGTATCGATTTGTAACTCAGGGAATTCGTTGAGAGCAATATGCGATGGTACAAAGGTTTCAACGGGTAGGCAGTCATTCGATGCCTAATTTCAGAAGGTGAAAAGGGGTTCAGAGCAACAAAGAAATATTGCGTCTGCTACTAGAATAGATCATCCCTTGAACGGTGGGTCGGGGAATCACATATTAAGTCAAGTGCAAAAGATACTTCAGAACCAAGGGTTTACAGGAGAGTCAGGTTTCGATCCTGTGGAACTATGGGTTATGGGACCATCATGTGGATTAAGAGTAAGAAGAGCGGTGACATCTTGCACGGTCATGGTAGCAAGATATGTCAGAGGATAACCTGTCATTTATGTCAGCAACAGCATTGGTACCAAGGGCGGGGAACGACGAGAACCATCTTCCTGCTCGTCGAAACGAGGCGGACCAATAGGCAAAGTTCTCGTCCACCGGCGGTTACCGAAATGTTAACAACAATAGTAACAGGGTCTTACTGACAGAATTGATCACCGAGGTGTTTACCTAAGCAGAGAATTATTACTGCTTAGACCAGATAAATCTCAAGAAAGGTTAAACAGACCAATGGAAAGGAAAATGTGATTATTAGATCAACCTGACCAATGGAAAGGAAAATGTGTTCCTCACATTAAACTGACCAATGGAAAGGAAAAATGCGTTTATACTCAAGTTTTAGGAGTATATCTTTCCCGAGGAAAAACAGAGCATGATATACATGACAGAATAACAAGTAGATAACCATTTAGGTAAAAGGGGTGAGGAAAAATCCATGACATGCCCATACAATGGGGTTTGAATATTTGATCAAGGAACAATTAGCATTGAGATTACATTATTCCTTTTTGTGATCGATATACCACATCCATGCTTCGAGATATCAATGATATGGTGTTTCGAGTAAAGGATGGAGTTTGGATATACAAGAGATCCAGTAGGAACAACTTATAAAATAAGTCTTACAATTTTTCCCCATGGAAGAATGGCTAACCTTGCACAAAAAAGGAAACTATGATAATAGGTCCTCCAGCCATGTGTGTTAGGCATGGCATCACATTACTGGGTCATCAAGGGACCAATATTATAACTCCTGGGAATGTGTCCCAACCATCATGTCTGACTGAGATTCAGATCTGATTGGTGTCAGGATACCGCAGACTCAGGATGTCCGAGAAGAAAAGGTGTAACTCAAATTGTTGAGATGATGCAGTAAGATTCTCGGAAAATGAACTATGGAAGCGGGTTCCCGAAACAATAGTTCATCATTAAACCAAAGAGAGGATGAGGAGGTGGCTGTTGGACTTAGCGACAATTCATCCAGAATTCCAAACGGATGGATTTCCACAATTATGTGAACAAGGAGATGACATTTGTCAGCTTAAATGATATAATGTTGTATGATCGAGGGATACATACATCATTAATCATTGGTTGAAAAGTGCGTCCGAAATATGACCTTAGGCAACAAGATCAATGTTAGAGTGATGATTCAATAACCAACAGCCTAAGAACGAACTGTCGATCGTTAACTTCAAAGCAATAGGGTTGCTCGAAGTTAGAATCAAAGCAACATTGTTTGATGGTGAGAAGTACCACTATGCCAAGAATTTCTAAGAGGTGGAGCAATCCTCCCAACATTCTCGACACAAAAGACAGTAATACTCCAGGGTAGAACATAACACAAGCTGGATAGCAAGTTGCATCCATACCATGGACAAAATTTGCGATGAAAGGAGTCAAGGAGGTTGTCGATGATAACAAAAATCATCGAGGGCAAGGAAGGTATTTCTCATCAAGAATTCAGTAGACGTCTCAGAAGAAGTCAAATTGTGGACAATGATCATGACACCTTTTGTCGAGAGTTTTCAAGAGAATGTAGCCGAACAGCGGTGGCATCAAGTAGGGGAATGACACCGTGTAAGGTTATAGGAACAACAGATAAGATGCAAGCTCAATATCGGGGTTGCTTTTCAAGACAAACAATCATGATGTTGAAAGCTCGAAGTAAGCAATGCTCACACTCTGAAGGATTTGCGTATCAGAGAAGGACGGGGTAGCACAGTCAAAGATAGCAAGACAAGGATGTAGCCGATAGTCTAGGAATGACCAGATTGGCTTTGATACACCCAGTAACAATTACAAGGGGTACTGAATTGCAGTGTGGAATAAATTTCCCAATCGGTGTTCTCGGTTGACAACATTCCCAGAACCCGTGGAGTGATTAAGACAAGGAAAATTATTACCTCATCAAGTTAATAAGATGTAGTGCAAAGGCGTGATATCCTCGAGATACCAGAGGGTAAAACTCGAAGGTATAATATGATAGAAGTAGAACTGGATCATTGACCTGCGACAACAGATACTTTAATCTTGTCAAAAATTGACGAGGCATCGGAATGAATTCCTTCTGATACTTTAATAAGGATAGCATGGTCGGAACCATAACTGCAATCGATCAAATTAAGGGTACCGAAAGAATCATACGGATGAATAATTATTTGCAAGGGGCTTACGAGACGGTCTACCTCATTTCCATGGGCATGAACACAAGTTCACTGTCGACTCCCACTTCATCAATGTATAACATTTCATTCATCTCTTGCTTTGGACGATGTTGTAGTGTTGAAAATTTATCTCGCGAAACTCCATAAGAGTATGACCCGTGAAAACTGTCGGGTTCACACGAATTAAGGAAGGCATAGGTTCAACCCATCGGGGTATCTTAGGAACATATACAACAAACTTCAAGAGTACTTAACACAAGCTCGAGGGTAGAGCACGGTTGGCCAAACAGAGGATACAATTTACCAAAGGCACTATGTATCAGGGAAAGAACTCACAAGGTGATTGAATATGAACGACACTGTCGGACAATACTCCAACAATGGATCGGGCGATCCACAACGAAGTTGATGTGAGTATCGGTACTCAATCAGAGGAAGAAAGAATGCAGAGGCATCGGATTCAAGAAACACCTGAATAGTCTGATGCTTAAAATACAAAGGAATTATGATTTCCAAAACTAAGGATCTGAAGCAGACGCTCTGATCAAGAATGGATAAGTTGAAAAGACTTAGTCGGACAATCAATAAAGGTTTGAATTGCTGAGAACCAACTCATGTCCGGAAGGACGTCTGAGCCGGAAAGATAATTTAAACGGATCACCTGATGAATGCGTGCATACGCACACATTGAATCAATAGGCTCAAAATGGCAAAGACAAGGGATGTCAACGAAGACTACTAGACATATGGAATTAACCATAATGTGAGCAGGCAAGAATTTCAAGAGCAATAAGCTGCAGAGGATTTTCGGAAGATCGAAAAGTATTTCGAAGAATTTTGTGAAACACATGAACAACTAGGATGAACGGATCCTCGACAATTGTGAGGAATTATCCGTAAGGCTTCCATGCGGAAAAGAACTATAAGGCAGTAAACTCAAAGGGTTATCGGGGCAATGGAGAGTATTTCGGGGCCGCTTGTAACAACAAGAGCAACGAGAAAAGATTCTATGAATGACAAGTGCAATTAGTCATCCATAGGGAATTATCGGTGGTAGGGAATTGCAAAGCCGATGAGCACAAAGTCTCGGAAAACATCAAAAGGGTATCTTTAGAATCTTCTGACGGAGCAAGTGATCTTCTGGTATGAGGGCTCTCCGGGAGAAGTAGTTACGAGAACCTAGAGTCAGAGTTAGTAAAATCTTTAACCCGAAAGAGAAGAGAGATCAGAACCCAGAGTATAGACGAGGAATAAAAGATCCTAATACCACCCGATTGAGATGTGGGCCCGTAAGCCACACAACTATGTTAGTAAAAGTTTTTCAAGTACTAGACTCAACTTCGGCCAAGGAGTAGGAAAGGGGGCTACCTATAGGCAGTCGGCTCTGATACCAACTTGTGACGCCCTCATTCTTGTCCGTACGCTAATCATGCACACAATGCGTACGACCAAGATTAGGGACTCACTGATTGATACCACAACACAACAAAAGACACAAATATAAAGTCATACAGCTCCATATTACAAGCCAGGGGCCTCGAGGGCTCGAATACAAAGATCGACATAAACACGAGTCAGCGGAAGCAAATATATCTGAGTACAGACATAAGTTAGACAAGTTTTGCCTTAAGAAGGCTAGCACAAACATAAACAACGGATCGAAAGAGACGAGGCCTCCTGCCTGGGAACCTCCTAACTACTCTTGAGCGTCGGCGTTCTCCACGCAGTAGTAGGCTCCAGCGGTGGTGTAGCAGTCGTCTCCAGCGTACTCCATCTCCTGGGCTCCATCGTCTGAACGCAGCAACGTATCGAGGGGGAAAGAGAGAGCAAAGCAGCGGTGAGTACTCATCCAAAGTACTCGCAAGACTGACATCAGAACTATGCTAAGTATGCATCATTATCAAGGGAAGGGTTATATCTGGACAGACTGCAGAAAGCAAGAATAGTGAGAAGGCCTAGTCCTATCGAAGACTAGCATCTTCAGCATCTTGCAGCATTAGAAGAGAGTAGACCTGCAACTCATATATAGTCATATTGTTGTAGCAATTTTATTAAGTAACCACGCCCAGAGATCCTTCCTCGACTCCCTGCGAGGAAGCAATCCCGGAGCCACAATTCATTTCAAATTTAAATTACAATTATAGTTGTATAAGGTCAAGGTACAACTCCAAGTCGTCCTGTTACCGTGGACACGGCTATTCGAATAGATTAATCATCCCTGCAGGGGTGCACCTCATTTCCAACACGCCTGGTCACCTCCGGCCGGACACACTTTCCGGGGTAATGCCCGGCCTCGGGATACAGCACATCGTCGCCCCACCTAGACTCAACGAAGAGGCCAGCCCGCCGGTCTACTCCTAAGTGCGCAGGTTCGTGGGCCCACTTGCCCTTGCACTCCTGCATGATGCGAACGTGGTCGAAAACAGACCTAGTACACTCTAGTCCAAGAGCTGTACGTTCCAGCCCAATCTGGCGCGCGCCGCTCCATTGCTGACGTCCGAAGAGCTTCGGCTGATACAACGACGCTGAGTGCCCATAACTTCCCCACGTGAAGGTTTAGTGCGTTAAAGGTCGTATCGACCAACTCAGATTAAATACTCAACCCATTAGCGATTTATTAGTGCGGGGCAAGCGCGAACCATGAAATGCAGTCCGTCGCCCCGCCAATAACACTCGGGTGCCTTATCGGCGCACCCCACCAATATCACTCTCGCGGGTACCCTTGGGGCCGACCCGTCTTCAACATGTTTCAGTAACCCGGTCATAGTATCTGTGTGTATAAAACATCGAGACGGAACCTGAGGAATCACCCTCATGGGGTCCCGCTCGATGAAACCGTCAAGGTGGACTTAGAGGAATCACCCTCGAGAGTCCCACACTTGAGGGGTTGCACGACAGATTCATCGTCGGGAATGGTGAAGGAGGAATCACCCTCGATAACCACGACCGACTAGCTACACTATAGAACTAGCATCATGAGTACTTCACGAGGTGTCACCCTCGGTACTCGATAGTAGCGCTGCAGAGTCGTACAACTAAGGGGTGTGCGGTGATGTGAGGGGCCTGGCTTGTCGGTCGGTTGACCGAGTCTTCGAGTCGTCGAGTCGTCGTTGAAGAAGCAGGGCAACTGGGACTAAGGGGGGTCTCAGGGGATTCAGTGATCAATCTATACTAAACAGTTGGTATGATTGCAGGTAAAGTAACAGTTCATTAAAAACAGGCTATGCATCAGAATAGGAGCTATCTAATACAGTAGCAAAATCTAATGCAAGCATAAGAGGGAGAGAGATGGGTGATACCGGAATGCTCAAGGGGTTTTTGCTTGCCTTGCTGCTCTGCGGCAAAAGGCCTGATCGTCAGGGGCGTAGTCGTACACAGCAGTATCATCGGTAGTCTCAGCGTCTATCGAGAGAGAGGGAGGGGGAAGAAACAGTAAATATAAAGCAAACAATGTAACACAAAGCATAGCATGGCAATAAGTTGTGCCGGGTGTGACCTAACGCAGCGTTACTCGATGCCGATGAAGGGGGAACCCATCCGGGAAGGTTTTCCCGGTTCCGGACAAATGTCGGACAGATGACCGGACGGGGGGGGATGTTCCAGGTTTGCGGTGTTAGAGGCAGGTGACAGCTAGGATGCAGTGCAGGGGTGCCTAAAATCATGTCTAACCCATTTTAGCTATTTTAGGATTAGAGTTGGAATAAATAGTCGGTAGTTATACACTATTCACCTACCGGAAACGGGCAAAAAGTTACGGTTTCACCTACGTAGAGGGTCCCGACATGGAAACAGGTAGCACGGTTAGATTCGTGGGATTTTTGTGAACAACTTTCATGTATAAAGTTTTTTGATCTGAGCTACGGTTTATTTTCTATTAATTTTTAAAATTTTATTAATTTTCTGGAATTTAATTATTTATTTAAATTCGAATTATCCAGAATAGTAAATGATGACGTCATTATGACATCACCATGACGTCAGCAGCTCAACTCTGGCTGACCAGAGTCAAACCTGACCAGTGGGGTCCACTTGTCATAGACTCAATGTTTAAACAGAGTTAAATTAATCTAATTATCTGATTAACTAAGAAGGGCCCCACCTGTCATACACTAGTTAATATAACAGAGGGTTAATTAGCTTAATTAGGGACTGGGCCCCACGTGTCAGTGATAGATTAGGTTAACTATTTAGTTTTAATTTATAAAAACGTTTAATTAGCCTAATTAATAGAGGGGGCCCACATGTCATAGACTCGGGGTGAACAGTAACCATCGTTGACCAGGTCAACGTGGTCAACCGAGGCGCTGGGGCCCACATGTCAGTGGCCCAGTCAGCCCAGTCAGCGGGGTTGACTGGTCAACTGGGCCCGCGGGACCCAGCGTCAGCGGCTCAGGGGCGGCCCCACGTGGGCGCCCGGTCAGCGCTGGCCGGAGCGTGCTCCGGCGAGCTCGGGCACGGTGGCAAACTCCGGTGAGCTCGGGTTTCACCGGTGGTGCACCAAAACGGCCGCGGTTTCTTGCTCTCGATCGGCCTCTTCACGCCGCGTCGAACGGCGGTGGCCACGCGAGCTACGGTGGCCGGAATCGGGCGGTGTGGCGTCGCCGGCGGCGAGGCATTCGGGTGAGCTGCGGGATCGGCGAAGCGGCGCGCAAATGAGCAAAAGAAGGGGCTAGGCGGAAGCTACGCGGTGCGGCGAGTCTAACGGGCACTAGCCCGAGACCATATTGTCATCGGCGGCTCGCCGGCGACGAACTCCGCGGCGATGCGCTCGGGCGCGAGCGAGGCGACGGCTACGGCTATGGGAAGAGGACGGGGAGAGGAGGATGGCTCACCGCGCGGCCAAGTAAAGCCCGTGGCGGTTTAGTAGCTGCAGGGGAGGTCGAGGTCGCCGGTGGCCGAGGCGGAAGGGGGGCGAGGGAGATCCGGCGCTATAGGGCCTCCCAGCTCCAACGGCGAGTACCGGCCGCTGAGGCAGACCACGACGGAGCGGACTGACAGGGCCAGCGGGCACGGGGCCGCCGGTGGCCGTGGGAACGACGGAGGTGTGGCGGCGGCAGCGCTCGGGCAGAGAGGGGAGAGCGAGCGAGCACGCGCGAGGGAGAGAGGAGAGTGAGGGCGGCGTCCAGGGGGAGGGATCGGGCGCCGCTCTTATCCCCAGCCACCTGCTCCCGTCGCCGTGGCGAGCGGTGGCCGACGCAGGCGCTCTCAGCCGCGGGCGAGGCGACACGGAGGGGGAGCAGGTAGACGAACAGTGACATGGGCCGGTTGGGCCGGCCTGGCTGGGCCACGGCCCAGTTGGGCCGGGGGAGGGGGTGTTTTCTTTTCCTTTTTCTTTGTTATTTTCTGTTTTTCGTTTTTAGTTTGTGTTTTGCAAAAATGTTTAGTCCCAATTTGAATTTTATAAAATATGTGACTTGGTTCAAATATTACCATGCAATATGCCTTACCACTAGAAATTGGTTTGGGCAAATTATGATTTCATAGGAATTTTTAATAAATGAATTGGCACGTTATATTACTGTTTTGGTGTTGTTTCATATTGTTTGAGTCACCTAGCTAATCCCATAATGTTGATTATAATTTTAGAATTTCCTCTGGATTATTTGTTACTTAATGAACATTTTTCCATCAGTGCTTGAGCAACTTAATATCTCACATGCATTTGAATTTCAATTTGAATTTGAATTTAAAAAGGGATATGTAATAATGTTGATTAGGCACTGTTGATCATGGTCATTACTGTGCTTAATTACAACGATCGCTGTAGCTTAATTATCCGGGCGTCACATACCATATGGATTGAACCCATCACCTGATATGGCAATTCTGACATTCCTAGCCTCGGCTGCTTCCTCGGGGTATTCTTCATCGAACGACTTCCATGCTTCGCCTTCTGATGGATGTACGATTTTATTTGTATGGTACCTTATACCTTCCTTGTGCCACTTCATCATTTTGGCAGACTCCTCCGTGATGAAAAGGCGTTGCAGTCTTTCTATGAAATGCAGATACCGAAGAACCTTTGCAGGGATGCCTAGCTGCCTCTTCTCACCATCCTCACCGACCACCTCAAGGTACCGAGAGGAACCGCACTCCCTACAGTACTTGTCATCCGCATACTCGTGCCTAAACAAAAGGCAATTCTTCGGACAAACATGTATTTTCTCATAATCCTTAGAGAGTGCCTTCATGAGTTTCTTCGTGGCATACATGCTTTTCGGCAGTTCATGACCCTCGGGGAAGCTGTTAGCCCATACTCCCAGAAATGCTTCGAAGCATTTTTGGCTACAGCCGTACTCAGCCTTGACTGCCATCAGTTGCGAGATGGCATCCAGCTGAGAGACTTTGGCACCCGCATAAAGAGGTTTCTTTGACGAGGCCAAGATCTCCAAGAAGGCCTTTGCGGTTACCTCTGGCTCCTCCGGTTCATTCTCTGAAGGTGTCGCATGTGCCATCTCTGCAGCAATGACATCATCTAGCATGTCTCTGACCCCGTCGTCTGCATAACCACCGATGCGTTGTCGCATCACCTCCTCTCTACCACGGTCCCGCTCGGCAAAATTTATCGGCGGCATGTCAAAGTTTGGCATATATCCGTGCGTGCGAAGGTGCTCAGACATGTCCTTCTGATTTTTACGGAGACGTCTTTCACATTTCGCACAGGGGCATTGTGGGATAATTCTCATTGGACGACGGAATATCTCCTTTAAATACACATCGGTTCTCGCGACCCACTCTGGTGTAACTCGATTCCGGCGGATAAAACCACTGTACATCCACAGATTATCTGCCATCCTCTGCTTTATTGGGAGCCACACAACAAAATTAAGTATTCATTTAAATTAATCACATCAAATTTTTATTTTCTACCACGTTGACGGCATTGAATCCACCTACATCTTTAATAGGTAAAGATAGGTCCTAATCCCACCCGAGGATGTGTAGATTGAGTACGTTCTCCATGCTCTACCCCGTTCCGAGACAAAATTTCGGCAGCACCTCCCCGCTGTTCTCCAGATACACGTCTCGGCAAATAGCCGAGAGAATGTGCTCCGGAGAACAACGGGGAGGCGCCGCCGAAATCCTGTCTCGGAACGGGGTACAGCTTGGAGAACGTGCCCAATCTACACATCCTCGGGCTGTCCGTGGAAAACGCTGTACAATCCGAAAGACTTGCGGTGATAAATATGCAATTGAATGCATATTTATCGATGCAACCCTTTTGTACGGGAGACGCCTAGGTTACGCGACTTGACGACATAATGAAATCTAGTGACATGATTAAAAGAGCGTATGAGGTGAAGGTGACTTCGTAGCTCACCCTCGGATGTAGAGAAAGTAGTCGAACAGCGGCGGGATCACGGACCAACAACTTCGACGACGATGACTCCAAAGAGATGCAACACCACAAAGCCTATAAATTTTACGGACAAAACAACTTAGATCATCACATCAAATTGTAAGATATGCTTCATCTCATCAAGTTGACACTATTTTCATCTCTCTCATCAAGTTGACACTATTTTCATCTCTCTCATCAAGTTGACACTATTAAATCATCAACAAAACAATCTATCTAACTATCATCTATCAATCAATCATCTATCTAACTACCATCTATCTACCTAACTATCAAATTAAGCACACTACTATCCTCTGCAAAATCATGAAAAAAAACAGAAAAATATGCCTAAGGGAGGGGAAGGAGGGAGGAGGCCGTACCGAACGGGGAGCGGCCGGAGGACCGCAGGGGGGCGGGGGAGGTGGTGATGGAGGCGGTGTCGGAGGGGCCGGGCCGGCGACGAAGCGGGTGGCGGCGACGGAGGGCGCGGAGAGGGTTCGACCACAAAGCCTATAAATTCCACCGAGTGAAAATTTTAGAACCTCACATCTCATATAGCATTTTAACAACATCTCAAATTGCAGGATAGGATTCATGTAATCTACATTCAAAGTAAATAAAGTGAACAACTTAGATGATCATTATACTTCAAATTAATTTTTTACTGCATTGGTGAATTTTTTTTCGTCACAACTTAAATATATCTATCTATCTATCCATTTCATCCAACTATAAAAAATTTAACATTTGTCTATTTATCTACTAAAATTGCACTAAACATACAAAAAAAATCTATGTATCTATCTATCTATCTATCCATCCTTTCATCTAGCACAGCAGCGGCAGCACAGCAGCGGCAGGGGAGCAGCGGCAGCAGTGGCAGCGGCAGGGGAGCAGCAATGGGAGGGGAGCAGCAGCGGGAGGGGAGCGGCAGGGTGGCGGGGGAGCAGCGGCAGCGGCAGGGGAGCAGCAGTGGGAGGGGAGCAGCAGCGGGAGGGAAGCGGCAGGGTGGCGGGGGAGCAGCGGCAGGGGAGAAGCAGCGGGAGGGGAGCAGGGGAGCAGCAGCGGGAGGGGAGCGGCAGGGTGGCGGGGGAGCTCACCGAGGGGAGGCAGGAGGGGAGCGGCAGGACCGCAGGGGGGCGGGGGAGGTGGTGGCGGAGGCGGTGTAGGGGCCGGCGACGGCCGGGGGAGCGCGGGCGGCCCGGACGCCGGCAGGACGAAGAGGGTGGCGGCGGCAGCGGCGATTGAGGGTCGGGAGAGGGTGGCGGCAGCGGCGAGTGGAGAGGACGGCCGCGGCGGGCGTGGGCGGCGGCGGCGGCGCAACGAGGTGGCGGCGGCAGCGGCGCGGCTGGTCGGGGTCGGGAGAGGGTGGCGGCGGCCCGGAGAGAGATGGGGATGGGAGAGAGCGAGAGGAATGAGCGGTCGGGAGAAACCGCGGGTGGATAAGGTCACCCTTAGCCGTCGGCATAGGTATTTTCTTTTTTTTTTCTTTTTTTTCTCACAATTTCTTTAGCATGGGCCACGTCATCGATCCGGGCACCTATGCCGGCGGCTTAGCCGTCGGCATAGGTATTTTCTTTTTTTTCTCACAATTTCATTAGCACGGGCCATGTCATCGAACCGGGGCACCTATGCCGACGGCTTAGCCGTCGGCATAGGTATTTTCTTTTTTTTCTTTTTTTCATCATCCGGGGCATAGCTATGCCGACGGCATAGCTCTGTCTCTCAGAAAACTTTTAGTACCACCTCACCCAGAGACAAGCAACATGACCAGTTTAAATAGTCGGATAATCCAGACGCAGTAAGCTTCGGTCTTCATTACACTCCTGTTAAGGAGATGAACCATTACTGTGAATCTTCACCCCTTTCGGGCACTGAAGATTCACAGTGACGGTCCATCTTCCTAATGATGGATGCCGGTGCTTTTTATTAATTCAATTATTACTATTTTTGAGTTTGTCATCTGTGTGAGAACAATGATATAACCGCTTGTAAACCGCACCATCTCCGAGCTAGTCTCTGGGTATCGAGAGGGAACGTGTCCGGTTTATGCAGGAAGTACGGGTCCTGTTGCTTCGTTGGCCTTGAAACTTCTCGTGCTCACAAAGGAGGCCATCGCATGACACGTGCCAGGCCACCGCATTTTTCGGACCCGCGTGGAATATTCGAGAAATTTATTGCTCTGCTAGGGTTTCATCGCCGGAAATTGCTGATCTGCAAGGCGGCGCATGAAATCATGCCCAGAAGCAGCATGGAAAATACTTTGTGGTGTCCTTGCGGCATGCGTAGGCCATGTGCAGAGGAGGGAGGGGCATGCCCTCCCACCTGGGGCCGAAAGTACCTCGGTGCCATGCCTGATACAACCGTTTAAATCCTCAGAAAATCGTACGATGCCAGAATTCCTCGAGAGCTGGCACGGTGTCATCACATGGCCCCTGTAGGGTGTGGTAAAAGTTTGGACGCGTTTCGAATAAGCCTCCCCTGAGGCGCTTGTACACCGCACCATCTCCGAGCTACTCTATGGGTATCGAGAGGGAACGTGTCCGGTTTGTGCAGGAAGTGTGGGGCCTATTGCTCCGTTGGCCTCGAAACTTCCCGTGCTCACAAAGGAGGCCATCGCAAGGTCCGGGCACAACCCACCGCAAGATTCCCTCCGTGTCTGCCCGACGTGTAAGAGGGCCCAGCGCAAGACATGGTGGCATAGCTACCCCCCCAAGTACCCTGCCCCGTCTAACCCTGGCACTGTTGACCGGCGGATCTAGGCCTTTGACTTTCGCCGGACAGGGTTTGACCGATGGACATTTTCACCTGGCTGTGATAGGTCAGCCCATAGGTACACTTCGGATCAAGGTCCGGGCACAACCCACCGCAAGATTCCCTCCGTGTCTGCCCGACGTGGCCGTTTCCCCCCTCCGTGCGACGGCGGCAGCGACGTCCGTGAGGGGGGTCACACTACGGAGCCGCGTGCCGGGTGCTTGCACCTGCCACCACACTTCCAGACGTGTAAGAGGGCCCAGCGCAAGACCTGGCGGCATAGCTACCCCCCAAGTACCCCGTCCCGTCTAACCCTGGCACTGTTGACCGGGCGGATCTAGGCCTTTGACTTTCGCCGGACGGGGTTTGACCGACAGACATTTTCACCTGGCTGTGATAGGCCAGCCCATAGGTACACTTCGGATCAAGGTCCGGGCACAACCCACCACAATATTCCCTCCGTGTCTGCCCGACGTGGCCGTTTCCCCCCTCCGTGCGACGGCGGCAGCGACGTCCGTGAGGGGGGTCACACTACGGAGCCGCGTGCCGGGTGCTTGCACCTGCCACCACACTTCCAGACGTGTAAGAGGACCAGCGCAAGACCTGGCGGCATAGCTAGCTACTCCCCCAAGTACCCCGTCCCATCTAACCCAGGCACTGTTGACCGGGCGGATCTAGGCCTTTGACTTTCGCCGGACGGGGTTTGACCGACGGACATTTTCACCTGGCTGTGATAGGCCAGCCCGTAGGTACACTTCGGATCAAGGTCCGGGCACAACCCACCGCAATATTCCCTCCGTGTCTGCCCGACGTGGCCATTTCCCCCCTCTGTGCGACGGCGGCAACGACGTCCGTGAGGGGGGTCACACTACGGAGCCGCGTGCCGGGTGCTTGCACCTGCCACCACACTTCCAGACATGTAAGAGTGCCCAGTGCAAGACCTGGCGGCATAGCTACCCCCCCAAGTACCCCGTCCCGTCTAACCCAGGCACTGTTGACCGGGCGGCAAACTGGGCCCAACAGACACGCGTGGTGTATCTATGTATGTTTATGTTTAGATAAGACACATTTAAATTAATCATATTTCAATTTAGAAAAAAATAAAATAAAATATAAAAAATAATACATAGCAAGGCCGTCGGCATAGCTATGCCACGGATCGATGACGTGGCACGGTTCCGCGGATCGATGACGTGGCCAAATCTATGCCGACGGTCCCCGTTAGGGCCGTCGGCATATATTTGACGGCGTGAAACGGCAGTTAACCACCGGGTGGCCGGGCCCACATATATGTCGACGGCCTGTCTATGCCGACGGCCACCGTAGGCATATCACGACATATGCCGACGGCCTCGTTACGCCGACGACCGCCGTCGGCATAGATGGTGGTATGCCGACGACCGAACTATGCCGACGGTTTGCCTTAGGCCGTCGGCATACCTCCATCTATGCCGACGGCCCCCGTCGGCATAGTATGGGCCGTCGGGAACGTGACTTATTCTGGTAGTGAGCCGCTGGCCGCTGCTCGTCAAATCCGGCGACCCCGTCCATCTGCTCGTCTGGCGAGGTGGCGACCCCGTCCAGTCCATCTGCTCGTCCGGCGAGGCGGCGACCCCGTCCAGTCCATCCGCTCGTCCGGCGAGGGGGCGACCCCGTCCAGTCCATCCGCTCGTCCGGCGAGGCGGCGACCCCGTCCAGTCCATCTGCTCGTCCGGCGAGGCGGTGACCCCGTCCAGTCCATCTGCTCGTCCGGCGAGGCGGCGACCCCGTCCAGTCCATCTGCTCGTCCGGCGAGGCGGCGACCCCGCTTGCACGGCTGCACCTGCACTCCGCCGCTCGTCCGCGACCTCGCCCGGCCTCTTGTCCAGCGACGCCACACGCAACCGCTCGTCTGGGCGTCCGAAGACCTCGCCCCGCCTCAGGCCTCCTGCCACCGTCTAGCCAGCCAGGTATTCCCCCTCTGTCCTCTGCCCACTCCCGAATCCTAATTTCCTTTGACAAAGCACACAACAGGGTATCTATTAGTTGTTTTTGCTCTCTGAGTTAATGCATCAAATTACCCTTTCAATTAATTAGCTCCTTTCAAATTGATGCTTCAAAAAACGCCTTTATTAGTTGTTTAGTTGTTGCAGTAGAAACTGGTTTCCTAAATTTTGTTCCAACTTGCAAGAACACAAGATGAACAAAAGAACCAGGACAATGGCATCTTTTTTTCAACCTCAAAGCACTGATTCCATAATAACAGAAACATGCCCTTCAACTCAACCAAGTGATGATATTCCTCGTGTTACAGCTCAACTTGAGCCCGGGGAGATCGAACCAGACCCTTTGATTTGGTACCCTCTTTTGTATTATTTATCCTTTATATTGTCTTTTGTTATGTGTTACATTATCAAATGAAGCACTATTAAATATTGTGTTCAGGTTTTTATCAATGAGCGTTACTTTTGGTATGCCTTAAAACTGGGTTTGTTTTTGAGAAATTTTTTGGCCCTTCATTTTTGGCCCGGGGCGTCGGCCAATCCTGGCTACGCCGTTGGAGACGGCGGCAGCGTCTTGAAAATGGAATAAGGTTCTCCCCGCCTAGCCTCCGTCCCGGTGGTGTGTCTAGCATCGTCGAAGGGCGTGTGGAGGTGTGTCTCCGGCGGATCTCGCGGGATTCAGTCGGTGGTTGTCTTTGGTGGATCCGCTCGGCTCCGGTCTTTATTCGTCTTTATTCATGTGATTTCAGGTTGGATCCTTTCGATCTAAGTTTCTCTTCATTGGCGGCGGTTGTTGTTCTGGTGCGTTGCCGCGTTGGTCCTATGTGGCCTTAGCACGACGACTTCCCGACTGTCTACTACAATAAGTTATGCCCAGCTCCGACGAGGGAGGGGCGATGACGGCGACACGCCTTCTGCTCGCTTCAGTACTCGTCGCTAGGTGGTCTACGAATCTGGATGTAATTTTTATTATTTCTTGTGTTCGCTGTACTGCCATGATTGAAGATGAATAGATCGAAAGTTTCCCGGCAAAAAAAGTTCCACATATAGAGTTGTAGAAATAACGTTCGGACTTCAGCTTACACGAAGCTTCATTGTCCGACTAACGTTCGTTTCCGCCGTCACATTGCCTGGTTCGGATTATATGAAGTTCATTGTCCGACACGGTGCTCGCATACGTTGGTGAGACCTGATGGGTAGGATGACGTGGCAACCTCTGATTGGATCGCGCATGTGGCCGTCACGACCTGACACCCTGCGGGGCTGAGTACATATGCACAAGCAATAGGCCAAGTTACTAGCCATACCCGCGCGGCGACACGCCGCGCCCCGTTGATACATTATGTGTATATATATTTATTTTTATTCCATGTGATTAAAAATAAGACTTTTATGAGCATGTGTTTGTAGTCATAACTTTGTAGTAAAAAAAAAGCAAGACATGCACAGGAACAATTTGCAAAGTACTATACATTTATTATCAGCATGAGTGCTTCATCTTGCAAGATGGAAATTATACATTGCCCTTTTTTTCAAGCAAGACCGGACACATTACATTCATTCGTAGCTTATATCATTCTTGTGGAGCCTTCGGCCGGATTGGTACCTGCAATGAAATGATGCAAAGCATTTGCAAATTGTTCCATGCGACCTACAAGTGCTTAGCGACAGAGCATGCAACAATGATTTTGAACAAATAAAAGAGGCATCAATATGATATGCATTTGATTCAGAACTGACCAATCGACTGCGAGTTAAAGTAGAAGTAAAAAAATTTCATTCAAGCATAATTTCCCTCATTGCCCTCCCGTATATTCTACTCTTTTGTCATGTTACATAATGATGTTCCTGGGCATGTTTCATGTAAGTTTTCATATGCAAAGTTCCATTTGTTAAAATAGTAGATCAAATAATGTCATGTTGATTTCTATCAAGAATGGAAGAAAAATATGTCAAAGAATAAACTGATACATATTAGCATCAGAACTGTTAATCAAAATATTTCTTAACTTTAGACAACTTTTTTTGTTAAATCAAAGTAAATCTTTTGGTCCAGTGTATATTCTAGCCCTTCTAATACAGTGTATGTGCATAATTATTGTAAATTTGGTAATCACCTTGGAATTTTTCAAAATAGTATGACATGCCGAAATCATACTTCGGGCCAGTTCTTTTCGCCTTATAATTCTGGAGAATTACGATTCTGAAAACTGCCCACAGAATCGTCTGCCCACAGAATTGTCTGTCCAGTTCTTTTCTATAATTCTAGCCTGTGATTGTTGTATGAGCTGTCTGTTGAAATGTCTGTAACGCCCCTAGATTGAAGCGAGTGATGAATTGGTAACACTTGGTTATTTCTGACAGTTTCATGTCTAATATGAACATGAAAACGAGCTGCAAATCTCATAAAGTATGTAATATTACAATATAAAAGCGAGTTGCAAATATCATAAAGTGCTTAATATTACAATTTAGAACCAGAGTTGGAAATATCATATAGTGCTTAATATTACAAGTTAAAAGCGAGTTGCAAACTACAAATAGATGGATGATCTCAAGGTACAAGACTGACAGCAATAGCCTCACGTGTAGCGGCCATGGTACCATCATCTTCAGGTGGTAAAGCGTTGGCACCTGTAAACGGCTGTGGAGGTTGCACATACTCATCATTGTCAAACTTGTCAAAATGCTCATCACGTAACTTGCTATCACGAATGTAGTTGTGAAGACACATGCATGCAGTGATGATCATCTTTTGGGTCTCCGGTTTGTACCGTGGTATGCCTTGGAGAATACGCCATTTCATCTTGAGAACACCAAACGATCTTTCGACAACATTACGCAAAGAAGAATGTCGATGGTTGAATGTCTCATACCTCCCCATGGGAGGGTGTTGTTGGAAATCAGGTACATGATACCGTTGCCCTTTATATGGTGCTAGATATCCGACTCTGTTGGGATATCCGGAGTCGACAAGGTAGTATTTATCTACAATAAGACATCATGTATATAAGAATATGCATGCATACACGTACATAATAATATGCGTACATATAAGAGATTACCCGTGGGTGGTTGTGGATAATGCTCATAACGAACTATAGCATCGCTCCATACACGTGTGTCATGAACAGATCCGGGCCATCCAGGAACAACAAAAGTGAACCTCATATCGAAATCACACACTGCCATGACATTTTCGGTTGTGTACCCTTTCCTATTCCTGTGTTGGGGCTCCAATTCCTTGGGCACAATCACTTTAATGTGCGTTCCATCTATGGCTCCAATAGCATTTTTGAAATGAGGCCAGAACCTTGTTTTTCTAAGTATGGGATGAGGTTCAGAGAAAGATGGATCCATTGGTCTAATGTAGTCACCGGCCATGCGGTCTACACACTCCAAAACCTCATGGAATTTTTTGTTAGTGACAGAACGACTATGTGCAATCCAATCTGCAACATTGTCAGTGGTCTGCGTTGTCCCCAAAGTCCATAGAAAAAGCGCCAACGCTTCTTTGGATGATATGTTGCAAGTTGACATATGCCCATACTTCTCAACCAACAGATCATGCAATGGGTAAAACACTGACCTCCTCATTCTGAACATAGCGTAGAAAGCTTTTGGATCCTGCTCCTTCTCTTCCACCCATTGGAGGCCTGTAACAAGGGGTAATCTTCTTGACGCATACGGCAACGATTTGCTGGACGACGCCATTTCCAAAGCAAATGCAAGCATTCCTGCCTCAAATTCCTCATCTTCTTTTTTTTTTATCCATCTGCCACAACAATATACACACATAGGAGATTAACAACAAGATACAGTAGCAAGTTCAAAGGATACAAGTTGAAAGCACATATTTTGGTTCAAACCAAATAACATAGTTGAATACGATACAAGTTCAAAGGAAATACATGGGTTCAAATCGAATAATATAGGACAGTACGATACAAGTTCAAAGCAAATACAAGGGTTCAAAGCAAATAACATAGTTCACTACGATACAAGTGGAAAGCAGTTGAAACATAGAGGTTCTACTTATTGTTGAACTCCCATGTTTTGTTTATCCAAATCAGCCTCGCACTAGGCTCGTGCCCCTTGAAGGCAGAGAAAACATCACGATTTGTCTGATCCCTGAAAAGTTGTGAAGCATAGAAATGAACATCACTCCCAGGTGCACCACCATCCGCTTCTACCATGGCCATCATTTCGTGAATCTCTTGTCTTGCTGAAACTTGAGTCTCATCTCTCTTGTTCCTTGAATCAAAGAGATCCACCATACGTACAAATGCCTCATTTTTTGCATGCTCACTTGCCCTTTCATTCATCTTAGGACTTGGCGAATAAGGACATGCCCTCTTCTTCCCACCCTTTGCACGATTCACAGTAGGTGTAACTTCGCTTTTATCACCTTCACAACCAGACTCATCATCCAAATTGATTCGAGATGTAGAACCTTGATATGTGGGAATTGGCACTCTCGCATGCTCATTTGTGACACAACAAGCATCAAACACCTCCTCCATTTTGTCCTCCTCCGCAAGTGGAGCATGTCGAAACTTGCAAGCCTGCGGACGTGCCTGCAATGAAATAGCATGTATCCATGTTAAATGAAATGAAATGAAATGAAAGAAGCAACATAACTCGCTAAAATGACAAAACAAAAAAGTACCTTCAACTCCAATGCCCACCACTCATCCGTAGCAGCAATGGTCTTTGTATAAGGATCTCTTCCAATGCCCGATGCTTTTTGAAGCAATGTCTTCCATATGGCATAATCACTTCTACATGCATCCCACCGGTTTCTTAATTGTTGGTGCGAATAGTTTCTCCCGGAGCGCTCATTAAACTTAGTAAGCAAATTAACTTGTCCTACATCGGACAAAGTGGTGTGTCCTGGGGCGCGGTTATTTTCTCGCACCTTTCCATATAAATGGAATGAGCCGCAGCATCCCAAATTGCTTTCGGATGCCTCACTTTTTCCATCTACAACATTCACATGTCAATGTTTTAATCTATAATTTGTTTTTACTAAGCAGCCATCAATCCATACCAATACAAAATTAATAGTAAGCAATCAATCATATAGAAGTACATTCCTTACAGATTTTTCATACAATTTTTTTCCCTAAATGTTGCACCATGCAAAGCAACATACAAATTAACAAACAAGCAGAGCAGTAGAGAGCAATACATGTCTAATATTTCTGACAGTTTCATGTCCTTGTATCAGCAGAGAGCAATATCAACAGAGAGCAATATCAACAGAGAGCAATATGAACATACATGAAACAGAGAGGCATGGGACGAGAGCTCACCGGGCGGAGGGAGGGGAGGGCCGGCGAGGCGGGCCGCCGGGCGCGTTCTGCTGCCGGGAGGAGGGAAGGGAGGGCCGGACAGGAGGGCCGCCGGGCGCTTCCTGCTGCAGGCCGTGTATGGAGGTCGGGCCGGGCGGGGAGGAGCCGAGGAGGGGCGGCCGGGCAGGGAGGAGTCAAGGAGAAGGGGTGGCCGGACTGGGGCGGCGTCGTAGTGGCCTCCCGCCGGCGGATCTGACGACGCCGGGGCCGGGAGCTGGCTGGCGGCGCGCCGGAACCCTAGCTCGTTGGGGCTGGACGATGGGAGTGCGGGGTGGATGAACGCTTCGTCAGGAATTTCCTGTGCCTCGCTCGGTCGGGCCAGTTCCTTTGCCTCGCTCGGTCGGGCCGGCCTAGTGGCATATTGGCCGTAATTTGAGTCCCCAATAGGGGTAGTAGTTCAAACCGAACAGTTTTCTTTTGAGGGCCTGGCTAGAATTGCCAGAATTGACAAATTTCCACGATTCTCAAATACACTAGCGATTCTGATAATTCTCAGATGATTCCTGGGGAAGAAACGAGTTCTTTTGCGATTGTGATTCTCCGGGCAGTAATTCTTCAGAATCGTGTCAAAAGAACTGGCCCTTCATGCTATGTCAAATAACCACATTCATTTCTTTCACCAATGTATTGTGGTGGAATGCCAAAGAAAGTTGTACGGGTCCATATGATTAAAAAAATGCATAAAAAGGAATGATTTAGAAGTGTGCCTGAAAACTAACATGTAAGCTATAGAATACGAATAAGGGAAATTATAAGTGCTAAAATGTAAAATGACCAAAGAGAAGGTTTTCCGGTCATGCTCTCTCTGCTTCTGTGTGGCACACGAATCAATCCATTCAGATAGCGTTGGCTCAGCACAGACGTCGCCGGCTCGCCACCGTGAGTTACAGAAGTGGCAGGAGCAGCGAAGGGGCCGAGCACCGCCGTGTGTCGCCGTCCCGCGCCCAGCTACCGCATGCGGCAGGCACACCGCAGGTCGCCGCTCACGGCAACTACGCGCACACACGCACCAGCCGCCGTCGCGCCGCGAGCTTCGCCTGGCCGCGCACTGCCGCAACCACGTGTGAGCTCTTCCGACACCCACCGCGCACGGTCGACTTGCAAGCCACACATGCACCGCCGCGAAGCGCTGCTTGATCCCCTCCATGGCCTCGTGCTCGCCCCCGCAGTCCGTCGCCCTGGGGGCGGAGAGGGGCAAGATCCGTGGAGCTGCGCATGGGGTTAGCATATCGTCCTCATGCTTCTCAATTCTGGTCGGGTATCGTTTGGGTCAGGCGGCAGAGATGGCGAATTCCTCCTCAGGTGCCTCAGGTTCGGTTCCTTTGCTTCCCTTGCTGTTTCTGGTTGTCGTGTGTTTCCTCGGCTTGTTCTGCCTGAATTGAGTTTCTCCGGAGAGTAATGAGTTCCTGGGTTGATGCTAAGAAAGTAGAAACGTGTACTTGAGTACTTGACTTGTTTCTTAGTAAGAATAGTGATCAAATTCTAGTAATTCGAGGCAGCCTGCGATTGTTCGCTAGAAAAATGTAACTTCTTATTAATATTGTTGTCTACGTTGATGGATTGGTGCATTTGTTGTGCCTGACAGAGAATTTCCAATTTTGATAGTTTGGCCGATACAATCTTCTCCTTTTGGATGTCTGTGAATTCCGACATGTCCAATGGGGAAACAAATGCTCAATTTAGTGACTTCACCTCAAATTCGGTTTTACCTGTTGAATGATCATGTTGTGTTTTATCTTCAATTTCTCACAGTTATGCGACCCTGGCCACTTACCTGCTGCAAAACACTTGTTTCCTTTGTGCAGGGTGGTCTTCTTATGGTTATATTTCAAGAAATAAAATCTTATGGTTATATGCTATCAGTTAAGATGAAACCGTGAAAGGCCGCTTGAATTGTATGCCTCGCTCAGGTAATGAATCCTTTGTGCAGGGAGCTCTTCTTGATGCCCCCATAAGTAATAAATTTGCTATTCAGCAGAAACAGTAGCTATTTGTGTTATGGGACACTGCTTTGCTTCTTGTGTCAAAATGACGATATGGCTTTGTTTATGCGAAATAATCATCCAGGTATTTAAAGGTCGTCCAAGTACACATTTAGAACCTGTTAGGGCCCTTGCGTGTGCGCGCTTCTCTAGTATGACCATGTATTAGTTGACAAATGAATATACATCAAAGGGCACCACTTTACTTACAGTGCTTCGAGCCTTGTAGGCCTCAACATAAGTCCCTTGGCCAAGTTTCACTGTGATGCCTAACGAACTATTTCACAAACATCTTTGTTAAATGATAAAAGAAACAGTGCAAGTAAATAAACTCATTTTCACATGTTATGATAAACTGACTTCTTCCAGCTGCCCAAAAAACAGAGTACTAATACACAGAGAAGGTGTATAATTGTTAAAGCTACTTTACACATTATTTTGGGAACAGACTAAACATATCAGGATATACACCGGTTGAATGAGTATTATACATGTCAGGAATGACCAACAATACTTCTTCTCTCAAAGTTGCCAAGAAAATACAGCCAGCTAGAGAAGTTAGAAGGATTTTGAGCTCTAAACTCCAGGTATCAATCCACTTGACTGCCTACTGATCTCCGGCCGATTAATTTATGAATCAACAGATTTATCTATAAGGGAGTAATTGTCTGTAAGATAGGACTTGCTTGCATGCATTTCATAGATAATAAATCTGTAAAGAGAAGCTAGGAGGCAACATACATATCTGAATATTTAGACTTCATATACAGCGACAATATATCTTCAATTCAGATGTAGGACAGAAGACCGTCCGGTCAGATCTCCATGGCTGCAAAAAGCTTGAATAATCTGTGAACTCCTTCAGACCGTAATATTAAAAATTCCTTGTTTTGTTGATATATTCACATCTAGAGGAAGGAGATACATGTCAACAGGGGAGGAAAAGCAACCATCAATTGTGCTAAAGTTACCTCTCCAGAGTGGCCTCAGTCCAAAGGCATGCTCTGAAGTAAACTTTAGAACACAAACTGATGAATGCTCTCTGAAGTAAAATCTGAAACACATAAAATGGCACGGGAGGTGTGGAGCCCGTCCATCTTATTTAGATGATCTCCAAAAGAGTAGTGTTTTTGTCCTCTTGTGGAGATTTAAAATTCAATTACCCTAAAAAGTGAAGTTAACTGGTGAATACGTGCTTTAAGCAAATCCAACTTCATTAGTTTTGAAAAATAAAACAATTCCCTTTCATGATATAATTTTATACTTCATATTTGTTCAGACATTGTCAATTCAATTTTTTGTACGCAATAGAGCTAAAAAAAAGGAACTGTTGGTACATCATACATATATGCATGATATTATAAACTATTGCTAGATTTCTTTTGTTATTGAAATGCTCCCTCTTGTGAATTTAATAGCAGTTTAGGATAAAGTAGTGGATCCCTAGCTGATGGTGATAAAACACACCCTATTCCTATTGAGCTGCGTAGAAAGAAGCAGTCCCAATCACACATCATAGGTACACTTCATAAGTCAAAACCAGTATTATACGCGTGCTAATACCTGAAGTGTTAGAACAAATCACATCACATGTCACCAAAAGCAAAAGCTATTCATGCAAGGACCTTTTCTCTCTTGATCTTGGAAGCGTCTGCCTGCCCGCGGAGATATGCATGATGGAGAGTGGAGGGTTTCTTTTTAAAAAGTTATAGAGAGAGCAGTGACCCTCACCTAGCTAGCACACACACGGACCAAGCGCACATACCCACCACACAGCAGCAGCACACTACTGCACCTGCGCATGCAGATGACGCAACGGCAGGCTGCGCGAGCACACATGCGGGGCAGCAAGGTGCATAGCCAAGAGAGCGATGAGCACACAACCTTCGTGCGCTCGCCATCGAGGAGTTCACCCGGGGGCGGAGAGAACCTCCTCGCATCGGCTTCAGCGCTAACCTACCCGAGGCGACAGTTTCCCAGGGCAAAGACGTGGACCGGAGACTTCAAGGTGCCAACGGCAGGCGCGAGGTCGACGCAGCAGCCGTGACCTCGAAGCGGCGGCAGGTTGGGCGGGCCACCGCTGCTCCGTGGTGTCCGCCACTCCACCTGAGGAAGCCTTGGTCATGTGGCAATGGAGATCCCCATGAGCAGTAGGGGCAACCTTCCATATGGCGGTGATGGCGATTCAGCTCCTCCCCAGTACGCGGCCTAGTGGAGGCTCGCCGCAGCCGCGCCACTGGCCTGGCCTTGACGAAGGCGGATGACGGCAGCCGAGCGACGAATGGCGACATAGCAAGCATGCGGATGTGCTGGGAGCAAGCGACGGGAAGAGCAGTTTTTATAGGCTCATACGGCAGCGGAACGGTGGTTGAGCCGTGCACGGATTTGATGGGAGCCTTCCATAAAGATAGAGAGAAATCGAGAGGAAAGAAAGCCAAAATATCTTAGAGTGGATAGGGATAAGCGGCGGCCGTCCATCACGCATGCATGCAGATCGTAACAGACAGTCAACGCACGGCATGCACCAGCCAACAAAGAAACAGATCGTGGGTGGCAGGGAAACAAATCGAATGTCCCACATCCACCAAAAACGCTACAGCCACACGGGAAGTATGCAGCACGTTAAGAAAATTTTCACCGAAGCCTTAGAGTCACAGCGAAACTGTACACCCCAGCATCCCAAAGTAATGCACGTGTCAACCCTTGGTAGGCTCACAAGTTGCTTTCACCCAAGTGGTGAAATGTGAGAGCAAAATCATCCCCGGAAATAGGGGCTTGGTTATTCCCCGATCCAAAAATATGTTCCTTTGGCGATGGGCAGTACTCCGCGCCGGCGGACCGGCGCAATGGTTTCGGCCGGTCGTATCTGGCACGTCAGTTTGCCTTTGCCCACCGTCAGATCAGCCTTTGAATCGTTTTTTTTTTCTCAACAAAAAATCGCATCCAATCCAAAACAGTTGCTCGCGCTGGACACCCGCCATGGACGCTCCGAGGCCTGACCTTGAAGCATCAGCAGCTCGCCGCTGGTCGCCGGTTGCCGTCCTCGTTGCCGCCGGTCGCCGTCCTCGCCGCCGGTCGCCGTCCTCGTTGCCAGTCGCCGTCCTCGCCGCCGGTCGCCGTCCTCGTCTCCGCCAGTCGCCGGTCGCCGTCCTCGTCGCCAGTCGCCGTCCTCGTCGCCGATCGCCGTCCATTGAAGCTTTTTTCCGACGCCCATTGAAGCTTTTACATGGTTGAAGCTTTTCCACACAACGGTTGAAGCTTTTTTCGTCGACAGTTCCAGCTTTCGCGTGCGTGGTGGCCGGGCCCCAAATTCCGTCGCCTTCGATTGAAGCTTCCTAAGAGGCTGGTTGTAGCATTTTTTGGTAATGTTTGCAGCTCCCCTTCGCGCCATTCACAACCTCCTTTCTCTCTCTCTTTGAGTGGTTCTAGCAAAAAGATTGATCCAACAAAAATATCAAAAATGGGGTAGTAGCAAAAACAAAGACGGTGGTAGCAAAATTCAAAGACCTGGTAGCAAAACTTGAAGTGGTTGCAGCAAAATAAGATGGATACAGCAAAAAAATAAAAAAAGGCATGGTAGCAAAAACTAAGACGGCGGCAGCAAAAATCAAAGACCATGGTAACAAAAAGTTAGAGTGGTTCCAGCAAAAAAGATGGATCTAATTAAACAACAAAAAATCAAAGACGGACTGCAACGGTGGTAGCAAAAAACAAAACGGTGGTAGCAAAGTTTTGGAGTGGTTGCAGCAAAAAGCACTCAAAAAAATGTGGATCCTAGCAAAAAAATGATGCTGATTCCAGCAAAACAAGAACCAGATGTAGCAAAAAATACCGCTGATTGAAGCTCCCACCGACACCGATTCCAGCATCTCGTCCGCTCGTACACGATGTAGCCGCCATTCCCGCACAGGTGGAGCACACGACGCTCGCCGGAGCGGCATGGGGGCAGGTCGAGGGCGAGGCGCTCGCCGGAGCAGCGTGGGGGTAGGTCGAAGGCTAGAGCAACGCGAGGGTAGGTAGCTGCGGCTGCTCGCCAGAGCAGCACGGGGGCAGGTGGAGGCGCGAGGAGGTCGCCGGAGCAGCGCATGCGAGCAGTGGCGTCACTAGGTGGGCTCGGCCATGGTCTCGGAGGTAGCGGCCATGGCAGCCGCGGAGGAGTTTGCGTCATATGTGAAGAGATAAGGGAGAGATGGGAGCTATGTGGACCTGCGTGAGATGCGGTATGGTTAGTTGGATCAAAACTAATCCCACGACCAGAACGAAGCCGGATGCCAGCGATGCATGGGCCCCCACGATCAGGGAGGCACGTGGAGGGAGCGACCGGCGGAGTGTTTAGCCGGTCGTTTGGCCCTAAACGTTTACCTTTGGCGATTCATCCAGGCCAAGTGCACGGAGACGGGAGTACGGGGCGCCGAGGCGTCGCCGCCGGCCGTGCCCTGGGCTCACCTCCATGGCGAGCTCCTCGTGTCCATCGCCGCGGCCGATGGCCTGTCTCTACGAGACTACACGTCCATCCGCGGCGTCTGCACCGCGTGGCGCTCCGCCGTCGTACGCGGGCCTCCTCTCCCTCGTCGACGACCCGGACGGCCACAACGCCTCTTTCTTCTCCCTCCCGATGCGGCGCTGGTTCCACCTCCACACGGTCTCCTCCGATCTCCACGACCACGCCCGCCTTCTAGGCGTCTTCGACTTCTTACTCCCGTTGCGGCCCTTGCTCCATCCCCACCACCCGGTGTTGTTCCAGCCCCACCCGGTTCTACCTCCACACGATCCTCCTCCACCCGACTTCTTACTCCCGACTTCGACTTCCGAGCTCGACATCCACGACCAACGGCCCCGCGCCCGTGTCGTTGGCTCGGGCAACGGACGCTTCGCCCTCGCCGTCGACCAGAAACACTGGGACATGGGCACCAGCAGCTGGAGGAGGATCTTTCTCGTCGACCCCCGAGCAGGCAAGGAGGTCGAGCTCGTCTCTCCGCTCAGGGCTCACCACGACGAGTGCGTACGCAAGATCGTCTTCGCGCCGAACCCGAACTACGACTGGACGGTCGTGGCCGTGTGCAACAGAGACAAGGTGGCCTACATCGACGGCAAAGTGGACTGGAAGTGGACGACCACTAGTGGAAAACAGGGCTATGGTCCCGGTTCCAGAGGGTCTTTAGTCCTGGTTCTGAAACCGGGACAAAACAAACGGGACTAACACCCAAAAATTTTAGTCCTGGTTGGCCTACGAACCGGGACCAAAGGAGCTTCACGTGGCCGCTGTGGGGCGCCCAGGCAGGAGGACCTTTAGTCCCGGTTGGTAACACCGACCGGGACTAAAGGGTCTCCACGTGGCCGCTGCGCAGCGCTCAGGCAGTCCCGGTTGGTAACACCAACCGGGACCAAAAGGCAGCCACGCGTCAGCAGCTCGGAGGCGCTGGTTTTTTTTTTTTGAAAGGGGGGGGGGGTTAGGGGTTTTGGAGGGTTTAGGGGTTTCGTATTGTGTTAGCTAGCTAATAGAGAGAAGTGACCTCTCTTTCTCCGTGCTTGGTCGACGCTAGCTACTACATATAGAGAGAACTCGACGCTAGCTAGTAAGCAAATGAAGGAAACCATTAATTACACAAGATCGTCATGAACATATATAGAGAGAAGTGACCTCTCTTTCTCCGTGCTTGGTCGAACAATAAGTTTTCGTATATCTATCCGACGCTACTACATATATACAATATAACATCCCTGACATCATCAAGCGCCAAACTCCCATTGAATTTTCGTATGGTATTCTCCCTTTTCATGTATGACGTGGTCAAGAAAGAATCCCGCTAATTCCTCTTGAATTTCTCGTATGCGATCATGTGATAGGAGTTCATCCCGCATCTGCCAGATCTAATTTAAAGAAGGGGGTCAATACATATATATGAATGAAACTCAACACAATTGATGGTAATAAAATAAAATTGTGAATATTGTTTACGTACTTCAAATTGTTTGTCAGACAAGAAGCCTCGCTCAGTGGTCGAGTGGCGAATGAACTCGCAATCGTAGTATCCACATAAATTATTCCCGCCTGCCTGCCACAAGCACTTTACGAGAATAGAGTTCAATCAAACTGATAATCAAGCATGATAATGGTATTGATGAAACTAGAATCAATGAGAGATGCGCAGAACTAGCTAGTACTACTTACTTTGGGGTGTGTAAATCGCAGCTCGTTCTTCCGACCCGGAACCATTCCGGTGAACTGTTTCCAAACTCTGCCAGGCAAAGAAAATGATTACTTAATATCAGGAAATGAACGAAAGTTGCCGATATGGTCCCGGTATTGATTGAACTTACTTCTGGAGCATTGCAGTCATGTCCGCATAATCCTTGGGATCTTTACGTCTCGAGTCTAAGACAGTTACTATTCCCCCATCAAGCTTAATGGATAGCGGAATAAAGTGGAACCTGCGCACGCATAACTCATCAATTACAGTACTTAACCTCGAGTAAGCGAAACCGAATATGCACAAGACAGTAACACTCACTTGAAGTTGTAAGGAAAGAGTATTTCCCTTTTGTTTTGATGTCGAAGGAACGCTTTTAGCAAGTTTTCCTCGATATCTTTAACTCTGTTTTGTACCGCCCATTCATTTACGGAATTTGGGCTAATGAACCCAATGTCATAGATTTGTCTTTTTTTGCATTCGACGATCTTCAATCTGCATAATATAGTGAGGATAATTATATATACATGCAATGAACGAGCTGAGCTAGAGACTTAATTACAGAAGTAATACTTACAGACAGTAGCAAGTCATGATTTGTTTGTCGAGGGCCTCTTGATTGAATAACTGAAATAACTCCACAAATTCAACAGGCATCAGGTCGACTCCAATGAGGTCGTGCTCATCTTTAATTCTCATCATCAAACTATCGGACCCATTCTTCCTGCAGCTTTCCAAGTACCACTCATGCAATCTTCGCATCATCGTTGTTGGATGAGGATGATCAGGTTTGACGAGAGGCTTCCCGTGCCCGTATCTAAAGATCTCTACTACCTCAGCCGTTTCAAACTGTACATCATCGCCCACGTAATCACCAAGAGTGGTACCGGGCAGTAGCCCCGGATGATTAGCGATATCGCTAGACACCTTGAGCGGGGGGCACGATTGCTTCTCCTGTTCGCCGAGCTGGGGAATTGTTTTCCCACTTCTTCGTCTTGAAGCACTGGCAGTACTTCCCGACCGCCGCGCTTCATCATATGTCTTTTCAGTACAGCGGTCATAGTTGGATTGCGGCGGAGGCGGTGGTGGTCGCTTAAGGGCATCCAGAGTGCGCTTCGCTTTCACCGGATCTATTGTTTCCTTCGGAGGTGGACGTTTCCATTCAAAATGGGCCTGCAGTTCGGCTTCCACGATGTCATCGGTTTCCTTGTCAACCCTCTCATATGGTAACTTTGGAGGAACCCTGAGGCTTGGACCAAATTTGAATTTCTTCCCGCCTTTTGTACTGCTAGCCGCCGGAGCGGCGGCGGCTCTCTTCCGCTGTTGCTGAGGCGGCGGAGTCCGCTGACGCGCCGGAGGAGGCGGAGTCCGCTGACGCGCTGGAGGAGGCGGAGTCCGTTGACGCGCCGGAGACAGCTAAGGCGGAAGAGGACTCTGCTGAGGGGCCTCATCCGGCTGAGTCTGCTGAGGGGCCTCATCCGGCTGAGCTGGACTGTGAGGAGTCTGCTGAGGGGCCTCATCCGGCTGCGTCTGCTGAGGCGGCGTCCAGTTTGGAAGCTTGATGTTCTCCTTTCTCCATAGACAGGTACTTCTTAAGGCATTTTCCAGAAGATTATCCCCTTCACCTGTAGGGTAGTCAAGCTCCAGCCCCTCAAATCCCTCCATTATTTCATCCACCGTGACAATAGCATAGCCATGTGGAATCGGACGGCAATGGAAAGTTCCCTCAGCTCGAGGAGGTAAAACAGAGCCGACCGCCGCCTTCAAGGTCAGGTTCTGGCATTTCGCCATTAGCACACAATGTTCAGCCTCCGTGATACTATCCACGGGGTAGCGAGGAGCCGTGAAATCAGGCTGAACGAGGTCCGTGGAAGCCACGCTGCTTCTCCACTGAGATGGTGGGGTAGCTTCTGGGGCAGTGTCGAAGGAAGGATCTTCGAGCCGCTGAGATGGTTGGCCGGTAGCTCGCTGGCTCTCAAGTTCCTCTAGTTTCGCTAATCTTGCACTGAGCTTCTGCATTTCGCTTGCTTCCTCTTTCTTTTTTCTCTCTCGGCTTCTATAACCACCGCTGTCGGGAAACCCATGCACCCACGGAACGGAGCCTGATGTGCCTCGTGTTCGTCCAGGGTGTTCAGGATTCCCGAGGGCCTCTGTCAACTCGTCCTTCTCTCTGTCGGGAATGAACGTCCCTTCCTGCGCTGCCTTGATTGCTGCCTCAAGCTTCCGGATGGGTATTGCAAGTTGCTCGTTCGTCCAAACACACTTCCCTGTTTCTGGGTCCAAAGTTCCCCCAACCCCGAAGAACCAAGTCCTTGCCCGATCTGGCCAGTGCAATGTCGCTGGTTGGACCCCTTTAGCAAGCAGGTCTTGCTCAGCTTTGTCCCACAACGGCCGGGCTTTGCTGTAGCCACCTGACCTCGTGGTATGGTGATACTTCTTCTTTGCAGCATTTTGCTTGTTTGTCAGTGACCTTTGCTTACCCTTGTCCGATTTCTTGTAGGCCACAAATGCGGGCCAGTGATCTCTTATCTTCTCATATTGACCGATGAATTCTGAAGTCTCGTCTTTCTGGGCAAACTTTTTGTTCAAATCTTTCTTCCAGTTCCTGAATAGTTCCCCCATCTTCTTAAGAGCAAACGCCTTGACCTTTCGCTCTATAACTGGGTTATTCAGATTCTCCTCTGGCGGTAGGCTGAAATTTGTCATCAGCGAGGTCCAAAGATCATCTTTCAGTCTATCCTGGACATAAGAAACTTTAGGGTCCTTCTTCTTATTCCATTCTTGGATGTTGATCGGGACGTTGTCCCTAACAACAACTCTGCAATGATGTACAAATGCGTCCTTGGTCCACTTGGGAGCAATCGGTTGGCCATCTCGAGCGACTTCTGTGATCGTGAACCTTTCATCCTGGCGCAACCTTTTCTTCGGGCCTCGTCTCCTTACGGAAGTTTGGCTCGATCCGGAGGGCTAAAAGAAGAAAGAAGCGTTAATATATGTACATACAAAACAATTAATGCATCAAGTCAGCACAGGCTTAATTAATATATGTATATACCTCGCCGGACTTTGCAACAGTTAAGGCTCCCTCCTCCGTTCGGTCACCGGAGCCGTCATGATCTCCTTCCTCCTCCATTGTTGGATCACCGGAGCCGTCGTGATCTCCTTCCTCCTCCATTGTTGGATCACCGGAGCCGTCATGATCTCCTTCCTCACCATCGGTGTCGTTGAGAAACGACAAGGTGATATCACCTCCTTGAAGGATTATCTCCCCCAACAACTCTTCTTTTTCTAAGTCTCTGTCCATAGTTTCTGCAAACATTACAACATGGCAATATACAACCATGAGAGATGGATTAGTAGCAAACATGGACTTAATATCACAACAAGGAATCATATGCATATGAGCAATGGATTAGTGGCAAACATCATGCAAAGTTGACAAGTTTTATAACAGTCAGTTTCAGACGATCATCGAGGACTACTCCCCCCTCATGTCTGATGAGTCGTCCTATCTTTCGAGAGAGGATACTTTGCGGACCGCCCTCTCATGGTCGTCGAGGATACTTGCGGACCCCCCCCCCCCTCATGTCGAAGTTATCGGGGATATGTTGAATTCCCGAGAGAGTTAGGGGTGTTCTAAAGCGGCACTACACGATATAGGTGAAGGGGGATAACATCCGGGAATGTTTTCCCGAAGTCTGCATTAATTTCGGACAGATGAACCGGAGGGGGACGGCTCCAGGTTCGCTATACTAGCTGCTTGTGACAGACGAACGGAGGGCATATTCGGATTCGTCATATTTTTCTGATCGATTTTCATATATAAATTATTTTCATCGGAGTTACGGTAAATTTTCTATGAATTTTCTATATACATACATCCATCGATATCCATCCATACATACATATACATCTACATTATATATGAACAATTTTTTTTTCATCATATCAATATTTACATATACATACACATGATTAATAAACACTAAGCATTTACATATACATTATATATGAACAAAAAAAATCATCATATCAATATTTACATATACATACACATGATTAATAAACACTAAGCATTTACATATACATTATATATGAACAAAAAAAATTCATCATATAAAAAAAAATGCATAGCGGGCCGGGGCGGCGAGGGCTCGGGGAGGAGGGAGACGACGGTGACGACGGGGCAGGGGCGCGACGACGGCGGGGGCGGGCCGGGGCAGGGGCGCGAGCTCGGGGGCGGGGCAGGGGCACGGGCTCGGGGGCGGGGCAGGGGCGCGGGCTCGGGGGCGACGACTGCGACGACGGGGCAGGGGCGCCGCGACGGCGACGGCGGGGGCGGCGGACGGCGTCGGGGCAGCCTGGCGGCGTCGATGTGGTCGGCGTCGTCGGGGGAAACTGCGGATGAACTATGAAAATTTCTTAAGTGTGGGCTTATATACCCCAACCTTTAGTCCTGGTTGGTGACACCAACCGGGACGAAAGGCCCCCTTTCGTCCCGGTTGGAGCCACCAACCGGGACTAAAGGTCAATTTCAACAGCCCAAAGGGCGGGAAGCAGAGACCTTTAGTCCCGGTTGGTGGCTCCAACCGGGACGAAAGGGTGGCATTCGTCCCGGTTGGTGGCTCGAACCGGGACCAAAGGCACCCTTTCGTCCCATTTCGAGCCACCAACCGGGACCAATAGCCTGGCACAGCGGTGTGGTGGGAGTTAATCCCACCTCGCTAGTTGAGAGAGGGCAGCACTGGTTTATAAGGCGCGCTGCGGCTGAGCTTTCGAGCTCCTCTCTAATGCAGGCAGTACTTGCCTAAGATTTGTCAGTGCCATGTTGGGCCTGTTGGGCCCGCGGGCCTGCATCCTGGCCCATGTACAGATGGGTTTCTAGTCGTATGCAGGCCGTGGTGGCCCAGTGGGCGGCATTTTTTTATTTTTTATGTCATTTTAGTTTGCTATTAAAGTTTTTTACATAAAATACTTTATGAAAATTCTTTTTGCTATTAAAGTTTTTAACAAAAAATACTTTGATAATTTTAATTGCATAAATTTTATATAATTTTAAGTTAATATTATTTTGATAATATTTTTTTATTTTTTATGTCATTTTAGTTTGCTATTAAAGTTTTTAACATAAAATACTTTATGAAAATTCTTTTTGCTATTAAAGTTTTTAACAAAAAATACTTTGATAATTTTAGTTGCATAAATTTTATATAATTTTAAGTTAATATTATTTTGATAATAACTAGAGGTTTATAAAAGCTTTTTAGTTGATTCTTTTTGCTATTGAAGAATATTATAGTTTTGTTTTAGTTGATCATAACAAAATATTTTAATTGATTCTTTTTAGTTCATTCTTTTTGCTATTAGAGTTTTATAAAAGCTTTTTAGTTCTTTCTTTTTGCTATTAGAGTTTTTTTTAGCTAAATGACCCTGAAATTGAAAAGCACTACAAATGAACTCTGAAAAGGTTGAAAGTTGGCATGGTATCATCATTTCACCCACATAGCATGTGCTAAAAAGTTGAGAGGGTTACGGCAAAAGCTGGATGCACTTCGTGTACAAAATGGACAATCTCTTTCGAAGTATCAGAGTTTCGGACGAAAACTCATCTGTTACAAAAGGCATTTCATTTTTTCTTCGCGTAATCAGAGCCATCATCGTATCCTCCTTCACTTTTTCTTCGTGTGTTTCCCTTGCTTATTGCGCCGTAACCATGGATAATCTTCATCGTTTAACAGGGTGCTTGGGTCAGCCTTCACTTTGAAGGGAGGAATTTCATGAAACTTTTCATAATCTTCAGACATGTCTGTCTTGCCCTCCACTCCCACGATGTCTCTTTTCCCTGAAAGAACTATGTGGCGCTTTGGCTCATCGTATCATGTATTCGCTTCCTTATCTTTTCTTTTTCTCGGTTTGGTAGACATGTCCTTCACATAGAAAACCTGCGCCACATCATTGGCTAGGACGAATGGTTCGTCTGTGTACCCAAGATTGTTCAGATCCACTGTTGTCATTCCGTACTGTGGGTCTACCTGTACCCCGCCTCCTGACAGATTGACCCATTTGCACCGAAACAAAGGGACCTTAAAATCATGTCCATAGTCAAGTTCCCATATGTCCACTATGTAACCATAATATGTGTCCTTTCCCCTGTTGGTTGCTGCATCAAAGCGGACACCACTGTTTTGGTTGGTGCTCTTTTGATCTTGGGCGATCGTGTAAAATGTATTCCCATTTATCTCGTACCCTTTGTAAGTCAATACAGTCGAAGATGGTGTCCTGGCCAACGAGTACAGCTCATCTCCAACAGTGGTGTTACCCATGAGATGTGTTTGCAACCAACTGCCGAAAGTCCTGATGTGTTCACATGTAATCCAGTTGTCACACTGCTCCGTGTGTTTGGAGCGCAGAATATTCTTGTGTTCATTGACATACGGGGTCATCAAGGTAGAATTCTGTAGAACTGTGTAGTGTGCTTGAGCCCAAGAATGCCCGTCCCTACATATTATTGAGTCCGCTCCTAGCGTGCCTTTTCCAGTCAGTCTCCCCTCATACCGCGATTGAGGGAGACCAATCTTCTTAAGGTCAGGAATGAAGTCAACACAAAACCCAATGACCTCCTCTGTTTGATGGCCCGTGGAGATGCTTCCTTCTGGCCTAGCACGGTTACGAACATATTTCTTTAAGACTCCCATGAACCTCTCAAAGGGGAACATATTGTGTAGAAATACAGGGCCCAGAATGGCAATCTCGTCGACTAGATGAACTAGGACGTGCGTCATGATATTGAAGAAGGATGGTGGGAACACCAGCTCGAAACTGACAAGACATTGCACCAAATCATTCTTTAACCTTGGTAGGATTTCTGGATCGATTACCTTCTGAGAGATTGCATTGAGGAATGCACATAGCTTCACAATGGCTAATCGAACGTTTTCCGGTAGAAGCCCCCTCAATGCAACCGGAAGCAGTTGCGTCATAATCACGTGGCAGTCATGAGACTTTAGGTTCTGGAACTTTTTCTCTGAGATATTTATTATTCCCTTTATATTGGACGAGAAGCCAGACGGGACCTTCATACTGAGCAGGCATTCAAAGAAGATTTCCTTCTCTTCTTTGGTAAGAGCGTAGCTGGCAGGACCTTCATACTGCTTTGGATGTATGCCGTCTTTTTCGTGCACACGTTGCTGGTCCTCCCGTGCCTCCGGTGTATCTTTTGTCTTCCCATACACGCCCAAGAAGCCTAGCAGGTTCACGCAAAGATTCTTCGTCACGTGCATCACGTCGATTGCAGAGCGGACCTCTAGGTCTTTCCAATAGGGTAGGTCCCAAAATATAGATTTCTTCTTCCACATGGGTGCGCATCCCTCAGCGTCATTCGGAACAGATTGTTCGCCAGGACCCTTTCCAAAGATTACTTGTAAATCCTTGACCATATCAAGTATGTGATCACCAGTACGGAGGGCGGGCTTCTTCCGGTGATCTGCCTCACCTTTGAAATGCTTGCCTTTCTTTCGACATTGATGGTTGGTCGGAAGAAATCGATGATGTCCCAGGTACACATTCTTCCTGCATTTCTCCAAATATATACTTTCGGTGTCATCTAAACAGTGCGTGCATGCGTGGTATCCCTTGTTTGTCTGTCCTGAAAGGTTACTGAGAGCAGGCCAATCATTGATGGTTACAAACAGCAATGCATGTAGGTCAAATTCCTGCTGTTTGTGCTCATCCCACACACGTACACCTTTTCCATTCCACAGCTGTAAAAGTTCTTCAACTAATGGCCTTAGGTACACATCAATGTCGTTGTCGGCTTGCTTTGGGCCTTGGATGAGCACTGGCATCATAATGAACTTCCGCTTCATGCACAACCAAGGAGGAAGGTTATAGATACATAGAGTCACGGACCAGGTGCTATGATTGCTGCTCTGCTCCCCAAAAGGATTAATGCCATCTGCGCTTAACCCAAACCATACGTTCCTTGCGTCACCTGCAAAGTCCCCCCACCTTCTCTCGATTTTTCTCCACTGCGACCCGTCAGCGGGTGCTCTCAACTTCCCGTCTTTCTTACGGTCTTCTTTGTGCCATCGCATCAACTTGGCATGCTCTTTGTTTCTGAACAGACGTTTCAACCGTGGTATTATAGGAGCATACCACATCACCTTGGCAGGAACCCTCTTCCTGGGGCGCTCGCCCTCAACATCACCAGGATCATCTCGTCTGATCTTATACCGCAATGCACCGCCTATCGGGCATGCGTTCAAATCCTCGTACTCACCGCGGTAGATGATGCAGTCATTAGGGCATGCATGTATCTTCTGCACCTCCAATCCTAGAGGGCATAGAACCTTCTTTGCTTCGTACGTACTGTCGGGCAATTCGTTATCCTTTGGAAGCTTCTTCTTCATTATTTTCAGTAGCTTCCCAAATCCGTTGTCAGATACACCATTGTCTGCCTTCCATTGCAGCAATTCCAGTGTGGTACCGAGCTTTGTGTTGTCATCTTCGCAATTTGGGTACAACCCTTTTTTGTGATCCTCTAACATGCGATCGAACTTCAACTTCTCCCTTTCACTTTGGCATTGTCTCTTTGCATCAACAATGACCCGGCGAAGATCATCATTGGGCACATCGTCTGGTTCCTCTTGATCTTCAGCTTCCTCCGTTGCAGTATCACCGTATTCAGGGGGATAGTTGTCATCATCCTCTTCTTCTTCGTTGTCTTCCATCATAACCCTTCTTTCTCCGTGCTTGGTCCAAACATTATAGTGTGGCATGAAACCCTTCTCAAGCAGGTGGACGTGAAGGGTTTTCAAGTTAGAGTAATCCTTCGTATTCTCACAGACAGGGCATGGACAATACATAAAACCATTCTGCTTGTTTGCCTCAGCCACTTCGAGAAATTTATGCAGGCCCTCAAGATACTCGGAGGTGCGTCGGTCACCGTACATCCATTGCTGGTTCATCTGCGTGCATTATATAATTAAATGTATCAAAACCATTACAGAACATCATGAATAGAGAAGTGACCAAATTAATACAAGTTCATCGTCACATTAAAACCAAAGTACAGTAGTGATCAAATGTTATTACTGAAAAAATAAATACATAAAGTTCATACATATATAGTTCTCATAGAACAACATATAGCTCTCTAGAGCATCTAATTAAAACATACATTGAAACTATGAAAAACATTTAAATGCAACAACAAATGCGATCATAATCGCAACTAAGGTAACAATTGATCCAACGGCATAATGATACCAAGCCTCATTATGAATGGCATATTTTCTAATCTTTCTAATCTTCAAGCGCATTGCATCCATCTTGATCTTGTGATCATCGACGACATCGGCAACATGCAACTCCAATTCCATCTTCTGCTCCTCAATTCTTTTCAATTTTTTCTTCAAGTAATTGTTTTCTTTTTCAACTAAATTTAACCTCTCGACAAGAGGGTCGGTTGGAATTTCTGGTTCACATACCTCCTAGATAAAAACATCTATGTCACGTTGGTCGGCATAATTATCATAAACACTAAATGAAACAAATCATAATAAAAAATAATATACCACATCCGAATCATAGACAGGACGAGGGTCGACGGGGGCGGATACCAAAACCATGGCACTATATAATAACAAACAATAATAAAATTAAGAAAATTATAAAAGTATCTATTTAAATCATACAAGTAAGAATTTTTTTCTTTTAGAAAGAAGATAAGAACAAGAGGCTCACCACGGTGGTGCCGGCGACGAGATCGGCGCGGGCGATCGACGACGGTGAGGACGGGGACGGGACGGGACGGACCGCCAAACCTAGACAAATCTTGAGGAAAAAGGAGCTTGGAGGTCGAGCTTGGAGAGGAGAAAGCTTAAGTGTGGCTCGGGCATTTCATCGAACACCTCATGTGCATGCATAGAAGGGAGAACAGAGCAGCGCATGCACACCTCCCACACGGCCAAAAAACAGAGGAGAGGGTGGGCAGGGGCGAGGGTATATATAGGCATCTCTTTAGTCCCGGTTGATGGCTAGAACCGGGACAGAAGACTGACCTTTAGTCCCGGTTCCATCCACCAACCGGGACTAAAGGTGCTGCGCCAGGAGCGAGGCCCATTGGTCCCGGTTCGTGTCTGGAACCGGGACCAAAACGGTCAGACGAACCGGGACCAATGGCCCCCGAGGCCCGGCCGGCGCCCTGGCCTCACGAACCGGGACTGATGCACCCATTGATCCCGGTTCGTAAGGGAACCGGGATTAATGCCCTTATCTGGCCCTGGACCAAAGCCCTGTTTTCTACTAGTGGACCACCGACGTTGTTGACCGCTACCTCGTCGACCTAGCCTTCTACGACGCCGGACACGAGCTGTACTGCTACTGCCTCGACTCACGTGTGGGCGTGCACACGCTCCGCACCCCCGCGGCTATCAAGACGACCAGCTGGCACTCGTGTGGAGGTGCGACTTCGACCCGGCCGCCTTCGCCAAGCCCTACGATGTCGTCTACAAACTCACCTCCACCAAGCACATCTTCTTCTACCATGGCAACCTCTACCAGGTGTGGCAGAATAACAGCTGCAATGTCACCTCGGGGACCGGGTACTTCAGGATGTCCGCCGACGAGATCTTCGTCCTGAGGTACGACCTTGGGCGCTACCCGTGCTGGGACGCCGTGAGGGATCTCGAAGGCTGCTCCGTGTTCATCGGCAACAAGAGCAGCCCGGCGGTTGTGCGAGCCGGCACCGTCCCGGGGATCAGAGCGGACTGCGTGTACTGGATCGACTCGAAGGGCGTTCCGATGATGTGCGATATAGCTACTGGGACCTCCAAGCCGTGTGTGCTTCCTTATGGCGCGTGCAAAGGTAACTGCTGGTACTTCGGTGACGACAACATGATGAGCATTAACGACGACAGAAGAAATGGGAGAAATTGAATGGGTGTGTGCTTAGCTTGAGATCCTTGATTGCAAAAGAGTAATTAAATAGGGTGAGCGAAGGACATAATCTCGCATCGCAAGTGTCAAGAAGCGTCAAGATATAGCGATGGTCATAATCTCTCACCACAAGTGTCAAGCTTGGGAGCTACTCCCTGCACCCTAAATTATATTTGAAGGTCTAGCTTTGTCTACTATCTATTGATCGATCAAGATTTTTTTAAATTGACCAAGATTATAAAGAAATGTTAATGTCTACAACCTCAAACATATATACTACGAAATTATTTTCTACAATAAATTTAAAGTAGTTTTGTATTCTAGTTTTTGTCATATTTTTTCTATAGATATAATCAAACTTAAAGATGTTTGACTTAAGACACGACGGAAGTACGTCATTTTTTAAACGGGGTAATGGTCGGGACCATGGCACAATCTCTTTGTCCCACTGGTTATCTTACACTTTTGTTTTTGCAAAGATCTGAATGACCCATTTGAACCCCACGACCTACCACTTTGTTCACGATTCAACCATCAACTCCAAAACATGTTCCTGCTCATCCTCCAACCAGCCATCCCATTAATTACTCAACCAGGGGCTCGGTTGACTGCCTAGTCAACTGATCCAATGAGCTAATTGACTCGAGTCGTCAACGTGGGCTCTCTCTCTCCCTCCCTCTCCCTCCCTCTTGCTCTCTCTCTCTCTCTCACACACACACACACACACACGCACACGCACACTCACACCCCCCAAAACCCTGTCCCTCCTCTCCCTAGCGCCTGTCTTCGCGACCACCCACCCAAGAGAGTTTGGTAAGAGAGTGTTCAAATATGCAATACTAAACTATGGTCCTCTCCCTAGCGCTCGTCTTCGCGGCCACCCACCCAAGTGAGTTTGGCATGAGAGTGTTCAAATATGCAATACTAAACTATGGTTTGTGGGAGAGGACGAAAATAAAGTTTCTGAAGGATTATGGTGATGGGATGAGAGAAAAGTGCACTTGGACAAGCTATCAATGAGTTTGTTTGTTGAGGAAAACAAGCAAGTTCGAAAGCTGGCAGATAACATCTTTCATTGATGAGCACATATACTCAAAGAGAAACAACAAGCTGGTCACAAGTAAGGCTTTAATACAAATGAATCGTCTGCCTAGAGTGTGCTTAAAGAAGATCTAAGGTATCATCAGCCGATTCAACAACTCAAAATTCAGTGGCGCGAGGAGTTTTCAGAGGTGACTTGAAACTACCTTAAGTCATTGCCTTATTAAACACAAATGCAAATGTTGGATAAACACACCGAGATCGACTGGGTGCGAGTTACTTTTTTTTGAGGGGATATACCGAGGTGTGAGTGGAAACGGAATGAATCATGGGAAAGGTGCAAAGTGGAGATTTGGTGGAAGGAGACACGACCATGCAAGGGGAGTGGGTGGGCGATACCTTCATTTAAAGCCTTTTTTTTCTTCTTTCGTACAAGTGTAGATCCTAATTATTATCAACCAGGTACATGGGAATCAAAAAATAATGCATGGTTGGTGAAATGATGCACTTCTCGTGATCCCGACCTATAAAATAGGTATCGGGCATTTTCTACTTGTCTGCAAAAGAAAGGAGAGAAAAAATGGTTAGGTGGGGGGACAAGCTAGAGACCGGAGGTGTTTTGGTTTCTTCCCTCTAGTCGTTTGTCTCAAAAATGTTTCATTTCATCTCTCAGTACTTTAGCATCTTGCTATCTGGGTTTGGTTAGGCGGCCAGCTAGGCGGTCAACGTTCGCGTTGAGGTGGGGAACAACAAGTGATATGGGCTGCACGCTGGCGCGAGCGCATTATGGGTCATGCGTATGTACGTACAGGAATGAGATGTATCAGGACGACTTGATCCGTGCAATACTATGTTTCTGCTGCATGTTAGAACCAAACAATGTACAAAACGCACGTCATTTCCTGGTTGATTATGGCAGGGTGGTTCTCCATAACACCAGCTAATTATATGACGATCCGATCCGCCCCAGTCCTATGAAGCTGACCGGGACGAAGCGTAGCCCATCAAGCATGCTTGTATACTTGCTTATTATGTGCTTCACTTGTAATATCCGGAAGCAGCTCACCCAACAGTTCGGTGGATATTCCTGTTAGACACAGTGGAGCTTTCATCTTTCTTTTTTCCTCTCAATTAGGAATAGTTTGAGCTATGGACTGCTTCTTTCGAGGCGATATGAGGGGTTTGCACGCTATTAACAAAGCATTAGTCACTCTGTTGCCAAAGGTGGATGGTGCGGATGATCTGGAAGATTTTAGACCGGTTAGCCTCGTCCATGGGGCGGTCAAGATTTTTGACAAAGTACTCTCGTTGCGGCTTACAGACGACCTACCGAGCTTGATGAGAGTGCACCAGAGCGCCTTCGTTCGAGGGAGGTCAATGCATGATAATTTCATGCTTGTGCAGGGCACGGTCAAAATATTGAACTCTCTCAAGAGCCATGCCGTCATGATCAAGTTGGATATATCCAAAGCATTTGACACAGTTCAGTGGCCCTTTGTCATGGAAGTGCTGCATGCCCTAGGTTTTGGCAGAAGGTGGATGGCATGGATTGCCGGCTCGCTTTCTATGGCTTCAACTCGGATCCTTGTCAACAGCGTGCCCGGTCCTCCAATTCAAAACCGCAAGAGCTTCAGGCAAGGAGACCTGCTCTCTCCTATGATGTTCATACTGATGATGGAGCCATTGCAGCGATTATTTGCATTGGCAGATAGGCAGGGCCTGCTTACGCCTCTGTCGCGAGGGCCGAACCAGCGGGTGTCGATTTTTGCGGATGACGTGATGCTATTCTTGAAACCGGAGGCTCAAGATCTACAGCTTTGCAATGCGATCCTTGACTCCTTCGCTGGAGCGTCCGGGCTACGGGTCAATAGGGCCAAGACGTCGGCGATGCCCATTAGGTGCTCTGACCCGTAGATCGCTATGATTGCAGATACCCTCGGCTGTGCGGTTGGCACATTTCCTTGCTGCTACCTTGGGCTGCCGCTAAGTTTGCGGAAACTAACGCCGGCACAGCTCGATGACTTGGTGACTGATACGTCCAATTTGCATCATGATTTTCTACTGTTATTTATAATGTATTTGATCATTATTTCACTTTAGGATGCAACTCTTATGCCTTTTCTCTCTTAATTTGCAAGATTTATATGAAGAGGGAGAATACCGGCAGCTGAAATTCTGAACCTGAAATAGCTACAGCAGAGATACCTATCCTACAGAGCTCCTATTGACTTGAAATTTCACGAATTTTTTTATTGAATATATTAAAAATACTGGAGAAAAGAGATACTGTAGGGGACCCACCAGTTGCCCACAAGGTAACAGGGCGCGGCCCCCCTGGGCGCGCCCTGATGCCTTGTGAGGCCCCTGGCTTGCCTCTGCCCCCACCTTCTGCTATATAAGGTCTTTTTCCCTAAAAAATTTAATGAGAAGACTTTCGGGACGAAGCGCCGCCGTCTCGAGGCGGAACCTGGGCAGGAGCTATTTTGCTCTCCGGTGGAGCGATTCCGCCGGGGATACTTCCCTCCGGGAGGGGGAAATCGAAGCCATCGACATCACCAACGATCCTCTCATCGTGGGAGGACCAATCTTCATCAACATCGTCACCAGCACCATCTCATCTCAAACCCTAGTTCATCTCTTGTATTCAATCTTTGTCTCAAAACCTCAGATTGGTACCTGTGGGTTGCTAGTAGTGTTGATTACATCTTGTAATTGATGCTAGTTGGTTTATTTGATGGAAGATTATATGTTCAGATCCTTAATGATATTCAATACGCCTCTGATCTTCAACATGAATATGATTTGTGAGTAGTTACTTTTGTTCTTGAGGACATGTGAGAAGTCTTGTCATAAGTAATCATGTGAATTTGGTATTCGTTCGATATTTTGATGATATGTATGTTGTTGCTTCCTTTAGTGGTGTCGTGTGAACGCCGACTACATGACACTTCACCATCTTTGAGCCTAAGGGAAGGCATTGTGGAGTAGTAATTAGATGATGAGTTGCTAGAGTGACAGAAGCTTAAACTCTAGTTTATGTGCCATTCCGTAAGGGGCTGATTTGGATCCATATGTTTCATACTATGGTTAGAGTTATCTTAATTCTTCTTTCGTAGTTGTGAATGCTTGCGAGAGGGGGTAATCATAAGTGGGAGGCTTGTTCAAGTAAGAACAGTACCCAAGCACCGGTCTACCCACATATCAAATTATCAAAGTAGCGAACGCGAATCAAACAAACATGATGAAAGTGACTAGATGAAATCCCCATGTGTCCTCGAGAACGATTTGCTTATTATACGAGCTCTATCCGGATTATCCTTTGCTATAAAAAGAATTGGGCCACCTTGCTGCATGATGTCTACTACGCAACTTTATTCTTGTAGACTCGTATTGGGCCTCCAAGCGCAGAGTTTTGTAGGACAGCGGCAATTTTCCCTCAAGTGGATGACCTAAGGTTTTATCAATCCGTGGGAGGCGTAGGATGAAGATGGAATCTCTCAAACAACCTTGCAATCAAATAAAAGAAATCTCTTGTGTCCCCAACACACCCAATACAATGGTAAATTGAATAGGTGCACTAGTTCGGCGAAGAGATGGTGATACAAGTGTAGTACGGATAGTAGATATAAGTTTTTATAATTTGAAAATAAAAAAACAGCAAGGTAGCAAGTAACAAAAGTGAGCAAAAACGGTATTGCAATGCTTGAAAACAAAGCCTAGGGTTCATATTTTCACTAGTGCAATCTCTCAACAATGCTAACATAATTGGATCATATAACAATCCCTCAACGTGCGATAAAGAATCACTCCAAAGTTCCTACTAGCGGAGAACATAAGATAGAAATTGTTGTAGGGTATGAAACCACCTCAAAGTTATTCTTTCCGATCAATCTATTGAGCTATTCCTATAAGTGTCACAAACAGCCCTAGAGTTCGTACTAAAATAACACCATATGATACGCATCAACCAACTCTAATGTCACCTAGATACTCCAATGTCACCACAAGTATCTGTGAGTTGATTATACGATATGCATCAAACAACTTTAGATTCATAATATTCAATCCAACACAAGGAACTTCAAAGAGTGCCCCAAGATTTCTAACGGAGAAAGTAGGACGAAAACGTGCATCAACCCCTATGCATAGATTACCCCAATGTCACCTCGGGAATCCGCGAGTTGAGTGCCAAAACATACATCAAGTGAATCAATATAATGCCCCATTGTCACCACGGGTATTCATATGCAAGACATACATCAAGTGTTCTCAAATCCATAAAAGTATTCAATCCGATAATAGTGAAACCTCAAAGGTAAAAACTCAATTCATCACAACAAAATAGAGAGGGGAAAAACACCATATGAACCAACTATATTAACAAAGCTCGCGGTACATCAAGATCGTGCCAAATCAAGAACACAAGAGAAAGAGAGATCAAACACATAGCTACTAGTACATACCCTCAGCCCCGAGGGTGAACTACTCCCTCCTCGTCATGGAGACCGCCGGGATGATGAAGATGGCCTCCGGTGATGATTCCCCCCTTCGACAGGGTGCCGAAACAGGGTTCCAGATGGTATTTCGAAGGTACAGAGGCTTGCGGCGGCGAAGTCCAAAATCTAGGGTTATTTCTGGGGGTTTCTCTATTTATAGGATTTTTCAGCGTTGGAATCACGTCAAGATGGGCTAAGATGGGCCCACGAGGCACCACGGCATGCCACCCCCCTGGCGCGCCATGGTGGCTTGTGAGCACCTTGTGAGGCTTTTGGTCCTTCCACGAAGCTTCGGGGGTCTCTTTTGGTCCAAAAAAATTGTCAAAAAGTTTCGCTGCAATCAAGTGGATGACCTAAGGTTTTATCAATCCGTGGGAGGCGTAGGATGAAGATGGAATCTCTCAAACAACCTTGCAATCAAATACAAGAAATCTCTTGTGTCCCCAACACACCCAATACAATGGTAGGGGGTCTAAACTATGGGTCAAGGAGTCGATGGTAACAGAGAGCGTAGAGACAGCGATTTACCCAGGTTCGGGCCCTCTCGAGGAGGTAAAACCCTACGTCCTGCTTGAGTGTATTGATGTGATTGTATGAAGGTTATAGAGTTGATCTACCTCGAGATCAGATGGGCTAAACCCTAGATTATGAGTCTCTTTTCCTACGGACTAAACCTCCTGGTTTATATAGACACCAAGGGGGCCCTAGGGTTACATATGGTCGGTTACCATCAGGGATAACATGCCGGTTACGCCATCTATTCCTTGGAGGAGACGCCAAGACTTCAGAGATTTCCTTCTATCATACGGGGTCGTCCACAATCCAGCCTTCCATCGACGTGTAGAGAGCGGCCCACCAGTCCGGCCCATGAGAGATAGGCCGGCAGCCCGAGTACCCCCTAGTCCGGGACACCCTCAGTAGCCCCCGAACTAGTCTTCGAAGCCGAGGTAGATGCCGAACACCATCGGCATTGTGGACCAGTTCACTTTCCTCCGTGACACCGGTAACAGGCCTGTATTACTCCGAGTTGTATTTTCAAGCATTATCCGGTCGTGTATGCGCCGAACTGTATCTTGGTAACGAAGTATAATAATAACTTAGCCCCGAAGGCTAGCCGCCTCGGCGTGAACAGTGTTCTTATCTGACAACTTTTACCGAAGGGTCACACCTTGCCACGACCGCAAGTTGGTTTATGACAAACTCGATTCGCGGTTCGAGGTGGTTTTCATTGGCACGTTCCATCGATATGGAGATCGTGTCCTGTTTTCAAGGGATATAATCAATAATCCGCCTCACCCCACGCGCGCATAATGGCACGGTTATACGGGGAAGCGGCGAGGACTGCGGCGCAGTAAAGGGACCGTGGGTTTTACAGCCCATAAAGGGGCACAGTCCTTGTTTCGGTCGCACGCTCTCATTCCCCTCTTTCGCCATTGCCTTCCCCGATTCCTGAGCTCCAACACCCAGATCTGCTCTCCCTCCCAAGAACCTTTCCATCCACCCGCCTAATCCGGCAATGGCGGGTTCCGGGTCCAAGGGCAGGTGGGAGGCGTCCGTCGTCACCGAAAGCGCCATCATGGAGTTGAAGGGCGCGGGATATCTCCCCGCCAACGTAGCCCACCGCGCTCCAGAGGCCGGCCAGGCCGTCCCCACGCTGCGACCAGGCGAAAGGGTGGTGTTTGTCCCCCACTTCCTCCGAGGTTTAGGATTTCCCCTTCACCCCTTCGTCAGGGGTCTTATGTTCTTTTACGGGCTTGACTTCCACGATCTCGCGCCGAATTCCTTTCTACATATGTTGGCCTTCATCATCATCTGTGAAGCCTTTCTCCGGATTCGGCCACACTTCGGCCTATGGCTGAAGGTCTTCAACATCAAGCCGAAGATCGTCGACGGCCAACAAGCGGACTGCGGGGGTGCTATGGTCAGCAAACTCCCCCGAGTGGAATGGCCAGAGGGCACCTTCATCGAGACCGTCAAGGTTTGGCAGAGGGAATGGTTCTACATCACCGAGCCGAGGGGCGCAGGTTGGGGGGCCATTTCGTCCTTCCGATCCGGACCCCTACGAGATTGGTCTCATGGACCAAGAAAGGCCTCGACTGGGGGGGTAAACAAGGAGGTAGAGCAGCTACAGCAACGAATTGCCAAGATGATAGGGAAAGGCGTCGAGCTGCCCAACGTGGTCCAGATCATGCTCGACCGTCGAATACTCCCGTGCCAGGATAGGGGCTCCCCCATGTGGGCCTACAAGCCCGAAGACCCGGCCACCGTGCGCAACTTCTTCCGCACCACCCATGCCCAGCTATGGAGAGCGTTGTTCAAGCCACAGAAGGACTGGCCGGCCGAGGGAGAGGACATCGGGCTTGACGCCGCAAACCCCCCACGGGAGGTATGACTAAGTTTGTTCTTGTATCCGAACTATTTCCCTTTAATAAGGTACTCAGCTTCTTGACTTCTTATCCACAGAAATGGCTGAAGAAGGCCCAGCGGATTGACAGTCCGGCGCCGCTGCCAGAGGGACCCAGAACACCCCTCCTGACGGCCATGCTGGCCGTGGAGCCGTACGAGGTGCCGGAAAGGAAGGAGAAGAAGAAGCAACAGGGGGAGGCCAGAGAGGGCCTCTGCTCCCGAATACCCCCGGGTGCTAGATCCGGGGACACCAATGCTCCCTCTGCGCAAGAGGAGGCTAAGGAGCAAGGAAAGGACGGGGAGGCGGACGATTCCTCCCGAACAGGGAAGAGGGCGGCGTCCGAGGATGCCGAGGAGGAGCCCCCTCGACCCGCTCCCAAAAGACCGTGCAAGGCCAAGGTAGCCTTATCCGGCGATAGCTCGGCTTCTGCCGAGGACTCTGAGGCCTCAGAAGAGGTTCCACAGAAAATTCCCAGGGCCAAACCGCAGGCCCAAAGGTATGCGCTCTAGCGATTACCTGACCGTCCTTAGCCGAACTGGGCTGATACTGATCAAGTTTCCATGTGCAACTTTGCAGTCCGCTGCGCGATCTCCCCGCCGACCGAGTCTCGGAGGGGGATTCTCCACCGGCGGCGCTAGCGGAGAGCGGCACTAGATCCCGTGCCTCGCCTTCCCCAATCGTGAAGGAAACCGAGGAGGTCCTGTCGAGGAGGACTCCTCCCATGCCACATACAGGGGAAGGAGGCGATACTATCATGGCCGAGGTGAATGCCTCGGTCGCCGAAGACCAGGAGGGGAGGGCCCCTCTGGTGAACGAAAGGGAGGAGCTCAGACAAACCGAGCTCTCTCCGAGGACCACTCCAGAGACGTCAAGGCGTCCAGAGTTCGGTGCTCTGGACTTGGAGAAGGAAGGAGCCGGAGTGCCACCGCCACCCTCGCCTGCCCAAGAGCAGGCATCAACCAGGTGGCCGGACGAGATGGAGGACGCTGTAACCAGCTCCTCCATCGCCGAAGAGCACCGTGCACTTATGGGCGCGGTGTTACAGAGTATTCGGTCCGTGGATAACGGACTGAAGGAGGCTTTTAGTGGCCTTCTGACCGGCTTCAAGGTGAGCGAAGTAATGCTTTTTCCTTAGGAAAATTCATTTGTGCAAATATATAGCCTCATACATAGTAGCCCCCGAGACTCTGACCGGCTGAGCAAAGCCGGTCGGAGGATCAAAAATCGACATCTCGGATATTAACGGGTGCAGAATAATGCGCAGGCATCATCCTCGGCCGCAGCTGCCAATGCCGAAGAGTTGGCCGAGCTGAATCGGAAGCTAAAGAGCTTCGAGGACGATCTGAGCCTGGTGAACAAGAGGTTCGATGAGGCGCAAGGTAAGGCCAAGTTGTGATAGTGAATACAGGCGTAGATTTGAAGCAGTGTTCGATGTATCCTAACGGAGATAACCGATTGAACTGCAGCTGCCGCCGCGGAGGTCGAAAGCCTCAAGGCCGCACTGAGGACAGCTCAGGCGGACGCGGCGACGCAAAAGTTGGCAGCCGAACAGGCAGCTGCCGAGCTGGCGGCGCTGAGAACCACAAGTGAAAAGCACGAGGCCAGGGTGCTGGAAGTGCAGCAGGAGCACGGGGATGCCGTCACAAGATGTGAGGCCCTTGAGCAAAAGAATAAGGAGAAGGCCGCCGAGCTGACCTCGTTAGCAGCGGCGGCTAAGGAAGCGCGGACAGAGGCGCGCGGTTACCAAGAAGAGCTCCGCCAAGTCAGGCTGATCGCGGACGGTAAGCCGTACTTGTTACAATGTGTCTTTGGAGGTAACAGGTTCGCGTTGCTCACGCGGGTATGGCGTTCCGCAGGCGCCTTTGCGGACCTCCCGAAGAGTGCGGCGGATGCGGCGAGGTTCTTCGCCGGCCAGGAGGGTTGGGCCGAGCAGAAGCTTTTCTGGGCGCAATTTCAAGCGCCCGAACACCCTCTCCTCCTCAACAACCAGATGAAACAGCTAATGGAGCTGCATCGGATGGCGGAGCCGGTGATGAAGGACCTCTGCGTCAAACTATGGCCGTCGGAGCCGCTGCCGAGCAGCTACTTCGGTCTGGTGCAGAGGCTGTTCGGCGCTCCTGCTCAGGTCGATGCCTGGAAGCGCTCCACATGTATCGAGGGTGCTCGGATGGCCTTCGGCAAGACAATGGTACATTGGCCGAAGCTAAAACCCGCTGAGATAGCCACCGGATCTCCGCCGCCAGGGAAAGAGCATAGGCGTCCCGAGCAGTACTTTCCAGCCGTGATGGACGGTGCTCGGGCAGTAGATGCCCAATGCCCAAAAGATGTAATTTATGAGTAGATGTAGTTTCCTTGTAACCAAGTAGTTGAAACTTTTGCTTTATTGTAGTGCAAACGATCGGCTATGGATATAGTGCCGGATTAATTTTGACTCCTGTGCGGCCGATTTGAAACTGAAAGTTACCAGTCGTCGGCTTCAGCCCCCTGGCAGATACTGCATGGGGTGTTTTCTCGTAATACGTGAACCCTTAGCCGACGTCTCGGTGCCCGGGGGCGGTTGTATGTACGGAAAACCAGGCAATCAGACTATGTGGTTTTAGTGCTTTCACTTAGCCAGAGGAGCTTGACAGTGGGGGCCGGTGACGAGCCCCCGGTGTTTGTGATATTCGGACGAGCCGCGGTTGATACCATCATCACATGGTTTCTGTGACAGAGAACCCTTCGTATGACACGGACTAACCTCCAACGATTTTAGGCTAACGCCAGTCATCGGATCGCCGACCAGTTCTCGCTTATTGGGACAGTCAGTTTTCGGCTTTCTCCACTGAGGTACTTGACCAGGCGAGCTAGAAGTACAATCGCAGTGGTTCTCCCTTTACCCTCTTAGCCGAACAGTGCGGAACGTAAGAGGGTAAACACAGGAGCCGGGCAACCCAACTATTGACCAAAGACGCAATTCGGAACTGATTCATATAATGCAATATCCGTGACACCGAGCACATGAAAAGAGAAGTGCCGGTATAAAGTTTTAAGGCAAGATCTATGGTCGAGCCCCCGGTCTATTAGCCGGTTTAAAATAAATGTATCGTGATAGTGTACTTCGGCGGAAAAAGGCGGAAAGGAATATGCAACGTGAATGACTGCACGAGTATACCATAATAAAGTGGTCTTTACTTCCTTTGAATGTGTGACGTCCAACCGTACAATCCGTATTGCCGAAGTAGCTTAAATAGATACTTTAAAGGAATGTATATATTGAGAGTAAAGGTTTACACAGGGCTTCCATGAGTGGTTTGACGTCCCTACTACGCCCTGCTGCACGTCTGCACCTTTGCTCGTCAAGAAGCTGTCATGGAAGCGAAGCTGTCCGCCGTGTATTCGGCGGAAGAAGTAATCTTTGGCGGGCGAGCCCTTGAAAAAGGGTTTGAGAAGTCGCCGTGGTATATCAGCTGGACGCTGATCGGGCCCTAGATGGTGCCCATTGTTGATGTCGATTTGAAGACATTTGGTGGCCATTGGTCGGTCGAACCGAGCTCTGGACCTTTTGTTTGCTGTGTCCCCACAACTGCCCATGGAATTTTGAGCGTGAAATTGTGCACTCGAGGTACGTATTTCGCGACTAGGTGGGCCGTGCTGTGGGGCGCGTATCCCTATTTGGGTGGAGCATGGGAGCGCGCCGGGACCGAGGCTGCAGCTCGGGGGCGCTTGCATGTGTCCAGTGTCATGACAGTGGACTGGGATTGCGACGCCTCTTCGGCAGCTTGGACTTCGGCGGCGAGAGCCGCAGTGTGCTCCTCTGTTCGGAGCGAGCGCTCGGTATTACCGTTAATGGTAATAACGCCCCTTGGTCCTGGCATCTTCAGCTTCAGGTACGCATAGTGCGGGACGGCGTTAAAGCGAGCGAAGGCGGTCCGTCCGAGGAGTGCGTGATAACCACTGCGGAAAGGAACGATATCGAAGATCAAGTCCTCGGCGCGGAAGTTGTCAGGCGAGCCGAAGACTACTTCCAAAGTCACGGATCCTGAGCAGCGTGCCTCGACGCCAGGTATTACACCTTTAAAGGTGGTGGTGCTGGGTTTGATCCTTGACGGGTCGATCCCCATCTTCCTCACTGTATCTGCATAAAGCAGGTTAAGACTGCTACCTCCGTCCATTAGGACTCTAGTGAGGTGAAATCCGTCCACGATGGGGTCGAGTACCAAAGCCGCCGTTCCTCCATGGCGTATACTGGTCGGATGATCTCGACGGTCGAAAGTGATCGGGCAAGCCGACCAAGGGTTGAATTTCGGGGCTACCGGCTCTAAGGCGTAAACATCCCGAAGCGCGCGTTTCCGCTCCTTCTTTGGTATATGCGTGACGTAGATCATGTTCATGGTTTTGACCTCCAGAGGGAACTGTTTTTGGCCTCCATTGTTCGGCCCGCGAGGTTCGTCGTCGTCGTCACTGCGGGGGCCCTTGCCCTGTTCTTCGGCTGTGGCCTTGCTGGCCTGCTTGATTACCCAACAGTGACGGTTGGTGTGGTTAGCTGGCTTGTCGGGGGTGCCGTGAATTTGGCAGGGCCTATCCAATATTCTGTCCAGCTCAGACGGGCCATCTTGGTTCCCTTTAGAGGGTTTTCTCCGCTGTCCCGATTTCGAGCCGCTGAATCCGGCGTTCACCGCTGCGTCATCGGCTTCACTGCCGTTGTTTGAGTGTCGGCGTTTGTTGTTCCTATTGCGCCGGGGTTTTCCATTCCCGTCCCGGGTCTCTGAAGTACCGGGGTCTTCGGGGTGGCTGCTTCGACGAGCTAACCAGCTATCCTCACCCGCGCAAAAGCGGGTCATGAGAGAAGTAAGGGCCGACATTGTTCTTGGCTTGTCTTGGCCGAGCTGGCGAGCGAGCCACTCGTCCCGGATACTGTGTTTGAATGCCGCAATTGCTTCGGCGTCTGGACAGTCGACGATCTGGTTCTTCTTGGTCAAGAACCGGTTCCAAAATTGCCGGGCTGACTCTCCGGGCTGTTGGATAACATGGCTCAAGTCATCGGCGTCCGGTGGTCGAACGTAGGTGCCCTGAAAGTTAGCTCGGAATGCATCTTCGAGTTCTTCCCAGCTCCCGATGGAGTTTTTGGGTAGGCTGTTCAGCCAATGCCTGGCCGGTCCCTTAAGTTTCAATGGTAAGTACTTGATAGCATGGAGATCATCTCCTCGAGCCATATGAATGTGGAGAAGAAAATCCGCAATCCACACAGCTGGGTCAGTTGTCCCATCATAGGATTCTATATTAACGGGTTTAAACCCCTCGGGGAACTAATGCTGCATCACCTCGTCAGTAAAACACATTGGGTGTGCGGCGCCCCTGGCCCAGGCCGCGTCGCGCCGAAGATCAGTTGTCATCCGGGCACGGTGCTGATCCCGAGCCCTGTCGCTTCTATCGCGCCAGGCCTGGTATCCGTCCCATCCAGCGGGTGCGTATCCTGTGGGTCCATAGATGGACCTCGACTGAATTGCTCGTGTGTTCAGGTCGTGGCGCAGATCGTATTGGTCATCCGGTTGAACCAGGTCTTTGCCTGCTCGGCGAGAAGGCACGAGTGGGTATTCGGCTTCCTTGGCCATCCTATCCCGTCCTCGAGGGGGCACGGGTGGGAGTTTGGTTTCTCCGGCCGGTCTATTTCGTCCTCGAGGGGGCGCGGGTGGGAGGTCGGCCTCCACAGCCGGCCTATCTCGTCCTCGAGGGGGCCGGTCGGGCTGGTCTGCGTAAGTTCGTCTGGGAGGTACGGGCTCGAAGGCCTCATCCTCGAAATCTGGAAGGAGGAGCCGCCGTGGATAACTCCTATATTGGCCCTGACGTTGATCGTCGAGGCCTTCTTCGGCGGCTAGGACCATCGTCCATCTATCGTTGAGTGTATCCTGCTCGGCCCTGAGTTGTTGTTGTTTCATCTTTAAGCTTCGGGCAGTGGCAATGAGTTGCCGTTTGAATGTTTCTTGTGCCAGCGGATCCTCTGGGATGATAAAGTCCTCGGGTCCGAGGCTATCTTCCTCTTCGGATGGGGGGAGGTAATTACTGTCCTCAGAATCCTCGAGGTCCTCGGGGTCACCCTGGTCCTCATGCCCCTCAGGGGAGTCAGGTCGTTGCTCGGGCGTGTTGTCGCCGAGCTCCCCCAAATTATCCGGAGTCTCATTAGCTCCGGTGTCGTTTGTGTCTGTGTGATTTTCCTTGCCCTTCCCCCGCCCTCTGGCTCGCCGTCGTCGGCGTCTGGGCGGGTCTTCGGTGGTGCCGTCGCCGCCTTTGTTGGTTGTGTCACCGTCCTTCACGGGGGTGTCAACCATGTAGACGCCATAAGTGGAGGTGGCGGTCCACTTTCCGGTATTTGTAGTGGCAAGGAAGGTGTCCGTGGAGGGCGGGACATCCATGTCCTCGTCCATGTAGTCAGCCTCCTCAGAGGCGTAGTCCAGCGTGTCGGTTAAATCTTCGACAGTGGCTACCAAGTGGGTGGTGGGTGGGACGCAAAATTCCCTGCGGCCGGCATCCTGTCCGACCTGCTCCTGGTCCGAGGACGGGCCGTCCGCGATATTTATCATCTGGATCCGGTCCAGCATCTCGCTTAAAATCGAGGGATCCACCGGATCTATGTTCGGACGGTCCCTGGAGTTGAGCTCCGGCGCGTCGTTAATGGGAGTGTGCTCGGCCAAGGGTGACCCCTGGTTCTTCGGCACCGGGGTTGGAGCCAAACTCAAGGTCAGGGCCGATTCGAGGCCCGCCCCGAGGACTGGGGCGGGGAAGGGATCCGAAGTCAAGGCCTCGGGGTTGGTGGGTTCCTTGAGTGAGACCGAGAACCCAGTAAAGATCAAATCGCCTCGAGCGTCGGCGACGAACTGAAGGCCGCCGAACCTGATTTCCTGCTCGGGGGCGAAGTTGCCGACCTGGTCGAGGTGACCTGTCGTATTGGCGTATAACACGATGCTGCCGAACGCAAAGAGCTGGCCGGGGACGAAGATGTCCCTGCCACGAACTCCGTCGCTGAAGAGAAGAGCTGTCCGAGGACGATGATATCCCCGCTGCAGATTCCATTGCTGAAGAACTGTCCGGGGACGGCGAGCCATTGATCCTTGGCGACCCACGACGGGACTCTCAATGAAAGCACCAATGTCGGTACCAAAACCGACAGATCTCGGGTAGGGGGTCCAAACTATGGGTCAAGGAGTCGATGGTAACAGAGAGCGTAGAGACAGCGATTTACCCAGGTTCGGGCCCTCTCGAGGAGGTAAAACCCTACGTCCTGCTTGAGTGTATTGATGTGATTGTATGAAGGTTACAGAGTTGATCTACCTCGAGATCAGATGGGCTAAACCCTAGATTATGAGTCTCTTTTCCTACGGACTAAATCTCCTGGTTTATATAGACACCAGGGGGGCCCTAACGTTACATATGGTCGGTTACCATCAGGGATAACATGCCGGTTACGCCATCTATTCCTTGGAGGAGACGCCAAGACTTCAGAGATTTCTTTCTATCATACGGGGTCGTCCACAATCCAGCCTTCCATCGACGTGTAGAGAGCGGCCCACCAGTCCGGCCCATGAGAGATAGGCCGGCAGCCCGAGTACCCCCTAGTCCGGGACACCCTCACCCAACACACCTAATACAATGGTAAATTGTATAGGTGCACTAGTTCGGCGAAGAGATGGTGATACAAGTGTAGTACGGATAGTAGATATAAGTTTTAATAATCTGAAAATAAAAAACAGCAAGGTAGCAAGTAACAAAAGTGAGTAAAAACGGTATTGCAATGCTTGAAAACAAAGCCTAGGGTTCATATTTTCACTAGTGCAATCTCTCAACAATGATAACATAATTGGATCATATAACAATCCCTCAACGTGCGATAAAGAATCACTCCAAAGTTCCTACTAGCGGAGAACATAAGATAGAAATTGTTGTAGGGTACGAAACCACCTCAAAGTTATTCTTTCCGATCAATCTATTGAGCTATTCCTATAAGTGTCACAAACAGCCCTAGAGTTCGTACTAAAATAACACCATATGATACGCATCAACCAACTCTAATGTCACGTAGATACTCCAATGTCACCACAAGTATCTGTGAGTTGATTATACGATATGCATCAAACAACTTCAGATTCATAATATTCAATCCAACACAAGGAACTTCAAAGAGTGCCCCAAGATTTCTAACGGAGAAAGTAGGACGAAAACGTGCATCAACCCCTATGCATAGATTACCCCAATGTCACCTCGGGAATCCGCGAGTTGAGTGCCAAAACATACATCAAGTGAATCAATATAATACCCCATTGTCACCACGGGTATTCATATGCAAGACATAAATCAAGTGTTCTCAAATCCATAAAAGTATTCAATCCGATAATAGTGAACCTCAAAGGTAAAAACTCAATTCATCACAACAAAATAGAGAGGGGAAAAACACCATATGATCCAACTATATTAACAAAGCTCGCGGTACATCAAGATCGTGCCAAATGAAGAACACAAGAGAGAGATCAAACACATAGCTACTAGTACATACCCTCAGCCCCGAGGGTGAACTACTCCCTCCTTGTCATGTAGACCGCCGGGATGATGAAGATGGCCTCCGGGGATGATTCCCCCCTCCAACAGGGTGCCGAAACAGGGCTCCAGATGGTATTTCAAAGGTACAGAGGCTTGCGGCGGCGGAGTCCAAAATCTAGGGTTATTTCTGGGGGTTTCTCTATTTATAGGATTTTTCAGCGTTGGAATCACGTCAAGATGGGCTAAGATGGGCCCACGAGGCACCACGGCATGCCACCCCCCCTGGCGCGCCGTGGTGGCTTGTGAGCACCTTGTGAGGCTTTTGGTCCTTCCACGAAGCTTCGGGGGTCTCTTTTGGTTCAAAAAAATTGTCAAAAAGTTTCGCTGCATTTGGAGAACTTTTATTTCTGCACAAAAAACAACACCACGATGTTCTGCTGAAAACAGCGTCAGTCCGGATTAGTTCTAATCAAATCATACCAAAACCATATAGAATTGTTATAAATATGGCATGAATACTTCATAAATTATAGATACGTTGGAGACGTATCAGCATCCCCAAGCTTAATTCCTGCTCGTCCTCGAGTAGGTAAATGATAAAAGAAATAATTTATGAAGTGTGAATGCTAGCATAGTGCATATGTTTGATCAATGATAATTTCAATCACTTTTCCTAGTATCATAACAGCAACTCTTTCTCATAAAACTCATCATGATAAAGTAGCAATCAATTCACATGTTATGGTTCAAACAATGCATTCTCTTGAAACTTAACAACCTATGTTCTTAGTCACCAAACAATTGCAATTCAACTTAATTTTCAACAAAGTCTAAGTAAGAGCTCCACATACTCAATTATCATATAGTCTTCTATGATTGCTAGTACTCAAAGCATATTTTTAGAATAAATAGCATCCATCGAACACAGAGAAAGATAGGGGCTTAATGTTTCGCCTCCCAACTTATTTATCATAGAGATAATTGTCAACAATAATAATTCATGATCAAATATATTTGACAGGCCATATGTGCCTGGATCTTTCCCCACCACATGATGCTTGCCAACTAAACAATAATTTAGGTTGAGATGAGAATGAATACTTATTGACTCTTACATAAAAGTAAATACATAAAGTAAAAGATAGGCCCTTCGCAGAGGGAAGCAGAAGTTGTCATGCGCTTTTTATTTTTTGATGCACCAGCTCTTAATGCAAAGGAACGTCACGTTATATTGCCCCTTGTGATAGCAACCTTTATTATGCAGTCCGTCGCTTTTATTTCTTTACCATCACAAGTTCGTTCAACACTTATTTTCCATTGCAATAAAAGATCATACATATTTTAGGAGCAATTTTTATTGCTTTTTGCACCGATGACAACTTACTTGAAGTATCTTATTCAATCCATAGGTAGATATGGTGAACACTCATGGGAAGAAACTGGGTTTAAGGGTTTTTGGATGCACAAGTAGTATCTCTACTTAGTACGAATTTTTGGCTAGCAAAAGATCCTAACAAGCACCACATGTTGGAGGATCCATAATAATATAACTTCTATGCAAATATACCCAAACATAACTCATTACGTTGTCTTCGTTGTCCAACTTCAAATAATTTGCTCAAGTTTGAAAATAATTAATGGGTATTCACAATCATAAAAGATGTCCAGGATAATATATTTATATGTGAAAGTTCTCTTCCTTATACTAATCATTCATGAATTGCTTGTATGACCAATATTGTGATTGTCAAGCTTCAATAGATTTCACTTTCTAAATCCAATGTGAAACTACTACTAGGCATGATACAAGCATATGAATCACCTATAATTTCAACTTTATGATATTCAATTCTTTCACAATTTACTCATAGGATATAAGTGAAGCACAAGAGTAAATGACAAACTACTCCAAAAAGATATAAGTGAAGATCAAATGAGTAGTTAAGTAATTAAGTAGCTATGTGAGGACTCTCTCTCATTTAAAAATTTCAGATCTTAAGTATTTTATTCAAACAGCAAAGAAAACAAAATAAAATGACATTTCAAGGATAGCACATATCATGTGAAGAAGCAAAAACTTAGGCTCAACCAAAATTGACCGATAGTTGTTGAAAAAGAAAGGTGGGATGCCTACCGGGGCATCCCCAAGATTAGATGCTTAAGACTTCTTGGAATAATAACTTGGAATGCCTTGGGCATCCCCAGGCTTGAGCTCTTGTGTCTCCTTAATTCCTCTCATATCACGGTTTCCTTAAATCTTAAAAACTTCATCCACACAAAACTCAACAAGAACTCGTGAGATAAGTTAGTACAAATCAACTCAAAACTTTAACATTCTATACTGTAGCAAATCATTAAAATTATAATTAAACATTGCATACCAAATGCCTCTGCATATTTAATACTCCTATCCACAAATAGAAACATTAAACAAGCAAACAAATGCAAACAATGCAAACATAACAGCATCTGCCAAAACAGAACAGTCTGTAAAGGGAGATTTAAAATTCATACTTCCTTAACTCCAAAAATTCTAAAAACTTACCAAGTGACAGAGAACTCATTAATGCTTACTGTGTAAAAATTTCAGATTTTTATCATGTTCTAACTATTCAGGAATATTCTGAACATAACAGAAAACTTTCTGTTTTCAAACAGCAACACACAAACTTGCAAACTGAGCATGGTAAAGGCTATAATTGGAATTTTATTGAACTAAAAGATACAAAACATGATTATTGATAACAGCAACAAAATCTCAACAAAATAAAATGATGCTCCAAGCAAAACTCATATTATGTGACGAATAAAAATATAGCTCCAAGTAAGGTTACCGATAATGTTGAAGACTAAAGAGGGGGTGCCTTTCGGGGCATCCCCAAGCTTGGTTGCTTGGGTCTTCCATGAATATTACCTTGGGGTGCCTTGGGCATCCCTAAGCTTAGGGTATTGCCGCTCCTTATTCTCCTCATATCGATATCTCACCCAATACTTGAAAGCTTCAATCACACAAAACTTAACGGAACTTCGTGAGATAGGTTAGTATGATAAAAATATATCATCCACTTAGGTACTGTCAAGGAAAGATTCATAATTGTTATCACATAATTCCTACTGTAGTCTATCATTTCCACAATTTATATTGCTCAATATAAGCTATGGAAACACTAAAACAAGCAAACTATGTATCGAAAACAGAATCTGTCAAAAACAGAACAGCATGTAGTGAGCGATTTAAAAACCATACTTCTGTACCTCCAAAATTTCTGAAAAATTAGGAAAACTTAACCAATTTGTAACCCAATGCTGTGTAAAAATTTCAGAATTTTTTCACGCTCCAGTACAGAATAGAAATTCCAGCACTGGACGCAAAAGTTTCTGTTTTTGCACAGAATCAAATCAACAAGCATCCACACTATCCCAAAGGCTTTACTTGGCACATTATTGAAAGAAAACATATAAAACATGATTAATACAGTAGCTTAATCATGTGAACACACAAAAATAGAAGGTATAAGCATTGGGTTGTCTCCCAACAAGCGCTTTTCTTTAATGCCTTTTAGCTAGGCATGATGATTTCAATGATGCTCACATAAAAGTAAAGAATTGAACCACAAAGAGAGCATCATGAAGCATATGACTAGCACATTTAAGCCTAACCCACTTCCTATGCATAGGGATTTTGTGAGCAAACAACTTATGGGAGCAAGAATCAACTGGCTTAGGAAGGCAAAACAAGCATAACTTCAAAACTTTCAACACATAGAGAGGAAACTTGATATTATTGCAACACCTACAAGCATATGATCCTCTCTCATAATAATTTTCAGTGGCATCATGAATGAATTCAACAATATAGCTATCACATAAAGCATTCTTTTTATGACCCACAAGCATAGAATTTTTATTACTCTCCACATAAGCAAATTTATTCTCAACAATAGTAGTGGGAGCAAACTCAACAAAATAACTATCATGTGATACTTGATTGGCATAATCCAACTGAAAATTAAAATCATGATGACAAGTTTCATGATTATCATTATTCTTTATAGCATACATGTCATCACAATAATCATCATAGATAGCAACTTTATTGTCATAATCAATTGAAATCTCTTCCAAAATAGTGGTTTCATTAGTACCTAGAGTTGACACTCTTCCAAACCCACTTTCATCAATATAATAATCATAAATAGGAGGCATGTTATCATCATAATAAATTTTCTCATCAAAACTTGGGGGACTAAAAATATCATCTTCATCAAACATTGCATCCCCAAGCTTATGGCTTTTCATATCACTAGCATCATGGATATTCAAAGAATTCATACTAGCAACATTACAATCATGCTTATCATTCAAAGATTTTATGCCAAACATTTTATTGAATTCTTCTTCAATCAATTGAGCACAATTTTCTGATCCATCATTTTCAAGAAAGACATTATAAAGATGAATAATATGAGCCAACCTCAATTCCATATTTTTTTGTAGTTTTCTTTTATAAACCAAACTAGTGATAAAACAAGAAACTAAAAAATTTAATTGCAAGATCTAAAGATATACCTTCAAGCACTCACCTCCCCGGCAACGGCGCCAGAAAACAGCTTGATGTCTACTACGCAACTTTATTCTTGTAGACTCGTGTTGGGCCTCCAAGCGCAGAGTTTTGTAGGACAGCGACAATTTTCCCTCAAGTGGATGACCTAAGGTTTATCAATCCGTGGGAGGCGAAGGATGAAGATGGTCTCTCTCAAACAACCCTGCAATCAAATACAAGAAATCGCTTGTGTCCCCAACACACCCAATACAATGGTAAATTGTATAGGTGCACTAGTTCGGCGAAGAGATGGTGATACAAGTGTAGTATGGATAGTAGATATAAGTTTTTATTAACTGAAAATAAAAAAAAGCAAGGTAGCAAGTAACAAAAGTGAGCAAAAACGGTATTGCAATGCTTGAAAACAAGGCCTAGGGTTCATACTTTCACTAGTGCAATCTCTCAACAATGCTAACATAATTGGATCATATAACAATCCCTCAACGTGCGATAAAGAATCACTCCAAAGTTCCTATTAGCGGAGAACAAAAGGTAGAAATTGTTGTAGGGTACGAAACCACCTCAAAGTTATTCTTTCCGATCAATCTATTGAGCTATTCCTATAAGTGTCACAAACAGCCCTAGAGTTCGTACTAAAATAACACCATATGATACGCATCAACCAACTCTAATGTCACCTAGATACTCTAATTTCACCACAAGTATCCGTGAGTTGATTATACGATATGCATCAAACAACTTCAGATTCATAATATTCAATCCAGCACAAAAAACTTCAAAGAGTGCCCCAAGATATCTACCGGAGAAAGTAGGACGAAAACATGCATCAACCCCTATGCATAGATTACCCCAATGTCACCTCGGGAATCCGTGAGTTGAGTGCCAAAACATACATCAAGTGAATCAATATAATACCCCATTGTCACCATGGGTATTCATATGCAAGACATACATCAAGTGTTCTCAAATCCATAAAAGTATTCAATCCGATAATAGTGAAACCTCAAAGGTAAAAACTCAATTCATCACAACAAGATAGAGAGGGGAAAACACCATATGATCCAACTATATTAACAAAGCTCTCGGTACATCAAGATCGTGCCAAATCAAGAACACGAGAGAGAGAGATCAAACACATAGCTACTAATACATACCCTCCTCGTCATGGAGACCGCCGGGATGATGAAAATGGCCTCCGGTGATGATTCCCCCCCTCCGGCAGGGTGCCGGAACAGGGCTCTAGATGGTATTTCGAAGGTACAGAGGGTTGCAGCGGCGGAGTCCAAAATCTTGGTTATTTCTGGGGGTTTCTCTATTTATAGGATTTTTCATTGTTGGAATCATGTCAAGATGGGCTAATATGGGCCCACGAGGCACCACGGCACGCCTCCCCCCCTGGCGCGTCGTGGTGGCTTGTGAGCACCTCGTGAGGCTTCTGGTCCTTCCACGAAGCTTCGGATGTCTCTTTTGGGCCACAACAAAACAGACTTTAAGTAACACAATCATGTAACATATTGAAAAATGTGTGACAAGGGAAATTACTGTAACACAACATTTTGTGTCGAACGACAGGCAGTAACACATACTATATAAGGCCTCAAAACGTGTTACCGGGATATTGTAATGGTAACATATAAATATGTGTTGGTCGAGCGTGTTACATAGATTTTGACATGGTAACATATAAATATGTGTTACCGAAACTTGTTACGTAGTTCAAGAGTGGTAGCACATAATCATGGTTCATACATAGTGTTACAAGCTCTATTATAGGGGGAAGTACATAATCATGGTTCATACATAGTGTTACAAACTAAAATCAACTGCATACATAGATCACAAATACCTTGACACATAGGGCCCATGTGCCAACATGATAATACATTCTTGTTTTGCTAAATAGTGTTTTCATTCTTTGGTAATATGGTATGAAAAAACAATACAGTTTGGTTGGTAAATACCAAACTATTTTCGGTATGGTTGCAGTGAATATCATATTAACCATATTTTTATGCGAATTTTAGGATAACTCAACGACCATAAATGCGAAATGTACACTTTGAAATGATCATATGAAATTAAGTATTTGACGTAAATACTCACAAAGGAGTGTAAGACCAACAACAAACGGGAGCTTAAATTTGAAGATAGTTTTAAGAACCGGACCGGCGGTCCGACCGGAGCAAAGGGAACCAAGGCCTCGTCCGGGTTTTTAAGGTGTGTCGGTCTTTTAGCGAAAAACTAGTGAATTATCATAACAAAATCGTGTAAACTAGGAATTGGAACATTGACCATGAGCCGCCGCATGCCCAACGGCCCAATACCAACTGGGCTTGCAATTAGTGATCAGGAGGTAGCAAACTAGAAAGAGTCACGTGATTTTATTTTATTTTAAAAAAGAGTGACGCGACCCACCAAACACCCCAGCGATGGCGTCTGGCAGGCCGCGCGAGGCCTCGCTCTCCTCCTAGCGTCACGTGGGATCGAACCAGAGGAGATCACCAGATCGAGAGAAGGTTGCCTAAAAGAACAGATCGAGAGAAGGGATCGAAGGGAGAGGAGAGCATCAGATCGAGGGGAACCACGTGTTCAGAGAGAGAGAGAGAGAGAGAGAGAGATCAAGGGGAAGAGAGAAATGGAAGGGAAGGTCACGCGCCTCACCAGACAGGGAGCCGTGGTGTCTGGTTCTCCGCGTGAGTCTCCCTCCTGTGGCACCCCGCTACCCTTCTACCATCATCTCTGCCATAGTGCGTCCCCAAGGCTACTCTGCTACTGTTTTTCTCCAACACCTCAACCCCTGCTGCTCTTCTTTGACCGTCTCTGCTGGTAGTGCGTCCCCATGGCTCCTCTGCTACTGGCCATATTTACATCAGCAGTTCAAATGCATGCAATTCTGTCATGCTCATGGTGACCATCAAAAACTTGATCAAACTACGAAGGAATCAAAAACTACCAATCACCCCGTTAAGGATTAACATAAATATTTCTTATAGGTATCAACTGCAGGCAAGTGAACCAACATTCACTCAACAGGCGATTGGTACATCACAGTACTAACAAAAAACCCAGTCAAAACAAAATCAAGAGGCATAATACCAGCTCAGGACTATACTAGGGGCCTAGCTATATCTGCAGATCCTCCTGCATACCATCAATAGTTAGGCACCCAATCTGAGCGGCAAGATGGCTAGCAACCAGCTGCAAGTGTAAGCAACAGGCACAACAGCTAGCACCTAGCTGCAAGTGCAAGCAACAGAAGTCACACGCGCAATGGTTGGTTCACAACAACAAAGAAGAAAATATTGAATCAGGTTTTGACACCAAACAAGCATCCCATATAAATCAAAACGTCAATTTCAAACAAACATAAACTAAGTTTACAAGATGGTAAATCTGACATAATACTTCTTCGACAAAAGTGTATCTATTTCCAATGACAATCTGTCATACATGAAGCTTACTTTAGTAACAATTTTCTGAATTTTTCCAAGATTCATGTTTGGAGAGCAAAAACTATGCAAACATATAAAAGCCTGCTAAAAGAACACATTGCTTCATCCATCAGTTTAGAACAATCCTTGTAATCTTCACTTGCAAAATTTCCTGAAAAAGAAGATTCACTGAAGCGCATGAGAAAAAGTTCATAACAAATCAAAAGAATCAAGTTAAATTCAATGCATATATGGATACTTAGGCCTTGTACAATGCATGTGCTTAGGCAGACGCTTCAACAAAAAAACAATTTTTTTTCAAGATCACTGAGCACAGGTGCTTAAGAGGAGGGACGGAAGCAAAGTCTTGCTTCCGGTGCTAGGCAGTGCTTGACCTTCAGTAAAGCCATAGTAAGCCTTGCTCTGCCTTAATTAAAGTAGTTTAAGCACCTTAAGGAAGCCTATAGTAACACAAGACGGTGTTACCAAAGCTCTGTCCTGTTGTAGTATTGGTCCAAAAAAATAGTCAAAAAGTTTCGCTGCATTTGGAGAACTTTTATTTCTGCACAAAAAACAACACCACGGTAGTTCTGCTGAAAACAGCGTCACTCCGGGTTAGTTTTAATCAAATCATACCAAAACCATATAGAATTGTTATAAATATGGCATGAATACTTCATAAATTATAGATACGTTGGAGACGTATCACTGCACCTTTGTTACCGTTATTACTTGTTAGTGACTCAGGTGGCCCGTAGACTGCCGTCCTGGAGAGGGGCGTCGCTGCCTAGGAGTAGCAGGTTAGTTCTCGTCAGATCGGTCCTCTGCGCCATCCCGATACATGCCATGCTCGCCCTCCAACTACCACCAAAGACGATTAGGGCCATCAACAAGATCTGCCGTGGATTCTTATGGGCCGGCGCCGCGGAGGCCAATGGCGGGCAGTGCAGAGTGGCCTGGAAATCAGTTTGTATGCCGAGGTGGGCGGGCGTCCTCGGTGTCCCCGACCTGAATTGGCAGAACCTGGCGCTGCAAGCAAGGTGGCCCTAGTTGCAGAGGATGGACGACTCCAGGCCATGGAAGGGGATTGCCATCAGGGTCCCGGTGGAGGCCACGAGGATATATCAAACTGCCGCAATCACCATCGTCGGCGATGGACACCAGGCTCTTTTCTGGGAAGACAGATGGATTAACGGTCTTAGGGCACAAGAGCTAGCGCCGAGCCTGTATTCGCGAATTCCACAGAGAATTAGGAAGGCGAGGACTGTTTTTGAGGCACTGGAGAGGGGTTCCTGGGCCTTAGATGTTGGCCCAGACATGGAGAAGTGATGACCCACAAGTATAGAGAATCAATCGTAGTCCTTTCGATAAGTAAGAGTGTCGAACCCAACGAGGAGCAGAAGGAAATGACAAGCGGTTTTCAGCAAGGTGTTTTCTGCAGGCACTGAAATTATTGGTAACGAGTAGTTTGATAGCAAGATAATTTGTAACAAGTGATAAGTAGCAATAGTAACAAAGAGTGCAGCAAGGTGGCCCAATCCTTTTTATAGCAAAGGACAAGCCGGAATGATCTCTTATAGTAAGTAAAGCGTTCTCGAGGACACATGGGAATTTCATCTAGTCACTTCCATCATGTTTGTTTAATTCGCGTTCGCTACTTTGATAATTTGATATGTGGGTGGACCGGTGCTTGGGTGCTGTTCTTACTTGAACAAGCCTCCCACTTATGATTACCCCTCTCGCAAGCATCCGCAACTACGAAAGAAGAATTAAGATAACTCTAACCATAGCATTAAACATATGGATCCAAATCAGCCCCTTATGGAATAGCGCATAAACTAGGGTTTAAGCTTCAGTCACTCTAGCAACCCTTCATCTAATTATTACTCCACAATGCATTCCCTTAGGCCCAAAGATGGTGAAGTGTCATGTAGTCGACGTTCACACGACACCACTAAGGGAATCAACAACATACACATCATCAAAATATCGAACGAATACCAAATTCACATGATTACTTATGACAAGACTTCTCCCATGTCCTCAAGAACAAAAGTAACTACTCACAAATCATATTCATGCCCAAGATCAGAGAGGTGTCGAATAGCATAATAGATCTAAACATATAATCTTCCACCAAATAAACCAACTAGCATCAACTACAAGATGTAATCAACACTACTAGCAACCCACAGGTACCAATCTGAGGTTTTGAGACAAAAATTGAATACAAGAGATGAACTAGGGTTTGAGATGAGATGGTGCTGGTGAAGATGTTGATGAAGATTAGTCCTCCCATGATGAGAGGATCGCTGGTGATGTCGATGGCGACGATTGCCCCCTCCCGGAGGGAAGTATCCCCGGCAGAATCTCTCCGCCGGAGAGCAAAAGTGCTCCTGCCCAAGTGCCGCCTCGAGACGGCGGCGCACCGTCCCAAAAGTCTTCTCTATATTTTTTCTAGGGAAAACTGACTTATATACCAGAAAATGGGGGCCAGAGGCTGGCGAGGGGCCCCACGAGGTACCAGAGCGCGCCTGGGGGGTGGCGCGCCCTGGTGCCTTGTGGGCACCTGGGTGGCCCCCTCTAGCATTTCTTGCTTCCAGTATTTTTTATTTATTCCAAAATAATTCTCCGTAAAATTTCAACTCATTTGGAGATGTGCAGAATAGGTATCTCTGACATAGATTTTTCAGGTCCAGAATTCCAGCTACCGGCAATCTCCCTCCTTGTGTAAATCTTGCATATTAAGAGAGAAAAGGCATTAGAATTGCTCCACAAAGTGTTATATTGATTAAAAACACTGTAAATAACAGTAGTAAAACATGATGCAAAATGGACGTATCAACTCCCCCAAGCTTAGACCTCATGAGCAAGTATCAAAATACGGACATAGTAGCATCATGATCATTATTATAACATCAATATTTATTATCATAAACTTCTCATGAGCAAGTAACAATTCATCACAACAATGGAGTATAAGGCATAAACTTTCTTGAAAACTAACAAACTATGATCTCAGTCAACAATGCAATTGCAATTCATCATATTTTCAGGAAGGGTCTCATGTAGGAGCTTTTTAGCAAGTCCACATACTCAACCATCATTTAGTCTTCTATGATTGCTAACACTCACGACATATATATGGAACAAAAAGTTTCAGCCAGACACAAAGAAAGATAGGGGCTTGTGAGTTCGCCTCCCAACTTATTCACCTCAAAGGTGATGTCAACAATAATAACTCATGATCACTCATATCCAACTGGATATATATGCCTAGATCTTTCCCCACCACATGATGCTTGCAAAAGAGAAAAATAAAAAGAAAGTAGAGGAGAACACTATTGACTCTTGCATAAAAAGTAAATACATAAAAGTAAAGGATAGGCCCTTCGCAAAGGGAAGTAGAGGTTGTCATGTGCTTTTTGTTGTTGGATGCACAAGCTCTTAATGCAAAGAAACGTCACTTTATATTGCCCCTTATGATAGCAACCTTTATTATGCAGTCCGTCGCTTTTATTTCTTTGCCATCACAAGTTCGTACAAAGCTTATTTTCCCTTCCAATAAAAGTTTCATACATATTTAGAGGCAATTTTTATTGCTTTTTGCACCGATGACAACTTACTTGAAGGATCTTATTCAATCCATAGTTAGATATAGTGGACTCTCATGACATGAAACTGGGTTTAAGGGTTTTGGATGCACAAGTAGTATCTCTACTTGGTGCGGATTTTTGGCTAGCAAAGATATTGGACAAGCACCACATGTTGGAGGATCTATAACAATATAACTTCTATGTGAATATGAACAAACATAATTCATTACGTTGTCTTCCTTGTCCAACGTCAACAATTTGACATAAAATACTTAATGGGGGCTCACAATCATAAAAGATGTCCCAGATAGTATATTTGCATGTGAATCTTCTCTTCCCTTATTAACATTTTAATGAATTGCACCATTGACTAATGCTATGTTTGTTAACTTCCAATAAATCATACCACTTATACCTTTCTTTATGTAATGTCATTACTTTCCATAAGATTAGCATATGATCTTTTTCATTATTTTCATTGCTAGAATTGGAACATGAAAGTAAAGAAGCAAAAACTCAAACTACTTTTTATTTTATAACTCTCAACTCAATTACACAGATAGATAGATCACGAAGCTAACACTCGAAAATAGATCATACTGAACTTTTATTCAACTAGATCACGAAATAACTGAAGATCGAACTAAAAATAGCTAAAGATAATAAAAGTTATGGTGATACGATACCGGGGCACCTCCCCCAAGCTTGGCACAAGCCAGGGGGAGTGCCCATACCCATGTGCTCAAGTTTCCTTCTTCGATGATGGTGGTGGTGATGAAGTGGCGAGCTTGTCCTTCGGTTTCCGCTTCAGAACATAGTTTTCTTCCCTCAACTTGCTAATTTTTTCTCAAGCTCCATTATCTTCTCACATAGTGCGCTCTTGTTTTCCTGTATAAGACGGAAAGGGATAAATTGGATCTTAGATTTGTTTACTGTGTTTGGGAGGCTCGACTTCTTGAACTCCACATGCATATCTCTGGGTTGATGTAGAGGAGCATCGTCTTCATCCGAGCTCACGTCTTCCGTTCCCTTCATGTTGACATCTCGCTCCTCCTCCGCAGACCATCCATAGGGATCTATATCCCCATAGATCCTTGGATTCGTAACATAATGTGATACGAAGCTCTCTCCATCTGAGTCTTGGGACGACATACTTTCGAATCTGTCAGAAAAATAGCACGAAACAAGAACAGAGGAGATTTCCGCGATACGGTGGTCAAAACATACGGGAGTATATATAAGGATTTGTTATCTTGCAAAACAAGTAATCCAGGAGAAAACAGAGTCGGGAAGGCTCACGTGGGGCCCACGAGCCACCTGGGCGCGCCTGGGGGGTGGCACGCCCTGGTGCCTCGTGGGCACCAGGTGGGTCCCCTCGGCTGTTTCTTATTTTTGTATTTTTTTCTAATATTCCAAAACTGACAGAAAGTATTTTTATGGAATTTTTGGAGTCGGTTTACTTACCGTATCACATACCTCTTCCTTTTCAGGGTTCTGGAGTGTTCCAGAAGGTCCCTCTTATGTATTCTTCTGGTGTAATTGTTTCAATAATATTAGTTTCAACATTAATGGGGGTACCTGAAATATAATGCTTGATTCTTTGCCCATTCACCACTCTTGGATTAGTGCCTTCGGAGTTTTTTATTTTGATGGCTCCGGAGCGGTAAACTTCTTCGATGATATGCGGTCCTTCCCATTTAGAGAGAAGTTTTCCTGCAAAGAATCTCAAACGAGAATTGTACAATAGAACTTGCTCACCTACTTTAAATTCCCGTTTTTGAATTCTTCTATCGTGCCATCTTTTAACTTTTTCTTTAAACAATTTGGTATTTTCATAAGCTTGGGTTCTCCATTCATCTAATGAGCTAATATCAAATAACCTCTTTTCACCGGCAAGTTTAAAATCATAATTTAGTTCTTTAATTGCCCAATATGCTTTATGTTCTAACTCAAGAGGTAAATGACATGCTTTTGCATAAACCATTTTATAAGGAGACATACCCATAGGATTTTTATAAGTAGTTCTATAAGCCCATAATGCATCGTCAAGTTTCTTAGACCAATTCTTTCTAGATCTATTGACGGTTTTTTGCAAAATTAATTTTATTTCTCTATTGCTCAATTCATTGACCACTAGTTTGAGGGTGATAGGGAGATGCAATTCTATGGTTGACATCATATTTAGCAAGCAATTTACGGAATGCACCATGAATAAAATGTGAACCACCATCAGTTATTAAATATCTAGGGACTCCGAACCTTGGGAAAATAACTTCTTTAAGCATTTTAATAGAAGTGTTATGATCAGCACTACTAGTTGGAATAGCTTCTACCCACTTAGTAACATAATCATTAGCAACTAAAATATGAGTATACCCATTGGATTTAGGAAAACGTCCCATATAATCAAATCCCCAAACATCAAATGGTTCAACAGCAAGTGAATAATTCATAGGCATTTCTTGACGTCTACCAACATTACCAATTCTTTGACATTCATCACAATATAGGACAAACTTACGAACATCCTTGAAAAGAGTAGGCCAATAAAAACCAGATTGTAATACCTTGTGTGCAGTTCTGTCTCCCGCATGGTGTCCTCCGTAAGCTTCGGAATGACACTTCCGTAGGATTTGTTCCTGTTCATGCTCAGGTATACAACGTCTAATAATACCATCTACTCCTTCTTTATAAAGATGTGGGTCATCCCAGAAGTAATGTCTTAAATCAAAGAAGAACTTTTTCTTTTGTTGGTATGTGAAACTAGGTGGTATGTATTTAGCAACAATGTAATTAGCATAGTCTGCATACCATGGAGTATTACGAGAAGCATTTATGACAGCTAATTGTTCATCAGGAAAATCATCATTAATAGGTAGTGGGTCATCAAGAACATTTTCCATTCTAGACAAATTATCTGCTACGGGATTCTCAGCTCCCTTTCTATCAATAATATGCAAGTCAAATTCTTGTAGCAATAAAACCCACCTAATGAGTCTAGGTTTAGCATCTTTCTTTTCCATAAGATATTTAATAGCAGCATGATCGGTGTGAACAGTTACTTTAGAATCAACTATGTAAGATCTGAATTTATCACATGCGAACACAACTGCTAGAAATTCTTTTTCAGTGGTAGCATAATTTCTTTGGGCACTGTCTAGAGTTTTACTAGCATAATGGATAACATTTAATTTCTTATCAACTCTTTGTCCTAGAACAGCACCAACAACATAATCACTAGCATCACACATAATCTCAAAAGGCAAGTTCCAATCAGGTGGTTGGACAATAGGTGCAGTGGTTAAGGCTTTCTTAAGTGTTTCAAAGGCTTCTAGACAATCATGATAAAAAACAAATGGAACATCTTTTTGCAAAAGATTGGTAAGAGGCCTAGAAATTTTAGAGAAGTCTTTAATAAATCTCCTATAGAAACCAGCATGACCAAGGAAACTTCTTATACCTTTAATATCTTTAGGACATGGCATTTTCTCAATAGCATCAACCTTAGCTTTATCAATTTCAATACCTCTTTCAGAAATTTTATGCCCCAAGACAATGCCTTCGTTCACCATAAAGTGGCACTTCTCCCAATTCAAGACAAGATTAGTTTCTTCACATCTCTGCAAAACTCGATCAAGGTTGGTTAAGCAATCATCAAAAGAAGTTCCGTAAATGAAAAAATCGTCCATGAACACCTCAACAATCTTTTCACAAAAGTCAGAGAATATAGCAGTCATACATCTTTGAAAGGTAGTAGGTGCATTGCATAGACCAAAAGGCATACGTCTATAAGCATAAGTTCCAAAAGGACAAGTGAAGGTGGTTTTCTCTTGATCGGGTTGTGATACGGGTATTTGAGAAAAACCAGAATAACCATCTAGGAAACAAAAGTGTGTATGCTTAGACAATCTTTCTAACATTTGATCAATAAAAGGTAAAGGGTAATGATCTTTTCTAGTAGCTTTGTTTAATTTTCTAAAATCAATTACCATCCTATAACCAGTTATAATTCATTGTGGAATGAGTTCATTTTTATCATTAGGAACGACGGTAATACCTCCTTTATTAGGGACACAATGAACGGGACTTACCCATCTACTATCAGCTATGGGATAGATTATACCTGCTTCCAGAAGTTTTAATATTTCGGTTCTTACCACCTCTTTCATCTTAGGATTTAATCGTCGTTGGTGGTCGACAACTGGTTTAGCATCAGGCTCCATATTAATTTTGTGCTGACATAGAGTGGGACTAATGCCCTTAAGATCATCAAGAGTATATCCAATAACAGCTCGGTGCTTCCTTAGAGTTTTTAGTAATCTCTTTTCTTCATGCGCTGAAAGGTTAGCACTAATAATAGCAGGATATATCTTATTTTCATCAAGATAAGCATATTTCAATGTATCAGGCAATTGCTTCAATTCAAACACAGGATCACCTTTAGGCGGAGGAGGGCCTCCAAGAGTTTCAACAGGCAAATTATGTTTAAGGATAGGTGGTTGATCAAAGAAGATCTTATCTATTTCATTTCTTTCATTCATATGCATATCGTTTTCATGGTCTAGCAAATATTGTTCTAATGGTTCAGTAGGAGGTACGGCAATAGAAGCAAGACCAATAATTTCATCTTTACTAGGCAATTCTTTATCATGAGGTTGTCTACGAAACTTGGAGAAATTAAACTCATGAGATATATCACCAAACTTAACTCGAACCTTTTCTTTAACACAATCAATTTCAGCATTAACGGTATTCAAGAAAGGTCTACCAAATATAATGGGACAAAAATTATCTTGTTGTGAGCCAAGTACTAAGAAATCAGTAGGGTATTTGATTTTGCCACACAAGACTTCAACATCTCTAACAATCCCAAGTGGTGTAATAGTATCTCTATTCGCTAGCTTAATTATAACATCAATATCTTCAATCTCAACAGGTGCAATTTCATGCATTACTTCTTGATATAAAGAAAATGGAATAGCACTCACACTAGCACCCATATCACACAAACCATGATAGCAATGATCTCCAATCTTAACAGAAACAACAGGCATACCAACTACGGGCATGTTCCTGTCTAACTTATCTCGTTCATTTCTAACAGGTTTAGCAATTCTAGCAGGCTCCTCACAAAAGTAAATAACATGCCCATCTATATTATCGACTAAGAGATCTTTAACCATAGCAACATCAGGTTCAACTTTAATTTGTTCAGAGGGTCTAGGTGCTCTAATATTACTTTTGTTAACCACAGTTGAAGATTTAGGATGTTCCTTAATCCTAACAGGAAAAGGTGGTTTCTCAATATAAGTAGTAGGCATAACTGGATCAACATGGTAAACAATTGTTTCTTCTTTAACACTAACGGGTTCCTCAATCTTTTCTTTAACAGGGGGGGTGATATTTAAACCACTTCTCCTTAGGGAGATCAACATGAGTAGCAAATGATTTACAAAAGGAAGCTACTATCTCAGAGTCAAGTCCATATTTAGTGCTAAACTTATGAAAAGCATCGGTGGCCATAAAAGATTTAACACAATCGAACTCAAGTAGTATACCTGACTCATTACCTTTGTCGAGTTCCCAATCTTCAGAGTTGCGTTTAATTCTTTCCAGAAGATCCCATCTGAATTCAATAGTTTTTTCATAAAGGAGCCAGTCGAAGGAGAATCGAGCGTAGTTTGATTATCATGAGAAAGCTGAGCATAAAAATTCTGTAAGATAATTTCTTTTGAGAGCTCATGATTGGGGCATGTGTATCATGTACTTAAGCCTCCCCCAAGCTTGAGCGATGCTTTCTCCTTCACGAGGCCAAAAATTATATATATAATTCCGATCACGATGAACCAAATGCATAGGATAATTTTTTTGATGGAATTCTAGTTTCAATCGGTTCCAGTCCCATGTATCAGTATCATCACATAGCCTATACCACATTAATGCCTTTCCCTCCAAAGATAAAGGGAATACTTTCTTCTTAACTCCATCTCCGGATAAACCTGCAAGCTTAAACAATCCACAAATTTCATCCACATAGATCAAGTGCATATCAGGATGTACCGTTCCATCTCCTGCATAAGGATTAGCTAGCAGTTTCTCTATCATACCCGGAGGAATCTCATAATAAATATTTTCAGTAGGTGCAGTAGGTTGAGGAGCAACTATTTGTGTTTCCGGTCGAGGTGAAGATACCCCGAACAAACCCCTCAAAGGATTACTTTCCATAGTGACAAGTGACACTAAATTTCAGCACGTAATATAAATGTTTCCTTACCAAATTCCACTCACCAAAGGCGCTTCACTCCCCGGCAACGGTGCCAGAAAAGAGTCTTGATGACCCACAAGTATAGGGGATCAATCGTAGTCCTTTCGATAAGTAAGAGTGTCGAACCCAACGAGGAGCAGAAGGAAATGACAAGTGGTTTTCAGCAAGGTGTTTTCTGCAAGCACTGAAATTATCGGTAACGAGTAGTTTGATAGCAAGATAATTTGTAACAAGTGACAAGTAGCAATAGTAACAAAGAGTGCAGCAAGGTGGCCCAATCCTTTTTATCGCAAAGGACAAGCCGGAACGATCTCTTATAGTAAGTAAAACGTTCTCGAGGACACATGGGAATTTCATCTAGTCACTTTCATCATGTTTGTTTAATTCGCGTTCGCTACTTTGATATTTTGATATGTGGGTGGACCGGTGCTTGGGTGCTGTTCTTACTTGAACAAGCCTCCCACTTATGATTACCCCCTCTCGCAAGCATCCGCAACTACGAAAGAAGAATTAAGATAACTCTAACCATAGCATTAAATATATGGATCCAAATCAGCCCCTTACGGAATAGCACATAAACTAGGGTTTAAGCTTCTGTCACTCTAGCAACCCATCATCTAATTACTACTCCACAATGCATTCCCTTAGGCCCAAAGATGGTGAAGTGTCATGTAGTCGACGTTCACACGACACCACTAAGGGAATCAACAACATACACATCATCAAAATATCGAACGAATACCAAATTCACATGATTACTTATGACAAGACTTCTCCCATGTCCTCAAGAACAAAAGTAACTACTCACAAATCATATTCATGCCCAAGATCAGAGAGGTGTTGAATAGCATAATAGATCTGAACATATAATATTCCACCAAATAAACCAACTAGCATCAACTACAAGATGTAATCAACACTACTAGCAACCCACAGGTACCAATCTGAGGTTTTGAGACAAAGATTGAATACAAGAGATGAACTAGGGTATGAGATGAGATGGTGTTGGTGAAGATGCTGATGAAAATTAGTCCTCCCACGATGAGAGGATCATTGGTGATGTCGATGGCGACGATTTCCCCCTCCCGGAGGGAAGTATCCCCGGCAGAATCTCTCCGCCGGAGAGCAAAAGTGCTCCTGTCCAAGTTCCGCCTCGAGACGGCGGCACACCGTCCCAAAAGTCTTCTCTATGTTTTTTCTAGGGCAAAATGACTTATATACCAAAAAATGGGGGCCAGAGGCTGGGCAGGGGCCCCACGAGGTACCAAGGCGCGCCTGGGGGGGTGGCGCGCCCTGGTGCCTCATGGGCACCTGGGTGGCCCCCTCTGGTACTTCTTGCTTCCAGTATTTTTTATTTATTCCAAAATAATTCTCCATAAAATTTCAGCTCATTTGGAGATGTGCAGAATAGGTATCTCTGACATAGCTTTTTCAGGTCCAGAATTCCAGCTGCCGGCAATCTCCCTCCTTGTGTAAATCTTGCATATTAAGAGAGAAAAGGCATTAGAATTGCTCCAGAAAGTGTTATATTGATTAAAAACACTGTAAATAACAGTAGTAAAACATGATGCAAAATGGACGTATCAAGGAGCCCATTCTACGGGAGTTCTTGGCCCTCTGGTCTGCTACTGTAGTGACCCAGCTACTGCCGGATGTGCGCGACACTGTTCGATGGGCTTGGGAGGACAATGGCGCCTATTCCGCCAGCTCGGCGTACGCAACTAAGTATTCGGGCCTCGAGAGGGCGCCATATGCTGATCTGGCCTGGAAATCTAAAGCTCCTATTCAGTGCCGCTTCTTCAATTGGATGGCGGCTCGGGATAGGTGCTTGACCTTGGATAGGTTGGCTCGGAGAGGGCATCCGCACCAGCCGGCTTGTCCCTTCTGTGATCAGGCGGAGGAGACGATCAATCACATCCTACTAACTTGTGTGTTTGCCAGAACGGTGTGGTATGATGTGCTATCGGCTTTGGGTAAGCCTGAGTGGATGCCCTCCTAGGAGGACATCGTTGGGGATTGGTACACCACATGCAAGTCCACGGTGATATGGCGGAAGGACATGATCACCATGATATCATTTTGCTTTTGGGAGCTTTGGAAACATAGGAACAAGATTGTCTTCGAGGGGGAATCGCCTTCGGTTGAGGCCGTGATTGCCCGAATTGAGGCTGAGGGTAGAGCGTGGAAGCTAGCAGGGATGTTCAAGCATAACACCGCGAACTTCCTATCTACGCTTGCTAGGTGGCACAGGGCGAGTAGTTAGGCTTTTGTTGTTTTACCTGTCCGATCGGGCAATGTAGTGGAGTAGTCGTTGTAACTACATGTAAACTTTCGGTGGATGGGGCTATTCTCCCCTTCTCCTTCTTTAATGAATGATACGCACATTCGTGCGTATTCTAGAAAACAATTAGGAATAGTTTGACTACAATACATTACTGTCTATTTTTTGCCTTTTTCTCTACACAACTAGCATTAATGAATTCAGCAACTTGATGAGCAAGGAGGAAAAGGAACTTAGTACCTTGGAGAAAGGAGTTATATAGAGCAAGTTATTTGCTGCAATGGAGGTACATAAACAATGAATGCAAATAACATTATCATTTTTCCATAAAATTGTGCAGTTCCACGTGATACATATATGTACACTACCAGCATTGTATTTCTTTCATGCAACCACATCTTTCATACTACTGGCATTCGGCTTTGTCGCGGAGTAGGAGTACATGGAGCATTGACTAGAGAAAGCAACATGTACACCCATTAACTACTAAGTGAGCTCGGGAGCGCTTGCTCATGGCTCAAAAAAGTATTTCGATTTTATTTTTTTGATAATTTTCTAAAAAAGGATCACACATGTACATGGCAAAGTATTCACTACTCGATAACATACAACACCAATATCTGGAATAGTCAGCGAATGCCAGGAACACCTCGGCAAAGTGTTTGCCGAGTGTTACACTCGGTGAAGCCGGCTAAGCTTACCCCATGTCGGCAAACCGATGTAAGCCGAGGTCCTTTTCACACGGACTCGACGAACACTTTACCGAGTATAAATTGCGAGCTCTCGGCAACATAAGCATGTGCCGACTGGCCGACAAAAGCGGAGGTGCCATGTCGCACCGATGTAAGTTATGTACCCAACTCAGCTTCCTTTTCTGCCAGGGGTTAATCAGAGAGTGGCATGTGTCCAACAGCTACACCGTGCTTCTTTGTCTCGATGTCAACCGTGTCCCCTCTTCGTAAATATTATAATTTAGTAGATACACAACTGTAATTTATTCACCAGACCATGCTTTCTTATGAAGAGAAACCACTAGTGAACCTATGGATCCCGACCCATCTTCTTTCTATAAACTTCCAATCTAAATCAATACTCTTTTTAATTCTTTGTTTTTATATCTCCAACAATCTAAGTTCATGCCTTTTTTCTAGTACCATTGTGTTTTTAATCCTTGTAACTAGCAAGTTAGTGAGATTGACAACCTCACTAGTCCTGTTGGGAGCAAGCTAATGAGATTGACAACCTCACTAGTCTTTTTGGGATTGGGCAAGTTTAAAAAAATATTGATGGATGAAAGAAATAAGAGGTTATTATTAGCACATAGAAAAAAATCGAGATATCACACGCATATACACATCCATATCCATGCATACACCGGCATTACAATGACAATACAATACTTAAGAGTTACAGATTTGAGCTTATTCCTAAGCAGACTTAATTGAAAGATAGGCACACACTTAGTATGTCCAAAAGGTCAATAATAGTTCTACACGTTGGTTTTCTTATCCGTACAACCAAGCTAGGCAATCATTACATTACATGCATTAAAATAGAATATGAACTTTCAATCTGCTTGTTGCACGAATGAAAAGACCGACATAAAACCTCATCAAATTTGATCATCAATAGGCGTATACGCAAGCCCATCATCAATCCGCCGCACACACACCCCGCACGCATGCACGGGCGCACACACATAAACACAAACACACTAGGAGAAGATATTCAGTTTGGGAAGGAAGTTTAGTGGCAAGAGAGAGTTGAAAGATGCAATACTAATCTATGGTCTGAAGGAGAGGAAGAAATAAAGTTTCCGGAGGATGATGGTGACAGGACAGGGACGGAACTGGCATTGGTGTCAGCTGATCTCAATGAAAATTTGAAATCTCTTAATCACTTAGTACTAATTACTACTTATTTTAGCAAGATGAACCCGTTGGATTTGAGATAACATAGAGCTGACCCCATTGAGAATTTTTCTAGCTTGGTCCCTGTGACAGAATGAGAGCAAAGTGCGCTTGGACAAGATATCAGTGAGTTTGTTTGTTGAGGACACAAGCAAGTTTGAAAGCTGGCAGATAACATCTTTCATTGATGAGCACATATACTCAAAGAGAAACAACAAGCTGGTCACAAGTAAGGCTTTAATACAAATGAATCGTCTGCCTAGAGTGTGCTTAAAGAAGATCTAAGGTATCATCAACCTATTCAGTTACTGGAAATTTAATGGCCTGAGGAGTTTACATAGGTGACATGGAAATGCCCTGAGTCATTGCCTTATTAAACACAAATGCAAAAGTTGGATAAACGCAGCGAGATCAACTGGGTACTAGTGGAAACAGAATGAAGGGAAAGATGCATAGTGGAGATTCTGGTGGAAGGAGACATGACCGCGTAAGCGGAGTGACCACGAGTACCTTAATTTAAAGCCTTTTTTTTGTACGAGAGCAAATCCTAGTTATTATCAACCAGCTGTCTCGGAATCAAAAAGTTAATGCATGGTGGGTGAAATGTTGTACTTCTTGCTATCCCTACCTATAAAAGGGATATCGTGCATTTTCTACTCACCTGCAAAAGAAAGGAGAGGATAGATGGTTAGTAGAGGGAACAAGCTAGAGACCGGGGACATTTTCATTTCTTTCCTCTAGTCGTTTCTGTCAAATGTTTGATTTCAGCTATTAGTACTTGAACAGTTAGTTATCCTGGTTTGGTTAGGTAGCTGGCTAGGCGGTCAGCGTTTGCGTTGAGGTGGAAAACAACAGGTGATATGGGCTGCATGGTGGAGCGAGTGCATGACGGGCCATGTTTATGTGCATGCACATGGCCCGTCATATGCTCGCCATGCATACGCATATGAATGAGAAGTTATTCAAAAAAAAAAGTATAGGAATGAGACGTGTCAGGACTACTTGACTCCATGCTACTCTATGTCCCTGCTGGTTCGAACGAAAAGATGTACGCAAGCACGCGTTCGATAGCACCATCTAATGATACACTACTGGGAAAGGGCTTATAGGTGAACCCCAATGAGTGGCGAGCGGCCTAGGTCACCTGCCACAGCTACTTTTAAAAATTAGCAGTGGAGAGTAACAAACAGCGACCGCCACAGCTAACAGCTCAACTGTGGCGGGCAGAATTCAAACACCGCCACAGCTACAATCTCCCGGACGAGTCTTGCTTCCGTAACTCATCTGTGACGGGCCCCAGCAGTTGCTCGCCACAGGTAGTACATGAAGCAGTGGCGAGCGCTGGCTAGCATCCGCCACTAGCTGTCATTGCCGGATGCCCAATTTTAGCAGAGCATAGCTATGGCGGGTCCTCTACCACGCCCGCAAGTGGTAGTTTACATAACTGTGGCGGGCAGAAATTTCTGCCCGCCACAAAATATTTTCCTGCGTGGGGTTGCTGTCCACGTCACTTTGCAGTGGCGGGCTACTCCTGCCGCCCGCCAGTGATAAGATCGTGTGTGATGTTTGCTTCCTGGTTCAGTGGCTTCCCCTCCCTAGTTTCTTCCTCTCCCACAACGCCCTCTTCCTCTTCTCTTCCTCCTACTCCTCTCACCATTGATCATCCACCACATCTCTCTCTTCTTGATTTCATCCGATCGGTCAGACACGACATCGATCGGAGAGACACATTTTAGGTGATAATTCTTTTCTAAATTGAACCTCGTGTGTATGTATGCGCATGCATGTGTACTTGATTGTTTGTGTGTGGCTTGGTGGACGTGTTGGGCGATTCAACATTTGGTTGATCGGATGCTTTTATTAAAAAATTCCAGGGAATACAAATGAGTGCCAAATCTCGTCGAAATGTTGATTAATTTCCATTTCATCTAGTTGGTGTGACTCAATATGCCCCATTATTAGCAATGGTCATGCCGAATTTTTTAATTTTCCATATTCTTTGATCGAATAATAATCTATTACGTTATGTATGTATATATGTTGCAGGTTTTGGCGTCGAATGATGAATCGTAGTTGGATGTACTCCATACCACGGGTGTCCATTGATTTTGTTAATGGTTTGATAGAGTTCTTACAGTTTGCGGAGGAATATGTTAGGAAAAAGGATTCGAAGAAAATATGTTGTCCATGTGTTGTTTGCGAGAATGATGTTATGTACACAATTGAATCGGGAGAGTTGCATAAGCACTTTTTGGCTAATGGTTTCATGCCCGGTTATACAACATGGACAAGTCATGGTGAGGATGGGATGTCATGTGAAGGAGCAGAACATGACGAGGAACAAGAATGGATGATGGATGGACATGATGAACAATCTGACGGTGATGAATATGACGAGTCCGGTGAAGAGTCCGACGAAAGTGAGGAGGCCGAAACGGAGGAGGCAATCATCTGGGGCAAATTGGAGGGAATGGTGCACGATGAACACATGCAAGAGTTGATCATGAAAGAGACTAGCACCGAGGCAGCTTCTCGTAGAGAGGCTACCAAACTGGCGACTCTTGTGAAGGACTCAACAACTCCTTTGTACGCTGGTTGCAAGGCAAAACACACCCGACTAAGTGTCACGATGATTCTTATGGACATTAAGGTAAAAAGCAATAGCACAGACACTTCCATCGATATGAATTTGAAGTTTTTGCATGATGTTCTGCCTGAAGGCAACGTGTTGCCAAAAAGTATCGATGAGGCAAGGAAGGTATTGTGTCCTCTTAACATGAAGCCGGTAAAGTACCATGCGTGCAAAAATGACTGCGTCATTTACCGGAACGAGTACTCCAACCTAACAAGGTGTCCAACATGCAATTTTCTCCGATTCAAGCGGGGAAACAATAGTCAGGAGGACAATGATGATGATAGAGCACCCGCTAGCGGTACTCCTTATAAGGTTGTATGGTACTTTCCAATCATTCCACGCCTGAAGCGTTTGTATGCAAACAAGAAGCAGGCAAAACTTATGCTTTGGCATTCTACGAGGAAGAGGGATGACGAAGTGATTAAACACGTTGCAGATGGTCGGCAGTGGAAAGCAATCGATGACGTGTTCCCTCATTTCAGTGGAGATGATAGGAATGTCAGGCTGGGCTATAGTGTGGATGGTCTGAATCCCTTTAGTAACCAAAACAGCATGCACAACACCTGGCCTGTGGTTGTCTGCATCTACAACATTCCCCCATGGGTGTGCATGAAGAGAAAGTATCTACACATGGTCATGCTAATTCAAGGGCCAAGCCAACTGGGTAGTGATCTGAACTTGTATCTGCAGCTACTGAAGGAGGAGCTAGAAATTTTATGGGATGAGGGGGTGCGGACATATGACGCTAAAACGGGTACGTACTTCCCTATGAAAGTTGTGCTGCTCACGACGGTGCAGGACTATCCGGCATACGGTTATAATTCGGGTCAGGTTTGCCACGGGAATTGCACATGTGTTAGGTGCATGGATGAAACTCATTCTCTATATCTGAAGGCCTCTCATAAAACAGTTTACATGGGGCATAGAATATGGCTGAATAAAAATGATGAATGGAGAAACAGAGAAGATCTGTTTGATAACACAAAAGAAAAGCGAGGGAAGCCACGCAAAAGGAGTGGAATAGAAATCCTACAAATGCTGAACAACTGGGAAGAGTGTCCATAGCCTGGAAAGAAACGGAAGAGAGTGGAGCCACTGTTAAAAGTATGGAAAACGCGGTGTCCATTTTGGGACTTGAAATATTGGAAGTATCTCTCCATGCCCCATTGTATCGATGTTATGCATATCGCGAAGAATGTTTGCGAGAGTTTGGTTGCTACCATTTTGAACATCCCAGACAAGACAAAAGATACGGGGAGCTCAAGGAAAGACCTAGAATCACTTCAAATTAGGCCGGATTTGTGGGTTGACGTGGAGGAAAGCGAAGTTGATAAGGCTAAGAAAACGGTGTCAAAATTCAAACCCGCTTGCTACAGTCTGTCTCCAGAGGAGCTTGACAAGATATTCAACTGCCTTGCTAATGTTCGGGTAAGTTCCGAGCACTCGTCAAACATACACAGATATTTGTCATGTGAGAAGAAAACTTTATCTGGGATGAAGTCGCATGAATGTCACGTGATGATTACACAAATACTGCCGGTTGCACTTAGAGGAATAATGGAACCGCATGTCAGAAAGACACTCCAAGACCTCTGTAACTTCTTTGACGTCATCTCTCATAAATCGATCAGCCTGGAGCGTTGCAAGAAACTGCAAGAACAGATTGTTGTCATACTATGTGAGCTTGAGGTGTACTTCCCGCCCTCATTTTTTGACATCATGGTGCATCTGCTTGTCCACGTTATCGGAGACATCATAGACCTGGGCCCAGTATTCCTCCACAATATGTTCCCTTTCGAAAGGTTAAATGGGATACTCAAACGATACGTTCATAACAGGTCACATCCAGACGGAAGCATCGTCCAGGGATTTCTAACTGCGGAGGTTATCTCATTTTGCACAGACTACCTTGAAGTCGACAAACCTTTGGGCATGCCCAAGAATAAGCACATTGGCAGGCTCAAGGGCATAGGTCACAAGAAAAGGAGAAAGAATTTGCATGTGACCTTCGACGATCCCAACCGAGCGCCCGACTTCATAAGAGCTCACACTGTGGTGTTACAACACATTAAGTGTGTCAACCCATATGCTAGGAAGCATATGTTGCAGTTGAGAACTGAATACAGGAAACGTGGGATAAAACGCTCCGATGAGCAACTAACAAATGAGCACAACATAAAGTTTGCGGCTTGGTTCAAGACATACATGCGAGAACATCCATTGTCAGAAAATGATGACAGAGGTACTGAGCTGTTCTCCTTGGCATCGGGACCCGCGTTGAATGTGACCACATACCAAGCCTATGACATCAACGGATACACTTTCTATACGGAGGCCAGAGACAAGGAAAAAGGTGTGTACCAGAATTCAGGGGTGACACTACATGCATACACCGGTAAAGAAAAGAACAAACACTACAGGAGAATCGAAGAGATTTGGGAACTAAGGTACGCGGATGTAGGGATATTCCCCATGTTCCGTATTAGATGGGTGAAACAAGTACTTCAAGAAGACGACAATTTCACTACCATGGTTATACCACCAAGAAATGAGTCCGTGAACGTGCTTGCAATAAGTGCCTTAAATGAGCCATGGGTACTGGCGAAGACTATGTCTCAATGCTTCTACATAAAAGACCCAATTAAGCCTAGCCGTGTGGTCTACCAAAGAGGAAAGAGGAGTATCGTCGGAATGGACGAAGTCCATGACGAGGAGGACTATGACCAATTCGACGACTACCCCACGGAACAAGAAGGCGTCAAACATGTATCGAGAAGAAGAAGATCAACATTGCCAAATGACGACATTGCACCATGGTCAAGACGGAGTCACAACAACACAATAGTCCATACCAGGAAGAGGATCACCAAAATTCATGTGAAGACCGTCAGTAGAATCCATTAACAACTTATTTGTAATGTGTCATTATGTGAAGGTTAATTTGTACTATTAAGACATATATATGCGTGCATGTATGGATCGTATAGATAATGGCCGTGTCGTGTGATGAATATATTGATTAGAAGGATTAACCTTTTAAATTTTTTCCAAAAAAAACATTAAAAAAATTGCGGTGGCGGGCAGGGGATGGGGGCCGCCATGTTAGAGATTTGCGGTGGCGGGCAGGCCGGAACGCCCGCCAGGTTGATCCCCTCCCTAAATCCCCCCTCCTCTTACCTTACAGCGTGTTTCGTTCAAACCATGCCCCCTCCCAACCGAAATCACCAGCTGCCGCCGCCGCGCGCCGTTGACCTCACCTCGCCGGCGTGCTCGCCTCCTGCACTGCCACCGACGCTGCCGCTGCGTGCTCGCCTGCCGCGCTTGCACGGCTAAGGAAGAGCCTAGGGCGCCACCGCGGGGTCATCGTCGCATGCCCACGCTCTAGTCCGACAACGCTGCCGGCCCCTAGATCTCCTCCAACACCGTCGCCGGCGTGCCCATTGTACTCCAACACCACCGCCACCGCCGAGCCATCTCCCACCGAGGTACATATATATTACGGCTGACCCATCTGCTTCAAGTAACATGAAACAGCATTATTTGAGCAACGCAAGGTGTTCGATGAAATGTCTACACCGGTTTATTTGCAGGAATTAATATGAGTGCCAATGTTCTGACGAAACGTTGATTAATTTCTGTTTCGTCAAATTTCTGGCACTCAATATGCCCTACTTTTAGCAATGATCATGCCGAAATTTTAACTCTTTGTCAATTTTGTAGTTCGATGAATGGATCCCCACGCGGGAGCATCATCTCAAGACGAACTAAACGACAACAACCCTGACGTTGAGATGGGCGCCCCCGACGTCGAGACGGGCGACGGCCATCATGAAGAACCGCCCACCGGGCGAGGAGAAACGAGCCACACCGACGGGACTTCAACCAGCACCGCCGCCAGCAACAAGAGCACTCGTATGGCTAGGCAACCGAACAAGCTTGACGAAGGTATCATTACAATAACCGCAGTTGGCCCAACAGGAGAGCCCGTCTCCCCAGATGCCGCGGCAAAGACATATAGTAAAATGCTAGGTTGCATCTTGAGAAAAAACGTCTCGATCGATTGCAAGGATATCTGCAGACATAAGCAGAAGCTACTCGAAGCGTTACACCAGAGTTATGCATTTCCGTCTGACTCTAAAAAAAGGCCAAAGAGTATGCCCTTTCGAAATGGCCGAAAATGTTTAGGGACTGGAAGAGCAGTGCCCGTTGCAATCTCGTGTGTAAGGACTTCGAGACCGTTAAGCAGATCAATCCAACTATGGATCATGAAGAATGGACGAAGTTTTGTGAATCATCAGGAAGCGAGTCAAGCAAAGAGGTAAGCGATCATTTCTGTAATTTACGGAAAAATCTGCTAGGTAACCACTGTCTGGGCTCTGGTGGTTACAAAGCTGCAATACCGAAGTGGGAGAAGGAGGCCGCGGACTTTGAAGCCGCGGGTAAACCACCCCCATTCTTGGAACATCGAGATCGTCCGCGCGACTTCCATTTCCTCAGGACCCGTGCAGTTCGAGACCCAGAGACTAACGAGTTCGTCCTCCCGACACCGCAACTTCGCTCGACGGAGGAGAGCCTGGTAACATCACTGAAGACTAATAATTTAGTACCTACTACAATTATTATCATACTAATCGTTTACCATAACTTATGTACTTTTTTGTAGAGAAAAATGGAGGAGGAATTTGGACCCGGTCTTGATGAATCTCTGTACGGCTATAGGTATCAAGACCATCTTACACGGGCTGTGAACGAGGGATTTGGGGTTGACAGGAAGCCCAAGACTGGGCGTGTGTTGGGCGCGGGTAGGATGCTATGGGACCAGGCCTATTCCCAGACCAAAGAGTTAAAAAAATATAGAAGGAAAATCAGGGTTGATGAAAAGATTGACGCCAAAGTAGATGCAAAAGTAGATGCAGCAATTCAAAGAAGGTTAGCTGAATTATTCCCGTCTGGCCAAGAGCATCATCTGTATAGTAGCATCCAACAGCCACAAGCATCACAGGATGTTTCCTGCTGGCTGCTAGCCAAAGTGAATGGCGTGCTGACGAAGGTTGCCAAGGGGCAAATAATTCCATTTACAGATGGTACTAGAATGATGCATGGGGTCGTCCTGCCACTGGACATGACGAGGGTGCTAGTGCAGTACGTAATGCCGGGCTTTGAATACTGTTCATGGCCTCACCACCCTGATGAAGGCATCACTATGTTAGGACAAGTGCTGCGGGGGTACCTGCTTAAGTGGCCACTCAGTGATATAGAGGAGATTAGTCCACACGGATTCTCAGGTAATGACTGCGATCCCGCCTTCGCGAACCTTGACCCCCTTTTCAACATTGACAACACTGGAGACAACATAGCCAAGGATATTCCGCAATTAGCGAGGAAGGATCTACGTGCTGAATGCGGACCATCCGCAGACAAGCCACCTATGCCAATTGTCTTCCTCGAAGGACATAAATGGAATCAGTATAAGCCCGGTGAACCGTCGCTATCAGACTCTATGTTGATGACCCTCTCGACATATCATAATGTTCTACACGACAACGTGGTATGTAGATCAAAAGAAGAAGGTCAACAAGGTTACAGGGCCAAGGTTCTACAAGGTTATAATTTCGTCCTTCAGTTTCCGGTCGGTACAATCGATCTGCCATTTAATGAGGTGATCCATGCAAATATCTTCTATGTGAGTGCACTCTCCCCGGAGTTAATGAGGCTTTGGGCACTTCATCGAGCTTCAGATCCCCTACTCGGGCATAGTAAAGTGTCTTTACTTGATCCTTTTTACATGCACTGCCACAACCTCGAATCCATAATTAGCCAGGAGCTCATCTCGAACTACCTATTCCCGTGCATGATTTCGACTCATCCGCAAAAGGACACCTTTCTATTGCCATACTGCGACAAGTAAGTTTTTAACGTTCACTCATTTATTATGAAACATATATAGTTGACCTTCTAGTTTGATCTCATCCATGCTAATTTCTTCGTTTATTGCGCAGCGACCGACATTGGATCGTAATCGCACTATTGCTGACGCAGGGCTTGGCATATTTCTTCGATTCGAAGAGAGACACTCAGAAGCAATGGACAAAATTGAAGGAGGTTCTAAATGATGCTCTACGCAAGTGTAAGAACTTCAACAACAAGGTAACACAATATTCAGAATTCAAGTTCATCACTAGCGCTTGTTGCTATCAAGAACCAAATGTCAGAACCTCCCATATGTCCGGCTACTTTGCAATGGCTGTCATGAATGCCTATTTGAAGAAAAGTCAATATTTCCGAAATCATAGCCAGGTCATCAAGTGGTCTGAGGAGATGGAGAAGGACATTGACATAGGGGAATTATTATGTGAGCCTGAGCGCATCCAAAAGGTGTTGGCCAAAATCATCAACAAGGAGGCTATAAATGAGGATGGGAAGTACCACTACGCGCCACAGTCACATGAAGAACGACTTCACCGAGTCGAAGACACATTTCGGTCATCGATTGCCAGCGAGTAGCCTACTCGAGACAATTTTTCAAAACAATTTCATAAACTATTGATTATGTGTTGAGACACATGTTTTTTTCTCCGGCACTTTTTATACCCAACTGCTTTGCTTCACTATTACTCTTATTTATTATGGCGACGTTGTAATAATTAATGTACTACATGATTGTTTGAATGATGAGACAGCATTCTATATTTTTATTACAATGTGATGATTGAGTGCGAAATACTCTAACCACCTAATTAAAATGCTGCCACGGCAGCAAAAAACGCTGCCGCGGCAGCAATTCTTCTATATGCCTAGAACACTACCAGTGGCGGGCGGAGAAAACTGTTGTGGCGGGCACTACGCGCCGCCCGCCACTGTATCTATTAGAAACAGTGGCGGGCAGAGATTATAGTTGTGGCGGGCAACCAAAAGCGCCCGCCACTAGAGTACGCCCACCAGTGGCGGGCGCCCGCCCGCCACCGATGCCATAATAGCAGTGGCAGGAGGTCGGTGGCGGGCGGCCCTAGGAGCCTTGTCCGCCACTGCAGGCCTTTTCCCACCCGCCACTGCTAGGCATTCCTGCAGTAGTGATAGGAGGATCCTGTCCACAAGGTGCTATGAAGGTGACCTGGACGAAGAGTAGACCGTGAACCGCGTCAACTATGTGCGTATAATTGTTTACTAGAAGGGTTGGGCGCGCTTTGCTGCGCAATTGGTGTTGTTGGGTTTCTTCAAAAAATAATCACTTCGTTTCAAAATGTAAGATGTATTACTTTTTTGAAAACTCAAACCTTTTAAGTTTGATCAAATTTGTAGAGAAATATATCAAAATCCATAATATCAAATCGGTATTTTTTAATTCATCATGAAATTAATTTCCATATGTTTTTTGTTTAATATTGTGGATGTCGATATTTTTTGCTCTGTACTTGGTCAAAGCTAAAGAAATTTGACTTTCTTCAAAACTAATACCCATTATATTTTGGAACTGATGGTATATGTAGTTTGGCCGGTGGGGGAGATGATAGAGCGTATTTTACTTTTATTTATAATGCGGTTATTTGGTGGGCTTTTTGTGGTGTGATTTTGTGTTATCCGCTAACTGACCTATATTTATGAGGAAATTTCTGTGTCGGTGGTCGCATCTACTACTATATCGGTGCTACAATATCAATATCACATGGTGGCACTTCTTTTTTCCAGGTGGTGGGAGGGTGCGCGGGATTGATATGTTTTATAGGCTACTTGCTGCTAATTGATTTGAAAAATATTGGCCCGGTCAAAATCGTAAATCAAATCCAAAATTGAATACCTCAATTGAATGAAAGAGCTTCAAAATTAGGGAACATAATGAATTAAAAGAATTGAATGGGAGAGCTTGAGAAAATGTTGACCTGGTCAAAATCGGTTGACTCAATTCTAAATTTAATACCTCAATTAATTGTGAGACCTTAAAAAGGCCTTACAAATTAGGAAGCATAGTGTATAGTATAAAATAATTGAATGAGAGAGCTTTGAGAAATTGTTGACCCGGTCAAAATCGGGTGACCCAATTCTAATTGGAGACCTCAATTGAATGTGGGCTCTTTAAAACTAGGAAACTTAGTGTTATAGAGTATGTGCTGCACTTATAATATCAGGAAATAGCTCACCCAACTGCTCAGTGGCTATTCCTATTAGACACAGTGGAGCTTTCAACTTTTCTTTCTGAAATAAGAATAGTTTGACTACAATATTATTACTGTCTATTTTCTGCCTTTTATCTACGCAACTAGCCTGAATAAATTCAGAAACTTGAAGAGGTAGGAGGAATAAGAGTTGTATCTATTTTTTGCCTTTTATCTGCACAACTAGCCTTAATAAAGTCAACAACTTGAATAGGAAGGAGGAAAAAGAGAGAAAGGTTCGGAGTTACATAGAGCAAGGTATTTGCTACATTGGAGGTGGGAGTAGAAGGTGATCCGACTCTTGATACATAATCAATTAATGAATGCAAATGGCATTATCATGTTTTTAATTTTCATAAAGTTGTGCCATTCCACGTGATACACACACTATGAACATTGTATTATTTCCTGCAACCACATCTTTCATACTACTGGCATTCCACTTCGCCACGGAGTAGGAGTACATGGAATATTGGCATGAAAGCAACATGTACATATGTTAACTAATAAGTGAGCTAGGGATCGCTTGCTCATGGCTCAATAATAAATTCTCTATTTTGTTGATAATCTCTACTATTAAAGGGGAGTATAGTTGTTTTCCCTTCTAAACACCCATGGATTGAGCGCATGTCCACCCAACCACAATTTTTTTTCAATGCTACCAAACCAACCGAACCCTCCTTGGTCACTCTTTCTTTGAAAATCAACACTCACTACAGGAAAATCACGTTTGCCGTGTGTCAGCCTATAAACCGTGAGCTATTTTTCGGGCACTCGGCTTACAGCCCTGTAAGCCGAGTGCGTCAGAACAAACACCTCGGCTTATGCTATCATCTAAGCCGAGTGCCCCTAGAATGCTCTCGGTTTACAAGCGACACACGACATACACAAAAATTGCTCTCGGCTTACAAAGCACACTCGGCAAAGATACCTGCCACGTGTCTACAATGGAGGTGGCTGACAGAGCCGTCACGGAGCGGTCTATAAGCCGTGCGCCCTGTCATGGCTCTCGGTTTACAGGACATATAAGCCGAGTGCTTTTCGCAAGCACACGGCTTACATGTCTTATAAGCCGTGTGCTTCCTGCATGCACTCGGCTTATCTTTTGCAGATTTTTTGCAAGCCTATTTTTTATGCAAAAATGTTTTTAAATGATTTCATTGCATTTGCATTTATGTTTACCATTTGAATATTATTTCTGTCTTCTCTTTCTCACCCATTCTGTCCCGACAGTTTTCATGGCCCTTATTTTCCATGCCCTCAATTTCCTTATCTCTCTCCATTTACCACCACTTTAATATTTTGATGGCCTTGTACTCTTCAGACTCCCTAGTGTACCCATATTAGGTTTACCTGCAAAATAATGATACCATGCCAAGTTTCAACCTTTTGAGAGTTCATCTTTAATTCTTTTCAATTTTAGGGTCATTTAGCTCAAAAACAAATCATTAAATGCATGAAAAATAGCAAATGAAGTCAGAAAGGGTTGAGATTTGAGGATGTGGCTTTGAATGGTTCATATTGAACACACAAAAAGTCTGGAGTTGAAATAAGTTTTAAGAAATGAAATGTCTTCGTAACAGTTGAGTTTTTGTCCGAAACTCTGATACTTCGGAAGAGATGGTCCAGTTTGTACACGAAGTGCATCCGGTTTTTGTCATAACCCTCTCAACTTTTTAGGACATGCTACGTGGGTGAAATGATGGTACCATGCCAAGTTTCAACCATTTCAGAGTTCATCTTTAATACTTTTATATTTCAGGGACATTTAGCTCAAAAACAAATCATTAAATGCATCAAAAATAGCAAACGAAGTCAGAAAGTGTTGAGATTTGAGGACGTGGCTTTGAATGGTTCATATTGAGCACAAAAAAATACTGGAGTTGAAATAAGTTTCAAAAAAATGAAATATCTTTGTAACAGTTGAGTTTTCGTCCGAAACTTTGAAACTTCGAAAGAGATGGTCCAGTTTGTACATGAAGTGCATGCGGTTTTTGCCATAACCCTCTCAACTTTTTAGCACATACTATGTGGGTGAAATGATGATACCATGCCAAGTTTCAACCTTTTCAGAGTTCATCTTTAATACTTTTCAAGTTCAGGGTCATTTAGCTCAAAAACAAATCATTAAATGCATGAAAAATACTAAATGAAGTCAGAAAGGGTTGAGATTGGAGGATGTGGCTTTGAATGGTTCATATTGCGCACAAAAAAGTCTGTAGTTCAAATAAGTTTAAAAAAAATAAAATGTCTTTGTAACAGTTGAGTTTTCGTCCGAAACCCTAATACTTCGAAAGAGACGGTCCAGTTTGTACACGGAGTGCATCCAGCTTTTGCCATAACCCTCTCAACTTTTTAGCACATGCTATGTGGGTGAAATGATGATACCATGCCAAGTTTCAACCTTTTCAGAGTTCATCTTTAATTCTTTTCAATTTCAGGGTCATTTAGCTCAAAAACAAATCATTAAATGCATGAAAAATAGCAAATGAAGTCAGAAAGGGTTGAAATTTGAGGATGTGGCTTTGAATGGTTCATATTGACCACACAAAAAGTCTGTAGTTGAAATAAGTTTTAAGAAATGAAATGTCTTTGTAATAGTTGAGTTTTCGTCCGAAACTCTGAAACTTCGAAAGAGACGGTCCAGTTTGTACACGAACTGCATCCGGTTTTTGCCATAACCCTCTCAACTTTTTAGCACATGCTATGTGGGTGAAATTATGATACCATGCCAAGTTTCAACCTTTTCAGAGTTCATCTTTAATACTTTTCAAGTTCAGGGTCATTTAGCTCAAAAACAAATCATTAAATGCATGAAAAATACTAAATGAAGTCAGAAAGGGTTGAGATTGGAGGATGTGGCTTTGAATGGTTCATATTGAGCACAAAAAAAGTCTGAAGTTGAAATAAGTTTAAAAAAAAAAAAATGTCTTTGTAACAGTTGAGTTTTCGTCCGAAACCCTAATACTTCGAAACAGACAGTCCAGTTTGTACACGGAGTGCATCCAGCTTTTATCATAACCCTCTCAACTTCTTAGCACATGCTATGTGGGTGAAATGATGATACCATGCCAAGTTACAACCTTTTCAGAGTTCATCTTTAATTGTTTTCAATTTCAGGGTCATTTAGCTCAAAAACAAATCATTAAATGCATGAAAAATAGCAAATGAAGTCAGAAAGGGTTGAAATTTGAGGATGTGGCTTTGAATGGTTCATATTGACCACACAAAAAGTCTATAGTTGAAATAAGTTTTAAGAAATGAAATGTCTTTGTAATAGTTGAGTTTTCGTCCGAAACTCTGAAACTTCGAAAGAGATGGTCCAGTTTGTACACGAAGTGCATCCGGTTTTTGCCATAACCCTCTCAACTTTTTAGCACATGCTATGTGGGTGAAATTATGATACCATGCCAAGTTTCAACCTTTTCAGAGTTCATCTTTAATTCTTTTCAATTTCAGGGTAATTTAGCTCAAAAACAAATCATTAAATGCATGAAAAATAGCAAATGAAGTCAAAAAGGGTTGAGATTTGAGGATGTGGCTTTGAATGGTTCATATTGAACACACAAAAAGTCTAGAGTTGAAATAAGTTTTAAGAAATGAAATGTCTTTGTAACATTTGAGTTTTCGTCCAAAACTCTGAAACTTCGAAAGAGATGGTCCAGTTTGTACACGAAGTGCATCCGGTTTTTGCCATAACCCTATCAACTTGTTAGCACATGCTACGTGGGTGAAATGATGATACCATGCCAAGTTTCAACCATTTCAGAGTTCATCTTTAATACTTTTCAATTTCAGGGTCATTTAGCTCAAAAACAAATCATTAAATGCATGAAAAATAGCAAATGAAGTCAGAAAGGGTTGAGATTTGAGGATTTGGCTTTGAATGGTTCATATCGAGCACAAAAAAAAGTCTGGAGTTGAAATAATTTAAAAAAAATGAAATGTCTTTGTAACAGCTGAGTTTTCATCCGAAACCCTAATACTTCGAAAGAGACGGTCCAGTTTGTACACGAACTGCATCTAGCTTTTTCCATAACCCTCTCAACTTTTTAGCACATGCTATGTGGATGAAATGATGACACCATGCCAAGTTTCAACCTTTTCAGAGTTCTTCTTTAGTGCTTTTCAATTTCAGGGTCATTTAGCTCAAAATATCATTACATGCATGAAAAATAGCAAATGTAGTCGTAAAGGGTTGAAATTTGAGGATGTGGCTTTGAATGGTTCATATTGAACACACAAATAGTCTAGAGCTGAAATACGTTAAAAAAATTAAATATCTTTGTAACACATGAGAGAAATGTAGATCACGGCGAGGGAGGGACGGCGTCGCCGCGGCGCGGCCAGATAAGTGTGGTACGTAGCTAGTGGAGGGAAGTGGTGGCGCCCGATAGGGTTTGTCTGTGGACAAAAAGTAAAAATAAATAAAGAACATAGTTGTAATGAAATAAGAATGTAAACCGTGTACCACTGTTTGACACTCGGCTTACATTTTTCCATCACAGAGCACAGAAGGCGCGGGACTTAGACAAAATCACGCGCGCTGCCGAAATCCTCTCCGCGCGCCTGCCAAAATCCTCCCAAATCGATGAGCTCACTCTGTTTCCCCCCATTCCGCGCGCCGCCGAAATCCTCTGTGCCCGCCCCGTCGTCTCCACTCACCCACCGGCCGCCGCGCCGCCCCTCCCCCGGCTCCGTCCCTCTCCTCCAGATCCCCCCCGTGGCTCTCGGCTTACCCCTGATAAGCCGGTCCTTAGTAAGCCGTGACAAACACTCGGCTTATATATAAACCGAGTGCAAACCGGCATAAGCCTAGTGCATTGGGCACTCGGCTTACAATTTTTTTCCTGTAGTGAGTTTACTTTTTTTTTTATGATAAAGGGCTCTTTTATTATCTCAAATCTGCACTTTCCTAATGTACATAGATCACAGATATAACTTTCCTAAGACTACCCACAGTGGGAGTAACATAGGTAGTAACATAGATGCCACCTAAGCGAAAAATATGTTGTGGCAGCTAATTAATAAGGAGAGAGACAAATTGAGTAACATAGCTAGTTACTCATACTATGAGTAACATCACACTTACCAAGACAAGATGAGTCTATAATCTAATAAATAAAGTGTTGCATGACACTACACAAATGTTACTCCCCACTATAGAGGTAGTAACATAGATTAGTAACATGCGCATGTTACTAGTCTAAGTTACGCCCCACTGTGGGTAGTCTAACGTACCCAAATCTCGATCCTCGCGCCTCTACGAAAAGACCCGAGCCCGTAGCCCGCAAATGCGATCATCATCACCACCTCCTCCCACCGAAACCTAACGCCGCCTCTGCCCGCGGTGGGAGGCACGCGCTGCCGCGAGGTCGAGTGTACCAGCCGGCTACTTCCCCCTCGCCGCCAAACACTGCGCCTCCTCTAAGCCGCCGCAACCCTATTTTTCCTCATTTGCTCATTGTCGCTGCCATCACGTGCCCTATTCGTGCGGCTTCCTTGTTTGCTTGAGCCACAGCGACGGCCGTTCCTCGCCTACTCTGCCTGCGCCCCACAGCCTTGGCCATGTCCGCCGTCGAGGGTGTGCAGTGCGGATCCTTCCTCCATGATGTCCAAGCTTCGTCTACCACAAGAGTCAGACAGGGAAGCAAGAAGCGACCACGTTGTCGTGGGTAGCACGACGCCGGCCCCGATATCATCTACCTCAATCCTTGCCATGGTGCCGCCGCGAGGTTTGGACTAGACATGCATAAGTTCGCAAGACTATTTTTATCTGCTCCTTACAAAGTTCTTATTCATCCGGGAAATCATTGTTCCTTAACTGGCATACGATGGGACAAGCAGTACTTACAATTTGATGAAGCGCACAACCTGATAGGGAAATATGCACTTTTAACTTGGTAACTGAATTCTCTCTATGCACTGTAGCCTTGAACTTAGTTGCAAATATACCCGATCGAGATCCATTTTGAGACAAGATGATATATTTCTTGTAGTATTTTTGTGTATTGATTTGGATTTGCAGTAACTTACTTTATGCAGGAGAGTATATGTGTAGATGCTGCTTCTTTTGACTTGAAGGTGAGCACACATTGAACTTTCTGTAGATTTCATGGTCTATGAGAAGTAGTTGAGCTTCCTGTTAAATAATTTTGAGAAGTCCGGTTCCACCGCTTTTGCTTCAAGAAGACTACCACAAAAGCCTGCCTTAGCTTACGAACCATATCTAATGATCCAGTTATCCATGATGATGTGACTTTTGATCCCAGCTGCCCACATTGCTAAGAATTCTACTGTCTGGAAAGCCTTGGTCTGTCTATGAGACCGAAGAAACGGGACTTCGTCGGGTCTAACCAGAACATGACTGTGATCTTTGAGGAAACTCCCAAAAAACCAAACTCCACGATATCTATCAAACTTCACACTGAAATGACCATTGCAGTAGCACTGGGTCTCCGGTCTTAGCCTATGGTTGCGGCCATCCATGGTTAAGAACTTGCTTCACAATTTCCCAGACCTGGAACAAACAAACCTCCTGAAGTGTATACTTCCCGAAGTACCTTTTCCTCATTTCACCCCATACTTTCTCATGTCGAAGCCACGATCCTTCACATAGTTGTTGTAGAACACGTACGCCTCCGCTCCTGAACCAAACGACATTGCCATTATCTTCCAATGCCTATCCAGCGCCTCTTGCTGATATTCTGCATACCCATTGTCCATGTCTGATTCATCATCATTGTCATGGTCATCATGCCCACTAGGAGAACCGACCTCCACCTACAAATTTATAATAAAGACATGTAAGTTGTCGTCACTCAGTTGTCATATCATTCCTTGCCATACAAATTATTCAACGTACTTGGCTCGTGTTATCAACATAAGATTCCTCGAGATCGTTCTGCTCACTGTGAACATCGACATCTACCTGAAGATTTTTTTTAAACAAAGACATGTAAGTTCCCCTGTAGTTGCTTGCCATAAAAAAATGTCAATGCACACGTCACTCACGTTGTCACTGTCGGCTCCATCCTCACTAATATGGGTGTCCTTGGGAGATAGGTTTTCATATGATGACCAAGATCCATTCTCGCTATTAGGGGGCTGTCTGGATTGCAACCATCGCCTACCATGCCAAACTATTGGCTTTGACCGAGGGATGGATGTATGTTTGGATGGCTTCCAACTTATTGGCACGCCCAGCCAACCACGACTCTCTTCATCTTTTATGATGCCAAATCATGGGTGGATCATGGGTGGGCAAAGCCACTGCCAATATTTTGGTTGCCCCTTATTTGGTCAGGCGGGCGTGGGCAAGAACCAAACAGCCCCTAGATTCATCACCGGCATATCCGGTTTCATGATCCATCAAAACACCTTCAGGTGGAATCCCCGATCAATCCGAACACTGTAGAACATCAATAATGACATATTCAGTTCAAATGCTAAATCGATGACGTTGTGTGAAATATGTACAAAAGCAACGGATATGGTATCAATGATGGTTCAGATTAATATTTTTGGCACCATTTATGTGAATAATTTTTTGTCAACATTTCAGTGTGTAGAAAAGAACATGGGTGACAAACCTTCAGTTGATTCCGTTCCTACGCCCACCGGGGGTCGACGTCGTCCTTGTCTTGGTCGACGATGTGGGAGAGGCAGAAGGGCCTTGCTTGTGAAGTCCGTCTACGAGTGGCGGCACCGCGTGCGGGGAGGGGCGCTGAGGATGGCTTGGTTGGCATTGCCAGTTGCGGGGAGGACGGCAAGGAGGGGGCCCTGGGATGTAGCCGTGATTGGTGAACCTCGTTAACAAATATTGTGCCTTGGTGTGTCTATGATCATGGGTGGTGCTTTTATTAGAACATCCATACTCTGTTTACAACCGTACGAATGAAAGTCCAACTCTAACCAACTTTGTATAAAATATTCGACACAATTTCGAGAACAGCTGATAGCCTGATACCCCAAAGGAAATCCAGTTCATGGTGGTGAGGCCTTCCGGGGAGAGCACCGTGAGCTCCTGAGCGATATCGAGCCCCGAGATCACCTCCAAGGCCATGTGAAAGATACACTTTGGAGCCAGAAAAAAACTTGCTGCTCGCTGACCCACCTTAATTATTTGTATTGTACTTAGTAGCTAGTTTCAAAATGTCTGACTTTATTATATACACACTTGTTTTCTGATTCTAGTTGTACACTCCTCCACCGTTTCAACTACGGAATACGAAACAGGACCTTCTCTGTTCGTGAATGACATGAACCTACTAGAAGGGATAGAGAGCGTTTGGTGGAATTTGATGTATATTGCTTGATCCTCATGGGCATATATATAGGAGTACATGGTCAACTTGGAGTACAAGACAAGCCAGGAACAAATCCTAGTCTATCCTATACTTCCTAATAATCATAATACTCAACATCCCCCCGCAGTCACAACGGTAGCGACATAGACGGTGAGACTGGAGAAGAATCCAAAGGTAAACCGAAGGACATCCCCCCACAGTCATAACGGTCGATGCAGCGTCGAAGTGGTGGCTGGAGTGAAAACCAACGAGGCTGCTCAAGCAAGGCGGTAGCCCTTTGTGCCGTTGTTGAGGAAGCCGAGAGCATAGGGTGGTGTAGCCGTGGTCGAGGTAGCCGTGCGAAGAATGCCGTGGTCGATGTCGAGTCGGGGTATCCAGTGTCGAGGAAGTCGCCATGGAGCCGCGGGCGCAAGGAGGCCCCGAGTTAGTCAAGGGTGCAGTGGTGTCGAAGTAGTGGTGCACCGGGAAGAAGACGTTGTTGACGACGCATCGCGCCGGGTTTGCCAAGCCCGGGGACACATCGTGGACGAAGGCACGCATCGGTGTTGCCAGCACCGGGCATGCATACACGGACGAAGACGAAGTTGACGAAGCGCCGCACCAGGCTTGTCAGGCCCGGGGACACGTCGTGGACGAAGGCACGCATCGGTGTTGCCAGCACCGGGCATGCATAGACAAGGGACCTGCACGAGCTGTACGCCAAGTCGAGGAGTCGGAGGGGCCAGCAGAGAAGGAATCAACGACGGTTGCGGTGCCAATCGGCGCGGGGCCGATGTCACCAATGGTGGTCGGAGTAGACGAAGTGGGCAGGGAAGATGACGGCGACACTGGCGACGAGCTGGTGTTGGACGAAGACGAAAGGGGTGGACGGGCAGCGGCGGCAGCTACGGTGGATGCAGCGGCGGCGGCCAAAAAGAGCGGCGGCTGTGGCCTGACGGCGGCGGCGGCTTGGTTAGTTGCGCGGCGGCGGTGCTCGAAGTAGGCGATGAACCCGACAGCATGACGAAGACCGGCGCAGACGGTGGCGTTCCCGCGCCAAGGGAGGCGGCGCGGCGCATACCACGGGAAGTCGACGCGCGGGGACGGCGGAGTGGACCACGGGCCGCGGCGCTACGACCCGAAGGGGCGACGCAGTGGCGGCGGGCAGGCCGGGGCGATGGCGGGAAGACCTCGGGGCGGTTGCAGGGACCGCGTGCCACGCTCGCTACGGCCTGACGGGGCGACGCAGCGGTAGCGCGAGGGTCGGTGCAGTCTCGAGGACGGCCTGGAGCAGACGGCCTCGGGGCGGCGGTTGACCGCGGGCCATGGCACTACGGCCCGAAGGGGCGACGCAGCGGCAGCGTGCGGGAGGGTGCAACCATGGGGACGGCCTCAGGGCGGCGGCGGGGACCACGTGCTGCAGCGCTACGGCCCGAAGGGGCGACACAGCGGCGGCGCGGATCGGTGCAGCCACAGGGAGAACCACGGGGCGGCGGCGCTGCGGCCCGACGGGGCGACGCAGTGGCAGCCCGATGCTCGATCGGGGTAGAGGCGCGCTGTACTCTGGACGGTCTTCACGGGACCTGCGGAGGCGCGCGCAACTGACGAGCCAGGTCGGTCGCACGGCGTAGATGAGGCGGATCGCGGCGGCGAGCGGGTGATCAATCCGATCGCGCGCGAGGTCGGGGACGCCGCTCGGTGGAGGTGGTGTGGTGGCGGAGTCCAAGCTGAAGCCGGCGGCGACGACCGGCGTAGGACGACGTGCGGACGAGTGCGACAGTGGCGACGCCCGGGTGGTCAACACAGCGCCGGCGCCCGGGCAGCGACGCCCGAGCGGCCAATGCAACAGCGGCACCCGATCAGCCAGGCCCGAAGCGGCGCACGCAACGTCGTGCAGACGCATACGTACTTACACGGCGGAGGCGGGAGGTGATGCAGGAGTCCCGGTCGGATCAGGGCGGCGACGGCCGGCGTAGAGCGACGGGCGGGTAGAGGTGCGAACGACGGCCGTGACGGACCGCCACGTCGCGCGAGGCCCTCGGGTCAGGGAGGAGGCCGGGTGGTCGCGCCGCTGTCGGAGTAGAGGCGACGACGGTGTCGACGGCGGCGGCGGGCGACGCAAACCGATCTTAGATCGGAAAACCAAAAAGTAAACGCGCCGATCAAAGCGACCGGCGGAAGAGAGAAAAATCCGTATCAAGCGATCGGGAAAAAGACTCTCTAGGGCAGCCGGTCAACACGACCGGTGGACGAACCCTAGGTACGGGCGGCGCGGCCCCCGGCGGCGGTCATGGAGGCCGACCGCCCCGGGGGCGGCGCGGTGCGGAAGCGTGCGGCGGCTAGGTCTAGGAACTTGCGGCTGATACCATGTTAGAAGGGATAGAGAGGGTTTGGTGGAATTTAATGTATATTGCTTGAGCCTCATGGGCATATATATAGGAGTACATGGTCAACTTGGAGTACAAGACAAGCCAGGAACAAATCCTAATTTATCATATACTTCCTAATAATCATAATACTCAACAGAACCAAGCAGCGTACCACCGCGCGGCATAGTATATAACATACTAGAAAACCATGGCAAACTCCCCTCATCATCATAATAAACCGTGGCTCCCATGGTCAACGTAAACGTGTCGTGGTCAGATTCCTCCATGCCAAGTGCAAGAAAACGGCACCCCATGGCGCCGGCGGGACACTCCCCTTGGTCTGACCTAAACAGCGAGATCCTCCTGTCCATTGCCGCCATCAACGGCATCTCTCTAAGAGACTACGCATGCCTCCGCGGCGTCTGCACCGCGTGGCGCTGTGCCCTCGCGCCACTGTTGTATCTGTGCCTTCTCTCCCTCGCCGAGATCCACGATAGCCACAGCGCCTCTGCTTTTTCAGTCCCGATGCGGCGCTCATTCCACCTCCACACGGGGTCATCCGTTGTCGTCGACCCCAAAAAAAGCTTCTACGGCCGCGTCCGACTCGTCGGCTCAGGCAACGGCAGCTTCGCCATCGCCATCGACAAGGAGCCCACAGGATCTTCCTCATCGATCCCCACGCCGGCAAGAAGGTGCAACTCGTCTCTCCGACCGGGGACCAGGTGTCCGTACGCAAGATTGTGTTCGCTCCGAACCCGCCCAGCTGCGACGAGTGGACAGCCGTGTGTAACACCCCAAAATTTTAACCACATTTTTATTAAGTAAAATTTGGCCAGAAATAAAATTTTGATTAATCTTAGGTCTTTTATAAAATCAGAGTCTTCTCTATTTTCTGTTTTCCAAAATTCTTCCCTACATATAGAAATTTTTGTAAAATATTATGGGCTTTGGTAGTTTACTTAAATCATTTCATTTATACTTTAATAATAGTAGGAAATATTTTCATAATAAAATTTTCCCCAAGATAATTCTTTTAATAGCATTTTCAACCTTTGAAATGCTTCTGTTACACTACAACTATTTTAAATAATTCTTTAAAAATTCCACAAAAATTATGAGGGGTCATGAGATGCCTATAGATCACTTTTATGCAAAAACCCATCATGGTCATTTGAAGATTTTGAGCACAACTTCCTATTTTCAATTATGTCCCATTTCTAGGTTATAACTGCAACCCTAATTTTCCTTCATCAAACAATTCTGAAATTATTCCCACTTATAGTCCTTCCAACCAAACTATTAAGTCCAGAAGATCAACTCCATTTGCATCTAGCAAACCCACCAAATAATTCCCTGGAGTTTGGGTTCAGAACTGAAATTCATCCAAACTTACACTAACAAGTTTTTCTTTTTGTCCAACCAAACTTACCACCCTCACTATCATCTAAGGAGACACCAACCTGCCAAGTCTCACATCCAAAAATGTTCCCTAGATAGCCCAAGCATTTTATCACGCACCTCATGTGCATGACAGAAATATGCAGCCTCATGAACTTGTACTAGAGACTTGCTCTTCTGGACAAACCAACATGTCCACCATTCTTACCATCCTAGTAGACACTACCATGTGAAATTGTAAGTCATATTGGTCACTCTAGACTACCCTGGCATTTGATCGAGCACCATGCGGGCACTTCTCAGAGCGCGGCTGGAGCGCCAGTATGGCAGTCGTCGGCACCGTCCCCGCATGGCCACTCTGCTGCCTCCCGCTCTCGTCCGAGTCCTCCGCTGGATCACCCCGTCCACCCTAAGCCTCGCCGACATCCTCCCTTGGCCGCTAGCGTCGACCAGCCGCCGTCCACGCCGACCAGAACCACCACCCAATGCGGCCTTCTCTGCCATGTCTCTGTCGAGACGCGTGATTCGCCCACAAGTCGCCCGAGCTTATCTGCGGATGTTACTACCCTCACCAAACCCCCACCGGCCAAGCCTACCTTGCCACCGACCTTGGAACGCCATCAATGGCCGCCGCCGTACTCGGTTGCGACAGCAACCTGCAGCACCGACCCCCCGGACTATTTAAACCTCCCCGAGCTCTCTCTCGTCATCGGCACCTCCCCTCACTCCTCTAGAAACCACCCCGAGCAGCCAATCAAGCCGAGATGGCCGTCTCCCTCGTCTCCGGCAGTCACTGCCGCCACCACTTCCATGAAGACTCCCACCTCTCCAGTGCCTCTCCTTCTCCACTCTCTGCACCAGAAGCCTCCTCACGGTCCCGTGAATCCATCCCCACGCTCAATTTTGCTCGAGAGCCACCGTGGGCGAAACGCCCAATTTGCTTCCGCCGGAGCTCTTCGGGCGAGCTCGCCGCCGGCGACCTGGTGCTCCCCGGAGGACGTGCCACACACCAACGAGACCGCGCAAACCTCCTGAGCTCGATGGTGAGCTCAGCTCACTGAGGGGCACCCCCAATCGCCGGCGAGGATCACCGGAGCCGCGCTTCCGTTCGGCCAGGGGAGAGAGGGCGCCCGCTGACCTGGTCAAACCTGACCAGTGGGTCCACGGGACCCACTGTCAGTGACCCAGCGCCGTCTATAAGTGGAGACGGGCTTCCCCTGAGGCCGTCTTCGTGCGGGGAAGGCGTATTCCCAGAAGTACGCCTTCGACATCGACAGCTTCCCCGCGCGGCCTGATACGTCTCCAACGTATCTATAATTTTTGATTGTTCCATGCTGTTATATTATCAATCTTGGATGTTTTTATATACATTTACAGCAATTATATATATCATTTTTTGGGACTAACCTATTAACTTAGTGCCCAGTGCCAGTTCCTGTTTTCTGCCTGTTTTTTGTTTTACAGAAAATCAATACCAAACGAAGTCCAAATGCCACGAAACTTTTTGGAGATTTTTTTCTGGACAATACCAACACTAGAAGCTTCGGTAGAAGACCAGACGCCAGAGTAGGTGGCCACGAGCCACTAGGGCGCGTCTGGGGGGGGCGGGCGTGCCCTGGAGCCTCGTGGGCCCACCTCAGCTCCGTTTGACCTAATTCCACCACTATAAATTCCCATAAATCTGGAAACCACTAGGGGAGTCCATGAAATACTTTTTCCGCCGCCACAAGTTTTTGGTTCTCAAGAGATCCTATCTGGAGGCCTTTTCCGGTACTCTGCCAGAGGGGGAATCGATCACGGAGGGGCTCTTCATCAACCTTGCTGCCCTTCCGATGATGCGTGAGTAGTTTACCACAGAACTTCGGGTCCATAGTTAGTAGCTAGATTGCTTCTTCTCTCTTTTTGATCTTCAATACAATGTTCTCCTCGATGTTCTTGGAGTTCTATCCGATGTAATCACTTTTTGCGGTGTGTTTGTTGGGATCCGATGAATTGTGAGTTTATGATCAGATTATCCATGAATATTATTTGAGTCTTCTCTGATCTCTTTTATGCATGATTATTATAGCTTCGTATTTCTTCTCTGATCTATTGATTTGGTTTGGCCAACTAGATTGATTTATCTTGCGATGGGAAGAGGTGCTTTGTAATGGGTTCGATCTTGCGGTGCTCAATCCCAGTGACAGAAAGGGATATGACACGTCTGTATCGTTTCTATTAAGGGTAAAAAGATGGGGTTTATTCATGTGTGAGTTTACTTTGTCTACATCATGTCATCTTGCTTAAGGCGTTACTCTGTTCTTTATGGACTTAATACACTAGATGCATGTTGGATAGCGGTCGATGTGTGGAGTAATAGTAGTAGATGCAGGCAGGAGTCGGTCTACTTGTCTCGGACGTGATGCCTATATACATGATCATTGCCTTGGATATCGTCATGATTATTTGCTTTTCTATCAATTTCCCAATAGTAATTTGTCTACCCACCGTATGCTATTTTCTTGAGAGAAGCCTCTAGAGAAAACTATGGCCCCCGGGTCTATCTAAATCATATACTAACACCCTAAAAATACTTGCTGCACTTTTTCTTTATTTATTTTATTTTGTATTTTTGTTTCAATCTATCTATCTATCACATACAATTTAATCTTGCAATTTACCACCGAGGGATTGACAACCCCTCATTTGCGTTGGGTGCAAGGATTTGTTGTTTGTGTGCAGGTACTGCTAACTAGGTGTTGCGTGATTCTCCTACTGGATTGATAACCTTGGTTTCATAACTGAGGGAAATACTTACCTGTACTGTGCTGCATCATCCCTTACTCTTCGGGTAAAATACCAACGCAAGCTACAAGTAGCAGGAAGAATTTCTGGCGCCGTTGCTGGGGAGACATCATCAACATCTATCAAGTACCTACGCATAAAACTCTCATCTCCTTGCATTTATTTTATTTGCCTCTCGTTTTCATCTCCCCCACTTCTAAAAAGTTTTTACAAAAATACAAAAATATTTTCCATTTGCCTTTTTTTGCTTGGTTTGTCATCATGACTAGCGTAACTATCCCTCCTTTGTCGCCGGATTTTGAAGTGCTTTACTTCAAACAGAAACAAGGAGAAAATATTAAAGATGCTTGGTATAAGCTAATGGAATCTTCTCGTATTTTCTTTATAAAAGGGGATTTAAAAATTTTGCTTCACAATTTCTATATTGGTTTAACCATGCATCATAGACAACTTTTGGACTTTGCCGCAAAAGGGAATTTTATTGAAAGTGAGGCCAATACCGCCTATGAAATAATAGAGGGTATATTGGGTGTTCCACCACCACAAAAGGGTTTTGTTTTTACTCAAGAGGGGGCTGAAATATTAGACAAATTGGGTGACATGCAGAAAAATTTGGTTGAGTTGCAAAAGTCTAATGAACCTCTTAAAAATATTAGTGGGAACATCAATCGCATGAACACTTTGATTACTTTATGCAATAAGCGATTAGATATTCTAGACCTTAAAATTGCCTCATTTCCTGAGAATAATGGGAAGCGTAAAGAGCCTCCTGGGTTTGAAAAAACTCCCATGAAGATTACTAAAACCAAAGATGACAATACTTGAAACTATGCATTATGCCTAACTAGGGGCATAAAACAATAGCGCTTGTTGGGAGGCAACCCAATGAATAAAATAAATTTTTCTTTTTGTTTCTGTTATGGCGTGTTTTCATATTTATGCTACTGTTATGATTGAGTTTTTATGTTTTTAATTAGTGTTTGTGCCAAGTAAAACCTTTAGGATGATTTTGAAGATAGTATAATTGATGCTGTTTGGAAAACAGAAAGTTTTGCGTCCAGTGCTGGAATTGTGGTTCTGTACCGGAGCGTCATAAAAATCTGAAATTTTTACACAGTATTTTTATATGAATTTCCCAAGTTGTCCTATTTTTTCAGAAGTTTTGGAGTTATATAAGTATGGATTTTAAATAGATTGCTACAGACTTTTCTGTTTTTGACAGATTCTGTTTTTGATGCTTTGCTTGCTTGTTTTGATGAAACTATGGATTGTATCGGGGGGTATAAGCCATGAAGAAGTTGGAATACAGTAGGTATAATGCAAAAATAAAATATGAATGGGTTTGAAACAGTACTTAAAGTAGTGATTTATTTTGTTATACTAACGGATCTCACGAAGGTTTTGTTGAGTTTTGTGTGATTGAAGTTTTCAAGTTTTGGGTGAGATCACGATGGATGAAGGAATAAGGAGTGGCAAGAGCCTAAGCTTGGGGATGCCCGAGGCACCCCAAGGTAATATTCAAGGAAGACTCAAGCGTCTAAGCTTGGGGATGCCCCGGAAGGCATCCCCTCTTTCTTTTACCAACCATCGGTAATTTTACTTGGAGCTATATTTTTATTCGTCACATGATATGTGTTTTGCTTGGAGCGTCTTGTATTATATGAGTCTTTGCTTTGCTTGCTTTTTAGTTTGTCACAATTATCCTTGCTGAACACACCTATTTTGAGAGGGCCACACGTTCATCATAATTTGTTAGAATACTCTATGTGCTTCACTTAAATTTTTTGAGCTAGGCAGTTGCTCTAGTGCTTCACTTAAATATTTTTGAGCACGGCGGTGGCCATATTTTGAAGAAATAAACTCTCATGCTTCACTTAAATCTTTTTGAGAGTTGATAATAGTAACGGTAATTTGCAAAAGATATGAATTTGGTCCCAAAGTGATGAATATTCAAGAGGGATATAATAAAAACTTTCATATAGATCATTGGATAAGATAAGTGTGATTCCTTGCAATAGTTTTTGCGATATGGAGATGATGATATGTGAGTCATGTTAGTGAGTAATTGTTATTTAGTAATAATATTAGTGTTAAGGTTTGTGATTCCCTATGCATGCACATCAAGTCAATAGTTATGCAAAGAAATTATATCCAACTTATGGTGCATTATTCGGTGTTAGTTATGTTCAATGCATGTTTATGACCATTTTCACTTTTTGGTTGGTTGTTTCTCAATCTATTTGCTAGCCCTCATTTGTACTAACCGGAAATACTGCTTGTGCATCCAAACTCCTTAAACCCAAGTTGTGCTGCACCCGCCACCGACACCCCGATAGTGCTGCTTGGGAGACCAGTTGAGCCCCCAAGGTCTGCCCCTGTTATCTAACCGGGCAATGCCTTTGCCTCCCCCGGGGAACTCCGTCATCTCTTGGAGACCTACTCCAACGGGACAGTGACCTCGACACCCCGCGAGGGGCACCACCGCTACCCCAGTCTTGTAGCTCCCCATCCGACCCCGATCAGCTCCGACACTGAAGCTCACGGGGAAGCCTCGACATCCCCAAGACACGCCCGGCTAGATGTCAACGAGGTGGACTGAGTCCACCAGAATTATTGTCAAGCCTTGGTGGCCCAGTTTTCCTGTATTTTTGTAGTAGCAGTTGTATGGCGTGGTAAGTTTGTAAGCCACCTGTGTGTCATCATCTTAATAGTAGTATGCGTGATCTAGCGTATATTGTTGGCGGGTGGTGGCAGAGTAAATTCTAGACGTGACTGCCGAATCCCTAACCGACACGCACAGTAATACGTCACTTTCCTTTTGGGAAGTGAAGTCTAAAATTTTGACTCAGACAACCCCACGCCGGAGCCAATACACAAGTCGTACTGGCACCGCCTCATGTTTCCTAACCCAGGCGCTCTATAAGAGGCCACTTCCATATCCAACGCCAGCAACCATCAACCTTGAGCACTGCTTTTCCCACTCATCCCTCCATGTCGCACTCCGGAGTCTACCTGAGAGTCCCAGATGTCAGCCCTGGTAGTTTTGTTAAGGTTTTGTGGGATTTTACCCGCAATACTCTTGGCTCCACCCATCCACCCCAGTATGAGCTGTTCAAATCGAGGATCGCTCCTGGTTTCTCGAAATACTGGGCAGCTGTGCACATCCCACCAGCGGATTTAAACCAAGGCCCTCCATATGTTATGTTCATCGGGAGATCCATGCCAACCTCAGGCATGGCCATTGAGGCTGCTGCTTACGAAGCAATTACCCGTCTTCGATTCATGGTACTCTATGCCAGCGAAAGGGAATATTGCTATTTTCCGAGCCGCGCAGCTTTTGGAGCGGAAGCTACGTTCCGCTGTGAACGTATAGAAAGAGATCCAGCTCTGGTCTATCTCATCCAGTATGTGATGGCCCAGGAGCATTTCAGCCAGCAACTAATGGAGTATCTCCATTATCTTGCTGTCCTAAATCCTCGGATCGCCATTGGCGGACCACCTCTACCAACTCAGGAGGGACGTGTTCTTCGTCTGCTTCACCCACTTCCTCCGGAAGAAGAAGAAGAAGAATGTACTCCAGCACCAGGAACTCTTCCGCAAGACCCCGTAGATCTTACCTTCGAGCCGTAGACAGTCATGAGTAGGGTTGTTGTGGTGTTTAGTGATACGTCTCCAACGTATCTATAATTTATGAAGTATTCATGCCATGTTTATAACTATTTTATATGGTTTTGGTATGATTTGATTAGAACTAACCCGGACTGACGCTGTTTTCAGCAGAATTGCCATGGTGTTATTTTTTGTGCAGAAATAAAAGTTCTTGGAATTGGATGAAACTTTTTGGAGATTTGTTATGGAGTAAATAAAAAATACTGGAACCAAGACCCACTGGAGGGGGGCGACCCAGTGCCCACGAGGCACTAGGGCGCGCCACCCCTCCAGGCGCGCCCTGGTACCTCGTGGGGCCCACGTGGCTCCGTCTGACATGATTCCAACGCTGAAAAATCCTATAAATAGAGAAACCCCCAAAAACAACCCTAGAACTTTGACTACGCCACCGCAAGCCTCTGTACCTCCACGATCTCATCTACATCCCTTTTCCGCCACCCTGCCGGAGGGGGGAAACCATCACCGGAGGCCATCTTCATCATCCTGGCGGTCTCCATGACGAGGAGGGAGTAGTTCAACCTCGGGGCTGAGGGTTTGTACCAGTAGCTATGTGTTTGATCTCTCTCTCTCATGTTCTTGATTTGGCACGATCTTGATGTATCGCGAGCTTTGTTAATATAGTTGGACCATATGGTGTTTCTTCCCTCTCTATTCTTGTTGTGATGAATCGAATCTTTTCCCTTTGAGGTTTCGTTATTGTCGGATTGAATATTTCAGATTTGAGAACACTTGATGTATGTCTTGCATATGAATACCCGTGGTGACAATTGGGTATTATATTGATTCACTTGATATATATTTTGGCACTCAACTCGCAGATTCCCGCGGTGACATTAGGGTAATCTATGCATATGGGTTGATGCACGTTTTCATTATCTTTTCTCCGATAGAAACTTTGGGGTGCTCCTTGGAGTTCTTTGTGTGGATTGAATATTATGATTATGAAGTTGTTTGATGCATATCGTATAATCAACTCATGGATACTTGTGGTGACATTGGAGTATCTAGGTGACATTAGAGTTGGTTGATGTGTATCATATGGTGTTATTTTAGTACGAACTCTAGGGCTGTTTGTGACACTTATAGGAATAGCTCAATAGATCGATCGGAAAGGATAACTTTGAGGTGGTTTCGTACCCTACAAACAATTTGTATCTTATGTTCTCTGCTGATAGGAACTTGGGAGTGATTCTTTATTGCACGTTGAGGGATGGTTATATGATCCAATTATGTTAGCTTTGTTGAGATATTGCACTAGTGAATGTATGAACCCTAGGTCTTGTTTTTAAGCATTGTAATACCGTTTGTTCTCACTTTTATCGTTTGCTACCTTGCTGTTTTTATTTAATCAGATTATAAAAATATATTTCTACTATCCATACTACACTTTTATCACCATCTCTTCGCCGAAGTAGTGCACCTATACAATTTACCATTGTATTGGGTGTGTTGGGGACACAAGAGATTTCTTGTATTTGGTTGCAGGGTTGTTTGAGAGATATCATCTTCAACCTACGCCTCTTACAGATTGATAAACCTTAGGTCATTCACTTGAGGGAAAATTGCTACTGTCCTACAAAACTCTGCGCTTGGAGACCCAACACGAGTCTACAAGAATAAGTTGTGTAGTAGACATCATTTAGCACTTATTTTTCATGATGCAATCTTTGCGATGTATTTTAGGGCATATGTTATGAATGCATTAATATGATTGCAGTTTATCTACGAATATTTGATTGTGGTGATCTGCATTTAGTTCATCCGCACTTGCGGAAGAAATTTCGTAAGGGCCATTATCACAAGATTTTTCTCACATAAGTTTATTTCGCGTGCAGCCACAGCATCCGGCTCACAGTCACACTGATTCTACCACGTGCACTAAGTGCAGAAATCACGCACACACACACACACACTTAGCACCAAATTAACCACTAGTAGATCACTCTCACTACACCACAGTTTTCTCGAAGAAAAACTCGTGGATTTTTATTTCTACGGAGCCTGCTGCAGAGCGCACTAACACACACTCGTACCCGGCACTGATGCCCAGCCCCCATGATCACCGCCACCTCGGAGAGCCACCACTCGGGCCGCGGCATCACGGTGATCATCGAGGATCATCGCACACAGCAGCAGCGAGAAGCAAACCAACGCCGCCAGCAGGCCAACAAGGAGGATCGTGATCAGCTCCGAACCCATGTCCTCCATTGATGCATCATCTCGAGCTCCTGCAAACAGAAGGAGAAGGAGAAGAGGAGGAAGAAGTGAGGTGAGGCGAGAGGAAGAAGGAAGGAAAAACCGCGATCATTTTTATAGCTCGAGCTCGGTGCACGGTGAGCAAAGTCCACCAACACCGCTCGTCGCTCGATCGCCGGAGTTCGGAGACGAATCCGCGAGCAGTGCCGAAAAGGTACTGGCCCGCGAGGTGAGTGCATGCTGTGCCAGCGACCAGCACGCCGCGCACTATCGCGGTACGGCCTAGATACCCTACGTGCTAGACGCCACAGAATGAGAAAGTGCGGGAGAGCACGCGAGAGAGAGAAAAGAGAAGAAGAGCTGGAGGAAGAAGAAGAGACTGACAGTGGGCCCTGGGCCCACCTGTCAGCCGGAGAGAGCACTGTGCACTGGAGTACGGCAAGGAAAATTTGGAATTAGAAATTTTAGTTTTTCCAAATTTGTCGTAACAGTAGAAATACAGCACCAGTACCACACTGTAGCCGCACCAATTATCAGTAGCCCCACATCAACTATGCTTAATTAGGTTATTTAAATAATTAGTTTAGAAAAATCTCCTTGAAAAGGTGGGTTTAATTTTAATGACCACCTTGACATATCTCGAGGACGAGATTTTCTTAAGGGGGGTAGAGTTTGTAACACCCCAAAATTTTAACCACATTTTTATTAAGTAAAATTTGGCCAGAAATAAAATTTTGATTCATATTAGGTCTTTTATAAAATCAGAGTCTTCTCTGTTTTCTGTTTTCCAAAATTCTTCCCTCCATATAGAAATTTTTGTAAAATATTATGGGTTTTGGTAGTTTACTTAAATCATTTCATTTATACTTTAATAACAGTAGGAAATATTTTCATAATAAAATTTTGCCTAAGATAATTCTTTTAATAGCATTTTCAACCTTTGAAATGCTTCTGTTGCACTACAACTCTTTTAAATAATTCTTTAAAAAATTCCACAAAAATTATGAGGGGTCATGAGATGCCTATAGATCACTTTTATGCAAAAACCCATCATGGTCATTTGAAGATTTTGAGCGCAACTTCCTATTTTCAATTTTGTCCCATTTCTAGGTTATAACTGCAACCCTAATTTTCCTTCATCAAACAATTATGAAATTATTCCCACTTATAGTCCTTCCAACCAAACTATTAAGTCTAGAAGATCAACTCCATTTGCATCTAGCAAACCCACCAAATAATTCCCTGGAGTTTGGGTCCAGAAATGAAATTCATCCAAACTTACACTAACAAGTTTTTCTTTTTGTCCAACCAAACTTACCACCCTCACTATCATCTAAGGAGACACCAACCTGCCAAGTCTCGCATCCAAAAATGTTCCCAAGCTAGCCCTAGCATTTTATCAAGCACCTCATGTGCATGGCAGAAATATGCAGCCTCATGAACTTGTACTAGGGACTTGCTCTTCTGGACAAACCAACATGTCCACCATTCTTACCATCCTAGTAGACACTACCATGTAAAATTGTAACTCATATAGGTCACTCTAGACTACCCCGGCATTTGATCGAGAACCATGCGGGCACTGCTCAGAGTGCGGCCGGAGCGCCAGTATGGCAGTCGTCGGCACCGTCCCCGCATGGCCACTCTGCTGCCTCCCCCTCTCATCCTAGTCCTACGCTGGATCACCCCGTCCACCCTGAGCCTCACCGACATCCTTCCTTGGCCACTAGCGCCGACCAGCCGCCGTCCACGCCGACCAGAACCACCGCCCGACGCGGCCTTCTCCGCCACGTCTCTGCCGAGACGCATGACTCGCCCACAAGTCGCCCGAGTTTATCTACGGATGTTACTACCCTCACCAAACCCCCACAGGCTAAGCCTACCTCGCCACCGACCTTGGAACGCCATCAATGGCCGCCGCCGTAGTCGGTTGCGACAGCAACCCGCAACACCGACCCCCCCGGCCTATTTAAACCTCCCCTAGCTCTCTCTCGTCATCGGCACCTGTAACTCCCTAGTTTTCGCTCCTTGTTTTTTTTCCTTCGCGGGATTGGACTCCCGTCTTTTTTTCGATGTTACCGGATTTTCTCTCGCTCTTGGGTATATGAAGATGGTCATAAAGCCTTGCCTCTCCTATCCAACCAAAGATTCTCTTTAGTCCAACCTTGCCACCCTAGCTATATTCTCAGGATTTTTCCGCTGAAACCCTACCTTCCGAGTTATCGGAAGGGAAACCCAAATTCCTTCCATTACAAAGGAACCCCAATTTCCATTGATTTGTTGCCTCCCAAACTTTTCCCAGTGATCATACCACATCTATAAACCTTGGATATGCAAAAATATTGCCAGGTCATTTGCAATATTTTTCATTTAAAATTAATTCCTTTATCTGCTGTTTAAAGGAATTAAATCCAGGAAAGTATCTATCCATCTCCAAAGTTCATGAAAACTAGTGGAGATATTCTTTGTGACCATATTGAGCTCTCATAAAAATATTGGCCATAATTAAATAAAGGAAATTGCATTTTCCTATTTAAAGCCAATATTGCAATTTGGGCACTTTCTAAAGGAACTACCATTTTGGTAGCTAGGAAAAATCCCAAATAATTTGTGGAGCTTCTCCTATCCATATCTTCACCATTCCCATCAAGAAATCAAGTTCCACAGTTCAAAGTTTGAGTGCATCTTCCAATTCTTGTTTCTGGACCTATTTTGAGGTTGTGAAGCAACTATATTTTATATTGCTTCAAAAGTCTTGAAATTAATCCAGGACCTCACATACCTTATATGATGTAAGCATGCAAAAATTCACATCATTTCATCTAGCCAATTTCTCTCAAAAATTCCATCTAGTTTCTGTCCAGCACAAAGCTTTGTGAAGGAAGTACCACTTTGGCATTTTAAAATGAGCTGAAATTTTTCTAGTACCTCCATACACCCAAATCACTTCCCTCCACCAAATTTCAGCCCAATCTATTCAGCCATTTGAGCACAACATCATAGTTCAGTTTCTGGACCAAAATTTGCATTACAAAGGAAGTGCATGAAACAAGGTCCAAATGGCTTCAAATTTTTCCAGAATCTACTCCTTCCTACTAAATTTCTCCGTGACATCTTGCCTAGCTCATTGGCACATTTTTCTGACCACAACTTCCTACCCAAGTTTCTGTCCAGAAACTGTTCTGGATCCCCTCGACCAACCTAGACCCTTTCTGGCTTTTCCAATGACCAATCTTGTCCATTTGAGCAGTGATACACCTGTTGGACAAGGTGTGACGGCCAGACTGGCAGCAGAGCGCGCTATGCCCGAGGTGACCGCGTGAACAGTGAGCAAAGACTATGCTCTACGCGGTCGTCGCGTCGGGCAGGATAGCTCGAGCAACCCCGGCTTGTCCAAACGTGTCTAGCGGCTCCGCGGCGTCCACGCACCCCTCCTCCCGTAGCTTCCCCCTCCGTTTGCTCCCTCATCGGATGGCGACAAGCGCGGCCGTACTAGCACGTACGTGCATGTGTCGACGACCATCGTCCCCTTCCCCGCTGTCCTCTTCCTCACCAACGCGTCGCATCAGTTGCGGTCAGGTCGGCAATGCGGGCCGGCCGAGCAGTTCCCTCCGCACGCGGGCCAGCTCACCGCGGCACCCGTGCTTATCCCCTCCGTCGCCCCGGCTATAAATAGCCACGGCCGAGCCTCCCCGACCATCCCCGAGGACATTAGCCATCCCCTCTCCCTCCTAGCAACCTTCCCAACCTCTCACTCGAGCTCCCGGAGCTCTCCAGCCCCTCCAATGGTCGAAGCTTCGCCGGCGGCCACCGCTCGAATTAGAGCTAACCGGAGCTCCCCTCTCCCTTCTTGCTTCACCAGAGAGGCCCCGAGGCGAGGCGGAGCCTCACCACCCTAACCCTAGTCTGCCGGAGCACCAAAGCCAAGTCCACCTTCGCCGGAGTCGCGTCTGCCATGGGAGCCGAAGCTTCGCTTGTCTCTGAGCTCCCCGACGACCGCGCCACCAAGGGACGGGTTCGCCTCGGCCCCCTGATCACGCCGGAGGTAGCCCACGCCGCCGGCAATCGCTGTCGAGGTCCTTCCCTCCCTCGGTCAGGTGCGCGCGCGAGGAGGGAGATGACCTGCAGGCGGGCCCGGCTCGCCAGAGACCCAGCTCGTCCCTCTGTTTTTTTTAAATGGAGCGGCACCTGCTGGGCCGGCCCAGTGGAGCAGCAGTGGCCGTGCTGTCCAGCCGAGGCCGGCGTCTCAGCCGCTTTCGGCCCAGAGCGGCCCAGCAGCACAGTCTATTTAATCTTTTCCGCAGAAAAAAAACTATCAGAGACCCGATGGTAAGTACTTTATTTGCAAATAGGTCCCTGGCAGAAAAACCCTCGTAACTTTTTGCTCACAACTCCGATTCAGGTGAATCCAAATACCACTTTCTCAGTTCGTCGAGCCCGTTCCTATGGGGTCACTTTCACCATGTTGACACTTTCTGAAAATACCCATTTTGCCCCTGCCCTATATTCAGCCCCTCCGAGAGGGAATCTTCTCCGGCGAATTTTTTTCGCGAGGCAACCGCACTTCTCCCCGGTGCATTCCTCGACCCCCAGGCAAGCCGACCATCTGATATATGCCCTAAAGCATTGCTCTGTGTTATTCTTGCGTGTTTAATTAATGAACATGCCTGTGATAGAAATAATTAAACTTCTGCTAGTTTGAACTTGCTATTTACATTACCTGCCTATGCTCATCATATTATCGCACTAGTGACTCGTAGGTGACCATATGGAGATAGGTTGTTATGTTTTCATGCATTACTGTTGTTATTGCAATAATTAAGAATGTGACTTAATAATGACAACCTCCTTCGTCGGCTGGATCGAGTAATAGTGCCACCGAACCGAGCTCATCAGTGCAGCCACATTTGCCTTTATTGGAAGGCCCTGACTTAGTCTGTTGTCTTGCCTCTTATCGGTACCACCAACGAGGGAAGGTTATGCGTGCGCGCTAACCTGGCCCGTAGGCGGCGATAACCTTGTGAGCCCAGTTGTTTGTTTAGCCGAGGGTCCCCGTTTGGGACAGTTTTGTTTGGCCACGATGGTGGCAGGTGTCAGGAGTGACACATGGGCCACCCAGGACTTGACCCGGGAAGGGTATGATTGTCGGTGGGGCCGTAAGAGTGTCGGGCAATAGACAAGTCTTGTTGGTAAAGTGCGCAACCTCTGCAGAGTGTAAATCTATTCGAATAGCCGCGTCCTCAGTCATGGGACACAGTTCATACAAGGTCACACTATTTGGTCTATGTCGAGTCTGGAGGAACAAACCACATAAGGTTATTGCCAGGTATGAACCAGAATAAGATGAGGTTTGTCAGACTTGCAGTACAGATGCATGGACATCGGATGATGTCAGGGATATGGATGTTAGCCATGCGATGGCTATGAGCTAAGTGGTCAGATGACCGCAAGGTTTGGATCGGATTTGGATCATGAGAATATTCGGAGTATGGATTATTTACTTGATATGTTTTACCTTAGTAGTTATCATGCTGGATAATCCTGTTATGACATGATAATTAATATTGCTAGATAAGTATGATGTGCTATGATAATTAATGTTGCTCTAATAACAAGTGCATGCTTGAATGCCATGGATTGCTTTGCTTGGTGTATATGTTGGTTTGGTTTGCTTGCGAGTACATTCAAAAGTACTCAGCGGCCTTCAATGTGGCCAGGTTCACCTAAGGATCCGACGTCCACTAGCGAGGAGCCGAAGCATTCGCGGGCTAGAAGAGTAACCCGGATAGATCCCTGTGGATTGGAGCCGCACCAAGACCATGCTGCCTTAGATAGAGTTTTTCCGCTGCCATTACCCTTGTAAATATCATGTAAGACTTGTATACCCATTAATAGAAGTGCCTGTGTGCATGATACTTGTTGTAAACACGCACGCCAGTGTGATTTCCTGGGCTGGTGTGTGCGGCGACCGTCTGGCTACAGTGGTATTCAGGCGGGACGCCACAACGGATGGTATTAGAGCCAGGCTGACTGTAGGTTACCCTAGCTTGATTTCATTGCCTCTTGACCAGTAGAAAGCCCAGATGGATTTCAGTCATCTTTGCCAGATAGGCACGACTACTATTGATCATAAGGCAACCCCATAGGTTTTGGCTCCATCAGACCTTAACTCTCGTGGCCTTTGCCTCCGGTGGGAAATGTCTGCACCAGGTAATGACCCGTGAGCCCTTAACCCCTAGGTAAACCAGATATCCCTACCTTGTTTGCTAACCATGGCATTTCTCTCCTCAAATCCAGTTTCCTTCGGGAAACGCCTATAAATTCCATCTTTCCCCGACAACCCCAGGATCGTTGACTAAGCCACTTTGGCTATGGTCATGCATCGAGTGTGATGTTCCCTAAGGAAGTAGTAGGAGCTTGACACCAATTGCTACCAGGAGCGTTGTGTGGTTTTGCTTCTAAGTCCTTAGAGGTACATCGAGTGCGCTAGGCTAGTTATACTAGTGGATCATTGGCCACGTGTGTAAGGTCCACAAGATTTAAGCTATATTTGCTTTTTGGTTTTTCGCGATTCTTGCTTCCTTTGTCGACTCAGTTCTCTTGCTCCGACTGGATCCATCTGCAAGAGCTACCAAAGAAGACCAACACACAACTTGGATAATACCCAATAATCCAAATTCAGTAAGAATCAAGCCAAGCCAACTGCCCAATATTCAGAACATTATCACCGGATCTATCAAGAATGAAGAATGGGTCAGAAGCAGAATTTGCAGGCAATGGATAAGGCCAGAATATACCTGAGAAGGAGTCTGCTTCAGAATTGATCACACCAAAGGAACATCGAGATGAGCTATCAGGAATGGACACCAGTAAGAACAAATTATTCCATCCTCGATATAAAGATTATTTTAGTCAGTGGGGTGAACCTTGAGTCTTTTCTCAATGGAGTCAAGAATCATGTATACACATTTCAAGAATGTGAAGGTGCCAAGAGCAACAACAACACTCTGGTATGTGGATACACATTTCAAAGCATATTTTGGAATTTACCGGTGCACATATAAAATTCTCTGGGCAAAGTGAACAAGGTTTGCGAGAATTGTGGATAAGCTCACGGCTGCCCAGAATCAATGAGAATTTCAAGTTCAGCTAAACCGAATGGAATTATCCGCCAACTGCTTACTATCAGCATACATCTGGATTAATTATCATAACAAAGTCGGCAACCGTTGCAATGATCAGACCAGCAGAAGGACAAGCGGTGGGCATGACCCACGGAATATCTTCAGACAAGGTATGGCCTACACCAAGTTTTGGCTCCGCTATGGATAAATTCTGGATATCTCAGAAGGAAGCCAGAACCGGCCACAGGACTGACTGCATATCACAGTAAAAGGGCTTCTGGTATAAGCAACCCAGCCTCCCTCCACGAGCTATCGGAAGGAGCTTATAACGCAAGACTCCCCAATCTTCCTCGCTACGCCACTAGGGGAAAATCTTCTGGGATACGATACACTAATCTTCCTCAGCCCGCTACCGCAGAAAGCTTCCAGCATAAGGCACTCATCGTTCCTCAGTAAGCAACATGAGGAAAAGCTTGTGAGGTATGATACCCAGCCTTCTTCGACACACCACCTGGCAGAAGCTTCGGGCATAAGGAATTCAGTCTTCTTCAACACGCCATCGTGTCCACAATAATCTCGTCAGAAGCATGAACTAGTCCAGACACATGACCGCCCCAGAACTCAGTGGATATGAAAGGATTTGTCCTACCTTTGCATATGTTATGAGCATGCAGTCCAGTGGATCAGTTCATGCGAGCCACTCGTATACAAGAATGACTGTGTTCAGAGAAACATCGGTCCCATACTGCAAAGACAGATATGAACGCAGCAATCCCTACGAGATATGCAAGAGTAAGTTATGCTACGACCAAGGAGCCGTGTTGGCCGGTCATGACAGCTCCACAAATAGGAACCCTCAGGAATAAAGAAGCACTACAAGAAATATGTCAACTTGTGACCTTCTGTCAGTGACCCTGGAAGAAATGGTCGTAAATCTATGACCATTTGAGACCAATTGGTCATAAGCTGTTCGGGGGGCTCCAAACCCTAAACCATAACGACCATTTTGGTCAGAAAGGTCGTAATTTCCTTACACGAAATGGTCGTAAAGCAGACAACACTGGTCCGCTGCCTTATTTCTAGCTGATCACGACCAATATAGATGGTCATAGCCTTGTAAATTGTGGTGCATTGCTATGACTAGGCGCCACCTCATCAGTTTTACCTATGTGTCATGTCCATGTGTCAAGTTTTTGCCTATGTGTCATGTCCATGTGTCCATTTTTGCCCTAGGTTGTGAAGCAGCCTACATTTCTGTCATTCCCAAAATTCTCAAAAAATTCTCATAAATTCTTTGGATCATATCTTCCTCAAATATGTCAAAACCTTCCTTTCCTAGTTCAAAAATAATTCAGGAATATTAATTTTCTATTCTGTTCAGAACAGCACTTTGTGAAGGAAGTGCTATTTATATTTTCTTGATTGACCTCAAAATTTTTGGGCACTATTTCCTATCCAAATCATTGTCTCATGATAAAATTCAGCTCCATTTGCCTAGTAAATCTTCCTCAACAAATTTCCAAAATTTATGTTCAGTTAGAAGCTTTGTGAAGGAAGTACTAGCTAGGCATATCGTAATGAGTTGAATTTTTTCCACATCTTCTATATGCCCAAATAATAGGTCTCCAAAAAATTTGAGCCCCATCTAACAAACCATGTGAGCTCACCATCCAATCTTTGTTTTTGGTAATATTTTCAGTTTGTGAAGCAACTATATTTTAAATTGCTTTATAATTGTTGTAAATTTACCAGGACATGACCCTTCCCATAGAACCTCCCTCCACCAAATTTTAGCTCATTTAATGTATCCAATTTACCTCAATATTTTTCCCAATTTTCTGTTCAGTGGAGAGCATTGTGAAGGAAGTACCATTTTTATTTGTCCAAATGGTACTAAATTTTAAAGTGCGTTCTTATGCCCAAATTATAATCCTGCGCCAAATTTCAGCTCAATACAATCATCTATGTGAGCCCAGCTTCAATTTCTATGTTCTGGCCAGATTGGCACTTTGCAAAGCAAGTGCTATCTACACCCCTCCTATTGCGCTCAAACTTTTTGGGCACTCTTCCATATCCAAATATTTGGCACATGCCAATATTCAGCTCCATTTGCCTAGTAAATCTTCCTCAGCAAATTTCCTAAGTTTCTATCTAGAGAGAAGCTTTGTGAAGGAAGTACTAGCTAGGATTATCCAAATGATCTGAGATTTTTCCAAATCTTCCATATCCTCAAATCATCACTCTCCACAAAATTTGAGCTTTATCCAGCAATCCATGCGAGCTCATCATCCAATCTTTTATTCTGGTCATATTTTCAGTTTGTGAAGCAACTATATTTTATATTGCTTAATTATTGCTGAAACTTTACCAGGGCATGTTCCTACCTATATAACTTCCGTCCACCAAATTTTAGCTCATTTTATTTAGCCAATTTCTCTGAATAATTTTCCCAAGTTTCTGTCGAGAGATGAGCATTGTGAAGGAAGTACCATTTTGGCATGTCTAAATGGTATCAAATTTTTATAGTGCTTTCCTATGACCAGATGACCATTCTACACCAAATTTCATCTCAATCCATTCATTCATTTGAGCCCAGCTTCAACATCCATATTTCTGTCCAGTGTGGTACTTTGCAAAGCAAGTGCCACCTAGGCTCCTCCATTTGAGCTGCAAATTTTCCAAGACAGTCTCCTTAGTAGATGATCATCCTCAGCCAAAACTCAGGCCCATTGGCCATGTGCATTTCCCCCACCGTTAATCAAACACTTGGCTGCTAATTCATGTTTGAGCTTAGTTCGGTCTCCTCGTGAGATTCTTCTATTGTATTCTTCTTCCTAACACTTACGGAGGGAGTTCCCAACCCACCAGACATGCCTAGGCCGCCCAGAATGCGTGGCAATGCCACGGTCACGCGGTGACCACCCGGCTGGCATGCCAGTTTACGCGCTCTGGAGTTGGGGCCCTCGGCCACCGTCCAAACCTCGACGTCTAGCCACCACACCATGTATCTCTGATTAAATAGATACTTATGTACCTATAAATGATTTTTGGAAAAAATAAATAGCAAACTATAAGGCAACTGCAGTTCAAATTTGACCGACTTCCTACTGAATCGGCGGAAATTTGTCTTTTTCACGAGAGGTGGATCAAAGATTTTGACACCCAAACATTTAGTCAATTGTAAATTAAATATGGCCTAATATTTTCGAAAATTGATTTGGTCCAATTTTACAACAAATATATGGTAGGTCTTTCACAAAAAAACTCATTTTGGGCACTCGAAAAATGGAAAATGAATTTTTCGTCCAAAGAAAATGAAAACTTCCTTAGGCAACATTGTTTGCCATTCCAAGATGCACCCTTGTGCACAATATTAGATCATTTGATCAAACTATGACATGAATGTGGCCATAAGATTGATCATTTGGCTTGAAGGCCATGAATCTTCACACATGATAGCTCATTTCTGAGGACACTTTTTAAAAATAATTGCCGTATTACAAGTTTATTATTTTTTCTGTTAACTTGGTCACATATAATGACACAATGCGAAGGTTTTCTAATTTTTTGATTTTTTTTGAATTTTTCATGCTCATTTGAAAATGCGGTCAAAACGGCGGGCATGACCGTTCCTAGCTAGTGGTTGAATCTTGGAAAAATTTTGGTGTTTCTCTGATTAAATAGATACTTATGTACCTAGAAATGATTTTTGGAAAAAATAAAGAGCAAACTATGAGGCAGCTGCAGTTCAAATTTGACACACTTCCTCCTGAATCGACGGAAATTTGTCTTTTTCACGAGAGGTGGATCAAAGCTTTTGACACCCAAACATTTGGTCAATTGTACATTAAATATGGCCTAATATTTTAGAAAAATGATTTGGTCCAATTTTGCAACAAATATATGGTAGGTCCTTCACAAAAAAACTCATTTGGGGCACTCGAAAAATGGAAAATGAATTTTTTGTCCAAAGAAAATGAAAACTTCCTTAGGCAACATTGTTTGACATTCCAAGATGCACCCTTGTGCACAATATTAGATTATTTGAACAAACTATGACATGAATGTGGCCATAAGATTGATCATTTGGCTTGAAAGCCATGAATCTTCTCACATGATAGCTCATTTCTGAGAACACTTTTTTAAAATAATAGCCGTATTAAAAGTTTATTATTTTTCCTGATAACTTGGTCACATATAATGACACAATGCGAAGGTTTTCCAATTTTTTGATTTTTTTGATTTTTCATGCCCATTTCAAAATGCGGTCAAAATGGCGGGCATGACCGTTCCTAGCTAGTGGTTGAATCTTGGAAAACTTTTGGTGTTTCTCTGATTAAATAGATACTTATGTACCTAGAAATGATTTTTGGAAAAAATAAAGAGCAAACTATGAGGCAGCTGCAGTTCAAATTTGACCCAGTTCCTACTGAATCGGCGGAAATTTGTCTTTTTCACGAGAGGTGGATCAAAGCTTTTGACACCCAAAATTTTTGTCAATTGTACATTAAATATGGCCTAATATTTTAGAAAATTGATTTGGTCCAATTTTGCAACAAATATATGGTAGGTCCTTCACAAAAAAACTCATTTTGGGCAGTCGAAAAATGGAAAATGATTTAAAAAAAACTCATTTCTCATAACTCTTTTAAAAAATATTTGTCTTATTTTGATTTGTCATTATTCCTGAAAACTAAGGTCAAATTTGGTGACACAATGAGAAGGTTTTCCATTTTTTTTCTTTTTTTTCAATTTTTCAGGTCATAAAATAGCTAACATGATTTAGCACCTTAGTTTTAGTCGATTACGACCAATTTAGATGGTCAAAATGTCGTACTTGTATACTGCGTTCTGATTGGTACAGGGGCATCTCACGCGGATCGTGCATAAATCACCGTCGGATGCTCCTGGATCCAACGGCCCGCCCGTCTCACCCACGTCGCCCGTCTCACCCACGTCGCCCAACCCACAACCCGCACTCCTCGCACGCACCCAACCACCGCCCCTCTCTCTCCTCCTCTCCATCCCTCTAATTTGAATCCACCGCCGCCCACCGTCGCCCACCCCCACCGCCGCCCACGCCCATCGTCGACGACCCTCACCATCGAGCCCACGCCCAGACCCGTGCTGGACGCAGCAGGGATTCACCCGCGAACTCCTATGCTCCAACCCCACCGGCGACCACCTATGCTCCAACCCCACCGGCGACCACCTACTCTCCCCCAACCTCACCGCCGGCTGCCCCTTACCTCTCCTCCCAGATCGACTCGATCCGCTCATCTCGTGGCCAGATCCAGCAGTAATCCCTCCTTCCCTCTCATCCTCGTCCACCCACGAAACCCTAGCTCATCTCTCATACGCCGCCGCCGCTCCCTTCTCCCCATCACCGCCGCCGCTCCCTTTTCCTCGCATTCCCCAGATCCACGCTTCGCCTCCGTCCCTCCCTCTCCGCCTCGCCTCTGTCTCCCACCACGACATGGTCGTCGTGGTACCGACATCGTCGGGCTCGCGGCCCAGATGAACGGCGGCGAAGAGAGAGAGAGAGAGGGTATCCGGGGATGTTCGGGATGCGGGCGAGTGGCACGGCGACATCGTGGGTGGTGGGGCGGATGGGCACGGACGCGCACCTCTATGACGACCCGGAGGACGCCGCCATCCCGGCACTGCTCGACTCCCGCTTCGACGAAGACAAGGTCGACGCGCTCAAGCGCCTCCTCGCCCTCATCGCCCAGGGCGTCGACGTTGCCCACCTCTTCCCCCAGGTCCGTCCCCTTCTCCCGCTCCCCTCCCCTCGTCTCCTCGAATTGCTCTCGCTCGATCCATCGTTGCTGGTTTCGCTCGTTCCATGCTAGTGCTGGTCTGGATTTGACTGTTGATTTGGCTCGGTGGTCGGCTGCAGTGCAAACCCCTCTCGATTGTGCCTGGATTGCCGGGTAGATCTGCCGGTCTGAGATGCTATTGATGCTAGTTCTGTTCGTTTGTCTAGGTTTGCGTAGATTGATTCCGCTCGGTTGCTGCTAGTGCTAGGTCGTCGTTGTGGGTTTCTAACTTTGCAGTGCTCAGGATGTCTTTTATATTGCACCTGAAAGTTTCGTTGGGCCTAGTAGTTGCTTGTAGGACTTGAGCATCGGTTCTACTCTGGAAATCATGTGTGTCTGACGATATTATTATCGTTGGTTCATCTGGACTTGGTAGCTTGTGTCAAGCTTGAACATCAAGGTGCTAGACCATGGTTAGCCTGAGTCTTTGGTCAGGTTCCTATTAGAAAGCAATGTCAATGTGTCCCAGTTTGGCTGCTTGGTCCACTCTAGCGCCATTCCGGCCTTTGTGTCCAGTGATTTAATTCATGGTTGTATAGTAGCGTCAGCGCTGTGTACTAATATTTAGCACAGATGATGTACATACGGTGTGTCTTTTTCTTCAGTCACAGAAGTTAGAATAGCATCTTCATTGTAGTCCTACTTGCAACTCAACTAAACTGCAGCATAGTTTGAATATAGCACATGACACTGATGTAAAAGGTAGCCATAACACTTTGGCTTGATCCACACAGGATCCTCTTGAGCTGTAGATTCTGGCATTAGACCTCTCCTCCATGGGGAACAGCCGCAAGAACCACGGTAAGGAATTGACGTGCCCTTTAGCTTGTTCATTCATGCTGATCCACCCAGTTATTATGTGTCTTCTTCTTCGGTTGCAAAGGTTACAATAACATGTTCTAGTCTTACAACTCAACTAAACTGCAGTAGCACATGGCACTTCCAGTACAGTTGAGTATAGCACATGAGACTGGTGTAAAAGAAAGAAAGAGAACAGAAATGGCCCTGCTAGTGTAAAGATTAACATGCAGGCTCGATCCACATGAGGATCCCCTTAAGCTTGAGTGCCGAGCTGTAGATTCCGGCAATGGAGTCCAGCATCAGGCTTGTGATAAGCTGGTTTGTTGTCTCTGTCGGATGGACAGCATCCCAGTACAAGTACTTGCTAGGGTCCGGGCATGTCCTTCGCCCTCTGCATGTCTGGCCAACCTCCATCATCCCCCACCCACAGCACCCTCTCTACACCTCCGCCAGCCCTACATTTCATTCATTCCGCAAAAGGAGCACATCGGTTAACCATGCTCAAGAACTTTGCAGTCATGCATGCCAATGTTTAGAAGAGATGTGAAATGTGTTACCGTAATTCTGTGGGTTGTCTGTCGCCACCCGTATGATTGTGTAGGTATCTATGTAGGCACTGTACTATGTAGTGCAGTATTCAAACTTGTATGTTGTTATAGTTCAGTATTTATATGCAGTAACAGTTGTATCCAGTACTGTTGCCTACATGCTTCTGGCGACTGATGCTTTTAATTTTGCTCAGTTTTTGTTGCTTCGGATCGCTTCCTCCTTGACACCCCGATCCGGACGGCGGCAGCAGCGATGGCGTCGACACTCGAGCGTGCCTACCTCTCCATCTATAACTGGCATGTCTTCTTTGGAAGGTTAGCGTCGGTATGATTTTGTATGTAGCAAGCCAGCAACAACAGCTGGAATTTCTTGTAGCACAAAACTGGAACAGTCTGTTGATGCCTTTACATTACATACTAGGTGACCCTTTGGATTATTTGTTTAATTTCTTTGCACTAAGTGGCACACTTTCTGGCCTTTCTATTTTTTTTGTGCTAACGTTTTGACCGCCTCCATATGGTTGTTTATGTAGGCAGCTGTTCCTGCTGTTCCTGTCTTTCTCCTTGGCTGTTGAAGCGCTACATTCGTTTATGCAGGATGAATCTGAGCACAAGTAAGCACCATTTATATATGCTGACAAATGACTCTGTCTGAATATTCTTATCTATGCCTGGTATGTGTCTACCTTAGGTGGAAAAAAAATGATGTTCCGATGTGAAACTGGTCATCTTGTTCATGCAAATCCAGACACTCTAATGCATTATCTTGTATTGTATTAGTATGATAAGTATATGTTAGGTTTGTCCAGTCCATCAATGTGGGTAAATGTGTTGTGTTCTGTGCGTGTGTATAGATTTTTTTTTTGTTGGCTGTTGCAACACTTGGATTATTTGTTAATATAACCCAGCAGCGACGCTTCCATTTTAACACATGTACTAGTGTGCTAAAACTTGCAAAAGACACAAATCCTGAGCTTTCTTTATCGGCTTGCTGCTGCTGCTCCTTGTGTACAATGATTGATGTTGCTCTAGTTAGTGTTGTAGAGGAAGAAAGAGGATATATTTATATTACTTGCTTCTGTTGCTTATATATAGACATGTATGTATGTTTACTTACTTCATTTCTTCCTTGTCTCTCCAATCCCCTCCTAATGAATTTGTTTGTTTGATTTGGATTAGCAGGCTCGTCCCTAGACCAGATGTTCAACTGCAGCCCCATCCATCGCATCGACCCGAAGTCAGGTATGTACTCGTCTTGTTGAACAAATATGGGACAGATGCTTCATGGCCTAATGCTTGATGCTTGATGCATGTATCATGTTTGTTCATTGGAAAATATGTAAATCATGGCTGGCCTGATGCTTCATGGTGTCATGTTTGTTCATTCAGATGTATTGATTAATTTTGTACATGTTGGAGAATTTGGACGACGATAACAAACTGTAATCATGAATACTTGTATAGAAACTTGAACAACCATCTTGTTTAATTTGGTGATGTTCCTCCATGCTAAGAGCTAATCTGCTGCACTATTATTTAGTTTTCATCATCGGTTTTAATTTTGCTGAAATTATATTTTCTTTTGTATGCTTATAGTCTATTAGTTCTCATTCTAGATCTAAATGTTGTTTGGATGCAAACCTGGGTGTATACTTTTTGCTTGTCGTCATCAACCATCAGTTGGGCTGTCTACTTAATGTATTTGTTGTCCGATTTGCTCCATCATCTTTCCTGATGTACTTCTACATATATATGTTGGTTGTAATCTACTAGAACAATGCAAGTACTTGATATTCCATTCTGTTCTTGTAGGTGAATGGAACGTCCGTTGTTGCTAGAACGTCGTTGATAACTTCTTTCCATGTCGAAGAGCATGTTCCATGGTATCGAAGAGTAGCCAGCTTTTACACTTGCAGAGCATTTTATGTGTAGATTGCAATATTTGTGATTGTGTGGAATATTGTTTGGTTATCTGGGTAAAGTTTGAAGTTCCTGGGTATGCAAGATTTGATGGTTAAACTGGCTATTGTAATGTGAATGAGTGTATGTAGTTTCAGTGTTTTGTTTTGTTCTGACTAGAATATTGTAATAAACTAGAATGTGAATGAGGCTATTTGAAGATTTTCATATGTTTTTTCTCTCCTTTCTATATGATATATGGCTTATCAATAAGCTGTGAAAAAAAAATCAAAACCTAACAATTGGGACCCATGCCTAGAAAAATCTGACAGTTGGGACCCATTTGAGAATTGGACTTGAAAATAAATGGATTGTCAAAAGGCCATGGACCAAAAAATAAAAGGCCAAATTGTAGGGCTTGGCCCGTGTAGCTGACCAAAATTGGTAGGAAAAATAAATATAAATGGGCTGAATTAATGGGCTTGGCCCATATAGACACCGAATTGGACCGGGCTGATTCTTATCAACGACCAATTCAATTGGTCGCAAATTTGCCATGTCAGCTTGCCACGTTGGATCCGACGTGGCCTGAGTAGACAACCAATGACCAAAACAATTGGTCGTAGAATCTACGACCTTTTATTTTGGTTGTAACCTTCTACGACCATATCACAAAGAAGGTCGTTAAGTTTCATTAAAGACGGCCAGCTTTTGACCAACTGTTTTTGGTCACAAAAAGGTCGCAAATGAAAAATAATGACCATTCAGTGACCAATATTGATGGTCGCAAGTTGCCATATTTCTTGTAGTGAAGTCTTGGATAAACCACCTCCGTGACGTTCAATAAAAATAAAGCTTCATGGATAAGGTAATATTATCAATCCTTGTCAGACTGTTGTATATACGGCCACAACAATGCAGCCAGCATGTCATACTCATCGTGAATATGGGCCATCAACTAAGGTAAGAGGCTATGCTCCGGAAGTTACCCAAAAATGATTGCCACACTATGTTCAGCTCAGTGATCATAGCAAGAACTGCAAAGGATATATATGGCAGAGCTGCCTCAGCGATCGACAGAGTTCAACTGTCTATATGGAATCAAGGTGATACGGAAATAATCATTCAGTCCCAAAAGTAAAGTAGAAATATGGTATATGGGGAATCACTTGTTATGATACATCCTGTGTCAACTCAGACCTCTGGACGAAGCAGCTAGCTCCAGGCCATGGAAGCCAAGCTATTTGTCGACACTACGCGCTACCCACCAAGCCTAGGCAACAAAATTACCAAGACAGAAGGATTGCCTGACAAGAAAGAGAAGGATTTAATACAGCTGATTGAGAAGATAACCCCTGAGCCATCAGAAGAGGCAGTTAAAAGGCCAGTAAACCAATGAAGACAAGACAGCTGATGGATCCAAGTCACACACATGTATGTTTCCCCTTAGCCGGGAGGTAAGCCCGGAAATCTCGAGGATGAGATTTTCTTAAGGGGGGTAGGTTTGTAACACCCTGGTTTTCGCTCCTTGCTTTTTTTCCTTCGCGGGATTGGACTCCCGTCTTTTTTTCGATGTTACCGGATTTTCTCTCGCTCTTGGGTATATGAAGATGGTCATAAAGCCTTGCCTCTCCTATGCAACCAGCGATTCTCTTCAGTCCAACCTTGCCACCCAAGCTATATTCTCAGGATTTTGCCGCTGAAACCCTACCTTTCGAGTTATCGGAAGGGAAACCCTAATTCCTTCCGTTACAAAGGAACCCCAATTTCCTTTGATTTGTTGCCTCCCAAACTTTTCCCAGTGATCGTCCCACATCTATAAACCTTGGATATGCAAAAAAAATTGCCAGGTCATTTGCAATATTTTTCATTTAAAATTAATTCCTTTTTCTGATGTTAAAGGAATTAAATCCAGGAAAGTATCTATCCATCTCCAAAGTTCATGAAAACTTGTGGAGATATTCTTTGTGACCATATTGAGCTCTCATAAAAATATTGGCCATAATTAAATAAAGGAAATTGCATTTTCCTATTTAAAGCCAATATTGCAATTTGGGCACTTTCTAAAGGAACTACCATTTTGGTAGCCAGGAAAAATCCCAAATAATTTGTGGAGCTTCTCCTATCCATATCTTCACCATTTCCATCAAGAACTCAAGTTCCACAGTTCAAAGTTTGAGTGCGTCATCCAATTATTTTTTCAGGACCTATTTTGAAGTTGTGAAGCAACTATATTATATATTGCTTCAAAATTCTTGAAATTAATCCAGGACCTCACATTCCTTATATGATGTGAGCATACAAAAATTCCCATCATTTCATGTAGCCAATTTCTCTCAAAAATTCCATCTAGTTTCTGTCCAACAGAAAGCTTTGTGAAGGAAGTACCACTTTGGCATTTCAAAATGAGCTGAAATTTTTCTAGTACCTCCATACACCCAAATCACTTCCCTCCACCAAATTTCAGCCCAATCTATTCAGCCATTTGAGCACAACATCATAGTTCAGTTTCTGGACCAAATTTGCATTACAAAGGAAGTGCATGCAAACAAGGTCCAAATGGCTTCAAATTTTTCCTGAATCTACTCCTTCCTACTAAATTTCTCTGTGACATCTTGCCCAGCTCATTGGCACATTTTTCTGACCACAACTTCCTACCCAAGTTTCTGTCCAGAAACTGTTCTGGATGCCCTCGACTAACCTAGACCTTTTCTGGCTTTTCCAATGACCAATCTTGTCCATTTGAGCAGTGATACACCTGTTGGACAAGGTGTGATGGCCAAACTGGCAGCAGAGCACGCTATGCCCGTGGTGACCGTGTGAACAGCAAGCAGAGACTGTGCTCTATTGTAACACCCCGATTTTTGGCCCTTTCTTTTTCTTTTGGATTTCTTCGAATTTTTATTCAGATTTCTTTTTCCGTGGCTATGTGGTCTTGAAACCTGGGAAGATTTTCTCTCCTGCCACTTCCAAGTGGTTTGTCACTCTCAAATCTATCCCAAAACCATGTCATTTCCATCTTAGCCCAACCCCAATATCTATTTCTTGGGAATATTCCTTTTTCCTATTAAAGGAATAACCCTGTTTGCCCTAGGTTGTGAAGCAACCTATATTTCTGCCATTCCACAAAATTCCCACAAAATTCTCATAAATTCTTTGGATCATATCTTCCACAAATATGCCAAAACCCATCCTTGCCTAGTCCAAAAATAATTCAGGAATATTCATTTCCTATTCTGCCCAGTATGGCACTTTGTGAAGGAAGTGCTATTTACCCTTTCTTGATTAACCCCAAAAATTTTGTGCCCTCTCTCCTATCCAAATTATTGCCTCATGCCAAAATTCAACTTCATTTGCCTAGTAAATCTTCCTCAGCAAATTTCCAAAGTTTCTGACCAGAGAGAAGCTTTGTGAAGGAAGTACTAGCTAGGCTTATCCAAATGAGTTGAAATTTTGGGATATCATCCATATGATCAAATAATGACTCTCCACAAAATTTTTCCCCATCCAACTATCTATGTGAGCACACCATCCAATCTTGGTTTCTGGTCACAATTTCAGTTTGTGAAGCAACTATATTTTATATTGCTTCAAAAATTCTTAAATTAATCCAGGACCTAATTATCCATAAATAATGTGAGCATGCCAAAACTCGCATTATTTTGCCAAGCCATTTACTCCACAAAATTCCCCCAAGTTTCTGTCCAGTGGGTATCATTGTGAAGGAAGTACCATTTTGGTTTCTCCAAATGGGATGAAATTTTTATGGCATCTTCATATGCCCAAATTATCCCCCTCCACCAATTTTCAGTCCAATCCAAGCATTCAGGTGAGTGCTATTTCCTGATCTAGCTTCTGGACCAAATTTGGTGGTTGTAAAGCAACTATGACAAATATTGGTCCAAATCCCTTAAAAATCCACAGGATCATAGTCCTTCATACCCTAAACCTCTGTGACATCCTGGTGAATCCTTATCTCATTCCCTTTGACCACAGCTTCATGCCTAAGTTTGATACATCAAAGTTCAGTCAATCCCTCCCATCAATACACAGTGGATTTCTTCGAGCTATCACATCAGTGGGACTTTATGTTGGAGGGACAACACGTTTGAAAACTTTTGGCAGGCAGACGTGCCCTCCTCTCGCCATTGCGCGCGGTGACCACGCCGTTGGCATGCGTTTGGCGCGCTCTGCGTGTCGGCTAGCTCCGGGCACCCCTCTGCTCGCCGTTTCCGCGCGTTTCTTCGTGTCCCAGAGCTTCGTGGCAGCCACGCGGTCGCTCCCCAGCCCTCTCCCCCTCCTCCTTCGCCCTCCTCGCGCCACGGTGGCCACGGCCGCGTGCGCATAGTGTCTCGATGGCTGACCGAACACCGCGCCGCCCGCGTCTGCTCCTCCACTAGCTCTCTCCCGTCGCCCTCAACCTCTCTGCTGCGAGCGCACGCGTACGCGGTATGTCAGAGCATGGCGCGCTCGGCCGTGCAACACCCGGGGGCGGCACCACCTCCGCCCCGGCTATTTAAGAAGCCCTGACCTCCTCCGAGGTCATCAGTAGCCTCGCACTCCTCCTCTAGCCTCGAATAGCCATTTTCCCGAGCTCGAGGTGCTCTCTGGGCCTCCAATGGCCGCCATGGCCGCCGCTCTCCCCCTCTCAAATTTGCCCGATGCCGAGCCCTTCTCTCCTTCCTACCACCACCAAGGACCTCCCCTAGCCTCCTAGAACCACTACAAAACCTCCTCTCCTTCTCCGGTGGGCCGTGCCTCCGAGCTCGAGCTCGCTCGTCACCGGTCTCCGCCGCGCTCGAAGGAGCCCTCGTGCTCGGCCTCCCCGCGGCCCGTGCCCTGCCTGGACGGATGCGGCACGATGGCCTGAGCCCGCCCATGTGCTGGACGCGGCCGTTGGTGGCCGGAGCCGCCGGAACAGGCGCCGGCGCCGGCGACCTCCTTCTGCCTGCGGGCGCGCGTCGAGAGGAGGAAGGAGGAGGCGAGAGGAGAGAGAGAGGTGCGGTGGGTCTCGGCTGTAGGTGACACAGGCGGCCGGGCCCGCCACTTAAGTGGACGCGCATTTCGCGGAATGCGCTTTCCCCTCTAGAAAGCGTACTCTGGAGAAAATGCGTCTTCTTTGCTTCAAAAGCGTATTTTTCTGGAATGCGCTTTCTGTTTAACTCAGCCGGCCAAAACATTATATTATGAACGTTCACTGTTTAAGGGCAGAAATGAATAAGTTTTTATTCGATTTCTGCCTAACGAACGAACGTCCGTAACTCGGCAACCGTAACTCCAATTCAGGTGATTCCAAAGCCCACGATCTCAGTTCATCGAGCCCGTTCTGATGGTATCATTTTCATGAGGTTGTCACACTGTGAAAATGACCATTTTGCCCTTGCCCTTAAAACAGCTCCGCCGAGAGGGAAACTTTTTCGGCGATTCTTTCCGCGAGTTCATCGCACTTCTTACCGGTGGTTACTTCACCCACAGGCAAGCCACGACAGCCACTTGCATGATGGCATTGCAATAGCCATGGTTTCCACTTGAATATTTAATGATTGTTTGCTCATTTAATTATTTTGTGAATGCTTCGAATATGTTTGTGAATCCATGCTCATTGCTTATGCCATGTTCATTTTCATCTAGTAAGTGATATGATTAATTGCGAAGGATATTCTTATCATGTTTTATTCTTATAATTATTTCCGATGCTAGTGATAATGTTATGCTCACATGAGTAGTTACGGTATGATCTGAAAATACTTGTAATATTCATGATCATCTTTATGCGATGCTCATTTGCATCCCGTAGACTAAATGATTTATCATTATGATGTTACATGGTTATGTTGCCCATCCATGGTTGCATTGATATCATGCTCATCTGCATTGTTATTTCATCATGCTATATTATTGTGACTCAGCTCATCACCATTCAAGTTGAACCTGACATTAATCGAACTTGAACAAATCTGTTGGCTGAGTCATGGTGCCACCGAATCGAGCTCACCAGTGCAACCACACTTGCCTGGATGGGGAGGCCCTAATGCGGTCTATTGTCATGCCTCTCGCCGGTGCCTCCAACTAGGGAAGGTTATGTGCGCGCGCTACCCTGGCCCGGTGGGCGGCCATAAGCCTTGAGTGCCCGAGTTGTAAGGATATCCGAGGTCCCCGTTTGGGACAATGTTATGTTTTGGCCATGATGGTGGTGGCCACAAAGGTGGCGGATGTCACGAGTTGACATCAGGGGCAACCCAGGACATAGCCCAAAGGGGAGTTTGTCGGGAGTGGCCGGGAGAGTGTCATGCAATAGACTGGTTTTGTCGGAACATCGTTGGTCCACCCGAATGGGAGCACGAGGCCATGAGTTCCGTAGTGTGGGTACAGTGTACTAACCTCTGCAGAGTGTATAATCTATCGATAGCCGCGTCCTCGGTCATTGACACAGTTCGTAGTAGGTCACACTATGGGTCAACAGTAATAATAATCTAAATAATGACAACCCCGGTTCGAGGAGTAAAGAAGTTGGTTGATCTTTATGTGGTCATGCGATGATCACAGGTAGAGATCAAGCTCCGTGTGGTCATGAGATGATCACGATGGTATAGTTGATACCGAGCTTGGTTGATCCTGAGGTGATCGTGTGATGATCACGACGGTAAGTTGGTGGTTACGAGGTAACCTCCGAGCAAAGTAAGTTGGTCCATGAGCCCCTAAACGTCGACCCCCCCCCCCTTGCATGCTAGTGCTAGTATCATCCTGTTCATATCATGAATTATATGTACATGCCATGCTCATGTTGTTGCCATGCTCATGTTGTTCTAGTAGTATTGTGTTCATCATTGATGTTTAACCTGTAAATGCCATGTTGTTGTATGTCTTGATTGCTTTGGTTGCTGTGAGCTTGCGAGTACATTCAAAGTACTCACCTGGCGTGTCATGCCAGATTGCAGGTGATGCCGTGATTGCTTGTTTGTCAAGGACCCCGAGGTTGCGCTCTAGGATACGTCCCAGCCAGAGTCCCTGTGGAGTGGAGTTCATCACCGTCGTCGTTGTTCCGCTGTTAGGATTTATTTCGCTTCGAGATGTCTCGCTGCTAGCATAGAGCTATCTGAGCAGGCGAAGTGTCTCCGTGCCCTTGTAACCTTCGTGCCTTCAGAACCTTTGTACCCGTTATATTTGTAATAAAGAGCTGATGTGTTCTATGCCAAGCAGTGCCGTATTCCAGAAGACTTGATCTCTGGGCTGGAATACGGGGTGTTCCGGTCTGTCTGAGCCGGGGTGCCACATCTACGCGGTCATCGCGTCGGGCAGGACAGCTCGAGCAGCCCCGGCTTGTCCAAACGTGTCTAGCGGCTCCGCGGCGTCCACGCACCCCTCCTCCCGTAGCTTCCCCCTCTGTTTGCGCCCTCGCCGGACGGCGACAAGCACGGTCGTACTAGCCCGTACGTGCATGTGTCGACGGCCGTCGTCCCCTTCCCCGTTGTCCTCTTCCTCGCCACCGCGTCGCAATAGTTGCGGTCAGCTCGGCAACGCGGGCCGGCCGAGCCGTCCCCTCTGCATGCGGGCCAGCTCACCGCAGCGCCCGTGCTTATCCCCTCCGTCACCCCGGCTATAAATAGCCACGGCCGAGCCTCCCCGACCATCCCCGAGCACATTAGCCATCCCCTCTCCCTCCTAGCAACCTTCCCAACCTCTCACTCGAGCTCCCGGAGCTCTCCAGCCCCTCCAATGGTCGAAGCTCCGCCGGCAGCCACCGCTCGAATTAGAGCTAACCGGAGCTCCCCTCTCCCATCTTGCTTCACCAGAGAGGCCCCGAGGCGAGGCGGAGCCTCACCACCCTACCCCTCGTCTGCCGAAGCACCAAAGCCAAGTCCACCTTCGCCGGAGTCGCCGTCCGCCACGGGAGCCGAAGCCCCGCTCGTCTTCGAGCTCCCCGGCGACCGTGCTACCCAGGGACGGGTTCGCCTCAGCCCCCTGATCACGCCGGTAGGCCGGGCGTCGCCGGAGGTAGCCCACGCCGTCGGCAATCGCTGCCGAGGTCCTTCCCTCCCTCGGTCAGGTGCGCACGCGAGGAGGGTGATGACCTGTAGGCGGGCCCGGCTCGCCAGTGACCCAGCTCTTCCCTCTGTTTTTTTTTAAATGGAGCGGCAGCTGCTGGGCCGGCCCAGTGGAGCAGCAGCGGCCGTGCTGTCTAGCCGAGGCCGGCGTCTCAGCCACTTCCGGCCCAGAGCGGCCCAGCGGCACAGTCTATTTAATCTTTTCCGCAGAAAAAAAAAACTATCAGGGACCCGATGGTAAATACTTTATTTGCAAATAGGTCCCTGGCAGAAAAACCCTCGTAACTTTCTGCTCACAACTCCGATTCAGTTGAATCCAAAGCCCACTTTCTCAGTTCGTCGACCCCGTTCCGATGGGATCACTTTCACCATGTTGACACTTTCTGAAAATACCGATTTTGCCCCTGCCCTATATTCAGCCCCTCCGAGAGGGAATCTTCTCCGGCGAATTTTTTCCGCGAGGCGACCGCACTTCTCCCCGGTGCATTCCTCGACCCCCAGGCAAGCCGACCATCTTATATATGCCCTAAAGCATTGCTCTGTGTTATTCTTGCGTGTTTAATTAATGAACATGCCTGTGATAGAAATAATTAAACTTCTGCTAGTTTGAACTTGCTATTTACATTACCTGCCTATGCTCATCATATTATCGCACTAGTGACTCGTAGGTGACCATATGGAGATAGGTTGTTATGTTTTCATGCATTACAATTGTTATTGCAATAATTAAGAATGTGACTTAATAATGACAACCTCCTCCGTCGGCTGCATCGAGTCATAGTGCCACCGAACCGAGCTCATCAGTACAGCCACATTTGCCTTTATGGGAAGGCCCTGATTTGGTCTGTTGTCTTGCCTCTTATCGGTACCACCAAAGAGGGAAGGTTATGCGTGCGCGCTACCCTGGCCCGGTAGGCGGCGATAACCTTGTGAGCCCAGTTGTTTGTTTAGCCCGGGGTCCCCGTTTGGGACAGTTTTGTTTGGCCACGACGGTGGCAGGTGTCAGGAGTGACATAGGGGCCACCCAGGACTTGACCCGGGAAGGGTATGATTGTCGGTGGGGCCGTAAGAGTGCCGGGCAATAGACAAGTCTTGTTGGAGCAGCACCGGTCCACCTGAATGGGAGCATGAGGCCAGGAGCTCCATAGTGTGGGTAAAGTGCGGAACCTCTGCAGAGTGTAAATCTATTCAAATAGCCGCGTCCTCGGTCATGGGACACAGTTCGTACTAGGTCACACTATTTGGTCTGTGTCGAGTCTGGAGGAACAAACCACATAAGGTTATTGCCAGGTATGAACCAAAATAAGATGAGGTTTGTCAGACTTGCAGTACAGATGCATGGACATCGGATGATGTCAGGGATATGGATGTTAGCCATGCGATGGCTATGAGCTAAGTGGTCAGATGACCGCAAGGTTTGGATCGGATTTGGATCATGAGAATATTCGGAGTATGGATTATTTACTTGATATGTTTTACCTTAGTAGTTATCATGCTGGATAATCCTGTTATGACATGATAATTAATATTGGTAGATAAGTATGTTGTGCTATGATAATTAATGTTGCTCTAGTAACAAGTGCATGCTTGAATGCCATGGATTGCTTTGCTTGGTGTATATGTTGGTTTGGTTTGCTTGCGAGTACATTCAAAAGTACTCAGCGGCCTTCAATGTGGCCAGGTTCACCTAAGGATCCGACGTCCACTAGCAAGGAGCCGGAGCGTTCGCGGGCTAGAAGAGTAACCCGGTCAGATCCCTGTGGATTGGAGCCGCACCAAGACCATGCTGCCTTAGATAGAGCTTTTCCGCTGCCATCACCCTTGTAAATATCATGTAAGACTTATATACCCATTAATAGAAATGCATGTGTGCATGATACTTGTTGTAAACGCGCACGCCGGTGTGATTTCCTGGGCTGGTGTGTGCGGTGACCGTCTGGCTACAGTGGTATTCAGGCGGGAAACCACCCCGAGCAGCCAATCAAGCCGAGATGGCCGTCTCCCTCGTCTCCGGCAGCCACTGCCGCCACCACTTCCACGAAGACTCCCACCTCTCCAGTGCCTCTCCTTCTCCACTCTCTGCACCAGAAGCCTCCTCACGGTCCCGTGAATCCATCCCCACGCTCAATTTTGCTCGAGAGCCACCGTGGGTGAAACGCCCAATTTGCTTCTGCTGGAGCTCTTCGGGTGAGCTCGCCGCCGGCAACCTGGTGCTCCCCGGAGGACGTGCCGCACACCAACGGGACCGTACAAACCTCCTGAGCTCGATGGTGAGCTCAGCTCACCGAGGGGCGCCCCCAATCGCCGGCGAGGATCGCCGGAGCCGTGCTTCCGTTTGTCCAGGGGAGAGGGGGCGCCCGCTGACCTGGTCAAACCTGACCAGTGGGTCCGCGGGACCCACTATCAGTGACCCAGCGCCGTCTGTAAATGGAGACGGGCTTCCCCTGAGGCCGTCTTCGCGTGGGGAAGGCGTATTCCCAGAAGTACGCCTTCGACGTCGACAGCTTCCCCGCGCGGCCGAACGGCTGGGCCCGGCCCAATGGCACCGCACGGCTAAACAGCGTTCAGGGCGCGCTTCTGCTCCTTTCTCTTTTTCTTTTCTAGTAAATCTCAATTAATTCCACTACAATATTTTCAAGACCAAATTTGATGGTTCAAATTTCTACATACTCTTAAATTCATGCTCTATTAATCCAGCTAGGGTGAACATTTTTCCTAAGCTCTGTCTCTGTTGGATTTATTAAATAGTCTATTTCTTTATTTATTTCAGCTTAGAAACTCTCTAGGAAAATCATATGAACTCCAAATAACTTGAATCTTTTTCTGAAATTCCTCATTTTTCACCTAGTTTATTTTAGTATTTATTTCAAATTTTTCCAAACAACTTTTTAGCACTGTTTTGGCTTTGTGTGGTAATTGCAATATTTTTGAAAATAGGAAATGGAGGGAAGATAAAATTTTCAAAGTTTTGGAGTGCACCCAACACTTCTGCATGCTCAAGGCAAGCACCTTGAACACTTGATATGGTGAATGCATAGTTGATTGTTGCTAGAATAATAGAATCATGAATATGTTGAATTCAAATAAAAATTTGCATATTGCTAGTTATGCATGCATGATCCCTTGATAATATTTTATCTTCATTTAAACATGAAGTATGAGTGAGGATGGTTATTTTCACATGTCACATATACCTATGCTGGTCCGGACTAATCTGCAGGAAAAAAATCAGTCACGAGAAATATGACCGTGAGACTGAAATCTCGTTGTGACGAGAATGGTCAGTGAGGGCATGTTGGGACATGTCAGGTGGTGACCCTATTGGGTACTACCAAGGAAATATACTGTGCTAACCACGGCAGGAAAACTTAACCTCTTGAGTCGACCGTAGATTGAGTCTTGTTCCAGTAACCCCCATACTTGTTTGATTGTTTTGTGTTGTCACTTGTCCCTGCCGCAGGTAGGGTACGGTTCAGTAAGTTGTTAACCCCTTTCCTGCACACACACCGTATAGAGAGGCCATAGTGAAAGATACCCTCTGATCACTGGTAGGCATGTCACTTGGTCCAGGGGCATGAATGGCCGGTCTGGGACCGAAGCTGAACGTTCATGCTATTGGAGGTCGTTGTATGAGGCCTTCCCACTTAGAGTTTTACTTTACCGCTGCTTTGGGTGATTCCTGGCCCGGGAAAAATTAAGGCTGGTGCGTGCGGGTTAGGTGTGTTTTCACCCCAAAGACCGTAATGGGAATTAGTCAGCGTCTCGGTGTTGGCTAAAGAAATCATTTACTTGTGGGTAAAGAGTACACCCTCTGCAGAGTTATATCTGTTCGAATAGCCGTCTCCGCGGTTAAGGACTACAGTCTGGGTTGGTCAAGTGTCGGTCTTAGTGTCAGCCTCCGGAGGAAATAATTAAATTGATCATGATTCATTTTTGTAGGATAATCATTGTCACTACTGATGCTATCATGAATATTATTGTGGACTAACCTTTTCTTCTATGTGAAATTCTGAGTATCACATGGGATGGCTAGACCACCTGAATACTCAGTTTTATTTTTCTTTCTGAGTATCACTTGGGATGGCTAGACCACCTGGATACTCAGTTTTATTTTCTATTCTGAGTATCACTTGGGATGGCTAGTCCACCTGGATACTCGATTTTATTTTCTTTTCTGAGTATCATTTGGGATGGCTAGTCCACCTGGATACCCATTGCTTTTCAAGACCTCTCGAGGCGTCGCTTTTAGACACCCGTTTGGCATTTCTTTTCAAGATCTCTCGAGGCGTCGCTTTTAGACATCCGTTTGGCATTTCTTTTCAAGACCTTTCGAGGCGTCGCTTTTAGACACCCGTTTGGCATTTCTTTTCAAGACCTCTCGAGGCGTCGCTTCCAGACACCCGTTTGGCATTTTTCTCGGAACTCCTCGGGCGGTCCAGCGCCCGATGTTTCATTTAACTTTCTTGGTTTATTACTAAGCTAATATATTTATTCTTCCGCACGGTATTAATATTTACCATAACATGATCTAATATCGGTCAGCATATGCATATAGATAAATTCATCATGATCATATGTACTCTATTGCATTCGGTATATTTTTTGTTCACAATGTTTGCGAGTACATTCAAACGTACTCACTGGCTTGTCCCTGCCTATTTAATTGGCCAGGTCAGGATTTCAACGAGGAATACGACCGCGACGTCCAGGCAGACTAGGAGCATAAGATAGCAGCCACGCGAGATAGGAATTATCCCGGTCAGCCATTCCTGTGGGATTGGAGCTTCCACCAGAATTGGAGATCCGCCACCGCTTCCGCCATCCGCTGTTAGAAATCATTGTTGTATCATTAGACATTTATGGTCTTGTATCCTATTCTTGTAAGTGCTTGGTAATCTGTATCAAGAATGTGTCCACCAGTAAAAATGATCTTGGGGCTGGTGGTGACACGAGGGGTTAATTTCTGGGATATTGTGTCCCGAAAATCCGGCCCTGACACCGTGGCCCTGTACGACTGTGACAACAGGGTAGCCTACATCGACACCGGCAGCAACAGCAGCACTGAAGACAAGAATTGGACGACCGTCGATGTCACTGACGGGAGTTGTTACGACGACATGGCCTTCCACGCTGGAGGTGACAAGGTGTACCTCCTCGATACATGCAGGGACGTGCACCTCCTCCGCATGCCCCGTGGCGGCCAGCCGGCCCTAATCGAGCCCTTGGCGAACCTCATGCGCGACCCCAACCCAACCGCCGCCTACGCCCCGCCCTACGACGTTGTGTCCCCAAGGATGGTCAGCAAGAACATCTTCTTCTGCCACGGCAGCCTGTACCAGGTGTGGAAGAACACCAATGCCACCGTCAAACTGGGCAGCGGGTACTTTAGGACGTCTGGCCATGCTGGGACGCGGTGAAAGATCTGGGAGGCTGCTCCGTGTTCCTCAGCAAGAGCAGCAGCCCAGTGGTGGTTCGCCCCGCTGTCCCAGAGGTGAGAGCCGATTGCGTGTACTGGATAGACTGGCGGGGCATTTCGATGGTGTGTGATATAGCCACTGGGGCCTCCCAACCATGGGTGCTTTCTTATGGTACGTGCAAAGGTGACTGCTGGTACTTCGGTCATGACGACAGGACGATCATCGACAGAGAGGGGGGAATTAGACGGGACAAATCCCTGATCACAAGCTATGTCGAGCATGTTAGCTAACCCTAGGGGCGGCGCTACAGTTTTGATAGGCGGAAGAAATAAGTTACAAGTGCGTCGTTGTACGAGTTCTGCAAATTCTTCTTTCACTGGTCTCCATAATGTACAGTTTGGTACTCCCTCTGTAAAGAAATATAAGAGCGTTTAGATCACTATTTTAGTATTCTAAACGCTATTATATTTCTTTATGGAGGGAGTATTCTTTAATTTGTATTTTTACTCATTGCAGAAATATTGCATCTTTTCGTTGAAAGATGATATTCATATTCTGTAGCACCTATCGATTTAGCAGGCTATTTCCTTTCTTTCATAGGATTTCATCTTGTTTGAAGTTGTATACATTCAGCACGGTGGTTTTTGCGGGGTTCCGAAGGGATCACAGGGAGAGACTACAGAAACAGCTCCCTCCCCTTCCCCCTTGTCTCGCCGCTAAGGAGGCCATCGGCGAATCACGTGCAGGCTCCAAGGAGGGTGCCGGCGGAGCACCCTGCCGGGTTGTGCGGTGGGGAAATCCCTGCTGATTTGGCGGAGTGGCATCGTGGTGGTTGTACTAACACTAGTGCAGAATTGTGCTATTAAGACATATATCGTACACCCTTGGATCAAACTGTGGAGACAGGACTTTCAACATCCGGGTGCCCCTACACCCTCTATGAACAGTATAAATTCAAAAACAAATGAAAACCAAAAAAGTCTGAAACTTTGAAACATCAAACATGATCAAACATTCAACTTTCTTGCAAAGTTTCAGTCTCAAATAACATTCGAGGAGCCCTCACCTAAAAAAATAAAATCAATGTTCAAAGTTTATGTGCACTTTGAGCAGTAATTTTGTTGTTTTTGGTGAGGGCTCATCGAGTGTTATTTGTGGCTGAAAATTTGCAAGAACATCGAAAGTTTGATCATCTTTGATCCCCCAAAGTTTCAGATTTTTTTATTTTTGTTTCATTTTTTCGAATTTACTGTTCATGAGGGTGTAGGGGCACCTGGGAGCTGTCACACCTTTCTCTCAAACTGTGTGTGATGCACGTCAGAAAAATAAAAATGTGTGCCCAAAAATGAAGCATGTGCGATGACAGATCTATAGGGCACGAGTTTGAGAAGGAAACCATGTGTGAAAGAGCACACAGTTCAGTCCAAAGATGTATGTACGATATATCGTGATAACACGCACGATAGAACTTTCCAAATTATGTGCGTTGATTGGCAAACAATTTAAATAAACAAATTGTGTGTGATGATGGGGAGCATCGCGCACGTTGTGTAATACACGCATCGTGTGCGAAGTTCTGCACACGCTTTTTTATGACGCCACTCATGTGCGATGACTCGTGACCGCGCATACGATTATGTAGTGAGAATTGTGTGCTCTACTGGGCAAACAATTGAATTAAAGAAACTGTGTGCGATACTGTGAACCATCATCACGGTTTCTTCATGTGAATCATGTGCGATCTGACTTGCTATGTCTGCAGATGAACAACATGATGCCTGAGAACAACAACAAATGTAGAGCATCTCTAGGATAGACAAGTGCATCAACTTAAAAATACACACACTCAATTTAAGGGATTAAACCCCACTAAATTTGAGATAACATTGCATTAAAATTGGTTACATAGGGGTAGAACATAAATAGGTAATAATATCTAATTTTACAAGGATTTCTAAGAACTAGCCAACATATACCAGTCTAGTCCTTCTTCTTCTTGAATGCACCTTCCATGCAATTGTCTTAACGAGGACGCTTCGTGCCGCTGACCGTCGGCTTCTCGTCATCGTCGTCGTCGTCCTCCTTCTCCTACCCCCCCCCCCCCCTCCTCCTCCTCGTCTTCGTCATGGTTCTCCGAGTGATCCACCTCCGACTCGGGATACACCAGCTCCGAGTTGGTCTCTGATGGTAGCTTTGGACATTCAATGAACTCGATATATTCGAGGTCGTTAGAACTGGAGGGGCAGGAGGGCGGCGTCAAGTATTGCGCACCCAATGAATCCTCTCGCTTAAAGCGAGACTGCGCGCGTCGTTGTTGCTGGAGGAGTCCTGGTCCATTGCCCTTTCCAGGAGGCCATGGCTGCGCTGCAAGAAATTACAGAGAGAGTGTGGGACAATGTTGGGATGAAAAAGACAACAATGATGATTCCGGTGCGGTTGACACATTATTTTGGCACATTAGAGGGTGGTTACAATTCCGATATAATCAACCACATTTAGTTACCGCGGTTGTTGTTCTCAAGATGATAAATACGCACACGGTTTTAAAACTTTGACACATGTGCAATATTTTCACTATTGCACAAGATTCCTTCACTAGTAGAAAACAGGGCATTAGTCCCGGTTCCAGAGGGCCTTTAGTCCCGGTTCTGGAACCGGGACAAAACGATCGGGACAAATGCCTACAACCTTTAGTCCCGGTTGGCCTACGAACCGGGACCAAAGGTGCTCCACGTGGCCGCTGTGGGGCGCGTAGGCAGGAGGACCTTTAGTCCTGGTTGGTAACACCAACCGGGACTAAAGGGTCTCCACGTGGCCGCTGCGCAGCACTCAGGCAGGAGGACCTTTAGTCCCGGTTGGTAACACCAACCGGGACCAAAAGGCAGCCACGCGTCAGCAGCTCACTGGCGCTGGGGTTTTTTTTTTTGAAAGGGGGGGGGGTTTAGGGGTTTTGGAGGGTTTAGGGGTTTCATATTGTGTTAGCTAGCTAATAGAGAGAAGTGACCTCTCTTTCTCCGTGCTTGGTCGACGCTAGCTACTACATATAGAGAGAACTCGACGCTAGCTAGTAAGTAATGAAGGAACCATTAATTACACAACATCGTCATGCATGATCAATATATAGAGAGAAGTGACCTCTCTTTCTCCGTGCTTGTTGGTCAAACAACAAGTTTTCGTATATCTATTCGACGCTACTACAGATAGTACACGTTGATGCATATATCTATTCAACAGGTTTGCAATTCCCGATGGCATTTTCCGTCTTTAGGAATGACGTGGTCAACAAAGAATCCCGCCAACTCCTCTTGAATTGCGCGTAGGCGATCGGCTGGTAGGAGTACGTTCCACTTCTGCATGCTCTAATTTAAAGAAGGGGGGTCAATATATATATATATGAATGAAATCAACACAATTGATGGTGATAAAATAAAATTATGAATAGTGTTTACGTACTTCAAATTGTTGTTTATTGAAGCCCCTCTCGGTGGTCTTTTGGTGAATGAACTCGCAAACGTAGTATCCACATAACTCAGTTCCGGGTTCTTGCCACATGCACTTTACGAGAATAGAGTTCAATCAAAATGATTATCAACCATGATAATGGTATTGAAACTAGAATCAATGAGAGATGCGCGGAACTAGCTAGTACTACTTACTCTGGGTTGTTTAAATCGTAGCTCCGGTCTCCATTCACCCTGAACCTGCGTGATGAACTTTTTCCAAACCCTGCCCGGCAAAGAAAATGATTACTTGATATCAGGAAATGAACGAAAGTTGCCGATATAGTGCGATAATGATTGAACTTACTTCTGGAGCATTTCAATCATGTCTGCATACTCCGTAGCCTCTTTACGTCTCGAGTCGAAGACAGTTACTGCTCCCTCGTCAAGCTGAATGGCTAGCAGAATGAAGTGGAACCTGCACGCGCATAACTCATCAATTACACTTAACCTCGAGTCAGCGAAACAGAATATGCAGAAGACAGTAACACTCACTTGAAGTTGTAAGGAAAGAGTATTTCCCTTTTGTTTTGGTGTCGAAGGAACGAGCTAAGCAAGATTTTCTCAGTCTCCTCGGGGATCTTCTATACCGACCATTCATTTACGATATTTGGGTTAATGAACCCAGTGTCATAGATTTGTCCTTTTTTAAATTCGACGATCTTCAATCTGCATAATATAGTGAGGATAATTATATACATGCAATGAATGAGCTGAGCTAGAGACTTAATTACAGAAATAATACTTACAGACAATAACAAGCCACGAGACTTTTGTCGAGGGCGGCTTGATTGTATAACTGAAAGAGTTCGTCAAATTCAACGAAGATCGAGTCGACTCCAACGAACTCGTGCTCATCCTTAATTCCCACCAAGATACTGCCCGTTCCATCCTTGCAGGTTTCCAAGTACCATTTATGTAATGTTCGCATCATCGTTGGTAGATCTTGTTCCAGATCATCACTTCTGACGAGGCGCTTCCCGTGCTGGTATTTAAAGGTGTCTACCGGCTTAGCGATTTCAAAATGTACATTATCGCCTAGGTAATCACCAGGATTGAAACCAGGAGCAACGGCCGCTACCCCCGGGGTATCGGTAAACACCTTGAGCGGGGGGCACGATTGCTTTTCCTGTTCGCCGAGCTGGGGAATTGTTTTCCCACTTCTTGCACCAGTACTGCTACTTCTCGACCGACTCTTAGCTTTCTCATATGTCTTTGCAATAGTGCGGTCATAGTTTGATAGCAGCGGAGGCGGAGGTGGTCACGTAAGGGCATCAAGAGTGCAATTCGCCTTTACCGGATCTATTTTTTCCTTCGGAGGTGGAACTTTCCATGCAAAATGGGCCTGCACTTCGGCAGCACTGATGTCCTTGTTTTCCTCGTCAGTCCTCTCATATGGTAACTTTGGAGGAACCCTGAGGCTTGGACCAGATTTGAATTTCTTCCCGCCTTTTGTACTGCTAGCCGCCGGAGCGGAGGCGGCTCTCTTCCGCTGTTGCTGACGAGGCGGAGTTCGCTGACGCGGCGGAGGCAGCTGCGGCGGCGGAGACGGCTGACGCGCCGAAGACAGCTAAGGCGGAGGAGGATTCTGCTGAGGGGCCTCCTCCGTTAGAGTCCGCTGAGGCGGCGGAGACAGATGACGCGCCGGAGATGACTCAGGCAGCGGAGATAGCACAACTGGACTGTGAGGAGGAGTCTGCTGAGGATCCGGATGCGTCTGCTGAGGCGGCGTCCACTTTGGAAGCTTGATGTACTCCTTTCTCCATAGACACGTACTCCTTAAGGCATTTTCCAGAAGATCCTCCCCTTCACCTGTAGGGTAGTCAAGCTCCAGCCCCTCAAATCCCGCCATTATCTCATCCACCGTGACAATAGCATAGCCATGTGGAATCGGACGGCAATGGAAAGTTCCCTCAGTTCGAGGAGGTAAAACAGAGCCGATCGCCGCCTTCAAGGTCAGGTTCTGGCATTTCGCCATTAGCACACAATGTTCAATCTCCGTGATACTATCCACGGGGTAGCGAGGAGCCGTGATATCAGGCTGAAGGAGCTCCGTGGAAGCCACACTGCTTTTCCGCTGAGATGGTGGGGTAGCTTCTGGGGCAGTGTCGAAGGAAGGATCTTCGTGCCGCTGAGATGGTTGGCCGGTAGTTCGCTGGCTCTCAAGTTCCTCTAGTTTCGCTAATCTTGCATTGATCTTCTGCATTTCGCTTGCTTCCACTTTCTTCTTTCTCTGTCGGCTTCTATAACCATCGCTGTCGGGAAACCCATCCTTCCACGGAACGGAGCTTGATGTGCCTCGTGTTCGTCCAGGGTGTTCAGGATTCCCGAGGGCATGTGTTAGCTCGTCATTCTCTCTGTCGGGATGTAACCTCCCTTCCTGCGCTGCCAGGATTGCTTCCTGAAGCTTCTTGACGGGTATTGCAAGTTGAGCTTTCATCCAAACACACTCCCCTGTGTCTGGGTCCAAAGTTCCCCTAACCCCGAAGAACCAAGTCCTTGACCGATCTGGCCAGTGCAATGTCGCTGGTTGGACCCCTTTAGCAAGCAGGTCTTGCTCAGCTTTATCCCACGTAGGCCGGGCCTTGCTGTAGCCACCTGACCCCGTAACATGGTGATACTTCTTCTTTGCAGCATTTAGCTTATTTGTCGCTGACCTTTGCTTGCCCTTGTCCGATTTCTTGTAGGCCACAAATGCGGGCCAGTGATCTTTTATCTTCTCATATGCACCGGTGAATTCTGGAGTCTTGTCTTTCTCGACAAACTTTTTGTTCAAATCTTTCTTCCAGTTCTTGAATAGTTCTGCCATCTTCTTAAGAGCAAACGCCTTGACCTTATTCGGATCCGCCTCTGGTGGTAGGCTGAAATTTGTCATCAGCGAGGTCCAAAGATCATCTTTCTATCTATCCTGGACATAAGAAACTTCAGGGTCCTTCTTCTTATTCCATTCTTGGATGCTGATCGGGGCGCGGTCCCTAACAACCACTCCGCACTGATGTATAAATGTGTCCCTGCTCCGCTTGGGAGCAATCGGTTGGCCATCTCGACCGACTTCTTCGATCGTGAACCTTTCATCCTGGCGCAACCTTTTCTTCGGGCCTCGTCTCCTTACGGAAGTTTGGCTCGATCCGGAGGGCTAATTAAAAGAAGAAAGAAGCGCTAATATATGTACATACAAAACAATTAATGCATCAAGTCAGCAGAGGCTTAATTAATATATGTATATATACCTCGCCGGACTTTGCAACAGTTAAGGCTCCCTCCTCCGTTCGGTCACCGGAGCCGTCATGATCTCCTTGCTCCTCCGTTCGGTCACCGGAGCCGTCATGATCTCCTTCCTCCTCCACTCGATCACCGGAGCCGTCATGATCTCCTTCCTCACCATCGGTGTCATTGAGAAACAACAAGGGATCACCTCCGTCGCGGATTATATCCCCCAACAACTCTTCTTTTTCTAAGTCTCTGTCCATAGTTTCTGCAAATATTACAACATGGCAATATACAACCATGAGAGATGGACTAGTGGCAAACATAGACCTAGCTAATCACAACAAGGAATCATATGCATATATGAGCAATGGATTAGTCGCAAACATCATGCAAAGTTATCGGGGGTTATACTTTGCGGACCGCCTCTCTCATGCATGTCAGACGTCCCCCCTCATGTCGAAGTTATCGGGGTTATACTTTCAGGAGAGGACACTTTACAAAAACTAATCGCTATGCAGGAGATCGAACTATCCATTCTACCACATTGACCTATGCCGGCCGCCTACCGAATAAATAAAGTCCCTTCGGCTCACTGAGGTAAGACCGGTGAATTAGACGCCAATATATAGTATTATACATAACAATTACGGGTAGGGGCGGGAGGGGGTAGATCGACAACGCTCTTTCTTCTAGGGGGTTATGTTTTAACGAACCACCCCCCCCCCCCCGGCCCCCTCATGTCGAAGTTATCGGGGTTATGTTTTAACGACCCCCCCTCATGTCGAAGTTATCGGGAATATGTTGAATTCCCGAGAGAGTTAGGGGTGTTCTAACGCGGCACTACACGATATAGGTGAAGGGGGATAACATCCGGGAATACATCTTTTTTTTTGCTATGATATACATATACATCTACATACTAAAGTATACATACATACATATACATCTACATACATATATATCGGGGTTATGTTTTAACGACAAGATGAATATAAGATTTATACACAAGATGAATACAAAATGAATACAAGATTTATACACATGGATGAATACACAACTCAACAAATGAACCAACCATGCATCATCCTATGAACAAAACTCAACATACAACAAATGGACACCTTTTGTCGAACAGCGGAGGGACGATCAGGGCCAACTCCACGGAGATGCAACACCACAACCTGTAATAATTCTACCGATTGAAAAAACATTAGGCAAAACCCAAGTATATATAGTAGCGCTTGCATGGAAAAAAAACCTAGTAAACCTAGTAAAACCTAGTAAACCTCGTAAAACCTAGTAAAACCTAGGCAACTCCACGGATTCGTCAAGGCAAGTTGCAAAGTTAAAACAGATTCTCAGACTTAGTGTAATTCACAGTGTGGCAGAAACAGATTTAAGATGCACACTTGGAGGCAAGAATTAAATATGCTACAGGGCAAGAACATGGCATCAAAAGGTATGGCATGATAGAGCATAACATAAACCACAAAACATGGTTACTGATCATGTTCAGAAGAGTCATGGATATGATGGTAGCATCAATAGAACATGGCAAGAAGATATAACAGATTTTAGACTTGGTGAAAAACTGGGCATGCTGACAACAACATCATGATGCTGACTTGGGAGGCACATAACAGCAAGCATAACAATTTTACAATTTATGAAACTGACATGAGCATGTAGTAGACATAGCAATCTTCAAATACTCCATTGGCACAAGTTCATATGATGCACATATCATTTACTATGGATTTTACAAAATGGAACATTCTGTTAACTAATAACCTATAATTGTACACTCTAAAAAAAGGAACAGAAGAATGTGTGTGTGTGTGTGTGTGTGTGTGTGTGTGTTCAATCTACAGCACCGGGGAGGGGTGGCCGGCTAGGTGGGGGATGGGCTCGGGGAGGGGCGGCCGGCGAGGTGGGGGATGGGCTCGGGGAGGGGCTTCGATCGGGAGGAGAGAGGGGGGAGAGGGAGGAGGCTCACATCGCGGGATCGGCGGCAACGTCGAGGCGACGGCGAGGTCGAGGGCGAGGTCGACGGCGAGGTCGAGGTCGAGGTTGAGGTCGAGGTCGAGGGCGCCGGCGAGGTCGAGGGCGCCGGCGAGGTCGACGGCGAGGTCGAGGGCGCCGGGGAGGAGGCGCGGGCGGCCGGCGTCGGGGGCGGCGACGACGAGGACGGGCTTGGGGGCGGCGGCGATCCGGCAGCCTGGCGGCGTCGTGGGTGTGTGGGCGTCAGGGAGCAGATGACTTTGGAAAATTTCCCAAGTCCTAGTTATATACCCCCACCTTTAGTCCCGGTTGGTGGCTCAAACCGGGACTAAAGGCCCCCCTTTAGTCCCGGTGCGAGCCACCAACCGGGACTAAAGGTCAATTTCGCCAGGCGAAAGGGCGGGAAGCACAGCCCTTTAGTCCCGGTTGGTGGCTCCGACCGGAACTAAAGGGGGGCCTTTAGTCCCGGTTGGTGCCACCAACCGGTACTAAAGGGCTGCGGCTGGCACGGCGTCGGGCGGGTGGATGTTTAGTCCCACCTCGCTAGCTGAGAGGCCTCGATAGTGGTTTATAAGTGCGGCTGCGCCAGCCCTGTCGAGCTCCTCTCTTATGCAGGCCTGCGGGCCTAAACGAACCACCTCTGCCTGTGGGCCTACTAGGCCTGCCGCGGGCCTGCATCCTGGCCCAACTAGCGTGTTGGGTTTCTAGTCGTATGCAGGCCGTTGTGGCCCAGTAGGCGGCATTTTTTTTAAAAAAATTTACTTTTTAGTCCCGGTTTATGGTAGCAACCGGGACTAAAGGTCTTTTCCAGTATTTTTGTTTTGTTTTTTGCTTTATTTATTTTCTTTTGTTTCTACTTACAGCTAAATACTTAGAGTTTTTGAGTGATTCTTTTTGCTTTAGGTCACAAAAAATTATAAACTTTCTGTTAGTGCCAGTAGTTTTCAAATTTGAATAGTTTAAATTTGAATTCTTTGAAATTTGTGTGAATCACTAGTTTGTGAATAACTTAACTTTAAAAATAGATTTTTGAGTGATTCTTTTTCCTGCTGTTTAATATTAGTGTGTTTTATCATTATATTAGTGTGTTTAATTTTTTTACTTTTTTAGTCCCGGTTTGTGGTAGCAACCGGGACTAAAGGTCTTTTCCAGTATTTTTGTTTTGTTTTTTGCTTTATTTATTTTCTTTTGTTTCTACTTACAGCTAAAAACTTAGAGTTTTTGAGTGATTCTTTTTGCTTTAGGTCACAAAAAATTATAAACTTTCTGTTAGTGCCAGTAGTTTTCAAATTTGAATAGTTTAAATTTGAATTCTTTGAAATTTGTGTGAATCACTAGTTTGTGAATAACTTTACTTTAAAAATAGATTTTTGAGTGATTCTTTTTCCTGCTGTTTAATATTAGTGTGTTTTATCATTATATTCAATTTGGTAATTTTTAGGTTATTTTAAATGGGTGTTTTAATCAAAAACAGATTTTGTTATTTTAGTTTGCTATTAAAGTTTCTAACAAAAATACTTTATGAAAAATTCTTTTTGCTATTAAAGTTTTGAACAAAAAATACTTTGATAATTTTAGTTGCGTAAATTTTATATAATTTAAGTTTCAAAAATACTTTTATAATAACTAGAGGTTTATAAAAGCTTTTTAGTTGATTCTTTTTGCTCTTGAAGAATATTATAGTTTTGTTTTAGTTGATCATAACAAAAAAAAATAATTGATTCTTTTTAGTTCATTCTTTTTGCTATTAGAGTTTTATAGAAGCTTTTTAGTTCATTCTTTTCATGCATTTAATCTTTTTTTTGAGCTAAATGACCCTGAAATTGAAAAGCACTAAAAATGAACTCTGAAAAGGTTGAAAGTTGGCATGGTATCATCATTTCACCCACATAGCACGTGCTAAAAAGTTGAGAGGGTTATGGCAAAAATTGGATGCACTTCGTGTACAAAATGGACCCTGAAATTGAAAAGGAGTACAAATGAGCTCTGAAAAGGACAAAAACTCATATGTTACAAAAGGCATTTCATTTCTTGACATGTAACTGCAGTGATATTCTAGATCAAAGCCATCATCAGAATAGTTGTGCAGAGAAAGTCTTCACTTTTTCTTCGCGCGTGTCCCTTGCTTATTGCGCCGTAACCATGGATAATCTTCATCGTTTAACAGGGTGCTTGGGTCAGCCTTCACTTTGAAGGGAGGAATTTCATGAAACTTTTCATAATCTTCAGACATGTCTGTCTTGCCCTCCACTCCCACGATGTCTCTTTTCCCTGAAAGAACTATGTGGCGCTTTGGCTCATCGTATGATGTATTCGCTTCCTTATCTTTTCTTTTTCTCGGTTTGGTAGACATGTCCTTCACATAGAAAACCTGCGCCACATCATTGGCTAGGACGAATGGTTCGTCTGTGTACCCAAGACTGTTGAGATCCACTGTTGTCATTCCGTACTGCGGGTCTACCTGTACCCCGCTTCCTGACCGATTGACCCATTTGCACCGAAACAAAGGGACCTTAAAATCATGTCCATAGTCAAGTTCCCATATGTCCACTATGTAACCATAATATGTGTCCTTTCCCCTGTTGGTTGCTGCATCAAAGCGGATACCACTGTTTTGGTTGGTGCTCTTTTTATCTTGGGCGATCGTGTAAAATGTATTCCCATTTATCTCGTACCCTTGGTAAGTCAATACAGTCGAAGATGGTGTCCTGGCCAACGAGTACAGCTCATCTCCAACAATGTTGTTACCCATGAGATGTGTTTGCAACCAACTGCCGAAAGTACTGATGTGTTCACATGTAATCCAGTCGTCACACTGCTCCGGGTGTTTGGAGCGCAGAAAATTCTTGTGTTCATTGACATACGGGGTTTAAGACTCCCATGAACCTCTCAAAGGGGAACATATTGTGTAGAAATACAGGACCCCGAATGGCAATCTCGTCGACTAGATGAACTAGGACGTGCGTCATGATATTGAAGAAGGATGGTGGGAACACCAGCTCGAAACTGACAAGACATTGCACCAAATCATTCTTTAACCTTGGTAGGATATCTGGATCGATTACCTTCTGAGAGATTGCATTGAGGAATGCACATAGCTTCACAATGGCTAATCGAACGTTTTCCGGTAGAAGCCCCCTCAATGCAACCGGAAGCAATTGCGTCATAATCACGTGGCAGTCATGAGACTTTAGGTTCTGGAACTTTTTCTCTGCCATATTTATTATTCCCTTTATATTCGACGAGAAGCCAGACGGGACCTTCATACTGAGCAGGCATTCAAAGAAGATTTCCTTCTCTTCTTTGGTAAGAGCATAGCTAGCAGGACCTTCATACTACTTTGGATGCATGCCGTCTTTTTCGTGCACACGTTGCTGGTCCTCCCGTGCCTCCGGTGTATCTTTTGTCTTCCCATACACGCCCAAGAAGCCTAGCAGGTTCACGCAAAGATTCTTCGTCACGTGCATCACGTCGATTGCAGAGTGGACCTCTAGGTCTTTCCAATAGGGTAGGTCCCAAAATATAGATTTCTTCTTCCACATGGGTGCGCGTCCCTCAGCGTCATTCGGAACAGATTGTCCGCCAGGACCCTTTCCAAAGATTACTTGTAAATCCTTGACCATATCAAGTATGTGATCACCAGTACGGAGGGCGGGCTTCTTCCGGTGATCTACCTCACCTTTGAAATGCTTGCCTTTCTTTTGACATTGATGGTTGGTCGGAAGAAATCGACGATGTCCCAGGTACACATTCTTCCTGCATTTCTCCAAATATATACTTTCGGTGTCATCTAAACAGTGCGTGCATGCGTGGTATCCCTTGTTTGTCTGTCCTGAAAGGTTACTAAGAGCAGGCCAATCATTGATGGTTACAAACAGCAACGCATGTAGGTCAAATTCCTCCTGTTTGTGCTCTTCCCACACCTTCTCCATTCCACAGCTGCAAAAGTTCTTCAACTAATGGCCTTAGGTACACATCAATGTCGTTGCCGGGTTGCTTAGGGCCTTGGATGAGCACTGCATCATAATGAACTTCCGCTTCATGCACAACCAAGGAGGAAGGTTATAGATAAATAGAGTCACGGGCCAGGTGCTATAATTGCTGCTCTGCTCCCCAAAAGGATTAATGCCATCTGCACTTAAACCAAACCATACGTTCCTTGCGTCACCTCCAAAGTCCCCCCACCTTCTCTCGATTTCTCTCCACTGCGACCCGTCAGCGGGTGCTCTCAACTTCCCGTCTTTCTTACGGTCTTCTTTGTGCCATCGCATCAACTTGGCATGCTCTTTGTTTCTGAACAGACGTTTCAGCCGTGGTATTATAGGAGCATACCACATCACCTTGGCAGGAACCCTCTTCCTGGGGCGCTCGCCCTCAACATCACCAGGGTCATCTCGTCTGATCTTATACCGCAATGCACCGCATACCGGGCATGCGTTCAAATCCTCGTACTCACCGCGGTAGAGGATGCAGTCATTAGGGCATGCATGTATCTTCTGCACCTCCAATCCTAGAGGGCATAGAACCTTCTTTGCTTCGTACGTACTGTCGGACAATTCGTTATCCTTTGGAAGCTTCTTCTTCATTATTTTCAGTAGCTTCCCAAATCCGTTGTCAGATACACCATTGTCTGCCTTCCATTTCAACAATTCCAGTGTGGTACCGAGCTTTGTGTTGTCATCTTCGCAATTTGGGTACAACCCTTTTTTGTGATCCTCTAACATGCGATCGAACTTCAACTTCTCCCTTTCACTTTGGCATTGTCTCTTTGCATCAACAATGACCCGGCGAGGATCATCATCGGGCACATCGTCTGGTTCCTCTTGATCTTCAGCTTCCCCCGTTGCAGTATCACCGTATTCAGGGGGATAGTTGTCATCATCCTCTTCTTCTTCGTTGTCTTCCATCATAACCCCTCTTTCTCCGTGCTTGGTCCAAACATTATAGTGTGGCATGAAACCCTTCTCAAGCAGGTGGACGTGAAGGGTTTTCAAGTTAGAGTAATCCTTCGTATTCTCACAGACAAGGCATGGACAATACATAAAACCATTCTGCTTGTTTGCCTCAGCCACTTCGAGAAATTTATGCAGGCCCTCAAGATACTCGGAGGTGCGTCGGTCACCGTACATCCATTGCCGGTTCATCTGCGTGCATTATATAATTAAGTGTATCAAAAACCATTACATAACATCATGAATAGAGAAGTGACTAAATTAATACAAGTTCATCATCACATTAAAACCAAAGTACAGTAGTGATCAAATGTTATTACTGAAAAAATAAATACATAAAGTTCATACATATATAGTTCTCATAGAACAACATATAGCTCTCTAGAGCATCTAATTAAAACATACATTGAAAGTATGAAAAACAACAACAAATGCGATCATAATCACAACTAAGGTAACAATTGATCCAACGGCATAATGATACCAAGCCTCATTATGAATGGCATATTTTCTAATCTTTCTAATCTTCAAGCGCATTGCATCCATCTTGATTTTGTGATCATCGACGACATCGGCAACATGCAACTCCAATTCCATCTTCTCCTCCTCAATTCTTTTCATTTTTTTCTTCAAGTAATTATTTTCTTTTTCAACTAAATTTAACCTCTCGACAAGAGGGTCGGTTGGAATTTCCGGTTCACATACCTCCTAGATAAAAACATCTATGTCACGTTGGTCGGCATAATTGTCATAAACACTAAATGAAACAAATCATAATAAAAGATAATATACCACATCCGAATCATAGACAGGACGAGGGCCGACGGGGGCGGATACCAAAGTCATGGCACTATATAATAACAAACAATAATAAAAGTAAGAAAATTATACAAGTATCTATCTAAATCATACAAGTAAGAATTTTTTTCTTTTAAAAAGAAGATAAGAACAAGAGGCTCACCACGGTGGTGCCGGCGACGAGATCGGCGCGGGCGATCGACGGCGGTGAGGACGGGGACGGGGACGGCACCCTACACATGTGCAGACTCTAAGAAGTTAATTTCAGCTCAAATTGTGCATCTAAATCAAAAGAACTCCCACATATACTCCTCCACTAAAACCCACAAACCACTCTACTTCTAGAGCATTTGAAATGAGCTAAACTAGCAGTGAGAGATGAAACGATGAAGTTGCTAACCTTTTTAGAACACTTGGATAGTTGGTGCACCGCCAAACCTAGAGAAATCTTGGGCAAAATGGAGCTTGGAGGTCGAGCTTGGAGAGGAGAGAAAGCTTAAGTGTTGCTCGGGCATTTCATCGAACACCTCATGTGCATAGGAGGTGAGAACAGAGAGTAGCACACACCCTGCACACGCTGGCCGGCCAAAAAACAGAGGAGTGAGCAGCGGGGGCGGGGTATATATAGGCATTTTATTAGTCCCGGTTCGTGGCTAGAACCGGGACTGAAGACAGACCTTTAGTCCCGGTTCCAGACACGAACCGGGACTAAAGGGGTTGCGCCAGGAGCCAGGACCTTTAGTCCCGGTTGGTAGCTGGAACCGGGACTAAAGGTCCCAGACGAACCGGGACTGATGCCCGCCGAGGCCCGGCCGGCTCCCTGGCCGCTCGAACCGGGACTGATGCACCCATTAGTCCCGGTTCGTAACTCGGCCGGGTCTAAAGCTCTGATCTGGCCAGGATCAAAGCCCTGTTTTCTACTAGTGCTTGGAACAACATGTGTGCGATAACTATGATTCAATAGGTTGTGCGTTCTGAAACAAATACCAAAATAACATTCGACATTGCATATATATTTACATTTTTCTTTCATAATGTATCATATATCATGGCTTGAGCAAGATTTTTTAGATTTTTCAAGCTTTCTTGCTACTTCCCATTGATTAATGAATCTCTACCCAGTTCTCGAAAGTAATTCAAAATTGCACACGATAAAATTAAAGGAACTATCTGCGATTATTAGAACCACTAGATGCCCTGTTGCGCCATTGGCGCAAAGACCAATTGCAGCCAAGAAGTATAGCAATTTACGAACAATGTATTTTATGAATAATCTACAAAGGGGCAAAAAACAAATGCAACCGACAATTCAGATGAACTATTTGAAGGACGTTATTGTGCAAGCGATTATGTTCATGTTGCGTTTGATAGAAAGCCTGGCCGTAACCTATGCGGCAAATGACCCGAACCATCGGATCCAGACACTCCCACCCGGAGCCACATGTGCCGAAGAAAACCAAGCGAGCCGACCAGGCAATTGACGGGGCAAAGCAGAGTGCGATCAATGAGCACGTGCATCGTACATGCCAACCGGCCAGGCCGCAACGTCGAAAGGGCGACAGACATGGCAAAACACGCCATCCATCCAGACCGCAGTTGTCAAAGGCCGGGAAGACATCCCAAAACACACCATGTGACCAAGGAAGCTACGACACCACGCCAACCCGGCACGTTGTAGAAGAGTTGCTCGGCATAACCCACCCTGGTGCATCCCAACAGCCAAGTAATATAAGCGGCCGAGTCAGACACCCGTGAGTCCACAACGCCAGGGCCAAGGGCGTTGTTGGGGCACTTCGCGGGCCTGGAATTCGCTCCACCATCATGATGTGTTCCATGTAAGCCGCATTAGGACCAAAGTTCTCATTATCTTGATCCAAGACTGAGCGTGCTAACCACGCGTGGGTTATATGGGACCCCCTCGACCTAGTACTATACAACTTACCTTTCCAGGAGTCACATAGTTTGGGCTTTCTATTTGTAGTGTGTGTGTGCATGCATGCATGCGCGCGCGCGTGTGTGTGTGGATAAGAATGAAAGAAAGGTAAGTATGACGTGATGTGATGGCGGTGTGGTCTTACCTAGGAGTGGTCCGGTCAAGTGGTTATCTTGCGGGATAGGCTTGCAGTGACTCACTGAACTAGTTTGCAGCATTGGGAAGTTTTGTGTCGATCTCCCTCTGCTGACATACCTTGTGAAGTGTGCTACTCATGGGCATTAAGAGAATATCATATGGGTAAATTTGTGCAACCCTACAGGGTTAAATCTATTGGAATACTCGTGTCCACGATTATGAACGACTTGGAGATTGTTGCTTGATCATAAAAAACTTTAACAGTTACTTTAATAAAATTTCGAATATAAGTGTGAGTGCCTTGGATTGCTTCCTCTTGGGTGACTCCAGAGAGATTGAAGGTAGCGTAGTCTTGTGGTGCTTAGCCAGATGGACTCATGTTCTCTCTATTATCCCCTGTCACAAACATTAGTAGACATAGCTTTAGTAGCAGTTTTTTGTAGTATATATGCTAGCGTTGTTGTAGTCAAACCCGCATATAACAATTCCTTTGATACTGATACATATGTGTAGTAGCTAGTTTTATGTAAAGTTTTGCGAGTACCGTACTCACCTTGTTTTTTTTTTTTATTCGGATGCTACAAATCATATGGCAGCATTTGGAACAGGGTAATCTCTAGTGGTAAGGATGAAGTTAGCTATGGTTATCACATGCAGTGGTCTGGGAAGGGTTATGGATGCATCTTATTTTCTAGATCCTTCTTAAGGCATTTATTAAATTTACCTGTCTAGGGTATATTTTTGTTTCTGTTGTGAGAGCTGTAACTTGGTCGTGAGGCCCCTGTTTATATTAAGTTGTTAAATTTAACTTGTTTCAGAGTCCCGGTGGTGCGTCTAGCATCGTCGAAGGGCGTGTGGAGGTGTGTCTCCGGCGGATCTCGCGGGATTCAGTCAGTGGTTGTCTTTGGTGGATCCGCTCGGATCCGGTCTTTATTCGTCTTTGTTCATGTGTCTTCAGGTTGGATCCTTCCGATCTAAGTTTCTCTTCATCGGCGGCGGTTGTTGTTCTTGTGCGTTGGTCCTATGTGGCCTTAGCATGACGACTTCCCGACTGTCTACTACAACAAGTTGTGCCCGGCTCCGGCGAGGGATGACGGCGGCGCGCCTTCGGCTCGCTTCAGTGCTCGTCGGTAGGTGGTCTACGAATTTGGATGTAATTTTTATTATTTCTTGTGTTTGCTGTATTATCATGATTGGAGATAAATAGATCGAAAGTTTCCTGGAAAAAAAAGTTTCACATACAGAGTTGTCAGCAATAACGTTCAGACTTCAGCTTACATGAAGCTTCATTGTCCGACTAACGTTCGTTTCCGCCGTCACATTGCCTGGTTCGGATTACATGAAGCTTCATTGTCTGACACGGTGCTCGCATACGTTGGTGAGACCTGATGGGTAGGATGACGTGGCAACCTCTGATTGGATCGTGCATGTGGCCGTCACGCCCTGACACCCTGCGGGGCTGAGTACATATGCACCCTGTGGCGTCATGGATTGCGCACCCAATGAATCCTCCCGCTTAAAGCGAGACTGCGCGTGTCGTTGTCACTGGAGGAGTCCTGGTCCATTGCCCTTTCTCCTGAGCCAATGCCAGGGTCGCGGTTTTTACCAAGCAAGCAACTGACAAGGGGCTCGACACAGGTAGGCATAGGACACTGGCTTCATGCCGTCACGCTCCAGCTTCTCAAACGGCACGAAGAAGAGCTTCCCCTTCAGCATGAACGTCGACTTCAACACGTCCTACCATGTCGTTAACTCGCTGCAGCTTCAATGGCAGCAACAATCCGCCCCAACCATTGTGAGGCACGCAATCTATTCGGCTAATTGGGTGGTCGAACAACCGAACCATATACTTCGACCGTGTGGAGCCTTTTTTCATTTGTCATACGTGTATGATGCATGTGTGAACCATGTGTGATGCTGCAATTGAAATCCATTTTTGTGATGCATATTTCAACTAGATAGCCTATTTGCATGTGTAAGACAATCTAGATGTGGAAGTGATGAACAAGATCAATGATGGTTAACCGAGTAAGCAAATGATGGATGATGCTCATCCCTTTCAATTTCATGAAACTGAAGATCAAAATTGCCCATATTGGAAGTTAGGAAAATAACCAAAAGAGGAAGTGCATACATGACGAAAGAATACGAATTATTGTGCATGGCATGGTTGGATGTGACACCCCATCCAATATGTGGGCGGAGCGAAAGGGTTCGGCATATGGGAGGAAGATTCAAGAATTCTTTCACGAGAGGAAGCATTACCCCCCATTTGCAGTTGTGAGTGAAACCGCAATGAGAACTCACTTAAGCATAGGTGGGCAACGATTCAAGATTGTTTGCAACAAGTTACGTGACCAAGTAAAAAGTAGAAACCCAAGTGGCGCCAGAATTGATATTCACGCTTGTAGGTTTGCCTTTGCTAGTTTCAATTGCTCCATATTCATCATGATTTTACCTATGTTGGAAGATGTTCATGTGTATGCCAATTTCTACAAAACTTGATCATACGAGCTCAAGCTGAATTTTCCAAACTCCAATACAAGGAGAAACTACTCCCCCCGTTTCTTTTTAGTCTGCATATAAAATTTAGTCAAAGTCAAGCTTTCTAAAGTATGACTAACTTTATATTGAAAAATATCAACATTCGCAATGTAGAATTAATATTATCAGATGCATCATGAAATGTATTTTCATACTATATAGTTTTAGAATTGTAGATGTTCATATTTTTTGATATAAATTTGGTCAAACTTTGTGTAGTTTGACTTCAACCAAATTTATACACGGAGTAAAAAGAAACGGAGGGAGTATTTTCATGGAACGATTATGTACTACTGGAACATTCTCTACCACTAATCCTAATATCGTTTGCCGCATGGTTGTCTGTCATCAAGCTGCGGATTCCGCTCTTGAGCCCAGTCATCTCCATAGGGTCGAGCCCGATTGATCATTGTACATTTAGCTGGTGCTATGGAGAATCTACCCGCCACAATCAACACCTAGAAGCACATCTGTGGCACCTCTATTCTTTTCATACCAGCTAGAGCATACAGTTGTACGGAGTCGAGTCATCCTGACACGTCTCATTCCTAAATGTACATACGCATCATGCGGTCGCTCCAGCATGCAACCCATATCACTTCCTATTTTACCACACCTCAACGTGAACGCTAACCGCCTGATGCTTGAGCAAAGGCAGGTAGCTGCTCAAGTGCTAAGAGCTGAAATTAAACATTTGAGAGATGGAACAAAAAAAATGGAAGAACGTCCCAGACCTCTAGCTTCTCCCCTCCCAACAACCATCTATGCCCGCCCCCTTCTATTCCAATCGAGTAAGAAATGTTCGCGATCCTTTTTATGGGTAGTATCCTGAGAAGTGCATCATTTCGCCCACCATGCATTAATGTTTTGATTTGTACGTACCCGCTTCATAATAATTAGGATCTGCTCTCGTGCAAAAGAAAAAAGAAGAAGAAAAAGAAATGACATTTAAATGAAAATCATCATAAGGAACATGCATGTTTGTGTTCTTCACAATAAAAAATGAGATTGAGTGGATAGAATTCAACTTTTTGTTCACTGAATTTGTTCCACGTGGCAATGGAATGCTTGTTTTTGCACCAAAACTAACGTTTACGTGCAATACTCCATCGTGTTCATGTGTAATCCTTTTAATAAAATTATCAAGAAAATCCATGTGGCAATGGAATGCTTGTTTTTCTGACGTGCATCACAGACAGTTTGAGAGAAAGGTGTGACAGCTCCCGGGTGCCCCTACACCCTCATAAACAGTAGATTCAAAAAAATGAAACAAAAATCAAAAAATCTGAAACTTTGGGGGATCAAAGATGATCAAACTTTCGATGTTCTTGCAAATTTTCAGCCACAAATAACACTCGATGAGCCCTCACCAAAAACAACAAAATTACTGCTCAAAGTGCACATAAACTTTGAACATTGATTTTATTTTTTTAGGTGAGGGCTCCTCGAATGTTATTTGAGACTGAAACTTTGCAAGAACGTTGAATGTTTGATGTTTCAAAGTTTCAGATTTTTTTTGTTTTCATTTGTTTTTGAATTTACTGTTCATATAGGGTGTAGGGGCACCCGGATGTTGAAAGTCCTGTCTCCACAGTTTGATCCAAGGGTGTACAATATATGTCTTAATAGCACAATTCTGCACTAGTTCTAGTACAACCTACCACCGCGATGCCACTCCACCAAATCAGCCGGGATTTCCCCACAGCACAACCCAGCAGGGTGCTCCGCCGGCACCCTCCTTGGAGCCTGCACGTGATTCGCCGATGGCCTCCTTAGCGGCGAGACAAGGGGGAAGGGGAGGGAGCTGTTTCTGTAGTCTCTTCCTGTGATCCCTTCAGAACCCTGCAAAAACCACCGTGCTGAATGTATACAACTTCAAACAAGATGAAATCCTATGAAAGAAAGGAAATAGCCTGCTGAATCGATAGGTGCTACAGAATATGAATATCATCTTTCAACGAAAAGATGCAATATTTCTGCAATGAATAAAAATACAAATTAAAGAACACTAAACTGTACATTATGGAGACCAGTAAAAGAAGAATTTGCAGAACTCGTACAACGACGCACTTGTAACTTATTTCTTCCGCCTATCAAAACTGTAGCGCCGCCCCTAGGGTTAGCTAACATGCTCGACATAGCTTGTGATGAGGGATTTGTCCCGTCTAATTTCCCCCCTCCCCGTCGATGCTCGTTGTGTCGTCATCACCAAAGTACCAGCAGTCACCTTTGCCAGCACCACAAGGAAGCACCCACGGCTTGGAGGTCCCAGTGGCTATATCACACACCATCGGTACCCCCTGCCAGTCTATCCAGTACACGCAATTGGCTCTCACCTCTGGGACAGCGGACCGCACCACCACTGGGCTGCCGCTCTTGCTGAGGAACACGGAGCAGCCTCCTAGATCCTTCACGGCGTCCCAGCATGGCCAGCGTCCCGGGTCGTACCTCAGGATGAAGATCTCGTGCGCAGATATCCTGAAGACTACCCGCTGCCCAAGTTTACGGTGGCACTGGTGTTCTTCCACACCTGGTACAGGCTGCCATGGCAAAAGAAGATGTGCTTGGTGACCATCTTTGGGGACACAACGTCGTAGGGCCGAGCATAGGCTGCTGTTGGGTTAGCGTCCCGCATGAGGGTCACCAAGGGCTCGATTACGGCTGGCTGGCCGCCGGGGGGCATGCGGAGGAGGTGCACGTCTCCGCATGTATCAAGGAGGTACACCTTGTCGCCTCCAGCGTGGAAGGCCATGTCGTCGTAGCAACTCCTGTCAGTGACGTCGACGGTCGTCCACTGCTTGTCTTCAGTGCTGCTGCTGCCGCCGGTGTCGATGTAGGCTACCCTGTTGTTACAGTCGTACAGGGCCACGGCTGTCCAGTGGTCGCAGCTGGGCGGGTTTGGAGCAAACACAATCTTGAGTACGGACTCGTCGTCCCCGGTCGGAGAGACGAGTTGCACCTTCTTGCGGGCACGGGCATCGACCAGGAAGATCCTCCGCGTCGTGCAGCTGACGAAGGCCGACGGGTTGCCCCTGGTTACCGTGGGCTCCTCGTCCATGGCGATGGCGAAGCGGCCGTTGCCTGAGCCGACGACTCAAACGCGGCCGTAGATGCGTTTTTGGGGATCGACGACAATGGATGACCCCGTGTGGAGGTGGAACGAGCGCCGCATCGGGAGTGAAAAGACGAAGACGCTGTGGCTGTCGTGGCCCTGGGCTACGGAGAGAAGGCACGGGTACGACAGCGGCGCCAGGGCGGAGCGCCGCGCGGTGCATACGCAGCAGATCGATGCGTAGTCTCTCAGAGACACGCCGTCGGTGGCGGCAATGGACACGAGGAGCTCGCTGTGGAGGTCGGACCAAGGGGCCAGCGCCATGGCGTGCCGTTTGCTTGCACTTGGTGTGGAGGAACCCACCATGGCACGTTTACGTTGGTCACGGAGCCACGGTTTATTATGATGATGAGGGGAGTTTGCCATGGTTTGCTGGTATGTTATGTACTCGATCGGACGCGCGAGGGTGCTGTTTCTTGGTTCGTGTCGTACACCAACAGGGAAGGTCTTGTTCGTAATCCGTAGTCGAAACGGTGGAGGAGTGTACAACTACAATCAGAGAGCGGCACACGCTTCGAGCCGTCGAGTGGCGTGTCGTCCACCAACGACCGACGAGGTGGCTTGGGCAGGGGAGAGAGAGATGCGAGATATGTGGTGGCCGGGTTTGGATGCATGTGTGGTGCGACTGCAAGGGGAAAAGGCGGTAGGGGGAAATGACGACATGCGGTGGACGGAATTGGGAGGGCGGTGGATTAGAGCGGTTGGCAACGACTAAGTCGGGAAGGAGCGCTCAACAGGAGACAGGCGTGAGCGAGAGGGGGGAAAGGAAAGGTTCAGTGGGGGTGGGGCTGATGTGGGCATGAGCCAACGTGGTGTCTGATAGACGGACCCCCCCCCCCCCCCCCCCCCCCCCACACACACACACACACACACACAGGGACGGACCCAGGGGGGGCGCGCTGGGGCCATGCCCCCCCCCCCCCCCCCCCATGGTGGAAATTTTTGCAAAGAGACCCTTCAAATTTTCTGAAAAAATTGCAAAGAGACCCTTCAAATTAGTGTTTGGCCCCCCCTAGAGTTTGGTTGTTTGTGTTTGGCCCCCCCCCTCCCCCTTCCATGGATCCTGGGTCCGTCCCTGCCCACACACACACACAATTTGGGTCCAAATAGGACGATGACAATCCGCGAATAAATGATGGCCCCGTTGGAGAGGAGTTTCGGCCCAAATGTGCCCCCGGACAGCCGCGCGGACAAATGACGAAGTTTAGGGCTGTTCTTTGAGGGTGTGTCCAATTCGTCGCATTATGATGAATTGCACATGGCCAACACACTAATGGGCTGGCCCAACTAGCTGCTACAAGATTCTAGAAGGTTTCAGTCAAGTTTTCTTATGTTTGTTTTTCCTTACCAATTTTTTTGTTTTTATCCTTTTTAACTTTACATCTTTCCGGGGTTTTTAATTTTTAATAATGGTCCATAATTTTGAAATATCCCAAAATTTCAAATTATGTCTGGGACTCACAAATTTTCAAATAAATCTTTAGGTTTTCAAAAAATATTATTATGTTCTCAAAAATGTTCATTTCGTATGAATAAATTTCATGTTTTATCAAAGAAAAATTAAACCAGAAGGATGCGGAAACATAACTATTGTTTTAGAACTGGGTACCATAACTAGTATTTTTAGATACGAAAGACGGTATGCATCACGCAGTCCATAACTAGTAGTACCAATGCGAACCAACCTGTGGTTGAATGGTTAGTAGGACAGTGATATCCCCGGCCCACCAGGGTTCAAGTTCTAGACTTTGACACCGGTGCTTGCATTTTCTAGGATTTAGGCCTTCTGGCGATGTGCGTTCAGTGGAAGGAGACGTTCCCGTCGACTACGAAGGTGTTTATGGCGACTTCGTTAAGCTCAAGATGATGTGCCGTCACAGTCTTCGGAGGCGCTCACAGGGGTAGGATGTACGTGCCTGCTTTCATATGATGAATCTATGTGCATACGTATGAGGCGTCTGGGTCTCTACTTTTGTGTTAAAAAGAAAAAAAAACTAATAGTACCAACGGAAAGAAGAATCCGTCGGCCTATGTTAATCTGACCGGTAGCCCATAGTTGAATTTGCGCGTACCAAACGCCCGCAGGCCCGCGCTGCTCAATCGGACGGTAGTTCTCTCGCTCTCCTCCCAGCCAATTTAACGAAAAAGACTTTTGCCTCGTTTTATATATATAAAGCAAACCATCATAGTCATAAGGTCCAACAAGATTCACACCACACACACAGGTAGCATACAGACAAAGGGCACAGCTCAACAAGCCCTAAAATAAAACGAAAAAAAGAGCCCGGCCACGAAGTGGCTAATCCGGCTTCGGCGGTGGTGGGGGAAGCAGAGGGCCATCAAACGAAGATCAGCGATGAGGATGTCGATGGCGTCCCATTCCTGCAGGCGGCTAAGCGGCCGCCAGAGCTGCAAATAGCCACACATTTTGAAAACCGCGTCAGTAGCTTGTCGAAGAGGCACACGCTGAATCGCAAGTTTATTGCGGACCGTCCATAGCGTCCACGCGAGGACCCCAATACCCAGCCACCTAATGTGGTGGGAACGCAGCGGAGAGGCCTGAATTTCCGCGAAGAGGTCGGGGAAGTTGTTGTTGAACCAACGTCCACCGACCACCTCCCGGAAGCAACTCGAAAAGAATTGCACGGACACGCACGTGAAGAAGATGTGATTCGAGTCCTCTGCCGTCCCACACAAGGGGCACATCTCATCTCCAGGGCCATGCCGCTTGAGTACCTCCACCCCTGTTGGTACTCGGCCCCGAATCCATTGCCACAAGAAGATCCGAATCTTAAGCGACGGTCTAATTGCCAAGATTAACACATCCCCGGCCAATTTTCTCGCATCGAACGAGAGAGCTCGATGGCGCGGCGCGGCGCAGGCGGCCCTAACCATGGAGGCGTGGTGCCCCTGGTCGGCAGAGTAGCCTGCATCGGCCAGACGCCGTGAGCTGCTCCGTCGAACAGCGCTCGCCTTGTCGGGCGCATGGACATTTGGGGTGCTCATGCGATGGGGAGGCGCCTGTGGCAGCGGCGACGGCGACGGCGGTGCTCGTGCGTACCTGGGCGTCCCGCATCGTCTTCCTGAAGTGCGGCACCCGCTAGAGCTGAGAAGGCACAGCAGGCGGTGGGTACACGCACGGTGGACGTGCCGCGCACTGCTTGGGGAGGCGACGGCCGCGCGATCGGCGGGGCGAGAACGGAGCTCGCCGGTCAGCATTATCTCATAGCATTCTCATCATTACTGGGGATTTTAGGGTTTGCAGTTTCCGGCGATTTAGGGTTTCCGTAAATAAAATTGGGGAAAACCCCAGCTCGTAAATAAAATTGCCAATTCTTCCCGACCAAAGCTCCCCCTTTTCTCTCGGTCTGTTGCGAAACTCCCTCCGCCTCACACGCGAGCGAGCGAAACCAACTTGCTCTGACCGTGTCCCGCCTGCAGCTACACGAGCCCACGTGGACGCCTTCTCCTCAGCGATCGGCGTTCTGTTCTGTTCTGCGGCGACGATCACTTCATTCTTTTCCTGTTTCTTTCACAGGGCAGAGCACATCGCCACCGCGGTCGGGAACAGGTCTCTGGCCGTGGAGGAAACGCAGAGGTGGAAGGGAGGCCAAGAGCGGCTAGGCGGGCGATGGCCGCCGCAGCCGCCGCCATCCCTGACGTCCGGAGGTGGAGCAAAGCTTCCGGCGGTCCCTCGTCTCCGGTGACCGCCACCGCCGTCTTCCTCTTCCTCTTCGTCGTCGTGGTCGGCGTCCTCGTCTCAGCCCGTTGGATAACCACCACCGTGAGGCTTGCACACTATGTTTTTCTTAACATTATTGATATTTACTGCCATCTGTTAGACTCTTACCAACACGGATTTGTTATCCTACATGTATGTATGCAGACTAATTTGGCAGACACCAATCTAGATCAGTGGCGCACAAACCCGGTAGGTAAGCCCAGTCACCATTCTTATTTGCTTGATCTGAGTCGAATAACTTGCCTTAGTCTCCAGTAGAGTGACATGCATATATGCTATGGTTTTTCTGTTTTAATCTTGTTTGCAACGCCAACCAGATCTCTCTTCCTATGAAATGTCATTTTACATGATTTTTTCTTGATAATGGATTTTACAGGGTTGATTCGTCCTACAAAAATAAAATGTTATGGTCTGATCAAATAACAAAAGGAGAATTTTCTGCGTTGCATGGAATTTCTAGAAACATTTTCACCTAGTAGGATACTTATTGGCGAGTTCCAGCCATTTTAACTTTTGACTTGTCTGGAGCACTAGAATTTCAAATTTGTTGCGAAAATATAACCTTTTCAATAAGGAATACTCACAACCATAGATTCAATCTCCCTCCATGCAGGCGATCCTGAATTCCTGACCGCCACGCATTCCACCTCCATCCCTGCCACCCCTGCTGTGCCGCCGCCACCGCTCCCCACATACTCCCTCTCCTGCTCGGCGCCGCCACTCGCCCGTGACCCCGACATCCCAAGCAACATCTCTCAGACTCTCTCCCTCGCACTCCTCTCCAATGCCACATGCGCCTCTGTCCAAGAGACGCAGCTGGATCCCCCCACTGCAGAAGCCAACTCCTCCTGCCCCGCCTACTTCCGCTTCATCCATGAGGACCTCCACCTGTGGCGCGCAGCGGGGGGCATCACGCGCGCGATGCTCGACCGTGCGCGCACCACTGCCAACTTCCGCCTCGTCGTGCTCCGTGGCCGCGCCTACGTCGAGCGCATCGCACCAGCCTTCCAGACGCGTGACCTCTTCACCATCTGGGGCATCGTCCAGCTGCTCCGCCGCTACCCTGGCCGCATCCCCGATCTCGACCTCATGTTCGACTGCGTGGACTGGCCGGTTGTCCACGCTGACGAGTACCAGGGGGAGAACGCCACCATCTTACCGCCACTTTTCCGGTACTGCGGCAACAATGAGACACTCGACATAGTTTTCCCGGACTGGTCTTTCTGGGGCTGGTAAGCAACTGCTCCTGCCTTCCTTCGATCTTGTATTTCTTACACGTTCTGTGCATTCCTATTTCCAAACATCTGGGTCACTATTCATTAACAATGCAATTGAATTTCAGTATTAATTATTAAATCATCACCTGTGATTCGTGCACCATTACTGTTATGATAATCATATTTTTACTAGGAATAGTACAAAGACAATATTCTTCATGTGAGACATGATTTGGAGTACATAAGCTTTGAGTCTTTGACAGACCCAAGGACTTTCCAAACTTGATCAAATAGTTTTCCAATATACATAGTACATTGTGTTCATGTATGTATGAAACGTATGATTGCAGTTCTTTTTTTTACTTTCGTATCAACTAAATCCGATGTTCTGATGCTATGGGAGCAAATCAATGAACGCAAACTGGAAACAAATGGAGAAAGAACAGTATGTTTCCCTGAAGCTCTGTATCCTGAGAAGTGTATAAATTTGAAGTGCATAGTACATACTGAGCCAAATTAAATTTATTCTTCTATGCTTTGATTTCTAAACAAAGTGCAAACGCTTAAACTGACTTTATGATAGGGCCGAGATCAATATAAAGCCCTGGGATGCGCTGCAAAAGGATCTGGATGCTGGCAATAGGAAGGTGAGATGGATAGATAGAGAGCCTTATGCTTATTGGAAAGGGAATCCAGAGGTCGCAGCTATAAGGCAAGAGCTGGTTAAGTGTAATGTTTCCAGTGAGCAAGAATGGAATGCACGGATTTACAAACAGGTAGTACTTGTTTGAGTTTATGTTACACTGCGCTCTTTTATACTTGTTGAAGAGAGTGTTGACATCTCATTTTATTCTTACAAGTTCGAAATCCTATTCTATATTTTCAAATTATGTTGCTCTTGTACAATTCTTCTAATCCCTTTGATCTAGAACACACCCTTTTTTTCGAATTTTTTTATTTTGATGGTGCCTATGGCTGATTAGCTTGCTTACTTTGCTGTTTTCATTTAGGATTGGGACAAAGAGAGCAAGGCAGGATACAAAAAATCAGATTTGGCCAGTCAATGCACCCACAGGTTTGTTTTCTACTTTTCCCTTATTAAAAGTTAGATAAGACTTGTTTGTTCTGTCATCGGTGTTGAGATTGTTATGTTGGGTGATAGGTACAAGATCTACATCGGATCAGCGTGGTCCGTCAGTGAGAAGTATATCCTAGCTTGTGATTCGATGACGCTGGTGATTAACCCGAAATACTACGATTTCTTTTCAAGGGTGCTGATACCCACTCAGCACTATTGGCCTGTTCGAGATGACAGTAAGTGTAGCTCCATAAAGTATGCTGTTGACTGGGGAAATTCTCACAAGAAAAAGGTATGTTATGCAGCTAGGAATGACCTTAACTGTTTTCTTTTTGTATGAGCTGAAACACATTGGTCTTTAGTACTCCCTCCAATCCATATTAGTTATCGCTGATTTAGTACAAAGTTGTACTAAATCAGCGACAGTTAATATGGATTGGAGGGAGTAGATAGTATACTTCCCGTGGATTCGATAGTATGTGAAGAACATGTTTCTCACACCTCCTCTTCAAAAACTGTTCATAGGCACAGAAAATAGGGAAGGAAGGAAGCAAGTTCGTTCAACAAGAACTTAGTATGGAATATGTATACGATTACATGTTTCACCTCTTAACGGAGTACGCTAAGCTCCTAAGATTCAAGCCAACAAAGCCACCTGAAGCTGCTGAGGTCTGTCCTGAATCTTTGGCCTGCCAAGCCATAGGCAGGGAGAAGAAGTTTATGGAGGACTCCATGGTGAAGTCTGCAAACGTTGCTGGCCCATGCAATCTGCCTCCTCCCTTTAGCCCTGAGGAATTCAGAGAGCTACATCAGAGGAAAGAAAAGTCGATGAACCAGGTCGAAACGCTGGAGCGAAATGCTTCAAAGCCCGAGGAGCGAAATGCTTCAAAGCCTGACGGTAGCAATCGCTGACAACTCCCTGGTTTTTTAACTTACCCGAGGACATGTATATAAAGTTTGCTAAGCTAATTAGGATTCATGGTTGTACTAATTTCGTAGTGGTGATACCAACAGCTTCTAATTTGATTGTTCAAATGTGTAACATCTAGAAAAGTTAAAGATGCTTTTAAATCTCTCCTGATCTCCTTCCGTTCATATGTTGTCAATTTTTCCCATTTGTTATTTTAGTTGGAGAAGTATATTTTGTAAGGGTATTAGGAATCCTACTATTCTTCTTTCTTTTGCCATCCTTTCGATCTATTTTGGATTGACCGACTGCAACGACATTCTTTACATCTACTTGTGACATGCAACCCACTTTGAAGAATGACATCAAAGAGTTGAGAGGTTGGGCATTTTAGGCACTTTTTTTTGTTACTATAAACAACGGTATTCAATTTATTTATTTATGTACATTACTTGCAGCTTTAGTCATTTTATCTTACAATGTTCTACTTTGGCTTGTTACTTACTAAATGGAGTACCTCGTGTTTTCTAAAGGAAAACTTCCATGAATAACCTTTTTCAGCAAAAGAGGAAAACTTCCATGGAACTTTTCACAAGGAAGACTCGGTGAGGGCAATGAGGTCACCTTTGACACCGTTGTAGCAGATTGAAGAACTTGGGAGATTTGAAGGAGTTCATTTCTGCCAGGGTCTCCAGGTCATAAATATGCGTCCAGTCTTGGCCACAAATTCAAGATCTGCATCCTAAACAACTACTCCCGCTGGATGGGAATAAACGCCAGGCATGCTATTTTAGATAACCAATTTAACTAGCAAAACATGTGTAATATGTCACAAAAATATATATATTCAGAAACTTCAATTTGACGAGGGGTGTGTGCGGCGGCCTGCTCGTGGATCTCGGTAGCACGGCGCTAGCTCGAGATACTGGCGGTGCTCAAGGATGCGAGTCATGGAAGGGGGAGGAGCGGAGGCGTCGCCGATGAGGCACTGTCGAGGAGGCGGGGCGCAGAGGTGGAGAGCAGCGGTGGTTGCCGGCGAGGGTCTTGCGGCGGCCTACCCGCTGATCTCGGCGGCATGGCGCAGCCACAGGGTCAGCGCACCTTGTAGCCGCAGGTTTTGGGCGGGAACAACGGCTCGAGGACGGACACGGCGGCCATGTGCTTCGTCGAGCTGCAAGGCTGCAGGAGGTCCCTGCTCCGCCCGTCCTCATTGATGCGGAGGCTGAGGACACGGGCGCGGGGGGGGGGGGGGGGGGGGGGGGGGGGCGTGTGCTTCTCTGCTTGTGCCTCACCAAGCGGGCACGACGGCCTCACCACCTCTCACACGCCGTCCACCCCATGCCGAATCTCGCTTAGGCGACGCCGCAGCTCGAGCTCGACTCTGCACAAGGCCCCGGCGTTGGATCCCTTCCCTGCAGGTAACATCCTAATCAACCCATTCGTTTCATTTTTTCAGTTCAATTATCTGCAAATTGCCATGCTATGACAGATTAGAGGCACATCAGAATTTTGTGATTACGGTCTTACTGTAACTAGTTAGTTGCATCAGTAAATGCATGGCAACTAAAAGCATATGTTTGCCGTGAAGTGTTGCCATGGCAACTCGTTTAGATGTCAACTCTTTACTGTGTTTTTTGCTCCTGGGAACTTCAGATTATGTGTCTAGTTAGTTTTGTAGCATCTTAGAGATGGCAATTTTTTAGTTGAGAAACTCTGTGTCATCATTTTATCAATGAGGCGATCCCCATGTATGTGCCAAATTCACTGTAATTCTAGTTAATTTGTATCAGTAAATGCATGGCAACTAAAAGCATGTGTTTGACATCAAATGTTGCCATCGCATTTTGATATTTTTACCTTTTTTGCTTTGCCATGTCAATAATTATGTTCTTTTTGCCATGTTTTTCCTCACACGACAAATTTTATGTTACTTTTCATTTTTTGAGAACATGTCAAATTTATTTTAGGATGTCAATTTAGTTTATAGCCATGGCAAATTTTATTTTAGAGCCATGGATAATTCACCTTTTATGTACCATGTCAAATTTACCTTTTACATGCATGGCAAATTCACTTTCCATAGCTCATGGCAAATTTACTTAGATATCAAAAGTTTCTAAACTTGCCATTACCTAGATATCAACGTTTGCCATTACCTAGATATCAAAAGTTTCAAAACTTGCCATCTAACCTTTTCACACATATAACTAGTTAAATTGCCATGAAAAACAAACTTAGTGTTAATTTTTTGTCCTTTTGCCTTGAACAGTGTTAGTGCCATATCAAAAGTTTCTAAACTTGCCATCTTTTAATTGATATCATTGGCAACTTAAGAGGTGTTGTTTGCCATGACTAATTAAGATTTTTTTGCCATGGCAAGTCTGGAGTTTTAATCACACACCAATTAATATTTGTCACGGCAAATTAACATGTGTTTTGCCATGGCAAGTGTAGATTTTTTTCCCACACATCAATTAAAAGTTGATTTTCTGACCATGGCAAATTATCATTGTTTGCCATAGTACAACTTAAGTTATTTTGCCATGTCAACTTTTTAGATTTCTTTTTTCTACACGTCTTTTTTGAAAGATGAATTATTTTTTTGGGCATGGAAAATTTACTCTTTTAACCATGGCAATGTTTATTTTTGACCATGGCATTTTTTTTGACCCATGGCAAATAGATACTCCATGGCCAAAGTTGCCATGGCAAGTTTTACTCTTTTAAACCTTGGCAAAGTTTAAACATGTACACAGCTAAGGGGAAGCCATCTTTTATTTTTGCACATACTAGCTCAATGTGGCACACCGGCTCAGAGAGACCGGAACACCCCGTATTCTAGCCCAGAGATCAAGTCTTCTGGAATACGGCACTGCTTGGCATAGAACAAATCAAATCTTTATTACAAATAACACGGGTACAAAGGTTCGATATTACAAAGGAGTACAATGGCACGGCGACACTACGCCTGCTAAGGTAGCTCTATGCTAGCAACGGAACAACTCGTAGCAGAATAACTTCTAGCAGCGGAACAGCGACAACGGTGATGAACTCCACTCCGCAGGGACTCTGACTGGGACGCATCCTAGAGCGCAACCTCGGGGTCCTCGACAAACAATCAATCATGGCATCACCTGCAATCTGGCATGACACGCCAGGTGAGTACTTTGAATGTATTCGCAAGCTCACAGCAACCAAAGCAATCAAGACATACAACAGCATGGCATTTACAGGTTAATCATCAAAGATGAACAAGATACTACTAGAACAACATGAGCATGGCAACAAACATGAGCATGGCATGTACATATAAACATGATACTACTAGAACAACATGAGCACGGCAGGTACATATGAACATGATATGAACAAGATGATACTAGCACTAGCATGCCAGGGGGTCGACGTTTAAGGTCTCATGGACCAACTTACTTTGCTCGGAGATTATCTCGTAACCACCGTGTGTAACGATCTTACCATCGTGATCATCACACAATCACCTCAGGATCAACAAGGCTCGGTATCAACTGTACCATCGTGATCATCACATGACCACACGGAGCTTGATCTCTACCTGTGATCATCGCATGACCACATAAAGATCAACCAACTTCTTATCTCATGGAACCGGAGTTGTTTATTATTCAGGTTAATATTTTTGTTGACCCATAGTATGACCTACTACGAACTGTGTCCATGACCGAGGACGCGGCTATCGATAGATTACACACTCTGCAGAGGTTAGTACACTGTACCCACACCACGGAACTCATGGCCTCGTGCTCCCATTCGGGTGGACCAACGACGTTCCGACAAAACCAGTCTATTGCATGACACTCTCCCGGCCACTCCCGACAAACTCCCCTTTGGGCTATGTCCTGGGTCGCCCTGATGTCAACTCGTGACATCCGCCACCTTCGTGGCTGCCACCATCGTGGCCCAACAAAACAAACTCGTCCCAAACGGGGACAACCGCGCGCAAACAACTCGGGCACAAGGCTTATGGACACCTACCTGATCAGGGTAGCGCACGCATAACCTTCCCTAGTTGGAGGCACCAGCGAGAGGCATGACAATAGACCGAATTAGGGCCCCCCATAAGGCAAGTCTGGCTGCACTGGTTAGCTCGATTCGGTGGCACCATGACTCAGCCAACAGATTTATTCAAGTTCGAATAATGTCAGGTTCAACTCGAATGGTGATGAGCTGAGTCATAATGAAATGACAATGCATATGAGCATGATATCAACATGAGCATGGATGGGGACATAACCATTTAACATATGGATCATAGCATCAATAACAATAAATCATTTAATCTACTAGATGCAAATGAGCATGGCATAACGATGATCATGAATATAACAAGTATTTTCATATCAACCGATAACTATTCATATGAGCATATCATTATCACTAGCATCTGAAATGATTACAAGAATAAAACAGGATAAGAATATCCTTAGCAATTACTCATATCACTTACTAGATGAAAATGAACATGGCATAAGCATAGACATGGATTCACAAGCATATCCGAAGTATGAACACAATCATTAAATGAGCAAAACACTTGTTAAATATTCAAGTGGAAACCATGGCTATTGCAATGCCATCATGCAAGTGGCTGTCGTGGCTTGCCTGGGGATGGAGGAACCACCGGGGAGGGGTGCGATGAACTCGCGGAAAGAATCGCCAGAAAAGTTTCCCTCTCGGCGGAGCTGTTTTAAGGGCAAGAGCAAAATGGTCATTTTCACAGTGTGGCAACCTCATGAAAATGATACCATCAGAACGGGCTCGACGAACTGAGATCGTGGGCTTTGGAATCACCTGATTCGGAGTCACGGTCGCGGAGTTACGGCCGTTCGTTCGTTAGGTAGAAAAAGAATAAAAATGTGTTCATTTCTGCTGTTAACGAACGAATGTCCGCAATATAAGGGTTTCGGCGGCGGCTGCTGAAAACAGAAAGCGCCTTTTAGGAAATGCGCTTTCAAATGGGGAAAGCGTATTTTGTTCCGAAGAAGAAGCTGATTACGCTTTCTTTAACTGAAAACGTATTTCTGTCAAAGCCGTCTCCACTTCTCCCACTCAGCAGCCGGGTCAACGCCCTCTGTGGCTGCCAGGTGGGGTCCGCGGGGAGGTGGGGCCCACCAGGCCAGCTCGTCTTCTACCTCGCGCGGGCGCCCGCGGAGCAGAGGAGACCGTGCGCTCCAGCGGCCGTCCCGAGCGACTCCGGCCGCCTCCGGTGGAGCTCGGACCACCGGAGTGACCGGGAGAGCGAGGCGCACCCGCCTGGGCACCTCACGCTCGCCGGGGAGGACGGGGCCGCGCGAGACCACAGCCGTGGCGGACGGCGGCGACGCCGGGGTAGGTCACGGCGCAACGGCCACAGAGAGGAGAAGGAGAGGAGCGCCCGAGCTACGCCTGGTCCTAGTGGTCTCGCTAGTGAAGAAATGAAGAGGGGAGGGGCTCGGGCACGCTCGAATTTGAGCGAACTCCGGCGATGCCCGTGGCGGCAATGGCGGGCGGGGAGTGGCTCCGGCGAGGGGTTGAGGGGTCCAGGAGAGAGCTGGGAGGGAGGAGAAGAGCTTGGTGAGGTCGGGGAGCCGCGGGGATGGCTATATGTAGCCGGGGCAAGATGCCCGAGTCGAATGCCGTCGCGGACGCGCGGTCGATGCCTCTGGCACGACCGCGTACGCGTGCACACGCGGACTGGCTCGGACGGCGACGGGAGAGGGGTAGTAGAGCGCCAGAGGAGGACAGACGCGGGCGGCGCGGAGTCCGGTCGGCCACTCGGCCACTGTGCGCACGCGGTCGCGGCCACTGTGGCGCGAGGAGGGCGAAGGAGGAGGGGACCCGGACACGGGGGACTGTGGGCGACGCGGTAGACACGGTGAGACGAGCGAGAGCGGCCGGGAGGGCAGTGCTCGGAGCAGAGAGGAGGGCACGTCTGCCTGCCAAAAGTTGTCAAACGTGTTGTCCCTCCAACATACAGTTCCACTGATGTGATATCTCGAAGAAATCCACTGTTAACTGATGGGAGAGATCAGATAAAGTTTGCTATTGCAAACTTAGGCATGAAGTAGTGATCAAATGGTGTGAGATAAGAGCAAACCATGATGTCACAGAGGTTTAGGGTAGGAAGGACTATGAGCCTGTGGATAATGAAAGGATTTGGACCAAAATTTTGCATAGTTGCTTCACAACTGCACCAACTGGTCTAGAAACTTGACCATGAAGTAGCACTCACATGGATGCTTGTATTGAGCTGAAATTTTGTGGAGGATTATGATTTGGGCATATGAAGGCACCATAAAAATTTCATCCCATTTGGATAAGTATAAATGGTACTTTCTTCACAATGCTCCTCACTGAACAGAAACTTGGGAGAATTTTGTGGAGAAAATGGCTTGGAAAAATGATGTGAATTTTGGCATGCTCAAATTATAAAGCGATACTTAGGACCTGGATTAATTTCAGAATTTATAAAGCACCATAAAATATAGTTGCTTCACAAACTGAAATTGTGACCAGAAACCAAGATTTGAAAGTGTGCTCACATAGGTTGTTCGATGGAGATGAAATTTTATGGAGAGTAATTATTTGATCATATGAATGATCTACCAAAATTTCAACTCATTTGGATAATCCTAGCTAGTACCTCCTTCACAAAGCTTCTCTCTGGTTAGAAACTTTGGGAATTTACTGAGGAAGATTTACTTGGAAAATGAGGCTGAATTTTGGCATGTGGTAATTATTTTGATAGGAAAGAGTGCCCAAAATATTTTGAGGCAATCAAGAAAAGATAAATAGCACTTCCTTCACAAAGTGCCAATCTGGACAGAATGGAAAATGAATATTCCTGAATTATTTTTGAACTAGGAAAGGATGGGTTTTGACATATTGGTAGAATATATGATCCAAATAATTTATGAGAATTTTGTGGGAATTTTAGGACAGACAGAAATATAGGTTGCTTCACAACCTAGGGCAAACAGGGTTATTCCTTCAATAGAAAAAGGAATATTTCCAAGAAATAAATATTGAGGTTGGGATAAGATGGAAATGACATGGCCTTAGGATAGATTTTAGAATGATAAGCCACTAGGAAGTGGCAGGAGAGAAGATCTTCCCAGGTTTCAAGACCACATAGGCACGGAAAAAGAACTCCAAATAAAAATTCGAAGAAATCCAAAAGAAAAAGAAAGGGCCAAAAATCGGGGTGTTACACTCAAGGAAACCATGACAAAGTTCAAACATGGCAAATTTTGCCATGGAATTTTTTTGTTGCCATGGCAAATTATTAAAAAGGCAAAAAAGAGGATTGCAAAATTTACTTTTTATTCGCCATGGCAATTTTACCTATAACAACTGGAAAATTCTTTTTACCTCTTTTTTTTCTATAAATAATTTTTTTACTTTTTATTTTGTCATGGCAATTTTACCTTTATTGACATGGAAAATTTACCTATAATGCCCTGTCAATTTTACCTTTTATTGACATGGCAAATTTTAATTTTTGGCTATGATTTTTTTGTTTACTTTTAAATTTGCCATGGCAAAATTACCTATATTGCAATGGAAATTTTTAACATTTACATACATGTCAATATAATCTCTAATGGCAATTTTAATCAACATTTTATTCACCACCATGTATGTATAGATGAAAGTTGCCAAGACTTTTTTCTTTTTGGTCATTGGAAAAAAAATCTTACCCATGGCAATTTTGTGCTTTTAAAGTTCACGACATTTTTTTTCCGTAGCACAGCAAAAACTGGGCTTTTATTTGTCACAACAAAAAAAATCTAGGCTTTTTCTTTTGTTTCGTTACTGGACTTTTTTTTCCCTTTTTTGTTTTTTCAGAGAAAAGGCTGGCAGGGATGATGGGGAGGGCGTTCGTGTTGTGGGGTTTTCCTATCGAACGATATCGTTCGTCCTGGGGGAGCGTTCATACCGAACCTTTCTTTCAGTCTGGGATGTCTGCAGACCGAACGTCAGGCAGATATCAGTGTCCTAAATGAAAGCAAAAAAACAGGAGGATGTACGCATGCTTAATACAAGCATGGGTTAAGCATCTTACTTTGGACCTTTTTTTTCGTTTTGAAAATTTACTTCTCCTTTATTCACTTATAAGAATGGTGGCATCATTTACAATAAAAGGGATAATCCCATTAGGGGCATCATCCGTCCAGACTCTAGGAGGAGCTAATCTGGCTAACTTAGCCAGTTCATGTGCTACTTGATTCTCTTCTCTGTTACAGTGCTCATATATTACATGCGAAAAATCTAGCGCCATGAATTGACAGTCATCAAAGACTGCAGTTGCCACCGAGGAAGAAGATCCTTCTTGCATTGTAATTATAACCTCAGAGTTATCAGAGTTAACTTCAAGCCGGTTGCATCCAACTGTGCGGGCCAGGTTAAATCCAAATCTCAGCGCTATGGCTTCCGCTGTAAAAGCATCGAAACAGACATCCAATAACTCGTTCGCCGCTGCTATAAAAGCACCCGAACTGTCTCTGATAACTGCACCAACTGAACCCTGCAGCGTATCCTCATTGAAACTAGCGTCGACGTTCAGCTTCACATATCCGTTTCTTGGTTTTGTCCAACCCCCACTTCTCACGCAGGCCTTCGGATTACATGCGAGGGTGAAGTTTGCAGCTAACACTCTCACAGCAAGACAAATCTGGCCCAGCATCTGGGTTTGCTCATCATGTGTGAATTTTCGATATTCCCACCATAAATACCAAGATGCTGTTGCTACAATTTCTCTCAACTTTGCTTGCCCTAGTACAAACACATCTGCATCTGTCAGGCTTAACAATTGTTCAAGAATAGTCTCCCTAGCTCGAGCAACTGAACAAGTTCTTTTGATGACATCATATACACCCAATAGCTTCCAAACTTTTACTGCAGTGGGGCATTCAAACAAGAGGTGGCAAATATTATCCGGACCCCGATTACAAGCTGGACATTGATCTTGTACTTTCATGTGTTTATTTGCAAGAATTGACTGACATGGGATTGCACTCTGAAGGGTTCTCCACACAAAAATCTTTACCTTGGCCGGGCAGTGCAAACTCCAAAGCGATTTCCAAGTTTCTTTGGGAGTCGACGAACCAGACTTGGATGTTATCTTGTGGCCATATTGATGCTCCCATTCTGCATGATAAGCAGATCGTACCCAAAAAAAGTCCATTTTTTGTAAAATTCCATGCCACAAAGTCAGACATGTCATGTACAGGTAACGGAATTGAGAGAATTCTTTGGGCATCCACTTGCCAGAAAGTTTGGTAGACCAGATCGGTGTCCCAGTCTCCCGTGAGTGGATCAATGAGATCACTAACTCGAGACAAGAGCTGATTACCTCGATTCGTAATAACCTTCCTTGATGGTGAGTGGGGAATCCATGCATCTTTCCAGATATTGATCTTGTCACCATCTCCAACTCTCCATATATATCCTCGTTTAATAACATCCACACCTGCCATAATACTTTGGACCTTATATTACTCTGATTGTAGGAGTACTCAATCGTTTTGACTTGGGATATTGCACGAGGTTTTGACTGTTCGTGTAGGATACGAACACCGCGGGGCCGATCGAGTACGAAACACACCAGTGAACCATGGAAAAAATCCCGTGATATATACGAAACCGTTGCGCCGTGGCCAACGTATCCGGTATTCGTACTACAATGGTCGAGTCCTCCGCACCAAGCGCAAGCAAACGGCACGACATGGCGCCGGCCGGACACTCCTCCTCCTCTTGTCCCTACATCCACACCGACATCATCGTGGCCATCGCCGCCACCGGCCGCTTGTCTCTAAGAGACTACGCCTCCCTCCGCGGCGTCTGCACCGAGTGGCGCTCCGCCCTCGCGCCGCTGTCGCCGTACCCCTGCCTTCTCTCCCTCCTCCCCGAGGGCGACGCCGGCCACAGCGCCTCCGTCTTCTCGCTCCCGATGCGCCGCTCGTTCCACCTCCACGCGGGGTCTTCCTTGATCGACGGCAAACACAAGGCGAAGACGTCCTCCGTGCGCGCTCCGCCCTCATCTGCGGTGTCCATGGCCCGTCCTCTCGGTCCAGCCCGGGCTGGAGCGCCACCGGTGAAATCCAGACCGCTCAGCTGGTTGGTCCGGTCCGGTCCGGTCCGCCGACAGCCGATCCAAACGGCGGCTTGGACCGGACCAGACCGGACCGTGTCCACCGCCGACGACCAGGAACGGCGCATCCACGGCCGCGCCCGCCTCGTCGGCTCAGGCAACGGCCGCTTCGCCGTCGCCGTCGATCAGCAGGGCACGGGCTACAAGCCCGTGGACGGGGGCAGCGTGGCCTTCCCAAGCTGGACGAGGCGGATCTTCCTCCTCGACCCCCGCGCCGGCAAGGAGGTCGACGTCGTCTCTCCAACCGAGGAACACGACACCGTGCGCAAGATCGTGTTCGCGCCCAGGGGCGACGAATACTGGACCGTCGCGGCCCTGTACAAGAATAGCACCAAGGTAGCCCACATGGACGGGAAACTGGACAAGAGCTGGACGCTCGTCGCCAAAAACATGGACCTCATCGCCGACCTAGCCTTGTACAACGCCGCCGATGGCAAGCTGTACTGCGGCTGCCTCAGCAGAACCGGAGCCGTGCATGTGTTCCGCATCATCGCCAACGGCGGCCAAGGCTACAAGCTGCAGCCGCCCGTGTGGAACATTGACGCCGCCGACGCCTTCGCGCCGCCCTACGACCGCATCTCCACACTCACCTCCACCAAGCAATTCTTCGTCTGCCATGGCAGCATGTACCAGGTATGGCAGAACAGCAGCAGCGCCACCGTCAAACTGGGAGTCGGTTACTGGATGTCCGCGGACGAGATCTTCCTACTGAGGCACGAGTACGACCCGGAGGGTCGGCAACGCTGGGACGTGGTCAAGGATCTGGGAGGCTGCTCCGTGTTCATCAGCAAGGACGGCAGCCCGGTGGTGGTGCAACCCACCGCTTTCCCAGAGGTGAGGGCCGATTGCGTGTACTGGATCAACTGGCCGTCATGTGTTCCCATGGTGTGTGATATAGCCACCGGGACCTCCAAGCCCTGGGTGCTTCCTCTTCCTTATGGCGCGTGCAAAGGTGACTGCTGGTACTTTGGTGATGACCACCCATTACCACCATCATCGATGGTGAAGCGGTGCCTATCTACCGGGAGATGATTGGACGAGTATTTTAAATATGCAACAACAATAGAATATCAGCCCTCACAAAACGTTGAAGGTTTTGTTAATCTCCTTTGGTTGCTTATAAGAATGTCATGTTTCTTGGTTTTTCAAGATAAACTTATTAGCTTGATGTGTGCTTAACCAAAGGAAATTGTAGACTTCTTGAGTTATTTCTGTTTCCCTTATCACTCGCAAATTGATTGTGGACGAGTATTTCAAATATACAACACTAGTAGAATATCAGCCCTCACAAAACGTTGAATGTATAAATGTGTGGTTTTGTTAATCATTGGTTGATTAAGAATGTCATGTTTCTTGGTTCTCCAGGATAAACTTAACTTGATATGCTTAAACAGAAATTGTAGATTTTTGTGAGTCATTTCTATTTCTCTAAACTCCCAAATTGATTTTGGACAACTCAATCGCACGACACTAGCTCAGATTCGCATGTCATCCCAGCATCATCCACACCATCATCTAGATGTGTGGCTTGTGGCCACGATAGACGATCCTAAGTTACGGAGCCCGTAGCTAGCCAGATGATTCTCGTTGGTTTTACTATTGGATTTAAGTTATTCTCACTTTGATTTGATGTGGCAAAAAGTAATATACGGATTATCGCCAACTCCTATTTGGCGCCTTCTGCGCCCATTACTTCGTTATTCGCAAACCGGCGCACCCCCCCCCCCCCCCCCCCAACGGCGATTCCCTTCTTTTCCTCTTCCTCTCCTTCTTTTCGATTGGAACCCCAATCCGAGGACGAGGCAGTTGATCGATCCATTCTGGTTTGTTTCACGGATCCACTCTCTATAGAGCGAAGCTTCTGAAGGATCGTCATGGCTTCCAATGGTTCGTGCTCCTCTCACTTCTCTTGTCCCCTTTTCTGTTCGAATCCGTCCTTGTTGGTGCATAATCCACTTAGGTTTTGTATGGATCCCCTCATGTTTCGCTCATATGCTGCTCTATGTTCCCTTTTTATTCTCTGATCCCCCCAATAGTTGGTACATATTTTCTAGGGTTTGTGTTCCTGGTCGGAACCACTCATATTAGTGCTCTGTGATGCTTATAGGCACTAGTAGAAAACGGGCCTTTAGTCCCGGTTGGGAAGGGCCTGTAGTCCCGGTTTTCCAACCGGGACAGCCCAATCGGGACTAAAGGCCCCCCACCTTTAGTCCCGGTTGGTCACAAACCGGGACTAAACACTAGTAGAAAACAGGGAATCAGTCCCGGTTCCAGAGGGCCTTTAGTCCCGGTTCTGGAACCGGGACTAAGCATCCGGGACTAAAGGTCCTCACTTTTAGTCCCGGTTCTGTTACGAACCAGGACTAAAGTGCCTCCACGTGGCCGCTGTGGGGCGCCCAGGCAGGAGGAACTTTAGTCCCGGTTGGTAACACCAACCGGGACTAAAACACTGCCACGCGTCAGCAGCTCGAGGCGCCCAGGCAGGAGGAACTTTAGTCCCGGTTGGTAACACCAACCGGGACTAAAAGACTGCCACGCGTCAGCAGCTCGAGGCGCTGGGGTTTTTGTTTTTTTTAAAGGAGGGGTTTAGGGGTTTAGGGGTTTCATATTGTGTTTCCCCCTTTTCTTTTTTGTGTAGACGATTCAACTCGACGTTTGCTACTACATAAAGCAATGAAGAAACCATTACACAAATCGTCATGAATTAATATAGAGAGAAGTGACCTCTCTTTCTCCGTGCTTGGTCGAACAACATGTTTTCGTATATCTATTCGACGCTACGTACTATGTCTAGTGCACGTTCATGCATATATACAATGAATAACATCTCTTACGATCTCTAATATCTAATTACCAACATTCATCCAAATTTCTTCATGGTATTCTCCATTTTTAGCTATGACGTGATCAAGGAGGAATCCCGCCAATTCCTCTTGAATTGCTCGTAGGCGATACTCTAGTAGGAGTCCATCCCTCTTCCGTTCGATCTAATTTAAAGAAGGGGGTCAATATATATATATATATATATATATATATATATATATATATATATATATATATATATATATATATATATATGAATGAAACTCAACACAGTTGATGGTAATAAAATAAATTTGTGAATATTGTTTACGTACATCAAGTTTTTCTAATATTCTGCCCTTGTCACAGGTCCTCTGCGCATGAACTCGCAGATGTAGTATCCACAGAAGTTATTCCGGGATCCCTGATGAGGGCACTTTACGAGAATAGAGTTCAATCAAAATAATAATCAAGCATGATAGTGGTATTGAAACTAGAATCAAAGAGATGCGCGGGCCTAGCTAGTACTACTTACAGGGAGCAATTCATATCGCAACTCCTTTTTCCAGGGACCCCTAACCGCCTCGGTGAACCTTGTCCAAACCCTGCCCGGCAAACAAAATGAATTAAAGAGTTATTAATTACTTGATATCAGGAAATGAACGATAGTTGCCGATATAGTGCGATAATGATTGAAATTACTTCTGGAGAATTTTTTGCAGGGGCGCCCACTTCGAAAGGTCTTTACGTAACGAGTCCATGACTTGTATTCGACTTTGGTCAAACTGTACGATGAGCAGAATAAAGTGGAAGCTGCACACATGTAGCTCATCAATTACACTTAACATCGAGTAAGCGAAATAAAATGATGTGTATGTACAAGACAGTATATAACACTCACTCGAAGTTGTTTGATAAACGCCCTTAGCAAGTAATCCTCTACATCCTTTTTGTTGTGTTGGACAGTAACTTCATGAACAATATTTGGGCTAACGAACCCAATGTCATAGATTTGGATTGGTCCTTTGTTGCATTCGAGGATCTTCTTTCTGCATAATATACATATGGTGAGGATAATTATATACATGCAATAATGAACGAGCTGAGCTAGAGACTTAATTACAGAAATGATACTTACAAACAATAGCAAGTGATGATAGTTTTGTCGATCTCTTTTAGATTGTATAACTGGAATAATTCTGAAAATTCAATGTAAACCGACTCGTTTCCATTGAAGAAATGCTCATCTTTAACTCCTGCAGTGATATAGTTCTCCCCTCGCTCGCAGGCTTCCAAGTACCATTTATGCAATGCTCGCATCCTCGTTGGTAGATTCGGGAGCTCCTCAGGTCTGACGAGAGGCTTCCCGTGCTCGAATCGAAAGGCTACTACATCAGCCATTTCGGGTAACGGTATATGATCGGGTAAGTAATCACCAGGATTAGTACCGGGCGCTACCCCCTCCGGAACATCAGGGATATCGCTAGACACCATGAGCGGGGGGCACGATTGGTTCTCCTGCTCGCCCAGTTGGGGAATTGTTTTTTTCCCTTGATATGCACTACCGCTGCTTCCCGACCGCTTCTGTGGATCTGCAAATGACTTTACAATCTCACGGTCATAGTCTGATAGCAACTTAGGCGGTGGTTTTTCAAGGTTTTTCAGCGTACGCCTCGCTATTTCCGGATCAATTCTCTCCTTTGGAGGTGGATGTTTCGGTGCAAAATGGGCCTTCACTTCGGCCATTGAGATTGCCTTGCTTTCCTCTTCAGACCTATCATATGGTCTCTGTGGAAGAGGCTTGAGGCTTGGACCATATTGAAACCTCTTCCCTCCTGTTGTTGTACTGCTAGCCGCCGAAGCGGCGGCGGCTCTCTTCCGCCGCTGTTGCTGAAGCGGCGGAGACGGCTGACGCGGCGGAGGAGGCGGAGTCCGCTGACGCGGCGGAGGAGGCGCAGTCCGCTGACGCGCCAGAGACGACTGAGGCAGCGGAGACGGCTGACGCCCCGGAGATGGCGGAGACGGCAGACGCGCCGGAGACGGCTGAGTCTGCTGATGAGGGGCCTCCTCCGGCTCATGAGTATGCTGAGGCGGCGTGAAGTAAGGAAGCTTGATGTGTGACTTTCTCCATAGACAGGTAGTCCTTAAGGCATTTTCCAGAGAATAAACCTCGCCTTCACCTGTAGGATGATCAAGCTGCAGGCTCCCAAATCCGGGCGTTATTTCATCCACCATGACAACAGCATAGCCATCTAGAATCGAAGCGCAATGGAAAGTTGCATCAGGTCGAGGATGGTGGACAGAGCCTTTCGCCACCTCCAAGCTCAGGTTTCCGCAATCCGCCAACAGCACACAATGTTCATTCTCCGTGATACCATCCACGGGGTAGCGGCGAGCCGTGATATCAGGCTGAACGTGCTCCGTGGAAGCCACGCTGCTTCTCTGCTGAGATGGTGGAGTAGCTTCCAATGAAGGATCATGCTGCTGAGATGGTGGGCCGAGGGCTCGCTGCCTAACTGATGCCGCCTCTAGTGCCGCTAATCTTTGTTCCATCTGCTGTAGTTTGCTTGCTTCCTCTTTCTTCTTTCGCCCTCGGCTTCTATAAGTGTCTCTGCTGTCGCGAAACCCATGCACCCACGGAACGGAGCCTGGTGTGCCTCGTGTTCGTCCAGGGTGTTCAGGATTCCCGAGGGCCTTTGTCAGCACATCCTTCTCTCTGTCGGGATGGAACCTCCCTTCCTCCACTTCCTTGATTGCTTCCTCAATATTTTTCATGGGTATTGCAAGTTTAGAATCCGCGTAAACAACCTCCCCTGTTTCTGGGTCCAAAGCTCCCCCATTCCCGAATACCCAAGTCCTTACCCGATCTGGCCAGTTCCGTGACACTGGTTCGACCCATTTAGCAAGTAGGTCGTTCTCCATTTTTTCCCACTTAGGCTCGGCTTGGCTTTAGCCACCTGACCCCGTAACATGGTGATACTGCTTCTTTGCAGCATTTAGCTTATTTTGCTGTGACATTTTCCACGCCTTCTCGGATTTCTTGTAGGCCACAAATGCGGGCTACTGATCTCTTATCTTCTCATATATACCGGTGAAATCTGGAGTCTTGTTTTTCTCGACAAACTGTGTGTTCAAATTCTTCTTCCAGTTCTTGAACAGTTCTGCCATCTTCTTTAGAGCGTACGCCTTGACCTTTGGCTCTATAACTGGTGGGGTTGTCGGATCCTCCTCTGGCGGTAGGATGAAATTTGTCAGCAGCAAGCTCCAAAGATCTTCTTTTTGTCTATCCTGGACAAAAGTAACTGAAGGGTTGTCCTTCTTCTTATTCCATTGCTCGATGGTGATCGGGATGCTATCCCTAACCAGTACTCCGCACTGATATGTAAAGGCGTGTTTGGTCCGCTTGGGAAGAATCGGTTGGCCAGCTGGAGAGATTACGTCGATCTTGTACCTTTCCTCCTTGTCCAACCTTTTCTTCGCGCCTCGTCTCCTTGTTGACGAAGTTTGGCTCGTTCCGGAAGGCTAAAAGAAGAAAGAAGCGTTAATATATGTACATACAAAACAATTAATGCATCTAGTCAGCAGAGACTTAATTAATATATATATATATATATATATATATATATATATATATATATATATATATATATATATATATATATATATATATATATATATATATATACCTCGCCGGACTCTGCATTAGTTAAGGCTCCCTTCTCCATATCACCGGAGCCGTCATGATCTTGTTCCTCCTCCATTCTTCCATCATCGGAGCCGTGATGATCTCCTTCCTCCTCCATTCCACCATCGTTGTCGTTGAGAAACGACAAGGTGTCCTCCTCCATTGGATTTTCTCCGGCGCAGATTATATTCTCCAACGCCTCTTCTTTTTCTAAGTCTCTGTGATCCATAGTTTCTGCAAATATTACAACATGGCAAAATACAAACCATGAGAGATGGATAGTGGCAAACATAGACCTAACCAGAAAAAGGAATCATATGCATATGAGCAATGGATTAGTGGCAAACATCATGCAAAGTTCACAAGTTATATATATATAGGGGCAAAAATTTAGATTAAAAATACAAGATATCTCTTGCGTCCGTACATCGTCGAATATTATCACTAATACATCTCGAATAGTATCATATATATAACATCACTAATACAGCTAGAACCCTAGCGAACGACGGGTATCGGCGCGGGCGGTGGACACCCAAAGAGAAGGAACCATCACAGGATCATAGCTCCAGTGAGATCCCTGAAGAACCTGCCAGGTATTGTCGGACCTGGCCTCCAACGCAACCATGTAGCGACGGACATGCTCGTCCTCCTCCCTGACACGGTGACGTACCACCTCCGCGGGGGACTCAAGCCTCCGCACCGTCACTGGCCCACGCGACCGCCACCAAAGAAGCTCCGGGTCGACGACGGGCTGCCTCCTCACCAAGCTGTGCGCCCCGGAAGGTAGCACCTCCCAGTCCCAGCCCGGCGGAGCCCAGTCCCGGACATGGCCCCTCTGATCAAGCAGGCCTCCTCCGCCGAGTCGACGACTAGGATGCATGCCAGGCATCGTCGACGTCGAGAACAAATGCTTAATTATGAAAACAAATTTAATAAACACTTAGCAAAATTAGCTTATACACTTAGCATCTATCCATCTCTACACTTAGCAAAATTAGCATCTACACTTAGCAAAGTTATATACGTAAGAGATATCTTGTATTCTGAATCTAAATTGTTGCCCTATGTTTCTCCATCACTGGAAGGATCCTCTTCTGGCTAGTAACAGGATTCAGAGTCATAACAGATCCTCTTAACCTTTAAAGGATTTAACAAAATGGCGCCATTCTGGATGTGCAGAAAATGGTCCATTTTTTTCCTGATATACCATTTTATATGTCACATTGTCTAGTGTCAAAGAATTCAAGAAATACATGGCTTCATCATTAGCCGGAAGTAACAGGCGCATGATGGTACGAAGCTCTTCAAAGTTGTTTTGGAATGGAGTCCCGGATAGGATAATTAGCTTTTTGGTATGAAGTTCGGCAACTTCGGAAGGCCTTTGCTGAACTTCGTACCAAAAAGCTAATTATCCTATCCGGGACTCCGTTCCAAAACAACTTTGAAGAGCTTCGTACCATCATGCGCCTGTTACTTCCGGCTAATGATGAAGCCATGTATTTCTTCAACCCTTTGACACTAGACAACGTGACATATAGAAGGGTAGATGAGATCAGAAAAAAATTGGATCAACTTGTGCACATCCATAATGGGGGCATATTCTTGATAAATCCCTTAAAGGACTAAGAGAATCAGTTGTGATTCTGAATCCTGTTCCTAGCCAGAAGAGGGTCCCTGCAGTGATGGAGACTCGTCCGGCGATCGTCGGGGACTCGCCCGGCGATCGTCGGGGACTCGTCCGGCGATCGTCGGGGCAAAGCCAAACAATTTTTTTTAATCTATTTCTACTAAATTCATCTAAACTACACTTAGCAAAATTAACGTGCTTCTTCATGCAATTTTCATTTAACCATACTACACTTAGCAAAATACAAGATTTATACACAAGATGAATACACAACTCAAAAAATGAACCATATTAACCATACTACACTTAGCAACAATATGTGCTCCTAATCCTCCATTTCTCAAACAAAATTAGCAAGAGTTAGATGATTTGGCCCCTGTCTAACTACAACATATCCATACAATATATCCATACATTCATCAACACACCTCTATTAATTTCTGCCATACATTCATCAACACATATCCACACAATTTATTCATCCATACAAAATTTAAAACAAAGTGATGAACTAGGGTTCCTGCCATGAATCCATCCATCCATCCATCCATGAATCCATCCATGAATCCATCCATCCATCCATTTGGAGAAGAGGGGGAGGAGGGGGGGTGCTACCGTGGGGCGGCGACGACGAGGAGCGGGCTCGGGGGCGGCGATGCTCGGGGAGGACGGCGAGGAGGTCCGGCGACGGTCAGCGGGCTAGGGGACGGCTCGGGCCAGGGCGTCGCGGCAGCTTGGCGAAGGCGTGCGGTGGTTCGGCGTCGGGGCAGAGGAGCGAGAGAGAAAGAAGATTGGGGAGGAAGAAGAAAATTTTCTAAGTCGTGCTTATATACTAGCCCCTTTAGTCCCAGTTGGTGCCACCAACCGGGACTAAAGGCCACCCTTTAGTCCCGGTTGGAGCCACCAACCGGGACTAAAGCCCTTTGCTTCCCACCCTTTCGGCTGCTGAAAAGGAGCTTTAGTCCCGGTTGGTGGATCCAACCGGGACTAAAGGGGGGACTTTAGTCCCGGTTGGAGCCACCAACCGGGACTAAATGTCTGGTGGCGCGGTGCAGGACAAGTTTAGTCCCACCTCGCTTGGCGAGAGGTGCGAACACCAGTTTATAAGCCCCGCCGCGGCAACTGCTTCGAGCTCCTCTCTTTAGCAGGCCTATTGGGCCTATCAAACCTGTCCTGCCCTGTGGTCCCTACTGGACCGTGCGGGCCTGCATCCTGGCCCAACTAGTTGTTGGGTTTCTAGTCGTATGCAGGCCGTGTCGGTCCAGTAGGGGGGCTTTTTTTAATTTATTTATTTTCCATTTTTTTGTTTTCTGCTTTATTTATTTTCTTTTGTTTCTGAGTTGTTTTTTGCTTTATTAGAGTTTTTGAGTGAATCTTTTTTGCTTTAGGTCACAAAAATTCTAAACTTTCTGTTAGTGCCAGTAGTTTTCAAATTTCAATAGTTTAAATTTGAATTATTTGAAATTTGTGTGAATCACTAGTTTGTGAATTACTTTACTTTAAAAATAGATTTTTGAGTGATTCTTTTTTCTGCTGTTTAATATTAGTGTGTTTTACCATTATATTCAATTTGCTATTTTCATGCATTTAATGATGCCTTTTGAGCTAAATGACCCTGAAATTGAAAAGCACTACAAATGAAGTCTGAAAAGGTTAAAACTTGGCATTGTATCATAATTTCACCCACATAGAAAGTGCTAAAAAGTTGAGAGGGTTACGGCAAAAACTGGATGCACTTCGTGTACAAACTGGACATTTAATTTATTTATTTTCCATTTTTTTTCTGCTTTATTTATTTTCTTTTGTTTCTGAGTTGTTTTTTGCTTTATTAGAGTTTTTGAGTGAATCTTTTTTGCTTTAGGTCACAAAAATTCTAAACTTTCTGTTAGTGCCAGTAGTTTTCAAATTTCAATAGTTTAAATTTGAATTATTTGAAATTTGTGTGAATCACTAGTTTGTGAATTACTTTACTTTAAAAATAGATTTTGAGTGATTCTTTTTCCTGCTGTTTATTATTAGTGTGTTTTATCATTATATTCAATTTGCTATTTTTCATGCATTTAATGATGCCTTTTGAGCTAAATGACCCTGAAATTGAAAAGCACTACAAATGAAGTCTGAAAAGGTTGAAACTTGGCATGGTATCATAATTTCACCCACATAGCAAGTGCTAAAAAGTTGAGAGGGTTACGGCAAAAACGGGATGCACTTCGTGTACAAACTGGACAATCTCTTTCGAAGTATCAGGGTTTCGGACGAAAACTCATCTATTACAAAAGGGATTTCATTTGTTGACATGTAACTGCAGTGATATTCTAGATCAAAGCCATCATCAGAATAGGTGTGGAGAGAAAGTCTTCACTTTTTCTTTGCGTGTGTCCCTTGCTTATTGCGCCGTAACCATGGATAATCTTCATTGTTTAACAGGATGCTTGGGTCAGCCTTCACTTTGAAGGGAGGAATTTCATGAAACTTTTCATAATCTGCAGACATGTCTGTCTTGTCCTCCACTCCCACGATGTTTCTTTTCCCTGAAAGAACTATGTTGCGCTTTGGCTCATCGTATGATGTATTCGCTTCCTTATCTTTTCTTTTTCTCGGTTTGGTAGACATGTCCTTCACATAGAAAACCTGCGCCACATCATTGGCTAGGACGAATGGTTCGTCTGCGTACCCAAGATTGTTCAGATCCACTGTTGTCATTCCGTACTGTGGGTCTACCTGTACCCCGCTTCCTGACCGATTGACCCATTTGCACTGAAACAAAGGGACCTTAAAATCATGTCCATAGTCAAGTTCCCATATGTCCACTATGTAACCATAATATGTGTCCTTTCCCCTGTTGGTTGCTGCATCAAAGCGGACACCACTGTTTTGGTTGGTGCTCTTTTGATCTTGGGCGGTCGTGTAAAATGTATTCCCATTTATCTCGTACCCTTGGTAAGTCAATACAGTCGAAGATGGTGTTCTGGCCAACGAGTACAGCTCATTTCCAACAATGTTGTCACCCATGATATGTGTTTGCAACCAACTGCCGAAAGTCCTGATGTGTTCACATGTAATCCAGTCGTCACACTGCTCCGGGTGTTTGGAGCGCAGAATATTCTTGTGTTCATTGACATACGGGGTCACCAAGGTAGAATTCTGTAGAACTGTGTAGTGTGCTTGAGCCCAAGAATGCCCGTCCCTACATATTATTGAATCCGCTCCTAGCGTGCCTTTTCCAGTCAGTCTCCCCTCATACCGCGATTGTGGGAGACCAATCGGCTTAAGGTCAGGAATGAAGTCAACACAAAACCCAATGACCTCCTCTGTTTGCCGGCCCATGGAGATGCTTCCTTCTGACCTAGCACGGTTATGAACATATTTCTTTAAGACTCCCATGAACCTCCCAAAGGGAAACATATTGTGTAGAAATACAGGACCCAGAATGGCAATCTCGTCGACTAGATGAACTAGGACGTGCGTCATGATATTGAAGAAGGATGGTGGGAACACCAGCTCAAAACTGACAAGACATTGCACCAAATCATTCTTTAACCTTGGTAGGATTTCTGGATCGATTACCTTCTGAGAGATTGCATTGAGGAATGCACATAGCTTCACAATGGCTAATCGAACATTTTCCGGTAGAAGCCCCCTCAATGCAACCGGAAGCAGTTGCGTCATAATCACGTGGCAGTCATGCGACTTTAGGTTCTGGAACTTTTTCTCTGCCATATTTATTATTCCCTTTATATTCGACGAGAAGCCAGACGGGACCTTCATACTGAGCAGGCATTCAAAGAAGATTTCCTTCTCTTCTTTGGTAAGAGCGTAGCTGGCAGGACCTTCATACTGCTTTGGATGCATGCCGTCTTTTTCGTGCACACGTTGCTGGTCCTCCCATGCCTCCAGTGTTTCTTTTGTCTTCCCATACACGCCCAAGAAGCCTAGCAGGTTCACGCAAAGATTCTTCGTCACATGCATCACGTCGATTGCAGAGCGGACCTCTAGGTCTTTCCAATAGGGTAGGTCCCAAAATATAGATTTCTTCTTCCACATGGGTGCGCGTCCCTCAGCGTCATTCGGAACAGATTGTCCGCCAGGACCCTTTCCATAGATTACTTGTAAATCCTTGACCATATCAAGTATGGCATCACTAGTACGGAGGGCGGGCTTCTTCCGGTGATCTGCCTCACCTTTGAAATGCTTGCCTTTCTTTCTTAAGAGATGGTTGGTCGAAAGAAATCGACGATGTCCCAGGTACACATTCTTCCTGCATTTGTCCAAATATATACTTTCGGTATCATCTAAACAGTGCGCGCATGCGTGGTATCCCTTGTTTGTCTGTCCTGAAAGGTTACTAAGAGCAGGCCAATCATTGATGGTTACAAACAGCAACGCATGTAGGTCAAATTCCTCCTGTTTGTGCTCATCCGACACACGTACACCTTCTCCATTCCACAGCTGTAAAAGTTCTTCAACTAATGTCCTTAGGTACACATCAATGTCGTTGCCGGGTTGCTTAGGGCCTTGGATGAGCACTGGCATCATAATGAACTTCCGCTTCATGCACAACCAAGGAGGAAGGTTATAGATACATAGAGTCACGGGCCAGGTGCTATGATTGCTGCTCTGCTCCCCAAAAGGATTAATGCCATCTGCACTTAAACCAAACCATACGTTCCTTGCATCACCTGCAAAGTCCCCCCACCTTCTCTCGATTTTTCTCCACTGCGACCCGTCAGCGGGTGCTCTCAACTTCCCGTCTTTCTTACGGTCTTCCTTGTGCCATCGCATCAACTTGGCATGATCTTTGTTTCTGAACAGACGTTTCAGCCGTGGTATTATAGGAGCATACCACATCACCTTGGCAGGAACCGTCTTCCTGGGGCGCTCGCCCTCAACATCACCAGGGTCATCTCGTCTGATCTTATACCGCAATGCATCGCATACCGGGCATCCGTTCAAATCCTCGTACTCACCGCGGTAGAGGATGCAGTCATTAGGGCATGCATGTATCTTCTGCACCTCCAATCCTAGAGGGCAGAGAACCTTCTTTGCTTCGTACGTACTGTCGGGCAATTCGTTATCCTTTGGAAGCTTCTTCTTCATTATTTTCAGTAGCGTTCCAAATCCCTTGTCAGATACACCATTGTCTGCCTTCCATTGCAGCAATTCCAGTGTGGTACCGAGCTTTGTGTTGTCATCTTCGCAATTTGGGTACAACCCTTTTTTATGATCCTCTAACATGCGCTAGAACTTCAACTTCTCCCTTTCACTTTCGCATCCTCTCTGTGCATCAACAATGACCCGACGAAGATCATCATCGGGCACATCGTCTGGTGCCTCTTGATCTTCCGCTTCCCCCGTTGCAGTATCACCGTATTCAGGGGGATAGTTGTCATCATCCTCTTCTTCTTCGTTGTCTTCCATCATAACCCCTCTTTCTCCGTGCTTGGTCCAAACATTATAGTGTGGCATGAAACCCTTCTCAATCAGGTGGATGTGAAGGGTTCTCGAGTCAGAGTGAGACTTCGTATTCCCACAGACAGTACATGGACAATACATAAAACCATTCTGCTTGTTTGCCTCAGCCACTTCGAGAAAATTATGCATGCCATCAATGTACTCGGAGGTGCGTCGGTCACCGTACATCCATTGCCGGTTCATCTGCGTGCATTATATAATTATGTGTATCAAAAACCATTACAGAACATCATGAATAGAGAAGTGACCAAATTAATACAAGTTCATCATCACATTAAAACCAAAGTACAGTAGTGATCAAATGTTATTACTGAAAAAATAAATACATAAAGTTCATACATATATAGTTCTCATAGAACAACATATAGCTCTCTAGAGCATCTAGTTAAAACATACATTGAAACTATGAAAAACATTTAAATGCAACAACAAATGCGATCATAATCGCAACTAAGGTAACAATTGATCCAACGACATAATGATACCAAGCCTCATTATGAATGGCATATTTTCTAATCTTTCTAATCTTCAGGCGCATTGCATCCATCTTGATCTTGTGATCATCGACGACATCGGCAACATGCAACTCCAATTCCATCTTCTCCTCCTCAATTCTTTTCAATTTTTTCTTCAAGTAATTGTTTTCTTTTTCAACTAAATTTAACCTCTCGACAAGAGGGTCGGTTGGAATTTCCGGTTCACATACCTCCTAGATAAAAACATCTATGTCACGTTGGTCGGCATAATTGTCATAAACACTAAATGAAACAAATAGTAATAAAAGATAATATACCACATCCGAATCATAGACAGGACGAGGGCCGACGGGGGTGGATACCAAAGTCATGGCACTATATAATAACAAACAATAATAAAAGTAAGAAAATTATACAAGTATCTATCTAAATCATACAAGTAATACTTTTTTTCTTTTAAAAAGAAGATAAGAACAAGAGGCTCACCACGGTGGTGCCGGCGACGAGATCGGCGCGGGCGATCGACGGCGGTGGGGACGGGGATGGGGACGGCACCCTACACATGTGCAGACTCTAAGAAGTTAATTTCAGCTCAAATTGTGCATCTAAATCAAAAGAACTCCCACATACACTCCTCCACTAAAACCCACAAACCACTCTACTTCTACAACATTTGAAATGAGCTAAACTAGCAGTGAGAGATGAAACGATGAAGTTGCTAGCCTTTTAGAACACTTGTGTAGTTGGTGCACCGCAAAACCTAGACAGATCTTGGTGAAAATGTAGCTTGGAGGTCGAGCTTGGAGAGGAGAAAGCTTAAGTGTGGCTCGGGCATTTCATCTTACACCTCGTGTGCATAGGAGGTGAGAACAGAGTAGCACAAACCTCCCACCCTTCCATGGCCAAAAAACAGAGGAGATGGAGCGGGGGGGGGTGGGGGGGGTTGGATATATATAGGCAAAACTTTAGCCCCGGTTTGTGTCTAAAACCGGGACTAAAGGCCAACCTTTAGTCCCGGTTCCAGCCACCAACCGGGACTAAAGGGGCTGCGCCAGGAGCGAGGCCCTTTAGTCCCGGTTCGTGTCTGGAACCGGGACCAAAGGGGTCCTGCCGAGGCCCGGACGGCGTCCTGGCCTCACGAACCGGGACTGATGCACCCATTGATCCCGGTTCGTAGCAGAACCGGGACTAATGCTCTTATCTGGCCTGGACCAAAGCCCTGTTTTCTACTAGTGAAAGGCCCTCCACGTGGCCGTGCTCGTGCGCTGGGGCTGGGGACCTTTAGTCCCGGTTGGTGACACTAACCGGGACTAAATCCCTGCCACTTTAGTCTCGGTTGCTGACACCAACCGGGACTAAAGGTTTAGGGGTTTAGGGTTTATTGTTTATTTTTTCTTTTCATTTTGTGTTTTCCATTTAATTCTTTTTCATTTCAAACATATTTTACGCTACTACGTACTGTACATGTTATGCATATATAATAGAATTTCTCGTAGAACCAATCATATATCATAGAATTTCTCGTACGACCATGCATACACATATATATATACAATTTGGTATATACAGTTTCTCCTACAACTTGCAGATCATTACATGCAGGCATTAGGTGAAATGGTATTCTCCATCGGGAGATATGACCTGCATAAGGAAAAATCCCGCCATTTCCTCTTGAAGTGCTCGTATGCGGTCCGTTGGTAGGAGCTGATCCCGCATCTCTTTCATCTTTAAAGAAGGAGTTCAATATGAACATATTAGTTCTGTGTATATATATTAGATAATGATAAAAATAATCGTGAATAGTATTTACGTACCCAAAGATTTCTTGCATCTCTGCTCCTTTCGTTGATCATAATGCGAATGTTCTCGCAAACGTAGTATGCACATAAATTATTCCCATTGCCTGCCTCAAGCACTTTACGAGAATAGAATTCAATCAGATAATAATCAAGCATGATAATGGTATTGAAACTAGAATTAAAGAGATGCGCGGACGTAGCTAGCTAGCTAGTACTACTTAATTACCCTTGGTCGCCACCATTTCAGGCTTGGTTTCCATTGACCGACAACCTCTTTGATGAACGTTTTCCAAACCCTGCCCGGCAAAGAAAATGAATAAAGGAGTTATTAATTACTTGATATCAGGAAATGAACTAAAGAGGCCGACATAGTGCAATAATGATTGAAATTACCTGTCGAGCATCAACTTCAGGTCGTAGTATTCTTTAGGGTCTCTAGTTAGTGAGTCCAGTACTTCAACTTTTCCCTCGTCAACTCTAATGATTAGCAGGATCCAGTGGAAACTGCGCACACGTTTGTATAAGCGGGCATGCATAACTCATCAACTACACTTAACATCGAGTAAGCAAAATAGAATTTGTAGTACAAGACAGTAACACTCACTTGAAGTTGTAAGAAAATACTATCTCTGGTCTGGCATTTAGTTCCTTCAAAAACATGTGACTAAAGGTCCACCTATAGTCCCGGTTTGTGATACAAACCGGGACTAAAGGGGCTCGTGGGGGCCCCAGCCCCTTTAGTCACGGTTTGTATCACAAACCGGGACTATAGGTTGTACCTATAGTCCCGGTTTGTGATACAAACCGGGACTAAAGGGGCTCATGGGGGACCCAGCCTGACACCAGCCTGCCACCACCCCTTTAGTCCCGGTTTGTATCACAAACTGGGACTATAGGTAGAAAATGAACCGGGACTAATGATGCCCGTGCCCCAGACCGCTCCTAGCCGTTGGAACCGGGACTAATGGTCACATTAGTCCCGGGCCGTAATCAAACCGGGACTAAAGGGTTGGACGAAAGGTCTGTTTTCTACTAGTGAGGCTACATTCCCCTTAGTAGTGTTGCGAATTTTCTAGGGTTTGTGCTTTATGAACCTTTTTCACTTTTTGCTCTGTGATCCCCTTAGTAGTTGTTGCGTTTTTTTTCTTCTAGGGTTTGTTCTCCCTTGTGGTTTAGCTCATATTGGATTCGCTCAGATGATGCTCACCTTCTTATATCACTATCCCTCTATTTCTGCTTTGTTTGCACAACTTATTGATCTATTGCTTGTCAAATAGTTTTGCTCATCTGTTGGTTGCCACTGAATTTTAATAGTGTTGCTCATCTATTGGTTGCTCATTTGTTGGTTTCAGTGTTTTTCAATAGTGTTGGTCATCTAATAGCAATACCTCCTAGCATGTTAGTAAATTTTGTAGCGGTGCATTGTTGTTTGTATATGGTAATCATCCTGGCCATAAGTTTTTTTAGTTTATGCATTTTGTTAGTTTCATTTTAACTATGTTTTTGGTCATTTTCTTGAGTCTGTTTAGTAGGAATTTTTTATTGTAGCTGGTGGTGGATTTTTGTGTGGTTTGTTTGGTGGGGAGATATTCGCCAGGAGTTTGTGTTAGATGAATTGTTGATATATTGGGGAAATTGTGGTCAGTTTTTTTTAAATGTAAGTTCATTTGTTGTTCGGGAACTAGTTATGTTGTGGAAAGGCAGGGAAGGATATCTAAGAAGTACAACCATCTACTCATATTGAATCTGAAAGAGGAGACTTTCAAATTTTTAATTGTTTTACTTCTTCTCGATCATGTACCAAGTTAGCCCACATGGACGGGAAACTGGACAAGAAGTGGACGCTCGTCGCCGAAAACATGGAGCGCATCGCCGACCTAGCCTTGTACAATGCCGTCGATGGCAAGCTGTACTGCGGCTGCCTCAGCACAACCGGAGCCGTGCATGTGTTTCGCGTCATCGCCAACGGTAGCCAAGGCTACAAGCTGCAGCCGCCCATGTGGAACATCGACGCCGCCGACGCCTTCGCGCCTCCCTACGACCGCATCTTCACACTCACCTCCACCAAGCAACTTTTCGTCTGCCATGGCAGCATGTACCAGGTATGGCAGAACAACAGCAGCGCCACCGTCAAGCTGGGAGTCAGTTACCTGATGACCGCAGACGAGATCTTCCTACTGAGGCACGAGTCCGACCCGGAGGGCCGACAACGTGCTACTTGTGAGCTGTGTTGGGATTTTCCCCGAATAGAAAGGGTGAGGCAATATAATAGCTGCTACTTGTGAGCTGCGTTGGGATTTCCTCGAAGAGGAGAGGATGATGCAGTACAGTAGAGATAAGTATTTCCCTCAGTTAAGAACCAAGGTTATGAATCCAGTAGGAGAACCACATAAAACCGCGTTAACAGCACCTACACACACAAAAGCAAACACTTGCACCCAACGCAAATAAGAGGGTTGTCAATCCTCTTAGCAGTTATTTGCAAGGATTAATTCCGATAGTGATAGATAGATAAAGTAAAATACTAAATAAAATAAAGGTAAATAAATTGCAGCAAGGTATTTTTTGATTTTAATATATGATAAAGGTAGACCCGGGGGCCTGATACATCTCCAACGTATCTATAATTTATGAAGTATTCATGCCATGTTTATTATAGCTTTGTATGATTTTGGTGCACTTTTATATGACTTTTATATGATTTTCATGGGCTAACATATTGACCTAATGCCCAGTGCCAGTTGCTATTTTCTGCTTGTTTTTGGTTTTTCAGAAAATCCATATCAAATGAAGTCCAAATGCAGCAAAACTTTTTGACGATTTTTTCTGAAAGGAAACAGACCCAGGAAGCTTCAGGGGAGTAGCAGAAGACCCACAGGGGCCCCACAAGCCATCTGGGCGCGCCTGCCCCCTCAGGTGCGCCCTGGTGCCTCGTGGGCCCCCTGTGGCCCTTCTTCGCGTGATTCCAACGCCAAAAATTCTTATAAATACCAAAACCCCCAGAAATGAACCTAGAACTTTGACTTCGCCGCCACAAGCCTCTGTACCAAGAAGATCCCATCTGGATCCATTTTCCAGCACCCTGCCGGAGGGGGGAATCATCACCGGAGGCCATCTTCATCATCCTGGCGGTCTCCATGACGAGGAGGGAGTAGTTCACCCTCGAGGCTAGGGGTATGTACAAGTAGCTATGTGTTTGATCTCTCTCTCTCTCGTGTTATTAATTTGGCACAATCTTGATGTACCGTGAGCTTTGTTAATATAGTTGGATCTTATGACGTTTCTCCCTCTCTATCTTGTTGTGATGAATTGAGTTTTTACCTTTGAGGTTTCACTATTATCGGATTGAATACTTTTATGAATTTGAGAACACTTGATGTATGTCTTGCATATGAATACCCGCGGTGACAATGGGGTATTATTGATTCACTTGATATATGTTTTGACACAACTCGCGGATTCCCGAGGTGACATTGGGATAATCTATGCATAGGGGTTGATGCACGTTTTGAGAACACTTGATGTATGTCTTGCATATGAATACCCGTGGTGACAATGGGGTATTATATTGATTCACTTGATATATGTTTTGGCACTCAACTCACGGATTCCCGAGGTGACATTGGGGGTAATCTATGCATAGGGGTGATACGTCTCCAACGTATCTATAATTTATGAAGTATTTATGTCATGTTTATAACAATTGTATATGGTTTTGGTATGATTTGATTAGAACTAACCCGGACTGACGTTGTTTTCAGCAGAACTACCGTGGTGTTGTTTTTTGTGCAGAAATGAAAGTTTTCCAAATGAGCTGAAACTTTTTGGAGATTTTTTATTGGACAAATAAAAAATATTGGCACCAAGACCTACTGGAGGGGGCCCACTGGCTGCCCATGAGGCACCAGGGCGCGCCACCCCCCCAGGCGCGCCCTGGTACCTCGTGGGGCCCACGTGGCTCCGTTTGACGTGATTCCAATGCTGAAAAATCCTATATATTCAGAAACCCCCGAAAGTTAACCTAGATGAGTTTTTACGCCGCCGCAAGCCTCTGTACCAGAGAGATCCCATCTACAGCCCTTTTCCGGCACCCTGCCGGAGGGGGGAAGGCATCACCGGAGGCCATCTTCATCATCCCGGTGGTCTCCATGACGAGGAGGGAGTAGTTCACCCTCGGGGCTGAGGGTTTGTACCAGTAGCTATGTGTTTGATCTCTCTCTTTCGTGTTCTTGAGATGGCACGATCTTGATGTATCGCGAACTTTGTTGATATAGATGAATCATATGGAGTTTTCCCCTCTCTATCTTCTTGTGATGAATTGAGTTTTCCCTTTGAAGTTTTCTTATCGGATTGAGTCTTTAAGGATTTGAGAACACTTGATGTATGTCTTGCATATGAATATCTGTGGTGACAATGGGATATTCACTTGAGTCACTTGATGTATGTTTTGGTGATCAACTTGCGGGTTCCGTGACATTGGGGATTTATGCATAAGGGTTGGCACACGTTTTCGTCTTGACTTTCCGGTAGAAACTTTGGGGCACTCTTTGAAGTTCTTTGTGCTGGTTTGAATAGATGAATCTAAGATTGTGTGATGCATATCGTATAATCAAACTCGTGGGTACTCGTGGTGACATTGGAGTGCCTAGGTGACATTAGGTTTTTGGTTGATGTGTATCTTAAGGTGTTATTCTAGTACGAACTCTAGGGCTGTTCGTGACAATTAATGGGGATGGCTCATAAGATTGATCGGGAAGGATAACTTTAAGGTGGTTTCGTACCCTACAACAATTTCTTCGTTTGTTCTCCGCTATTTTTGACTTTGGAGTGAACTCTTTGTCACACGTGAGGGATTTACATATGATTCAACTACGTCAACAATGTTCAGAGATTGCACTAGCGAAAGTATGAACCCTAGGCCTTGTTTCTAAGCATTGCAATACCGTCTTTATGCCCGTTTACTATTTGCTACCTTGCTGTTTTTATATTTTCAGATTACAAAAACTTATATCTACTATCCATACTACACTTTTATCACCATCTCTTCGCCAAACTAGTGCACCTATACAATTTACCATTGTATTGGGTGTGTTGGGGACACAAGAGATTTCTTGTATTTGGTTGCAGGGTTGTTTGAGAGATACCATCTTCAACCTACGCCTCCCACGGCTTGATAAACCTTAGGCATCCACTTGAGGGAAAATTGCTACTGTCCTACAAAACTCTGCGCTTGGAGGCCCAACACGAGTCTACAAGAACAAGTTATGTAGTAGACATCAAGCTCTTTTCTGGCGCCGTTGCCGGGGAGGTGAGTGCTTAAAGGTATATCTTTAGATCTTGCAATCGAATCTTTTAGTTTCTTGTTTTATCACTAGTTTGGTTTTATAAAAAGAAAACTACAAAAAAATGGAATTGAGGTTGCCTCATATTATTCGTCTTTATCAGGTCTTTCTTGAAAATAAGGATTTCGATAATTGTGCTCAATTGATAGAAGAAGAATTCAATGAAATGTTTGGCATAACATCTTTGAATGATGAGCTTGATTGCAATGTTGTTAATATGAATTCTTTGAATACCCATGATGCTAATGATATGCAAAGCTACAAGCTTGGGGATGCTATGTGTGATGAAGATGATATTTTTAGTCCCTGAAGTTTTGATGAGGAAATCTATTATGATGATAGCATGCCTCCTATTCATGATGATTATTGTGATGACTTGTATGCTATAAAGAATAATGATAACCATGAAACTTGTCATCATGATTTTAATGTTCAATTTGATTATGCCAATCAAGTATCTCATGATAATTATTTTGTTGCGTTTTCTCCCACTATTATGAATGAGAAGAAAATTGCTTATGTGGAGAGTAGTAAGATTTCTATGCTTATGTATCATGACAAGAATGCTTTGTGTGATGGATATATTGTTGAATTTCTTCATGATGCTACTGAAAATTATTTTGAGAGAGGAATATATGCTTCTACATATTTTAATAATATCAAGTTTCCTCTCTATGTGTTGAAAGTTTTGAAGTCATGCTTGTTTTGACTTCCTATGCTAGTTGATTCTTACTCCCATAAACTATTTACTCACAAAATCCCTATGCATAGGAAGTGGGTTAGGCTTAAATGTGTTTGATATATTTCTCATGATGCTCCCTTTACGTTTCAATTCTTTACTTCTATGTGAGCATCATTCAAAATTATCATGCCTAGCTAAAAGGCTTTAAAGAAAAGCGCTTGTTGGGAGACAACCCAATATTTATACCTACTGTTTTTGCGTGTTCACATGATTAAGATACTGTAGTAATCATGTTTTATGTGTTTTCTTTCAATAAAGTGCCAAGTAAAACCTTTAGGATAGTGTGGATACTTGTTGATTCAATTCTGTGCAAAAACAGAAACTTTTTCCTCCAGTTTTTAATATCCCAGATTTTACTGGAGTGTCAAAAAATTCTGAAATTTTTATACAGTATTGATATGCAAATTGTTGACGTTTTCTTAATTTTTTAGAATTTGTAGAGTTCCAGAAGTATGGTAGTTGCTCAGATCATTACAGACTGTTCTGTTTTTGACAGATATTTTCTTCAATGCATAGTTTGCTTGTTTTATTGTTTCCATAGCTTATATTATGAGATATAAATTGTGGAAATGATAGAATACAGTAGGAATTATATGGGAACAATTGTAAATCTTGTCTTGGACAGTACCTAAGTGATGGTTTATTCTTTATCATACTAACCGTTCTCACGAAGTTCCGTTAAGTTTTGTGTGATTGAAGTTTTCAAGTTTTGGGTGAGATATCGATATGAGGAGAACAAGGAGCGGCAAGACCCTAAGCTTGGGGATGCCCAAGTCACCCCAAGGTAATATTCAAGGAAGACTCAAGCAACTAAGCTTGGGGATGCCCCGGAAGGCATCCCCTCTTTCGTCTTCAACATTATCGGTAACCTCACTCAGAGCTATATTTTTATTCGTCACATAATATGAGTTTTGCTTGGAGCGTCATTTTATTCTGTTGATATTTGCTTGCTGTTATCAATAATCATGTTTTGTATCTTTTATTTCAATAAAAATGTCAAGTATAGCCTTTACCATGCTTATTTTGCAAGTTCATGAGTTGCTGTTTCAAAACAGAAAGTTTGCTGCCATTGATTAAATTGCCCATAAATGTCAGAATGTGATAAAATCTTGAAATTTTGACACAGTTAACTTTGATAAATTATTTCCAGTATGGATTCTTAATTATCCTTTACAGACTGTTCTGTTTAGTCAGATTGCTGTTATGTTTGCATTGTTTGCATATGTTTGCGTGTTTAATGTTGCTATTTGTGGATAGGTGTATTAAATATGCAGAGGCATTTAGTATTAAATGTTTAATTATAATTTTTGTGATTTGCTACAGTAGATAATGTTAAGGTTTTGAGTTGATTTATACTAACTTATCTCACGAGTTCTTGTTGAGTTTTGTGTGGATGAAGTATTTAAGATTTATAGAAACCGTGACATGAGAGGAATTAAGGAGACACAAAAGCTCAAGCTTGGGGATGCCCAAGGCATCCCAAGTATTTATTCCAAGAAGTCTCAAGCATCTAAGCTTGGGGATGCCCTGGTAGGCATCCCTCCTTTCTTCTTCAACAACTATGGGTCAGTTTTGGTTGAGCTTAAGTTTTTGCTTCTTCACATGATATGTGCCATCCTTGGAATGTCATTTTATTTTGTTTTCTTTGTTGTTTAAATAAAATATCAAGATCTGAAACCTTTTAAATGAGAGAGTCCTCACATAGCTACTTAATTGTTTCACTACTCATTGATCTTCGCATATATATTTTGGCGTAGTTTGTCATTAATTCTCATGCTTCACTTATATCTTTTTAAGAGTTAATAATAGTAATGGTAATTTGTACAAGATATGAATTTGGTTCCAGGATGAATATTCGAGAGGGATATAATAAAAAATTTCATATAGATCATTTGATATGATAAGTGTGATTCCTTGCAATGAAAATAATGAAAGAGATCATATGCTAATCTTATGGAAAGTAATGACATTACATAAAGAAAAGTATAAGTGGTAAAATTTATTGGAGGTTAACAAGCATAGCATTAGTCAATGATGCAATTCATGAAAAAGTTAATAAGGGAAGAGAAGATTCACATGCAAATATACTATCTTGGACATCTTTTATGATTGTGAGCCCCCATTAAGTATTTTACGTCAAAGTGTTGACGTTGGACAAGGAAGACAACGTAATGAATTATGTTTGTTCGTATTCACATAGAAGTTATATTGTTATAGATCCTCCAACATGTGGTGCTTGCCCAATATCTTTGCTAGCCAAAAATCCGCACCAAGTAGAGATACTACTTGTGCATCCAAAACTCTTAAACCCAGTTTCTTGCCATGAGAGTCCACTATATCTACCTATGGATTGAATAAGGTCCTTCAAGTAAGTTGTCATCGGTGTAAAGAAATAAAAGCGACGGACTGCATAATAAAGGTTGCTATCACAAGGGGCAATATAACGTGACGTTCCTTTGCATTAAGGGCTTGTGCATCCAAAAATAAAAAGCGCATGACAACCTCTGCTTCCCTCTGCGAAGGGCCTATCTTTTACTTTTATGCATTTACTTTTATGTATTTATTTTTTATGCAAGAGTCAATAGTGTTCTCCTCTACTTCCTTTTTATTTTTCTCTTTTGCAAGCATAATGTGGTGGGGAAAGATCTAGGCACATATATCCAGTTGGATATGAGTGATCATGAGTTATTATTGTTGACATCACCCTTGAGGTGAATAAGTTGGGAGGCGAAATCACAAGCCCCTATCTTTCTATGTGTCTGGCTGAAACTTTTGCTCCATATATATGTCGTGAGTGTTAGCAATCATAGAAGACTAAATGATGGTTGAGTATGTGGACTTGCTAAAAAGCTCCTACATGAGACCCTTCCTGAAAATATGATGAATTGCAATTGCATCGTTGACTAGAATAGTTTGTTAGTTTCCAAAAAAGTTTATGCCTTATACTTCATTGTTGTGATGAATTGTTACTTGCTCATGAGAAGTTTTATGATAATAAATATTGCTGTTATAAATAATGATCTTGCTCTGAATAATTCAAGTCCAATGTCCATGCAACAAAAGAAAAGATTATATGATGATAATGATAGGTAGCATTCACATCAAAATTTCTGTTTTTAATTGCTACTTTGTCATGATGACTTTTATGAGAAAAAGTTGCTGTTATGATGCTAGTAAAAGTGATTGAAATTATCATTGATCAAACTTATGCACTATGCTAACATTCATACTTCATAAATTATTTCTTTCATCATTTACCTACTCGAGGACGAGTAGGAATTAAGCTTGGGGATGCTGATACGTCTCCAACGTATCTATAATTTATGAAGTATTCATGCCATGTTTATAACAATTCTATATGGTTTTGGTATGATTTGATTAGAACTAACCCGGACTGACGCTGTTTTCAGCAGAACTACCGTGGTGTTGTTTTTTGTGCAGAAATGAAAGTTTTCCAAATGAGCTGAAACTTTTTGGAGATTTTTTATTGGACAAATAAAAAATATTGGCACCAAGACCTACTGGAGGGGGCCCACTGGCTGCCCACGAGGCACCAGGGCGCGCCACCCCCCCAGGCGCGCCCTGGTACCTCGTGGGGCCCACGTGGCTCCGTTTGACGTGATTCCAACGCTGAAAAATCCTATAGATTCAGAAACCCCCGAAACTTAACCTAGATGAGTTTTTACGCCGCCGCAAGCCTCTGTACCAGAGAGATCCCATCTACAGCCCTTTTCCGGCACCCTGCTGGAGGGGGGAAGGCATCACCGGAGGCCATCTTCATCATCCCGGCGGTCTCCATGACGAGGAGGGAGTAGTTCACCCTCGGGGCTGAGGGTTTGTACCAGTAGCTATGTGTTTGATCTCTCTCTTTCGTGCTCTTGAGATGGCACGATCTTGATGTATCGCGAACTTTGTTGATATAGATGAATCATATGGAGTTTTCCCCTCTCTATCTTCTTGTGATGAATTGAGTTTTCCCTTTGAAGTTTTCTTATCGGATTGAGTCTTTAAGGATTTGAGAACACTTGATGTATGTCTTGCATCTGAATATCTGTGGTGACAATGGGATATTCACTTGAGTCACTTGATGTATGTTTTGGCGATCAACTTGCGGGTTCCGTGACATTGGGGATTTATGCATAAGGGTTGGCACACGTTTTCGTCTTGACTTTCCGGTAGAAACTTTGGGGCACTCTTTGAAGTTCTTTGTGTTGGTTTGAATAGATGAATCTGAGATTGTGTGATGCATATCATATAATCAAACCCGTGGGTACTCGTGGTGACATTGGAGTGCCTAGGTGACATTAGGGTTTTGGTTGATGTGTATCTTAAGGTGTTATTCTAGTATGAACTCTAGGGCCGTTCGTGACAATTAATGGGCATGGCTCATAAGATTGATCGGGAAGGATAACTTTAAGGTGGTTTCATACCCTACAACAATTTCTTCGTTTGTTCTCCGCTATTTGTGACTTTGGAGTGAACTCTTTGTCGCACGTGAGGGATTTACATATGATTGAACAATGTCAACAATGTTGAGAGATTGCACTAGCGAAAGTATGAACCCTAGGCCTTGTTTCTAAGCATTGCAATACCATTTTTATGCCCGTTTACTATTTGCTACCTTGCTGTTTTTATATTTTCAGATTACAAAAACCTATATCTACTATCCATACTACACTTTTATCACCATCTCTTCGCCGAACTAGTGCACCTATACAATTTACCATTTTATTGGGTGTGTTGGGGACACAAGAGATTTCTTGTATTTGGTTGCAGGGTTGTTTGAGAGATACCATCTTCAACCTACGCCTCCCACAGATTGATAAACCTTAGGTCATCCACTTGAGGGAAAATTGCTACTGTCCTACAAAACTCTGCGCTTGGAGGCCCAACACGAGTCTACAAGAACAAGTGGTGTAGTAGATATCAAGGGGTTGATGCACGTTTTCGTCCTACTTTCTCCGGTAGAAATCTTGGGGCACTCTTTGAAGTTCTTTGTGTGGATTGAATATTATGAATCAGAAGTTGTTTGATGCATATCGAATAATCAACTCACGGATACTTGTGGTGACATTGGAGTATCTATGTGACATTAGAGTTGGTTGATGTGTATCATATGGTGTTATTTTAGTACGAACTCTAGGGCTGTTTGTGACACTTATAGGGATGGCTCAATAGATTGATCAGAAAGGATAACTTTGAGGTGGTTTCGTACCCTACAACAATTTCTATGTTACGTTCTCCGCTAATAGGAACTTTGGAGTGATTCTTTGTCGCACGTTGAGGGATTGTTATATGATCCAATTATGTTAGCATTATTGAGAGATTGCACTAGTGAAAGTATGAACCCTATGCCTTGTTTTCAAGCATTGCAATACCGTTTGTGCTCCGTTTTATCAATTGCTACCTTACTGTTTTTTGTTTTTCAGATTACAAAAACCTATATCTACTATCCATACTACACTTGTATCACCATCTCTTCGCCAAACTAGTGCACCTATACAATTTGTCATTGTATTGGGTGTGTTGGGGACACAAGAGATTTCTTGTATTTGGTTGCAGGGTTGTTTGAGAGATACCATCTTAATCCTACGCCTCCCACGGATTGATAAACCTTAGGTCATCCACTTGAGGGAAAATTGCTACTGTCCTAGAAAACTCTGCGCTTGGAGGCCCAACACGAGTCTACAAGAATAAGTTGTGTAGTAGACATCAAGCTCTTTTCTAGCGCCGTTGCCGAGGAGGTGAGTGCTTGAAGGTATATCTTTAGATTTTGCAATTGAATCTTTTAGTTTCTTATTTATCACTAGTTTGGTTCATAAAAGAAAACAACAAAAAAAATGGAATTGAGGTTGCCTCATATTATTCATCTTTATAATGTCTTTCTTGAAAATGATGGATCGGAAAATTATGCTGAATTGCTATAAGAAGAATTCAATAAAATGTTTGGCATAAAATCTTTGAATTATGATCATGATTGCAATGTTGTTAGTATGAATTCTTTGAATATCCATGATGCTAATGATATGCAAACCTACAAGCTTGGGGATGCTATGTCTTATGAAGATGATATTTTTAGTCCCCCAAGTTTTGATGAGCAAATTTATTATGATGATTGCATGCCTCCTATTTATGATAATTATATTGATGAAAGTGGATTTGGAGAGGCCATGACATTATTTAATGATGATTCCACTATTTTGGAAGAGGTTTCAATTGATTATGACAACAAAGTTGCTATCTATGATGATTATTGTGATGACATGTATGCTATAAAGAATAATGATAACTATGAAACTTGTCATCATGATTTTAATCTTCAATTGGATTATGCCAATCAAGTATCTCATGATAGTTATTTTGTTGAGTTTGCTCCCACTATTATGAATGAGAAGAAAATTACTTATGTGGAGAGTAATAAATTTTCTATGCTTGTGGATCATGAAAAGAATGCTCTGTGTGATGGATATATTGTTGAATTCATTCATGTTTCCACTGAAAATTATTATGAGAGAGGATCATATGCTTGTAGGTGTTGCAATAATATCAACTTTTCTCTCTTTATGTTGAAAGTTTTGAAGTTATGCTTGTTTTGCCTTCCTATGCTAGTTGATTCTTGCTCCCACAAATTGTTTGCTCACGAAATCCCTATGCATAGGAAGTGGGTTTGGCTTAAATTTGCTTGTCATATGATTCATGATGCTCTCTTTATGTTTCAATTCTTTATTCTTATGCGAGCATCATTGTAATCATCATGCCTAGCTAAAAGGCATTAAAGAAAATCGTTTGTTGGGAGACAACCCAATATTTATACCTATTGTTTTTGTGTGTCCACATGATTAAGCTACTGTAGTAATCATGTTTTATATGTTTTGTTTCAATAATGTGCCAAGTAAAGCCTTTGGGATAGTGTGGATGCTTGTTGATTTGATTCTGTGCAAAAACAGAAACTTTTGCGTCCAGTGCTGGAATTTCTATTCTGTACTGGTGCATGAGAAAATTCTGAATTTTTACACAGTATTGGGTTACAAATTTTTTACGTTTTCCTGATTTTTCAGAATTTTCAGAGGTACATAAGTATGGTTTTTAAATCACTTACTACATGCTGTTCAGTTTTTGACAGATTCTGTTTTTAGTGCATAGTTTGCTTGTTTTAGCGTTTCCATAGCTTATATTGAGCAATATAAATTGTGGAAATGATAGAATACAGTAGGAATTATGTGTGAACAATTATGAATCTTGTCTTGATAGTACCTGAGTGGATTATTTATTTTTATCATACTAACCTATCTCACAAGTTCCGTTAAGTTTTGTGTGATTGAAGTTTTCAAGTTTTGGGTGAGATATCAATATGAGGAGAATAAGGAGTGGCAAGACCCTAAGATTGGGGATGGACAAGGCACCCCAAGGTAATATTCAAGGAAGACTCAAGCATCTAAGCTTGGGGATGCCCCGGAAGGCATCCCCTCTTTCGTCTTCAACACTATCGGTAACCTCACCGGAGCTATATTTTTATTCGTCACATAATATGAGTTTTGCTTGGAGTATCATTTTCTTTTGTTGAGATTTGCTTGCTGTTATAAATAATCATGTTTTGTGTCTTTGATTTCAATAAAATGCCAATTATAGCCTTTACCATGCTCAGTATGCAAGTTCATGTGTTGCTGTTTGAAACAGAAAGTTTTCTGTTATGTCCAGAATATTCATGAATAGTCAGAACATGATAAAAATCTGAAATTTTTACACAGTAAGAATGTATGAGTTCTATGTCACATGGTAATTTGTCAGAATTTTTGGAGTTAGGGAAGTATGAATTTAAAATCCCCCTTTACAGACTGTTCTGTTTTGGCAGATTGCTGTTATAGTTGCATTGTTTGCATATGTTTGCTCGTTTAATGATTCTATTTGAGAATAGGAGTATTAAATATGCAGAGGCATTTAGTATTCAATGTTAAATTATAATTTTAGTAATTTTCTACAGTAGAGAATGTTAAGATTTTGAGTTGATTTATACTAACTTATCTCACGAGTTCTTGTTGAGTTTTGTGTGGATGAAGTATTTAAGATTTAGGGAAACCGTGATATGAGAGAAATTAAGGAGACACAAGAGCTCAAGCTTGGGGATGCCCAAGGCATTACAAGTTAATATTTCAAGAAGTCTCAAGCAACTAAGCTTGGGGATGCCCCGGTTGGTATCCCACCTTTCTTCATCAACACCTATCGGTTAGCCTAAGTTTTTACTTGTTCACGTGTTATGTGCTATTCTTGGAGTGTCCTTTTATTTTTGTTTTGTTTGTTGTTTGAATAAAAATATCAAGATCTGAAATTTTAAATGAGAGAGAGTCCTCACATAGCTACCTATTTACTTAACTACTCATTTGGTCTTCACTTATATCTTTTTGGAGTAGTTTGTCATTTACTCTTATTCTTCACTTATATCCTATGAATAAATTGTTGAATGAATTGAATATCATAAAGTTGAAATTATATGTGCTTCATATGCTTGTATCATGTCTAGTAGTAGTTTCACATTTGGGTTAGAAAGTGAAATCTATTGAAGCTTGACAATCACAATATTGGTCATACAAGCAATTCATGAATGATTAGTATAAGGAAGAGAACTTTCACTTATAAATATATTATCTTAGACATCTTTTATGATTGTGAATACTCATTAATTATTTTCAAACTTGAGCAAATTAGTTGAAGTTGGACATGGAAGACAACGTAATGAGTTATGTTTGGGTATATTTGCATAGAAATTATATTGTTATGGATCCTCCAACATGTGGTGCTTGCTTAGGATCTTTTGCTAGCCAAAAATTCGTACTAAGTAGAGATACTACTTGTGCATCCAAAAACCCTTAAACCCAGTTTCTTCCCATGAGTGTCCACCATATCTACCTATGGATTGAATAAGATCCTTCAAGTAAGTTGTCATCGGTGCAAAATGCAATAAAAATTGCTCCAAAAATATGTATGATCTTTTATTGCAAGGGAAAATAAGCGTTGTATGAACTTGTGATGGTAAAGAAATAAAAGCGACGGACTGCATAATAAAGGTTGCTATCACAAGGGGAAATATAACGTGACGTTCCTTTGCATTAAGAGCTTGTGCATCCAAAAATAAAAAGCGCATGACAACCTCTGCTTCACTCTGCGAAGGGCCTATCTTTTACTGTATGTATTTACTTTTATGCAAGAGTCAATAGTATTACTTCTCATTTCAACCGTAATTATTCTTTAGTTGGCAAGCATCATGTGGTGGGAAAAGATCCAGGCACATATGTCCAGTCAAATATATTTGCTCATGAATTATTATTGTTGACAATTATCTCTATCATAAATAAGTTGGGAGGCGAAACATTAAGCCCCTATCTTTCTTTGTGTTCGATGGATGCCATTTGTTCTAAAACTATGCTTTGAGTACTAGCAATCATAGAAGACTATATGATAATTGAGTATGTGGAGCTCTTACTTAGACTTTGTTGAAATTAAGTTGAATTGCAATTCTTTGGTGACTAAGAACATAGGTTGTTAAGTTTCAAGAGAATGCATTGTTTGAACCATAACATGTGAATGGATTGCTACTTTATCATGATGAGTTTTATGAGAAAAAGTTGCTGCTATGATGCTATGAAAAGTGATTGAAATTATCATTGATCAAACTTATGCACTATGCTAGCATTCACACTTCATAAATTATTTCTTTTATCATTTACCTACTCGAGGACGAGCAGTAATTAAGCTTGGGGATGTTGATACATCTCCAACGTATGTATAATTTATGAAGTATTCATGCCATGTTTATTATAGTTTTGTATGATTTTGGTGCACTTTTATATGATTTTCATGGACTAACATATTGACCTAGTGCCCAGTGCTAGTTGCTGTTTTCTGCTTGTTTTTGGTTTTCTAGAAAATCCATATCAAATGAAGTCCAAATGCAACGAAACTTTTTGATGATTTTTTCTGGAAGGAAACAGACCCAGGAAGCTTCGGGGGAGCAGCAGAAGACCCACAGGGGCCCCACAAGCCACCTGGGAGGGCCTGCCCCCCCAGGCGCGCCCTGGTGCCTCGTGGGCCCCCTGTGGCCCTTCTTCGCGTGATTCCAACGCCAAAAATTCTTATAAATACCAAAACCCCCCAGAAATAACCCTAGAACTTTGACTCCACCACCGCAAGCCTCTGTACCAAGGAGATCCCATCTAGAGCCCTTTTTTGGCACCCTGCCGGAGGGGGGAATCATCACCGGAGGCCATCTTCATCATCCCGGCGGTCTCCATGACGAGGAGGGAGTAGTTCACCCTCGAGGCTATGGGTATGTACAAGTAGCTTTGTGTTTGATCTCTCTCTCTCTCTCTCTCTCTCGTGTTCTTGATTTGGCACGATCTTGATGTACCGCGAGCTTTGTTAATATAGTTGCATCTTATGGTGTTTCTCCCTCTCTATCTTGTTGTGATGAATTGAGTTTATACCTTTGAGGTTTCACTATTATCGGATTGAATACTTTTATGAATTTGAGAACACTTGATGTATGTCTTGCATATGAATACCCGCGGTGACAATGGGGTATTATTGATTCACTTGATATATGTTTTGACACTGAACTCGCGGATTCCCGAGGTGACATTGGGATAATCTATGCATAGGGGTTGATGCACGTTTTCATCCTACTTTCTCCGGTAGAAATCTTGGGGCACTCTTTGAAGTTCTTTATGTGGATTGAATATTATGAATCTGAAGTTGTTTGATGCATATCGAATAATCAACTCACGGATACTTGTGGTGACATTGGAGTATCTAGGTGACATTAGAGTTGGTTGATGTGTATCATATGGTGTTATTTTAGTACGAACTCTAGGGCTGTTTGTGACACTTATAGGGATGGCTCAATAGATTGATCGGAAAGAATAACTTTGAGGTGGTTTCGTACCCTACAACAATTTCTATCTTACGTTCTCCGCTAATAGGAACTTTGGAGTGGTTCTTTGTCGCATGTTGAGGGATTGTTATATGATCCAATTATGTTAGCATTATTGAGAGATTGTACTAGTGAAAGTATGAACCCTATGCCTTGTTTTTAAGCATTTCAATACCGTTTGTGCTCCGTTTTATCAATTGCTACCTTGCTGTTTTTTATTTTTCAGATTACAAAAACCTATATCTACTATCCATACCACACTTGTATCACCATCTCTTCGCCGAACTAGTGCACCTATACAATTTGTCATTGTATTGGGTGTGTTGGGGACACAAGAGATTTCTTGTATTTGGTTGCAGGGTAGTTTGAGAGATACCATCTTCATCCTACACCTCCCACGGATTGATAAACCTTAGGTCATCCACTTGAGGGAAAATTGCTACTGTCCTACAAAACTCTGCGCTTGGAGGCCCAACACGAGTCTACAAGAATAAGTTGTGTAGTAGACATCAGGGCCATAGTTTTCACTAGAGACTTCTCTCTCGAACACATAGCATACGGTGGGTAAACAAATTACTGTTGGGCAATTGATAGAAAAGCAAATAATTATGACGGATTCATGGCAATGATTATGTATATAGGCATCACATCCGAGACAAGTAGACCGACTCCTACCTGCATCTACTACTATTACTCCACCCATCGACCGCTATCCAGCATGCATCTAGGGTATTAAATATAAAACAGAGTAACGCCTTAAGCAAGATGACATGATGTAGACAAAGTAAACTCAAGCAATATGATTAAACCCTATCTTTTTATCCTTAATGGCAACAATACAAATACATGTCATGTCCCTTTCTGTCACTGGGATTGAGCGCCGCAAGATTGAACCCATCACAAAGCACCTCTCCCATTGCAAGATAAACCAATTTAGGCCAAACCAAATCGATAGATCAGAGAGAAATACAAAGATATAACAATCATGCATAAAAGAGTTCAGAGAAGACTCAAATATTTCTCATGAATAATCTGATCATAAACTCACAATTCATCGGATCCCAACAAACACACCGCAAAAGAAGATTACATCGGATAGAACTCGAAGAACATCGAGGAGAACATGGTATTGAAGATCAAAGAGAGAGAAGAAGCCATCTGGCTAGTAGCTATGGACCCGTAGGTCTGTGGTAAACTACTTACACATCATCGGAAGGGCAGCAAGGTTGATGAAGAAGCCCTTCGTGATCGATTCCCCCTCCGGCAGAGTACCGGAAAAAGCCTCTAGATGGGATCACGGAAGAACATAGACTTGCGGCAGCGGAAAGGTTTTCTCTTCTGTCTTTCTGGTATATTGGGAATATTTGGAAATTTATAGCGCTGGAATTAGGTCAGGATGTGCCACGAGGGACCCACAAGCCTGGGGGGCGCGCCCTACCCCCCAGGGCACGCCTCCCGAGCTTGTCGCTCCCTCGTGGCTCGTCTGGTCTTCTCCCGAAGCTTCGAGGTTCCCTTCTGGTCTAGAAAAAATTAATCCAATTTTTTTTCTTCGTTTGGACTCCGTTTGATAATGATTTTCTGAAAAGGCAAAAACAAGCAAAAAACATCAACTGGCACTGGGTTAATAGGTTAATCCCTAAAAATGATATATAATGGCATATAATTGCATATAAAACATCCAAGATTGATACTATAATTGCATGGAACAATCAAAAAATTTAGATACGTTGGAGACGTATCAGTAGCGGATAAGTATTTCCCTCAGTAGAGAACCAAGGTTATCGAACCAATAGGAGAACGACGCAAACACCCGTCAACAGTACCTACACACACAAGAGCAAATACTTGCACCCAACGCGGGCAAGAGGGTTGTTAATCCCTTGAACTCGTTAATTGCAAGGTTCAAATCTGATAGTGTTAGATAGGTAAATTGTAAAGTAAAATAAAAGAAGTAAAATTGCAGCAAGGTGATTTTGGTTTTGGTAATATGATTAAAGTAGTCCCGGGGCCATAGTTTTCACTAGAAGCATCTCTCTCGTAAGAATAGCATACGGTGGGTAGACAAATTATGTTGGGAAACATAGTAGAAAACAAAAAATTTCGCGCCTACACACACCCAAGATCCATATGAAGATGCATAATGGATTGGGATCACGCTCGTTACCGTCACCGAGTTGCAGCGGAAGATGAACGTGTCAGTGTAGATCGTACTTGGAGTCCCTCGAACCGTCGATGAACGATCCCGCGAACCACCTACGAACAGTCCCTCGAATCGAAGACCGAAAGCACGGCCTCTCTACTTGGTTGCAAGCGTGCAGCCTTCATGATCCGGCAGCGCTTCGTCGTCCAGAGCTAATCGTCGCCGGAGAATTAGAGGGAGGAGATTAGAACCACACCGGGCTTCTAATTATGAGGACAAGAGGATTAGTCTAGCTCTAATTAGTCAACTAGGACCAACTAGAACTAGAACTAGAAGAACTAGAGGAGGCTCCAAAACTTGTGTCTACAAAGAGCAAAACCCCTCAAGTATATATAGGTTGGAGGGAGGGGGAGAGGGGGGCTACAAGGGAAGAAAATCCCTCCCTTTGGCCGGCCAAGGAGGGGGAATCCCCTCCAATTCGGCCTCCCTTCCCTTCCCTAAGTGGAAAGGAGGGCGCCACCTCCACTTGGGCCCAAGTGGCCCAAGTAGCGTTCCACCACTTGGCCTTTTAAGGCCCATTGATATTAAATTAAATATAAAAGCCTTCTAATGAATATTAGACCCTTTTATATATAATTTAACAGCCCCAGAAACATTTTCCACCTATATATTATTTATCGGTCATACCCGGTATTACCCGATACTCTCAGGAACCCTTCCGGTCACCCCGAAACGCTTTCGGATCCTCTCAAAACTATTTTGAATATTTATTAAACCGTTTCACAAATATATTATCATCACTCCCGTCCTACTAACACTCAGCAGATTGTGATTGCCTTAAGCTTGTGACCCCGTAGGTTCGGTAACTCATAGACATGAACGAAACTCCTTCCACTACTAGGAAATACCTTATAGGTAGAGGATTAACAGTAGCACGGGGATAACGGGCGGCGCTACTGTTATTTATCAGTAGCGCGGGCTTAGCACACGCGCTGTAGGTGGAGATTAGTAGTAGCGCGGGCATGCCAAACCGGCGCTACTACTATGAGGGCCTGATACGTCTCCAACGTATCTATAATTTATGAAGTATTCATGCCATATTTATAACAATTCTATATGGTTTTGGTATGATTTGATAAGAACTAACCCGGACTGACGCTGTTTTCAGCAGAACTACCGTGGTGTTGTTTTTTGTGCAGAAATGAAAGTTTTCCAAATGAGCTGAAACTTTTTGGAGATTTTTATTGGACAAATAAAAAATATTGGCACCAAGACCCACTTGAGGGGGGCCACCCAGTGCCCACGAGGCACCAGGGCGCGCCACCCCCCAGGCGTGCCCTGGTACCTCGTGGAGCCCACGTGGCTCCGTTTCGCGTGATTCCAACGCTGAAAAATCATATATATTCAGAAACCCCCGAAAGTTAACCTAGATGAGTTTTTATGCCGCCGCAAGCGTCTGTACAAGAGAGATCCCATCTACAGCCCTTTTCCGGCACTCTGCCGGAGGGGGGAAGGCATCACCGGAGGCCATCTTCATCATCCCGGCGGTCTCCATGACGAGGAGGGAGTAGTTCACCCTCGGGGCTGAGGGTTTGTACCAGTAGCTATGTGTTTGATCTCTCTCTCTCTCTCTTGTTCTTGAGATGGCACGATCTTGATGTATCGCGAGCTTTGTTGATATAGATGAATCATATGGAGTTTTCCCCTCTCTATCTTCTTGTGATGAATTGAGTTTTCCCTTTGAAGTTTTCTTATCGGATTGAGTCTTTAAGGATTTGAGAACACTTGATGTATGTCTTGCATATGAATACCCGTGGTGACAATGGGGTATTATATTGATTCACTTGATATATGTTTTGGCACTCAACTCGCGGATTCCGGAGGTGACATTGGGGTAATCTATGCATAGGGGTTGATGTACGTTTTCATTATCTTTTCTCCGGTAGAAACTTTGGGGCACTCTTTGAAGTTCTTTGTGTTGGTTTGAATAGATGAATCTGGGATTGTGTGATGCATATCGTATAATCAAACCCGTGGGTGCTCGTGGTGACATTGGAGTGCCTAGGTGACATTAGGGTTTTGGTTGATGTGTATCTTAAGGTGTTATTCTAGTACGAACTCTAGGGCTGTTCGTGACAATTAATGGGGATGGCTCATAAGATTGATCGGGAAGGATAACTTTGAGGTGGTGTCGTACCCTACAACAATTTCTTCGTTTGTTCTCCGCTATTGGTGACTTTGGAGTGAACTCTTTGTCGCCCGTGAGGGATTTACATATGATTCAACTATGTCAACAATGTTGAGAGATTGCACTAGCGAAAGTATGAACCCTAGGCCTTGTTTCTAAGCATTGCAATACCGTTTTTATGCCCGTTTACTATTTGCTACCTTGCTGTTTTTATATTTTCAGATTACAAAAACCTATATCTACTATCCATACTACACTTTTATCACCATCTCTTCGCTGAACTAGTGCACCTATACAATTTACTATTGTATTGGGTGTGTTGGGGACACAAGAGATTTCTTGTATTTGGTTGCAGGGTTGTTTGAGAGATACCATCTTCAACCTATGCCTCCCATGGATTGATAAACCTTAGGTCATCCACTTGACGGAAAATTGCTACTGTCCTACAAATCTCTGCGCTTGGAGGCCCAACACGAGTCTACAAGAATAAGTTGTGTAGTAGACATCAAGCTCTTTTCTGGCGCCGTTGCCGGGGAGGTGAGTGCTTGAAGGTATATCTTTAGATCTTGCAATCGAATATTTTAGTTTCTTGTTTTATCACTAGTTTGGTTTATTAAAGAAAACAAAAAAATTGGAATTGAGGTTGCCTCATATTATTCATCTTTATAATGTCTTTCTTGAAAATAAGGATTCCGATAATTGTGCTCAATTGATAGAAGAAGAATTCAATAAAATGTTTGGCATAAAATCTTTGAATGATGAGCATGATTGCAATGTTGTTAATATGAATTCCTTGAATACCCATGATGGTAATGATATGCAAAGCTACAAGCTTGGGGATGCTATGTGTGATGAAGATGATATTTTTAGTCCCCCAAGTTTTGATGAGAAAATCTATTATGATGATAACATGCCTCCTATTCATGATGATTATTGTGATGACTTGTATGCTATAAAGAACAATGATAACCATGAAACTTGTCATCATGATTTTAATGTTCAATTTGATTATGCCAATCAAGTATCTCATGATAATTATTTTGTTGCGTTTGCTCCCACTATTATGAATGAGAAGAAAATTGCTTATGTGGAGAGTAGTAAGATTTCTATGCTTATGTATCATGACAAGAATGCTTTGTGTGATGGATATATTGTTGAATTTCTTCATGATGCTACTGAAAATTATTTTGAGAGAGGAATATATGCTTCTACATATTTTAATAATATCAAGTTTCCTCTCTATGTGTTGAAAGTTTTAAAGTCATGCTTGTTTTGCCTTCCTATGCTAGTTGATTCTTGCTCCCATAAACTATTTACTCACAAGATACCTATGCATAGGAAGTGGGTTAGGCTTAAATGTGTTTGATATATTTCTCATGATGCTCCCTTTATGTTTCAATTCTTTACTTCTATGTGAGCATCATTCAAAATTATCATGCCTAGCTAAAAGGCTTTAAAGAAAAGTGCTTGTTGCGAGACAACCCAATATTTATACCTACTGTTTTTGCATGTTCACATGATTAATATACTGTAGTAATCATGTTTTATATGTTTTCTTTCAATAATGTGCCAAGTAAAGCCTTTAGGATAGTGTGGATACTTGTTGATTCAATTTTGTGCAAAAAGAGAAACTTTTGCCTCTAGTGTTTAATTTCCCAGATTTTACTGGTGCGTAAACAAATTCTGAAATTTTTATACAGTATTGATATGCAAATTGGTGACGTTTTCCTAATTTTTCAGAATTTTTAGAGTTCCATAAGTATGGTAGTTGCTCAGATCATTACAGACTGTTTTGTCTTTGACAGATTCTGTTTTCAATGCATAGTTTGCTTGTTTTAATGTTTCCATAGCTTATATTATGAGATATAAATTGTGGAAATGATAGAATACAGTAGGCATTATATGGGAACAATTGTGAATCTTGTCTTGGACAGTACCTAAGTGATGGTTTATTCTTTATCATACTAACCGTTCTCACGAAGTTCCGTTAAGTTTTGTGTGATTGAAGTTTTCAAGTTTTGGGAGAGATATCAATATGAGGAGAATAAGGAGCGGCAAGACCCTAAGCTTGGGGATGACCAAGGCACCCCAAGGTAATATTCAAGGAAGACCCAAGCAACTAAGCTTGGGGATGCCCCGGAAGGCATCCCCTCTTTCGTCTTCAACATTCTCGGTAACCTCACTTGGAGCTATATTTTTATTCGTCACATAATATGAGTTTTGCTTGGAGCGTCATTTTATTTTATTGATATTTGCTTGCTGTTATCAATAATCATGTTTTGTATCTTTTAGTTCAATAAAAATTTCAACTATAGCCTTTACCATGCTTATTTTGAAAGTTCATGAGTTGCTGTTTCCAACAGAAAGTTTGCTGTTATTGATTAAATTGCCCAGAAATCTCAGAATGTGATAAAATTTTGAAATTTTTAAACATTCAAATTTGATAAATTATTTCCAGTGTGGTAAATTTTCAGAATTTTTTCAGTTATCTAAGTATGGATTCTTAATTATCCTTTACAGACTGTCCTGTTTAGGCAGATTGCTGTTATGTTTGCATTGTTTGCATATGTTTGCATGTTTAATGTTTCTATTTGTGGATAGGAGTATTAAATATGCAGAGGCATTTAGTATTCAATGTTTAATTATAATTTTAGTTATTTGCTACAGTAGAGAATGTTAAGGTATTGAGTTGATTTATACTAACTTATCTCACGAGTTCTTGTTGAGTTTTGTGTGGATGAAGTTTGTAAGATTTATAGAAACCGTGATATGAGAAGAATTAAGGAGACACAAGAGCTCAAGCTTGGGGATGCTAAGGCATCCCAAATTAATATTTCAAGAAGTCTCAAGCAGCTAAGCTTGGGGATGCCCCGGTAGGCATCCCACCTTTCTTCTTCAACAACTATCGGTTAGTTTTGGTTGAGCCTAAGTTTTTGCTTCTTCACATGATATGTGCTATCCTTGGAATGTCATTTTATTTTGTTTTCTTTGCTGTTTGAATAAAATACTTAAGATATGAAATTTTTAAATGAGAGAGAGTCCTCACATAGCTACCTATTTACTTAACTACTCATTTGGTCTTCGCTCATATCTTTTTGGAGTAGTTTGTCGTTTACTCTTGTTCTTCACTTATATCCAATGAGTAAATTGTTGAAAATAATTGAATATCATAAATTTGAAATTTATATGCTTCATATGCTTGTCCCATGGGGAGTAATGACATTACATAAAGAAAAGTATAAGTGGTAAAATTTATTGGAGGTTAACAAGCATAGCATTAGTCAATGATGCAATTCATGAAAAAGTTAATAAGGGAAGAGAAGATTCACATGCAAATATACTATCTTGGACATCTTTTATGATTGTGAGCCCCCATTAAGTATTTTATGTCAAATTGTTGAAGTTGGACAAGGAAGACAACGTAATGAATTATGTTTGTTCATATTCACATAGAAGTTATATTGTTATAAATCCTCCAACATGTGGTACTTGCCCAATATCTTTGCTAGCCAAAAATTCGTACTAAGTAGAGATACTACTTGTGCATCCAAAAACCCTTAAACTCAGTTTCTGGCCATGAGTGTCCACTATATCTACCTATGGATTGAATAAGATCCTTCAAGTAAGTTGTCATCGGTGCAAAAAGCAATAAAAATTGCTCCTAAAATATGTATGATCTTTTATTGTAAGGGAAATAAGCGTTGTACGAACTTGTGATGGTAAAGAAATAAAAGTGACGGACTGCATAATAAAGGTTGCTATCACAAGGGGCAATATAACGTGACGTTCCTTTGCATTAAGGGCTTGTGCATCCAAAAATAAAAAGCGCATGACAACCTCTGCTTCCCTCTGCGAAGGGCCTATCTTTTACCTTTATGCATTTAATTTTATGAATTTATTTTTTATGCAAGAGTCAATAGTGTTCTCCTCTACTTTTTTTTTATTATTTTTCTCTTTTGCAAGCATCATGTGGTGGGGAAAGATCTAGGCGCATATATCCAGTTGGATATGAGTGATCATGAGTTATTATTGTTGACATCACCCTTGAGGTGAATAAGTTGGGAGGCGAAATCACAAGCCCCTATCTTTCTATGTGTCTGGCTGAAACTTTTGCTCCATATATGTGTCGTGAGTGTTAGAAATCATAGAAGACTAAATGATGGTTGAGTATGTGGACTTGCTAAAAAGCTCCTACATGAGACCCTTCCTGAAAATATGATGAATTGCAATTGCATTGTTGACTAGAATAGTTTGTTAGTTTCCAAGAAAGTTTATGCCTTATACTTCATTGTTGTGATGAATTATTGCTTACTCATGAGAAGTTTTATGATAATAAATATTGCTGTTATAATAATGATCTTGCTTTGAATCATTCAAGTCCAATGTCCATGCTATAAAAGAAAAGATTATATGATGATTATGATAGGTAGCATTCCACATCAAAGTTTCTGTTTTTAATTGCTACTTTATCATGATGACTTTTATGAGAGAAAGTTGTTGTTATGATGCTAGGAAAAGTGATTGAAATTATCATTGATCAAACTTATGCACTATGCTAGCATTCACACATCATAAATTATTTCTTTTATCATTTACCTACTCGAGGATGAGTAGGAATTAAGCTTGGGGATGCTGATACGTCTCCAACGTATATATAATTTACGAAGTATTCATGCCATATTTATAAAAATTCTATATGGTTTTGGTATGATTTGATTAGAACTAACCCGTACTGACGCTGTTTTCAGCAGAACTACCGTGGTGTTGTTTTTTGTGCAGAAATGAAAGTTTTCCAAATGAGCTGAAACTTTTTGGTGATTTTTATTGGACAAATAAAAAATATTGGCACCAAAACCCACTGGAGGGGGGCCACCCAGTGCCCACGAGGCACCAGGGCGCGCCACCCCCCAGGCGTGCCCTGGTACCTCGTGGGGCCCACGTGGCTCCGTTTCGCGTGATTCCAACGCTGAAAAATCATATATATTCAGAAACCCCCAAAAGTTAACCTAGATGAGTTTTTACGCCGCCACAAGCGTCTGTACAAGAGAGATACCATCTACAGCCCTTTTCCGGCACTCTGCCGGAGGGGGGAAGGCATCACCGGAGGCCATCTTCATCATCCCGGCGGTCTCCATGACGAGGAGGGAGTAGTTCACCCTCGGGGCTGAGGGTTTGTACCAGTAGCTATGTGTTTGATCTCTCTCTCTCTCTCGTGTTCTTGAGATGGCACGATCTTGATGTATCGCGAGCTTTGTTGATATAGATGAATCATATGGAGTTTTCCCCTCTCTATCTTCTTGTGATGAATTGAGTTTTCCCTTTGAAGTTTTCTTATCGGATTGAGTCTTTAAGGATTTGAGAACACTTGATGTATGTCTTGCATATGAATACCCGTGGTGACAATGGGGTATTATATTGATTCACTTGATATATGTTTTGGCACTCAACTCGCGGATTCCCGAGGTGACATTGGGGTAATCTATGCATAGGGGTTGATGCACGTTTTCATTATATTTTCTCCGGTAGAAACTTTCGGGCACTCTTTGAAGTTCTTTGTGTTGGTTTGAATAGATGAATCTGAGATTGTGTGATGCATATCGTATAATCAAACCCGTGGGTACTCGTGGTGACATTGGAGTGCCTAGGTGACATTAGGGTTTTGGTTGATGTGTATCTTAAGCTATTATTCTAGTACGAACTCTAGGTCTGTTCATGACAATTAATGGGGATGGCTCATAAGATTGATCGGGAAGGATAACTTTGAGGTGGTTTCGTACCCTACAACAATTTCTTCGTTTGTTCTCCGCTATTTGTGACTTTGGAGTGAACTCTTTGTCGCACGTGATTCAACTATGTCAACAATGTTGGGAGATCGCACTAGTGAAAGTATGAACCCTAGGCCTTGTTTCTAAGCATTGCAATACCGTTTTTATGCCCGTTTACTATTTGCTACCTTGCTGTTTTTATATTTTCAGATTACAAAAACCTATATCTACTATCCATACTACACTTTTATCACCATCTCTTCGCCGAACTAGTGCACCTATACAATTTACCATTGTATTGGGTGTGTTGGGGACACAAGAGATTTCTTGTATTTGGTTGCAGGGTTGTTTGAGAGATACCATCTTCAACCTACGCCTCCCACGGATTGATGAACCTTAGGTCATGCACTTGAGGGAAAATTGCTACTGTCCTACAAAACTGTGCGCTTGGAGGCCCAACACGAATCTACAAGAATAAGTTGTGTAGTAGACATCAGGGCCCCGCTGTCCCCCCACGGGCTGGCCATAGCAGTAGCGCCGATCTCGGCCCAACGCTACTGCTAAACCCATTAGCAGTAGCGCCGGGCCATGGCCCGCGCTGCTACTGTGGCCAGCCCGGGCCCAGCTGCCCTTCCCCACTTAGCAGTAGCGCTGGTCTTGAACACGCGCTACAGCTAACTGATTTAGCAGTAGCGCTGGGCCGTGACCCGCGCTGCTGCTAATCCAGCCTTATCCTCCCCGTCCCGCCCGTTCCTCACTCTCCCTGTCTCACTCTCTTACCGTCGCGGCCGTCCTCCTCCTACCGTCGCCGCCGTCGCCGCGTTGCCGCTGTCGTCGCCGCCATCCCCCGGCCTCGGTAAGCCTCCTCCTCCCTCCTCCTGCCTTTTCCCTCCTCCATCCCCCCTCCTCCTCCCTCCTCCCTCCTCCTCCCCCCCTGCTCCTCCCTCCTCTAGCCGCCCCTCCCTCCTCTAGCCGCCCCTCCTCCCTCCCCCTCCTCCATCCACACAGCCCCACCTCCCCCCTCCTCCATGCACAGCCCCTCCTACATTTTGATTAGTTGATATGTAACATTTTGATTTAGTTAATAGATTTTAGGGTTTAGAGTGAATTAGTAAAAATTTAGACATAGTTGATAGATTTAGTCATTTTGATTAGTTGATATGTAACACTTTGATATAGTTAATATTTTTTAGGGTTTAGAGTGAATTAGTAAAAATTTAGACATAGTTAATATATTTAGTTGATATGTAACACTTTGATTTAGTATGCTTCTAGGGTTTAGTTGATAGCTTATAGGGTTTCACTAAGTCCTAAAATCAGCATAATAATCTTTTTTTTATATTTTGTTTTCACAGAAATCAAGTATTTGCCCCTGCATCGTCCCCGCCGTCGTCCCCGTCATCGACCCCCTCCGACCTCGAGGTGAGACCAACCAAATCCCCATGTCGTTGATGTCGATGATGATGTGTTGTGAATGTCAATGATGAACATGCATAGAGGTCCTGTTATATGCTAGTTTTCATAGATGTTTTTATAGATGTAGTAGTAGTAGATGAGTAGCTGTGACTATGCGAAGCTAGTTTTTTTTTTTGAAATGATAATTGATTCGGATAGCATTTCAAGTTTAAACTTTTCTGTATAAAAAATAACTTGACTCTGTTCATGCTTAAAAAAGAACATGTGTATGTGTATGGACATGTCGATCTTGAGCCGCTGTGTATATGGTGCCAAAGATGGTCACATTTGACTCTTTGTATCGCAGGGAAAATCCGAGTGGCCTATGTTTTGCCGGAGTGTTGATTCATTTCCGTTCCGGCAAATTTCAGGCGCTCGATATGTCCTATTTTAGCGAAGGTCATGCCGGATTTTGCCGTGAATTTTAGCATGACTTGTGCTAGAATATATAGGAAATATCGAGTGCCCTGGATTTGCCGGAAAGAGAATTAAGTTTTAGCATGACTTGTGCTAGAATTTTAACACCACGTGAGATGAGAGTTTTCAAGGAAAGACTCGACAGACCGACAGTCAACCCGTGATGAATAATAATGATCTGTGTGTTGAGTTCCTGTTAGTTGCCATCGATTTATAATCTTTGAATTTTGAACACAGGAAATGTCCGACGATGATAAGATCCCGGAGTGCGACTACTGCTGCGATGACCGGGGTTTGTGCGACAGGGAGCCTCACCTGCAAAATGATAGGTTCTTCACCGTGAAGTTGGAAGAGACCTTCGATGTTTGTACGGTACGCAACGACAAGTATTTCATCGTAATTAATCATGACTTGTGATTCTTTGCTTCAACATGTAATTTTCGTTTTTTTTCAATTCGACTAGTACATCCCGTGCCATGCAAGACCGTTTGTCTTGCAGAAGCTCGGTTTCCAAGACCTTGAGAATATGGAGACGAGGAGGGCTCACCTCAGGACTAAACACGGTTATGCTTTTCGGGTTAAGCTCTACAATGCGCTTAATCACTGACATTTCGGCTGCTCTAATTGGGAAGCTTTCTGCAAGGCCTATGGATTTGAGGAGAATATGCAAATAACTTTTGATATTCGTCCCGAAGATGAAGATATTGAAGATAATATCGACATTTGGGTCGATGTGGATATGCCTCCTATTTTGCCTAAAAATATTTGGTGTTCATCGCTACTAAACTTGTTTATTTATAATTATCAGCTTATTTCTTATCTTCAAAAAATACTCGGAAAGCTGTGGACATGACGTACTACAGTTATGGCTCCGAGCTTAATTGTGAGGAGAAAGGATATCATGTCTCATTTATAGATGATGTTGAGAATTTTAAGACCAATCAGTTTATCAGCCCAAATTATACTGGATACGTGCCACTAGTCCATCAGTTGCTTGATGGTAATCTCATTGCAAAAAACTTGGTATGATTTTGTTAATGATGGTAACTTCGTTGCATACATTCTTCTTAAGTAAACTACATTGCTAACTATATATGTTACTATATTGTTCAACAGAAGCTCCCTAGTGAGGTTGTGCCTCACATGATGCTTACCGAAGGGAGTATGTACATGGTTAGCTTACGACCGTTTCCACCGACGGCTTACCAAAGTGCATACTCTATTTCTTTGAAAGATGGAAGGCTCAATATCAAAGATTGGGGCAAAGTAATGAAGGCGCGCACGCAACCGATTGGAGACAACATGCGTGTGCGCAAGCCAGAAGTTGGCGACAGGTGGATCTCCATTCTCCATTTTGGAGATGGACCGGTTTACCTGTTTTATGCTATTTTACCTAGGAGAGAGGACTAGGTCCTAGGTAGTAAGAACAATTAGCTAGTGTTGATATGACTATGATGATGATGATTAGTTATTATGATGATGATGAGTTATATGTGCTACAATGTGTTAGCTAGAATGATGAGTTGTTATATGACTCATAGATGATGATCATGAGGAGTTGTTTTGATGATGAGTTGTTATGACTATGATGATGAGTTATATATTACGATGATGATGAGTTGTTATTATGATCATGATGACTTATTATATCATTGGGTGAAAGAAACGCGGATTAGATTCAAGTGGATGGTCGTCGGACGTCCTACTAATCCAACATGGTCACTTTGGATCCATCCACTTGAATCTAATCCGCGTTTATTTCACCCACCGATATAATATCTATACATGCTAATATTTTTTTTATCTTTTTACCTAGCAAATTACACGCCAACATTTCTTAATAAGAAATTATTCCTCTCATTGGAAGACATGCACCGACCATCTCTTTCTCCCTTGCATCATCTATCACTCTTTCCGCCTCTCATCTTCCCGCCACCCTGACTTCAGATAAGGACTATGTTGACACCGAGCTCGTGTACCACCATTGTTATGTAGCTCCTTAACCTCCACGCCACTTGCTGCTAGCTGCCCCCTTCCCTCGGCACCCGCGTTGATCCCCTCACTTCAGTTGCACCCAACCTGAGTTTTTCCGATAGACAAATGTAAGTTCTCTGGATTTGGAGATATTCATGGTTCGTTTTTATACATTATTAGCATGTTTTGTAAATAGTCATGGTTCCTTTTTCTGTGTTATACCCATGTTTTGTAGATAGCATCTTGTTCTGTTTGAAAAAGAAGGCTCCATGGATCTGTGTATTTTCCTCAAGGATTGTCACTTGACCGATGGCCAAATAAGTCTATTTCTAGTTCAATTGCATGGCGTACAAATTTCTATGATTCCTAGTCATTGGTGTGATCTAATGTGTAATTTGTCAGAATAATGCAGTGCAATACGAAATCATTATAAACTGGAATAAGCTTGCTTTGACATCTTATGAATGCAGAAAATATTGCTTTCTGGGATGTTGTTTGTTGCAACTCTTTTATTTGCTTCGCTTAACTCTACTTCTCATGCCTGTAGAACCATGCGGATATCGTACATGTAGACTGCTACTTCGTAGTCTGGAGACCCACTTAAGCTATCATACATGCACATATCTAATGTACGCTAGTGGATTATGCTGCCATTTGGATCTCAAGTTCTGAACATTTATCGTTTCTCATTTGATACAAATGGTACCTGCTTAATTGGACTGAACTGCTCTGATTTATGCATGACCGGAGTAATGCACCATTAGTTGGTAAGAAATAATGTCAATATGAGACCTCTCGACAGCTACCGTTTTTTCTGCGAGGAACAGTACCAAGTTTCAACTTTATTTTGCCCCTTTACATGTTTTGAAATCATTAGCAAATCATATGAAGCATGATAACAATGTTCAAGTTGATTCGGTGAAGATGTGCCTCTAATTTTCGACTACATTAAAAAACTGGTAGTCCTCCCTACTGAGAGTTCTATATATGAAGTTACAAAACAAAAAAATGAGAAGATCTTCAGGATTTGATCCCACTAACTACAAAACATTGGATGCAACAACATATTATAAAGACTTTGTTTACCTCATCGACCAACCACATGGACTCCTGCTCTAATCCTGTTCCCATGAACACGATCATGTAACTAACAAACAAAATCTTGTCCATGCAAGATGTTGGTCCCTTGGCTTTGCTAGCTTCACCAAGTCACTGGATGTGACCTTGCTTGGTCATAGCTTCATTAATTCCTTGATGTTAATAGTGCTACCATACCTATGCATGCAAGACAACAAGACACATGTGAAAAACCTCCTGTATATTTGTAAATAGCTCAAGTAAGATAGCCATAGTACACTTTGCCTAGTTCCAACAGGATACTAAATTTTGCAGTTGCTCAACATATGACGCAACAGATATTCAACATTAAACATGGTCTTGTTCCAAAAAAGAAAACTTTTGTTATCAGTATACAATCAAGTGTGCCTATGTATTCTATACAAAAACATGGCAAGGTTAGAAATTATTGGAATTGCAAGGTGACCCAGGACCAGGAGTGGAGGAAGGTCCCTAAATCATCTAAAGAATAAATGCATGGCTAAGTGATTAATACCTTTCCTTTTTAAATAATATGACAATCTCCAGTAGGGCAATCACCAAAGTTTGGCAGCGAAGAAAGATTTTAGCATCCTACAGTCAGCTCCTCTCCTCCTCTCTGTGAGAGGACAGTGTAAGTTCGATACTTTGGAGATATCCACTCAACAAAAGAAACTATAAAATAAGATAATCTACAACATATTGAGGCGATACATAATTTGTGCAACACACACAATAAATATTCCTGAAATCAACAGTCTAGAAAATATGATTGAATGATGATGCCAATAAGACAACAACAAATGCAGAAGAATTCTCACCAACAAGTAATTAAGAAAATTGACCAGCAGTTAATATAGATAAGGCCGGGAGATGAACAATTATAAAAGATCAACAGTGAATTGTAGAAATATAGAGATAGCTTCATAATCACAGTGTGTTGAAGAAATATAAACAACATGCATGTTTACATGCCAGTGGCTATCCAATCAGCTATCTTCTGTGTGCGCATGTGTTGCTAGTCAATCAGTCAATCCACTTATTCGAGCTATGCCGCTACCCAAGTTTGATCTCTCTCAAGGCAAGCCAGCTTTGCTGCGTTTGCAATTTGCCGTCGGCCAAAGACACGTGACAGCTGAAATACTGGTTTCAGAAATATACATATGCTAGTGGTTTACATATCTCGATCAAGGATCATCTGAGTGTCTGACAATTTGACATGACCCTTTCGTAAGAGAGACATAGGATCCACATATTACTTCATACATGATACATGTCAGATCTCTTCATAACATGTAGGCATTTCAGGTAAGACGAACATGTTTTAGAACATCCTGTGTGGAAACTAAAATAAATAAATAAATAAATAAAGAGCATTAATTGTCTATCAGTCCTTTTCGCCATTGTGACTAAGGATTTTTTTTTCAATTCACACAGGAAAATATATTGATCCAGCGATTCTCAATGTCGATTGTTTACCATGGTTTTAATCAACCTGCCATCAAACGCACTGCATATATCTGTGTCGGATAACAATATGCTAATGAACATTTATTCTCCACTTGATTTAAATAATCATTCATTCTCCATTAAAATTGCAATATGCACCTAATTAATCTCACAACACAACTCAGTACGCTGAATAAATCCAAACGCGCTCACCAAAAATTATAGAACTTGTCAAGAAAGAAAGAGACGCACTACCAAAAATTATAGAACGTGAGAGCAATATGCACTATACACACGGGAAAAATACAATGACAATGCAGGAGAGAACCGAGATTGACGTACCTGTGATGGTGTCCTCGATGGAGCAGAGGGATTCCTGAAGTCTGGGATGTTGGCTTTCCACGCATCGACGTACATCTGCTACGCCTCACGCAGGCGCCTCCGCATTCCCTTGGGGAGGCCGACGAACGTGGTGATGCCGAGTATGACCCGCCACAGCGCGATTTATGCCAGAGTATGAGTTGCGGCTTGCGACGCGCAGGTGCTCCCTTCCCCTCCCCCTTCTTCATCTTGATTGGTGGTGAGCGGCGTGTGAGCTCCGGCGAGCTCATCCGCAGGCGTGGTGCGCACAGTGATGGCGGGGTTCGGCGGTGGCGGAACCTGACGATGTCCAAGTGGGGCGGCGAGCCCCCGGCGTGGGCGTGGAGGAGCGCCGACGGATTCGTCCTCCGGCGAGGTAGGTCGGACCGGTGGCGAACGAGGGAGCTCTGTCCAGCAGACGACGGCGACGGCGGGGGTTGTGTCATGTGTGCCTTGATTGGATCTCAGCCATGAGAGAGAGAGGTCGAAAAAGGAAAGGGAGATACGGGATGCAGGCGCGGGCCAGGTTTTTTCATCGTTTTTTCTACTGTGATGATGTGGGACAGAAAAATCGTTGGAGGAGGAGGTCCGGTCGGTGGGAGGGAGGCCTATCGATAGGGTGGGAGGGTAACGAACGAACGACGTACGAGCTCCCCCATTAGGAGTAGAGATACATGTCCAATCCACATGCTCCGTCGACCGTCCTTGCAATGTACGTATATGTATGAAAAACTTGACAAATGTTGTTGTTGTGATGAGGTTGAGATGATCCAACACTTATTTCTGGCATGTCTTTTTGGTCGCCTTTTCTGGCGGGCTTTAATTTTCCACTGCCGACATCTATATCCACATAGCCATGTCTTGGATCCATATGGGGCGTTCGCTTTAGTGTGTAGAGGTGGTCTCTGGGTGCGACCAACATCTATAATCTATAATATCTAAATAGTTTATCCCCACTATCTTATTTCTCTTGACATGCAGTCTATCCACCTCATCAACCTCATCAATCTGCCACATCAGCAATTATTCTTCCTCCTTTTAACCATTTATTATTTGAGAAATTCTTCCTTTTCACCAATTTCTGTTAACGTTTACACCTGTAGAGTCGTTGCTCTACTTCCGTAATTAAATGATGGACCGAAGCCCAATGGTCTCGATTCACAAATTCAACAAAGAAGCCCGATCGTCTCAGTAAAAAAAGCCCAACCGTCTCCCTCTCTCCATAAAGGACCAATCTTTCCCTTGGCAACGATACAGTGCGGCGGCTAGAAAAGAAAAGAGGCGATCTTGCCGTGTGGTCTGGTCCTCTGGCACGACCGCCGGTCTTCGGCGCATCTGCCGGCTCTGTCTGACTGTCGTTCTGTTCCCGGTGTGAAGCTGTGTGGCGCCCTTTAGCGTCGTCGACGCGGCGGCGGTGGTATTGCTTTCCCTCTCTCTCTCCCTGCAGTTCCATTCCCGGTGGGAATCGGTGTGGCACCCTGGCACCCTGTAGCGTCGTTGAGATGGCGGCGGTCGTCTTCCTCTCTCTCTCTCTCTCTCTCTCTCTCTCTCTCTCTCTCTCTCTCTCTCTCTCTCTCTCTCTCTCTCTCTCTCTCTCTCTCTCTGTTCCGGCGAAGCTAACTCCAACGTTGGATGGGAATTGATGGGGGTTGATTCCTGTTGTATCCAGTCTGATCAGGTGTACAGCAATCCTGTGATGTCTTCTTTTCGGACTAGGAGAGGAACAGGTGGGTGAGGATGCCCATGCCTCTGCTACTGATCCTTCTACCTTCAGATTTTGCATTTTTGCTTAACCCAAAAGCTAATTTGATTTGACTCATATGATTTGATAGTGGTTAACGTATGCTAATTTTATTTGGTTATGTTAGCACGGAGCCACAGGTGGGATCGGATAAGGTATGCTGATTCACCGTCAACATAGATCAATCCGTACGCGGTGGATTTGATAGTTGTATCACGTCCGCGGTGCCAAGCAGCAGTGAGCTCCAGTGCAGATCGTTTGCTGAAACGCCGTTGCAGGCAAAGGTGTCCCTTTTTCTATGCGAGAGCGTTGATGTGATTTACTTTCAAATCTTGCCAAGTAGTAGTATTTATTTAGTGGCAGCTCTATTTTTTGTACTTAAAGATTTTTCTTGGCATATTTTTGGATCAGGTTCTGGTCGTTCATGCCTTTCTGTTGCCCTTCAAATATTTTGTTTGCTGATTTAGCATCTTCTTCCCCTCTCCCTCCCCCTCTCTTTTTCCAGGGGCTGTAAGATTGATTGTCACTGTTTTTGCTCCAGCAACGATTGACATTAATTAGGTGGGGATTAGAAATGCTAAATTGTTTACCATGTTCATCAAGGCACTTAGATGTATCTTGATCTGGCCTCCAAAGTCCTGCCTCTATGTTGTGTTACTGCCGGAGTGTGTGTGTCATTGAGTTTTCCTCTATTTCAATCTGTCGCCATCAAATTCGCAGGCAATTCTCCATTGATTGCCCCTACCGCAACAGTGTTGCTATTTTGCCTCAGTACATATTATATATTGGCTCCTTCTCCCTACCACACTAATACGATTGGTACAATTATTTGACTGTTTGCGTGTATAGTTTTGTTCCATTTTCCTTTCAACTTGCATGCTTTTACAAGTATATGATATATATTCTTATGGTTTGTGAACTTCTGCTGTCAAATTTATATATGTATGATCACCAAAGACTTTATTTTTACCATGTATTTGTTCTTTCCTTTTGTCTCATAATAATGCAGGGGAAAATAGGAATCAAGAATAAAAGGTTGTCATGCTAAGATGATTCTTGCTGACAGTTGAGGAAAGACACACACATCTTGCTGACATTTGTTGGCATCTACCACCTTTCTTAGTAAGATAAAGCATGTTTCTATGTGTACTTAAGAGACATGGTGACTAAGAGGGACGACGAGAATCATATTCCTTCAAGGTTTTAGCGTGTGTGCTCATATGAATAACAAATAGTGCTTTTCCCATCCCTTTTTTGTGTTACTAAGGAGGTGTTAAATTAATCGGAGTTTGCGTTTTGTGTGGAGCCACGTTTGATCTATGTATACTAGTATGTCCATTTGTTGATACCATATTTTTATTCTGGCAAAAATGAATGTTTTATCCGTATATTTAATACAAAGCGTAACTGATTGTGATATCTATGATAGTTTACTTTTTGTGTTGTCATTTTATACCAGTGTTTTACTACTAAACATGATTTTAAGGCATATCAATATTTGTGCTTCATGCTTCAGTTTTCCCCCAAACATAGGGTTCCTCAAGAATGTTTAGTTATTTGAACATCTATTTGAAGAAATGTTCATTTGTGGTTATTGCCATTTTTATTTTTAGCATGTATTCCCGCAGCAACGCGCGGGGTGTCATCTAGTTTTTTGAAAAGGGGGTTAAAACGTCAGGCCTCTGCTTCTGGGGTGCAAGCTCAACCACCTAACATGGGCTTTCTTCAACCAATATAAATGATGTTCTATCAGTAGGCAATGTCAGACCCAGGATATGAAAATGGTCTTTGGTTAATAGATTACCAAATGTCAATCTTCACCACGTGATGTAAGAGCTATGTCATACTCAGTTCCAGGATGTAAAAGCATCTACTGCCACTACCGGAATAACAGCCAATGCCGACGGCTTTATCTATGCCGACGGCCTTTTGTCGGGGCCGTCGGCATACCCGGAAAGATGCCGACGGTCTTGTGGAAGCCGTAGGCATAGATATGCCGTCGGTATATCTCCGTCTATGCCGACGGCAGCCGTAGGCATAGGTCGGCCGTCGGCATATCTCTGTCCATGCCGACGGCAGCCGTCGGTATATATAGGCCGTCGGCACATATGTGGGCCTGCCGACCAGGACTCAGATAGCACGCCGACGCCGTCAAATCTATGCCGACGGCCCCGACGGCAAGCCGTCGGCATATATATTATATGTTTTCTTTCTGCAGTGGGCGCCACGTGGCACACTATGCCGACGGCCTTGCCGTAGGCATATATATTATCTGTTTTTTATGTTTTTATTTGTATTTTTGTAAAGTTAAAATTTGATTAATTTGAATCTGACTTATCTATACTTAACATAAACAAATTATATATCGATTTAGGGTAGAATTTTCCATAGATTATGAATATCCAGTATGTTTTTGTTTTTCGGTATATTAGAAATGTGACCTCATGTACTTTTGCATATAGGTCTTTATACTTTGTTATAATCACAACTAATTGATACTTGCATTGATTTTGACCAATTTTATATCGTTTTTTATCAAAATCTTGAAATGATTCAGTTGCTATACTATGTTTCAAATTTGAATAAACTAAAAATGATGTTTGCTTCATATTTACATAAAACACCCTTTTGTTTTCACTTTTTGTATATTTTTCATTCCTTGGCCATCCAAAGTGTTCCCATGGGCTGACCTATCACAACCAGGTGAAAAGGTCCATTGGTCAAAGCCCATCCGGCGAAATTCAAAGGGTTAGATCTCCCGGTCAACTGCTCCAGGGTTAGGCGGGACGGGGGCTTGGGGGGTAGCAATGCCACCAGAGCGTCGCACGGGGCCCTCATACATGCCTTAAGGTGTGGTGGCATGTCTGAAGAGGCAACACGCGTCTCCGAAGTGTGACCCCCTTCACGGACGGCGCTGCCGCTGGCACCTGGAGGGGGGAAACGACCGCGTCGGGTCAACACGGAGGGAATCTTGTGGTGGGTTGGGCCTAGACCTTGTTCTGGAGTGTTCCTATGGGGTGACCTATCACAACCAGGTGGAGAAGTCCATTGGTCAAAGCTCGTCCGGCGAAAGTCAAAGGCGTAGATCTTCGGGTCAACGGGGTCAGGGTTAGGCCGTCCGGGGGCCTTAGGGGGGTAGCAATGCCATCAAAGCATCGCGCCGGGTGCTCATACATGTCTTAAGGTGTGGTGGGATGTTTAAAGAGGCAATACGTGGCTCCGGGGTGTGCCCCCCCTCACGGACGGCGATGACACCGTAGTAATGTTCTGCGGTTCTCGTGTTGCATGAATATTCCTAAACACTCCGAGCATGATCACTCATAATTTTTTACACAGTGCCGACACATGTGATATAAGATGCGTGGCAATTTCTTATATTTTTTAAAGATGCACAAGTATCTGAAAAAATACCCTGTTGCGGATTGCTCTTCGCGTGTCTACGATTGTGGCCGGCGGCCTTCGGTGGCTAGCAATGCCGCCAAATCTTGCGGTGGGCCCTCTTACACGTCTGGAAGTGTGGTGGCGGGTGCAAACACCCGGCACGCGGGCTCCGGAGTGTGACCCCCTTCACGGATGGCGCTGCCGCCGGCACCTGGAGGGGGGAAACGGCCGCGTCGGCTCGACACGGAGGGAATCTTGTGGTGGGTTGGGCCTAGACCTTGTTCTGAAGTGTTCCTATGGGCTGACCTATCACAACCAGGTGGAGAAGTCCATTGGTCAAAGCTCGTCCGGCGAAAGTCAATGGCGTAGATCTTCGGGTCAACGGGGCCAGGGTTACGCCGACCGGGGGCGTTAGGGGGGTAGCAATGCCATCAAAGCATCGCGCCGGGTGCTCATACATGTCTTAAAGTGTGGTGGGATGTTTAAAGAGGCAATACGTGGCTCCGGGGTGTGCCCCCCTCACGGACGGCGCTGCCGCCGGCACTTGGAGGGGTGAAACCGCCGCGTCGGCAGCCTTGGGTAGGGGTCTTGTGGTGGGTTAGGCCGCTCGTTGGTCTTCGGAGGGTAGGAAGAATAGTGGATGTTTAACAAATTGGTAGGAGATTTTTAAAAAAAATTTAAAGTTGATGTTTAATAAAAAAGAAATTGAAAAATATGTATGCCTACGGCTTGGCCGTTGGCATAGGTGGACACGTGGCATCAACACCTATGCCGACGGCAAGCCGTCGGCATAGTCCCCCTTATCCACTCGCGGATGCCCTCCCGACCACTCATTCCCCCTGTCCCCATCTCTGTCCCGACCCCGACCCCGACTCGACCCGCCGCCGCCGCCGCCCCACTCGACCCCGACCCGCGCCGCCGCTGCCACCCTCTCCGCCCCGCCGCCACCCTCTCCGCCCTCCCCTCTGCTCTGCTCTGTGCACCGCCGCTCTGCCCTCTGCTCTGCGCGCCGCTTGTTGGACATATGCCCTAGAAGCAATAATAAAATGGTTATTATTATATTGATCGTTTATTATCCATGCTATAATTGTATTCATTGGAAACACAAATACATGTGTGGATACGTAGACAACAACATGTCCCTAATGAGCCTCTACCAGACTAGCTCGTTGATCAAAGATGGCCATGGTTTCCTGCTCATAGACATGAGTTGTCATTTGATAACGGGATCACATCATTAGGAGAATGATGTGATGGACAAGACCCAAACTATGAACGTAGCATATGATTGTGTCAAGTTTATTGCTATCGTTTTCGCATGTCAAGTATCTGTTCCTATGACCATGAGATCATGCAACTTACTGACACCGGAGGAGTACCTTGTGTGTATCAAACGTCGCAACATAACTGGGTGACTATAAAGATGCTCTAAAGGTATCTCTGAGGGTGTCTGTTGAGTTGGCATGGATCAAGACTGGGAATTTGTCACTCCGTATGACGGAAAGGTATCTCAGGGCCCACTCGGTAATACAGCATCACAATAAGCTTGCAAGCAATGTGACTAAAGAGTTAGCCACGGGATCTTGTATTACGGAACGAGTAAAGAGACTTGCCGGCAACGAGATTGAACTAGGTATGGAGATACCGACGATCGAATCTCGGGCAAGTAACATATCGCCGGACAAAGGGAATTGCATACGGGATTGACTGAATCCTTGACATCGTGGTTCAACCAATAAAGATCTTCGTTGAATATGTAGGAACCAATATGGGCATCCAGGTCCCGCTATTGGTTATTGACCGGAGAGGAGTCTCGGTCATGTCAGCATATTCCCGAACCCGTAGGGTCGCACGCTTAACGTTCGGTAGCGCTAGGGTAGTATTGAGATATTAATAGTGGAAAGTCCGAAGGTTGTTCGGAGTCCCAGATGGGATCCGGGACATCACGAGGAGCTCCGGAATAGTCCGGAGGTAAAGATTCATATATGGAAAGTTGTTATCAGGTTCCGGAAAAAGTTCGAGTTTTTTTTCGGTATTGTACCGGGAAGGTTCTAGAAGGTTCCGAAGTGGGGCCCACCTGCATGGGGGACCCACATGAACGTGGGTAGTGGGGAAAGTCACCACAACCCTGGTCTAGGCGCACCAAGATCCTCCCTTAAAAGGAATAGTATCATATCCCAAAGGGATAAGATCAGGATCCCTAAAAAGGGGATAGCGATCGGTGGAAAAGGAAAGGAGGGATTTCCTTCCTCCCCCTTTGGCCAACGACCCTAGGGCCTTGGAGGGCAAGCCACCAGCCCCCTCCATGCCTATATAAAGGTGGGGAGGCATTGGGGGCAGCCACCCCTTGGACCCTTGCCCGTTACCTCTCCCAACTCCTCCCACGTTTCACCGGTACGCGCTTGGCGAAGCCCTGCCAGAATTCCGCTGCCACCACCACCACCATACCGTCGTGTTGGTCCCGATCTCATCTACCCCCTCTCTCTCGCTTCCTGGATCAAGAAGGAGAGGATGCCGCCGAGCCGCACGTGTGCTAAACTCGGAGGTGCCGTCCGTTCGGCACTTGATCGGGAGTTCGCGGGACGGATCGTGATTGGATCGCGAAGACGTTCGACTACATCTACCGCGTTTCTTAACACTTCCGCTTAGCGATCTAAAAGGGTATGTAGATGCAATCTCTCCTCTCATAGATGTTCATCTCCTAGATCGATCTTGGTGAGCGTAGGAAATTTTTTGTTTCCCATGCAATGTTCCCCAACAGTGGCATCATGAGCTAGGTCTTTGCGTAGATGACATCACGATTAGAACACAAAGGAGTTTGTGGGCGTTGATATTCAGATTGCTACCTTCCTTGGTCTTTTCTTGATTCAGCGGTATTGTGGGATGAAGCGGCCCGGACCAACTTTACATGTCCACGTACATGAGACCGGTTCCATCGACTGACATGTGACTTTGTTGCATAAGATGGCTGGCGGGTGTCTGTCTCTCCCACCTTAGTTGAATCGGATTCGACGAAGGCGGTCCTTGTAGAAGGTTAAATAGCAACTTGCATATCACCGTTGTGGTTTTGCGTAGGTAAGAATCGTTCTTGCTAGATACCCATAGCAGCCACGTAAAACATGCAACAACAAATTAGAGGAAGTCTAACTTGTTTTTGCAGGGTATGTTGTGATATGATATGGCCAAAGACATGATGAAATATATTTGATGTATGAGATGATCATGTTTTGTAATAGTTTATCTCGGCTTGCATGTCGATGAATACGGCAACCGGCAGGAGCCATAGGGTTGTATTTAATTATTGTATGACCTGCGTGTCAATCATTAAGCGCTATGTAATGCTTTACTTTATCGCTAAACGGTAGCAATAGTAGTAGAAGCATGGTTGGCGTGACAACCCCGATGGCGACGCGATGATGGAGATCATGGTGTCATGCCGGCGACGATGGAAATCATGCCGGTGCTTTGGAGATGGAGATCAAAAGCACAAGTTCATGGCCATATCATGTCACTTATGATTTGCATGTGATGTTAATCTTTTTATGCATCTTATTTTGCTTACGACGACGGTAGCATTATAAGGTGATCCCTCTCTAAAATTTCAAGATAAAATTGTGTTCTCCCCAAGTGTGCACCATTGCGAAAGTTCGTCGTTTCGAAGCACCACGTGATGATCGGGTGTGATAGACTCTACATTCACATACAACGGGTGCAAGCTAGTTTTGCACATGCGGAACACTTGGGTTAAACTTGACGAGCCTAGCATGTACAGACATCGCCTCGGAACACAAGAGACCGAAAGGTCAAACATGAGTCATATAGTAGATATGATCAACATGGAGATGTTCACCATTGAAACCACCTCATCTCACGTGATGATCGGACTTGGGTTGGTGAATTTGGATCATGTTACCCTCGGACGACCGGAGGGATGTCGATTTGAGTGGGAGTTTTTAAGTAAACTAAACTCATTATCTTGAACAATAGTCTAAGTTGTCTTTGCAAATTTATGTTGTAGATCAATGGCTCGCGCAGTAGCTCCCCTGAATTTCAATGCGTTCCTAGAGAAAGCCAAGCTGAAAGATGATGGAAGTAACTTTGTAGACTGGGCCCATAATCTGAGGATTATCCTCACGGCTGCCCAAAAGGCTTATGTCCTTGATGCACCGCTTGGTGAGCAACCCCCTGCAACGTCTGTGGACGTTATGAACGCCTGGTAGGCGCGTGTTGATGACTACTCAATAGTTCAGTGCGCCATGTTGTATGGATTAGAACCGGGACTTCAAAGGCGTTTTGAACGTCATGGAGCATATGAGATGTTCCAGGAGTTGAAGTTTATTTTTGAGAAGAATGCCCGGATCGAGAGGTATGAGACCTCCGATAAGTTCTATGCTTGCAAGATGGAGGAGAACGGGTCTGTCAGTGAACACATACTCAAAATGTCTGGGTATTACAACCGTCTGGCTGAGTTGGGAGTTGTGCTCCCGCCAGAGGCGATCACTGACAGAGTTCTTCAATCGCTACCACCTAGCTACAAGAGCTTTGTGTTGAACTATAACATGCAAGGGATGAACAAGTCAGTCGCCGAGCTGTTTGTGATGCTGAAAGTCGCTGAGTCAGACATCCAGAAGGAGCATCAAGTGTTGATGGTCAATAAAACCACTAGTTTGAAGAAGAATGGCAAGGGCAAGAAGGGAAACTCCAAAAAGAGTGGCAAAGTAGTTGCCCCTCCCGTGAAGAAACCCAAGGCTGGGCCCAAGCCGGAAACTGAGTGCTTCTATTGCAAGGGAACTGGCCACTGGAAGCGGAATTGCCCCAAGTATCTGGCCGACAAGAAGGGGGCCAACGCCAAACAAGGTATATATGATATACATGTTATTGATGTGTACCTTACCAACTCTCGTTGTAGTGCCTGGGTATTTGATACCGGTGCGGTTGCTCACATTTGCAACTCAAAGCAGGAACTGTGGAATAGACGGAGGCTGGCGAAGGACGAAGTGACGATGCGCGTGGGAAATGGTTCCAAGGTTGATGTGATCGCCGTCGGCACGCTCGCTCTTCGATTACCATCGGGATTAGTGATGAACCTGGATAATTGTTATTTAGTGCCTGCGTTGAGCATGAACATTATATCTGGATCTTGTTTAATGTAAGACGGTTACTCATTTAAATCAGAGAATAATGGTTGTTCAATTTATATGGGTAACATCTTTTATGGTCATGCACCCATTGTGAGGGGTTTCATCTTATTGAATCTCGATAGTGATGATACACATGTTCATAACATTGATGCCAAAAGATGTAGAGTTGATAATGATAGTACCACTTTCTTGTGGCACTGCCGCTTAGGTCATATTGGTGTAAAACGCATGAAGAAACTCCATGCTGATGGACTTTTGGAGTCACTTGATTTTGAATCACTTGACACATGCGAACCATGCCTCATGGGCAAGATGACTAAGACCCCGTTCTCCGGAACAATGGAACGGGCAAGTGACTTGTTGGAAATCATACATACTGATGTGTGTGGGCCGATGAGCATTGAGGCGCGCGGTGGATATCGTTATTTTCTCACCTTCACCGACGATTTGAGTAGATATGGGTATGTTTACTTAATGAAACACAAGTCTGAAACGTTTGAAAAGTTCAAGCAATTTCAGAGTGAAGTTGAGAATCATCGTAACAAGAAGATCAAATTCCTACGATCTGATCGAGGGGGAGAATATTTGAGTTATGATTTTGGCAGTCACTTAAGACAATGTGGAATTGTTTCACAGTTGACGCCACCTGGAACACCACAGCGTAATGGTGTGTCTGAACGTCGTAATCGAACCTTATTGGATATGGTGCGTTCTATGATGTCTCTTGCCGATCTGCCACTATCATTTTGGGGTTATGCGTTAGAGACAGCTGCATTCACTTTAAATAGGGCACCATCTAAGTCCGTTGAGACGACACCGTATGAACTGTGGTTTGGCAAGAAACCAAAGTTGTCGTTTCTTAAAGTTTGGAGATGCGATGCTTATGTCAAAAGGCTTCAGCCAGAAAAGCTCGAACCCAAAGCGGACAAATGCGTTTTCATAGGATACCCAAAAGAGACGGTTGGGTATACCTTCTATCTCAGATCCGAAGGCAAAGTGTTTGTCGCTAAGAACGGGTCCTTTCTAGAGAAAGAGTTTCTCTCGAAAGAATTGAGTGGGAGGAAGATAGAACTTGATGAGGTTGTTGAACCTTTACTTCAACCAGAGAGTAGCACTGCGCAGAAAGATGTTTCTGTGGAACATACGTCAGTTGAAGAGGAAGCTGATGATGGAGATCATGAAGCTTCGGATCAAGTTACTATCGAACCTCGTAGGTCGACAAGGATACGTACTGCTTCTGAGTGGTACGGTAACCCTGTCTTGAATGTCATGTTGTTGGACAACGATGAACCTACGAGCTATGGAGAAGCGATGGTGGGCCCAGATTCCGACAAATGGTTAGAGGCCATGAAATCCGAGATGGGATCCATGTATGAAAACAAAGTGTGGACTTTGGAAGTATTACCTGAAGGGCGAAATGCCATTCAGAATAAATGGATCTTCAAGAAGAAGACGGACGCAGACGGTAATGTCACCGTCTATAAAGCTCGACTTGTGGCAAAGGGTTTTTTACAAGTTCAAGGAGTTGACTACGATGAGACTTTCTCACCCGTAGCGATGCTTAAGTCCGTCAGAATCATGTTAGCAATAGCTGCATTTTTCGATTATGAAATTTGGCAGATGGATGTCAAAACAGTGTTCCTTAACGGTTTTCTTAAGGAAGAGTTGTATATGATGCAACCAGAAGGTTTTGTCGATCCAGAGAATGCTGACAAAGTTTGCAAACTCCAGCGATCCATTTATGGACTGGTGCAAGCGTCTCGGAGTTGGAATCTTCGCTTTGATGAGGTGATGAAAGCGTTTGGGTTTATACAAGTTTACGAAGAAGCTTGTATTTACAAGAAAGTGAGTGGGAGCTCTATAATGTTTCTAATATTATATGTGGATGACATATTACTGATTGGAAACAATATAGGACTTTTGGAAAGCGTGAAGGAATATTTGAACAAGAGTTTTTCAATGAAGGACCTAGGAGAAGCTGCTTTCATATTAGGCATCAAGATCTATAGAGATAGATCGAGACGCTTAATAGGACTTTCACAAAGCACATACCTTGATAAGATTTTGAAGAAGTTCAAAATGGATCAGTCCAAGAAGGGGTTCTTGCCTGTTTTGCAAGGTGTGAAGTTGAGTAAGACTCAATGCCCAGCGACTACAGACGATAGAGAAAAGATGAGTGTCATCCCCTATGGTTCTGCCATAGCCTCTATCATGTATGCGATGCTGTGCACAAGACCAGATGTCAGCCTTGCCATAAGTATGGCCGGAAGGTTTCAAAGTGATCCAGGAGTGGAACACTGGACAGCGGTCAAGAATATCCTTAAGTACCTGAAAAGGACTAAGGAAATGTTTCTCGTTTATGGAGGTGATCAAGAGCTCGTCGTAAATGGTTACGTCGATGCAAGCTTTGACACTGATCCGGATGACTCTAAGTCTCAAACCGGATACGTATATATTCTGAATGGGGGAGCGGTAAGCTGGTGCAGTTCCAAGCAAAGCGTGGTAGCTGATTCTACATGCGAAGCGGAGTACATAGTTGCCTCGGAGGCGGCGAAGGAAGGTGTCTGGATGAAGCAGTTCATGACAGATCTTGGAGTTGTGCCTAGTGCACTGGACCCGATGACTCTTTTCTGTGACAACACTGGTGCCATTGCTCTAGCCAAGGAACCAAGGTTTCACAAGAGGACCAGACACATAAAGTGACGCTTCAATTCCATCCGCGATGCGATCAAGGAGGAGGACATAAACATTTGCAAAGTGCACACGGATCTGAATGTTGCAGATCCGTTGACTAAACCTCTTCCACGGGCAAAACATGATCAACACCAGAACTCTATGGGTGTTAGATTCATAACGATGTAATGCTAGATTATTGACTCTAGTGCAAGTGGGAGACTGTTGGACATATGCCCTAGAGGAAATAATAAAATGGTTATTATTATATTTCCTTGTTCATGATGATCGTTTATTATCCATGCTATAATTGTATTGGTTGGAAACACAAATACATGTGTGGATACGTAGACAACAACATGTTCCTAGTGAGCCTCTACCGGACTAGCTCGTTGATCAAAGATGGCCATGGTTTCTTGCTCATAGACATGAGTTGTCATTTGATAACGGGATCACATCATTAGGAGAATGATGTGATGGACAAGACCCAAACTATGAACGTAGCATATGATCATGTCAAGTTTATTGCTATCGTTTTCGCATGTCACGTATCTGTTCCTATGACCATGAGATCATGCAACTCACTGACACCGGAGGAGTACCTTGTGTGTATCAAATGTCGCAACGTAACTGGGTGACTATAAAGATGCTCTACAGGTATCTCCGTGGGTGTCTGTTGAGTTGGCATGGATCAAGACTGGGAATTTGTCACTCGGTATGACGGAAAGGTATCTCAGGGCCCACTCAGTAATACAGCATCACAATAAGCTTGCAAGCAATGTGACTAAAGAGTTAGCCATGGGATCTTGTATTACGGAACGAGTAAAGAGACTTGCCGGCAACGAGATTGGACTAGGTATGGAGATACCGACGATCGAATCTCGGGCAAGTAACATATCGCCGGACAAAGGGAATTGCATACAGGATTGACTGAATCCTTGACATCGTGGTTCAACCAATAAAGATCTTCGTTGAATATGTAGGAACCAATATGGGCATCCAGGTCCCGCTATTGGTTATTGACCGGAGAGGAGTCTCGGTCATGTCTGCATATTCCTGAACCCGTAGGGTCGCACGCTTAACGTTCGGTAGCGCTAGGGTAGTATTGAGATATTAATAGTGGAAAGTCCGAAGGTTGTTCGGAGTCCCAGATGGGATCCGGGACATCACGAGGAGCTCCGGAATAGTCCGGAAGTAAAGATTCATATATGGAAAGTTGTTATCGGGTTCCGGAAAAAGTTCGAGTTTTTTTTCGGTATTGTACCGGGAAGGTTCTAAAAGGTTCCGGAGTGGGGCCCACCTGCATGGGGGACCCACATGAATGTGGGTAGTGGGGAAAGTCCCCACAACCCTGGTCTAGGCGCACCAAGATCCTCCCTTTAAAGGAATAGTATCATATCCCAAAAGGATAAGATCAGGATCCCTAAAAAGGGGATAGCGATCGGTGGAGAAGGAAAGGAGGGATTTCCTTCCTCCCCCTTTGGCCAATGACCCTAGGGCCTTGGAGGGCTAGCCACCAGCCCCCTCCACGCCTATATAAAGGTGGGGAGGCGTTGGGGGCAGCCACCCCTTGGACCCTTGCCCGTTACCTCTCCCAACTCCTCCCACGTTTCACCGGTACGCGCTTGGCGAAGCCCTGCCGGAATTCCGCTGCCACCACCACCACCATACCGTCGTGTTGGTCCCAATCTCATCTACCCCCTCTCTCTCGCTTGCTGGATCAAGAAGGAGAGGACGCCGCCGAGCTGCACGTGTGCTAAACTCGGAGGTGGCGTCCGTTCGGCACTTGATCGGGAGTTCGCGGGACGGATCGTGATTGGATCGCGAAGACGTTCGACTACATCAACCGCGTTTCTTAACGCTTCCGCTTAGCGATCTACAAGGGTATGTAGATGCAATCTCTCCTCTCATAGATGTTCATCTCCTAGATCGATCTTGGTGAGCGTAGGAAAAATTTTGTTTCCCATGCAACGTTCCCCAACACGGCTGCCCGACTCCCCCTGCTCTCCGATCCCACCCTCCCCTCTGCTCTGCGCGCCGCCGCCCGACTCCCCCTGCTCCGCCGTCGCCACGCTGCTCTGCCCTCGGCCGCCGCCGCACTCCGCCCCGACCCCGGCCTCCTGTCCGCCCTGCTCCGCCGCCGCCGCACTCCGCCCCGACCCCGGCCTCCTCGGTGAGCTTCCCCACCCACTGATCCGCCGTCGCCGGTGCGCTGTTGTGCTGCCGCTGCTGCTGCTGTGCTGCCACTGCTACTACTGTGCTGCCGCTGCTGCTGCTGTGTCGCTGACCTCAGCTGCTGCTGTGCTGCCGCTGCTCTGCTGCTCGCCATTGCTCGCCGCCGCTTCCGAGGCTGCTGCTCTGGATGGATGGATAAAATGGATAGATGGATAGTTAATTTTGTAGGTTTGTAATTTTTAGAACAATGGATAGATGGATAGTTTCGAGGGTTTTGTGTTGTAGGTTTTTTTGTTGATATGAGATGTGATATGCTGTAGGAGATGCTATATGCTATATGTGATATGCTAAATGTTAAGAATGTTCTTTGGATGGATGGATGCTATATGAGATGTGATACGATCACATTAAATTTTTTGTGGATGCTATATGAGATGTGATGCGATCACATTAATTTTTTTTATGGATGCTATATGAGATGTGATACGATCACGATGGATGGATGGATGCTATGTTAGTCTTCACCGGGCATTTGTTATCTTGTGAAATATTTTCATGTCATTATCATTTTATCATCAAAGATTGCCATACGAGATGTGATGACCTAAATGTTTTTCACTCGGTGGAATTTACATGATTTGTGGTGTTGCATCTCCGTGGAGTGATCGTCGACGTTGGAGCTATTGGGTACCCGATCGTCCCTCCGCTGATCGACTACATCCTCTACATCCGAGGGTGAGGTAAAATTCATTACCTCCTCCGCTTTTTTTTCATGTCACTAGATTTCATTTTCATGTCAAGTCGCGTAACCTAGGCGTCTCCCGTCCGAAAGGGTTGCATCGATAAATATGCATTCAATAGCATTTTTATCACCGTAACTCATTCGGATTGTCCAGCGTTTTCCACGGACAGCCCGAGGATGTGTAGATTGGGTACGTTCTCCATGCTCTACCCCATTCCAAGACAAAATTTCGGCATCGCCTCCCCATTGTTCTCCGGATGCACATTCTCTCGGTTTTTTGCCGGGACGTGTATCTGGAGAACAGAGGGGAGGTGCTGCCGAAATTTTGTCTTGGAATGGGGTAGAGAATGGAGAACGTACTCAATGTACATATCCTCGGGTGGGATTAGGACCCATCTTTACCTATTAGAGATGTAGGTGGATTCAATGTCGTTTCTCGTCAACCCGGTAGAAAATAAAACATTGATGTGATTAATTTAAATGAATCCTCAATTTTGTTGTGTGCCTCCCAATAAAGCATAGATGGCAGATAATCAGTGGATGTACAGTGGTTTTTTCCGTCGGAATCAAGTAACAACAGAGTGGGCCGAGAGAACCGATGTGTTTTTGAAGGAGATATTCCGTCGTCCAATGAGAATGGTGCCAGAATGCCCCTGTGCCAAATGTAAGAGACGTATCCGTAGAGATCAGGAGGAGATGACTTTGCACCTTCGCATGAATGGATTTATGCCAAACTTTAACATGCCGATAAACTTTTCCCAGCGGGACCGTGGTAGAGAGGAGGTGATACGACAACGCATCGCTGGTCATGAGGACGATGGGGTTAGAGACATGCTAGATGATGTCTGTGCTGCACAGACGGCACCTGCGACACTTTCAGCGAATGAACCGGAGGAGCCGGAGGAAACCGCAAAGGCCTTCCTGGATATCTTGGCCTCGTCAAAGAAACCTCTTTATGAGGGTGCCAAGCTCTCTCAGCTGGATGCCATCTCGCAACTGATGGGAGTCAAGGCCGAGTACGGCTGTACCTGAGGTTGCTTCGAAGCATTTCTGGGAGTATGGGCTAACAGCCTCCCTGAGGGCCATGAACTGCCGAAAAGCATCTATGCTAAAAAGAAAATCATGAAGGCGCTCTCTATGGATTATGAGAAAATACATGTTTGTCCAAAGAATTGCCTTTTGTTTAGGCACGAGTATGCGAATGACAACTACTGTAGCAAGTGCGGTTCCTCTCGGTATATTGAGGTGGTCGATGAGCAGGGTGAGAAGATGTAGCTAGCCATCCCTGCAAAGGTTCTTCGATATCTCCATTTCATAGAAAGACTGCAGCGCCTTTTCATCACCGAGGAGTCTGCCAAAATGATGAAGTGGCACAAGGAAGGGAAAAGGTACCATGCAGATAAAATCGTATATCCATCAGAAGGTGAAGCATGGAAGTCGTTCGACACAGAATACCCTAAGGAAGCAGCCGAGGCTGGGAATGTCAGAATTGCTATATCAAGTGATGGGTTCAATCCATATGGTATGTCGTCTAATCCATACAGCTGCTGGCCCGTGTTTGTTATTCCGCTCAATCTCCCTCCCGGCGCTATAATGCAACGCAAGACCATGTTCCTGTCGCTGATAATTCCGGGGAAGAATTTGAGTGTGTTTATGCAGACGTTGGTGGATGATTTGCACCATTCTTGGTACTTCCCGAGGTTGACATACGATCGACATCTGCAGAAAAATTTCTTGATGAAAGTTTGGCTGCAGTATTGCATGCATGACTTTCCCGGTTATGCCCTATTCTGCAGATGGTGTACAAGTGGGAAGATGCCATGCCCAGTGTGCATGCAGGCCTTGCATTTCATTTGGCTGAAGAAGGGTGGCAAGTATGTTGCCTTTGACCTGCATCGACAGTTCCTCCTTCCAGACCATCCTGATAGGGAAGACAAGAAGAACTTCACGAAAGGTCTAGTTGTCCATGAAGTAAACGAGATTCCAACGTTTTCGGGTGCGGATGTGCTTGCTCGGCTGAAAGCTCTTAAGCCTGACGGCGACGGGAAAGGCAAAGCCAAAGCCAAAGCCAAAGGCACAGGCGAAGGTGAGGGCGAGGGGAAAGGGAAAGGGAAAGGAAAAGCCAAAGGTTTTGAAGGATATGGTGAGACGCACAACTGGACTCACATTACCCCCTTCACGCAGCTTCCCTATTTCAAGGACCTCAAACTTCCATATAACATCGATGTGATGCACACCGAAAAGAATGTCGCAGAGGCCCTTTTTCGCACGATCCTCAACATTCCTGATAAGACAAAGGATAACGTTAATGCTAGAGTCGATCAACAAAATATTTGTGATAGGCCACGTCTGAACATGCGGCCTCCCACAGGCGGTCGAAAATCTTGGTTCAAGCCAGATGCTGACTTCGTCCTTAAAAAGGATGATAAGATGGAGGCATTCAAGTGGCTGAAACACGTCGTGAAGTTCACTGATGGTTATGCATCGAATATAAGTAAGGGAGTCAATCTTTTAACGGGCAAAGTCACCGGGCTCAGGAGTTATGACTATCATGTATGGATTGAGCGGATTATGCCGGTGATGGTTCGAGGCTATGTCCCCGAGCGTGTCTGGCGTTTGCTTGCGGAGCTAAGCCATTTCTTCCGCACGCTTTGTGCTAAAGAAGTATGTCCCAAGATGATAAAAGAATTGCATAAGAAGGCGCCGGAGTTGATATGCAAGCTAGAGAAGATCTTTCCGCCAGGCTTCTTTACTCCGATGACACATCTCATTTTGCACCTCGCGAACGAGGTATTGTTGGGGGGGCCTGTGCAGAATCGTTGGCAGTACGGCCCTGAGAGACAGAACAAGCATCTTCGACACAAATGTGGAAACAAAGCTAAGATTGAAGCTTCCATAGCTGAGGCAGTTATCCTAGAGGAGGTGGCAGATCTCAGGACAGCGTACTATCCAGACCACGTTCCCACTCTGCATAATAGGGTGTCTCGATACAATACAGAAGAGCCCAAGTATAAACCCAAGCTCCCTCTATTCAGCGGGCAAGGTGGCAGGGCTGGATGCTCGAAACCTTATATCATGCCACAGCATGAGTGGGAGGACGTCATGTTCTATGTCTTGCACAACATCAAGGAAGTTGAGGATGCACTACAGGAATCAGAGAATTTGCCATCAGTCCACTCTTTGCCGTCTGCTAGCGGACGGCATAGATGGTCTTTGCCGTCCGCTTCCACAAAGCAGATAGCAAAGAAAGGCCTCATGGCAAAGATGGTTTTTGCCGTCAGTCCATTCTTTGCCGTCGGGTAGCGGACGACACAGAGCCTAAAAAGCGGACGGCAAAGGCAGGCGGACGGCAACTAGCAAAATCGCAGACGGCAAAGAGCCCATCTGGGCCCCACTGGAGCGCGGCGCTGGTTAGGTCAAATGGACGGCCTAGATGTCGTCCGCTAGCGGACGGCAAAGAGCAGCAGACGGCAAAGATTATCAAAAAACAGACGGCAAAGAGCCCATTTGGGCCCCACTGGAGCGCGACGCTGGTTAGGTCAAACGGACGGCCTAGATGCCGTCCGCTAGCGGACGGCAAAGAGCAGCAGACGGCAAAGATCATCAAAAAGCAGACGGCAAAGAAAAATTTCACTAACATTTGTAACGGCTGCCGCGCGCGCCCGATCTCTCTCTCTCTCTCCCTCTCTCACCGCGACCCTCTCTCTCTCTCTCTCTCTCGCCGCGCCCCTCCACTCCCCTCTCTCCATCTCTCTCTCTCGCTGTCGCGCCCGTCTCCGCCGACGACCCACCGCCCCGCCGCGCCCGTTGCCGCCGCCGACCCACCGCCCCACCGCGCCCGTCGCTGCCGACGACCCGACGCCTCGCCGCCCCACCGCGCCCTGGTGCAGATCCACCGCCCCGCCGCCCCACAGTCTGTGGCCGCCACCCCGCCGCCCCGCTGCTCCACTCTGCCACCGCCGCCCCCGACGCCACTCACCCCCGACGCCCCCTCCGGTGAGTCCTCCCCTTATTCTCTGTTTTTTTTCTTTTTTTTCATTTAATTGCTACTGTTAGTGCTATATTACTCATATTTAGTTAGGTTAGTGCTAGGTTAGGTTAGAAAAGAACTAGGAGAAGAAGATTTTAGGTTAGTCAAATTTTAGGTTAGTCAAAATTAGAAGAAGAAGAAGAAGATGATGAAAAAAAAAAGAAGAAGAAAAGAAGAATAAGTAGAAGAAGAAGAAGAAGAAGAAGAAGAAGAAGAGGAGGAGGAGAAGAAGAAGAATAAGAAGAAGAAGAAGAAGAAGAAGATGATGATGAAGAAAAAGAGAAGAAGAAGAGGAGAAGAAGAGGAAGAAGAAGAAGAAGAAGAAGAAGAAGAAGAAGAAGAAGAGGAGAAGAAAAGAAGAAGAAGAAAAAGAGGAGAAGAGGAGAAGAAGAGGAAAAATAGGAGAAGAGGAGAAGAATAAGAAAAATAGGAGAAGAAGAAGAGGAGAAGAAAAGAAGAAGAAGAAGAAGAAGAAGAAGAAGAAGAAGAAGAAGAAGAAGAAGAGGAAGAAGAAGAGGAAGAAGAAGAAGAAGAAGAAGAAGAAGAAGAAGAAGAAGAAATAGAGATTTTATATATAGAGAGAGATTTTTATATATAGAGATTTTTTATCGGGATTGAATATTCGTGTTGATCGGGTGGATTTAAATGTGTAGTTGTTTCGTCGCTGCGAGGGTTTGGTGTTCGACGAGCTCCCCGTGCGTTCGACGAGCTCCCCTGCGTTCGTGGGTGAGCACAAATGACATCTCCTCCCCCCCTTCATTTGCTCTGTTCCGGTCTTCGTGCCGATGATACTTGCTAGCTATAGTTAGATTCAATCATCAGTATGCGTGACCAGTATGCGTCTCCCGTTCGAAAGGGTAACAGTTATAAATATGCATGCATTTGCATATTTATAACCGTGATTCTTTCGAATTGTCCAACGTTATCCATGGACAGCCCGAGTATGTGTAGATTGGGTTCGTTTTCCCATGCTCTGCTCCGGATCCGATGCAGAATTTCGTCAATGCCTCCCTGTTGTTCTCCGGGTACACACCCTCTCTGTTTATTGCCGAGACGTGTATCAGGAGAACATCGGGGAGGTGCTGCCGAAATTTTGCGTCGGATGCGGAGCAGAGCATGGGAAAACGAACCCAATCTACACATACTCGGGTGGGATTAGGACCTATCTTTACCTATTAGCGTGTAGGTTGCATGGACGTAATAAAATTGACAAACTTGATTAACTGATGAATATATATGCTGAATTATATATATATTTCTTGTGTGTTTAGTAGGTAGGCAAGATGAGTGATCGTGCGTGGATGTACACCGGTCACACTAGTCAGAAAGACACGACCAATGAATGGTTAACAAAAACCAAGGGGTTTGTGAAAGCCGCATTTGCAAATGGCCAGAGAAAAACCCGGTGCCCCTGTGTTAGGTGCGACAACTTTTCACAGAGGACAGAGGGTGAAATGGGTAAACACCTGCAGAAGTGGGGTTTTACGCCTGATTATACGGTGTGGACATTTCATGGTGAGTCTGCCCAACGTACCAGAGCTGAGGTGGTTCGTCGTCGCACCGACGAGCGTGGTACCGGGATCGAATACATGGTGCAAGACTTTGATGATGCTCGGGGTTTGGACGATGAGATGGAGGAATCTGCAAAGGCCTTCAATGAAATGTTGGAGTCTTCAAAACGTCCTCTCCACGAGCACACCGACCTTTGTCAGCTGGATGCCATCGCACAAGTAATGGCTCTGAAGGCTCAATTCAACTTGGGCAGAGAATGCTACGACGCGATGATGACACTATTTGGACGCTTTCTACCCAAAGGCCATGTAATGCCTGCAAACCTGTACCAGTTGGACAAAATCCTCCGTGTACTTAAGATGACCTATGAAAAGATAGATGCATGTGAGAAAGGATGTGCCGTATTTAGGCTTGAGTATGCGGTCTTGAACTATTGTCCCATTTGCAAGTCTTCCAGGTATGTTGTGGTAGACAACGGTATGGGTGAGAAGAGGCAGACCAAAATCCCCGTTAATGTTCTTCGGTATCCGCCAATCGTACCAAGACCTCAACGTCTTTTCATGGTAGAAGAGACGGCCAAACAGATGACATGGCCCAAATTGGGCAAAAGAACCGAACTAGATGCAGATGGGAATCAGATGTTGGTACACACATCGGATGCTTTTGCGTGGAAGCACTTCGATGCATTACATAAGGATAAAGCGGCAGATCCAAGGCATCCTCGAGTCTGCATCGGCACGGATGGGTTCAATCCGTTTGGTATGACGGCAACCCAATACAGTTGTTGGCCGGTATTTGTCATCCCACTCAATCTCAAATGACCTATCACTAGTAGAAAACAGGGCATTAGTCCTGGTTCTTAAGGGCCTTTAGTCCCGGTTCTGCAACCGGGACTAACGAATCGGGACTAAAGGCCCTCACTTTTAGTCCCGGTCGCATTACGAACCGGGACTAAAGGGGCTCCACATGGCCGCTGCGCAACGCTCAGGCAGGAGGACCTTTAGCCCCGGTTGGTAACACCAACCGGGACTAAAAGGCTGCCATGCGTCAACCCCTGCCAAGCGCTGTTTTTTTTAAAGGAGGGGTTTAGGGTTTTGGAGGGTTTAGGGGTTTAGGGGTTTTGGAGGGTTTAGGGGTTTCATTTTTATTTTATGTTTTCCATTCAACTCGACGCTAGCTACTGATAGCAATGAAGGAACCGTTACACAACATCGTCATGAATATAGAGAAGTGACCTCTTTCTCCGTGCTTGGTCGAACAACAAGTTTTCGTATATATGTTCGACGCTACTACATATAGTACACGTTCATGCATATATACAAAATAACATCTCTTACGATCCCTAATATCTAATTACCAACATTCACTACCAATTTCCGATGGTATTCTCCGGTTGTAGCTATGACCTCTTTAAGGAAGAATCCCGCCAATTCCTCTTGAATTGCCATTACGCGATCCTTTGGTAGGAGATCGTGCCGCATCCGTTGGATCTAATTTAAAGAAGGGGGTCAATATATATGAATGAAACTCAACACAATTTATGGTAATAAAATAAAATTGTGAGTATTGTTTACGTACTTCAAGTTGTTGTAAATTTCTGCCAGTCTCACTGGTCGTCATGCGAATGAACTCGCAAACGTAGTATCCACATAAATTAGTCCCCCTTTCCTGCCTCAAGCACTTTACGAGAGTAGAGTTCAATCAAAATAATAATCAAGCATGATGATGGTATTAAAATTAACTAGAATCAAAGAGATGCGCGGACCTAGCTAGTACTACTTACAGTGAGTTGTCGAAATTGCAGCTCCTCTTTCCATTCACCCCTAGCCTTCTTGGTGAACCATTTCCAAACCCTGCCCGGCAAAGAAAATAAATAAAGGAGTTATTAATTACTTGATATCAGGAAATGAACGAAAGTTGCCGATATAGTGCGATAATGATTGAAATTACCTCTGGAGCATATCACGCAGGTCCGCCCACATCTTAGGGTCTTTACGTAGCGAGTCCATGACAAGTACGCTTCATGAGTCAACCCGAATGACTAGTAGAATTTAGTGGAACCTGCGCACGCAGCATAACTCATCAATTACACATAACATCGAGTAAGCGAAACAGAATGTGTACAAGACAGTATAACACTCACTTGAAGTTGTAAGGAAATAGTATTTCCCTTTTGTTTTGTTGTTCAATTAATGCCCTTAGCAAGATCTTCTCTATATCCTTGGCGTTCATTTGTACCGTAACTTCATGAATAGTATTTGGGTTAATGAACTCAATGTCATAGATTTGTCCTCTTTTGCATTCGAGGATCTTCATTCTGCATAATATAGTGAGGATAATTATACATGCAATGAACGAGCTGAGCTAGAGACTTAATTATAGAAATGATACTTACAGACAATAGCAACTGACGATAGATTTGTCGACGGCGTCTTGATTGTAAAACTGAAATAATTCATCAAATTCAACGTAAATCTCCTCGTCTCCATTGAAGTAATGCTCATCTTTAACTCCCGCAATGATATAGTTGGTCCCTTCCTTTGAGGCTTCCATGTACCACTCATGCAATTTTCACATTTGTGTTGGTAGTAGCCGGGCCTCCTCAGGTTTGACGAGAGGCTTCCTGTGCTGGTATCTGTATGCTAACTCAGCCATGGGGAACTCTACCTCCTCGCCTAACAATTGACCAAGAGTGAAACCAACATCATCGGCCGCTACCCCCGGATCATAATTGATATCGGTAAACACCTTGAGCGGGGGACACGATTGGTTTTTCTGTTCGCCGAGCTGGGGAATTGTTTTCCCACTTGCACTACTGCTACTTCCCGGCCGCTTCACATGTTCTCTATATGACTTTACAATAGACCGGTCATAGTCTGATAGCAGCGAAGGCGGTGGTGGTCGCGTAAGGTTTTCTATACAGTGCTCCGCTATTGCCGGATCTAATTTCTCCTTTGGATCGGGCCGTTTCGGTCCAAGCTGGTGTTTCACATCGACATCCACGACCTTCTTGGTTTCCTCATCAGTCATATCGTATGGTAACTTGGCAGGAGCCTTCTTGACGCTTGTATCTGCTCTGGATTTCTTCGCAGTTGTACTACTAGCCGCCGGAGCGGCGGCTCTCTTCCGCCGGTGCTGAGGCGGCGGAGGAGGCGGAGTCTGCTGATGTCGAGGTGGAGTCTGCTGAGGGGCCTCCTCCGGCGGAGTATGCTGACGCGGCAGAGATAGCTGAGGCGGCGGAGATAGAGCTGGATTGCTACTGTGAGGAGTCTGCTGAGGGGCCTCCTCCGGCGGAGTCTGCTGACGCGGCGTCCAATGTGGAAGCATGATGTGTTCCTTTTTCCATAGAATCGTAGTCCTTATGGCATCTCCCAGTGCAGTCTCCCCTTCACCTATAGGGAAGTCAAGCTCCAGCTGCTCAAATCCGCTGAGAACTTCATCCACCCCAACAACAACATAGCCATCTGGAATCGGAGAGCAATGGTGAGTTGCATCAGGTCCAGAAGGTAAGGCAAAGCCAATCGCCACCTTCCAAGGATATGTTCATGGATTTCGCATGTAGATCACAATGTTCCTTTTACGTGACATCATCCACGGGGTAGCGAGGAGCCGTGATATCATCTGTGGGCCGAACGAGCTCCTTGGAAGCCACGCTGCTTTTCCTCTGAGATGGTGGGCCGGCAGCAGTATCGAATGCAGAATCTTCGTGCCGCTGAGATGGGCCGGTAGCTTGCTGGGTGGTAAGTGCCTCTATTTGTTTCTGCTGCAACGCTACTATTTCTTCTACCTTCTACAACCGGTCTGCATCCTGTCTCTTCTTTCTCGCTCGGCTTCTATAGGTGTCACTGCTGTCGGGAAACCGAACCTTCCACGGAACGGAGCCTGATGTGCCTCGTGTTCGTCCAGGGTGTTCAGGATTCCCGAGGGCGCGTGTCAGCTCGTCCTTCTCTCTGTCGGGATTGAACTTCCCGTCCTACACGTCCTGCATTGCAGCTCAAAGGGCTTTGACGGGTGTTGCAAGTTGCTCTTTTGTATAAATACACTTCCCTATTTCTGGGTTCAATGTTCCCCCATGCCCGTAGAACCAAGTCCTTGCCCGTTCGATCCAATGCAATGGCTCTGGATGGAAACCTTTAGCAATCAGGTCGTTCTCAAATTTCTCCCACTTAGGCCTGGCAACCTTGTAGCCACCTGACCCCGTAACATGGTGATAATCTTTCTTTGCAGCATTTATCTTATTTCTTTCTGACCTTCTCTTAGCTTCTTCCGATTTCTTGTACTTCACAAATATGTCCCAGTGATCTTTTAACTTCTCATGTGCTCCGGTGAATGTTGGAGTCTTGTCTTTCTGGACATAGTCTTGGTTCTTTTCTTCCAGTTGCAGAATTGTGCGGGCATCTTCTTAAGAGCCCACGACTTGACTTTTCGTTCTATAACTGGGTCATTTGGATCCACCTCTGGCGGTAGGGTGAAATTTGTCATGAGCGTATTCCAAAGCATTTCTTTGCATCTATCCTCGACATAAGTAACTCCATCGTCCGCCTTTGGCTTATTCCATTCTTGAATGGAGATCGGGATGCTGTCCCTAACAATAACTCCGCACTGACTTACAAATGCATCTGCGCTCCGCTTGGGAGCAATCGGTTTGCCATGTGCATTGACTTCTTCGATCTTGAACCTTTCATTATCGCCCAACCTTTTTTTCGGGCCTCGTTTCTTTATCGAAGATTGGATCGATCTGGAGGGCTAAAATAAGAAAGAAGTATTAATATATGTATATACAAATCAATTATTGCATCTAGTCAGCAGAGGCTTAATTAATATACCTCGCCGGACTTTGTAATAATTAAGGTTCCAACACCGGAGCCGTCATCTTCTCGCTCCATTCTCTCACTAGAGCTGTCCATTCCCTCACCGGAGTCATTCAGAAAATGTGAGGTGATATCATCATCTCCGTCGCGGATTATTTCCTCCAACATGTTTTCTTGTTCTTCGTCTCTGGCGCGTTCTGGATCCATAGTTTCTGCAATCACTTGCAAGTTATTTCATATGCATTTTATACAATTTTAGTATTCTGGACAGAACAGCAAGTTTATTTATTTTAACATGTATGATGATGGTAAAACATAATCTACAAGAGAAATCGAAACAAATGCATATAAAGAACGTCTCGGTCGGAGTTACGGTTCTACTGGAACGAAACGGTGAGGACTCTTCACCGGCGATCGTCGGGGACAGGAACGAAATGGTACGGTTCTACCGGAATGAAACGAAACACCACGGCCAGTGTTAGGAGGTTAGGAAGAAGAATAATCGATGACACAAGTAGTGGGCGTGTGCTACTTTTTTTTTCTCGGTGCAACGCACGGGCAAGTTTGCTAGTATAAATAATATTGAACCTTTTCCCAAATACACATTGTATAATAAATATATTTCTTAATACAAGATGAATATATTTCTTAAGGACTGTGCTAAATATCAAACGTTAGGTTCGTAAGCAATAGATCCGAATGATTTCTTAATTCCTTCGATCACCCTCACTCTCGAGTCCTCCTTTCTTTTTAAACGTGGATGGAAGAAAGAGCACAACGCTGCATGTTTAACACAAAAATGCTGACATGAGCAAATATTCCACCGAAGTTATCGGGGTTATGTTTTAGCGACCCCCCCCCCCTCAGGTCGAAGTTACGATGATATTTGTACCTATGTTATCATGTCTGTGGTGCGTAGATTTATACACAAGATGAATACAAGATGAATACAAGATTTATACACAAGATGAATACACAAGATGAAATTTATATTAAAAAAATATCACAATTCATTACATACGCTCGGAAAAAAAATATCACAAATGAAAATTTTGTAATAATTTCTTTAGGTTCGGAATTTGCAAATTTCTCTAACTTTGATAATGACCTATGCAAACCATTTTTCTAGATTATTTCAAAATTGCACAAAGTAATATCAATGAGCTATTTCTCGATAATTTAGTAATTGTTCAATGAACATAATCTGAAAATTGCACAAAGTAATATCAATGAACATAATCTAAAAAAATTTATAAAAAAAAAACAGCGCGGCGTCGGCCAGCAGAGCGCGGGCGGCGTCGGGGTCGACGTCGGCGTCGGCCAGCAGCACGGGCAGCGTCGGGGTTGGCATCGGCCAGCAGGGGGGGATAGGAGGAGGAGGGGATCGGGACAGCACTCACAGTGAGGAGGCGAGGAGCGGGGGCGTCGACGAGGGTGGCGGCGAGGGTGGCGGGGCAGGGCATCGCGGCAGCCTGGCGGCGGCGTGCGGTGGTTCGGCGTCGGGGCAGAGGCGCGAGAGAAAGAAGATTGGGGAGGAAGAAGGCCGGGGCGCGCGGTTAATATACCTCGAGCTTTAGTCCCAGTTGGTGGATCTAACCGGGACAAAAGGCCTACCTTTAGTCCCGGTCGGAGGCACCAACCGGGACTAAAGCTCGTTTTCGACAGCCAAATGGGCGCGAAAGGTCAGGCCTTTAGTCCCGGTCGGTGCCACCAACCGGGACAAACCTGGATTTTTAAAGTTATTAAATGGTGTTTTAATCAAAACAGATTATGTTTCTTTTAGTTTTATACCTTTTTCCTTTGTTTTAATTATTTTAGTTTATGTTTTCTTGTTATTCTTTTGCCAAATTATATTATGTTTCGGTTAGTCAACATGAGGATATTTTAAATAGGTGTTTTAAAATTATTTTAATGTTTTGATTTAATTCTTTTTGCTATTAAAGTTTTTAACAAAAAATACTTTATGAAAATTTTAGTTGGATAAATTTTATATAATTTTAAGTTAATATTATTTTGATCATAATTAGAGTTTTATAAAAGCTTTTTAGTTGATTCTTTTTGCTATTGAAGAATATTATAAAATACTTTTTGTTAACCTAATAATGTTATATTTTATTTTCTGTTAAGTTATTAGTTTAGTATTTTGTTTTTTTTTCTATTTGCTTTTTCTTATTGTTTTCTTTATTTCTTTATTCATTGATTGTATTTTGATTGCTAGAATGCTTGCTAGAGTGAATGCATATATGAATGCAATGTTTAATTATATAGATTTTCATCAGATAGTGACAAAAAGTTCTATCAAGTTATTTTTCATAGGTACCATTGCCGCAACATTTCGCATTAACGGGCCAGCATCAGGTGGTGGTTTCTCAATATTTTTTTGAAAATATGACACAAGGCGATCAATGCTGTCAAAATCTTTCTTCCGGAATCTAAAGCCCTTTGGGTATAACCCAACATACTCATGATGTGTGTTTGTACTCCTGAGGTAAGATAATATAAAGGTGCCTGGATGTTCATGAGATATGCCTGCATATTTGTACAAGGAAAGAAACATACATTTACCAAAAATTAAAACAGATACCAATCTTGCCAGTTAATACATCGCCTTCATGTAACTGTAGTGATTCTAGATCAAAGCCATCAGCAGAATAGTTGTGGAGCATAACTATGTCCTCAGTTTCACCAGAAAGCAACCAGAACTCCTCTCATCTGGACTTGGCTCGGCATAAGGGGTCCTCCGATCAGAGAAACCACATAGTAGGGGTGGAATCTTGCAAAACTTGGGATTTTCCAGCTATAAGTCCGGAAACTCACTAGAGAGAAAGTCTTCACTTTTTCTTCGCGTGTGTCCCTTGCTTATTGCGCCGTAACCATGAATAATCTTCATCATTTAACAGGATGCTTAGGTCAGTCTTCACTGTGAAGGGAGGAATTTCATCAAACTTTTCATAATCTTCGGACTTGTCTGTCTTGTCCTCCACTCCCACGATGTTTCTTTTCCCTGAAAGAACTATGTGGCGCTTTGGCTCATCGTATGATGTATTCGCTTCCTTATCTTTTCTTTTTCTCGGTTTGGTAGACATGTCCTTCACATAGAAAACCTGCGCCACATCATTGGCTAGGACGAATGGTTCGTCTGTGTACCCAAGATTGTTGAGATCCACTGTTGTCATTCCGTACTGGACGAATGGTTCGTTTGTGTACCCAAGATTGTTGAGATCCACTGTTTTGGTTGGTGCTCTTTTTATCTTGGGCGATCGTGTAAAATGTATTCCCATTTATCTCGTACCCTTGGAAAGTCAATACAGTCGAAGATGGTGTCCTGGCCAACAAGTACAGCTCATCTCCAATAGCGTTGTCATTCATGAGATGTGTTTGCAACCACCCACCAAAAGTCGCCATGTGTGTACGTTTAATCCAGGGGTCAGACTGCTCCGGGTTCTTGGAGCGTACAATATCCATGTGTTCGTCGATACACGGGGCCACCAAGGTAGAACTTTGTAGAACTGTGTAGTGTGCTTGATTGAAAGAATGCCCGTCCCTACATATTATTGCTTTCGGTCCTAGCGTGCCTTTTCCACTCAGTCTCCCCTCATGCCGCGATTGAGGAACACCAATCGGATTAAGGTCAGGAATAAAGTCAACACAAAACTCAATAACCTCCTCTGTTTCATGGACCTTGGAAATGCTTCCTTCTGGCCTAGCACGGTTATGAACATATTTCTTTAAGACTCCCATGAACCTCTCAAAGGGGAACATATTGTGTAGAAATACAGGACCCAGAATGGCAATCTCTTCGAGTAGGTGAACTAGGACGTGTGTCATAATATTGAAGAAGGATGGTGGGAACACCAACTCAAAACTGACAAGACATTGGACCAAATCACTCTGTAACCTTGGTAGGATTTCTGGATCGATTTCCTTCTGAGAAATTGAATTGAGGAATGCACATAGCTTCACAATGGCTAATCGAACATTTTCTGGTAGAAGCCCCCTCAATGCAACCGGAAGCAATTGCGTCATAATCACGTGGCAGTCATGAGACTTTAGGTTTTGGAATTTTTTCTCTGCCATATTTATTATTCCCTTTATATTCGACGAGAAGCCAGACGGGACCTTGATACTGAGCAGGCATTCAAAAAAGATTTCCTTCTCTGCTTTGGTAAGAGCGTAGCTGGCAGGAACTTGATACTGCTTTGGATGCATGCCATCTTTTTCGTGCATACGTTGCTGGTCCTCCCGTGCCTCCGGTGTATCTTTTGTCTTCCCATACACGCCCAAGAAGCCTAGCAGGTTCACGCAAAGATTCTTTGTCACGTGCATCACGCCGATTGCAAAGCGGACCTCTAGGACTTTCCAATAGGGTAGCTCCTAAAATATAGATTTCTTCTTCCACATGGGTGCGTGTCCGTCAACGTCATTTGGAACAGATTGTCCGCCAGGACCCTTTCCAAAGATTGCTTTTAAATCCTTGACCATATAAAATATATCATCACCAGTACGGTGGACAGGCTTCTTCCGGTGATCTACCTCACCTTTGAAATGCTTGCCTTTCTTTCTTAAGGGATGCCTGCTCGAAAGAAATCGACGATGTCCCAGGTACACATTCTTCTTACAATTGTCCAAATATATACTTTCAGTCTCATCTAAACAGTGCGTGCATGCATTGTATCCCTTGTTTGTCTGTCCTGAAAGGTTACTAAGAGCAGGCCAATCATTGATGGTTACAAACAGCAACGCTCGTAGGTCAAATTCCTGCTGTTTGTGCTCATCCCACACACGTACACCTTTGATATCCCACAACTATAAAATTTCTTCAACTAATGGCCTTAGGTACACATCAATGTCGTTGCCGGGTTGCTTAGATCCTTGGATGAGCACTGGCATCATAATGAACTTCCGCTTCATGCACAACCAAGGAGGATGGTTATAGATACATAGAGTCACAGGCCAGGTGCTATGATTGCTGCTCTGCTCCCCAAAAGGATTAATGCCATCTGCACTTATACCAAACCATAAGTTCCTTGCGTCATCTGCAAACTCCGGCCACTTTCTCTTGATTTTTCTCCACTGCAACCCATCAGCGGGTACTCTCAACATCCCGTCTTTCTTACGGTCTTCTTTGTGCCATCGCAACAACTTGGCATGCTCTTTGTTTCTGAACAGTCGTTTCAACCGTGGTATTATAGGAGCATACCACATCACCTTGGCAGGAACCCTCTTCCTGGGGCACTCGCCCTCAACATCACCAGGGTCATCTCGTCTGATCTTATACCGCAATGCACCGCATACCGGGCATGCATTCAAATTCTCGTACTCCTCACCGCGGTAGAGGATGCAGTCATTAGGGCATGCATGTATCTTCTGCACCTCTAATCCTAGAGGGCAGAGAACCTTCTTTGCTTCGTACGTACTGTCAGGCAATTCGTTATCCTTTGGAAGCTTCTTCTTCATTATTTTCAGTAACTTCTCAAATCCCTTGTCAGATAAACCATTCTCTGCCTTCCATTGCAGCAATTCCAGTGTGGTACCGAGCTTTGTGTTGCCATCTTCGCAATTTTGGTACAACCGTTTTTTGTGATCCTCTAACATGCGATCGAACTTCAACTTCTCCTTTTCACTTTCGCATTCTCTCTGTGCATGAACAATGACCCGGCGAAGATCATCAGCGGGCACATCTGGTGCCTCTTGATCTTCAGCTTCCCCCGTTGCAGTATCACCGTATTCAGGGTACATAGGATAGTTGTCATCATCCTCTTCTTCTTCATTGTCTTCCATCATAACCCCTCTTTCTCCGTCCTTGGTCCAACAATTATAGTGGGGCATGAAACCGGACTTAAGCAGGTGGTAGTGAAGGGTTTTTGAGGAAGAGTGATCCTTCGTATTCTCATAGACAACACATGGACAATACATAAAACCATTCTGACTGTTTGCCTCAGCCACATCGATAAAATTATGCAGGCCCGTAATGTACTCGGAAGTGCGTCGGTCACCGTACATCCATTGCCGGTTCATCTGCATTATATAATTAAGTATATCAAAAACCATTACAGAACATCATGAATAGAGAAATGACCAAATTAATACAAGTTCATCATCACATTAAAACCAAAGTACAGTAGTGATCAAATGTTATTACTGCAAAAATAAATACATAAAGTTCATACATAGTTCTCATAAAACAACATACAACTATCTAGAGCATCTAATTAAAACACACATTGAAACAAACATACAACTATGTAATACATTTAAATGCAACAACAAATGCGATCAAAATTGCAACTAAGGTAACAATTGATCCAACAACATAATGATACCAAGCCTCTTTATCAATGGCATATTTTCTAATCTTTCTAATCTTCAAGCGCATTGCATCCATTTGGATCTTGTGTAGATCGATGACATTGGCAACATGCAACTCCAATTTCATCTTCTCTTCTTCAATTCATTTCAATTTTTCTTTCAAATAATTGTTTTCTTTTTCAACTAAATTTAACCTGTCGACAAGAGGGTCGGTTGGAATTTCCGGTTCACATACCTCCTAGATAAAAACATCTATGTCAAGTTGGTCGGCATAACTGTCATACACACTAAATGAAACAAATAGTTATAAAAGATAATATACCACATCCGAATCATAGACCGGACCAGAGCCGACGGGGGCGGATATCAAAAGCATGGCACTATATAATAACAAACAATAATACAAGTAAGAAAATTATACAAGTAGCTATCTAAATCATACAAGTAAGAATTTTTTCTTTTTAAAAAAGATAAGAACAAGAGGCTCACCACGGTGGTGCCAGCGACGAGATTGGTGCGGGCGATCGACGGCGGTGTGGACGGGGACGGGGACGGGCTTGGAGGAAGAACAGAGGAGAAGAAAGAGGAGAAAGCTTAAGTGTGGCTCGGGCACCTCATATCATGTTTGTTTTGTGTGAACTCATGCTCTCAGGCATTTCATCGAACACCTCATGTGCATATGAAGGGAGAACAAAGTAGCACACACCTCCCACCTTATGTGAGGAAAAAACAGAGGAGAGGGCGGGCAGGGGCGGGGGTATATATAGGCAAATTTGTAGTCCCGGTTGGTGTCTATAACCGGGACTAAAGACAGACCTTTAGTCCCGGTTGGAGACACCAACCGGGACTAAAGGGGCGATGCCCTTTAGTCCCGGTTGGTGTCTCCAACCGGGACTAAAGGTCCCATTTGAACCGGGACTGCTGCCTGCCGAGCCCCGACCGGCGCCCTAGCCGCTCGAATCGGGACTAATGCTCACATTAGTCCCGGTTCGTAATGCGACCGGGACTAATGTGTAGATCGAGGTTGAACCAAAGCCCTGTTTTCAACTAGTGTATACTTACCTTATTTTCCTCCAAAATGACATAATAAGCTTAGTTAGCTCCAAAATGACATAATTACCTAAGTTAGCTCAATAATGACCTATACTTAACTTCTTTTCCTCCAAAATGACATAATAAGCTTAGTTAGCTCAAAAATGGCATAATTACCTAAGTTAGCTCAATAATGACCTATACTTACCTTATTTTCCTCCAAAATGACATATTAAGCTTAGTTAGCTCCAAAATGGCATAATTACCTATGTTAGCTCAATAATGACCTATACTTACCTTCTTTTCCTCCAAAATGTCATAATAAGCTTAGTTAGCTCAAAAATGGCATAATTACCTAAGTTAGCACAAAAATGACCTATACTTACCTTATTTTCCTCCAAATTGACATAATAAGCTTAGTTAGCTCAAAAATGGCATAATTACCTAAGTTAGCTCAATAATGACCTATACTTACCTTATTTTCCTCCAAAATGACATAATATGCTTAGTTAGCTAAAAAATGGCATAATTACCTAAGTTAGCTCTAAAATGACACAAATAAGGAATAAGAAGAAGAAAAACAAGGAAGAGGAGAAAAAGAAAGAATAGAAGAAGAAAGAGAAGAAAAAGAAAGAATAAAAGAAGAAGAATGAGAATGAAAAGGATAAAAAGATAGAAGAGAGAAGAAGAAGAAAATATATTCTTATTCTTCCTTTTTCTCTTCTTTCTTTTTCTCCATCTTCTACTCCTTCTTCTTATTCTTATTCTTCTTCTTCTTTCTTCTTCTTCTTTCTTTCTTCTTATTATTTTTCTTCTCTTTCTTCTTCTTTTTCTTCTTCTTCTTCTTCTTCTTCTTATTCTTCTAGTCTTCTTCTTCTTCTTCTTCTTCTTCTAACTTTCTTATTCCCATTTTGCAGATTTGATTCACTTCATGGAAGCTGGCATTGATGGACTGCTAGTGTTTAGTTTTTGTTTTGATTTGTATTGATGAACAATGTGAAACTATGTATGTATATATTGATGAACAGTGTGAAACTATGTATGTATTGGTTCTTTTAATAGCCTATGTGTTCTCTTGTTCAATATTTCACGATGATGTTGGATAGTACATACTATTTGTTGGAATACATGGCCAATGCTTCAGCTTGAAACTATATATATCATATATGTGTTGTGAAAATGCAGGGAAATAACAGAAAACAGATAAAAAAGTGGTAATACAGGCACTTTGCCGTCTGCCAGCGGACGGCAAATCCCTTTGCCGTCGGTAGGCTGACGGCAAAGGTGCCACGTGGCAGCAACCTGTGCAACCTGGGAGCACCATGCCTGACCCATTTGGTCATTCTGCCGTCAGCTGGCAGACGGCAAAGACCACACTGGCAGACGGCAAAGACAAAGCAGGACTGACGTGCAGCCACCGGCCTGCTGACGTCACTCGGCAGACGGCAAAGGCAAGTGTTTGTTTGCCGTCCGCAGGCAGACGACAAAGTCTGCCGTTAGCCACCTGACGGGGCTAACAGCAACACTTTGCCATCCCAGACCTTTGCCGTCAGCTGTACCAGGAAGGCGGACGGCAAAAGTCTTTGCCGTCCGCGGCGCTTCTGCAGACGGCAAAGATGCTGATTACCGTGACTTTCAGTGCTGAAAGTTGTGCCATCAGCCAGCAGACGGCAAAGATGTTTGCCGTCCGTGGTCTGGTCCTTTGCCGTCTGCTATGGCAAACGGCAAAGGACCTGATTCCTGTAGTGATGAGTGGATGAGGTAATACTGTTGCACCATTCTTTTAGTCAATTCGTTATGTTCACTTTGCCTCGGTCTAATACCGCTTTTCTTCTTTTAGTCGATTCGTTGATGAAGAGTGGACGGGAATGATGCCTCCTACTGAAGCGGAGGCACTTACTCTTCTCCGAAAGGGTGCCGATGGAAGGAAAAAATTTGTTGCTTGGTTCATGGAGAAAGTATATTTTCACACTTCCCTATTACCTAGTGCACCCAACATTTATTAGTTATCGGAACTAATGCACCCTACAATTTCAATTAAACTTGTAGGGAAAAGATCCGAACACATCAATGGATGAAGAATTGAGATGGGTTTCCATGGGTTTTAACAGTCGGGTCATGACATGCGAAAAGTATGATGTGAATGGTTATCGCTTCCATACAGAGGAGCACCAGAACAGTCGGCCTCATCCCAAAACTATAAATACTGGAGTCTTCACCAAAGGAGATAATAAAGTAGAGTACTATGGAAGGGTAGGAAAAATATACGAGCTTACATTCAACCGTGGGCGCGAAACCCTAAGTCTCATTGTGTTCAAATGCCGATGGTTCGACCCCAATAAGGGTCTGAGACATACGCCTTCCGTTGGTTTAGTCGAAGTTAAACCATCAGCCGTCTATGCCGAAGTTGATCTCTTTATTGTGGCTACCCAGGCCACACAAGTTTATTATCTGCCCTACCCATGCCAGAAAGAGTATCTAAAGGGTTGGGAAGTTGTGTTCAAGGTGTCGCCACATGGTAAGCTACCGGACCCGAACGATGATGATTACTACAACATAAACCCCATGACATACGAGGGAGTGTTCTTTCAAGAGCAACATGATGATGTGGTCCGAAACAAGGACGATGATGACTTGGGTTATGTTGATGTGGACCCAAACGATGACGATGCACGGAATGATGGTGAGGCAATTGTGAATCAAAGAGACATAATTATGCTTGAAAAGTTAAATGAAGACGTTGATGACGAGGAAGAGCCTCCACCTCCGTCAGACAACGAAGACGATATGCGTGATAGTGATGATGAGCCGGTCGACAAATACATTACAATAGTGATGATTCATATGGGTTCTAGGAAATGTAAGCTTTTTTGTATGGTTTATTAATATGCTTCCTTCCTTTGCCAAAAAAGATATATATATATATATATATATATATATATATATATATAGCATGCTTATACATTGCATATTTTGTAATGTTCTTTTCTGTATGCTTAATGTGCTTTTTTGTTATTAATGTGCTTTTTTGTATGCTTATTTATTTGTTATCCTTACTAACTGCTTATTCTCTTCACAATGCAGGTTTGCTAATCATGGGCAAGTCTAGCGGCGCGGGTTTCCTAAGCAAATTAAAAGGAGGTCTTAGTCGGAGTGGACGACCCCGTCAGCCTCCCCCCCCCCCCCCCCCGACTACTTGAGGATGACACCTCACAGGGAGGTCAAGGGGTCGGGGGAAGAGCCCCTAGAGGAGGAGGGGGTGGTGGGAGAGCCCCTAGAGGAGGAGGGGGTGGGTCAAGATGCGGTCAGGTGAAGAAACTGCGGTCCGTGTCTGACATAGGGGGTCGTCTTCGACGCCCTCCTATACTGAGGCACCCTCTGAGTCTGAGGAGGAGGAGGTTCGCGAGGAGGAGGAGGAGGAGGAGGGCGAGGAGGAGGAGGGGGCGAGGAGGTGTTCGTTCAGGAGGAGGAGGAGGAGGAGGAGGGCGAGGATAAGGGTTGTGGAGGGGAGGGTGGTGGAGGGGAGGGTTCTGGAGGGGAGGGTAGTGGCGAGGTGTGGGGTAACTTGCCGCCGGGTGATCCGAAGGGGTGGCTGCGTGGTGCTGTAGAACTACCTACACCTCCTGCTACCGAGGAGAAGAAGTGGCTCATTGAACCCATGGGGACAGAGTAAGTGCCTCTCAATCATAGTTTGAACACATACTAACATTTTCATTGTACACATGCTAATTTTTTGATTCTTTTGCAGCAATTGGAAAGTTCTTGGAGAGGGCCGTAAACCGAACGGCATTATCACTATCCTGTTGAAGGATTTTTGGCCGGGCCTATTATGCCCGCGGCCAGACAGGGACCCGGAGCTGCGGGTTTTGGCCACGACCTGGGACCACTACGAGGCTGCCAGCCTCGTGGAGTATGGGACGGCCGCTAAGGCCGTGATCAATAAATTTTGGGTAAGTTCTCTTCAGAATCACTCGTCTTGAGTTTCGTTCATAGTTTATCATCGAATCACTTAACTCATGCCTTGTTTCATTCTGGTTTTATGCATGATTGTAGCAATTCTCTAGGGTTCTTGAGGAGCACAAGGCCAGAGCCGACGTGGTCTTGGTGGCGGCTGCGAGGAAGAAAGCTCGCCAGATTCAGTACGAGGTGCGCTGGGTTGCCATCTCGCACTACTACCACAACTACCTTGGTCAAAATATGACCAAGAAAGAAGCGCAGAAGTAGCGGCTTACCTTGAGCAGGGAGCAGTACATGATGGTAAGTATTACAGACTTTTCATTCCGACGTATAAACAGTCAATTTCATTGTTTCGTGATGACATGTCATGCTTCCGTTATTTAGGTTATTCCTACTTTGTGCTACGGAAGGGATGACGGATGGGCGAGTTTGGTGGATAGGTGGCTCGGTGAGAATGCAGAGTTTGCTGCCAAGAGCACAAAGAACCGGGCCAATCGTGGAACCGACGGAACACACGGCCAAGGAAACAGGAACCACTGGGGCTACAAGGCCATCCAGGTTTACCAGCATACATTCTTTTTCTTTTGTTACCGTCATGTTCTTATCTATATACATGATACATTCCTTTTTTTCTTTTTACCATCATGTTCATATGTATGGCTAACTTCTGTTTGACGTTGCAGGAGGGCAAGTTGAAGAAGCCGCTCTCACACATGGAGTCGTGGAAGCTGGCCCGTGCGCGGAGTAAGTGCAAGGACGGCGAGAGCGAGTACTATGGCAATACCGAGAAGAACCTAGAGTCCTACTCGGAGTCGTTTACCAGGTTAAATCCTGGTTTGGATGTTGCTGACCCCATCCTGTCTCAGACCGACGAGACGGCGGTGGTGACCATCCGGCCGAAGTATCATGGCCGCTACCCGTGCCTCGATGGCGTGATCACTCCTTCTGTCTCCTACACATGGCTCCGAGCTACCAACCCGAGCCCGAGCGGCAGTACGGGCCGTTCGCATCCTAGCTTAGCCAGCCAGCATGCTGTAAGTATTTTCCCCCTTATCTTCTTTCTTTCTCACTTTCTCACTTTATTTTCAGCATTGCCCACTTACAAACAACCTAAATTTTGTAGGCATATAAGGCCTTTGTCGAGCTTAAGCATGTCGAGGTGCGGGAGTACTTGCAACGAGTAAAGGCAAACGAGGATTACAACCGTCTGATGATGGCGGTTAGTTTTGGCCACTTAGAACCAAGCTAAATTTTGCACTTTCATTTCTTCTGACCTTCGTGTTTGCTTGGTTAACTAACAACCAGGCTATGCGGTCGTCTATGCAAAACCGCACGGATCCACCACCAATGGGACCCGCACCACCACCTTCAGGAGAACCCCCACACGTGCCCACGTTCGATGAATGGGTGGCACTAGGCAGTGGGACTCCGGTTCGTACATTGCCTAATTATTCACCAACTAGTTCTCGTTGATTCAACACTATCATATTTACCCTTACAATCTCTTTTGAAACATGTAGGGAACCGGTGCAGAGAGCCCAGTCACTCCGGTCTGGCGAGGTGGTGCTGGTCTTGGCGGTGCTGGTGCCGATGATCCTAGTCTTGGCTGAACGATGATGTTTTCCATGTCTTGCAATGCTTTCCATGTTCCATTCTTGTTAGCGTTCTTTAGATGACGATGATGATGTCCGTGTCTTATACTTATGTTTATGAAGTTTCGATGATGATGATGTTAATCTTTAGATGATGTGATGTTGATGATCTTTAGATGATGATGTTGATGATCTTTCATATTATCTAGATGAGGTTTTGGACATTCAACATATTTTTTTCTATATATGCTTTGCTGTGAATTTAAATGATGTGAATTTGAATGAGAAATGCAAAAAACAGAGCATATTTTTAGAAAACAGAACAGATCTATTCCGACGGCCTAGCCGTCGGCATAGATAAGGCCAGGAGGTACTAGTGGATGACACGTGGCAGACGTATGCCGACGGCTAGGCAGTCGGCATAGAGGAAATATATGCCGACGGCCTGGCCGTCGGCATAGCCCGCTGCCAGAAGGCGCCCAGGAGGTGACACGTGGCGCGTATAAGCCGACGGCCTGGCCGTCGGCATAGATGAAAATATATGCCGACGGCCTGGCCGTCGGCTTATACGCGCCACATGTCACCTCCCCATTCGTGACACTTGGTGACGGCGCCGTCAGTTGACGCCCGGTGATAATCTGTGCCGACGGGTATTCTATGCTGACGACCGTACGGATGCCGTCGGCGTATATAGCTATGCCGACGGCATTTCTATGCCGACTGTCTGACAGGACTACGCCGTCGAGATCGACGCCGACGGGTCTATGCCGATGGCTGTCGTCGGCATAGGGCTATACCGATGGTATATGGCCTATGCCGACGGCCTTTGGCCGTCGGCCTAGGGGGTTATTCCGGTAGTGTGTCGGGCGCCCCAAACCCGCCTCAAACGCCCAGGCGGATAGCCCAGTCACTGACCGGTCACAAAAAAGCGACCTAGACGGGCTCCTTAAATGGGCCTCAAACGCCCGGGCTGACCGGCACCCCTCATATCCAGCCCAAATATGGGGCGGATATGGGGGCGCCCGGGCGCGTCCGCCACATCGGACCCGACAGCCCTACCCCACCTGAAATTGCACCAAATCCAACCCCTCGCCTTACCAGATCCATTTGCTCTCTCCTCTCTTCTATCTCGTCTGTGCCGTCTGTCTCGCAGCTCCGCCTCCGTGCGTGGTCCGCAGCCGTTCCAAGCCTCTACGCCGCCAGCACCGGCACAACACTTCTCTCTCCCGTCCGCCCCGCCGGGGACGTCGTCGCCGGCCCGGATGCCACCACAGTACGTCTGGCAACTCTCGGGCTCCCCCTTGCACTCTATGTGTTCGACACATTGTTCGACCTGGTTTTTTATGATTTTTTTAGGGAAATGATGAAGTCCGAGGCTTCGGAAGACGAGGAGTATGGACCCACAGAGCTTGATCAAATCATTCAAGATGAGTTCTTCGATTCGTCGGATTCGGACGAAGAAGTGGACATGATCATGCTCATGAGCATGCAAGAGGAAATGGACCGGTAGGTGGAGCATTTTCTCAACTTCAAGGGCACAATCAAAGCGCGAAGAGTGATCAATCGGGATAGGGTGTCCGAAGCACGGCTACTGCAGAAGGACTACTTTGGTCCGAACCCAACTTTTCCGGATGATCCATGGTTTCATCGCCGTTTTTGCATGCGGAAACCATTGTTTTTGCGCATTGTGGAGGGAGTGGAAGCACACGATGACTACTTCAAGCTCACAAGGGATTGCTGCAGCCAACTATCTTTCAGTGCTAAGCAGAAATGCACGGATGCTCTAAGGATGCCTGCACTTGGTACTGCCGCAGATGCCATTGCTGAGATGGTCAGGATGGGGGAGAGCACATGCCTGAAGACTACTATCAAGTTTGCCGGCACCGTGGTGCAGGTGTTTGGAGCAGAGTATTTGAGGGAACCAAATGTGCAGGACACAGAAAAGTTGTTGGCTATTGGAGAGGCCAGAGCGTTTCCAGGAATGCTCGGATTAATTGATTGCATGCATTGGCAATGGAAGAATTGCCCCAAAGGTTTGCGGGGAATGTATCAAGGTCACACCAAAGTGGCCATCATCATACTAGAAGCAGTGGCATCACATGACTTATGAATTTGGCACGCTTTCTTTGGAATGCCGGGCTCTCACAACGACATCAACGTGCTTCAACGATCTTCGGTGTTCAGGAGGCTTTGTAATGGGAATCGTCGTGCAACTACACCGTCAACGGCCGTGACTACACAACATGGGATACTATCTTGCCGATGACATCTATCCTCAGTGGGCGGCGTTTGTGAAGACCATATCCAAACCATATGGCAACAAACAAAGCCACTTTGCAACAATGCAGGAAGCAGCTAGGAAGGATGTGGAGAGGGCATTCGGAGTTCTTCAAGCTCGTTGGGGAATTGTTCGTGGAGCTTCAATGGTATGGGAATCAGAAACATTGTGACAGCTCATGACATGTTGTGTTATTTTGCACAATATGATCGTCAAGGATGAGGGTGATGGTGTTGCCCAAAACCAATGATTTTGAAGCGCCTGGAGAACAAGTTCAAATCTCGGAAGATCAAGATGCAGCTCAGCTTATGAACTTTCTCCAGATGCATCAGAATCTTCGAGATCATCAGGTGCACGTGCAGGTACTCAATGATCTTGTGGAGCACATGTGGACCACTACTGGAATCAGAGAATTTGCCATCAGTCCATTCTTTGCCGTCTGCTAGCGGACGGCAAAGACCTTCTTTGCCGTCAGCTTCCACAAAGCAGACGACAAAGAAAGGACTCATGGCAAAGAAATTTTTTGCCGTCAGTACACTCTTTGCCGTCTGTTAGCGGACGGCAAAGAGCCAAAAGGCAGACGGCAAAGAGCTCAGCTGGGCCCCACTGGACCGTGCAGTTAGTTAGGTAAAATGGAATACATTTTGCCGTCTGCTAGCGGACGGCAAAGTGTCTTTAAGCAGACGGCAAAGATCGGCGGACGGCAAATATTTGACTTAACTAACGGCCGCCCCCACCCCTCCCCCTCTCTCTCTCTCTGCCTCTTTCTCCCCGACAACCACCACAACCCCGCCGCCCTCACCACACGCCGCCGCCCCGCCGCCCCACACACCCGGCGCCCGGCCACTGCCGCCGCCACACCACCAGTCGCCCCGCCGCCCCCGCCGACCCGGCGCCCCGGCACCCCGGCGCCCCGCTGCCCCGCCGCCCCGGCGCCCCGGAGCCCCGCCGCCCCCGCCGCCCCCCTCTGATGAGCATTGTTTTTTCTCTATTTTTTTTCATTTAATTGCTGCTAGAAAGAACTAGTTATAATTAGGTTAATTAGTTAGAACTAGTTATTAGTTTAGAAAAGAATTAGGTTAATTAGTCATAATTAGAAGAAGAAGAAAAAAGAAGAAGAAAAGAAGAATAAGTAGAAGAAGAGGAAAAAGGAAAAGAAGGAAGAAGAAGAAGAAGAAGAGGAGGAGGAGAAGAAAAGAAGAAGAAGAAGAAGAAGAAGAACAACAACAACAAGAAGAAGAAGAGGAGAAGAAGAAGAGGAGAAGAAGAAGAGGAGTAGAAGAGGAAGAAGAAGAAGAAGAATAAGAAGAAGAAGAAGAAGAAGAAGAAGAAGAAGAAGAAGAAGAAGAAGAAGAAGAAGAAGAAAAAGAAGAAGAAGAAGAAGAAGAAGAAGAAGAGGAGGAGGAGAAGAAAAGAAGAAGAAGAAGAAGAAGAAGAAGAAGAAGAAGAAGAAGAAGAAGAAGAAGAAGAAGAAGAAGAAGAAGAAGAAGAAGAAGAAGAAGAAAAAGAGGAGAAGAGGAGAAGAAGAAGAGTAGAAGAAGAGGAAGAAGAAGAAAAAGAGGAGAAGAGGAGAAGAAGAGGAAAAACTGAAGAAGAGGAGAAGAAGAAGAAAAAGAGGAGAATAAGAAGGAATAGAGGAGAATAGAAAAAAAATAGAAAAGTAGTTATATATATATATAGATTTTTTATCGGGATTGAATATTCGTGTTGATCGGGTGGATTTAAATGTGCAGTTGTTTCGTCGCTGCGAGGGTCTGGTGTTCGACGACCTCCCCGTGCGTTTGACGAGCTCCCCTACGTTCGTGGGTGAGCACAAATGACATCTCCTCCTCCCCCCTTAATTTTCTCTGTTCCGGTCTTCGTGCCAATGAAACTTGCTAGCTATAGGTGTCTTCAATCATCAGTATGCGTGACCAGTATGCGTCTCCCGTTCGAAAGGGCGGCATCTATAAATATGCATGTCTTTGCATATTTATAACCGCCATCCTTTCGAATTGTCCACGTTATCCATGGACAGCCCAAGTATGTGTAGATTGGGTTCGTTTTCCCATGCTCTGCTCTGGATCCGATGCAGAATTTTGTCAGTGCCTCCCTGTTGTTCTCCGGGTACACATCCTCTCTGTTTATTGCCGAGACGTGTATCAGGAGAACAGCGGGGAGGTGCTGCCGAAATTTTGCGTCGGATCCGGAGCAGAGCATGGGAAAACGAACCCAATCTACACATACTCGGGTGGGATTAGGACCTATCTTTCACTACTAGGGAAAACCCTAGCAGTAGCGTGGGGTTTTGTAATATCAGTAGCGCGGGTGGGCGCGCTACTGCTACGGCGCTACAGGTAACTATTAGCAGTAGCGCTGTTCCACCCGCGCTACTGCTAACAGAGTTTAGCAGTAGCGCGTTTAGGTGAACCTCGCTACTGCTAAAAGCTGCAGCGCGCCTATTTAACACGCGCTACTGATAAAGCAGCACTACTGATACACATACCCCGCGCTACTGTTACTATTGTCTGTAAATTTTTTTCTGCAACGTTTTTTCTCTCTTTTTTAATAGGTTTATACAATTGCCTGTCATATCACACAAAATAGTCTCATCATATCATACACATGCAAATATTATCATCAAATCATGCCATCATCATCCAACACAAATGATGTCTATCATCATCATCGATCTCGAAATAGCGATACAAGTTATGATATGTCTTGAATACATGCAACTACATCGTCATCCCATACACATGTTTCATCATCCATCTAAAACGATGATATAGAAGAGAAGAGCTATCACTATGAGTAAGAGCGGAATTATGCAGTACATGAGGCGCCGGTTGTGATTCCTCTCTCGTGCTAGCGTGAACCTCAGGTAACTAGCTTCTGCTTCTTGTCTGCTATCAAACCCTTTATGGCTGCCGCCCGAGAACCGTGACACTTGGGCCTGACACTCGGGCCACTCATCGTACACTCCCGGAACCATCCCTATGTACACGGCATAGCACTTCTTCGCCATCAAGGACCTATGTACCTGTTAGAGATGCATCTTCATCAAACGAATTCAACAATAATATGCAACATAATATATTTGAGCAACACGAAAAGAAAGAGTTAGCTAAGAGATGCAACATATAGTAAACATAATTAATCAACGCAGGTTCACCGTACCCAAACTAATTAACTAGATGTACGCAGGTCATCGTACCCAAACTAACAAACTAGCGTTACGCAAGTTCAGCAGGACCGTTGACATCACAAAGTTTCATCGCTACAGAAACTACAAGTTCAACCGACACATCATCATCGGCATCGTCAATCACTGGAAGTTCCACCCATCCATATCCGGGAGGATGTCTCCTAGCTTCGTGAACGGCGTCAGGTCTTGACGTTGCATGCCTATGCGAGTTCTGACGTCAGCTCGTGATATAGGGCCGTGGTGGAACATCCCCTTCTCTTCGACAACTTCTTTCATGATGATCGTTGCAATGTCCTTCTGGATGCGAAAGAAGTCATCTCTGATTCTATAATCCACTTCGTGTCTTAAGGATTCTGCCCATTTGCGGATATGTTCATCGTTTCTTGTTGTCATGCGAAGATGTTGATGATCCCTTCTGTACTCCATCATGGGATGGAGGAGGTAGAATTCGTCGTTCTTGCTTGCTGTCGGTTGATGGATGGAGCAGAAGGTAGTTTTATGCGAGAAACCCGGCTTGTTCTTCCTTTGTTTCCTGATCAGCATGTTGCCACCCCTCATGCTGAAGCCGTGGAGAGCATCATCCAGAATATCCATTATGTGGGTGTAGTCTTTCTTCTCGAAGTTTCTGGACGAGTCGAAATACACGGCGTGGGAGACTCGCGGGAAAAGAACGATAAGGACGGCGCGCCCGTTGCTGCGGAAAACCACGACACCTCAAATTAGTCTCCATATGAGCGAAGGAATGATTGAAACGTACGAAAGGGTTGTCCGGCAATGACTTACATTGGATGATAAGGCAGGAGAATCGTTTCCTTGTCCTTATTCGTTACCATGAAGTATTCGATGTAGTCCCTAGCAGCTTTACGTTCAAACTCACCGAGACTCAAGAAGGACTCATGCATGTAGTATGGATCCGCCACCGCGATTTCAGAGATTTGTTCTCTCCTGATGACAAAGTTCATATGTAGCGCAAAAAGGCGGACGATCGTAAAATCGAGCCGGCTCATGAGAAACATCTCAAAGATGTGATCAAACGCAGGAAGAACACCTCCGCGGGCAGTGTGTCGACATAGCACTTGGCCTGAGGCACACGAACCGCGTAAAGCGGATATCCTGGATCCTCTGAGGCGAGAAGGCTTTTCTTAGTCGACAGCACATGGTCGTGCAGTCTCCTGAGATCCCCTGATATGTCCTCTAGCGGTTTCGGTGGTAGGATCGGCTCGCCCGCGACATGGTACATCGCCGCACCTTTGACCGGTACACGGTCTGCAAAATCGGTCGGCTGGCTGCTAGAAGCTTTGGCAGCTTTGGCGGCAGCAGTGCCTCTCCTCGGCGGTCTCTTCCTCTCCTTTTTCTTGGGTTCACCGTCCAGACCCTTCCTTACCCCCACCACCAGTGTCGTCAGGCTAAGCACTTTACGACCCTCGGCTAGATGACCCTGCGTTGAGGCAGCATCTGGAGGCGTGTCCTGTGAGGATTGCATGAAGAGAGACTTCTTGCAATCAACTCTAGGACGTTCCTGCCTGGGCACATCATCCATCTCCTCATCCGCATGCTCATAGCCCGAGTCATATGGCTGACTCATCATTTGTCCGTCGTCATAGGCGGCACCGGTATTGAGGAACCGGAGAGGGTCCTCCTCCTCCATCTCATCATCCATTCCTTGTTCCACAGGGCCGACTACATCATCCACTATTGGACCCCCTTCCTCGTGTCGTCCGTCGCTCTCACCCGGCACGAGAGGCGCTGGTAATTGCGTAGGCGGGGTGGTGGTGTTCATACCTTGCTGATTCTCCAATCCTTGCATTGGTGTGCTCTCGGCCGCCTCCAGACGAAGAAGATTCTTCGGCCACAGCAGCATCCAACCCTTGCATTCTCCAAGCCGCATCGGGGTCTCGTCCTCCTCTCCCCCGAGCCGTACTGGAGGAGTCAAATCCTCGTGGCCTGCTTTCACACTCGACAAGGTAACCCTGAAGGTGCCAACGGGGATCGGCTGGCCGTGGAACATGAGTTCCAAGGGCTTCGTTATCACTGCCTTTCCCACGTCCACCTTCCGGCCGTTGATCATGTAGAGTATGGTGCACGGGGTTTCGTCGGCCTGCGAAGACATGTCTGCGGCGTAAGACATCCGAAAGGCAACGAAAAACGGAAGATTATATATATGTTGGTGCGACGTGTAATTACCGTGAGGGCGTCGAGGTCAGCCAAAGACGAAGGCCCGCCTAGCACACCAGAGACAGAGGACGGGCTGCTATGAGCGGGTGCGGGAGCAGGACCTTCTGCGGTAGCGGCAGCAGGTGGTGGTGGTGCGATGTTCACCGAGTTGCTCCCGACGAAGCTGGGCATGGGAAAATCATGTCCCGTCTTGTCTGGATTTTGCTTCGTCCAGTCGATAATAGCCGGAATCAAGTTAGTAGCGAAATCATTTCTGCAGGCAGCTACAGCTGCATTGACTGCCTGCTGGACCAACTCATTTCTGTTCGCTTATGCGGCCTCAGCTGCTTTTTTCTCGGCCTCAGCTACATTTTTCTTGACCGCAAGCTTCACCTTCTCGTCGATGTTCAACTGCCTGAACTTCTTTTTCTGCCTTTTGGCCTCCGGGCCCTCGTTGTAGTAGTACTTCCACGTGGCGCCGTCTCCGACGCCGTGCACACGTCCATATTGCGGCCGCTGGTCCAAAGGGAGTCCCTTCAGTTGGTTCAAGGCCCGGTTGAGAGGGGTGTCCCACTTGGGCCTCATCGACGACTGAGACGACGAGTCGCTTTGGGCCGCAAGCCTGTGTTGCTCCTTCTGCAAAAGGAATGTGAACCGTTTACGAATGTTACTACAACATGTAGTCCACTTGATCAGAAGCTAAATGTAAGCTGGTAAAAGAATAATTACCAGTAATCTAATCAATTTCCTAGTGATCGGGTCCGTGTACCAAACCTTCTTTTCCTTGTCCCACTTGTACCGGGCCCTGATGAAGTCACGCTCCTGCGGGTCGGTGAACTCCGCGTAGGGGTCTGGGATCCCCACGGCTTCACGTTCCGCGTCCTCCTTATCCCATATGGGCCTCTTGCCAATGTAGCCACGGCTTCCGAGGCATTGGTTCCCCGTGTTCCTTTGCTGCATTGACTTGTATTTCTCAGACTTAATCTTGGCTGCCTCGGTAGCGGAAGTGTCCTTGAACTTTTCGAACTCCTCTGCCGTCAGTGTCGGATTGTCCGCCAAAATCTTGGACAGGGGTTCGTTAGCATCAATCGCTCGTTTCACCCTCCCTTTCCAGGCGGACAAATCATTGCTGAACATGCCCATGGCGTGGTTATTGATACCTTTCATGGCAGCATCATCCCACGGGTTTTCTATGCGGTCATCCCGGCCGGGGAACTGGAATCTCTTGTGCAGCTTCGTTAGGAGCAAGTGCTCCAGATGTGGTTTCTTCCTTAATTCATTGTCGTTGATGCTCGCGGTTTCCCGTAGGATGCATCCGACTTGGTTGCCGTAGCACTTGCAAGGTTCATCCGGCGCTATTGGCTCGAATTTGCCGGGGTGCATCTCTGTGACCAGGATTCTTCCAATGCCGAGTTTGTTAGGGCGTCGTGTCCTCTGCTTCTTCTGCTTCTTCTTTTCGTTACCGCCTTCGGTGCCGGTACCTTCGGTGCCGCCATCGGTGCCGGTGCCATCGGTGTCGATGTCGGCGGCAGTACCATCGTCCGCTATGACCAGGTCGCCCTGCAAACCTTCTGTTTGCTGACTAGACAAAAAGTCGAGGTAATCATGTTCATGGTCATATTGTATGTCGTCGGCAGCGTGGTCAGAAGGCCCGGTCTCGTTGTTGTTCGACATGTTTCCTGCGATTAAGTCAGCTCGTTTAATTCTTAAACTATAATAAAATGAGTAATGACATAAAAAAAAGGCCTATGGTTTGCCGGAATACCGTTTCATTCCCGTCCAAGCAAATGCCGGGCACTCGATATGCCTACTTTCTAGCACAAGTCAAGCCGAAATTCACGGGAAATTTCGGCATGACCTTTGCTAAAAAGTGGACATATCGAGTGCCTGAAATTCGCCGGAACGGAAATGAATCAACATTCCGGCAAAACATAGGCCACTCGGATCATTTCCCTGCAAACAAGAAAAGCCAACATAGGCAACAATAGCACATCATCTCCATCATTTGGCACATCATATGGCAACAACAGCGGCCAACATCATTTGGCACTTCAATTATTCAAAATATGTTCACCATCAACAGCCAACATCATGTATATCAAAGAAATTCATGCACTTTAATTATTCAAAGAAATTCACCATAAAGAAATTCACCATCAAAATATGTTTTAAATTCCTAGGTACTGTCCTAATATAAAACAGCTACTATCCTAATAAAAAAACCTAGCTAAATTCATATCTACTAGGGTTAACTAATTTTGCATCTTTTCCCCCAATCTTTAAAAAGCAAGCACACTCTCACTCACTTACTAACATTACACTAGAATTCTATTAACTAAACACCTAAAATACCTAGAATTCATTTAACAGGAACTGAAAACCCTAACCCTAGAATTAACTTAACTAAACACCTAAAATACCTTACCCTAGAATTAAATTAACTAAGCACCCAAAATTCAGTTCACTAAAACAGCTAACCCTAGAATTCAGTTAACTAAAACACCTAAACACCTAAAATACCTAACCCTAGAATTCAGTTAACTAAACACCTAAAATTCAGTTAACTCAAACACCTAACCCTAGAATTCAGTATACTAAAATGAGAGAGAGGAGGGGCGGGGACTTACAGCCGTTGTCGGGGGAGACGGCAGCAGAGAGGTGGAGGTCGGGGGAGACGGTGGCGAGGCGGCGACGAGGCTGGCGCACCGGAGGGGGCGACGTCGAGGAGGAGGCAGGCGCGGCGAGGTCGAGGAGGAGGAGGCAGGCGCGCGGCGACGTCGAGGAGGAGGCAGGCGCGGCGAGGACGGGCTCCGTCGACGGCGCGAGGAGGCAAGGGCGACGAGGGCTCCGGCGACGGCGTGGAGGAGGACAAGGGGATGGAATGGGGGGAATTGGGGAAGAAACGCCCGCGCGGTGCGGTTAACTCAAACATAACAGTAGCGCGGTTATGGACCCGCGCTATAGCTAAGTTAGCTGTAGCGCGGGCTACACAAACCGGCGCTACAGATAACTTAGCTATAGCGCGGGTGTGGACACACGCTACTGCTATAGCTAACTTATCTATAGCGCCGGTTTGGGTAGCCCGCGCTACAGCTAAGTTAACTATAGCGCGGGTCCATAAACGTGCTACTGCTATTCCTTTGATTTTTCTTTTCATTTTCTCCTTTTGCTTTTTCTTTTCATTTTATTTTTCTTATTTCCTTTCTCCTTTTTCTTTTTCTTTTCATTTCCTTTTGTAATCCTTTCATTTTCTTCTTTCCTTTCTCATTTTTCTATTTCTTTTCACTTTATTTTCTTTTCCGAAAGACGACCGAGCCGGGAAGAAGGGGATCGGATACAATGTATATAACTCAGGCGACGATATATATTACATATCATTTGACCGATAACGATTAAGTGCGTACACAAAATAAATACATATATATATATATATGATGGTTTCTCAGCGTCGACGTTTTCGTTTCTGAGTGAGCTTCTTTCCCTTCTTGTTCGCTGTCGAATAATTGAGCCCCTCGTTGTGACTTTTCCTTTTCCATGGAGTACGATCTTTCTTAGGTAATGTAGTATTGATTCTTCTTTTGACGTATGCTTCATCGTCATCGTCATCTTCCCTCATCGGGTTGCCGTACTGGTCGTAGTCTTCCTCGTTGGCGACTCCATCCATTCCGATGATGTTCCTTTTGCCTCTCCTCACGACAACACGGCTGGGATTGCTCGGGTCGGTTATGAAGAAGCATTGTGTCACGTGCTTAGCGTGTACCTATGGCTCGTTTTTTGTGATGGCGTTCACGGTAGCGCTCTTGGCGTCGGGTATAGACATGGTAGTGAAATACCGGTTTTCTCTTTCGACGTTCTTAGCCCATCTGACACGGAACATCGTCGCATCGTGCAGTCCTGAGTAGTCAAGCTCCCAGATCTCTTCGACCCTTCCGTAGAATCTTTGAGTTGCGGCGTCGTCGCCGGTCATGCATTCCATCGTCACCCCTGAGTTCTGAAAATCACTGTTTATATCTTTGGCCTCCGTGTAGAACGTGTATCCATTGATATCGTATTCCTGATAGGTCGCGAGGTTGGCCGCGGGGCCATGTGCTAAGGCGTATATGAGCAATCCGTCCGTAGAGCCCTCTTCCGGGGGATTAGCAAGAACATGCTCTTTGAACCAAGGCAGGAAAGTGGAGTTGTGCTCTCTAATAACTTCGGCGTTCGTCTTGCATAGCCCCCGGTCACGGTACTTCTTTGCGATGGTTTCTTTGTGCAGTGTCGCGAAAGGATCTACCACGTCTAGGTGCTGTAGCACTACTAAGTTTGCTCTGTCAAAGTCATTGCGTCGACCCGAGTGGTCCACATGCAGTTCCCTCCGGCCGTTGGTGTGACCTTCTCCTCCGAGCCTCCCAAGGTGCTTGTTAACAAGCAAACCAACAACAGGGTCTCCGCCATATAGATAATTCTCGCAGAAAGAGGTGCACTCTTGGGTCAGATAGCCCTGGATGATGCTTCCATCCGGACGGGACATGTTACGAACGAATCCTTTGATGACCCCATTCATCCTCTCGAACGGCATCATGTTGTGCAGGAATGTCGGCCCGAGGTCTATGATGTCGTCTACAATGTGGACACACAGGTGCACCATGACGTCAAAGAACGCGGGCGGGAAGTACATCTCAAGCTCATTTAGTATCACAACGATCTCTTCCTGTAGCCTTCGGAGCTGCTTCACACTGATCGACTTTCGAGAGATAACGTCGAAAAAGTTGCAGAGACTAATAAGCGTGTCACGGACGTGCTTGTCCATTATCCCTCTAAGGGCAATAGGAAGTATCTGCGTCATCATCACATGACAGTCATGAGACTTCATCCCGCTGAACCTTTTCTTCTTGGTGTCTAGAAATCTGCTTATCTTCCCACAGTAACCGGAACTAACTTTGATTCCGGTAAGGCAGTTGAAGAATTGATCGATCTCCTTCGGACTTAAGGTAAAGCAAGAAGGGGGGCAATAATTCTCTTCCTTCTTGTTGACTTTTTTGCCCTGGTCCCGTGCCTCCGTCTCCGTCTCCGTCTCCTCTGACTTTTTACGGGGCGGCATGTGGAGATCTGCCCTGATGTTCAAATCTTCCAAGTCTCTTCTTGCCTTCGGCCCATCCTTGGTCTTATCTGGCATGTTCATCAGTGTTGCAAGCAAGCTCTCAAGGACATTCTTCGTGATATGCATTTGATCAAGGCAATGAGGCGTGTCGAGTTTGGGCCAGTACTCCAAGTACCAGAAAACAGACCGCGTTTTCCATACCTTCAGCAGCGGCTCCGACACCTTTTTCATCTTTCCCGGCGCGGGGCATTGTTCCCAGTTTTTCAACAGCTCATCGATTGCGGCGCCGCTCCTCTTACGTGGAGGTCCTCGATGCTCAGCCTCACCATTGAACAGATCTCCATGGTTTCTCCACGGGTCGTCCTTCGCGAGCCATCTTCGATGCCCCATGTACACGATTTTCCCAAACCCGCCATCTTTCGTTAGCTGCTGAGACGTTGTATCATCCATGCACCGCGTGCATCCGCAATATCCGTGCCACACCTGGCCTGCGACATATCCGTAACCGAGATAGTCGTGCACCGTCGTCATCAGCGCGGCTCTCATATAGAAATACTCGCCTTTGCTGGCGTCCCATGTCTTGGCCGGTGTTTTCCATAAAGTGTCTAACTCCTCTTGAAGTAGCCCCAGATACAGATTAATATTATTTCCCGGTTGTTTCGGCCCTTGAATCAGCATGTTCATGTGTATGTACTTTGTCTTCATGCACTTCCAGGGGGGAAGGTTGTACATCCATACAAACACGGGCCATGTGCTATGGTTGGTGTTCTGGTTGCCAAACGGATTCATGCCATCGGTACTCGCGCCAAGCACGATATTCCTTGGATCACCTGCAAAAAATCGATATTCGGCGTTGAACGCTCTCCACTGGCTTGCATCCGCGAGGTGTCTCAGCTTCGGATCATCTCCATCGTCGGGCTTCACCCTCTCCGCGTGCCAGTGCATGAGCTTTGCTTCCTTAGGATCTACGAAATAACGCTGCTGACGGGGAGTGATCGGTAGGTACCATACAACTTTCTAGGGAGATTTCTTTCTAGCCTTCTTGTATCGAGAAGCATTGCACACCGAATAGTTGTTTTTTTCCGCGTGCTCCTTCCGATAAATGATGCAATTGTTGATGCATGCATGGTATCTAATGTGCGGCAGATCAAGAGGGCACACGATCTTCTTGGCCTCATCGACACTAGTAGGACACAGGTTCCCCGCGGGAAGAACCTTCTTTAGATACTTGAGAAGCTCATCGAGGCTTCTGTCGGTCCATTTGTTTTTAGCCTTTGTCTTTAGAAGTTCGAGCGTAAAACTCAAGCGGGTCACCTCGGGATCGCAACCATCATACAATGGAGTATGAGAGTCTACTTCCAGTTGCTCCAGCTTGGCCTCCTCTCTACAAGTAGCTATGTCGTTAGTCGTCTTCTTGCGAAGCAGGTCTCGAACATGAGGGTCCCGCACGACTGAACTTAGTAGCGACGAATGCTCCGGCGTGTCCGCGTCTTCTCTGTCATGTCCGGCCACTTCTCCTCCCCCAAGTCCGGCCTCTTCTCCGCCCCCATGTCCGGCCTCTTCTCCGCCCCCATGTCTGGCCTCTTCTCCACCGCCATGTCCGGCCTCTTCTCCGCCACCGTTATCGGTCATCTCTTCGTCTGGTCCAATGTCGTCATTGGCTGCCCCATCGACGTCATCATCTTCACTTATCCACCGAGTATAGCCATCCATGAAACCAGTCATGAGCAGGTGCGCTTTCAAACGGCCTTCCTTAAAGGGGTCGAGCAAGACTCCTCCTTTGCATCTTCGACACGGACAGAAAATCTCCTTTCGGTTATTTTCATACATGTCGTGCACCGCGGATCGCAACCATCTTTCCACCATCGTTCCACTGACCTTCATGATCGCCTGTGTGGTATAATTAATAAGCAAAAGGATTATAAACGCATCCATGCATGCATGCATCAAAGTCATACAAAATTCGGCATGACCTTCCCTAAAATAAGGACATATAGAGTTTGCCCGAAATTCGCCGAAACGGAAATAAATCAACATTTCGGCAAAACATAAGCAACTCATGTCATGCATGATCCGACAAATACACATAGGCGGCAACTCATGCCACATGCACATTCTCACCATCATAGCGCAAACACAAATATTTTCATTCTTGCAAAGCACAACTTTTTACTCACCTATCGTCCCGAGAGAGGGATCGAGCACACAAGTATGGTAGATGGCCGTTGCCGCTATCTAGCTAGCTAGGGATCGAAAGTAGTGGAAGGAGGGAGGGAAAGCTAGCTAGCTAGCATGGTAGATCTAGTTGGAAGGAGATGCTCTACCTAACTAGTGGAGAGGGAGGGAAAGCTAGCTAGTGAGACAAAGGCAAGAGTGGGGAAAGAGAGAAGGAGGGAGAGACAAATAAATTCAAGTGAGGAAGAGAAGAAGCCATTAATGGAGGAGATGGTGGATGGGGGTATTAATGGGGAGAGAAGAGATAGGAGAAGGAAGAAGTAAGTGCGGGAGGTAGAGGAGGGAGAGGGGGAGGAGGGGAGGGTGGCAGAAAAAGGTGGCTGCTACGTGTAGCAGTAGCGCTGGTACCTCACCGGCACTACTGCTCAGATTCGTAGCAATAGCGCGTGTCGGTGGCCCAGCGCTACTGCTAATCTGGGCCCACCTTCTGGCCCCGTGCACATATAGCGGTAGCGGTGGGCCACCGACAAGTGCTACTGCTATGGATCTTAGTAGTAGCGCTGGTTTCGGGCCACCGCTACTACTAAGGGTAGCCCCGGCCGGTGGCGGTGGGACGACTTAGCAGTAGCGCTGTCTGGCCACCCCACGCTACTGCTACTTTGGTACCTGTAGCGCTTGTTGGAACCCAGCGCTACTACTAAGTAGCAGTAGCGCTGGCCCCATAACCAGCGCTACTACTAAAATTCTATCTATAAGCTTTCTCCTAGTAGTGTTTACCTATTAGCGTGTAGGTTGCATGGACGTAATAAAAATTGACAAACTTCATTAACTGATGAATATATATGATGAATTATATATATTTCTTGGGTGTTTAGTAGGTTGGCTGGTGTACGCATGGAAGGTTCCCGTGCCCCACATGCAAGGCAGCTCTTCAGTTTCATTGGCTGTAGGCGGGTCGCAAGTATTCTTGCTTTGACTTGCATAGACAGTTCCTGGATCCTCGCCATAAGTTCAGAAAAGACAAGAAGAACTTCACCAAAGGTAGAGTTGTCAAAAACTCTGCACCACCTGCGTTGACTGGCCAACAGATCCTGGATCAGTTAAACGCTCTCGAGCCTGATCCAGAGCGTCCAGGGTATTTCAAGGGGTATAATTCGGAACACGCCTGGACTCACAAGACATGCTTGTGGGATCTGCCTTACTTCAAAGACCTCCTTCTTCCACACAACATCGACGTGATGCACACTGAAAAGAATATCGGCGAGGCCCTTTTTGGTACATTGTTCGGCATAGATGGGAAGTCAAAGGATAATACTAAGGCTAGAGTCGATCTATAGACTCTATGTGATAGACCGTTACAAAACATGCGACAACCGAAAGGAAAGCAGAACTGGACGAAGCCAAAGGCCTGGTTCAATCTTGGAAGGCCAGCTATGATGGAAATTATCTTGTGGGTGAAAATGCAGTTGATGTTCCCCGATGGGTATGCAGCGAATCTAAAGAGGGGGGCGAGTCTTGAAAAATTGAAAATATTTGGTCTCAAGAGTCATGATTGGCACATATGGCTTGAACGGGTAATGCCGGTGATGTTGCGTGGCTTTATCCCTGAGGATGAATGGCTAGTACTGGCAGAGCTGAGCTATTTCTTCCGTGTTCTTTGTGCGAAAGAACTATCGCCTGCCGTGATAGATGACATGGAAAAGTTGGCGCCGGAGTTGCTCTGCAAGTTAGAGAAGATCTTTCCACCGGGCTTCTGTAATCCAATGCAGCATTTGATTTTACATCTCCCGACCGAGGCAAGATTGGGGGGGCCCGTGCAAAATCGTTGGTGCTATGCAACTGAGAGGATGCAGAAGACGCTTCGAGCAAAATGTAAAACTAAACGTAGAATTGAAGCATCGATGGCCGAGGCATTCATTACTAAGGAGGCGGCAAACTTCGTGACAGCACACTACGAAGCCAAAAATCGTCATTTGCATAATCCGAAGCCTCGGTACAATGCTGGCGACCCTAAAAAAGCTGGATCCAACCTCAGCCTATTCAAAGGGAAGCTCGCACCAGCCGGTGCTTAGAAATCAATAGTGTTGGATGTCAAAGAATGGCGGACCATTTCGTTGTATATCTTCAACAACCTAACAGAAGTGCAGCCGTACATCGAGTAAGTTCTCGGTACATTGTTTCGCAACTTCTAATTCCTTTGAACTGCTCTTATTCCCGGATATTTGATACAGTCGATACGTCGCCAAATTCTCGGATGGAGCGGTGATCCAAAAGGATTCCATCGAAGAGTATGAGCTTCTGGCAAAGCATGGAGGCGGCTATCCCGGTTTCATCTCTTGGTTCAAACAAACGGTAATTACCATTAATAGACCATTTCATTTCTTGGTCTAATTTGCGGCTAATGCAACAATCCTTTCGTATTAAACTTTCGTAGGCTAATTCAGAGTCTATGGACGCCGAATTGAGACAAGCCGCTAATGGTTTTGACTATAAGGTCCGTTCATTTGAGAAATACGACATCAACGGGTATCGCTTTCGTACCTTTGGCAAAGAGCTATCTATGGCCGACCGAAAATCTACAAATTGTGGTGTCTCTGCTATCGGCGAAGGAGGTACCGGGTATTATGGAAGAGTTGAAGCAATTTATGAACATCTATTCTATGGTGAAAACCCACCGAACGTCGTAGTCTTCAAATGTTATTGGTTCCAGCCGAAGGAGACTAGAAGGACTCATGAACATATAGGGCTAGTCGAAATCAAACAAAGCACCCATTTAGATGTTCCCGATGTCTATATTACGGCTCAACAGCCGACCCAAGTTTTCTATCTACCGTGGGCCTACCAAACTAATGCAAATCTGAATGGTTGGGATGTCGTTTATGAAGTGCCGCCACATGTTAGACCACCTCCCCCCAATGAAGAGGATTATGAACCTCACATTAACCCAGACACATATGAAGGAGAATTCTTCCAAGAAACACGTCTTTCCAAAAAACGTTTCAAGAACCGCTCTACTTCACCCCAGAACATGGAAGTAGACAGCGACAGTGAATCCGACTTCACCCCTGAGCCGGAACAAGAAGAGCCGGAACAAGAAGAGGTTACTGCTGCGGATGACCTGTCAATGCTTGACCGATTACAGAAAGGCCTTCCACATGTTGATGCCGCTGAACCCGATGAGCACGTCATTCATGACGACACGCGTGATAGTGATAATGATGATGCATCTATTGATCCCGAAGCATATATAGACGATCCAGACTATTAGTTTGTATGCATCCCAACTTAAATTATATACATATTATTATTCATGTCATGTATTCAATTTTTTTATGTTGTACTAATTTCGTTTACTCTTTGTCATGGCAGGTGTTGAAAGATGGTGGGCGCGGGTCCAAAGCGCTCCGCGGGTACTTCGTCGGCGGCCCGCGGGAGGGGTACTTCCATTCCACCCGTACCTCTCCGGAGAGCGTTGTTAGACAGTTTGGGGACACCGGCGGGCGCTTCTTCGTCGGCGTCGTTGCCCACCGAGAGAGGAGGTTGGGGAGGGAAGAAGAGAGGAGGTAGATCAGGACGTGGCCGCGGGAGCGGTAGGCAGGCTGCTACGCCTTCCTCGCCGCCACCCCCAGCTGATTCACCCGAGCACATGACTGCTAGGGTGGACCCGTCTGAGGTGGAGGCTACGGGGACTCCGGACCACGAGCCTCGGGTCGACGGGCCTTCGGCCCACGAGACTCCGGTCCCAGAGGCTTCGGCCCACGAGACTTCGGGCCACGAGACTTTGGACCAGGCTACGTCCCAGGAGACGTCCGGATGGGGTACCTGGCCGGATCCGCCTGAGGGGCCAAGTGGCCATGCTGGTGGTGGCGGGGATGAGTGTACTGATAGTGAGGGCGAGGTGGTTGTGGGGGCCACCGTGTACCACCGTGGTGGTACACGGCTCCCGCCCCTGCCGGCAACCCGCGAGCAGAGGCCGGTGATTAGGCCTGATGGGGAGAAGTAAGTGCATTTACTATTTTTGTACATTTTGCCTTCATGTTTCTTCAAATATCTAATGCGTTGGCCTTGTCATACTGCAGGGGTTGGGTACATGCCAGTGACGTCCGCAGGCCCAACACCGTCCTTGGTGTGCTTTGCCGGCAAAATTTCCCGGGGTTTGTCACGTTGCCCGGTGAGGGTCAGCTTCCAGAGCTAGGATTGAGCTGGGAGCACTACTTGGCTGCCCCGGCCCCGCCGGAGGAGATGATCGACGGTGTCTTGTGCCACACGAGGGCCGAGATGGTGATCAGAAGCTTTTGGGTAATTTCTCCTTTACACAATTAAAAATTAACAATAGCTAGTTATTGTACTAATCAGTGTTGTCTCATTTGATTGCAGACCTTCTACAGGTGTGAGGAGGGATACGAGGAGGACGCGGCAAAGGTTATCGATACCGAGTGCAAGCGCCTACTACAAAACTTACGGCACGAGGCTCGGCCGCAGGCTGTTCGAGACTACTACGCAAAGCGTGGTATTAAGAAGGACAAGCCATCGTGTTGGGCTAAGTTTCTGAAGAAGGATCAGTACATGAAGGTAATTACCTATTCTTAAGGCATTGTACTTAGTTTCCTTGATTTGATTCGTAGGCGTAGCGCTCAAATTTCTCTTTACTAACTTAGGTGCCCCCGAGATGGTGTGCGGATAAGATGGATTGTTGGGAGGCGTTGGTGGATGAGTCGTGCACAGGCCGCTGGTGAGCCGTCCATGACAATGACAAGGACCGGCCTGCCCAAATGGTTGGTGTGCCACACCATCAAGGCAGCGCCAACTTATATCAGTTCGGGCGGAACTGGGTATGTGGTTTGCTTCATGATTCATGCAATTCATTCTTCATGCTAGCTTGAGCCCTTTACTAATACTTTGTTCCTCTCTTTTAGGCGCGACACAATAACACGGAGGTGCCTGAGGTGTACGACCTCTATGCCATGGCCCATACTGCCTCGTACAAGAAGGCCAAGGCATTCTCTGAGTCTGACCTCGATCATCCAGAGAATTTCACCAACATCTCCTCCCACCACAAGCTCGTGAGGTACAACCAGGAGGGGAAGGCGAGGAAAGGGGAGGACTTTAACCCGAGCCAGAATCCTATTGATCCAGAGCTGGTGATGATATCTGGTGGCGGGAGGCCCCATGGCTCATTAGCCATTGGAGATGGACTGATACGTTGTCCTCTCACTCTCCCGAAGATCAAGGCGCGCCAAACGAGCTCCTGTCCTGAGATAAGGACTTGTCCACGGCCAGTCGATCTCGCCATCGAGGTTAGTTATACGGACTCAGATATCTTTCCTCCATTACATTGTGTGTGCGGCCATCGATGATTACAATGCTAACGAGGACTGGTGTTGCAGGCTGCTCTTCAGAAAGAGAGAGCGACAACCCAGGCGCTTCTGGAGGAGAGGGACCGGGTGGCGGCGGAGAAGGAACTGCTGGCGGAGGAGAAGACGGCTAGGTTGTTGGAGGAGGAGAGGAATCGGAATGAGCTGGCTCACCGGGCCATGTACGAGCTCCTCGTGGTAAGTTTCTTCTGCATATTAGCCAAATCATGCACGTAATGTTCGTTTCATTACTAACTAATATGACTGACTCGTCAAAACCAAATGTGCAGTCTATGTGCGAGAAGACCGGTCAGACCCCTCCGCCGATGCCAGTCATTGCTCAGACGGGAACGGTGAGTTTCATTTGAATGGTCATTAGTTACTAGTCTTAACATTTGAGTGTCATCATGCTAACGAGACATTGCAAATGATCTTTGGTGCAGCATAACTCCCGAGCCGCATCGCACACCCCTTCTCCAGGGCAACCTTCTCCAGGTGATCATGACTGCCAGAGCAACCCCGGTGCTTGACCTTCGTGATGACGACGACGGTAAGTTTTCTCTAATGTTTTGCTTAATAAATGCATACTTAGCTTCGTACATGCTAGTTAGCCCTAATATGCCACATATTTAGCTTATTTTCCCAAAAAAAGACATACTTAGCTAATTATCCTCCAAAATGACATAATTAGCTCATTTAGTTCATTTATGACATAATTAGCTTAGTTAGGTCAAAAATGGCATAATAATAACCTTGGTTAGCTCATAAATGTCATATACTTACCTTATTTTCCTCCAAAATGACATAATAAGCTAAGTTAGCTCAATAATGACCTATACTTACCTAAGTTAGCTCAAAAATGACATAATTACCTAAGTTAGCACAAAAATGACATATACTTACCTTATTTTCCTCCAAATTGACATAATAAGCTTAGTTAGCTCAAAAATGGCGTAATTACCTAAGTTAGCTCAATAATGACCTATACTTACCTTATTTTCCTCCAAAATGACATAATAAGCTTAGTTAGCTCTAAAATGACATAATTACCTAAGTTAGCTCTAAAATGACACAAATAAGGAATAAGAAGAAGAAAAACAAGGAAGAGGAGAAAAAGAAAGAATAGAAGAAGAAAGAGAAGAAAAAGAAAAAATAAAAGAAGAAGAATGAGAAGGAAAAGGATAAAAAGATAGAAGAGAAGAAAGATGAGAAAAAGAGAGAAGAAGAAGAAAATATATTCTTATTCTTCCTTTTTCTCTTCTTTCTTTTTATCCATCTTCTATTCCTACTTATTCTTCTTCTTCTTCTTCTTCTCTTTCTTCTTCTTCTCCTTCTTCTTCTTCTCTTTCTTCTTCTTCTTCTTCTTCTTCTTCTTCTAGTCTTCTTCTTCTTCTTCTTCTTCTTCTTCTAACTTTCTTACTCCCATTTTTGCTGAACAAATGCATACTTAGCTTCGTACATGCTTGTTAGCCCTATTATGCCACATACTTAGCTTATTTTCCCCGAAAAAGACATACTTAGCTAATTATCCTCCAAAATAAGATAATTAGCTTATTTAGTTCATTTATGACATAATTAGCTTATTCATTTCAAAAATGGCATAATAACCTTGGTTAGCTCATAAATGTCATATACTTAGCTTATTTTCCTCCAAAATGACATAATTACCTAAGTTAGCTCTAAAATGACCTATACTTACCTAAGTTAGCTCAAAAATGGCATAATTACCTAGGTTAGCACAAAAAATGACCTATACTTACCTTATTTTCCTCCAAATTGACATAAGAAGCTTAGTTAGCTCAAAAATGGCATAATTACGTAAGTTAGCTCTAAAATGACACAAATAAGGAATAAGAAGAAGAAAAACAAGGAAGAGGAGAAAAAGAAAGAATAGAAGAAGAAAGAGAAGAAAAAGAAAGAATAAAAGAAGAAGAATGAGAAGGAAAAGGATAAAAAGATAGAAGAGAAGAAGAAAGATGAGAAAAGGCGAGAAGAAGAAGAAGAAAATATATTCTTATTCTTCCTTTTTCTCTTCTTTCTTTTTCTCCATCTTCTACTCCTTTTTCTTATTCTTCTTCTTCTTCTTTCTTCTTCTTCTTCTTCTTCTTCTTCTTCTTCTTCTTCTTCTTCTTCTAGTCTTCTTCTTCTTCTTCTAGTCTTCTTCTTCTTCTAGTCTTCTTCTTCTTCTTCTAACTTTCTTACTCCCATTTTTGCAGGTTTGATTCACTTCATGGAAGCACGCATTGATGGACTGCTAGTGTTTAGTTTTTGTTTTGATTTGTATTGATGAACAATGTGAAACTATGTATGTATATATGGATGAACTCCGTGAAACTATGTATGTATTGGATGTTTTAATACCCTATGTGTTCTCTTGCATTCGATGGACTGCTAGATGTTGGATACATGGGCTATGCTTGAGGTTGAAACTATATATATCATATATGTCTTTTGAAAATGCAGGGATATAACAGAAAACAGACAAAACAGTAACAATACAGGCACTTTGCCGTCTGCCAGCCGACGGCAAAGACCTTTGCCGTCGGTAGGCGGACGGCAAAGGTGCCACGTGGCAGCAACCTGTTCAACCTGGGAGTATCAGGTCTGACCATTTGGTCATTCTGCCGTCTGCCAGCAGACGGCAAAGACTAAGCAAAAGTGACGGTTAGCCACGGGTCTGCTGACGTCATAGGGCTGACGGCAAAGTTTGCCGTCCGCCGGCAGACGGCAAAGTCTGTCGTTAGCCACCTAACGGGGCTAACCGCTATTCTTTGCCGTCCATGATCTTTGCCGTCAGCTTGGCCAGGAAAGCGGACGGCAAACATCTTTGTCGTCAGCTGTTTTTACGCAGACGGCAAACAAAGTCATTATCGTGACTTTCAGTGCCGGAAGTGTTTGCCGTCCGTGGCAGACGGCAAAGACGTTTGCCGTCGGTGGCCTGGTCCTTTGCCGTCTGCTATGGCAGACGGCAAAATAGCTGATTCCTGTAGTGGACCCAGAATGGAAACCAAAGAGCTAATGTTTGAGTTGTGCACTTAAAATAAATTTTATGTAAAAACTATGTATTTTCGGTACCAACATTTGTTATTTACGTGCGACATTGGCGTGTTTGATGGACGTGCATGGATTTGCATGGATTTGAGAGTCCGGATTTGAGATATGTGGATGCCGGGCATGATATATGAGGGGTCGTCCGGATGCGTCCGCGGGCGTGCACGGACGCGTCCGCGGGCGTTTGTGGGGCCGGATTTGCCAAGTCCGGCTATAGATGCTCTAAGGTGTCTAAATTTTCAAAAGTCAAACTTTGGCTACTAGTCCATAAAAACAAAGACTGAGAGTCTATAGTCCCCACCAAATGGAGGGATGACACCACCAAATAAACTATTGCACTCTAAAATATACCCTTGAAAATACCCAAAGCCCATGTTACACTACCATTTTCCTATAATGCATAGAGAGAGAGTGTGTGTGTTTGATAATACATAAATGCCCTTTTTGGTTTTTTTTATTTCTCTTCTCTCTCCTACTTTTCAAGGGTATAATTTTAATCTAAGGTCATTCTACTATTCATTTGCAAACAGTACAATACAATTATTACTATAATTACTACTTTGACACACTGGTAACCAAATGTACAAGAAAATTGTGTACATAATTGCAATATGCAGCTGGAATGTTCGATCTAGCCAACCTAGTCGATCGCATCCACTATGCGACATCTGAAGTGGCGCTAATTAAACGGCACGAGGACTTTGGCATGCAGGTACAGGTCGTTCTTCCGGCCGACGGCGATGCCCATCTCCTCCTCCATGTCCAACTCCCCTCCGGTAGGAAGCTCCCAGTCAAAGTGGTAGAGCAGGGCGGCAAGGGCGAGCTCCATGCTAGACTGCGCGAACAGCATCCCCGGACATATCCTCCGGCCTGCCCCGAACGGTGTGTACTCAAAGTTGGTTCCCTTGAAGTCCACTTCACCGGACTCGAACCGCTCCGGCCTGAACTCCTCCGGGGCGTCCCAGTGCTTGGGGTCCCTGCAGATCGCCCACGCGTTCACGAACACGGTGGTGCCCTTCGGCACGTCGTACCCGAGGACCTTGCATGCCTCGGTGGGCTCGCGCGGCAGCAGCAGCGGCACCGACGGATGCAGCCTGAGCGTCTCCTTGATGACCAGCCTCATGTACTTGAGGTCAGCCAGGTCGTCCTCGGTTACGCTTGGCTTCCCTTGTAGATTGTTACGAACTTCGGCTTGTGCTTTTGCCATGGTGGCTGGGTTCCTCATCAACTCCGACATGGCCCAGACGAGCGTCGTCGCCGACGTCTCGCTCCCAGAACTAAACAGGTCCTGCAGATTAAAAGAGAAAGTCGTTTAATTTCCAAATCATGCAAATTAAGAAAATTAAAATTTACTAGTTAGTGAAAGAAAACAATTAGCCGGGCGGCAGGTTATTACCACTAATAGACACTTGATGGCTCCCATGGTAAAAGGCACGTCGTGGCCGCCTTCCTTCTGTATCCTGAGGAGCACGTCCAATAGGTCCTCCTGCTCCCCCTCCTTCCCGTCGACGTTGGACGCGGCGGCGGCGGCGGCCTTCACCTCCTCGTGCTGCTTGATGGCGCACTCGATGAGCTCGAAGCCCTTGGTGTGATTCTCCCACGCCTCTCGGGCGGAGCCGCTGACGAAGCCGGCGACCCAGGAGGAGGGGAAGAGGTCGCCGAGGTTAAACCCGGAGAGGATCCTGACTCCCTGCTGGAGCACCTCCAGGAACTCTTCCCGCCTGCTGAACCTGTCCCCGATCATGGCGCGCACGGTCATGTCCGCGATGAGCACGGCGAGCCGCTCGCTGACGTTGACGGGCTCGCCGGTACGAGCTGAAATGGCGGCGACGAGCCGTCCCACCTCCTCCTCCCGGACGTTGCGGAACGACTGCACCCGGCGGGCGCTGAGCAGCTCCATGATGCAGATCTTGCGGAGCTGGCGCCAGTGAGCGCCGTAGGGCGCGAACGCCACCCCGACCCCGTCGGACATGAGGATCTTGGTGGTGGGGCTCCACGGCCGCGTCGCGAACGTGACGTCCTGCGTCTTCATGACCTCGCGCGCGGCCTCAGCGGACGAGGCCACCACCACCGGCACCTCGCCGAGCTTGAGGTACACCAGCGGCGCGTCGCCCAGCCGGCGCGCGATGTCCGCGAAGGCGCGGTGCACCAGCGGCTTGCGGGCGAGGTGGTGCAGGCTGCCGATGACCGGAGCCGCCAGGGACCAGGCGGCAGCTTCTGCCCAGCGCCGCCGCCTCGCTTCCTGATGAGCTTGAGGAGTAGGAAGGGGAGCACGAGAGCCAAGACGACATAAATTGCTTGCTCCATGGCCATGGCGACGTGTTACTTTCTTGATCTAGGCACTGGGAGTGGGGATCGTCGACTGCACTATGTTTCCCTCTAGATCGGCGGCACTATATATACGCAAGCGGCACGGACCAAGTCATCGCTCGCTCGGCTGACTGGTATAAGTGATGTCGCCATGGGAGCGAGACGATTGCGCGCAAGTTTGCTCGTTGCCCGGAGCCCGCGCCCGTCCGTGTCGTCGTCTTCCCGGATGCGATAAGGATAGATACTAGGAAGTGTCTCTGCACATGCATCTAGACGCGTCAACAGTTTCCGTCAACAGAAAACGTCAGAGTTGGGAGGATTAATCATGAACGGCGGCCGAGAGTATTCCTATCGAGATTCCTGCTTTCAGGTGATCGGTGATGGTTGTGTGATCGTGTCTCGTTGTTCGTCCACACATTAACACCCCGTGACCATAGATGAGAAGTGGGACTGCGAGACCGACCGTGGACACCTCCATGGCCGCTCATGCCACCCGCGTCTCTTCCAGGAGGACGCATATACATATCCCAATCACAGAAAGGTTTTTTAGTACGACTGGGCATTGTTTTTCGTATAGAAAAGTTCTTTTTTTTTTTACGTGGTATAGAAAAGTTCTTTGACTGAACGCTAAAAGAAACCACCGGGACATGTGAAAATAGGAAATTTCCATCCGGAGCAAAGGAAACAAATTTTAAACCAACTGTTTACCCTTTTGTGAAAACTGGACAAGGGCATGATCTGGTTCGAAAACAATGTCAATAATGCTACATACACCTTGATGTCCTAATCCACCAGCTCCGTAGTCGCAATGTATATATATGTATGAAAACTGGAGAAGTGTTGTTATTGCAATGAACATGAAATGATCCAATCCTTATTCCTCGCATGCCTTCCGTGGCAGACGACGTACGTAGTTTTTAAATCTTTCATCGGCAGCGACAGGTATATATACCTAATATGTTTGGAAATTGGTTGGCGGGTGTAAATGTGCCACCTAAGGCTCAAAGACGGGTGGCGCTATATATATGTTTTATATTTTGTATTTGAAATTGTCGTAATGGTTTAATTTTAAAGAAAAATGGTATTTCCAACCTTTTACAGGGCTATCCACATAGCTATGCATTGGATCCATACGTGATATTCACTTCAGCATGTGGAGGCGGGAAAGTCTCTGGTCATTGAGTGCAACCATATAACACATTGTTTGTTCAACCAATAAAAATGATGGTTTCGTAATAGAATTCGTGAGGCATGAGTACCGCATGTAATCTTTTTTTTTTTGTTTTGATTGTCTTACTCCTTGTGTTTGAAATGTTTCTCTTTATGTGAGAATTGAAATTTTTCAATGAAGATGATCGAGTGCATCATTCAATGCAGAGACTGGGCGATATCCTCATCCTGAAGAGAAAGATAACTATTATTATTCATTTTCTCTCTTAGAAAATCAATAAGAAGCGTATGCACTTTTATAACTTTGATAAAACCCATAATAGTATGATAAAATGAGTTAGGGTATAGGATTGAGAATTTCATTCTAATAATATTAAATTTGAATCCTTAAACCTCATTGAAGAACAAAACTTGATCAGAAACAAACCACCTACTTATTCTGGTTTATTTGTTTTCTTGGTTTTCTAAAAAATTAAATAACTTGCACACACTAGTGGAGAAACGGCCTTTAGTCCCGGTTGGGAAGGGCCTTTAGTCCTGGTTCACCAACCGGGACTAATAAATCGGGACTAAAGGCCCCCACCCTTTAGTCCCGGTTGGCCACGACCCGGGACTAAATCCCTGCCGCGTGGCCGGCAACGCGCGCCGGGGGCTGGGGACCTTTAGTCCCGGTTGATGACACCAACCGGGACTAAAGGTTTAGGGGTTTAGGGGTTTAGGGTTTATTGTTTATTTTTCCTTTTCATTTTGTGTTTTCCATTTAATTCTTTTTCATTTCAAACATATTTTACGCTACTACATACTGTACATGTTATGTATATATAATAGAATTTCTCGTAGAACCAATCATATATCATAGAATTTCTCGTACGACCATGCATACACATATATATATATACAATTTGGTATATACAATTTGTCCTACAATTTGCAGATCATTACATGCAGGCATTAGGTGAAATGGTATTCTCCGTCGGGAGATATGACCTGCTGAAGCAAAAATCCCGCCATTTCCTCTTGAAATGCTCGTATGCGGTCCTTTCGTAGGAGCCTATCCCGCATCTCCACCATCTTTAAAGAAGGAGATCAATATGAATATATTAGTTGTGTGTATATATATTAGATCATGATAAAAAAATATGAATAGTGTTTACGTACCCAAAGATGTCTTGCATCTCTGCTCCTTTCGGTCATAAAGCGAATGTTCTCGCAAACGTAGTATGCACATAAATTAGTCCCCTTTTCCTGCCTCATACACTTTACGAGAATAAAATTCAATCAGATAATAATCAAGCATGATAATGGTATTGAAACTAGAATTAAAGAGATGCGCGGACGTAGCTAGTACTACTTAATTACCTTGGACCGTCGCCATTTCAGCTGTGGTTTCCATTGACCGACAACCTCTTTGATGAACTTTTTCCAAACCCTGCCCGGCAAAGAAAATGAATAAATGAGTTATTAATTACTTGATATCAGAAAATGAACTAAAGAGGCCGACATAGTGCGATAATGATTGAAATTACCTATCGAGCATCCAAAACAGGCTTCTGTATTCTTCAGGGTCTTTACCTAGTGAGTCCAGTACTTCAACAGTTCCCTCGTCAACTCTAATGATTAGCAGGATCCAGTGGAATTTGCGCACACGTTTGTATAAGCGGGCATGCATAACTCATCAACTACACTTAACATCGAGTAAGCAAAAATAGAATGTGTAGTACAAGATAGTAACACTCACCTGAAGTTGTAAGGAAAAAGTATTTCTGGTCTGGTATTTAGTTCCTTACAAAACATTAGCAAGCTATTCTCTGTGTCTTTGGGGTAGTCTTGTATCATATTTTCATTAACGGTATTTGGGTCAATGAACCCAATGCCATAGACTCCATCTCTGTTCATTTCAAAAATCTTCATTCTGCATAATACCACAGAAAAGAATATAGTAAGGATAATTACAGGCAATGAACGAGCTGAGCTAGAGACTTAAATTACAGAAAGAAATCACTTACAGACAATAGCAACTGACGAGAGATTTGTCGAGTGCGTCTTGATTGAATAACTGAAAAATTTCTGGAAATTCAATCCACACATCTTTTCCATGGAAGTAATGCTCTGGCTTGACTTTCACCATGAGGCTCTCTCGCCCGGCCTTTATTTCTCTCAGGTACCAGTCATGCAATCTGCGCATTTGCGTTGGTAGAAGCTCCTCCTCGTCAGGCCTGACCAGAGAGTTCCCGGGGACATATTTCCATGCTAGTTCCTTCGGATCCATCGTGGAGAATTCCTCGATGCCTAGGAGTTGTTCAACAGTGACACCCATCTCTCTAGGCATCTCTCTATCAGCGTCGGTTACCGCCTTATCGGTACTCACCTTGAGCGGGGGGATCGATTGCACATCCTGTTCTCCGAGCTGAGGAACAGTTTTCCCGCTTTTATTACTACCTATAAGTCTCGACTGCTGATTTTTTTTTGTTGATAATATGACTTGCTAATAGAGCGTTCATAGTCTGATCGCCTTTTCTCCACAGCCGGTTTAGCAAGATCCACAAAGTGTTGTACGACTTTCTCAGGTGTTTTCTCCTTTGGCGGCGGGGGCGGTTTCGGTGCAAAATGGGCCTGCACTTTGGAAGCCACTTGGGCTTTGGTTTCATCCTTAGTCATCTCGTAAGCCAACTTCTTTTTGGCAGGAGGCTCGGGTTTCTTCTTTGGTGCTCCCTTCCGCTTTGTAGTCGGCTGACGCGGCGGAGATCGATATCGCGTACTCGTGCTGGGCTCCGTCTCGAGGTGGGGTGGATTCGGCTGACGCGGCGGAGATCGATATGGTGGCGGACTCGCGCTGCGCTCCGTCTCGAGGTGGGTTGGAGTCGGATGACGCGGCGGACTTGGAGGAGGAGTCGGTGCCCTTGGCGTCGAGTTTGGAAAGACGATGCAATCCTTTCTCCATACAATGATACCACGTATGGCTTCTCCCAGTGTCTGCTCCCCTTGATCTCCAGGAAAGTCAAGCTGTAGTGAGTCATATGCCGACAGAACTTCATCCACCCCGACACGAGCATAGCCAGGTGGAATCGGATTGCCGTGGAAGGTTGCTTCAGGGGGATTTGGTAAAGCATAGCCGTCCGCCACCTTAATGAATATGTTCTTCACTTTCATGTGTAGCTCACAACTTGTCGTCTCTTCGATATCATCCACGGGGTAGCGAGCCAGCAGTGCATCAAAGGCCGGGACCCCAGTGGAACCCACACTGCTTTTCGGCATAGATGGGACGGTGCTATCCAATGCTGGATCTGCTTGCTGCTGCCGCTGAGACGCCCTTTCCAGGCTAAGTGTGTCGATCTGCACCTGCTGCCGCATGAAAGCGTGTTCCAACTCCGCGTGCTTTGATTCCATCTCAGACAGCCGGTCTGCATCCTGCTTCTTCTTGTCTTCCTCCTGCTTCTTCTTTCTCGCACGGCTTCTGTAACTGACGTTCCAGTCCGCAAACCCCTCAACCCACGGAACAACGCCTTTGCCTCGTCTTCATCCCGGGTGTTCGGGATTCCCGAGGGCGCGTGTACGCTCGTCGTTCTCTCTCTCGGGCTGGAACGCCCCCGTTCGAGCCGCTTCTATTGCAACAAGTAAAGCGTCCGAGGCTTCTTTAAGACTTGCCTGCACCATAATCTCCCCTGTCTTTGGGTCCAACTTTCCCCCATGCGCATAAAACCAAGTCCTGCACCTGTCGGGCCAACCCAATGTTTTTGGAGTGACCCCTGCAGCAATCATCTTTTCCTCAGATTCATCCCACTTAGGCCGACCAGTCTTGTAGCCACCTGGCCCCAGAACATGGTGAAACTGTTTCTTCTCAGCATTGATCTTGTTTTTCCTCGACCGTTCCTTAGCTGCTTCCGATTCCTTGAACTCCACAAATAAGTCCCAATGATCTTTTGCCTTCTCTAGTGCTCCAGTGAATTCTGGAGTCTGCTTTCCTGCTTCGACGTAGCAGGCCCATAATATTTTCTTGTGGTTGCAGAATTGTGTGGCCATCTTCTGAAGAGCACTCTTCTTGACTTTCTCCCGTTCTGCATCTGTTAAATGCTCTGGTAGGGTGAAATGTGACATGAGCGTTTCCCAAAGCAGATCTTTTGCTCTTTCGTCGACAAAACTAACTCCTCGATCTCCCTTTGGCTTATTCCATTCTTGAACGGAGATCGGGATTTGGTCCCTGACAATAACTCCGCACTGACGAGTAAATTTGTCCGCATTCTTTTTAGGAGCAAGCGGTTCGCCATTTGGTTTGATCTCATCGATGTTGTACTTTATGCCAGCCTGCAACTTTTTGGCCGGGCCTCGTACTGCCCTGCTTGTAGAAGATTTGCTCGATCCGGAGGGCCAAAAGAAGAAAGATTCGTTAATATATATATATATATATATATATATATATATATATATATATATATATATATATACAAATCAATTAATACATGTAATGATCACCAGAGGCCTTATATATACATCGCCGGTCTTTGTTAATTGAAGATCATTTCCTTCGCCATCATTGTTTGTGTGGCCTTCGTCTGTTGGTTCTTCCTCAAATATTCTCTCAAAGGAATTGTTCAGATATTGTGAGTCGTCATCTTCAGGTTCACCCTCTGGGTTTCGGATCATGTCAAACATGATATGCTCTTGATCATGGTCGTCTCTGCCGCTAGCGTCCATAGCTTAACTAATCCAGAAGAAAGATAAAACAATTTAGTATTCAAATTAGAATGCATCTCGAATAATATCACTAATACATCTCGAATAATCCAGTTAATGCATCATCGAATATTATCGAATATAATCTTGAATACATCTCGAATATTATCACTAATACATCTCAAATAATCCAGTTAATGCATCATCAAATATTATCGAATATAATCTCGAATACATCTCGAGTATTATCACTAATACATCTCGAATATTATCATATAACATCACTAGCTAATACGGATCGAATACTATCGAATAATCCAGTTGACTCGCGGCTCCTGAGGCGCGGGCGGTGGACACCCAAAGAGAAGGAACCATCACAGGATCATAGCTCGGGTGAGATCCCTGAAGAACCTGCCAGGTATTGGAGAACCTGATGTCCAACGCAACCATGTAGCGACGGACGTGCTCATCCTCCTCCCTAACACGGCGACGTACCACCTCCTCGGGGGCCGGCTGCCTCCGCACCGATAGTGGCCCACGCGACCGCCACCAAAGAAGCTCCGGGTCGACGATGGGAGCCCGGTTCCTCACCAAGCTACGCGCCCCGGAAGGTAGCACCTCCCAGTGCCAGCCCGGCGGAGCCCAGTCCCGGACATGGCGCCTCTCAAGCAGGTTGTCGCCACCGAGTCGACGACGAGGATGCGGGCCGGGCATCGTCGACGCCAAAAATGTTTCTATGCAAATTTAACATTGTTTAAATGCTTGATTATGATTTTTGTAATTCTTGTTCACTTGATTTTGCAAATACATGACAAACTTTTGCAAATACAACATTAAGATATTAACATTTTCCAAATAAGATATTAACATCTTTTTGATCAATATTTTTAAGATACAACATTAAAATATTTTTAATACATGGTCAACTTTTTTCTTTGCAAATTTTTTCTATACTATACATGATACAACATTAAAAGTATAAAAAACTAAAAAATAGAAAGAAAAAACTAGCTAGTGAAAAAAACAATCTATGCAAATTCCACCGTTCATCTACATACATACATACATTGTATACATACATACATATACTAAGCATCTACAACATCTAGTGAAAAAAAAACAATCTATGAAAAAAAAAGATGAACAAAATTAAGGAGGGAGGCTCACCGGCCGGGATCGTTGGGGCGGAGGGAGGCGGGGAGGACGCCGGAGCCGGAGGAGCGGCGCCGGACACGGAGGAGGACGCCGGAGGCGGGGAGGAGCGACGCCGGCGCGGGCTCGGGCCGCGGCGGCTTGTGGAGGAGCGGTCGTCGATCGCGAGGCGGGCGCGCGCGGAGGAGCGGCGGCAGCGGGCAGCGTGGCGGCGCCGGCGCGGGCTCGGGCGGCGCTTGGGAGCAGAGTGGCCGGACGGCGACGTCGAGGTCCGGCAGCCTGACGGCGTCATGGTCTTCGGCGCCGTCGGGGAAACTAGATGAGTTTGGAAATTTTGCTAAGTGCTGCTTATATACGAAGCCCAGGCCTTTAGTCCCGGTTGGTGGCTCGCACCGGGACTAAAGGTGGTCCTTTAGTCCTGGCGTTGTGGAAGTTTAGTCCCACCTCGCCAAGCGAGAGGCACTCGCACCTGTTTATAAGCCCCGCTGCGATATCCGTCCCGAGCTCCTCTCTAAAGCAGGCAGTACATGCCTAACGTTCTTGTCTGCCCTCTGGGGCCTACTTGCCCTGTGGGCCTGCATCTTGGCCCATATATAGTTGGGTTTCTAGTCGTATGCAGGCCGTGGTGGCCTAGTAGGCGGGCATTTTTTTATTTTTTGCATATGTTATGTCAATTTTTTAGTCCCGGTTGGAGCCTATGTCAATTTTTTTGTCCCGGTTGGTGGCTCCAACCGGGACTAAAGGTCTTTTCCAGTTTTTTTTGTTTTTTGCTTTATTTTTTTTCTTTTGTTTCTACTTACAGTCAAATATTTAGAGTTTTTGAGTGAATCTTTTTGGTTTAGGTCACAAAAATTATAAACTTTCTGTTAGTGCCAGTAGTTTTCAAATTTGAATAGTTTAAATTTGAATTCTTTGAAATTTGTGTGAATCACTAGTTTGTGAATAACTTTACTTTAAAAATAGATTTTTGAGTGATTCTTTTTCCTGCTGTTTAATATTAGTGTGTTTTATCAGTATGTTCAATTTGGTAATTTTTAGGTTATTTTAAATAGGTGTTTTAATCAAAAACAGATTCTGTTTAGCTCTTTTAGTTTTATAGCTCAAAAAAATCATTAAATGCATGAAAAATAGCGAATGAAGTCAGAAAGGGTTGAAAATTGATGATGTGGCTTTGAATGGTGATGTTGAATGCACAAAAAGTCTGGAGTTAAAATAAGTTTAAAAAAATGAAATGCCTTTGTAACAGATGAGTTTTCGTCCGAAACCCTGATACTTCGAAAGAGATTGTCCAGTTTGTACACGAAGTGCATCTAGTTTTTGCCGTAACCCTCTCAAATTTTTAGCACATGCTATGTGGGTGAAATGATGATACCATGCCAAGTTTCAACCTTTTCAGAATTCATTTGTAGTGTTTTTCAATTTCAGGGTCATTTAGCTCAAAAAAATCAATAAATGCATGAAAAATAGCAAATGAAGTCAGAAAGGGTTGAAAATTGATGACGTGGCTTTGAATGGTGCATATTGAACGCACAAAAAGTTTGGAGTTAAAATAAGTTTATAAAAATAAAATTCCTTTGTAACAGATGAGTTTTCATCCGAAACCCTGATACTTCGAAAGAGATTGTCCAGTTTGTACACGAAGTGCATCCAGTTTTTGCCGTAACCCTCTCAACTTTTTAGCACATGCTATGTGGGTGAAATGATGATACCATGCCAAGTTGCAACCTTTTCAGAGTTCATTTGTAGTGCTTTTCAATTTCAGGGTCATTTAGCTCAAAAAAATCAATAAATGCATGAAAAATAGCGCTCTTTCGCGTTTCAAATGCCAAAACACATATATACCCTAACTATTACAAAGATTCCCTCTGGTTTGTCCGAAGTGGGACTTTCCAGATAAGTCCGGAAACTCACTAGAGAAGAAAGTGATGACGGTGAAGCCGGTCACATCCCAGAGTGGGATCTTGGGGTATAAAACTTTTTCTTCGCGTGTGTCCCTTTGCGCCGTAACCATGGACAATCTTCATCATTTAACAGGATACTTGGGTCAGTCTTCACTGTGAAGGGAGCAATTTCATGAAACTTTTCATAATCTTCTGACATGTCTGTCTTGTCCTCCACTCCCACGATGTTTCTTTTCCCTGAAAGAACTATGTGGCGCTTTGGCTCATCGTATGATGTATTCGCTTCCTTATCTTTTCTTTTTCTCGGCTTGGTAGACATGTCCTTCACATAGAAAACCTGTGCCACATCATTGGCTAGGACGAATGGTTCGTCTGTGTACCCAAGATTGTTGAGATCCACTGTTGTCATTCCGTACCGCGGGTCTTCCTTTACCCCGCCTCCAATCAGATTGATCCATTTGCACCGAAACAAAGGGACCTTCAAATCACGTCCATAGTCAAGTTCCCATATCTTCTCTATGTAACCATAATATGTGTCCTTTGGCCTATTGGTGTTTGCTGCATCAAAGCGGACACCACTATTTTGGTTGGTGCTCTTTTTATCTTGGGCGATCGTGTAAAATGTATTCCCATTTATCTCGTACCCTTTGAAAGTCGATATAGTCGAAGATGGTGACTTGGCCAGCAAGTACAGCTCATCTCCAACAGTGTCGTCATGCATGAGACGTGTTTGCAACCAACCGCTGAATGACGCCATGTGTGTACGTTTGATCCAGGGCTCAGACTGCTCCGGGTTCTTGGAGCGTACACTATCCAGGTGTTCCTCGATATACGGAGCCACCAAGCTGGAATTTTGTAGAACTGTGTAGTGTGCTTGCACCCAAGAATGCCCGTCCATACATATTACTGAATCCTTTCCTAGCGTGCCTTTTCCACCCAGTCTGCCCTCATGCCGCGATTCGGGAACACCAATCGGCTTAAGGTCAGGAATAAAGTCAACACAAAACTCAATGACCTCCTCTGTTTCATGGCCCTTGGAGATGCTTCCTTCTGGCCTAGCACGGTTATGAACATATTTCTTTAAGACTCTCATGAACCTCTCAAAGGGGAACATATTGTGTAGAAATACAGGACCCAGAATGGCAATCTCGTCGACTAGGTGAACTAGGACGTGCGTCATGATATTAAAGAAGGATGGTGGGAACACCAACTCGAAACTGACAAGACATTGCACGAAATCATTCTGTAACCTTGGTAGGATTTCTGGATCGATTACCTTCTGAGAGATTGCATTGAGGAATGCACATAGCTTCACAATGGCTAATCGAACGTTGTCCGGTAGAAGCCCCCTCAATGCAACCGGAAGCAATTGCGTCATAATCACGTGGCAGTCATGAGACTTTAGGATCTGAAACTTTTTCTCTGCCATATTTATGATTCCCTTTACATTCGACGAGAAGCCAGACGGGACCTTCATACTGAGCAGGCATTCAAAGAAGATTTCCTTCTCTTCTTTGGTAAGAGCGTAGCTGGCAGGACCTTGATACTGCTTTGGATGCATGCCGTCTTTTCCGTGCATACGTTGCTGGTCCTCCCGTGCCTCCGGTGTATCTTTGTCTTCCCATACACGCCCAAGAAGCCTAGCAGGTTCACGCAAAGATTCTTCGTCACGTGCATCAAGTCGATTGCAGAGCGGACCTCTAGGTCTTTCCAATAGGGTAGGTCCCAAAATATAGATTTCTTCTTCCACATGGGTGCGTGTCCGTCAGCGTCATTCGGAACAGATTGTCCGCCAGGACCCTTTCCAAAGATTACTTTTAAATCCTTGACCATATCAAGTATATCATCACCAGTACGGTGGCGAGGCTTCTTCCGGTGATCTGCCTCACCTTTGAAATGCTTGCCTTTCTTTCTTAAGAGATGCTTGATTGAAAGAAATCGACGATGTCCCAGGTACACATTCTTCTTACATTTATCCAAATATATACTTTCGGTATTATCTAAACAGTGCGTGCATGCGTGGTATCCCTTGTTTGTCTATCCTGAAAGGTTACTAAGAGCAGGCCAATCATTGATGGTTACAAACAGCAACGCTCGTAGGTCAAATTCCTGTTGTTTGTGCTCATCCCACACACGTACACCTTTTATGTCCCACAGCTGTAAAAGTTCTTCAACTAATGGCCTTAGATACACATCAATGTCGTTACCGGGTTGCTTGGGGACTTGGATGAGCACTGGCATCATAATGAACTTCCGCTTCATGCACAACCAAGGAGGAAGGTTATAGATACATAGAGTCACAGGCCAGGTGCTATGATTGCTGCTCTGCTCCCCAAAAGGATTAATGCCATCAGCACTTATACCAAACCATAAGTTCCTTGCGTCACCTGCAAACTCCGGCCACTTTCTCTCGACTTTTCTCCACTGCGACCCGTCAGCGGGTACTCTCAACTTTCCGTCTTTCTTACGGTCTTCTTTGTGCCATCGCAACAACTTGGCATGCTCTTTGTTTTGGAACAAACGTTTCAACCGTGGTATTATAGGAGCATACCACTTCACCTTGGCAGGAATCCTCTTCCTGGGGCGCTCGCCCTCAACATCATCACCAGGGTCATCGCGGCTGATCTTATAGCGCAATGCACCGCATACCGGGCATGCATTCAAATTCTCGTACTCCTCACCGCGGTAGAGGATGCAGTCATTAGGGCATGCATGTATCTTCTGCACCTCTAATCCTAGAGGGCAGACAGCCTTCTTTGCTTCGTATGTACTGTCGGGCAATTCGTTGTCCTTTGGAAGCATCTTCTTTAACATTTTCAGGAACTTTTCAAATCCCTTGTCAGATACACCATTCTCTGCCTTCCATTGCAGCAATTCCAGTGTGGTACCCAGCTTTTTCTTGTCATCTTCGCAATTTGGGTACAACAATTTTTTGTGATCCTCTAACATGCGCTGCAACTTCAACTTCTCCTTTTTCACTTTCGCAGTTTCTCTTTGCATCAGCAATGGCCCGACCAAGATCATCAGCGAGCTCATCTGATGCCTCTTCTTCAGCTTCTTCTTCTTCATTCTCTTCCCCCATTGTAGTATCATCGTATTCAGGGAACTCAGGATAGTTGTCATCATCCTCTTCTTCTTCATTCTCTTCCATTAGAACCCCTCTTTCTCCGTGCTTGGTCCAACAGTTATAGCCGGACATGAAACCGGACGTAAACAGGTGGACGTGAATGACTTTTGAGCTAGAGTAATTCCTATCATTCTTACAGACACCACATGGACAACACATAAAACCATTTCGCTTGTTTGCCTCAGCCGCACGCAGAAAACTATGCACGCCATTAATGAACTGGGGAGAGCGTCGATCATCGTACATCCATTGCCAACTCATCTTCATTACACAACACCGAAAAGACCAAATTAATACAAGTTCATACATAAAGTTCATACACACTTATTCTCATAAAACAACATAAAACTATCTATCTAAAGCATTTAAATGCAACAACAAATGCGATCAAAATCGCAACTAAGGTAATAATTGATCCAACAGCATAATGATACCAAGCCTCTTTATTAACGGCATATTTTCTAATCTTTCTAATCTTCAAGCGCATTGCATCCATCTTGATCTTGTGATCATCAATGACATCGGCAACATACAACTCCAATTTCATCTTCTCTTCTTCAATTCTTTTCAATTTTTCTTTCAAATACTCGTTTTCGTTTTCAACTAAATTTAACTTCTCGACAAGAGGGTCGGTTGCAATTTCCGGTTCACATACCTCCTAGATAAAAATATCTATGTCAACTTGATGGGCATAACTGTCATAAACACGAAATGCAACAAATAGTTATAAAAGAGAATATACCACATCCGAATCATAAAACGGACGAGGGCCGACAGGGACGGATATCAAAGTCATGGCACTATGTATAACAAACAATCATACAAGTAAGAAAATTATACAAGTAACTATCTAAATCATACAAATAAGATTTTTTTTTTATAAAAAAGGATAAGAACAAGAGGCTCACCAAGGTGGTGCCGGCGACGGGACGGTGCGGGCGATCGACAGTGGTTAGGACGGGGACGGGAAGGCACTAAGTAAACCACACCTACACATATGCAAACTAAGAAGTTAATTTGAGCTCAAATTGCATATAAATCAAATAAACTCCCACATAATTACTCCCAAACTAAAACCCACAAATCACTATACGTATAGAGCATTGCACGAGCTAATCTAGCAATGAGAGATGAAAGGACAAAGTTGCTAACCTTTGTGAACACTTGGATAGATGGGGTGCCTTCAAATCTTGACAAATCTTTGGCAAAAATGGAGGATGAGCTCGAGCAAGGGGAAGAACAGAGGAGAGAAAGGGGAAAACAGAGAGAATGGGTTCGGGCTGGACGAAGGGTTTATATAGGGACGTCTTTAGTCCCGGTTGGTTATACAAACCGGGACTAAAGGGGCTCGTGGGGGCCCCAGCCTGCCACCAGCCTGCCACCACCCCTTTAGTCCCGGTTTGTATCACAAACCGGGACTATAGGTAGAAAATGAACCGGGACTAATGATGCCCGTGCCCCCGACCGCTCCTAGCCGTTCGAACCGGGACTAATGGTCACATTAGTCCCGGGCCATAATCAAACCGGGATTAAAGGGGCGGATGAAAGGTCTGTTTTGTACTAGTGACACAACTTTGCACTAAAATTGCACTTCTTGTAATATGCAAAGAATAAGCATTTAATACTGCAATTTTCACACTCTAATATAACTAGCACAAAACTTCTGCACTGAAATTGTACTTTTTGTAATATGCAATGTAATTTCCGCACGTTAGTATAACTAGACAAATGCCCCGCACGTTGCTGCGGAAATTTGTATAAACTAAAAACTGCACTGAACTAATCAACCTAGATAGTGTTTGTATGGTTTCTCCTGTAGCAAGAAAATTTGGTTACCAATATTTTTTAAATGAATAAATGAGAATGTATTTGTATAAGTCCAAATTGGAGCAGAACGAAAAAAAATGCATGCCTCAATTTTCTTTGATGGAGCACCGTGGTGTGAGCTGCATGCATGCGCCAAGATACTTTAGTACTTTACTGTCGGTTACTGCATGCATATTTGCATGCATGCGTCAGTTACCACATGAGTTACCACATGTGCTTGGTGCAGCTGCTCTCGAAGTGTAGATCCGATGGCTATTGTTGACTGATCTAGTATATCCAACGGCTGATTAATTTGGATGATGTGGCACAATGAGAAGGCAGAGAATTCCTAGTAGTGGGGCTAGCTATTTAGATATAGTAGATTAAACAGATAATATATAGTATTTGCGTGTTTATGTGTACTTATTACACCCAAAAAATACATTTATTAAGGAAGCATGAATAGTGGCATTGACACTGCCCTTTAAGATGAAAGAAGATGCAAAAAAAATGACAAATTTGTCACACAATTACACATAAATTATGGTTTTTATAATATTTAAGAATAAGCATATAATAGTGGATTCGCAAATAAGAAGTTTCTAAGAACGATTACCCTTATCTAAGAAAGAAAATGAAATAGAAACTAAAAAAAAAGTTTTGAAGACTGAATTAGTGGCATTGGTGTTACCCTTCAAGAAGAAAAAGAAAATAAAATAAAAATTGAAAACTTTCACACAACTTTGCAACGAAACCGCACCTCTTATAATAAACATATAATAGTGCAATTTGTGCACTCTAGTAAAATTAACACACATATTGTATAGTATTTGTGTGTATACATTTACACTCATCCAACATCCCAAAAATACCCATAAAGAAAAAGGAAAAAAACCAACTAAAAACAGAAAAGGCAAAAGCAAAAACACATAAAAATAGAAAAAAAAACAGGCAACGGGTTTCAAGCTCAATAAGAAAATTGACAGACCCCAAACAAGGGTATGTCGAAAATTCAACCCAAAAGCCATGAAACAACACAAAGAGGAAAAAAGAACAGCACAAATCTAGACGAAAGAAAAACGGAGAAAATCGACTGACCCAAATTTGAAAACCATACAACTTAGATATAAAGTGCATTTTACTAACAGGTGGTCAAAATGATCAAGATAACTTAGTTTACATCTGAATGACCATAACTACGGGATAAGGTGGTTATTAGGTTATTTGATTCCTTGCTGGAGCGACTTTTCTTCAGCGGGTTTGCGTTTATCCCACTATTGTCATTCGATGGAAGACGAAGCGTTCGGCCTTTGTTCGCTAAATAGATTTAGCGAATTGAGAAACCGAATTTTGACCCAGCTTAGATTTTTATTTTGCGAGAAACTTTTGATCTATTCATATCCAATCATGAATGTACAACGGACACAAAAAATAATAAAAAGTGCATCCAGATTCGTAGACCACATAGCGACGACGACAAGCACTGAAGCGAGCCGAAGGCGCGCCGCTGTCATCACCCCTCCCTCGCCGGACCCGGGCACAACTTGTTGTACTAGTAGAAAATGGGCCTTTAATCCCGGTTTGTAAGGCCCTTTAGTGCCGGTTCTACAACCGGCACTAAAGGGGGGAGGACTAAAGCCCCCCCCCCCTTTAGTCCCGGTTCGTCACGGCCCGGCACTAAAGGCCCACCACGTGGCGCCTGCCGGGGCCGTTCGCTGGGGGACCTTTAGTCCCGGTTGGTAACACCAACCGGGACTAAAAGTATTTAATTCTTTTAATTTTGGTTTATTTTTCCTTTTAATTTTGTGTTTTCCATTTAATTATTTTTCATTTCAAACATATATTACGCTACTACATACTGTACACGTTGTGCATATATATATAAATCGAATTTCTCGTACGACGACCATTCACATACATATATATATACAATTTGGTATATACAATTTCTCCTACAATTTGCGGATCATTACATATGCAGGGCATTACTGCTTGATCTTGTAATGGTATTCTCCTTTGGGATCTATGACCTGGTCGACCAGAAATCCAGCTATTTCCTCTTGAATTGCTCGTACGCGGGCCGTTGGTAGGAGCTCGCCCCGCATCTCTATCATCTATAATCAGGAGATCAAGATTAATATATTAGTTGTGTGTATATATATTAGCTAGATCATGATAAAAAAATTATGGATAGTGTTCTAGCAAACGTACCCAAAGAGTTTTTTCATCTATGCTCCTTTCAGACGTGATCATGCGAATATTCTCGCAAACGTAGTATGCGCATAAACTATTCCCCTTCTCCTGCCTCATGCACTTTACGAGAATAAAATTCAATCAGGTAATAATTAATCAAGCATGATAATGGTATTGAAACTAGAATTAAAGAGATACACGGACGTAGCTAGCTAGTACTACTTAATTACCTTGGGTCGCACCCATTTCAGCTGTTGTTTCCATTGGCCGGGGACCTCTTCGATGAACTTTTTCCAAGCCCTGCCCGCCGGGAAAGAAAATGAATAAAGGAGTTATTAACTAGTTGATATCAGGAAATGAAGTAAAGAGGCAGACATAGTGCGATAATGATTGAAATTACCTGTCGAACATCCCCTTCACGGTTGCGTATTCGGATGGATCCTTATATAGTGAGTCCAGTACTTCAACTTTTCCCTTGTCAACTTCAATGATTAACAAGATCCAGTGGAAACTGCATGCGCACATGTTTTTTATAAATAAGCGGGCATGTGCATAACTCATCAACTACACTTATTAACATCTAGTAAGCAAAAAATAGAATTTGTAGTACAAGATATAGTAACACTCACCCGAAGTTGTAAGGAAGTAGTATTTTTGGTTGGGTGTTTAGTTGCTTCAAAAACTCTAGCAGGAATCTCTCTGTGTCTTCTCTCGAATATTGATCTTCCCATATCGCCTGATTAATCGTATTTGGGTCAATGAACCCAACTCCATAGCGTCTAGTTTTTTTCATTTCATACATCTTCATTCTGCATAATACCACAGAAAAGAATATAGTGAGGATAATTACAGTTAATGAACGAGAGCACATCTAGCTAGCTAGCTAGAGACTTAAATTACAGAAAGAAATCACTTACAGACAATAGCAACTGACGATAGATTTGTCGAGTGCGTCTTGATTGAATAACTGAAGCAACTCTGAATAATGAATCCACACGTCTTTTTTATGGAAGTAATGCCTTTTCCTGACTTTCACCATGAGGGACTCTTCATTGGTATTTGCTGTTTTTTGCATGTACCACGTATGCAACTCGTACATTCTCGTTGGTAGAAGCTTGACTTCGTCAGGCTTGACCAGAGGTTTGCCACGGACATATTGGTATTTTACTTCCTCCTCTGTAATCCCGGGGATTTCCTCAAGGCCTAGGAGTTGTTCAACAGTGACACCGGCCTCTTTAGCCTGCCTTCTAAGATCGTCGGTTATTGCCGGCCGATCGGCGGTACTCACATGTGTTTGTACAATGAGCGGGGGGATCGATTGCACTGCTTGTTCTCCCAGCTGGGGAACAGTTTTCCCGCTTTTTTTGCCAACTGCTTGGCTCGAGCTCGAGCTCGACTCCTTTTGTCCTGCAGAATATGACTTCTTGATAGACCGTACATAGTCGGAGTCCTTCTGATTGTCAGCCGGTCGAGCCATATCAATAAAGTGTTGTGATACATGCTCAGGTACTTTCTCCTTTGGCGGCGCGGGCGGTTTCGGTGCAAAATGGGCCTTCAATTGGGCATCACATGCGTCGTTGAGTTCCTCCTGAGTCAAGTGGTAAGACAACTTCGGAAGAGGCTTGAGGTCTGGACCATATTTGAATTTCTTGCTTGTTGTACCGCTAGCCATCGTAGCTACGGCCTCTCTCTTCCGTTGTTGCTTAGGCGGAGCACGCTGAGTCGGCTGACTTGGAGGAGGAGGAGTTGGTTGACGCCGTGCCGGACTTGGAGGAGGAGTCGGCTGACGCGGTGCCGGACTTGGAGGAGGAGGAGTCGACTGAAGCGGCGGAGGACTTGGAGGAGGAGGAGTTGGCTGACACCGTGCCGGACTTGGAGGAGGAGTCGGCTGACGCGGTGCCGGACTTGGAGGAGGAGGAGTCGACTGACGCGGCGGCGGACTTGGAGGAGGAGTCGGCTGACGCGGTGCCGGACTTGGAGGAGGAGGAGTCGACTGACGCGGCGGCGGACTTGGAGGAGGAGGAGTCGGTGGCCTTGGAAAGACGATGCAATCCTTTTTCCATAGAATGATACGATGTATGGCCTCTCCCAGTGTTCTCTCCTCGTCACCTCCAAGAATGTCAAGTTGTAGCTCGTGATATGCTGACATCACTTCATCAACCCCGACACGAGCATAGCCAGCTGGAATGGGATTGCAATGGAAGGTTGCTTCAGGGGGATTTGCTAAAGCATAGCCATTCGCCACCTTCATGGATAAGTTCTTCACTTTCATGTGTAGCTCACAGTTAGTCCTGTCTTTGATATCATCCACAGGGTAGCTAGCTAGCAGTGCATTATCGATATCGGCCGGGGCGGAACCCACGCTGCTTCTCGGCATAGATGGGACGGTGCTATCCAATGCTGGATCGATCTGCTCATGCTGCCGCTGAGACGCCCTTTCCTGGCTGAGTGAGTCGATCTGCTCCTGCTGCCGCCTGACAAATCGTTCCAACTCCAGGTGCGAGGATATTAGGCCTTCAAGGCGGAGTGCTTCCTCCTTCTTCTTCTGCTCCTCATGCTTCTTCTTTCTCGCACGACTTCTATAGTCGTCGTTCCAATCCGCAAACCCCTCATACCACGGAACAACGCCTTTGCCTCGTGTTCTTCCCGGGTGTTCAGGATTCTTCAGGGCGCGCGTAAGCTCGTCGTTATCTCTGTTGGGCGTGAACACCCCCGATCGATCTACTTCTATTGCAATAAGTATTTCGTCTGTCGCTTCTTTAAGACTTGCCTTCACCATAACCAGCCCTGTCTCTGGGTCCAACTTCCCCCCATGCGCATAAAACCATGTCCTGCACCTGGGGGGCCATGTCAATGTAACTGGACTGACCCGTTTACTAATCATCTCTTGCTCAGATTGATGCCACTTAGGCAGGGCCACCTGGTAGCCACCTGGCCCCAGACGATGGTGCCACTTCTTTTTCGCAGCATTAATCTTGTTTTTCCTCGACAGTTCCTTAGCTTCTTCCGATTCCTTGAACTTCACGAAAGCGTCCCAGTGATCTTTTGCCTTCACCAGTGCTCCCGTGAATTCTGGAGTCTTCTTTTTTGATTTGACGTACTTAGCCCATGCATTTTTCTTGAAGGTGTTGAATGCGATCGCCATCTTTTTAAGAGCATAGTTTCTGACTTTCTTCAGATCTGCATCTGTCAAATTATCTGGTAGGGTGAAATGTTCCATGAGCGTAGTCCAAAGCACATCTTTTGCTCTTTCGTCGACAAAAGTAACTCCTGCTCGATCTCCCTTTGCTGGCTTTCTCCATTCTTGAACGGAGATCGGGATTTGGTCCCTGACAATAACTCCGCATTGATTCTTGAACGTGGTCGCATTTTTCTTAGGTTCAAGCGGTTCGCCAGTTGATGTTTTGATGGAATCGATGTTGAACTTTACGCCTTTGTCCAACTTTTTGGCCGGGCCTCGAACTACCATGTCGCTTGTACAAGATTTGCTCGATCCGGAGGCCTAAAAGAAGAAAGATCGATTCGTTAATACATACAAATCAATTAAGACATGTAATGATCACCGGATGGCTTATATATTAAATATACCTCGCCGGTCATTTGAAGAACATTTTCTTCGTCAACATCGTTGTCGTCACCTTCATCTATTCGTTCGTCTTCATCAAACATCATACCCTCACCCGAAGGGTTCAGATATTGCGAGCCGTCATCATGATTATCTGGGCTCGTGGAGCGTATGATGTCGAACACAGCCTCTTCTCCTTCTCTGCCGGTATTGTCCATAGCTTTTATTTAACTAATCCAGAAGAAAGATAAAACAATTTAGTATTCAGAGATCCGAAAGGTAGATGCATGAGATCAGAAAGAAATTGGATCAACTTGTGCACATCCATAATGGGGGCATTCCTGATAATTAATCCCTTAAAGGACTAAGAAAATCTATTGCAAATACAACATTAAAATATGCAACTTTTGCAAATACTAATTGCTATACATTGGATCAAATGTCAAAATTCCTCAACGTTTTTATATCTAACATTTATCTAGATATAACTAAAAGTATAAAAAACTAAAAAACATTCATCTAACATTTCTATAACTAAAAGTATAAAAAATTAAAAAACAGAAAAAGAAACACTAATTAAGCATACTTCTATACATCCATTAAAAAACAGAAAAACAACATTATATAAAAAAAATCTATACTAATTAAACACTAATTATATCCATCTAACATGCATTCATACATACATATATACTAGTGAAAAACAACTAAAACATCTAAATAGAAAATGTGTGTGTGTGTGTGTGTGTTCATGCATGTGTGTGTGGGGGGGGGCTCGGGGACGGGCGGCCATGGCGGCAGGGGGCGAGAGGGAGGAACTGAGCTCACAGCGGGGCGACGGCGAGGCGAGGCGAATCGGGGGCAGCGACGGCGTCGGGGCAGGCGGCGCAGCGAGGAGCGGGCGCGCGCGTGCGGGCCGGCGGCGCCGTCGGGGATCGGCGAGGAAGGGCGCGTCCGGAGTAGGGGTCGACGAGGAGGGACGGGCGGCTGGCGTCGGGGGCGGCGACGGCGTCGATCGGGGCAGGCGGCGGCGCGCAGCAGCCTGGCGGCGTCGTCTGTGTTTGGCGTCGAGAGAATGGAGAGGATCGTAAGTGGAGTTATATATATGAGAGCCTTTAGTCGCGGTTGGTGGCTCCAACCGCGACTAAAGGCCACCTTTAGTCGCGGTTGGAGCCACCAACCGCGACTAAAGGTCTCGCTTCCCGCCGCTTGGACTGGATGAAATTCACCTTTAGTCGCGATTGGTGGCTCCAACCGTGACTAAAGGCCCCCCTTTAGTCGCGGTTGGTGGCTCCAACCGCGACTAAAGGCATGTTCCTGGCACGGCGCAGTGTGGTGGATGTTTAGTCCCACCTCGCCCAGCGAAGGGCGCTCGCACTGGTTTATAAACCCCGGCGCGGTAGCTCATTCGAGCTCCTCTCTAAAGCAGGCCTACAAGGCCTACCGTTCTTTCCTGCCCTGTGGGCCATACTGGGCCTTGCGGGCCTGCATCCTGGCCCAACTAGTGGGTGTCTAGTCGTATGCAGGCCGTGGCGGCCCAGTAGGCGGGCTTTTTTTACTTTTCAGTTTTTTTTTGTTTTCTTCTATATTTATTTTCTTTTGTTTCTTGGTTGTTTTTTTCTTTATTTAGAGTTTCTGAGTGAATCTTTTTGCTTTAGGTCAAAAAAATTATAAACTTTCTGTTAGTGCCAGTAGTTTTCAAATTTGAATTATTTGAAATTTGTGTGAATCACTAGTTTGTGAATAACTTTATTTTAAAAAAAGATTTTTCAGTGATTCATTTTTCTGCTGTTTAATATTAGTGTGTTTTATCATTATATTCAATTTGGTAATTCTTAGGTTATTTAAAAAAATGAAATGCCTTTGTAACAGACGAGTTTTCGTCCGAAAGCGTGATACTTCGAAAGAGATTGTCCATTTTGTACACGAAGTGCATCCAGTTTTTGCCGTAACCCTCTCAACTTTTTAGCACATGCTATGTGGGTGAAATGATGATACCATGCCAACTTTCAACCTTTTCTGATTGTGATTTGTAGTGCTTTTCAATTTCAGGGTCATTTAGCTCAAAAAAATCAGTAAATGCATGAAAAATAGCAAATGAAGTCAGAAAGGGTTGAAAATTGATGACGTGGCTTTGGACATAATATTTATTCGCGTTTCAAATGCCAAAACACATAAGTTGGAGTTCTATTACAAAGATTCCCTCCAGTTTGTCCGAAGTGGGACTTTCCAGATATATAAGTCCGGAAACTAACTAGAGAAGCCGGTCACATCCCAGAGTGGGATCTTTGAATATAAAACTTTTTCTTCGCGTGTGTCCCTTTGTGCCGTAACCATGGAAAATCTTCATCGTTTAACTTGATGCTCGGGTCAACATTCACTGTGAAGGGAGCAATTTCATGAAACTTTTCATAATCTTCTGACATGTCTGTCTTGTCCTCCACTCCCACAATTTTTCTTTTCCCTGAAAGAACTATGTGGCGCTTTGGCTCATCGTATGATGTATTCGCTTCCTTATCTTTTCTTTTTCTCGGCTTGGTAGACATGTCCTTCACATAGAAAACCTGCGCCACATCATTGGCTAGGACGAATGGTTCGTCTACGTACCCAAGATTGTTGAGATCCACTGTTGTCATTCCATACTGCGGGTCTTCCTTTACCCCGCCTCCTCTCAGATTGACCCATTTGCACCGAAACAAAGGGACCTTCAAACCAAGTCCATAGTCAAGTTCCCATATCTCCTCTATGTAACCATAATATGTGTCCTTTGGCCTATTGGTGTTTGCTGCATCAAAGCGGACACCACTGTTTTGGTTGGCGCTCTTTTTATCTTGGGCGATCGTGTAAAATGTATTCCCATTTATCTCGTACCCTTTGAATGTCAATATAGTCGAAGATGGTAACTTGGACAGCAAGTACAGGTCATCTGCAACAGTGTCGTCATGCATGAGACGTGTCTGCAACCAACCGGCAAAAGTCACAGTTTGTTCATGTGTAATCCAGTCGTCAGACTGCTCCGGGTGTTTGGAGCGTAGAATATTCTTGTGTTGCTCGATATACGGAGCCACCAAGGCGGAACTTTGTAGAACTGTGTAGTGTGCTTGCGCCAAAGAATGCCCGTCCCGGCATATTACTGAATTCTTTCCTAGCGTGCCTTTTCCACCCAGTCTGCCCTCATGCCGCGATTCAGGAACACCAATCGGCTTAATGTCAGGAATAAAGTCAACACAAAACTCAATGACCTCCTTTGTTTCATGGCCCTTGGAGATGCTTCCTTCTGGCCTAGCAAGATTACGAACATATTTCTTTAAGACTTCCATGAACCTCTCAAAGGGGAACATATTGTGTAGAAATACAGGACCCAGAATGGCAATCTCCTCGACTAGGTGAACTAGGGCGTGCGTCATGATATTGAAGAAGGATGGTGGGAACACCAACTCGAAACTGACAAGACATTGCACCAAATCATTCTCTAACCTTGGTAAGATTTCTGGATCGATTACCTTCTGAGAGATTGCATTGAGGAATGCACATAGCTTCACAATGGCTAATCGAACGTTTTCCGGTAGAAGCCCCCTCAATGCAACCGGAAGCAGTTGCGTCATAATCACGTGGCAGTCATGAGACTTTAGGTTCTGGAACTTTTTCTCTGCCATATTTATTATTCCCTTTATATTCGACGAGAAGCCAGACGGGACCTTCATACTGAGCAGGCATTCGAAGAAGATTTCCTTCTCTTCTTTGGTAAGAGCGTAGCTGGCATGACCCTGAAACTGCTTTGGATCCATGCCGTCTTCTCCGTGCATACGTTGCTGGTCCTCCCGTGCCTCCGGTGTATCTTTTGTCTTCCCATACACGCCCAAGAAGCTTAGCAGTTTCACGCAAAGATTCTTCGTCACGTGCATCACATCGATTGCAGAGCGGACCTCTAGGTCTTTCCAATAGGGTAGGTCCCAAAATATAGATTTCTTCTTCCACATGGGTGCACGTCCGTCAGCGTCATTCGGAACAGATTGTCCGCCAGGACCCTTTCCAAAGATTACTTTTAAATCCTTGACCATATCAAGTATATCATCACCAGTACGGTGGCGAGGCTTCTTCCGGTGATCTGCCTCACCTTTGAAATGCTTGCCTTTCTTTCTTACGGGATGCCTGCTCTGAAGAAATTGACGATGCCCCAGGTACACATTCTTCTTACATTTATCCAAATATATACTGTCGGTATCATCTAAACAGTGCGTGCATGTGTGGTATCCCTTGTTTGTCTGTCCTGAAAGGTTACTGAGAGCAGGCCAATCATTGATGGTTACAAACAGCAACACTCGCAGGTCAAATTCCTGCTGTTTGTGCTCATCCCACGCACGTACACCTTTTCCATTCCACAGCTCTAAAAGTTCTTCGACTAATGGCCTTAGGTACACATCAATGTCGTTGCCGGGTTGCTTGGGGCCTTGGATGAGCACTGGCATCATAATGAACTTCCGCTTCATGCACAACCAAGGAGGAAGGTTATAGATACATAGAGTCACAGGCCAGGTGCTATGATTGCTGCTCTGCTCCCCAAAAGGATTGATGCCATCTGCACTTAAACCAAACCATACGTTCCTTCCGTCATCTGCAATGTCCTTCCACTTTCTCTCGATTTTTCTCCACTGTGATCCGTCAGCGGGTACTCTCAACTTCCCGTCTTTCTTACGGTCATCTTTGTGCCATCGCATCAACTTGGCATGCTCTTTGTTTTGGAACAAACGTTTCAACCGTGGTATTATAGGAGCATACCACATCACCTTGGCAGGAATCTTCTTCCTGGGGCGCTCGCCCGCAACATCACCAGGGTCATCGTGGCCGATCTTATAGCGCAATGCACAGCATACCGGGCATGCATTCAAATCCTCGTACTCACCGCGGTAGAGGATGCAGTCATTAGGGCATGCATGTATCTTCTGCACCTCTAATCCTAGAGGGCAGACGGCCTTCTTTGCTTCGTACGTACTGTCGGGCAATTCGTTGTCCTTTGGTAGCTTATTCTTCATTATTTCAGCAACTTTTCAAATGCCTTGTCAGGTACACCATTCTCTGCCTTCCATTGCAGCAATTCCAGTGTGGTACCCAGCTTTTTCTTGTCATCTTCGCAATTTGGGTACAACAATTTCTTGTGATCCTCTAACATGCGCTGCAACTTCAGCTTCTCCTTTTCACTTGCACAGTTTCTATTTGCATCGGCAATGGCCCGACCAAGATCATCAGCGGGCTCATCTGATGCCTCTTCTTCAGCTCCTTCCTGCATTGCCGGCTCAGCTTCTTCCCCCATTGTTGTACCATCGTATTCATGGAACCCATGGTCAGGATAGCTGTCGTCATGCTCTTCTTCTTCATTCTCTTCCATTAGGACCCCTCTTTCTCCGTGCTTGGTCCAACAGTTATAGCCGGACATGAAACCGGACTCAAACAGGTGGACGTGAATGGTTCTTGAGTTAGAGTAATTTCGATCATTCTTACAGCCAGCACATGGACAATACATAAAACCATCCGCCCGCTTGTTTGCCTCAGCCGCAACCAGAAAAGTATGCACGCCATTAATGAACTGGGGAGAGCATCGGTCATCGTACATCCATTGCCGGCTCATCTTCATTACACAACACCGAAAAGACCAAATTAATACAAGTTCATACATAAAGTTCATACACACTTGTTCTCATAAAGCAACATACAAACTCTCTAGCTAAAGCATTTAAATGCAACAACAAATGCGATCAAGATCGCAACTAAGGTAACAATTGATCCAACAGCATAGTGATACCAAGCCTCACTATCAATGGCATATTTTTTAAATTTTCTAATCTTCAAGCGCATTGCATCCATCTTGATCTTGTGATCATCGACGACATCGGCAACATACAACTCCAGTTTCATCTTCTCTTCTTCAACTCTTTTCAATTTTTCTTTCAAATACTCGTTTTCTTTTTCAACTAAATTTAACTTCTTGACAAGAATATCTATGTCGGTTGCAATTTCCGGTTCACATACCTCCTAGATAAAAATATCTATGTCAACTTGATGGGCATAATTGTCATAAACGCGAAATGCAACAAATAGTTATAAAAGAGAATATATATACCACATCCGAATCATAAACCGGACGAGGGCTGACGGGGACGGATATCAAAGTCATGGCACTATGTATAACAAACAATCATACATGTAAGAAAATTATACAATTAACTATCTAAATCATACAAATAAGATTTTTTTTTTATAAAAAGGATAAGAACGAACAAGAGGCTCACCAAGGTGTGGTGACGGCGACGGGACGGTGCGGGCGATCGACGGTGGTTAGGACGGGGACGGGAAGGCACTAAGTAAACCACACCTACACATGCAAAGTAAGAAGTTAATTTGAGCTCAAATTGCATATAAATCAAATGAACTACCACATATAAATACTCCCAAACTAAAACCCACAAATCACTATACTTATAGAGCATTGCAAGAGCTAATCTAGCAATGAGAGATGAAAGGACAAAGTTGCTAACCTTTGTGAACACTTGGATGGATGGGGTGCCTCCAAATCTTGACAAATTTTGGCAAAAATGGAGGATGAGCTCGAGGAAGAGGAAGAACAAAGGAGGGGAAGAAGGGGAAAAAAAGGGAGGAGTACTGTGATCGGGCTGGCCGAATTCATATAGGGGATCTTTAGTCCCGGTTGGTATCACCAACCGGGACTAAAGGGGGGGCCTTTAGTCCCGGTTGGTGATACCAACCGGGACTAAAGGGGCTCGTGGGGGCCCCAGCTGACACCAGCCTGCCACCACCCTTTAGTCCCGGTTGGTGATACCAACCGGGACTAAAGGGGCTCGTGGGGGCCCCAGCTGACACCAGCCTGCCACCACCACATTAGTCCCGGTTCGTGTTACGAACCGGGACTAAAGGTCCGGAACGAACCGCGACTAATGATGCCCGTCCCGAACCGGGACTAATGGTCACATTAGTGCCGGTTCAAAACCCGACCGGGACTAAAGCTGCGGACAAAAGGTCCGTTTTCTACTAGTGTAGTAGACAGTTGGGAAGTCGTCGTACTAAGGCCCCATAGTACTAACGCACCAGAACAGCAACCGCCGCCGATGAAGAGAACTTAGATCGGAATGATCCAACCTGAAGACACATGAACAAAGACGAACAAAGACCGGATCCGAGCGGATCCACCAAAGACAAGCACCGACCAAATCCCGCGAGATCCGCCGGAGACACACCTCCACACGCCCTCCGACAATGCTAACTGGACTTTTGAACGAACTCGATCCTTGTATTAAGTTTTACAACGTGCACACACACTGCCACGCGATATGTGCATGCCACCGTCTCCCATGAAAAGAAACTTCTACCCAAGATCGAGAACAAAGAGAATTCAAAAAACGAAATATTATTTTTGAATTTATGTTCAATTAAAAACGAGATCAATTACGTCCGCACCAACAAATTAACCTACATAACTGACCACATTATGACAATCTTCTAATAAAAAACTAGTAATGTATCTACATAAGGAAAAGACTAGCTAGTAGTAGTAATGTAATGTAAACACACTAGGCAACTAGGCCGATATAATCGAGCTCGACGGAGCCGAGCCACAGCTGTCCTTTCCTCTCGGTCACCTCGCTGAGCGTCACGCCCTTGGCCGCCGTCAGCTCCTCGACCTCCACGCCGCCGCCGTCGAGCCGGACACCGACCAAGTGCTTCACGGGGGCTCCCGTCGCGCCCGGCCGCCCCTTCTCCTGGTTCAGCGCCACCCAGTACCCGCCCTTCTCGTCCCGCCGCACGTTGTCCGGGTAGCCCGGCAGGTCGGCGAGCAGCTCGTAGTGGCCAGCCTTTGGTCCCTGGAGATAGTACCTGTGTGCCTGGCATGGCACCGTGTGCGCGACGATGACGTACGTCCTGTCGTGGCTGACGGCCACGCCGTTGGGGTACGGCAAGACGTCCTTGAGCACGGTGACCTGCTTCGTCCGCGCGTCGTACTTGAGCAGCCTCCCCGTCGCGTCCGCGTTCATCATGATTTCCGTGTTAAACCTGCACAGATCAGTAGTTTAAGTTATTTTACCAACTTGTGATCGAATTTGAGCATGCAGAAGGGATCTGAATTAATCAGTCCTGATTGTACGTACCTTCGTGGATATGTCACGCTGCTGTCGGTGAAGTAAACATCGCCAGTGACCTGATCGATGTCGATGCCGTTGACGAAGTTGAACGGGACGCCGTCGGCACTCGTGGCGAGCACCTCGGCCTCGCCGCCGTCTGGACCGACCCTCATGAGCCCCTTGTACGCGTCGGCGATGTAGAGGTCGCCGGACTTGCGGTGGAACGCGAGCCCCAGCGGCCGCCCGCACAGGCTCTCCGTCTCCTCGGACGGCGCCACGGGCACGGTGCACATGGGGAACTTCCTGTAGTTCGCATGGTGGGCGAAGGTCGTCCAGCCGACGGCGCTGCCGCCCCACTTGAGGACGCGGCCGTCGGAGACGCCGGTGTAAGGGCCCTGGCCGCGCGCGTCGAAGGCCAGGTTCTCGGCGCCGGTGACGCCGTTCGGCAGGTTGAGGTGGAGGCTCCACTCCGTCGGGCTGGTCTTCACCTCAGCGGCCGCAGACGACGGGACCAGAGAGACGGCGAGAAGAGCGACCAGGAGGACGAGCCACCCGCTAGCGGATCCGCCGCGCTCCATGAGCCGCGGGGCCGGTCGATTCGTCGGAACAAGCGCTGCGGCGATCAAGCAGAACGACTTGCGGGTTTGCGTGAGTTCTTTCACGGCAGGTAGCTAGAGATTTAAAGGCACAATCACATTGCATCCGGAGTTTGAATTGGAACTGCCATTGAGAAAGAGTTGTAACCTTTCTCCTTCTTTTGAGGAGATTCGGAGCTGTAATCGTCAGCGTCAGGCGGGGGTGGACAGTTCTTCGAGGTGGTGACACGTGTTGGGGACTGGGACCGTCGGTTACTAATCGGATGGACGTAAACGAAGTGCGGGCACGTGTCATATTCCAATCTCTCTTTTTTTGACAATTACGTTTCACATTCCAATCCGGGATTTCCAAAGACATCGCTACCAGGTGTACCGGACTAGCATAGGGATGCAAGCGGACACGTCCGTATCGTCTGGGTATGTCCGCGACGGCCGAAGATTACTTTTTTGTGGGGTAAAGGGCGATTTCATTAACTCAAGGAGCAATGGTGGAGCTAGACAGGGAATGCTGGAGGGGCAAAATGCAAAAACAACAATTTCTGAGGGGGCCAAAGAGTATACTTTGTCTAATTAAGTAGTACAACAAAAATAAATTTCTTCGGAGATTTTGCCAAGGCTGGGGGCCATGGCCCCTGCAGATCAACATGTAGCTCCGCCAGTGTCAAGGAGGCTTCTCAGGTAAAACTAAAACTACGACACTTATTTTGAAGTGGAGCGATTTTTTTTCCTTTTCTAAGGTAATAAACTAATACTTCATCCGTCCCATAATATAAGAGCGTTTTTAACACTACACTAATGTCAGAAACGCTCTTATATTATGGGACGGAGGGAGTACATTGTTGCTTCAAAAACTTGAGCACGTAAGGCAGGTCTGGCTCGCCTGAATTTCTCGTTTAGTGGAGCAGTAGCAGCCGTCTACAAATAATTTAGGACCGATGAGCTATCTTAACAATATTACAGTACAACACACACAAAATAGATATTTTTGGCATTAGCACTCTAGACACTACAAGATAATTACCAAAAATAATATCATTGCGATTCAATACAATTTCCAATTAATCTAAAAAATCAAGTCTATAAAATTCAATATAATTTTTTAGAAAGATTCAGAAGTTTGAAATGCATGTTTCATTTTTTTAATATAAAAATGTGAATAAAATAATTCAACTTGGTGTGACATGACTGTGGGATGCTACTGAAATTGAAAACTATTGAATATTTATAAATTATATTTCTAAACTATGTTCGAGCAATGGGCATTTTGTTACATCTAAGAAATGCCTCTAAAATTAATTTTGAAATGGCTAAATTAATTTTTAATTGAAATGCCTCTAAGCAATGGGCATTATGGGAGTTGTAATCGTCAGCGTCACGCGGAGGTGGACAATTCTACGAGGTGGTGACACGTGTCAGGGATTGCGACCGTCGGTTACTAATCGGATGGACGTAAACGAAGTGCAGGCACGCATCATAATCCAATCCGTTTCACCCAACGGGACTTTCCAAAGACTTCGCTACCTGGTGTAGCAGCCTAGCATAGGGATGCAAGCAGACACGTCCATATCGCCTGTTTATGTCTGTGATGGCCGAAGATTACTACTCATACATTGTTTTTTTAAGTAATAACGAACACTTTCTTTGCGAGAAAACTTTCTAACATGTTCATCATGTCATGGCAGTACAAAGAACATATATGGAAATAACAAAAATTATATTCATGTCCGTAGACCACCTAGCGACGACTATAAGCACCGGAGTGAGCCAAAGGCGTGCCGTCGTCATCACCTCTTCCTCATCGGAGCCGAGCCAAACTTGTTGTAATAGACAGTCAAGAAGTCGTCGTGCTAAGGCCCCACAGGACTAGCGCACCAGAACAACACATGTCGCCAATGAAGAGAAATATAGATCTATGGATCCAACCTATAGGCACACGAACAAAGACTGGATCCAAGCAGACCCACCGGAGACCAGCAACGACCGAATCCCGCAAGACCCGCGGGAGACGCACCTCCACACACCCTCCGACGATGTTAGACGCATCACGAGAACGGGCGATAGCTGAGGAAAACCTTATTCCATCTTCAGGGAGTTACCACCGCCTCGTCTTTCTAAGCAGGATACAAACCCTAAACGAACTCATAAAAACATGTATAATGGAGCAAGATCCCTCCCGCTGGCAAGGGTCATGGTCCACCGCGCCTCCATGGCCCTAGGGCCATCGGAGACGAGGTGGACTGACTGCTGCTTCAGCAGGAGATAGAGGAACCCTAAGCTTTTTCATGGAGAGGTGGCGGCTACGTGAGGCGACGCATGCGTTCCACCAGAGGGAGGTAATAATGAACAAATACATTGTTGCTTCAAAACTTATGCATGTTGGGAAAGGTAGTAGAAAACAAAAAAAATCCGTCCTACGATCAAACCAGGAACACTATGAAGATGCATAAACGGTTTAGATCGGATCGTTACCAACTCCGAGTTGCAGCGGAAGAAGAGTCGGTGTAGATCATACTTGAAGTCCCTCGAACCGTTCACGAACGATCCCTCGAACCAAAGACCGAAAACACGGCCTTTCCATAGTTTATAATCCGGCGGCACTTCGCCGTCTAGAGCTAACCGGTGCCGGAGAATTAGACGGAGAAGATTAGAACCACACTGGCCTTCTAATTATGAGGACTAGAGAGGATTAGATCTAGCTCTAATTGGATCAACTAGAACTAGAACTAGAGAACTAGAGGAGGCTCCAAAACTTATCTATTCAAAAGTACCAAAACCTCTAGTATATATAGGTTGGAGGAGAGGGGAGGGGGCGTCACAAGGGGGAAAGGTGTCCTTCCCCCTTGGCCGGCCAAGAGGAGAGGGAATCCCCCTCCAATTCGGCCTTCCCTAGCTTCTCCAAGAAGCTAGGGGGTGTCACCACCTATTGGGCCTCATAGGCCCAATATCCTTCCATCACTTGGCTTTTTAAGCCCCGTTGATATTTAATTAAATATAAAAGCATCATAATCATTATTAGAGCCTGTTATTTTTAATTTTACATCTCCGAAAACATTTTCTAGCTATATATATTTTCCGGTATTGCCCGGTAAACCCCGAAACGCTTCTGGTTCCTCTCAAAACTATTTTGAATATTAATAAAACTATTTCATAAATATTTTCTCATAACTCTTACTCCACTAACACTCAGCAGATCGTGATTACCTTAAGCTTGTGACACTGTAGGTTTTGTAAAACATAGGAACAAAACCCCTTTTGTTCAATGACCGATAGCAGAACCATGGACATCCATATCGATCCTTACGAATACACGACTGACAAGAGTGCACCTTTGGTTATCATGTGTTGTTCCCTTTGCCTCGTGATACTTTACCCGAGGTGAAATATATCGGTATCCTCTTGAGTCATTCTCATACTCACTATACCGGTCTCCTCGTTACCGGTTTTGTTCTTCTTTCTCGTTGGCATGTTCCTGCATTCCCGTGACCTAGTCACCTGTGTCTGGCCAGACGATGATGGATGCCGTCACACCGAGAGGGGCCTAAGAATATATCTCCATCGGTGGAGCAAATCCCACTCTTGAGCTATCTAGCCCCTTGTCAAACTTTCCGATGAACTTGTAAGTTGTCGTTATGATCACCGTGTTACAGATGACGTTTAAGCAACCCCAAAGTGCATCGTACGGTAACAGGTGACTACGATACTCTCATGGTCTAAGGAACTAAATCACACGTTAATTCTCCGTGTTATAACAATTGACTTGTGACGATAATATCTCAAAGTATAACAAACAAGTCTAGGTCGATTCAATATGATCGTTCTTCCAACGTCATACTCTCAAAATTGTTTTAGGACTATCGTTACACTTAAGATATCCTAAGATCTGGAAAACATGATCACCAACAACACTTGAGCTAGTCTTAGAGGCGAGACTAGGAATTTGCTTTACCGTTTATCATTCCACACGTGCATATGAGTTTTCCACTGAATCACACATTCCAGGATCATAGCAGTTATATCATAAAATATAAACTCTTAATTGCAAACATGGAAATATAATCATACAATATTATTGCCTCTAGGGCATATTTCCAACAATGCAGACATAGGCAGGTGCTACTTGTGAGCTGCGTTGGGATTTTCCCCGAAGAGGAAGGGTGACGCAATATAGTAGCGAATAAATATTTCCCTCAGTAGGGAACCAAGGTTATCGAACCAATACGAGAACCACGCAAACACCCGTCAACAGTACCTGCACACACAAGGGCAAATACTTGCACCCAAGGGCAAAAGGGTTGTCAATCCCCTTGTATGCGTTAATTGCAAGGATTAAATCTGGTAGTGATAGATAGATAAATTGTAAAGTAAAATAAAAGTAAAGAAATTGCAGCAAGGTATTTTTGGTTGTTGTAATATGATTAAAATAGACCCGATGGCCATAGTTTTCACTAGAGGCATCACTCTCATAAAAATAGCATACGGTGGGTAGACAAATTACTGTGGGTAATTGATAGAAAAGCGCATAGTTATGACGATATTCATGGCATGATCATGTACATAGGCATTACGTCCGTGACAAGTAGACCGACTCCTGCCTACATCTACTACTATTACTCCACCAATCGACGGACTCCTGCCTGCATCTATGGTAATAAGTTCATGACAAACAGAGCAACGTTTTAAGCAAGATGACATAATATAGACAAAATAAAACCAAGCAAATATGATTAAACCTCGTCGTTTTCTCCTTAGTAGCAACAATACAATATGTGCCTCGCTACCCCTGCTCTCACTGGGTGAGGACACCGCAAGATTGAACCTACTACTATACACCACTTCCACTGAAGATAAATCAATATAGTTGGCCAAACCAAACGGATAGATCCGAAATCATTACATAGCTATAACAATCACACATAATAAAGTTCAAAACAGACTCAGTTACTTTCAATGAATATTCAAATCATAAACCCACAATTGATCGGATCCCAACAAACACATCGCAAAAGAAGATTACATCAGATCGATCTCCGAAGAGAACATTGTATTAAAAATCAAAGAGAGAGAGAGAGAGAGAGAGAGAGAGAGAGAGAGAAATCCATCTAGCTAATCACTATGGACCCGTAGGTCTGTGGTGGACTACTCACACATCATCAGAGATGCAGCAAGGTTGATGTAGAAGACCTCCATGATCGATTCCCCCTCTGGCAGAGTACCGAAAAAGCCCCTCAGATGGGATCACGGAAGAACAGAAGCTTGCGGCGGCGGAAATATTATTTTGGGTGGCTCTCTGGGGGTTTTGAAATATTTGAGAATTTATATCGCTGGAATTAGGTCAGACGGAGCCACGAGGGGCCCACAAGACATTAGGGCGCGCCCTGTTATCTGATACGTCCATTTTGTATCCTATTTTTCTACTGTTATTTATTATGTTTTGGGTCATTATTTCACTTTATGATTCATTCCTAATGCCTTTTCTCTCTTATTTTGCAAGATTTATATGAAGAGAGAGATTGCCGGCAGCTGGCATTCTGGACCTGAAAAAGCTACAACAGAGATAGATATTCTCCACAACTCAAAATGAACTGAAAATTTACGGAGAATTATTTTGGAATATATAAAAAATACTGGCGAAAGAAATACCAGGAGGGGACCCACCAGAGAGCCACGAGCTCAGGGGGGCGCCCTACCCCCCCAAGGCGCGCTCCGGGCGGGAAAAAAGTGGCTGAACGACCGCTGATTGCTGCTGATATTTAGATGTGAGATAATATCTTACATCTAGATGTTACATAGTCGGACCCTTTGAAAAAATGTTGAACAAGTATTTAGAAAATGTTGAATAAGCGTTCGGACAATATTGAACGTGTATACTAAAAATGTTGATCACTTATTAAAAAAATTATTTTGGCATATACAAAAATGTATAGTGAAAATGAAAAAAAACATAAGAAAAAACAAAAGAAAAATGAAAAATGGAGAAGAAAGAAAAACCAAACAAAAAATGGAGAAGAAAACAGAAACCAAACAAAAATGGAGAAGAAAAAAGAGAGACAAATAAAAACCCAAAAAAACTAGCGCGAATAACTCAAGTAGGATGCGCCCCCTGTTCTACCAGCGAAGGGAACTTGGGCGGAGTGTTTGTTGGAGCTCAGGATCTTCCTGGAGACCAGGGATCGACCCCGGCTTCTCACCTTTCTTGTGCCCTTTTTATTTAATATACGCGCTTGAATGGGTCGGCCCAATACGATGCGAGGCGAGGAAAAAACTTCAGCGCGAGATCCCTTCCACCTCGCTGAAGGCGATAAATAGTCGCCGCGAGGCTTTCTCCGAAATCACTAATCGAGGAGTACTCCTTCCAAATATCACTCCCACCTCCCCAGGTTGCGACAAGTGGCGCACTGCAGCGACTTGTCGCAACCTGGGAGTTTTCCCTTTTTTCGTAGATCCGTTTATTCAAAAATGTTTTATCTCTTAAAACGTGCGTCCAAATCTTGAACCGTTTTCACCATTGGATTCCTCACGTCGAGATCTTCAAAACTAGATCCCATGTTGATAGGTTTTGACGAACTTTTTTTTCACGAAAAAACGATCCGGGAGCACTTTTTTCCCTTTGCGAAAGAGGCACAACCGTGCCACTCGCGAAAGCAAAACCGTGCCTCTCGTGAAAGTAAAAAAAAAACATTTTTTCCGTTTCCGAAGAGGCACGGCCGTGCCTCTCGCGGAAGAAAAAAAAGAAAATGAGTTTTTTTTCCGTTTCCGAGTGGCACGACCATGCCTCTCACGAAAGCAAAACCATGCCTCTCGCGGAAGAAAAAAATGCGTAATTTTTTTTCGGTTTCCGAGAGGCACGCCCGTGCCTCTCGCGGAAGCAAAACCATGCCTCTCGTGGAAGGAAAAAAAAGAAAACACGTTTTTTTTCCTATTTCCGAGAGGCACGGCCATGCCTCTCGTGAAAGCAAAACCGTGCCTCTCGCGGAAGCAAAAAAACACTTTTTTCATGCAAAAAAAATTCAAAATATTTTTTTCGTCCAAAAGCTAAGAAAGACCGGTGAAAAACCAAAAAATCAGAAAAACACAGTTTAAAAAGCCGAAAATGCATGCGAAAAAATAAAAAAAAATCCGGAGGAAGTGTCCGGAGCGCGGCACGTGGTGGCGCGCTCTCAGCCCACCTCATGTGATCGTTGGGATGCTCCCGAAGGAGCGCTCCTTAATTAGTTGCTCTCTTCTCGCCTTCCCCCCTCCTCTCGCGTAACGCGAGAAATAGGGGCGCCCCAACTTGGGCCACTTGCTGGGGCATGGCATGCCGGTTCCACGAATAAAAGGATCATGTCGGACCAGCCCGACCCTTTTAGTCGTATGTCGTGTCGGGCTGTACCAGGCCAAAATCCATGTCCGCGAAGCGGCCTTAGAAGCACGGCCCATATGGCCAGGTTTGGTTACCGAGTCCTTAACCAAAGCCTTTTTCCTCAACCCCCCCCCCCCCCCCCCCCCCAAAAAAAGCCTTTACCTTCACCCCTCCGGGAGCTCCTATTCACCGCATTTTGCGGCAAATAGACATACCTTCGCATAGGGCGCGCCCGACTGGGCCGCCCCATTCGAGTAAGCTAGCTGACCGGCAGAAAATGCGCAATAACAATTGCGCCACGCAAGCTGGGATTCGAACCACTGACCTACTGCTTGTGCATGCATCTACGTAACCAGTCCACCTATAGAGTGATGTTGTCATAATAAACAGAGCGAACTCTAAAGAACTAAATTTAGCGGCGTAAACTGAACATTACTTAAAGAATTGCAAACAATGTTTCAAAATTCGAACACTTTATTGAAGTTACGAATAATTATTAACAAACGTGAATAATTTTTAAAATTTCTCATCATCTTTCGAAACTATGAATAAAATTTCAAATTCCCGAACATTTTTTGAAAACGTGAGCATTTATCAAATTTGTAAACAAAACTCGAAAAATGGAACATCTTTTGAAATTCTGAAAATTTTATTTAAAACTCAAACTTTTTTAAAAAATTTAGAACGTTACTTAATTTTTAGAACATTTTTTTAAAACGTGAACATTATTCAAAATTCCAGAACATGTTTTGAAAACGTGAACATTTCTTAAATTGGTGATTTTTTTCGAAAAAAGGGACAACTTTTTAAATTCAGAACAAAAAATTACAAGTGAGAACAATTAGAAAATCCTGAACAATTTTGAAAATGCGAATATTTTTTATATATGTGAACAAAAAATTGAAACGAAAACTTTTTTCTAAACCTTCGAACATTTTTCGAAAAGGCAAACATTTTTTGAATCGGTGAACAACTGTTGAAAACTGGAACAAATTTTGAAATTTAGAACAAAATTATGAAACTGAGAACAATATGAAAATCCCGCTTTTTTTTGAAAATGTGAGCATTTTTTGTATAGGTGAACAAAAAATTGATAATGAAAACGTTTTTCTAAAACTTCGAACATTTTTTGTAAAATGCTAGAATTTTTTAACCTTCGAACAATTTTCGAAAAGTGCAAATTTCTTTTGGAAAATGCTGAACAAATTTTGGAAACACAAACAATTTTGAATATTTTGAACAATTTGTTAAATTTATAAAATTAGAAACAAAATTGAAAGAAAAGAAAAAGAAGCAGAAAAAACGAAAAATAAAAAAAAGAAACAGAAACATAAAAAGAAAGAAAAGGAAAAAAAAGGTTCAGGAACAATCTGGAAGGTACCAAAAACCGAAAAAACCGGCTGCGAACCATCTGGAAGGTTCCTAAAACCAGAACTGCCCAGCTATGCATACGGTGAGAGATGGGCCGGCCCAATTGATCGCGCTCCTGTGCGTTTGAGAGTGTCAAATAGGTTTTCCTCGCCCCTCCAGCCAGTCCAGTTCGCCTTCCGCAGTCCGCTAACCCCGCCATCCCGCCCCGCCGGCCCTCCCCTCCTTTCCCCTCCGCCGCGCCGGAAATCGACCGGCCATGGAAAACCGATCTGCCACCTCCGGCCCCTCAGTCGACCCGGTCGACCCCATTCCCATCCCGCTGAACACGCCGATACACTTCCGCATTCCCATGGGGCGCGGCCCGGACGTCCTGCTGTCCGTCGACGGGTCTGGGAAAATCTTGCGGAGCTGGCCGGACGGTCCTTGCGAGCGCCGGGCAGCCATGCCTGACGTCGTCACCTCCTTCGGCAAGGGCCCGCTCATCCTCGTCGAGGTAGATGTTGATGGGAGTTACTTCACCAGAACCCACCTCCCCTGCTGCGTCTTCCGGTCGTGCCCTAGCATGCAGGGGATCATCAACAGAGTCTGCTCCACCCTGGGCCGCCCCTTGCCCTTCTGCTATGAGCCACCGTATCCGTATGTGCCACAACCCAAGCCATCAATTTTCTACTTTGTCCGGTCCAAATTGGGCTGTTTTCTTTTATTATCAAAAAGTAGATAGATAGATGAGGAGTTTGGGGAAGGGGGGATAACTGCTCGTATGAAATCAGTCGGATTCATGTCGCTACTTGCCGGTGTCTGAATTATGATCTTCCAGTTTTCTTTTTCTTTTTTGGAGAACCATTGTGTATATCCTGCTTGCCTTGATTATATGTATTATTCCTTGCCTAAGATAAATTGCTCTTCTGCTCATCAAGCTGCTTGTTCCACTTCAGGTGTGGGGACGACTTTGTGGCATCATTGGTGAACCCTCCCCATCTTGGCATCATCGCCAATTGCCTCTCCTCGCCATGCATGTTCACCTTGCACCTGCATAATTGGGGAATCGCATTTTACATCAGGGTTGATCTTGCCGGATTGTACCACACATATCCTCATGTGGCTGGTGGCCCATTTCAGACCTTACAGGAGGCTTACTCTGCTATCCATTGCGACCTTCAAGACCGACGGGATCCCAGAATGTAACTTCCCTCGAATTCGTCCTATATTTTCATTTTCATCTGCTCATTCATCTCTATTTCCGTGTACACTTGCAATCAGTTATCTTTGAATAGGTCTTCGTAGTCACTTGCTTCTATCATTTAGGCCATGGAAGATAATCCCAATTTTTACATCATGAATCAGCAAAATGACCCAAAACCAAATTTCAACTTAGAACTATGACCCAGCCTGCATTAATTTCCGGATTCCTGTTCTGGAACCACTTGAGAGTTAAGGAGGGTTTTTTTTTCAACTGTATTCATGAGATTGTTGTTAAATACTCCCTCAGTCACTATAGCTTGCAAAAACGTCTTACATTGTGGGGCGGAGGGAGTAGTTTATAAATTATAAGCATAGCCGAAAATTAATAAAGTACATGGCGATACGTTAGAACTTTGTTACTGTATGATTGCTTAGCTTTTATCCTGTCACACCCACATATCTCTGCTTCCTTGTGTACTAAACTAGACGATGGTGATAGTTTTTAACTATGTATTGAGAAATTATAGGCTTGTATACCATGAACTGTGTTGAGATATTTTGAAAGTTGTTTGATGTATTTAAAAGCCTTCTGCACAAAGTAGTTCACTTGCCCTACGTCTCGCTGATATCATCAACATATTACTGTATTTAGTATCACTTTGTTTTAGCCACTTTTGATAAACTAAATCTACTAACCACATTGAATGCTCTGATCTAAACTAGGTTCATGCGTCAGCCTAATGATTCTCAAGTGGATTATGTTGTACGCCAATGTCTTCACTGGCCTGATGGGACAAGGAAGAAGCGTTTGAAATCAGAACCAATTGATGAAATACGTGATTACAAGCGCCAGTTGGTTCAAGCTTTGGTGGACAAGTATAACGATTATTTAGGGGTTAGCTCTCAATCAATCCTTCTCACCTCTACTCTATGTCCTGATACCAGGGTTACAATGCGTCTTATTGTCTTATTCATGTAACGATTAATTAATTACTGACGGGATCATTTTTCTTAATTTTAGGATACTGCATATGTACTCAAAGATGTTGTGCAGTACACATCAGTTCGTTTGCTCGATTGCTCTAAAATTACCAATCATATCAATTTCACTGCAAGGGCTAAAGGAGCTGAAGATTCTGACTGTTCCATGGATGATCTATTCTTTGCTGAAGTCACGTCTATGATAGGAGATGACAAATTAGTGGTCAGCTGTTTCTGCAGGGTTAAAACTACTGACAATGGTATTATATTCTCTTATCCTAAGTCACATTTTGTTCAAATAAAATTCATGAGTTGCACTAACTTGAACTTATCTGATAGACAGTTCTGTAAATATGTTTCTAGCTCTAGCATGTTGAAAATTCAATATGGCTCGTAGATCCCTGTATTCACATTAAGCCCTAACACCGCGTCCATAGCATGTCATATTAACTTGTTTGCTATACTGACATGTTTGTTTTGCCACATGATCCATTATCCTCAAGCTTTACATCTGTCAACAGATTTATGCATAGCCATGTTGAATGTAAATTTTTGTCCTGACAATTATTCATCTATAGTTATGTGTTTGTGTCTGATTATAATTATTTGGCCATTAAATCACAATTTCCCCTCACATTGTTTTCGTGTAAATAAAGGTCGCTGCCATGGTTGTGCTGCGAAGCACCCCAATGTTGCTGTATACTTGCGTGGTGAAGCAGGCGCATCTCCATTTGGTGGACCTAGTATAGACCGTAAAGTCGTTGATGAAGATGTAAGTATGATGATTTATTCTATGCTAGTGTTTGTCACTTTTTATTGCTTCACCTCTTTCATGTCTTTTAACAGTTGGAGGCCGAGGAGAGAAGGGTAAGACGTTACTACGAGAACCAGGTAATTGCACATGTCATACTAGCATAGTATCATCTAAAGTAACACGATGTTGGTTTACTTGTTTGATGATTCATTGCGTACTGTGTTTTTCGATAGGGCCTTGATGATCCAGGATATTTTGAGAAATTGAGAGCAATCATGACAAGACCGGCGGTTATGAAGGAAAACTAAGAAAGTTTAGTGGAACTCTCTTGTGACTGAATATTATGCATGTCTATTGTTGAACTTGACATGCTGCTGTAGTTTAGAACATCTGGTTTGAGATTGATCTATTTATATAGAGAGAGCTATTTCTGAAGAAGCCGTTTTGGACTCGCACATTTGATGTGTTTAGAGGACTCTAGCTGATCATCATGCTATAAAAATCTGTTTTGTAACACACTGAGCCTGGTTGGAACAAGTCTGTCAAATTCGGAACATATAAGAGGATTGCTTGGACGCCGCGGCTAATTTAGAAATGAAAGTGACTCTGCAGCTCAATCTGCCCAAATAGCCAGCCAGTCTCTTGACCTGATTGATTGTCATATAATATAAACCTCCTTTTCCCGCAAAAATTAAGAGAAAGATACAATAATATAAACCTGGTGCTAATGTTGGATGAAATACATATATGTTGTCATTCTCGTTTTTATATAAAAAACCCAACACCGTCCTCCTGAGAATGTGTTTCATCTTTCATGTGGGGTCGAGATTCTTAAAAGAAAAAAAGAGTTCACATTGACATCAATATCCTGTACCTCACTACTGAGAAGAATGTACCTCATTGGTACAAGTTTGGATGAGAAGAATGTATGGAGTGCTGGACCTGCTAGAGGAAGAAACGTTTAATCTTCTAATTGTCCTACAACGAGACAGTTACTCGCTATTACCCCACCTATACAACTCCTCAAAGAAAGCTTGCAGTTCCTCCAGGATCTTTCAATGACCGCTGCCACGGAAGGGGAGGCCTTGTCGAAGACGATGGCATTCCTGTGCTTCCAAAGTACACAAATAACCAAGAGCCGGAGGGTGTGGAGCTCCTTCCTGAGGTGTATTTGTGGCCAGAGTGAGGTGCACCATGACAGCAGCAAGTTAGGGCCAGTTTTTTTGTTGACTTCTAGAATAAGCTGGAATAATTTTGGTTGGGCTTCTAGAATAAGCTAGGTAGGAGCTTATTCTAGAAGTCCAAAAAAGCCACCAAAAAAACTGGCCCTTAGTAGCCGCCGGAGTCCACTCCACCTTACGCCAAGCCAGCGAAATCACCAAGTGCCAAACTTATTTGGTGAACATGCAGGCCACCAAGATGTGGTCGATGGTCTCCTGCATCTGGTCACTGAGAGGACATGTAGCCTGATGCGACAGCCCTCTTCTGGCTAATCTGTCTGATGTTCAGTATCTATTGCGAAGGGAGAGCCAGACATAGAATTTGAGAGGGGAATGATACACTACAAGAAAAAAATAAAAACTTGGCGAGGCCCCATTTAACCTCGGCTTAATCTAAGTCGAGTGCTACACTCGTTTACGGCCCTCGGCTTCATTTGCACCGGCATAAGCATTGTAAGCGGAGTGTCACATCATGGGTACTCGGATTATATATAAGCCAAGGCTAAAACAGAGGCTCTCGACGAAAACAAGCGGTATGACGGTCGGTCGACGCTAACCGAGGTGCCACATGGCACCTCGGTAAGCCGAGACCCTACTCGGCTTATTATTCCAAGCAAAGGCTATAGCATGTTGACACGTGTCGCTATAAGCTGAGCGTGAAGCCTAAGCCATGTAAGCCGAGAGCTTTTTGATCTCTATGCCAAGTACATTTTATAAGCCGCGAGAGCTTTTTTCGTCAACCACTCAGCCTATCAGTTATTAAGCCTAGTACCCTTTGTTTGCCGTGCGTCTTCAGATTGCTTCTCGGCTTACGTGGTCGAGTGCGTGTTTTGACACTCGGTTTAATCGTATATACACAACAACGTTTGATTTTGCTGTAGTGATAGTCCCAGATCACCGTCGCTGCTAGATCATGTTGACATCCAAAGAAATGGCTAGCATAACTTAGATCTCACCGAAAAAGCTACGGAGGGTGTCACGCTTGATGACATGGGCCCAGCAACAGTATTAGAGGACGGGCCCGTTGGCAGCGAGCCTGAGAAGAGTGGCTAGCGTGGAGCCAATCGGAAGAGTGCAAGCGGGTCATGTGTGTGTGGTTGTTGGAGTTATATAGTAGGTGGCGAATGGAAAAACAAATTTGAGATGGCAGGCGACGTGCGCTGGCAGGCGATGTTCGCGTCGGACCTCGGAGCGGCGCGACAGATCTCGCTGGTCGACGGCGTGATCTGGCTCCGACGAGAGGCGATGCGCATCGTGCTCCTCGACGTGCGTGGGGAAACGGTGGACGCACGCTTCCTCCGAGAGGGTGAGTCGATTGATATTGGAGACATGGTTTCGTTCCCCTGTCATTTTGCTAGGGTTCGAGACAGGATAACGACGACGGGCGCGGGCGCTACTGGTACGAGCTCGTCGGCGCACGGCACGACTCCGGCCACGTCGACTGGGGCGGCCACGTTGCCTGCGATTCACGGGAACGCGCTGGGTGCACGCGGGGCGTGTCGGCACGTTCCTCCCCTGACAGGAGGGCCAGGGGTGCTTGGGCGTGGGCCGGTCCGCCATGACCCCGATGCTAGCCACGTGGTGCAGGAGCGATCGGACCGCCATGGGCCGCGGGGCCCTAGGGTTTCTTCGAGATCCAGGGATATTAAACACGATACGGGGCCTCCTCTCCACATTTTAGATCTCGACGAGAGCCTGTCTCACTTCTGGGACGCGCCTTCGGGGGCGAGATCTAGGGTTCATCAATCCTTCTCTTGGTGAGAGGGGAAGATTCGTGGTGACCCTCGATCTTTTGCCCAAGTAGTTGCCTCCTCTCCTCAACCTCCACCACCCACTTCGATTAGTGCGAGCAAGAACAACGCCATGAGGGGGGAGGGGTTCGGCGCCGGACGACATGGGCGGGGAGCGGGGCGTTTCGACCGTGGCGGCGGCCGCGGCCGTGGCCTCGACAGCAACGTCTGGAAGCGCAAAACGGAGACGGGAAACTCCTCCACGCCGAGGGCCTCCGGATCTGGTGATGCCGGATTTGGGAGGTGGGACGAGGCTGCCGGAAGCAAGCAGGCCGCGCCCCCTCGCCAGGAATGGTGGGGGGCGGATGATGGGAGCACGAACGAGCTGCGTGTTGCTGCGAAGAACCCTACCCCACCCCGGACGCGCGATCTTCCTGTTCATGCTGGTAACATTGCCCCTATCCCTGAGCCTTGTCAGATCTGTAATCTGATAGGACATCCTACTGCTAAATGTCCACAAGCTTTGTGTGATCGATGCAAGAAAAGAGGGCATTTATCTGTGATATGCACTGAATTTTTACCCTGGGAATATTCCCCTGTGATGTGTGCGTTCCAAGGCAAAGGGCAAGGGTTTTTCTATATTCCTGATTTTAGCATTGATAGACAGACCAGAGAGAGGAATTACAATGTGATTGTCACCATCATGGAGGGTTCTGCGCCAACCAAAGACATAGAACATGAATTGAGTGTTTATGTAGGACAGGGGTGGCGGTGCTCTGCTAGATTCTTTGCTCCTCAAAAGTTTGTGATGAGAATGCCTAATCCCAGAGAGGTTGATCGAGCTCTGTTTGTCGAGCATGTTAAACTTAAAAAATGTGGAGTAGCTGTCAAATTCTCTCCCTGGTCTGAAGATATTGACTCTGAAGGTCTTCTAGAAATTGCTTGGGTCAGAATTGGGAAGATTCCTCCTAACAAGAGATGTGATAAAACTGTTGCTTATGTGGGAGGGCTAGTAGGCATAACCCTGGAGGTGGATATGTCTACCATAAACCGTTCCTCGTCGGTGAGAGCTAAAATTGGATGTCGTTCTGTTGATCAGTTACCTGCCACGGCAGAAGGTGTCTTGGGGGGCCGTTTTTACAAATTTACTTATGAGGTGGAGGAGGTTCTTGTGAAAAATCCTGTTGATGATGATACTGTTACTGTGGTGGCTAAGGGAGCTCATACTAAACCTGATCAGACCCCTAAAAGAAAACGGGCTGATCATGAAAAAGAAGGGAGTCAATCTGAATCTCCTGAGGCTGGGAAAGGTGGCACAACTTCCCGGGGTGGCAAGACCTGTCGTCTGTCACCACAGGAATGAGAGGCTTCTATGTCTTCTGAAAGTGATGTGGATTCCTCGCTCCTTATTGAAACAATGACAAAAGAACTTGAGCTGTTGGAGAGTAGTAAGTTCCAGGATACCTCAAAATGGGTTGTCGCTCTAAACCCTGACTCAGTACAAGCTCAGGTTGAGCCTGTGGTTATGTCTCAGGAAGTACAGGTAAATAGTGTACCTGCTGCTTGTCGTTCTTTATCCTATGCTGCTACTGTTTCTAATCATGCTCAGGTTGTGGAGGTGAAGGGTGATGTGGATCCAGATATGAAGACTTCAAGTGAATATGTGGTACAGCTATCCTCTCCTGAATGCAGCGATGAGCTTATTCTCACTCCCCCACTTGCGCCTGAAGCAATACTTAGATTCAGCAAGCGTAATGTACAGGGGCTGCAGAAGAATATTGAAGCTAAAGCCATCCATCTTGCTCAAAAAAGAGACCTGGGAGGTAATGCTCAAACACCCCGCAAAAACACCTTTGATGCCTTATCTAATACTGAATTGATGCATAGGGCTGCTCGTATGGGTGTTATTATTCCTGATAATGATTTTACTTGCGTGGACGTACTTAGAGAACTTGAGAGGGTGAGAGAGAATCTAGATGAAAAAATGAAAATAGGGGATACTGCTTGTGACCATGATGATGATATTTTTGTTACAAATGGGCTAGGTAAAACAGCCTCTGTTAACCTGACTTGGCTTGACGAAGAGGAGGCAGTACTTGAGCATCCCTCTTCTGGTAAAAAGAAAAAAAGAAACAAGAAGAAATCTGTTGTTAGGCTCCCTAGGCCTGTGACTAGGAGTAAAAAAAAGCAATCCCCATGGGAGAGATGTGTTGTAGCCCTACCATGCCTCCTGGCAGGGCTACTCGGTCCCAATTTCATAAAAAAACGTTCCAAATGAGAGGCCTAATTTGGAACTGTAGGGGGGCAGGCAAGAAAGGAATGGCCACCTGCCTCTCGGACCTGATTAGTGACCATTCCCTAGATTTCATCGGTTTGCAAGAAACTATGAAAAACAAGTTTACTCCTAAATGTCTTAGAAGGATTGATCCTTTTGGTCAATTCCAGTGAGAGTGGATACCATCTGTGGGAAAATCTGGTGGTATTTTGAGTGGTGTGAGACAAGATACCATGGAGATTGTTTCCTGTAATAAAGGCAGATATGTTTTGCAACTAACCTTGCATGATAAAAAGAAGAAGGTCACCTGGGGTTTATTGGTGGTTTATGGGTCTGCCCACGAAGAATTTAAAGAAGAATTCTTAGTGGAACTGGCTGCTATGTGTAGCAGCATGAATGTTCCTTACATTGTGGGCGGTGATTTTAATATCTTACGACACTGTGGTGAGAAGAACAAGAAGATGACTAGCAGTAGATCTACTGATCTCTTTAATTCCATTATCAATGCTCTGGCTCTTAGGGAGATCTATATTAATGGGGGTAAATACACCTGGACGAATAACCAGGCCCACCCTACGTTAGAAAAATTAGATCGTATCTTGATGTCGGAGAACTGGGAAGACTTGTTTCCTATGGTTTCCGTTAGGAAACTGGTCCGTGAAATATCAGACCATAATCCTCTGTTGCTCTCCTCTGGTGAGGAAGGGCGCGAAGCTCCTAAACCTCGTGAGTTTCGTTTTAACCTTGCTTGGATTAAGGATGAAATGTTCCTGCCAACTGTCAATAAGATTTGGGCTAGGAAAGTGCAATCATCTGATCCCATTGACATCCTGAACATCAAGTTGAAAAGGTTTAAAAATTACTTTAAAGGATGGGGATCTAGTAAATATGGCCATGATAAAAAAAAAAGAAGAACTAAGGGTTGAACTAGCTATGTTGGAAGAACTGGAAGAGAATGGTCCCCTGTCTCCTGAACTGTACAGCATAAAGATTGATGTTAGTACTGAGTTGTACGAACTGCTTGTGAATGAGGAGATATTTTGGCTGCAACAATCGCACGAGCGGTGGTTGCTAAAAGGTGATCTCAACACTGATTACTACCATAAGATTGCCAATGGACGTAAGAGGAAAAATACGATCCATTCCTTGAAAGCTGGTGATGTTGAAATTGAGGGCACAGATAACCTGATTGCTCATGCGACAGATTTTTATAAAAGTCTGTTTGGTCCTGCGCCTGGCAACATGTTTCATCTAGACCCTGACACCTGGTCTGATGATGAAAGATTGGATGCTAGTGACAATGCTGATTTGTGTCATGAATTCATAGAGGCAGAGGTGAAGGAAGCGTTGTTTGCTATGGCATCTAATAGAGCCCCCGGTCCTGACAACATTCCAGTAGAATTCTATCAGGTGTGCTGGGATATTGTTAAGGATGATATCATGTCGCTCTTCGAGCACTTTCATAAAGGGACTCTGGATGTCCAACGTCTTAACTATGGTGTGATAACATTGTTGCCTAAAACTACTGGTGCGGATAAGATTCAACAATTTAGGCCGATTTGCCTTCTGAGATGTCCATACAAACTGATTACCAAAGTGCTAGATCGACGAGTGGAGAGATACGCTGATAAACTAATTAGTCCTACCCAGAATGCGTTTGTGAAAGGAAGGAACATTATGGATGGTGTACTTTCTCTACATGAGATCCTGAACTATACCCATGTGAAAAAAAGAGTGGGTGTAGTGTTGAAACTTGACTTCGAAAAGGCCTACGATAAAGTGAACTGGGATTTTCTGTTAGAATGTCATAAACTTCGAGGCTTTAACGAAACCTGGTGCGGGTGGATTAAGCAGATCCTGAATAATGGCACAGTAAGCATCAAACTGAACAACTGTGTGGGACCATACTTTCAAAGTGCTAAAGGGGTGCGCCAAGGCGACCCACACTCTCCTTTTTTGTTTAATTTGGCTGCTGATTGTCTCGCAAAAATGATCACTAATGCCCAAAAAAATAAACTGTTAGTAGGCATGGCCTCTGACCTTATACCCAATGGGGTGGCTGTATTGCAGTATGCTGACGATACTATTATATGCTTGGAACATGACATTGATAAAGCGGTTAACCTGAAGTTGCTGTTGTATATCTTTGAGATGATGTCTGGGTTAAAAGTTAACTTCCAGAAAAGTGAAATTCTCACTGTGGGCGGGGACGAGAACATAGTGAAGGAGTATGCTGACCTGTTTAACTGTGACGTTGGTAGTTTCCCTATTAAATATCTTGGCATGCCTGTCAGTTATACCACTCTCAGAAATTCTGACTGGGAATTTATTGTTGATAAATATCTTAAAAGGTTTGAGGCCTGGATAGGGAATGCTGCTTCCATGGGTGGGAGAATCACGCTGTTGGACTCGGTCGTGACTCAAATTTCTTTATATCATATGTCGATGTGGCTTATGAACAAGACTTTCATAGAAAAACTTGACAAACATAGACGAAAATTCTTTTGGCAAGGGTGTAATAAAAAGAGAAGATATCACCTTATCAAATGGAGCAGGATCTGTAGATCCAGAGAGAAAGGTGGTTTGGGGGTCAAGGACCTTCGAAAACAGAATATTAGTTTGATGGTCAAGTGGTGGTGGAAACTTGAGACCCAGGAGGGTTTATGGCAAGATATTGTGCGTGCACGATACTTGAGGAACAAAACCGTAGCCTCTGTTGAACCCAGGTTTTCAGATTCTCCCTGCTGGAAAGCTCTTTTGAAAATTAAAAACTTCTATATGGCTGGTAGGGTAGTTAATATTGAATCCGGAAATCTTGCCAGGATTTGAAAGGATTCCATTAATGGGATGAGTCCGTTTCAGGAACAATATCCCCTGTTGTTTGATATTTGCAACAGTCAAGACTGTACCGTGGAGAACTTTGGGTCCGTAGACACTCACACCTTCTTCAGGAGAAGGCTCACTCCTGAGCTTAGTGGGCAGTGGGAAACTCTGTGTAATGCCATTTCTGGCATTCATTTGAATACAGGGGGTGACCGGGTGACCTGGGGGCTTAATAGCAATGGAAAATTTTCCACTAAATCGATGTACAAATGGTTAGAAAAACCTATTACTGGGTGCCACTATAGATGGATTTGGAAAGCAAAAATCCCTCTCAAAATCAAAATCTTTTTGTGGCAGCTATCTCAGGATGCTGTTCTCACCAGGCAGGTTATGAAAAAAAGGAAGTGGCCTAGGAACCCTGGTTGTTCTTTCTGCAGTGAAGTTGAAACTTCACAACACCTGTTCTTTACTTGCCCTGTGGCTAGGGTGGTTTGGCGCTGTGTTGGGATGGTCTTGGGTACTGATAGTTGCCCAAATAGTTATTGGCAATTTTATGTCTGGTGCCACACTTTCCTCCTTGACGGAGATAAATACTATACTGTGGGACTGGCTGCTGCTTGCTGGGCTATCTGGCTGGCTCGCCATCGCGCTACCTTTGAGAAAAAGCAAATTAAAACACCATTCGAAATCGTTTTTTCCATGTGTTCCTTTTTATTGTATTGGGCAGGACTTCAGAAGGGAGATGGAGTCAAAGAGCTGCGCACTGGTGCTGAGATGGTCAGATCAGGCACAATGCAGCTGATGAAGCTCTGCAATGCTGTGAGACGCCCGATCGAAGGAGAGTAGATGGAAAAACTTCGCTTGGCGCCTTTGATATAGCTTGGTGGTGGCCCTTACCGGCTTTATTTGGCAGTTAGTTCTGTGGGTGTTCATACTTTGCCCTCTGTTGGCTTTTGGATGTAATAGGATTAGATGGATATTTTGTGCTGTCCAGGTTTTCGTCCCATGGCATCCGTCACGACGGCGGGCGGATGCAGTGGGTTTCCTGGCAGTGCTCGAACTCGCTTTACCTCCTTCCCCCCCCCCCCTGAATGTTTCTGGAACTGCTGTATTTCCGTTCATTTGCAATGGAAAGGGGTTGAAGCCCGGTTCGAAAAAAAATATAGTAGGTGGCGTGGTGTGAGTGGATCATCATGTAGTACCTTGACTAATCTGGACGTGAGGAGCTGACCTCCCACGACTCTTTCCTCCTTCCTCCTACGTACTCCTTCTCCCAGATCCGATCTCGCCCCTTCCCCTCCTCCCCTTTCCCTGGTGATTCGTAGAGTAGATCAAGGTACATAACAATCTGGTATCAGAGGTCCAGTGATCCGGCGACCTGGAGACTGCCTACCCCAAGCCTAGATATCAAACGAAGCAAAGCGAAGCAAGCGGCGGCCATGGAATAGCAGATCGCCACGCTTGCCAAGGCCATCAACGACGGGCGGATCGCCAACGAGGCTAGGTTGGACGCGATCCAGACCTCTCTGGAGCTCTGGCGCCCTGCGGTCGTCCACATCCAGAATCAAGTGGACGAGCTGCGTGCCCAGGTGGGGCGTATCGCCCTTCATCCAGCTCTAGCGGCATCTCCAGATCAGATCCCGGACGACGGCGCAGTGGTGCGGCCGGTGCCCACGACGATCAGCGATGTCACCGCGCACCACGAGCCGGGTGGCCATGGCGAGATCCACAACACCGGGGGCATGGCACGCGGGGTGGTCACCACCCTGGCGCCGCCTCCGGTCAACGGTGCGTGTCTTATCACTCCTGTAGTTACACTGCGTCATAGTGTCGATGGGGGGGGGGGGATTTGATCATGGATTTGAGTCTCGTCAGCATCATTTAGCGCATTGGGTTTTGCCGAGGGTGGATTTCCCACAATTCGATGGGGATAATTGTAGGATCGAAAGTATGTCTAGAGGGGGGGGTGATTAGACTACTTGACCAAATAAAAACTTAACCTTTTCCCAATTTTAGTTGTAGGCAGATTTTAGCAAGTATACAAGTCAAGCATCACCCTACACATGCAATTCTAAGAGTGTGGCAGCGGAAAGTAAACAATTGCACATGTAAGTAAAGGAGGGGATCGGAGATTTCAAACGCAATGAAGACACAGTGATTTTTGGCGTGGTTCCGATAGGTGGTGCTATCGTATGTCCACGTTGATGGAGGCTTCAACCCACGGAGTGTAACGGCTGCGCGAGTCCACGGAGGGCTCCACCCACAAAGGGTCCACGAAGAAGCAACCTTGTCTATTCCACCATGGCTTACGTCCAAGAAGGACTAGCCTCACTCGGGGTAGATCTTCACGAAGTAGGCGATCTCCTTGCCCTTACAAACTCCTTGGTTCAACTCCACATCATGTCGGAGGCTCCCAAGTGACACCTAACCAATCTAGGAGACACCACTCTCCAAAAGGTATAGACGGTGTGTTGTTGACGAACTCCTTGCTCTTGTGCTCCAAATGATAGTCTCCCCAACACTCAAACAACTACTCACAGATTTGGCTATGGTGGAAGAAGGATTTGAGTGGAAAGCAACTTGGTAAAGGCTAGAAATCAAGGTTCAAATTGTTGGATTGGAATGTCTTGATCTCAACACATGAGTAGGTGGTTCTCTCTCAAAAAATGTATGGTGGAAGTGTAGGCACGTTTTGATGGCTCTCCTTACTGAGTAAGAAGGGGTGGAGGGGTATATACAGCCTCCACATAAAATCCAACCGTTACACACTTTTGACCCAACTCGGTGGCACAGATCAGAAATCTCGGTGGCACTGACCTGCGTAAAAGATATGAACGTTAGGAATCTCGGTGGGACCGATAGGAACAACTCGGATGGACCGATGTGCAATGGTTAGGGCAAACCTCGTCTTGGTGGCACCGATTACATCAACTCGGTGGGACCGAAGTGAAGCAATAAGGCAACAGAGAGTTGGCAAGCCATCTCGGTGAGACCGATTTGCAAATCTCGGTGGGACCGAAGTAATTGCAAACGATTACAGAGAGTTGGCAAGGCCATCTCAGTGGGACCGAGATCCATATCGGTGGATCCGATTTGTTAGGGTTTTGGCAGTGGCTAAATCCAGATGAACTCGGTGGCTCCGGATAGGAATTTTCGATGTGACCGGGTTGGAATGTATGTTTTGGACATATTTGGATGGAGAAAGTGGTTGAGGGTTTTGGAGCACTGTCACTAAGCACTTGAGCAAAAAGATCATTAAGCAACACCTCATCCCCTTTTAATAGTATTGGCTTTCCTATGGACTCAATGTGATCTTGAATCACTTAACAAAAATGTAGAGTCTTGAGCTTTTGCCAATCCATGTCCTTAGCATTTTGAGGGGTCCACATCTCTAGTCCTTGCCATGCCAATCATTGAACATCCTAAAATCTTTATCTTGAATGGACATTAGTTCAATGAGATATATGTTGTTACAAATTACCAAAACCACCAAGGGAGCAAATGTGCTTTCAATCTCCCCCTTTTTGGTAATTGGTGACAACATATAGATCAAATCTTCGACAAATGATTAAATGAATGAAGTACATCGTCGCTTTGAGAAGTATGTGATAAGCAAGAGCTCCCCCTAAATTTGTGCATTATTAATAATTTGCGTTTGAATGCAAATGCACAATCGATTAGGATCATGGGTCACTCTTCCATGTCACATACGACTTGGTGGAGCGCGCAAAATGATATGAATGGAATAGTTAGCACGCATCACCAAAAACACAAGTGAATGATCATACAAAGATAATGATAAGGATAAGCATTAAGCATCACATGAAGCATAGTATGATCAATCACACACATAGTATCTCACAAACATAACGATCAAAGTATCTCACACACATATCAAACCAAATAAAACAGTAGCAGAAACTCAAGAAAAACAACGAGCAAAAGCAAGACACTCTCTCTCGAAGCCTAATGATCTATACAAATTCTCCCCCTTTGGCAACAAGTACCAAAAAAGTTCGAATAGGTATAGGACTATGCGTCTCTCTAGGCACGATCCTCGACAGCTCCTGAAGGTGATCTCTGACTGGCAGCTCCGGTGTGCGTAGATGGCGTTGAGAGAAGTGCATCCGCGAAGGCTTCAGCTGACGTCTGCTGGGCTGGAGGGGTAGAGACTGGAGGTGGTACTGTAGCAGTAGCAGCAAGTGTAGAGACTGTAGTCCTCGTATCTGCAACAGGCACTGCAGCAGACCTGGATGCCCTAGGCACTGTCTGAAATCTCGGGTTTCAACTTTTTGAGCACTAGTGGCTCCTCATCAGCATCAACTTCAGGCACTGGGGCCTTGTTTTTCTCAGTAGCAGGGATGTTTCTTGTTGATCTCTTGGGTGCTGGAGCTTTGGGCTTGGATTTGGTGGGAGCAGCAGACCTCATAGCATCTGACATGAGCTTCCGAGTCTTGGCAGGAGGTGCATCAACTGCTGGTTCCTCCTCCTCCTCATCATCAATCATCATGGAGGGTTTGCCCACAACCTGAGTAGTTGTCTTCCTAGGCCTATTCTTCTTTCCTGTAGCAGCTGCCTCTGTATCACTTGGTTCCTCAAGTGTAAATGTCATGGTTTTCTGTGGCACTTTCTTCACTGCGGTTTTATCTTTGGTAGCAGGTTTTGAGCTAGCTGCTTTGCCATACTCCTAAGCAACCACTTTCTTCTTCTTTGATGTGGCCTCACTAGCCACAAAGTCCCCATCCTCATCATCTGAGGTTCTCTTCTTTCTTGCCCTAGTAGCTGCTTTGGGCAATTCTGGAGAACTCCTCTCTCCCTCATAGTAGCTGCCCTCAGGGCTAGAGCCTGAACTGAGATCAGTGTGTGCTTCTAAGACATTCTGACTATCACTGGCATCTGACATCTTGGAAAGCTGACCCTGTGAATAGATGGGTATGGGCAGAGTAGATGAGTCATCACAAAAAGCAGACATTTTTCATGAAAATTGAGTTCAAATCTTAGTTTCAAGTTTTCACAGAAGGCATTTCGGATCCACCGAGTTGATAATCTCGGTGATACCAAAGCACTCAACAGAAACAAAACACTCCATTTCGGTCAGATCGAGATGTGGTTCGGTGTCTCCGAGATGCTAGGATTTCACTGAAACGTTACTTTCGGTCTCACCGATTCGTACTTCTCGGTGGCACCGAGATGTACTAGTGCAATGGACTGGGGCCAAATCGGTGACTTCAAAAATCTCAATTCGGTCGGTCCGAGATGCTTACGGCGAAAACTTAAACCTAAATTTTTTGCTCGAATCTAATCTACGGAATTTATTCGTGGAACATGCATTGCAATCTGTGGCAAGAATAATGGCAATCCATCCGTGTATTAAATCAGAAAGAGGAACATGGAGGGGGTCGAATCTCACCCTAACTTGGTGGAGATCCTCTACGGCGGTAACGGCGGGGAAGATTCCCGTTGACGGCGACGGATTCCGGCGGTGAAGGCGCGCTGGACGCAACGATGAAGTCCGGAGATGAGGGCGACGGCAGCAGAGGGGGTGCGGGAGTCGTGACGTTTGAGAAATTTCAACCGTACGGGCCCGCTGAGTATATATACCCAACTGCTGTCGGTGGCTCCAAGTGGAACAACTCGATGGCACCGATATGTGTAACTGCAAGCAGTATAGCAAATCGGTGACTCCGAAATGTTCAACTTGGTGACACCGAGATTGAAACCTAGATCAATCTAAATGATTTCGGTTTGACCAAGTTTGAGTGGATTGGTCCAACCGAAATGCATAAAGAAGGTTTTGGAGGTTCAGCCCTTTCAGATCGGTGGCTCCGAGTGCTCCTCACCCGGAGGGTCCGAAAATGACTTGTTCAATTTTTGTGATGTAGCAAGAATAGAATTTGAGACAAGAAAGCATAGATAGCTAGAGAAGGTACTTAGGCATTCTTGTACATCCACTTGGCCAGAAAAACTAAGACAATCAAAACAACAAATGGATGTCCTCGAATGAAGAAAATATGCAAATCAACATGCTCACACAATGAGATAGCAAATGAAATATGTGTCAAACATGCACAACCAATTCTAGCATCTATCAAGCAATGGCGATGACTAGGTCATCTATATATGAGTATATTGACTTAGGAGTCAAATGAGAACATTTGATCATAGGTCATACTCATCGTTTAAGCACAAGTGGGGTTGCCACTTTTACATAAAGCATTAATGTGTTCACACCATTAGAGTTGCTTTAGCTCAAGTCTTATAGAAAAACTCCCCCTAGATGTGATATCCCCCCACAGAGGGATGAACTAACCTTGGGTTTTGTCGATGATGACTTCATGTAGATGTTGAAGATGTGGATGCTCAATGTTGATGTAGACCATCAAGAGTTGGGAGCAATCCTTTGGAGTTTTGTGCTTTCAATACCTACATGGGTTAGTCCCACACAAGGAACATACAAGAATATCCATAGACATAGAGTGGAATGCACATATGATGATGTCCATGAATGCAATGACTACCTTGTCCCTTGCCTTACCAACAAGAGGGTTTGTGACTCCATGAACTAGTGCAAGATGTGGAAGTTGATTGCACAAGTTCTTGCCATAAATGAATGTGAGTGAAGTTTGTTGGTGGAGTCACCCTCAAGAACCCTCTAGTTCTTCTTCTTTTGGACCCAAATCAACTTGATGGGAATCCTTCGAGTTGTAGTAGCACTTGATGAAGTCTTGGGAACCCACTTGACCAAGGCTTGAGGTGTTTCTTCAAATGAGTCAATCTCTTCTTGAAGCTTATCCTTGCCTGTTAGCTTGTGGTCTTGTGGTGGAAGATCTTCTTGAGCTTGTGTTCCCTTAAAGGAAGTAGTATCATACTTCTCTTGTTGAGAAACAAACTTCGTCTTGGAGTATTGATCTTCTTCCCACTCAACTCCATTGGCATTGAACTTTCGTTCAAAACCAACACCTTGGTTCTTCCGGTGCCTTCCTTGCATGCGTACAATTTCCTCAAATTGCTTACTCCCGGCAAGGCTCTTGTAGACACCTTTTTCTATAATTCCTTTCAATAGATTGTTTTCTTGCTCAAGTGTGACTTGGCTAAGAGAATCATTAGTGGAATCAATTGAACTACTAGAAGTAACAACATTGGATAAAGCATTGTTATTGTTACTACTAGAGGTAGAACCGTTTTTACCCTTGTTACTAGTTTGCTTAGGTTTAACTTGTGGCATAAAGGTAGACAAGAGTAAACGTTTGGCAAGATATGAAGAACCCTTCTTTCGAAGATCATCATTGATAGCTTTAAGAAACTCATGCTCTTGCTCTAAATTTAGCTTCTCGAAGCGTAGCTTCTCATGAGTTCTTAGAAGTTCTCTATGATCCTCTTGAGTTGTTTCATGAGCTAACTTAAGAGCATTTAGTTCTTTAGTTAGACGCTCAATCTCCTTCATAGCATTGTCATTCGTTTCCTCTTGACTATCATAATTACTAGCATTTTCATTATAACTCACATCACTAGCCTTATCAACAAGTAAATCATCATCACCTAGTAAATCATCTTCATCACTATTGAAATCAAGATACTCGGGGTGTGATACCTTGGGGCCTTTTGCCATGAAGCATCTTCCAATTCCTTCATTTGGTGAGTCAAATAGATCATGGGAGTTGGATGACACAAGAGCAAGTCCGGCAACACCTTCATCTTGACTATAGTCGGAGTTGGAGTGATAACTTCTCTCGGAGTGGTTGTCGGAGTCGGAGCCGGAAATCCATTCACCAACATGAGCTTGATGTCTTCTTCTTGTGTAGCTCTTTGATGCTTGTCCTTCCTTTCCGAATCCTTGCTTCTTCGAGAGGGTCTTCGTTCATAACAATCATCTCTACTCCTTCTCTCCTTATGAGCTGATTCATCTCTTCTATGTCTTACTCTTGGTGATTCGTCTCTTTTCTTGTAGGGAGCCGTACACTCATTGAAGTAGTGTCCGGGTTTTCCACAATTGTAACAATTTCGGTCACGACTTGATGATCTTCTCTCATAGTGTCTTGAGGTAGAGCTTCTTTCTTTCCCTTTGTTCTTGTAGAACTTGTTGAATCTTTTCACCATTAGGTTTATCTCTTCATTGGATATTAGCTTGTCACTTGAAGTTGTTGGAGCATCGGTTGAGGCTTTGTAAGCACCACTTGATTTGTTGTGTAGCTCCTATTTGTCCTTGAGTGACATTTCATGAGCAACAATCCTTCCAATGACTTCCGTGGGCTTGAGATCTTTATAATTTGTCATCATTTGAATCAATGTGCAAACGGTATCATATTTTCCATCCAAAGCTCTAAGGATCTTCTTTATTATGAATTTGTCGGTCATCTCTTCACTTCCTAAGCCGGCAATCTCATTTGTGATGAGAGCAAGCCTAGAGTACATTTCGGCAACTCCTTCACCATCATTCATCTTGAACTTGTCAAGTTGACTTTGAAGCACATCCCACTTAGATTCCTTGACGGACTCGGTACCCTCATGCATATCAACCAAAGTATCCCAAATTTCCTTTGCATTCTCGAGGCGGCTGATTTTGTTGAATTCCTCGGGACACAAAACCGTTGAAAAGAATGTCACAAGCTTGAGCATTGTATTGCAACATCTTCAATTCTTCCGCGGTTGCTTCACGATCCGGTTCCTTGCCATCCTCAAACAATTCACCTTGCAAGCCAACACGAACAACAGCCCAAACGGCGGGGTTATGACCAAGAATATGCATTTTCATCTTATGTTTCTAACTAGCAAAGTTTGTACCATCAAAATATGGACCTCCACGGTGATAATTACCCTCACTAGACGCCATACTCTCCTAAGTTGTGAAACCAAGGCAATGGAGACCAAAGCTCTGATACCACTTGTAGGATCGAAAGTATGTCTAGAGGGGGGTGATTAGACTACTTGACCAAATAAAAACCTAACCTTTTCCCAATTTTAGTTGTAGGCAGATTTTAGCAAGTATACAAGTCAAGCATCGCCCTACACATGCAATTCTAAGAGTGTGGTAGTGGAAAGTAAACAATTGCAGATGTAAGTAAAGGAGGGGATCGAAGATTTCAAACGCAATGAAGACATGGTGATTTTTGGCATGGTTCCGATAGGTGGTGCTATCGTACGTCCACGTTGATGGAGGCTTCAACCCACGGAGGGTAACGGCTGCTCGAGTCCACGGAGGGCTCCACCCACAAAGGATCCACGAAGAAGCAATCTTGCCTATTCCACCATGGCTTACGTCCATGAAGGACTAGCATCACTCGGGGTAGATCTTCACGAAGTAGGCGATCTCCTTGCCCTTACAAACTCCTTGGTTCAACTTCACATCATGTCGGAGGCTCCCAAGTGACACCTAACCAATCTAGGAGACACCACTCTCGAAAAGGTAATAGACGGTATGTTGTTGATGAACTCCTTACTCTTGTGCTTCAAATGATAGTCTCCCCAACACTCAAACAACTCCTCACAGATTTGGCTATGGTGGAAGAAGGATTTGAGTAGAAAGCAACTTGGGAAAGGCTAGAAATCAAGGTTCAAATGGTTGGATTGGAATGTCTTGATCTCAACACATTAGTAGGTGGCTCTCTCTTAGAAAATGTATGGTGGAAGTGTAGGCACGTTCTGATGGCTCTCCTTACTGAGTAAGAAGGGGTGGAGGGGTATATATAGCCTCCACACAAAATCCAACCGTTACACACTTTTGACCCAACTCGGTGGCACCGATCAGAAATCTCGGTGGCACCGACCTGCGTAAAAGATATGAACGTTAGGAATCTCGGTGGGACCGATAGGAACAACTCGAATGGACCTATGTGCAATGGTTAGGGCAAACCTCGTCTCGGTGGCACCGATTGCATCAACTCGGTGGGACCGAAGTGAAGCAATAAGGCAACAAAGAGTTGGCAAGCCATCTCGTTGAGACCGATTTGCAAATCTCGGTGGGACCGAAGTAATTGCAAACGATAACAGAGAGTTGGCAAGGCCATCTCGGTGGGACCGAGATCCATATTGATGGATCCGATTTGTTAGGGTTTTGGTAGTGGCTAAGTCCAGATGAACTCGATGGCTCCGGATAGGAATTTTCGGTGAGGCCGAGTTGGAATGTAGGTTTTGGACATATTTGGATGGAGAAAGTGGTTGAGGGTTTTGGAGTACTGTCACTAAGCACTTGAGCAAAAAGATCATTAAGCAACACCTCATCCCCTTTTAATAGTATTAGCTTTCCTATGGACTCAATGTGATCTTGGATCACTTAACAAAAATGTAGAGTCTTGAACTTTTGTCAATCCAGGTCCTTAGCATTTTGACGGGTCCACATCTCTAGTCCTTGCCATGCCAATCATTGAACATTCAGAAATCTTTATCTTGAATGGACATTAGTTCAATGAGATATATGTTGTTACAAATTACCAAAACCACCAAGGGAGCAAATGTGCTTTCAATAATCGACAGTTCTGGAAGATGAGATGCGAGAAATATTTTGATGTTTATGATGTCCAGCCAGAATTATGGGTCCGATTAGCTACCCTGCACGCTGGTTGCAGATGCAGGAATCCCAAAACACCTCTCTTACCTTGGGATCAATTGTGCTCAGGGTTTGATGTGAACTGGGACCCGATCTTTTGATGAGAGGGGATAACTACGATTTTTGGGGACTTGACCCTCACGATCCGGCTACCAACCATATAGGCAGAACCGTACACGACTGATATCCACGGCTATCGCTGAACCAACTCCATGGTGTTATCGACCGAGCCAACGGCATGATCGACCTATCCACGAAGGATTTTTCCTGCAAGAAAATCGAAGAACATGCAAGATAATAATAGACAAGCAATCTGAAATTGCGAATATGCTAGTTGGAATAAAATCTCACATGGCGAAATAATTGGGGTTCCGATAGGATGACTTGACGGTCGCGCTAGCCGCTACGAGCGAAGACAAATAAAAGTAGCAATAGCTAAACCTCTCTAAACAAAACCCGAGTCTAACCCTAGACGAAGACTAATTATTTATAGTAGTACAGAGATCAACGCGCCGCCTCTAATGCTGTGTCCGCACGCGTGATGGGCCCTATAGGGGCGTGGCAGACTTGGGCCCATGCTCTTGGACTCTTTCTGGAGTCCTCCGTGTGCATGCATGCACAAGCATGCCCGTACATGCAGTAAGGAAACTTGCATGTGTGCTCATCTCTAATTAAACAAATCCAACTCCTATTGTTATGGGATGATCCATAAGCACCTCTAGTCCATTCTCCAACGCCATTGTTCCTAAGCACAAGTAAATGGACACATGAGTGTAGCATTATATTCTTGTCATTTAAATTGTCTGTACGAAGAAGCGAAAGTACCTAATAATTTATTTGTTGTGTAATATTTCTAGACGTGTTTATGATATCTATGTCCACATCATCCTCCCTTTCTTGAAAACAAAGCCGTCCTCGGCTTTTATTTATATGGAACACATCATAGAGCAAAGCAAAAATAGATGCAACATCTATAAGCCGTTCCAAAGGCGTTAGCTCATAAGGGTGTGAGAAATTTATAATGGAACCACTATGAATATCATGATAATTTTTCTCATGTCGGAGCATAACATTATGAATATCATGATAAATTTTATCCCACACAGAATCTATATATGAATTATAGGGATGCAAATTAACTATTTGGGCACACGGTATATCCAGATCACAAGTTGGAACACTCAACCGAAAAATTCTAGAATTGATAGCAAGCATACTATGCGTAGTACGATCCGTTGATTTAGCTTTGTCATCATTTATTATTTCATCGGGGGTCATAGGAAGCAAGTTAATGGTTTTTCCTTCAAACACGAGATTATACGAATTTGTTCTACCATGATGGGTAACGCTATTATCATATTGCCAAGGTCGACCTAACAATAAAGAACAAGCTTGGATAGGTACAACATCGCAGTCAACATAATCATGATACGAACCAAGAGCAAAATGAACCCTCACACGACGTGTTACCTTCAACTTACCACAATCGTTGAACCATTGGATGTAATATGGGTGGGGGTGTCTTGTAGTGGTGAGGCAAAGTTTCTCGACCATCTCCATACTCGCCAAAGTATTGCAGCTTCCACCATCAATGATCACACGAACTGAATGTCCATTGACAACAAACTTAGTTTGAAAAAGATTATGGCGTTGATGCAACTCAGCATGCCCCACCTGGGCACTAAGTACTTGCATGGTTACAAGGCTTGGGTACTGATTTGCCATTGCAGCACTAACATGTATCGTCTCCGTGTCATGCTCCTTAGTGTCACCTGCGTTATTAGTGGCAAGCATAGCACGTCTATCTTCATCCAAATCACTAGCAGAGGAGTACTCACCATCTTCCCGCACAATGAATGTACGTTTATTTGGGCAGTCCTTCATCAAGTGCCCGCCACCTTTGCATATATGACACTTCATGTCCCTTGTGCGTCCAGACGAAGTGGTGGGTGCTAGAGACATTGCTTTCGAAACCTCGAATGATTGTGGACCTGATTTTGAACTTGATGGGAGTGCACCATTGTTCGAGATATGTGGTGTTGCCTCGGTAGTGGACGGAATAGTAGGAGAGGGTGTCCATGATGAGCGGCAACCTGCAGAAAAGTTACCTCGTCCCTTGTTGTGTTGTCCCTGTACTTCCCTTTCAGCTTTACAAGCAAAATGAAACAAACGAGTAATAGAATTGTACTCCTTATAGTCCAATATATCCTGAATATCACGATTCAAACCACCTAAAAATCTAGCCATCATAGCATCTTCGGTTTCAACTAATCCACATCGCATTAAGCCAGTTTGCAATTCTTGATAATAATCCTCTACGGAACTACTACCTTGTTGTAAACGTTGCAATTCATTTAGTTTGTCACGAGCATAATATGAAGGAACATAACGTTGTCGCATAGCTCGTTTTAAAGCATCCCAAGTAGTAGGTATATTGTTCGCATTAACACGACAATACTCACTCCACCAAATAGAAGCAAAATTTGTAAATTCACTAGTGGCTGCCCTAACTCTTTGGTTCTCAGGAATATCATGACATGCAAATTTTTGTTCAACGAAAAGTTCCCAGTCAAGATAAACATCTGGATTATATTTACCATTGAAAGCAGGCATAGTAAATTTAATTTTAGCACTAGAGTAGTCGTAATCTCGAACATCATATCTGTGTGGACCTCGTGCCATACCTTGACGGTTGAAATGCAGTTGTCGATGAGCACGGTCATTGTGGTGGTTGATCATTTGGTCATCCTCGGTGTCATCAGAATGATCCTCGTAGTTGTCCCCATGTTCCTCGGTGACGCGGGGAGGAAGTTGTTGGTGCTGGTTTATCGTGGCAGCATCAGTGGCAGTAGCTGGGTGTTGTGGATGACCCATAGGCACACACCGAGCTCGCGAAATAGCGGCGCCACCCATGGAGTTGCGAGGATCAACGTTGTTGTGGACGGGGAGTGTAGTCCGCAACTCGTCCAGACGTGACAAGATGTCCTGTAGATGTGTATTGGCAACACCTTGTGCATCCTCTATGGCCTTGAGTCTCTCTTTGGCCACAATCTGAGCACCCTCATGTTGGGCGAGACGGGCGAGACGCTCGCTAGTGACTTTCACATCCTCGGTGAGGCCCTCAAGTGTGACTTGATTCCCTGCCATTGTTAGTGGAAGAGAAAAAAAACACAAGTATAATCCCTATCCACTAATAGTATGTGGTGGAGAAAATTCGCTCACACTCAAGCTTAGTATCAAATTCTTATTTGTTCTTACCAATGCAACAGGTGATGATCGGCGCATTGGTGTTGGCTTCAAACTACCGATGAAGATTGGATGGAGCGATAACCAGGAATCAATAGAGCCGGGACCTATACTTATTGGTAGGAAAAAGTGTAGCTTGGCAAAGGCTTCTCAACTCACAATATCAGTGGCACAATTTAGCAAAAAAGCAATGTAAGTTGAATAATCGCTCAAACTCCTAACTAGTGCTGGCAGTTGACTAGTAAGAGATAAAACAATCTAAGCCCAGATACGGAATCAAACGAGTGGGAATCGATGAAAATATGATAGCTCTAAATAGCTAGATATAAGTGAGGTATATCACTTGTAGAAACAGAAGTCCTGTACAGCAAAACGCTACGCGGCCTGAACTTTGCACTGTTTTTTTTTTTGTTCTCTCTTTTTTGTCTCTTTTTTTTTGCTCTTTTTTTTGCTACTTTTTTTTTCTTTTTTTCCCTCTTTTTTCTTCTCTTTGTTTTTTTTTCTTTGCAAGCCTGTTACTAGCAGAAGTCACGTACACAAAAATGAGACGAAGAGAAACTAAAGGACGTTGTGGGAATTTGTGCTAATAGAGAAAGCAAGGGACAATCGTGTGTGATGATGCTGCCTTTTTTTTATGGATGGATGAAAGATGATGATGATGCCCAGTACACAGCAAACAGACACCGCTGAAGACCAGGGTGTACAAGGCGAAGTGAAAAAAAAAGGACGCGTGGTTATGTTGGACGTCGTGGCAGGGCAGGCGAAAGTGCCGGATGAACGAAATCCAAGGATTAACCAGCGTGCGACTCGTGGACTCGAGTTGCAAGCGGACGATGCGGAAAGAAAAAAAATGATACACGGCAGGCGTGATACGCGACGAGCGGAGGCAGCGGTATATGGACACTTAACAGAAGATTGGATCTTGATTTTTTTTCTGATGAACAACTAACTCGCGGCACGAAACTTGGTGGACAAAAACGAGTGTGATCTAGTAGATAATTTTGTCCCAAACTAATCTAAACCAGCACTAACACTAGGATGAATGCAACCAAAAATTCAACAAAGCAAATACTAGATGCAAATTGTTAGAGGCTAAAAAGATAGGTGCAGCGGATGAACTAATCTAATTTTTTTTTTTGCTTTTTTGTGGGTTGTAGGACTAAAAAACAAGCTAATCTAATAAAACTGTAAATCTCTCACCGATGAACCTGAAAACTGATACCACTTGATGTGAACTGGGACCCGATCTTTCGATGAGAGGGGATAACTACAATTTTTGGGGACTTGACCCTCATGATCCGGCTACCAACCGTACAGGGAGAACCGTACACGACTGATATCCACGGCAATCGCGGAATCAACTCCACGGTGTTATCGACCGAGCCAACGGCACGATCGACTTATCCACGAAGGATTTTTCCTGCAAGCAAATCGAAGAACATGCAAGAAAATAATAGACAAGCAATCTGAAATTGCGAATATGCTAGTTGGAATAAAATCTCACAAGGCGAAATAATTGGGGTTCCGATAGGACGTCTTGACGGTCGCACTAGCCGCTACGAGCGAAGACAAATAAAAGTAGTAATAGCTAAACTTCTCTAAACAAAATCCGAGTTTAACCCTAGACGAAGACGAATTATTTATAGTAGTACAGAGATCAACGCGCCGCCTCTGATGCTGTCTCCGCACGCGTGATGGGCCCTGTAGAGGCGTGGCAGACTTGGGCCCATGCTCTTGGACCCTTTCTGGACTCCTCCGTGTGCATGCATGCAGAAGCATGGCCGTACATGTAAGGAAACTTGCATGTGTGCTCATCTCTAATTAAACAAATCCAACTCCTATTGTTATGGGATGATCCATAAGCACCTCTAGTCCATTCTCCAACGCCATTGTTCCAAAGCACAAGTAAATGGACACATGAGTATAGCATTATATTCTTGTCATTTAAATTGTCAGTACGAAGAAGCGAAAATACCTGATCATTTATTTGTTGTGTAATATTTCTAGACGCGTTTATGATATCTATGTCCACATTAGGGTTGTGTGACAAATTTGGGCGAGAACAGTACCAATCTCACATCCGTCAGTTTAATACCCTGAGGCAAACAGGCACTGTGCATGAATATATGTCTAGGTTCGAAGAGTTGATGCATCATATCTTAGCACACAACCCTGCGTTTGATCCAGTTTACTTTACCACACAATTCTTAGAGGGGTAGTGGCATGAAATTCGTGCGGGTGTAATGCTTCATCAGCCGAAAACATTGGACTCTGCGTTTTCCTTGGCTTCGATGCAGGAGGAGTTGCTCGACACGCTACCACTGCGAGATCACCGCCGTCAGGACGTACCACACCAGCGGGCTGCCACGCGGCCCCTGCTGGCGCTGGGTGTACCTCCGGCTCGACCTGTACTGCCGGGACCACCCACTACAAGAAATATGTCAACTTGTGACCTTCTGTCAGTGACCCTGAAAGAAATGGTCGTAAATCTACGACCATTTGAGACCAATTGGTCATAAGCTATTCGGGGGCTCCAAACCCTAAACCATAACTACCATTTTGGTCAGAAAGGTCGTAATTTCCTTACACGAAATGGTCGTAAAGCAGACAGCACTGATCCGCTGCCTTATTTCTAGCTGATCACGGCCAATATAGATGGTCAGAGCCTTGTAAATTGTGGTGCATTGCTATGACTAGGCGCCACCTCATCAGTTTTGCCTATGTGTCATGTTCATGTGTCAATTTTTGCCCTAGGTTGTGATGCAGCCTACATTTCTGTCATTCCCAAAATTCCCAAAAAATTCTTATAAATTCTTTGGATCATATCTTCCTCAAATATGTCAAAAACCATCCTTGCCTAGTTAACAATAATTCAGGAATATTCATTTTCCTATTCTGTTCAGAACAACACTTTGTGAAGGAAGTGCTATTTATATTTTCTTGATTGCCCTCAAAATTTTTGGCCACTATTTCCTATCCAAATCATTGCCTCATGACAAAATTCAGCTCCATTTGCCTAGTAAATCTTCCTCAGCAAATTTCCAAAGTTTCTGTTCAGCTAGAAGCTTTGTGAAGGAAGTACTAGCTAGGCATATCCTAATGAGTTGAATTTTTTCCACATCTTCTATATGCCCAAATCATAGCTCTCTACAAAATTTGAGCCCCATCTAACAATCCATGTGATCTCACCATCCAATCTTTGTTTCTAGTAATATTTTCAGTTTGGGAAGCAACTATATTTTATATTACTTAATTATTGCTGAAACTTTACCAGGGCATGTTCCTCCCTATATAACTTCGCTCCACAAAATTTTAGCTCATTTAATTTAGCCAATTTCCCTCAATATTTTTCCCAATTTTCTGTTCAGTGGAGAGCATTGTGAAGGAAGTACCATTTTTATTTATCCAAATGGTATGAAATTTTTACAGTGCGTTCATATGCCCAAATTATCATCCTCATCCAAATTGCAGCTCAATCGAATCATCTATGTGAGCCCAGCTTCAATTTCTATTTTCTGGCCAGATTGGCACATTGCAAAGCAAGTGCTATCTAGACCACTCCTATTGCCCTCAAACTTTTTGGGCACTCTTCCATATCCAAATCATTGTCACATGACAATATTCAGCTCCATTTGCATAGTAAATCTTCCTCAGAAAATTTCCAAAATTTCTATCCTGAGAGAAGCTTTGTGAAGGAAGTACTAGCTAGGATTATCCAAATGATTTGAGATTTTTCCAAATCTTCCATATGCTCAAATCATCACTCTCCATAAAATTTGAGCTCTATCCAGCAATCCATATGAGCTCATCATCCAATCTTTTATTCTGGTCATATTTTCAGTTTGTGAAGCAACTATATTTTATATTGCTTAATTATTGCTGAAACTTTACTAGGGCATGTTCCTACCTATATAGCTTCCCTCCACAAAATGTCAGCTCAATCCATTCGATCATTTGAGCCCAGCTTCAACATCCATATTTCTTTCCAGTGTGGTACTTTGTAAAGCAAGTGCCACCTAGGCTCCTCCATTTGAGCTGCAAATTTGCCAAGACAGTCTCCTTAGTAGATGATCATCCTCAGCCAAAACTCAGGCCCATTAGCCATGTGCATTTCCCCCACCGCTAATCAAACACTTGGCTGCTAATTCATGTTTGAGCTTAGTTCAGTCTCCTCGTGAGATTCTTCTGTTGTATTCTTCTTCCTAACACCTACCGGGGGAGTGCCCAACCCACCAGACATGCCTAGGCCGCCCAGAACGCGTGGCAACGCCACGGTCATACGGTGACCACGCGGCTGGCATGCCAATTTACGCACTCTGGAGTTGGGGGCCTCGGCCACCATCCAAACCTCGACGTGTCGCCACCACACCATGTATCTCTGATTAAATAGATACTTATGTACCTAGAAATGATTTTTGGAAAAAATAAAGAGCAAACTATAAGGCAGCTGCAGTTCAAATTTGACCCGCTTCCTGCTGAATCGGCGGAAATTTGTCTTTTTCACGAGAGGTGGATCATAACTTTTGACACGCAACCATTTGGTCAATTGTACATTAAATATGGCCTAATATTTTAGAAAATTGATTTGGTCAAATTTTGCAACAAATATATGGTAGGTCCTTCACAAAAAAAAACTCATTTTGGGCACTCGAAAAATGGAAAATAAATTTTTCGTCCAAAGAAAATGAAAACTTCCTTGGGCAACATTGTTTGCCATTCCAAGATGCACCCTTGTGCACAATATGAGATCATTTGAACAAACTATGCCATGAATGTGGCCATAAGATTGATCATTTGGCTTGAAAGCCATGAGTCTTCACACATGATATCTCATTTCTGAGAACATTTTTAAAAAATAATTGCCGTATTACAAGTTTATTATTTTTCCTGGTAACTTGGTCACATATAATGACACAATGCGAAGGTTTTCCAATTTTTTGAATTTTTTTGATTTTTTCATGCCCATTTCAAAATGCGGTCAAAACGGCGGGCATGACCGTTCCTAGCTAGTGGTTGAATCTTGGAAAACTTTTGGTGTTTCTCTGATTAAATAGATACTTTTGTACCTAAAAATGTTTTTTTGGAAAAAATCATGAGCAAACTATGAGGCAGCTGCAGTTCAAATTTGACCCGCTTCCTGCTGAATCGGCGGAAATTTGTCTTATTTTACGAGAGGTGGATCAAAAGCTTTTGACACCCAACCATTTGGTCAATTATACATTAAATATGGCCTAATATTTTAGAAAATTGATTTGGCCCAATTTGGCAACAAATATATGGTAGGTCCTTCACAAAAAAAACTTACTTTGGGCACTCGAAAAATGGAAAATGAATTTTTCGTCCAAAGAAAATGAAAACTTCCTTACGCAACATTGTTTGCCATTCCAAGATGCACCCTTGTGCACAATATGAGATCATTTGAACAAACTATGCCATGAATATGGCCATAAGATTGATCATTTGGCTTGAAAGCCATGAATCTTCACACATGATAGCTCATTTCTGAGAACACTTTTTAAAAATAATTGCCGTATTACAAGTTTATTATTTTTCTGGTAACTTGGTCACATATAATGACACAATGCGAAGGTTTTCTAATTTTTTGATTTTTTTTGAATTTTTCATGCCCATTTCAAAATGCGGTCAAAACGGCGGGCATGACCATTCCTAGCTAGTGGTTAAATCTTGGAAAACTTTTGGTGTTTCTCTGATTAAATAGATACTTTTGTACCTAAAAATGTTTTTTGAAAAAAATAAAGAGCAAACTATGAGGCAGCTGTAGTTCAAATTTGACTCGCTTCCTACTGAATCGGCGGAAATTTGTCTTTTTCACGACAGGTGGATCAAAAGCTTTTGACACCCAACCATTTGGTCAATTGTACATTAAATATGGCCTAATATTTTATAAAATTGATTTGGTCCAATTTTGCAACAAATATTTGCTAGGTTCTTCATAAAAAAAACTCATTTTGGGCACTCGGAAAATGAAAAATGAATTTTTCGTGCAAAGAAAATGAAAACTTCCTTAGGCAACATTGTTTGTCATTCCAAGATGCAAACTTGTGCAAAATATGATATCATTTGAACAAACTATGCCATGAATGTTGCCATAACATTGGCCATTTGCCCTGAAAGCCATGGATCTTCATACATGATAGCTCGTTTCTGAGAACACTTTTTTAAGACATTTGCCGTAGTCCAAGTTTGTTATTTTTCCTGGAAACTAGGTCACATATAATTACACAATGCAAAGTTTTTCAATTTTTTTGATTTTTTTTGAATTTATTATGCCTGTTTCAAAATGTGGTCAAAACGGCGGGCATGACCGTTCGTAGGTAGGGGTTGAATCTTGATAATGGTTGTGGTCCAATTTTGCAACTAATATTTGGTAGGTTCTTCACATTATAGGAAAAAATACAAGAGAAAATTAAAGAAAAAAAATACAATTACATAAGGTTAATTCTCATTGGTGGAAACATTTATGTCATGGATCGATGACATGGCACACATCCATCCATCGATCTCCCAAACCCTAACTCAGATCCCCCATCGATCCCCTCCTCCCATCGTTCTCCTCTCATCCTCTGCCCCTCCACCCGCCACCGCCCTCTCCTCCGCCCCCTACCCCTCCTCACGCAACGGAGAGAGAGGCGCCGCCGCCCAGCGACCTCGCGCAACAGCGACAGAACCCTCTCCACTGCTCCTCCCGGTCTCTCTCTTTCGCCTTACTCTCTCCGCTTTCCTCTCTTACTCTCTCTCTCTCCCTGCAGATCTCATCGACCGCACGGTGCCACCATGGATGCCGGAGGGGCCTCACTGGGAGGACGTCATGCACTTCGATCTAGACATCAAGGAGGCGCTCGTCCTCGCTCCTTTCCGGCGAGATCCGGCACGCGCGTCCTTCAGCGCCACCAGCGACCGTCTCCGGCGCTTAGGGTTTCGGATGGCGTGGCTCCGGCGACTCAGGTGCGTCCCTCCACTCCATCTCCTCCTCCTCACAGCCCTCCCTCACTTCCTCAGCTCATGTTCTCTCCCTCGCAGATCCAGGACGCCGTCCTCGCTCGAGCACTGGGATGCCATGGACGGGAAAGCAGCTCCCTCCCCTGCCCCGACGCCATGGAGGTCCATCCCCTCTCCTCTCCTATCCCCTTGGATTTCTTCTTCCCTTCCCTCCCATCCCCTTCTCTGATGCGTTGCCATCTCCCTCCATCAGCAGAAGTAGTGCCATGGGCGGTGAAGGCCAGCAGCAGCAACGCCCCTGCAGCACCAGATGGTAAGGCCACTACCCATCATTCCTCCCTCCACTTCCTAGCTACCAAACTAGCTTGCTTTGCTTCCCCTACCGAGCAACCAACCTGGATTTGGTTGGTTTCAGTTTACTCTCTTTCTGCACACGTACATGGTTTGTTTCAGAGACACATGGATGGTATGCTAGGTTGGTTTAGATATCAAATTCCAGCATAATTAAATCTGTTCGCCTAGATCTGAATTTCACCTTCAGTTTTTATGCTTTGGTTAAAATCTTCTTCAGTTTTGTACATGGTTCCTTTGATGACATTAGTCAAAATACACTAATGGTTAATTATATATATATATATATATATATATCCACATAGCAAGTATACGGTATTGTCCTATACATTTCACATATGGATCCTATCTTTGAAGCTCTACAATTTTCATGTGTATACAATAATTATTCCAAATGAGGCACTATGATTCTGAATTCTTAGGTTGTTAGCCCTGGCTTCATAAGCAAACTTATGTGAATACACTATGCTTGCTGTTCATCATCTGATGCACTACTATGCAGTTCTCATTGGCAGTTTTTGTTTTCTCGATTCATTTATACTATACGATTCAGGTCTTATACTTTGCCAGTAGGTAGCTCATAATTACTGGTCGCTGTGCAAATTGTGTAGAGGATAGATCCTGGAAATGTAAACCATTCTTCTTTATGGGTGTACCATGCTATTGAAATTACAGTATGAATACGTCACCATAGATGGATGAGTTATTTATGCTTATCGCCTTCTTACTTGTCGTTCACTTGCAGTGCCTATTGTACTGATATGCAAGGTCAAGCATGGAGGTTTCAAGGACATGTACGCAGAGGACCATCTGACACCTTTTCTTAAGGTTTGCACTTGTCTAATTGCCCTCTGTATTACACAACTTAATCATCAACATTAACTGTTTATGGAAATGCATGTGTCATTGTCCAACTGGCTTATAAGTGTATTACCGTCGCATGAGGTGTTTCTGTATGTTATTAATTGGCATCTAAATTAGTTCATCTTCCCAATTCCCAACCTGCTATAATGTGCTTGCGAGCTTAAATTTTGTGCTGCTACTACTATGGCATGCATCGTCACGTGAAAATTTTGTGCTGCTGCTTCCGATCACTTAGGATTGCTGGTGCATTTTTATGTCTCTTGTACTAGCATTAAAATCATACAGCAAAACATGTCTTCTTTATTTTGAATAAACAAGTTATGAGCTTAGAAAGAAATTATATGGTTTGAAGTATTTTGGCGCTCACCTCTTTCTCAATTATCTTGTAGACTGCTTTCAAGAGGAGAGGAAGGTTAAGACACTTCAATTGTATAGAAAAAGTATCCATGCTTCCGTTGCTGCGAATGTGGTTAAGATGGCGTTCTACACCAGTTTCTTATGTTGCATCTGAATGGGGTGAGTAGATAGAACTGGAGTGAGCAGATCACTATATGACTAAGAAAATCAGAAAGTACATGTAGGAAAATATCATAGCTCTTACTCACTTTGCAAAAATAACATGTACTTCTAGCAATTGTGCCAAAACATTAGCATTTCCCGTTTGAGAGCTTGTTGTCAGTTACTTGGTACTGCTTTCACTGATATTTGTTGTTTGCTGATAATTATACCTCTTTTGCTAGTTCTACTATGATTCATGTACGCATGTTGGCTAGAAATTGCCCTGATTATACATATATTTTTATTACATTATACATTAATGTATTCTGTTATTATTTGTGTGCGTGATGCTTTGAGCCTGTTTTTTCCCTTTCCTCCTTGATTGATCTATTCATGTAATGTTATGTTCTTGTAGGAAGGCAAGTTGTCGCATCTGGAGCACATCAGAGGGAGCAATGAAGTTTGTACTACTTAGTTCTTACCATTAGGACAGTACCAGATGTGCTCCTACGAGTTGAACAATGTGATGTAGTAGTAAGTTAAGGCAAATTGTGTAGATGATGTATTCATGTGTAATTAAATGTTGTATTCCCTGTGTACATGCTGCTTTAAATGACATGAAGATTATGAAAATTGTGTACATGCTACTTCATATGGGTTGAATATGACAGAAAATAGTACTGGGCCTGAATAGGCCATGGCCCAAACAAAGTTGGTTGGAGTTGTTTATTTAATGGGAAAAACTCGTTAGAGAAGGGCAAAAATAATAAGAAATTGACTATTAAAAGGCCACAACCCAGAATATAAAAAGGCCAAATTGTGAATATAAAAAGGCCAGATTGTTGGGCCTGGCCCATGTAGCTAAATAAAATTAAGATGAAAAATATATACGGAATGGGCAGAATTATTGGGCTCGGCCCATATAGACGACCGAACTGGACCGGGCTGATTCTAATCTACGACCAATTCATTTGGTCGCAATTTTGCCACATCAGCTTGCTACGTTGGATCTGATGTGGTGTGGGCAGGTTGACAGTGACCAAAACAATTGGTGGTAAAGTCTACGACCTTTTATTTTGGTCGTAACCGCCTACGATCATTTCACAAAAAAGGTCGTTAAGTTTCATTAAAGACGGACAGCTTTTGACCAACTGTTTTTTATCACAAAAAGGTCATAAATGGAAAACAATGACCATTCAGTGACCAATATTGATGGTTGCAAGTTGACATATTTCTTGTAGTGACCAGCGGCGGCGGAAGATCGACGGGGATTGGACGCGGCAAGAGCACCAGATCGGGGCGCGCGTGGTGACGTCGCGGCACTAGATCGAGTTGCAGCACTGCGAAACTATCGCCGTGCCCGCGGCTTGTGCTTTACTTGCGGCGAGCGCTGGGGGTAGGGCCATCAGTGTGCCCCCACTGTTCAGCTCCACGTCGTGGAGGAGCTGTTGGAGTTCCTTCATGCAGAACAACATGAGCAACTGCCGCCCCATGACCATTCAGACGATGAGGTGCTGATGTCGATTTCCAAGCTTGCCACCACGGGACAGGCAACACCTTTGATTTAATCGCGGTTCTTTGTAGTGAGACGTTGTAGATCTTTGTAGTGCAGCCTCCGTAGCCATCTGATTTAATCGCAGTTCCCAGTTCCACTGTCATTCTTTTAAGCAATGGTGCGCATCTGAGAATCATTTCCAGGACATCAAACTCATGATCCTCTCCTTCTACACCTTTGATTTCCACTTCTTCCAGATGTGTCATGGAGATACTTTCGCTTCTCCAAACTTTGGAAGAATCACAAGGACAGTTTCCTGAGCATGCTTGTGTCACCTAAAGCAAATGAAGAGTGTTACACATGCATTATTTTCATTTATACCAGCTCCACACTCCAGACCTTATCACACAGCTACCTAGGGGAATTGTGTTTCACAAGTACTATGCATGTGAGGTGAGGTATATACACATAGATGCAAGAATTACCTCCGACTCCCTCGACCTCAGTAGGATGATCTCAAGTATTTTCATACTAGTAGTATGAACTCGGACCATGCTAAAGAGGTGCAACAAAGTTGCTCCAAACATGTGCCCCATTGTTCTGAGGCGTAGGTTCAAAACAGAGAAGTTAGTAACCAGAATTTTCTCTATTTCCTGTACAAAGTCCAGTTCTGCATCTGAAAAGTCCTGCAAAACAACATGGCAGGGTATGGGTGTCACACATAAAACCAATTTAGTCGGTAAATCCAGTAAATTGAGCAAGACACCGAGGCACGCATTTCCACGAGCAGGACACGGTTGTTTGTGAGCAGCCCCTGTCTATCTGAGCTCAGATTTTGAAGGTTCTTGTCTATGAGCAGCCCCTGTCTATCTGAGCTCAGATTTTGAAGGTTCTTGTCTGCCACAAGCCGCCACAAGACCTTCTCCAGCATTGGTGCCGAGGTGAACGCACCAATTTCCATTTTCAATTGCTTAAGCATGGGAGTCACGATGTTGATGCCACGGCATGCCGTACAAGTACCAAAAACAATCTCCTGCAGCGATCCTGAGTGGATAATTACACCTAAGATTTGTCCGATCGTTTTTTTTAAACTTTAGCACAAATGAACCTGATTCATAAAGATTTTGCAAGCAGTGATCATCGTGGCGCTGCATCCTCACCCTCGTGGGGAATTGATGGCCCATGGCGCAACAGGAAGGCAGATATTGATCATTCAGGAGTGAAAGCCCATGCATGCGCCCAGACACGCGACAGTGCCGTGAACCTGCATGCAGCGCCATACGGGCGGCCGGAGACCGAGATCTATCGGCCGAGACCGCTTTGGCTGGCAGTTCGGTGTGGAGGATGGACAAGGCGGCACGGGGCGTCGCCGTGCTCCGGATCAGGACCACCCGCGTCCGAGGCACCGGTCTCGCGACGACGGAGATGATGACGCCGGGGGGTGCCGCCGCCGTTCCAGGCAGGCGTGGCGCGACTCTCTCATGGGCTGCCGCTCCGACGGCACGGTGCGCGGCGCTTCTTCGAGCCGCTCTGGACAGCGTCGCGTGTCGGGCAGCCAGGGGGGCTCGTCTGGCAGGCGCCGCGCTGGCTCGCCGCGCGACTGCCTCTCCTTCTCCGACAGCGATGGCTCCGGTCGTGGCCGTTCGCGCTCCCGGGGCGGGGACAGCGGCAGCGATCGTTCGAGCCCGCGCCGCGGGGACCACCACCGCGTGCGCTCGCGGTCACGTGAGGGGGTTCGTGACCGTTTTCGGTCCCCCTCACCTGGGCGGGACAGCCCGCGCTCTGCCCTCTCTCCGTCTGCTGTGGCGGGCGTGGGGGCCACTTTGGTTCCCGTGCTGCCGGGCGTGCCCACGGTGCTCGAGGTGCCCGCTCACGAGGTGCTGCATGGCGAGCCCCTGCGCGCTGCCGCCCCGCTTGGCCTCCAGCCTGTGCTGCCTGGCGCGGGCGCTGGCGACCTGGAGGGAGAAGTGGAGGCCATGTGGCGCGACCTCACACGTGAAGACCCGCTGGTGGCTGCGATGCACCAGCCATCCAGCCCCTTCCTGCTTGACGAGGGGTGCTGGCCTTTCGTGGAGCCCGTGGCGTCCTCCTGGTCCTGCCTGTCCGAGGCTGAGATGGGGCTGCTGGCGACACCCCTCGGCTCGGTGCAGCCGGGCCCGGCGGACCTGGGCCCACAGCAGGACGTGCTACCTGGGCCAGAAGTCCAAGGGCCGGCAGGGCTGGTTGCACCGTGGCCCAACAGGGGCTACATGTCGCTCCCTGCTCCGCTCGTTGATGACGCGCTACTGAGCCCTCTGCCGCCATCGCAGCTCGTGCTCCAGTTCGACGCCGGTGCCACGGCTGACTTCCTCGCCACCAAGCTTCAGTCCTTGGAGGTCGACCCCAACACCTCCTTCATGGCCAAGGTGTTCGGTCTGCTCCCGCCGTCGATCATGGGTGCTGCTCCAGTTGGGCTGCGCCTCGGCCCCTCGGCGCCTCCTGAGGTGCTGCAGTTCGTCCCCACGCCCGAGTCGGCCTCTCCCAAGCCGAGGCGCTCGTCGAGGGCGGCGGTAGCGCTGCCCGGAATGACCCAGCAGCAGAAGGCGGAGGCGCGTTTGGCGCAGCAGTTCGCCTTCATCGACAAGGAGTCTGACTTCTCGCCCCGGGTGCGCGAGAAGTACGTGCAGCGTTTCAAGACGCCGCTCGGCAAGCTCACCTCCAAGCTTGCTCGAGCTGCTGGGGTGCACTCCACCGCCAAGATCAATCTGCCAGCAGAGGAGCTGCGCGGGTTGGCCGGCGAAGGCGCTGGTGGTGCGGTCTGAGGGCCTCGATGGTCTCGTTCCTGGGCGCTGTCTGTTGCTGATGATAGCTAGCCCCTTGTCTGCGTTTGCCTGTGTACCGCACCGCTACTCGGTGCCGCGTGTGTCTGTTTCCTTTAGTTGGCGACCTCGCCGGACGCTCGTGCTCCGTAGACCGGCCGTATCTCTGTTGTTCTTCAAAATCGCTGCTCGCTGTACGAGTACGCCATTAATCTGGGTTGTTTTCTGTTTCCATCATGAGTAACTTCTCCTTGCTCAACTGGAATGTGAGGGGTCTCAATGACCGTGCCCGCAGGTGTGGTGTTAACTCTCTCGTTCAGCAAACACGCTGCTCTGTGCTCTGCTTGCAAGAGACTAAAGTCGCCGCTTTTTCTGCCGCGTCCTTACTTGAAGTGACTGGCCGCGGCCTGGCTGGAACCGCGACGCTGCCGGCTGTGGGCACGCGTGGGGGGATTCTTCTAGCCTGGGACCCGGACGTTTTTGGCGTTGACCAGCTGGAAGTGACTGAGTACGCCATATCCGCAAGGTTTTCGCCGCGCGATGGGGGTACGCCGTGGCAGCTGACCACTGTCTATGGCCCGTGCGAGGATGCCGCCAAGCTGCTCTTCCTCGATGAACTAGCGGCGATCCGCGCGCGTCGCCCGGGGCCCTGGCTTGTCCTCGGTGACTTCAACCTTATCTACGAGGCGCGCGACAAGAGTAATTCGAACCTCAATCACCGTATGATGTCCAGGTTCCGGGCGGCGCTAAACGCCGGTGAACTGCGTGAGATCCCACTGCATGGGCGCCGTTTCACCTGGTCAAATGAGCAAGCTGATCCTCCCCTCTGCCGGCTTGATCGCGCTTTCTGCGATGTGGACTGGGAGCTGTTGCACCGTTCGGTCCGCTTGGCGCCGCTGGCCACGGGGATGTCGGACCACTGCCCGCTCGTGCTTACTTGTGAGCATCCTGGCCGGCGCAAAAGTGGGTTCCGCTTTGAGGCATTCTGGGTTCACCTTCATGGTTTCTCTGACGTCGTCTCCGCGTCTTGGAACAAGCCTTGCCCGCCACTCAATGCGCTCGCACGTTTGGATTTCAAGCTGAAGCGAGTAGCCAGGGCGCTGCGGCTATGGAATAAGAACTCCGTTGGCGACACCAGGCTGCAGCTGCTCATGGCCCAGGACACCGTCATGCTTTTGGATGCGGCCCAAGAATCGCGCCAGTTAGAGCTGGACGAGCTTGAGCTTCGCAAGGCCCTCAAGGCACGCATTTTAGGGCTCGCTGTCATTGAGCGGATCAAGGCCAAGCAGCGATCGCGTGTGCGTTTCCTCTGTGCTGGCGATGCGAATACCAAAATTTTCCACCTCAAGGCAAACGGTCGCCGGCGGAAAAACTTCATTGCCTCGCTTCAGACGGCCAGTTCGATTGCCACGCTGCAGGACCACAAGGCATCGGTGGCCAAGGAGTTTTTTGATGGCCTCATTGGACAGCCGGCCAGCACGCCGCTCTCCCTTGACTGGGATAGCCTCGGGCTGCCGCGGGAAAACCTTGAGGACCTGGAGGCGCCTTTCTCCTCCGAGGAGATTTTGCTGGCCATAGGAGACCTACCGGCGGATCGCGCGCCTGGACCAGATGGTTTCTCTGGCGGGTTTTTTAAGGCCGCGGCTCGGATCATCATGCAAGACCTGTTGCTCGCCTTCCGCCAAGTTTACCTCCTGAATCGATCCAGCTTGCACAAGCTAAACGGAGCTCACATCGTTCTTCTCCCTAAGAAGACGGAGGCTGCCGCCATGAGCGACTACAGGCCGATCAGCCTCCTGCACAGTATCGCCAAGCTCATCATGAAGGTTCTGGCAACTAGGTTGGCGTGACGCATTGATTCGTTGATCTCCCCTTGGCAGAGTGCGTTCTTGCGCGGGTGTTGTATTCAGGATAATTTCCTCCTCGTTTGAGGACTGGCCGGGCACTTCCACCGGGTCAGACGGCCAGCGCTCTTCCTGAAGCTTGATATCGCCAAGGCATTTGACTTGGTGTCTTGGCCATACCTGCTTAGCATGTTGCGCGCGAGGGGTTTTGGGAGGCGATGGTGTGAGTGGGTGGCCATGATGCTGTCCACTGCCTCCTCCCGTGTTCTGATCAATGGCCAGGCGGGCGATCTCATCCAGCACTACTGCGGCCTTAGGCAGGGAGATCCGCTCTCGCCCTTTCTGTTCATCTTGGCGATGGAGCCGCTACAGCGCATCCTGGACTTGGCGGTAGCCGCGGGGTCAATCTCGCCGCTCCAGGGTAGGATCCCGCGGTTTCGCACGTCGCTTTATGCGGACGACGTCGTGCTCTTCCTCAACCCCGTCAAAGCTGAGCTGGCCACTGTGCGCGCCATTCTAACCTCTTTCGGCCTAGCCAGTGGGCCTCACGTCAATTTCGAGAAGAGCGCGGTGATCCCAATCCGTTGCGAGCTATTGGATGTTCCTGATATCACCCGACCGCTCGGGGCAGTAGTCGCCTCCTTCCCCTGCAAATTCCTCGGCCTGCCACTTTCCCTCCGGCGATTGCGCAAAATTGACATTTTGCCCCTGCTGGATAAGATTCGGGCGCGCCTGGCCTTCTGGAAGGCCAAGCTGCTGTCCATGGCGGGCAGGCTGGTCCTTCTTAATGCAGTGCTCTCCGCTTTCACGGTGTACTGGCTGTCCGTGTTCGAGTTGCCCGCTTGGGCGCGCGCCGAGATCGACAAATTGCGTCGGGCATGGCTCTGGAGAGGCGAGGAATCTTGTCATGGTGGGCACTGCAAGGTTGCATGGAGTAAAATTTGCCGGCCGCGGCAGCTTGGAGGCCTCGGCGTCATTGACCTGGTGTGCTTCCACTAGTAGAAAACAGGGCATCTGTCCCGGTTCCAGAGGGCCTTTAGTCCCGGTTCTGGAACCGGGACAAAACGATCGGGACTAATGCCCATCACTTTTAGTCCCGGTTGGCTTACGAACCGGGACTAAAGGTGCTCCACGTGGACGCTGTGCGACGCCCAGGCAGGAGGACCTTTAGTCCCGGTTGGTAACACCAACCGGGACTAAAAGTTAGCCACGTGTCAGCAGCTTGCAGGCGCTGGGGTTTTTGCCTTTAGTCCCGGTTGGTAACACAGACCGGGACCAAAAGGCAGCCACGCGTCAGCAGCTCGCAAGCGCTGGGGTTTTTGTTTTTTTTTTGAAAGGGGGGGAGGTTAGGGGTTTTGGAGGGTTTAGGGGTTTCATATTGTGTTAGCTAGCTAATAGAGAGAAGTGACATCTCTTTCTCTGTGCTTGGTCGACGCTAGCTACTACATATAGAGAGAACTCGACGCTAGCTAGTAAGCAAATGAAGGAAACCATTAATTACACAAGATTTTCATGAACATATATAGAGAGAAGTGACCTCTCTTTCTCCGTGCTTGGTCGAACAACAAGTTTTCGCATATCTATCCGACGCTACTACATATATACAATATAACATCCCTGACATCATCAAGCGCCAAACTCCCATTGAATTTCCGTATGGTATTCTCCCTTTTCATGTATGACGTGGTCAAGAAAGAATCCCGCCAATTCCTCTTGAATTGCTCGTATGCGATCATGTGGTAGGAGTTCATCCCGCATCTGCCACATCTATATATGAATGAAACTCAACACAATTGATGGTAATAAAATAAAATTGTGAATATTGTTTACGTACTTCAAATTGTTTGTCAGACAAGAAGCCCCGCTCAGACGTCTTGTGGCGAATGAACTCGCAAACGTAGTATCCACATAAATTATTCCCGGGTGCCTGCCACAAGCACTTTACGAGAATAGAGTTCAATCAAACTGATAATCAAGCATGATAATGGTATTGATGAAACTAGAATCAATGAGAGATGCGCGGAACTAGATAGTACTACTTACTTTGGGGGGTGTAAATCGCAGCTCGTTCTTCAGACCCGGAACCATTCCGGTGAACTGTTTCCAAACCCTGCCAAGCAAAGAAAATGATTACTTGATATCAAGAAATGAACGAAAGTTGCCGATATGGTCCCGGTATTGATTGAACTTACTTCTGGAGCATTGCAGTCATGTCCGCATAATCCTTGGGATCTTTACGTCTCGAGTCTAAAACAGTTACTACTCCCCCGTCAAGCTTAATGGATAGCAGAATAAAGTGGAACCTGCGCACGCATAACTCATCAATTACAGTACTTAACCTCGATTAAGCGAAACCGAATATGCACAAGACAGTAACACTCACTTGAAGTTGTAAGGAAAGAGTATTTCCCTTTTGTTTTGATGTCGAAGAAACGCTTTTAGCAAGTTTTCCTCGGTATCTTTAACTCTGTTTTGTACCGCCCATTCATTTATGGTATTTGGGCTAATGAACCCAATGTCATAGATTTGTCTTTTTGGGCATTCGACGATCTTCAATCTGCATAATATAGTGAGGATAATTATATATACATGCAATGAACGAGCTGAGCTAGAGACTTAATTACAGAAGTAATACTTACAGACAGTAGCAAGTCATGAGTTGTTTGTCGAGGGCCTCTTGATTGAATAACTGAAATAACTCCACAAATTCAACAGGCATCAGGTCGACTCCAATGAGGTCGTGCTGATCTTTAATTCTCACCATCAAACTATCGGACCCATTCTTCCTGCAGCTTTCCAAGTACCACTCATGCAATCTTCGCATCATCGTTGTTAGATGAGGATGATCAGGTTTGACGAGAGGCTTCCCGTGCTCGTATCTAAAGATCTTTACTACCTCAGCCGTTTCAAACTGTACATCATCGCCCACGTAATCACCAAGAGTGGTACCGGGCAGTAGCCCCGGATGATTAGCGATATCGCTAGACACCTTGAGCGGGGGGCACGATTGCTTCTCCTGTTCGCCGAGCTGGGGAATTATTTTCCCACTTCTTCGTCTTGAAGCACTGGCAGTACTTCCCGACCGCCGCGCTTCATCATATGTCTTTTCAATACAGCGGTCATAGTTGGATTGCGGCGGAGGCGGTGGTGGTCGCTTAAGGGCATCCAGAGTGCGCTTCGCTTTCACTGAATCTATTGTTTCCTTCGGAGGTGGACGTTTCCGTTCAAAATGGGCCTGCAGTTCGGCTTTCACGATGTCATCGGTTTCCTTGTCAGTCCTCTCATATGGTAACTTTTGAGGAACCCTGAGGCTTGGACCAAATTTGAATTTCTTCCCGCCTTTTGTACTGCTAGCCGCCGGAGCGGCGGCGGCTCTCTTCCGCTGTTGCTGAGGCGGCGGAGTCCGCTGACGCGCTGGAGGAGGCGGAGTCCGCTGACGCGCCGCAGATAGCTGAGGCGGAAGAGGACTCTGCTGAGGGGCCTTATCCGGCTGAGTCTGCTGAGGGGCCTCATCCGGCTGAGCTGGACTGTGAGGAGTCTGCTGAGGGGCCTCATCCGGCTGCGTCTGCTGAGGCGGCGTCCAGTTTGGAAGCTTGATGTTCTCCTTTCTCCATAGACAGGTACTCCTTAAGGCATTTTCCAGAAGATTATCCCCTTCACCTGTAGGGTAGTCAAGCTCCAGCCCCTCAAATCCCTCCATTATTTCATCCACCGTGACAATAGCATAGCCATGTGGAATCGGACGGCAATGGAAAGTTCCCTCAGCTCGAGGAGGTAAAACAGAGCCGACCGCCGCCTTCAAGGTCAGGTTCTGGCATTTCGCCATTAGCACACAATGTTCAGCCTCCGTGATACTATCCACGGGGTAGCGAGGAGCCGTGATATCAGGCTGAACGAGCTCCGTGGAAGCCACGCTGCTTCTCCGCTGAGATGGTGGGGTAGCTTCTGGGGCAGTGTCAAAGGAAGGATCTTCGTGCCGCTGAGATGGTTGGCCGGTAGCTCGCTGGCTCTCAAGTTCCTCTAGTTTCGCTAATCTTGCACTGAGCTTCTGCATTTCGCTTGCTTCCTCTTTCTTCTTTCTCTCTCGGCTTCTATAACCACCGATGTCGGGAAACCCATGCACCCACGGAACGGAGCCTGATGTGCCTCGTGTTCGTCCAGAGTGTTCAGGATTCCCAAGGGCCCGTGTCAGCTCGTCATTCTCTCTGTCGGGATGTAACCTACCTTCCTGCGCTGCCTTGATTGCTTCCTCAAGCTTCTTGACGGGTATTGCAAGTTGAGCTTTCGTCCAAACACACTTCCCTGTTTCTGGGTCCAAAGTTCCCCCAACCCCGAAGAACCAAGTCCTTGACCGATCTGGCCAGTGCAATGTCGCTGGTTGGACCCCTTTAGCAAGCAGGTCTTGCTCAGCTTTGTCCCACGTAGGCCGGGCTTTGCTGTAGCCACCTGACCCCGTAACATGGTGATACTGCTTCTTTGCAGTATTTAGCTTATTTGTCGCTGACCTTTGCTTGCCCTTGTCCGATTTCTTGTAGGCCACAAATGCGGGCCAGTGATCTTTTATCTTCTCATATGGACCGGTGAATTCTGGAGTCTTGTCTTTCTCGACAAACTTTTTGTTCAAATCTTTCTTCCAGTTCTTGAATAATTCTGCCATCTTCTTAAGAGCAAACGCCTTGACCTTATTCGGATCCGCCTCTGGCGGTAGGCTGAAATTTGTCATCAGCGAGGTCCAAAGATCATCTTTCTGTCTATCCTGGACATAAGAAACTTCAGGGTCCTTCTTCTTATTCCATTCTTGGATGCTGATCGGGACGTTGTCCCTAACAATAACTCCACACTGATGTATAAATGTGTCCCTGCTCCGCTTGGGAGCAATCGGTTGGCCATCTCGACCGACTTCTTAGATCGTGAACCTTTCATCCTGGCGCAACCTTTTCTTCGGGCCTCGTCTCCTTACGGAAGTTTGGCTCGATCTGGAGGGCTAATTAAAAGAAGAAAGAAGCGTTAATATATGTACATACAAAACAATTAATGCATCAAGTCAGCAGAGGCTTAATTAATATATGTATATATACCTCGCCGGACTTTGCAACAGTTAAGGGTCCCTCCTCCGTTCGGTCACCGGAGCCGTCATGATCTCCTTCCTCCTCCATTCGGTTACCGGAGCCGTCATGATCTCCTTCCTCCTCCATTGGATCACCGGAGCCGTCATCCTCTCTTTCCTGACCATCGGTGTCGTTGAGAAACGACAAGGTGATATCACCTCCGTCGCAGATTATATCCCCCAACAACTCTTCTTTTTCTAAGTCTCTGTCCATAGTTTCTGCAAATATTACAACATGGCAATATACAACCATGAGAGATGGATTAATGGCAAACATAGACCAAGCTAATCACAACAAGGAATCATATGCATATATGAGCAATGGATTAGTCGCAAACATCATGCAAAGTTATCGGGGGTTATACTTTCGAGAGAGGATACTTTGCGGACCGCCTCTCTCATGCATGTCCGACGTCCCCCCTCATGTCCCTAGGGTTTAGGTGGCCTCGAGAGTTGGTTGGGCGAGCGGACCGGGAGTAAATTTTGAATATATGAGTCTTTTAACTCAATTTGAATATATGAACATTTTAACTTAGTAACTTAGTAACTTGGTAAATTTTAACTAAGTTCTATGAACAAAAAAAATATTCTATGAACAAAAAAAAATCATCATATGAACATTTTCTATATATATACATCCATCCATCCATCCATACATACACATACATACATACATATATACATCCATACATCCATCCATCCATACATACATACATCCATCCATCCATACATACATACATACATGGACAAAAAAAATGCTATATAAACAAAAAATGGTATGAACAAGGCGGCGGCGGCTAAGCAGAGCAGAGCAGGGGCGGCGGCGGCTAGCAGAGCAGCGGCGGCGGCGGCGGCGGCTAAGCAGAGCAGGGGCGGCGGCGGCTAGCAGAGCGCAGGGGCGGCGGCAGCGGCAGCGCAGGGGAAGGGGCCGGGGAGCTCACTGGGGGTTGGCGTCGGGGCAGGGAGCAGCCGCGGGCGTCGGGGCAGGGAGCGGCGGCCGGCGTCGGGGGCGGCGGAGCAGCCTGGCGGCGTCAGGGTAGGGACGGGGAGCGGCGGAGCAGCCTGGCGGTGTCGTGCGTTTCGGCGTCGGGGGAGAGAATGGGGAGAAATTCTCCAAGTGCTGCTTATATAGTCACACCTTTGGTCCCGGTTGGTGGCACGAACCGGGACGAAAGGCCCCCCTTTCGTCCCGGTTCGTCCCACCAACCGGGACCAAAGGTGTATTTCGCCAGGCGAAAGGGCGGGAAGCCCAGACCATTGGTCCCGGTTGGTGGCTCGAACCGGGACGAAAGGGGGGCCTTTCGTCCCGGTTCGAGCCACCAACCGGGACCAATGGTCTGTGCTGCCGCATCCAAAACTTTAGTCCCACCTCGCTAGTTGAGATGAGCTCGGAGTTGTTTATAAGCGCTGCTGCCGCTTCCCTCTCGAGCTCCTCTCTACTGCAAGCAGTAAATGCCTATCTGACGCCCTGTTGGGCCTGCTTGCACTGCGGGCCTGCATCCTGGCCCATCTCTAGGGTTTCTAGTCGTATGCAGGCCGTGGTGGCTAGTAGGTGGGCCTTTTTTTTATTTTTTGCATATGTTATGTTTTTAAATTTTTAACTTTATTTTTTGCATATGTTATTTTTAGTTATATAATTTTAGTTGCATAAATTTTATATAATTTTAGTTGCATAAATTTTATATAATTTTAGTTGCATAAGTTTTATTTTTTATTGATTCTTTTTAGTTGATTCCTTTTGCTATTAGAGTTTTATAAAAGCTTTTTAGTTTTCTATTAAAGTTTGTAACAAAAAATACTTTATGAAAATTCTTTTTACTATTAAAGTTTTTAACAAATAAATACTTTGATAATTTTAGTTAATATTATTTTGATTATTTTTAGTTGATTCTTTTTGCTATTGAAAAATATTATATTTAATTGATTCTTTTTAGTTCATTCTTTTTGCTATTAGAATTTTATGAAAGCTTTTTAGTTCATTCTTTTTGCTATTAGAGTTTTATAAAAGCTTTTTGATTCATTCTTTTTGCTATTAATTCATTCTTTGAGCTAAATGAACCTGAAATTGAAAAGCAGTACAAATGAACTCTGAAAAGGTTGAAAGTTAGCATGGTATCATGATTTCACCCACATAGCATGTGCTAAAAAGTTGAGAGGGTTACGGCAAAAACTGGATGCACTTCGTGTACAAAATGGACAATCTCTTTCGAAGTATCACGGTTTCGGACGAAAATTCATATGTTACAAAGGCATTTCATTTCTTGACATGTAACTGCAGTGATATTCTTGATCAAAGCCATCATCAGAATAGTTGTGGAGAGAAAGTCTTCACTTTTTCTTCGCATGTGTCCCTTGCTTATTGCGACGTAACCATGGATAATCTTCATCGTTTAACAGGGTGCTTGGGTCAGCCTTCACTTTGAATGGAGGAATTTCATGAAACTTTTCATAATCTTCAGATATGTCTGTCTTGCCCTCCACTCCCACGATGTCTCTTTTCCCTGAAAGAACTATGTGGCGCTTTGGCTCATCGTATGATGTATTCGCTTCCTTATATTTTCTTTTTCTCGGTTTGGTAGACATGTCCTTCACATAGAAAACCTGCGCCACATCATTGGCTAGGACGAATGGTTCGTCTGTGTACCCAAGATTGTTGAGATCCACTGTTGTCATTCCGTACTGCGGGTCTACCTGTACCCCGCCTCCTGACAGATTGACCCATTTGCACCGAAACAAAGGGACCTTAAAATCATGTCCATAGTCAAGTTCCCATATGTCCACTATGTAACCATAATATGTGTCATTTCCTGTGACGCCCGGATAATTAGGCTACAGTAATTTCGGTAATTAAGCTACAGTAATCCTACGTTAGTGATGCCACCTCACCGCGATCACTGTTGTTGAACTCGCGTCCGTGCAAACCTCGTTAATTTTCGTTGCAATTTAAATCGTCCGAAAAAGGCGGATGATAAAGTTGTTCAAAACTAAAATAAAAAAATGTTGGATGGGTTGGAAATATCTCGTAATATTTTATAAAATTGAAATTGGTAATTTTGGAATTTAATTGGAGCCCCAAAAGTATTTAAAACGAATTTTGAAACGGTGGGAAAATTGGACCTAATCGGGTCAAAATTCGATGGCCCGTTCGCACGCTATATATACGAAACGAGATGAAACCCTAGCCCCAGCCGCCCCATTTTCCCCGCGCGCCGCCGCGCGCGAGCGCCCGCGCCTGGCGCCGTCCGCCGCCCTTCCCCGCGGCTCGGCTCGGCCGCCGGCCGGCCCCGTCCCCGCGCCCGAGCTCCCCCAGCGCCGGATCCCGCGCCGTCGGCCGCCCCGCGGCCGCTCCGCCGCGCCTCCGCCGCCCCTCCGCCCGCGGCCGGCTCGGCCCGCGCCGCCAGCCCCCGCCGCCCGCGACCACTGCCGCCGGCTCGGCCGGCCACCGCCTCCCCCGCCGCCTGCGCGCCAGCCCCGCCGCCCTGCGCCGCTCGCCTCCGCCCCGCCGCCGGTTGCCACCACCGGCGGCCCTCCTTGCCGCCGGCCTGCGCCCCCCCCCCCCCCCCGGTGAGCACCCCCCCCACCGCGGCTTGCCGCCGGCCGCCGGACCGGCCCGACCGGCCCCGTGCTGTGTGTGCGTGTGTGGATGTGTGTGTAATGTGTGTGTGCGTGTAGCGTGCGTGTGTGTTGTGCTGTGTGTGTATGTATATACGTATGGATATACGTATATACGTACACACATACACGTATATACTAATAACAAAATAAAAATAAAAGTATTTAAAATAAAAATGAAATTAGAAAGTAAATAATAAATAAATATTAATATTAATAATTAAGTAATTAGATTAATTAAATTAGTGATTTAATTAATTAGGTAATTAGTTAATTAATTAACTGATTAAGGTTAATTAGGGTGATTAATTAATCTGTTAATTAATTGATTTAAATAAACAGTAAATACTGTTTAGGATAATTAGGATATATTAATTAAAAGAAATTTAGATAATGATTAAATCTTTAGTAATTAATATAAAATAAACCGTAGCCCGGATCGAAAAACTTTGAACATGAAAGTTGCTCAGAACGACGAGACGAATCCGGTTACGCTGTCCGTTAGTCTGTCAGATGCCCCTAGCATAGCACACCTGTAACTTTTTTCCTGTTTCTGGCAGATGAATAGTGCATGACTTTAATAAAATAATTTCGGTTAAATTCCTAAATTGACTAGAGCACTTAGATAGGCAGTATATCAACCCTACACTGTATTCTAGCTGTCCCATGCTTATAACATTGCAGCCTGGAACATTGCCCCCTCCGGTCATCTGTCCAACATTTGTCCGGAACCGGGGATACTTTCCCGGATGGGATCCCCCTTTCTCGGTGTCGTGTAACACTGCGTTAGATCACCTCTGTCACCGCGTATTGCCATGTCATGCTTTGTGATGCTATTGTTTGCGCTGTTATTTATTTGTTTCCCCTCGTTGCTTCTTTTTCGGTAGATCCTGATACTGCGATAGACGCTGAGACTACCGATGAAACTGCTGTGTACGACTACGTCGACGACGACCCCGCCTTGCCGCAGAGCAACCAGGCAAGCAAACCCCCTTGACGCATGCCTATATCACCCATTCCTTTCTCCCTCCTGCTTGCATTAGAAATTGCCGCTGCTACTGTTTTATCCTATTTCTGATGCATAGCCTGTTTTTGATAACTGCTATTGATACCTGCCTTATTATCCAAACTGCTTAGTATAGGTTGGATGGAAAACCATCTGTGGCCCCTCTCCCTTGCTGTAGTTGCTCCGCATTAGTATCGAAGCCCCGATCAATATGATCGGCGGAACGGAAGACCGATGGACTGAAGACAGCACATCACCACACACCCCCTAAATTGCCCGACACTGCAGAGCTGGCATCGAGTGCCGAGGGTGATACCTCTTAGCTCACTTCCGATGGTGCCTCTGTAGAATAGCTATCGGGATGTGTGTTACCGAGGGTGATTCCTCTTTCATCACTTCCGTTTAAGCTGATGTCGTGCAACTCCCGGAGTGGAATCCAACGAGGGTGATTCCTCGGATTCCTACCCGTTGCTTGACCACACAGTTACTATGGCCTTGCTTACAGGCGGGTCCACCTTGAGAGGTACCCGCGGGGAAATGTGCAGCCTGGGGCTGAAAGGCTGGTGGTACCATCCAGTCAGAGATGGACCTGAGTCCTGACAGCACCCAACTGTAAAATCAGGCTGACCTGCTACGTGTCGATTAGCCGAGGCCGGACATCACCAGGAACAAGGGTGTGCGGCCGGAGTTACTCGCGCGTGTTGGTCGAGCGGATAATACAAAGATGGGCTGGCTCACGATGTATCGATCAGCCGAGGCCGGACATCACCAGGAACAAGGGTGTGCGGCCGGAGTTAATCGTGCATATTGAGCAAGCGAGTAATACTAAATGAGCTTAACGGAGCTGGGTGTTTGATCTGAGTGGGTCGTCGTGCCCATTTCGCACTACCACCACGTGGGATAATGGTTTAATGGGGCCCTCTGCATCGTAGTATCAGCCGAAAGCTCTTCAGACGTCACAGGTTACTTTGCGGGCTGATCGCCGGGATTGGGTTGGTTACGTCACTGGGTTGTCCAGTGTCGCGCCTGTTTCTCCGGCCAGTCACGTAACGTGCAGGAGTGCGGAGGGCGATGGCCCAAGACCCCTGCGCACTTAGGATTTAGACCGGCGTGTTGACCTCTCTGTTGAGCTCTAGGTCGGGCTGCGTTGTGTCGATCACCCGAGGCCGGGTATTACCCAGCAAGTGTATCCGGCCGGAGGTAATCGAGCATGTTGGGTAACAGTAGTGCACCCCTGCAGGGAAGATATCTATTCGTATAGCCGTGTCCACGGTAACAGGACGCTTGGAGTTGTGCCCGGATCCATGACAACTATAAAGAGATGATGATACATGATAAACTGTTAATACTGCTCTCGGGATCGCTTTCTCGCAGGGTGTCGAGAAAGGATCTCAGGGCATTGCTACTGTATGACAACATGTATGCTATTACTATCTACTCTCTTCTGATGCTGCAAGACTACTTGAAGATGCTAGTCTTCGATAGGCTAGGCCTTTCTCTCTCCTCTGGCATTTCTGCAATACAGTCCACAAATACAGCCTTCTCATTTGATACCATTGCATGTTTAGCATAGTTCTGATGTCAGTCTTGCGAGTACTTTGGATGAGTACTCACGGTTGCTCTGCTATTCTTTTTCCCCCATACCCAATTGATGATACATCAGCCGATGGAGCTCAGGAGCCAGACGCCACCGTCGATTGCTACTACCAGGAGAGTCCCGGAGGCCACTTCTATTACGATTGAGCCAGTCGACCAGGAGTAGTTTAGGAGGCTCCCAGGCAGGAGGCCTTGCCTCTTTCGATCAGAGCTGTTGTTTGTTTTCGCCTTCTTAAGGCATACTTGTTTAACTTTGTGTCTGTACTCAGATACTTTTGCTTCCGCTGATGCTTGTATGACATCAAGCTTGTGTATTCGAGCCCTCGAGGCCCCTGGCTTGTAATATAAAGCTTGAATTATTTTACTTGTGTCTAGAGTTGTGTTGTGATATCTTCAAGTGAGTCCCTAGGCTTGATCGTGTGCATTTGCGTGTATGATTAGTGCACGATTAAGCCGGGGGTGTCACATTTCCCCTGTTGGTTGCTGCATCAAAGCGGACACCACTGTTTTGGTTGGTGCTCTTTTGATCTTGGGCAATCGTGTAAAATGTATTCTCATTTATCTCGTACCCTTGGTAAGTCAATACAGTCGAAGATGGTCCCCTGGCCAACGAGTACAGCTCATCTCCAACAATGTTGTTACCCATGAGATGTGTTTGCAACCAACTGTCAAAAGTTCTGATGTGTTCACATGTAATCCAGTCGTCAGACTGCTCCGGGTGTTTGGAGCGCAGAAAATTCTTGTGTACATTAATATACGGGGTCACCAAGGTAGAATTCTTTAGAACTGTGTAGTGTGCTTGAGCCCAAGAATGCCCGTCCCTACATCTTACTGAATCCGCTCCTAGCGTGCCTTTTTCAGTCAGTCTCCCCTCATACCGCGATTGAGGAAGACCAATCGGCTTAAGGTCAGGAATAAAGTCAACACAAAACCCAATGACCTCCTCTATTTGATGGCCCATGGAGATGCTTCCTTCTGGCCTAGCACGGTTACAAACATATTTCTTTAAGACTCCCATGAACTTCTCAAAGGGAAACATATTGTGTAGAGATACAGGACCCAGAATGGCAATCTCGCCGACTAGATGAACTAGGACGTGCGTCATGATATTGAAGAAGGATGGTGGAAACACCAGCTCGAAACTAACAAGACATTGCACCAAATCATTCTTTAATCTTGGTAGGATTTCTGGATCGATTACCTTCTGAGAGATTGCATTGAGGAATGCACATAGCTTCACAATGGCTAATCGAACGTTTTCCGGTAGAAGCCCCCTCAATGCAACCGGAAGCAGTTGCGTCATAATCACGTGGCAGTCATGAGACTTTAGGTTCTGGAACTTTTTCTCTGCCATATTTATTATTCCCTTTATATTCGACGAGAAGCCAGACAAGACCTTCATACTGAGCAAGCATTCAAAGAAGATTTCCTTCTCTTCTTTGGTAAGAGCGTAGCTGGCAGGACCTTGATACTGCTTTGGATGCATGCCGTCTTTTTCGTGCACACGTTGCTGGTCCTCCCATGCCTCCAGTGTATCTTTTGTCTTCTCATACACGTCCAAGAATCCTAGCAGGTTCACGCAAAGATTCTTCGTCACGTGCATCACGTCGATTGCAGAGCGGACCTCTAGGTCTTTCCAATAGGGTAGGTCCCAAAATATACATTTCTTCTTCCACATGGGTGCGCGTCCCTCAGCGTCATTCGGAACAGATTGTCCGCCAGGACCCTTTCCATAGATTACTTGTAAATACTTGACCATATCAAGTATGGCATCACCAGTACGGAGGGCGGGCTTCTTCCGGTGATCTGCCTCACCTTTGAAATGCTTGTCTTTCTTTCTTAAGAGATGGTTGGTCGAAAGAAATCGATGATGTCCCAGGTACACATTCTTCCTGCATTTGTCCAAATATATACTTTCGGTATCATCTAAACAGTACGTGCATGCGTGGTATCCCTTATTTGTCTGTCCTGAAAGGTTACTAAGAGCAGGCCAATCATTGATGGTTACAAACAGCAACGCATGTAGGTCAAATTCCTCCTGTTTGTGCTCATCCCACACACGTACACCTTTTCCATTCCACAGCTGTAAAAGTTATTCAACTAATGGCCTTAGGTACACATCAATGTCGTTGCCGGGTTGCTTAGGGCCTTGGATGAGCACTGGCATCATAATGAACTTTCGCTTCATGCACAACCAAGGAGGAAGGTTATAGATACATAGAGTCACGGACCAGGTGCTATGATTGCTGCTCTGCTCCCCAAAAGGATTAATGCCATCTGCACTTAAACCAAACCATACGTTCCTTGCGTCACCTACAAAGTCCCCCCACCTTCTCTCGATTTTTCTCCACTGTGACCCGTCAGCGGGTGCTCTCAACTTCCCGTCTTTCTTACGGTCTTCCTTGTGCCATCGCATCAACTTGGCATGCTCTTTGTTTCTGAACAGACGTTTCAGCCGTGGTATTATAGGAGCATACCACATCACCTTGGCAGGAACCCTCTTCCTGGGGCGCTCGCCCTCAACATCACCAGGGTCATCTCGTCTGATCTTATACCGCAATGCACCGCATACCGGACATGCGTTCAAATCCTCGTACTCACCGCGGTAGAGGATGCAGTCATTAGGGCATGCATGTATCTTTTGCACCTCCAATCCTAGAGGGCAGAGAACCTTCTTTGCTTCGTACGTACTGTCGGGCAATTCGTTATCCTTTGGAATCTTTTTCTTCATTATTTTCAGTAGCGTTACAAATCCTTTGTCAGATACACCATTGTCTGCCTTCCATTGCAGCAATTCCAGTGTGGTACTGAGCTTTGTGTTGTCATCTTCGCAATTTGGGTACAACCCTTTTTTGTGATCCTCTAACATGCGCTCAAACTTTAACTTCTCCCTTTCACTTTGGCATTGTCTCTTTGCATCAACAATGACCCGGCGAAGATCATCATCGGGCACATCGTCTGGTGCCTCTTGATCTTCAGCTTCCCCCGTTGCAGTATCACCGTATTCAGGGGCATAGTTGTCATCATCCTCTTCTTCTTCGTTGTCTTCCATCATAACCCCTCTTTCTCCGTGCTTGGTCCAAACATTATAGTGTGGCATGAAACCCTTCTCAAGCAGGTGCAAGTGAAGGGTTTTCGAGTCAGAGTAATCCTTCGTATTCCCACATACAGTACATGGACAATACATAAAACCATTCTGCTTGTTTGCCTCAGCCACTTCGAGAAAATTATGCATGCCATCAATATACTCGGAGGTGCGTCGGTTATCGTACATCCATTGCCGGTTCATCTGCGTGCATTATATAATTAAGTCTATCAAAAACCATTACAGAACATCATGAATAGAGAAGTGACCAAATTAATACAAGTTCATCATCACATTAAAACCAAAGTACTGTAGTGATCAAATGTTATTACTGAAAAAATAAATACATAAAGTTCATACATAGTTCTTATATATAGAACAATATATAGCTCTCTAGAGCATCTAATTAAAACATACATTGAAACTAACATACAACTATGTAAAACATTTAAATGCAACAACAAATGCGATCATAATCGCAACTAAGGTAACAATTGATCCAACAGCTTAATGATACCAAGCCTCATTATCAATGGCATATTTTCTAATCTTTCTAATCTTCAAGCGCATTGCATCCGTCTGGATCTTGTGATCATCGACGACATCGGCAACATGCAACTCCAATTCCATCTTCTCCTCCTCAATTCTTTTCAATTTTTTCTTCAAGTAATTGTTTTCTTTTTCAACTAAATTTAACCTCTCGACAAGAGGGTCGGTTGGAATTTCCGGTTCACATACCTCCTAGATAAAAACATCTATGTCACGTTGGTCGGCATAATTGTCATAAACACTAAATGAAACAAATAGTAATAAAAGATAATATACCACATCCGAATCATAGACAGGACGAGGGCCGACGGGGGCGGATACCAAAGTCATGGCACTATATAATAACAAACAATAATAAAAGTAAGAAAATTATACAAGTATCTATCTAAATCATACAAGTAAGAATTTTTTTCTTTTAAAAAGAAGATAAGAACAAGAGGCTCACCACGGTGGTGCTAGCGCGGGCGATCGACGGCGGTGAGGACGGGGACGGGGACGGCACCCTACACATGTGTAGACTCTAAGAAGTTAATTTTAGCTCAAATTATGCATCTAAATCAAAAGAACTCCCACATACACTCCTCCACTAAAACCCACAAACCACTCTACTTTTACAGCATTTGAAATGAGTTAAACTAGCAGTGAGAGATGAAACGATGAAGTTGCTAACCTTTTAGAACACTTGTGTAGTTGGTGCACCGCCAAACCTAGACAGATCTTGGGGAAAATGTAGCTTGGAGGTCGAGCTTGGAGAGGAGAAAACTTAAGTGTGGCTCGGACATTTCATCAAACACCTCATGTGCATAGGAGGTGAGAACAGAGTAGCACAAACCTCCCACCCTTCCACGACCAAAAAACAGAGAAGATGGGGGGGGGCTGGATATATATAGGCAAAACTTTAGCCCCGGTTTGTGTCTAAAACCGGGACTAAAGGACAACCTTTAGTCCCGGTTCCAGCCACCAACCGGGACTAAAGGGGCTGCGCCAGGAGCGAGGCCCTTTAGTCCCGATTCGTGTCTGGAACCGGGACCAAAGGGGTCCTGCCGACGCCCGGCCGGCGTCCTGGCCTCACGAACCGGGACTGATGCACCCATTGATCCCGGTTCGTAGCAGAACCGGGACTAATGCTCTTATCTGGCCTGGACCAAAGCCCTGTTTTCTACTAGTGTTCGGCGCCGCCATGCGCCTCCGATGGCTGTGGCAGGAGCGCGTCTCCCCGACAAAGCCCTGGATTGGTCTCCCGACGCCTTGCAAGATCGCTGACAGAGCCATCTTTGCGGCGGCGTCACGGGTGACCCTTGGATGCGGCAACTGCGCTAGCTTTTGGTTTGACAGTTGGCTTGAGGGCTGTGCGCCGTTCACCCTCGCGCCGGAGCTCTTCGCGGTCTCCAGGCGCAAGTCATGATCGGTTCGGGAGGCGCTGCGCGGCGGTCGCTGGGTAATGGACCTTAGGGGGCGGATCACGGTGGAATCTCTGCCTGCCTTTGTGCATCTCTGGTCAGCGATTAATCGTGTTCAGCTGCGGCTAGGGGAGCCGGATGTTTTCTCCTGGAAGTTAACTGAGAGCGGCTGCTTCTCGGTTGCGTCCGCCTACAGGCTCCAGTTCATTGGCTCCACGAGGTCGCCGATGTGGACCTCCGTCTGGGGTGCTTGGGCGCCGGCAAAGTGTCGATTGTTCGCGTGGCTTTTCGGTCAGAATAGGATACTCACGGCAGATCGGTTGCTCGCCCGGCACTGGCCTAACTCCTATTTCTGCCCACTGTGTCGGCGCAACCTGGAGACGGCCGAGCATCTCCTGATCACCTGTACTTGGTCGCAGCTGCTTTGGGCGCGGGTTGTGGTTCGCTTCAATCTACCGGGCTTCCAGCCGGCTTCCTGGCCACCATGGGTGTCGCTCCACGAATGGCTCTCCAATCTCACGGCGGAGACGGTGCACGCCAAGCGTGGCAGGTCAATGGCGTTGATGGTGCTCTGGTTTATCTGGAGGGAACGGAACGCTCGTATCTTCAGGGATGTCGAGCTGCGGGTTGAGCAGGTTCTCGACCAGTTGATTGATGAAGCTAGGCAATGGGCGCTGGCCGGTGGCCGGCACTTAATCTGGGAGGAGTAGCGTTCGTCACTCTCTTCGTTTCTTCCTTTTCTTTTTCTTCTTGATCGCTGCACTTTTGTGCGCGGTACTTCCTGTACAGTTGGCTGTCAGCCGTTCTTCCGCTTAATGAAATCGCAGTTCTCCTGCGCTCTTTAAAAAAAAAAAAAAAGATCTATCGGCCGATCAGCGCCATCCTCCCCTGCCTCATCGCGGCGCACGCGTCGCCATGTTCGCTCGCTCGCTCATCCATCGTCGAACGTCTATGCGCATGTGCGACGCGGTACCGTCTATCTATCCCGGGCGCCGTACGTACTGTCTGTACAGTCGAAAATAGGGCCACTTAGCTAGGAGTCGTCAAGTCACTATGCTGCTCCTACGTGCCAGGCAGGACGCTCATATTAGTTGCGCAGGTGACCACATGGATGTTTTTTTCTTTCTTCTTTTCACGCAGGTGACCACATAGATGTTCTTTTTTTTTTTTTTGAATTCAACACCGCGTCTCTATTTATTCATAGTAGGCAGGGATCTCTGCCGAAATAATGTGCAAAATACAATCGGGGGGTTCATGCAACCAAACTTTACATAGATTATTCGCTACCCCTTCCTTAGCTAACCCGTGCGCGGCGCCATTCGCCGTCCTCCTGACCCAAGTCACCTTCCACCTCTCCCGCGTCGCCAGCATGTTCCGCACCTCCTTGATCATGGGTCCCAATGTGGACAAATCGGGTTCCTCGCTCTGAAGTTTGCTAACCACCTCCTGGCAGTCCATCTCGATGTGCAAACTTGTGGCGTTGAACTCCTCCGCTAGTTGCACCACTCTTTTGCATGCTTGGAGCTCCATCTGTGCTGGATCACGACCCATCGGGTAGTAGTGGCAAGCCCCACCCAAGAATGCTCCCTCATGGTTTCTGAAGACCACGCCAACGCCACCCTTCTCCCCTCCCTTGGTAGTTGCTCCATCGACATTTGCTTTAACCCATCCTTCCTCCGGGGCGCTCCATTTTTGGACTGGAACCACCCTAGGAATTTTGCTGGCTTTTCCATTCACAGACTGCCACTCTTCCATGAGTCGGCGTACCATCCCAGCAATGTCCAACGCCTCTTCTATCTTCTTACCATCTCGCACATTATTCCAAGCCAACCACAAAGCGTAGAGGCCCTGGACCATGATAGCTCGCGCGTCGTCCGAGGCATCAGCAAACCAAGTCAGTAGCCACTGAGATAGCGCACTCTGGGAGCTTACTGGCTCCGGCGGGATCGCCGCCGGTGCTCCCAATTCCGAGTGCAGCACCTTCCAAAATTTAGCTGAGTGGGGGCAGCTCCAGAACCTGTGGTAATTCGTCTCTTCTCTTCCACACGCGACACAGAAAACTCCGGGTTTGATCTTTCGCCTATGAAGCTCCGAGCCCACCGCAAGCCCATTACGGATAAGTCGCCATGTGTGAATCTTAACTCTGCCCGGCGCAACAGTGTCCCACAAATTTAGCCAAGCTCTGTGATTCATAACCGAAGATGATGACTCCGGCCTGCCAGTTTTCACCCGTTTCTGATCCATGCGAAGATGATAGGCGGATTGACTGTAAACACTCCATTTTTTTGTATGATTCCAAGCAAGACAATCCTCCACCATCGGCCCCCCAACAGGTATTTGCAGGATCTCACGCGCCTCATCTGGTGGGAACATGTTCTGCACCTTCGCATGATCCCATGCTGAGCTAGCTTCGTTCAGTAAATCGCTTACTCTGGTAATACCCGGAACAAAAACCTGGCCCAGTGGCTTCAGGCTGCCCTTGCGAGGTATCCAGTTATCATGATGAATGCGGACCTGGGATCCATCTCCAATGCGCCAAATGAGCCCATCAAGTAGAAGGTCTCGGCCATGTAAGATGCTTCTGAATGTGAATGACCCACCGTCGGGGCAGGTGGCATTGAGAATGGAGCCCTCAGAGAAGTACCTCGCCTTGAGCACTCTTGCACACAGTGAATTCGGTACCTGCAACAGCCTCCAAGCTTGCTTGGCAAGCAAAGCTTGGTTGAAAGCTTCCGGGTCCCTGAAACCGAGTCCACCTTCATGCTTCCTCGTGCACATTTTATCCCATGCAATCCAATGTACTTTTTTCTCACCATTTGCCTCCCCCCACCAGAAGTTTGAAGATATAGAAGACAGGTTCCCGCACATTTTCTTTGTGAGTTGAAAGCATCTCATGGTGAACGTTGGAGTAGATTGGAGTCCCGATTTAATCAACACCTCCCTAGCCATCTTGGACAGCCCCTGGCCCTTCCATCCTGACACTTTCCCCCTTGCACTCTCTTTTACATACTTAAAAGTCCCATCCTTGGATCTCCCCACCATCGTTGGTAGACCCAAGTACCTCTCACTCAGAGCCTCTGATGAGATGCCAATAACTTGCTTGAGAGTTTCTTTGTCCCCATCAGCACTTCCCTTCCCAAAAAATATGGCAGATTTCTGCAAGTTAACTTTTTGCCCCGATGCCACTTCATAATCTTGCAATATAGACCGAAGGCAATGAACGTTTTCTTGGGACCCCTCCAGGAAGACTATACTGTCGTCAGCAAATAACAGATGAGTGACCGTGGGGCCGGTGCTCCCAAACGATACACCTTTAATCTTCTTCTCCTCCTGGGCATGTTTTAGCAGGGCTGAAAAACCTTCAACACAAAATAGGAATAGGTAGGGTGACAAAGGGTCCCCCTGACGGAGGCCCCTAGATGGGACAAATCTGTGAGAGAAGGCCCCATTTAACTTCACCGAGAAACTCGCAGTCATAACACACCTCATGATCATCTCCCTCCAGTGAGCAGAGAAACCATATTTTGTCATTACCTGTTCAAGAAAGTTCCACTCCACCCTGTCATACGCCTTCATCATGTCAAGCTTAATTGCACAAAGTGGTTTCCTCCGCTTCCTCTTCCTGATAGCATGAACACACTCGTATGCCACCAACACATTATCTGTGATTAATCTCCCCGGGACAAAGGCACTTTGCTCCTCCGCAATCAAAAAAGGCAACACCACCTTGAGCCTATTTGCCAATGCTTTTGAAGCAATTTTATAGAGGACGTTGCATAGACTAATGGGCCGAAACTGTGTGAGCAACTCTGGTGACCACACCTTGGGGATCATCACAATGACGGTGTCATTAAAACCATCCGGCGTCGTCCTCCCTGACAAAAAATCCCGAATGGCAGCACACACCTCCTCCTTCACCAACGACCAGTGTCGTTGATAAAACATCGCCGGGACCCATCTAGCCCCGGTGCTTTAGTTGGCCCCGACCACATAGATGTTCTGGTGGTCACGCACACGTACCCGGCACCAATAATCGCTCGCTCCCACGTAGCAGCAGTAAATCGAATGAACAGTACTTGGCCGGCCGGGTACATGGAACTGTATGCCCACTCTCCTCCGTTTCCACCCCGGTCGACCAACGAGCTCGCTCTCGGTCGGTCGTCGGTGTCGTACGGCGTCTGTCGCAGCCCCGACACAAACACGCCGCGGCGCACGGGCCCGAAAGGCGGACGCGGCCTACCGTGGGAATGTAGCTGCCTCCACACCTTGAGCACACACACGCGGGCAGCGGGAGACCAAGGTGCCAGTGTCGTCGACAATGCATCCTTTGAGGGACAACCACTCAAGCTCGGAGAACACGCCATCCAGAAGCCGTGTGAAGCAGATGCTATGCATCGCAATCTTGATCGAGGTGGTGCGCTTGAAGCAGGGCAGGTCCACGTTGCTATATTGCGGGCCTTGTGCATCAGGCAGGTGAGTGAAAACGAGCTCTTGCGGCGAGAGCCGGGCTGCGGCACGAAGGATGGTGTCAGCACTTTGTCGACTGGGAATGTGGATGCTAGGGAGGGACACTGCGGTGCCGCGTGCCCCCAAGGCTTCAAATGTGGTCAGCGCCGCTTCAAGCGAGCCGGGGCCGATGCTACGGAAGGTGATACTGATCATGCGCAGTCGCGGGCGACGGTCGAGGAAAGTGCCAAGGTTGGCGATGTTGCCGTTAAGGGTCAGCCTCTCAAGCACGGGGAACACTCCGGCAGACTCCAGCGTGAGGAGCCGCGTGTCCCAGAAGGTAACGCTGAGCACGCGCAGGCGCGGGGAGCGGTCGAGCAAGGTGCCAACGAGACCCCGGGAACTTGAAGAGTAGCTTCACCGACGAGAGTACAGCGGCGGCGCGCAACAACGAGTTGGCCTGGGCGGCGGTGTGCCCCACCCCTACGCGGATGTGGAGGAGGGACACCGCGGGCGAAGTGTCGATGCGGGAGACCGCCGATTCGACCCGCCCGCCTGCAGCCCGCCCGCCGCCCGGGCCATGGCTGACTCCGCCGACCCCGCCGCCTCCTCCGCCGCAGTCGCCCACCCCGCCACGGCCTTCACCGGCAGGACCACCTTCCCCAACCCCGCCGTCGCCGCCATGCCGCCGTCCCGGTTTTGCCCCACCCCGGCCATGGCGTCCACATCCGGTCAAGGAACCTCTACTCCACCTCCGCCGCCGCCGCCGCCGGCCATGAAGGAAGACGTGGTCACGCCCACGGCCACCGCATCCAACGTGTTCGACGAAATGTCGCAAAGGCCGTCGGCCAGTTTTACATCTTCAATTTTCATCATCTATTGGAGTTACACTTTTACATCATCAATATACATCATCTGTTGGAGTTGCCTCTTTTTTGAAGATGTAAAATGCATTTTTTGGTGATGTAAATTTTACATCTCTTAGTTTTACATCTCCAAATTTACATCATGTATTGAAGATGCTCTAAGATATATAGATTAGAAAAGAGAGAATAGGCCTTTGCATTGAGTGACATATGCAACCCATCTTATTAAACAATTTTTTATGGTATCTTATTATTGTGTTCCACACAATAAGATATTAGGACGTATGGTTAGTAACGTAGTCACAACAATCATTAGTAGGCGGTGTTAATTAATAACACCACTTATCAAAATACTCCGTCCATTCCTAAATATATGTCTTTTCAGAGAGTTCAATATTGACTACATACGGAGCAAAATGAGTGAATCTACACTCTAAAGTACGTATATATATACATCCGTATGTAGTCCGTATTGAAATCTTTAAAAAGACTTATATTTAGGAACGGAGGGAGTAGTTGATAATAACAACACCCTCCTGGTAGATAACTAAATAACAACAATTCGTGTTAGGAATATCAAAGATAAGAGAAATAAAACTCAAGAAAAACATCAAATTAAGGAAAGGAAAATATGAGGGCTGAGAACAAAAATAAGAATCCTAATAATAACACTAATCAAAATAGTTAATAAATCTTGTTAGGAATATCAAGCACCAAGTGAGTTGATGTTAGAAATACCAACGAAAGAGAAAACCAACAAAATAAAAGAAACAAAATAAATAAATAAGCAAAAAATGATGACTTGAGGTAAAAAAAACAATGAAACAAAAGAAATAAGAAATGGAAGAGTTGCATGACATGCATAGTAGCTCTTCTAATATCCTAAACTCTGTGTTGGCTGTTGGACATGTTCACTAGCCAGGTGGTGGCGGCTGACCTCCGTGCCACCCCCCCACCCCCAATGAACTTGGCCATATCCCTTTTATTATTGGCACTTTAGTACTCTCTCCGATCCAAAATAAGTGTCTTTGTTTTACTAAATTAAACTTACTTTTACCACAAAGTGAACCCAATGGATTCAATAATTATTTTTTAATTTTAAAAAATGATTTTTTTACCTACACCCCTGCCCCTGCCAAGGTGCCAATTACAGCGGCGCCTAACCCCTAGGGGATGGAGGTGCATATTATTTTGGCTGAGGCCATTTGGCCAACTTAGTTGTGGGAGATGCCATTTTGAACCCAAAAATGAAACTCGATATTGCACGAGTATTTGGTAGACAAAAAAGCTCAATGTGTGCCTACTATAGTTGATCATATTTGACATGTTTGTGGAAAAACTAGCCAGTGAGTTGACCTCCTACTATACTTGTTCGTGGAGCATAATGGACATACCGAAACAGTAGAAATTTGTAAGAATAAATTAAATCTTACGCGTCAGAGAAATCGTGAATACGTGCTAGCAAGTACTCCCTCCGTCCCAAAACTATTTCATAGTTTTAGTTCAAATTTGAAATGAAACCACAACAATAATTTTGGGACGGAGTGAGTAATTAAGTTAACTGCTCTTTGGTTACGCAAGTGAAGGGTGATCCAGATGACGTCCTAAGCTTACATATGTTGCATTGAACAAAGGCGAAGCACATGAGCTGATTGAGCTGATCCCTGAAGTCTTCTTGCTAAGATGGCATCTAACGAGGAAGGAAAAAAGACTTAGAAGTTGCAGATCGCATCGTTACTTGCATATGGTATAGTCAACTAAACGCTACTTAAGCTCCATCGGCCACTGTAGTTTTTTAAAGCCTTCTCCTTGCTAGCTCCACACCACAGATGTACGTGGTATTACTAAGATATTAGAGCCATTACACGGCCTTAACCACTATAAGTACCCTTGCAATCCTTCTCTTAAAACTCATCACATTTACACAGACGTCTCACAATGGTGGGCACCAAACTCGCAGCTCTTGGGGTCTTTGTTATTTTGAGCATTGGATTAGCCAGTGCTGCAAGAGTGGCCAGATACTCTAGTGCAGCAGAGACCAGCATGGGAGGGGAGGGAGGGGGCGGTGGGTATGTGACTGGCGGCGGCTCGGGGTCAGGGAACGGTGTTGGGTCTGCCGAGAGTGGAGGTGTTGGAGTCCGTGCAAGCATTGTTGGCGGTGGAGAAGGAGGTGGCATCAGCCAATATGGTGGTTCGGGATACGGCGAAGGATCTGGCTCGGGCATGAGCTCCGGTACGTATAACAAAGGGTCTCATTATGATTTCGGTGGATATTCTAGCACTGCCGCGAATGGCGGTGGTGGCGGTGGGGGGCAAGCTGGAGATCGCGATGGATCAAGCGGTCATGGTGTCGGCAGCGGCATTGGCTCTGGCTCCGGCAAGGCTGGCGGAGTTTCTAGAGGACCTAGTTATCTAAATGCTAAATCCGATGGAAATGGTGGCGGCAAAGGCAACGCTCAAAATGGCGGGAGCGGTGGTGGTCAAGGTGGTGGATCTGGGAGTGGTGACGCACACCCTTAAATTTTTTATAACTAGCTAAGTACGAAGATGGGTTGCAGCCTCTAATGTTTCATGTCGGCATCATATTTATTTATTCCCTTTTATTATGTTCTTGTTTCACGTATTAAGGGGCCCGAATAAAGGCACATTTCTTCGATTAAATGTACTAGCTAGTGCATCTCCATGGGACTATGCATTATATGTTGCTGTATGTTACTACTATATATACCATCCGTTTTCATTTCCTGAAAGTTCCGGTCTACAATCATAAAGAAATAAAATGAAATATATTAACACTTTAGTAAGTCTGAATGTGATGGGTAAGTGTTAAGACAGCAAATGATGTATGCATCATAACTTACTAGAAAAGATAGCTTAGATACCTTGAAAACATATCACACTCCTGTGTTTAAGGGTGATGAGGCGTCCCACATGTGCCCCATGCAGCTTGTCTAGCAAACAAGAACAGTACTAATTGAGTATATATACATGGGAATGAGAGTGATATCAACTGGTTTCCGTGTATAATCAATGGGTGCATTTCATTTTCTACCCCATATGTGTAAATTTGTAACCCCCATTTAAAATCCTGCCACATTTTATCTCATAATTAGTTGGAACTTTGTGACAATGGCTTTTATCCTCAAACCGGCAAATCAAACCAACAAGTCAAATGAGCATTGCAGGAGCAGTGCAGTGCAGCTAGCTGAACAATGTTCACCAAGATTTGACACAATGCATAAAGTTTGACATAACTTGATATGCCACCAATGAAGGAAGCTCATGCAACATGTATAATTAATGTACTACCACGTCAACCTAAAAGTGGGCGATGCTTTTCAGTTTGCAGAAATTAATAGAGTAAGGTGAAAGTTGTCATAAACTCACAACTAACAAGCAAAATATGGCAAGATTCATTAAATGATGTAATTTTTTCGCAAAGTCATGACAGGAGGGTAAAATATGGACTATACACATTAGATAGTACTATTAACTGCCAAGATGATTACATTCTATCAGAACCGACTAGTAGTATATGTTGAACTAATTAGATTGTTTTACTCACATATGTAAACAAAAAAAAGTCGGAAGTGTTTATATGTACATGCTCTTGTAGATAATATAAATGACATTAATAGGGTAATTAATGCATGTTGCATGAGCTTCCTTCAGGAATACATAAGCTTCGCATCAAAGCATTTATCTGCAGGATACAGAGTTACATCAACATGAGCTTGGAGGTGTTCCTATCACTAGTAGAATTCATGTTACATTTCACTGAGATATCAGCGCTGCAAAGTAAATTAGAATACTAAGATCCAAATGACCTATGAGGACAAAAAGGCGAAAGGTTGAGATACAAAACAATAGGATAACATGCAGAATACAAAGAGATAACATGCAAAATGCATAGTTAAAGGAAATGTATTCTACTGAAGATGACTACTTAAGAAAGTAGTACAATTTTTCATGATGTGTTCTCAATTTTATTAATTTGGCCATCAAAAACATAATTCGACGCTTTAATCCATCAACAAGGAACAAACATAATTAACCGGTTTCAGAACTTGGACAATATACATATAAAATTAGGAAATGCACAACTAATGTTTATTTAAATGGAGGCAAAAGTTTGGCCTCATCACATTAGTTAAGAAGAAGTTTACAGTTTACAACCAACGGACATGTCATATGGCCAAACAACAAGCCTACTCCCATGTTGTGTGGTATATAGCTCAAGTGTTTTCCCCGGCGATTCCTGAAATAGTGGCCTCGCTCTGGATCTTGGCGGCTATGGAAGTGTCATGGAAAGAACATTGTGAAAGCAACATGCATTTCTGTCTTTCAAAGTATTCGAGGAATAAGCATCTACACATCGGTTGTTACTGTCATTAAAACAGAATCCAGAGAATGGCTCAAATGGTCACATCTATTAGAAGGAATAGGACCAATGCATAGACTAGTTAAGCTAGATTGCCTAGATCCACAAACCATCATATATAGTTTCAACGCTTAGAGAGACACAACTGTGCATTTGGAAGCAGCCATGAACACACGTCACAGATTGAAACGGCGAGAAGGATGGATCTTGTCAGCCACAAGGAAGATGTGAGCATCTATTTTGTCAACTATAATTGTGTACGTCACCAAATCTGGGTGCATATGATGTATGGATGTTTCTCTTATGGAACATGATCGTACATGGAACATAAGAAACTGAGATGTATTATGTAGTATAGTAGTACATACTCATTAGTAAGTCAATGAAGAAAAGGAATCAAGTTATGTAGTATTGAAACGGCGATAAAACCATATTAACATAAACCATATTCCGTACCGGTGCATTAGGCATATTATGAAAACCATATTAACATGAAAAAAGGAATCAACCAATAAGAGACGTGGATGCACCTCGTTCCTTGTTTCTAGACACGAAAAAAGGAATCAACCAATAAGAGACGTGGGGCGTGTATGTTTTCAATGACTTGAGATTACCTAGCATGGCATGCAGTGGTATTAATTAGCAAATAAACATTAAGTTCTCTCGTTTTCCCATTCGCCTTGGTCGCGGTGCACAACCTAAGATGACTAATGCACCGGTACGGAGGGAGTATCTAGTCTAAGACACTCCAACCTACAAACTCGGTACATTGATATGATGTCAATTCAAACTCCCACAACTCATGTATAAACCATCTCATGTTGGTTTCAATTATTTTTATGCATACTTATTTCTATGCCACACGATGATTCCCTCTTCCCCCCCCCCCCCCCCCCCACCCGCCTCCCCCCTAAAAAAAGAAGGGTGACCCTGTTCTCATGTCCGGCTACGTTGATGTTAAAGTGACGAAGATATTTCCCATTGGATTGTGTGGAACACTTTGCTAGGTTGGGTAAATGAAAGATTCCAAGATAGCAAAATCGAAAGATGTACATAATAACAAAAACCAATAAGAAAAAGCACATCCATGTTATACATCCATCGTATAAACATCACAAGTGTATTTGTGTCTTCATGATGTGTTCGCTTAATGTGTAGGAATGTACATGGTGATTTCTTGATTTAATTAATTTGTCAATTCATGCCAAAATAAACTTAGAACCTAAATCCATCAAACAATAAACACATGATGCACCAATTTTGGAACAATGGGTACAGATCAGATGCCATTGCTATGGATGTATATAGAGTGAAGAATGGCCAACAGTCCCATAGTCTGATAGTCACATGCAGTACAAAGAATAAGAACAATGCAAAGACTAAGCTAGACTAACTAGATCCACTACCATCCCATATGAGTAGTTTAAAGGATCCAAGCGAGGGAACCATGCCTTTTGAAAGCAGCAAGGAACACCTAGATCTAATAATTCATGTTACCTTGCGTGCAGAATCGTACCCTTGGAAGCATATATAAGACTGGAACATCGGGAAGGGTGGATCGAGTCTGCCACTAGGAAGGAAGATGCCAGCATTTATTTCGTCAACTTCCACTACGTACGTTGTCAAATATGGGTGTGTATGAGGTATGCCATTTTTTTCTTATAGAACTTGATTGTACGTGAAACTTAAGAGACTGAGATGTATTATGTAGTATATATAGTAGTACATATTAATTAGCAAGGCTACGAAAACCATGATGTGTTGTAATTATCAATGTAGTTAGAACTCACACACTTTTGTTTTCTAATTGGATAAAATCTTCAATGGTTTCATTTTTTTTTCAATAGTAATTAATCTGGTTCGATATGTGTTTGACTTCACTGCGAGCGATGTTAGTCGGTGATCCCCAAGATTCCAGTTACCGGCAACCTTTTCCCCCCATTTTTGTATCTTGATGTGTTCACGCTCCTGAACAACTATTTGTCAATTTTCACATTACTTCTGGATGACAACTTGGTTTTTGAATGGAACATATGTGAGCTTGTTAAGATACTCCAACATGACAATTCAGTACACTGATATGATGCCAAGTGCAAACAACCGCGCTTATGTATGAACCAGTGTATAATGATTTCAATTAATTATATGTATACTTGTCTAATATCGTATTGAAATTGTATGCCCGACGATGCGATATTTTTTCGAAAAGGTGGTTAAACCATGCCCGACGATGAGATATGTATGAACCAGGCAGTGATGATGTTGTTAAGGTGACTAGAGATATTTCCGACGGTAGTGTGTGGAATACTTTGCTAGATTGAGTAAATGAAAGATTCTAAGAAAGAAAAATTTAAGATGTGCACAACAAGAAAAAACACATTTGTGGCATAAACATCACAAGTTTATGGTGTCTTCATGATGTGTTCAGTTGAGAGTATACATGATGAGAGTAGGAAACTGCATGGTATGTTTTTAGTTCTATTAATTTATCCATTCAAACAAAAAATAGAATCTTAATCCATCAAGTAATAAACACCCAATATCCGATTTTAAAAAGATGGACAGTACATATAAATCAAGAAATATAGATAAATTGCCATTGTTATGAAAATATATTAAGTGAGGAATGACTCATAGTCAGAATAAGACTTAACATATGGACTTAGCTAGACTAGCTAGATCCACTAACCATCACATATATATGAGTAGTTTACACACTCGGAGCGGACGGTTGAGGAGGGCCTTTTCCTCCCAACCCTAGCCGTCCCCCGGCCTCACCCCCTCACCCTCCCTTCCTCGCCGCCGCTTGAGGCAGCCGCCGGGCAAGCCCGGGGCGCCAAGGATGGTGGCGGCGGGATCCGGTGGTCGTTGGCGGCCGGCGGCGGCTTCTGCGGTGGCCGGTGCGCGCGACCTGGCGCCTCCCCTCCTCCCCTGTTCGGCGTGCGGGCCAGCCTGGTCGGGCCGCGCTTCCTTGGGTCGCCGGTTCTGTACAGAAGGCGCTGCTGGTGGCGGGGATCTAGTTCGGGCGAAATCCCTGGCCGGCCATGGCCGGCCGCGTCGACGGCGACGCCTGAGGGCGTCGTTCACCTCCTTGGAGGCGTCGGTATGGACTGATCCCCTCACTTCCCCTTCCCCTAGGTCTCCCGGGCGAAAGCCCTAACTTTGTTGGGCGGCGGCGGCGCTCACGGCGCCGTTCCCTTCTTGAAGGCGCCGCTTTGGGAACCTTGGGGCTGGGTGGCGCTTGTGGGTGGTGGGCGACGGCGGTGGTGCGGCCCTATCCTAGCATGGATCTGCGTCCGTTGCTTGGAGATGGACACGCGTAGGTGGAGGTCGTCGTTTGGCGTCATGGTGGCGTCGACGGCGGAGGCACCTGCCAAGGCTGGCACCTCAATCTGCTCTGAAGATGGACCAGTGGAAGATGGCGGCGACGACACATGTGAGTACGTCGGACCGGTTTGTGCCCCGGACCCGGTATGTGGCTCGGCCGGGGCCTCCGGCTTTAGATGTTAGGCTTAGGTGAGAGGTCTGGGTATTTGGCCCAGCTTGCACCCTTTCATCATATGGATAGGAGTAGCGGCAGATGTTGCCAAGATGGCGGATTCAGGCATATTGTTGTACTATTTTGTAAGGTCCTCGAGAATAATCAATAAAATGGCCGCATGCATCTCCCAAATGCAGAGGCCGGGGTCATCCTCCTTTTCTAAAAAAAAAAAAACACACACACACTCGGAGCGAGGGAACCGGACCTTTTGAAAGCAGCAAGGAGCGACTAGATCCACTGATTTGCGTAACTTTGCTTGCAGAATCGTACCTTTGAAAGATATACAATATTGGAATGACAGGAAGGGTGAATCGAATCTGCCAGTAGGAAGATGCATCTATTTTGTCAACCTTAATTACGTCACCAGATCTGAGTGTGTATGACGTATATATGACCCTTTTAGTACAATTCGACCATACGAGGTATAGCGTGATAGGTGCAAGTACATGTGTGTAAGTCAATGACTAAACCTCAGCGTCACATTATTGCTAGACCGATGCAATTACAATTTATGCGCTTCTTTTTCAATATGATTAATATGAACAAGGAGCAAATACCTCAAATAGTTCATATTATTCAATGTACTTAATTCAACCCGATATTGGCTTGACTAATTAGTCGGTGATCGTTGGCATCTCTCTCCCCCATGATACCCCCTGTCTTGCCTAATTATCTCGAACTACTCGTACAGTTGCATGCTGTGAATTTTTATTTCTTGTTCCAATGCTCATATGTGGCACTGTTTCTTAACAGTTTGTGTAAAATATTTTATTGTATAATATATAATTAATAATGAGAGATAGTGAATCGTTTTTATCATAATTATAGTCTCTTCACACTAGTACAAAACAGAGCTTTGGTCCAGGCCAGATAAAAGCATCAATCCCGGTTCTGTTACGAACCGGGACCAATGGGTGCATTAGTCCCGGTTCGTGAGGCCAGGGCGCCGGCCGGGCCACGGCAGGCACCAGTCCCGGTTCGTCTGACCCCTTTGGTCCCGGTTCCAGACACGAATCGGGACTAAAGGGCCTCGCTCCTGGCGCATCCCCTTTAGTCCCGGTTGGTGACTGGAACCGGGACTAAATGTGTGTCTTCTGTCCCGGTTCTAGCCACAAACCGGGACTAAAGAGATGCCTATATATATGCTCTCCCCTGCCCGCTCACTCCTCTGTTTTTTGGCCGGCCGGTGTGGGAGGTGTGTGCTGCTCACTCACCTCCTATGCACATGAGGTGCTCTCACCTCGGTAGGACCCCTTTGGTCCCGGTTCCAGACACGAACCGGGACTAAAGGGCCTCGCTCCTGGCGCAGCCCCTTTAGTCCCGGTTGGTGGCTGGAACCGGGACTAAAGGTTGGCCTTTAGTCCCGGTTTTAGACACAAACCGGGGCTAAAGTTTTGCCTATATATATCCACCCTCACCCCCCATCTCCTCTGTTTTTTGGCCGTGGAAGGGTGGGAGGTTTGTGCTACTCTGTTCTCACCTCCTATGCACATGAGGTGTTTGATGAAATGCCCGAGCCACACTTAAGCTTTCTCCTCTCCAAGCTCGACCTCCAAGCTACATTTTCCTCAAGATATGTCTAGGTTTGGCGGTGCACCAACTACACAAGTGTTCTAAAAGGTTAGCAACTTCATCGTTTCATCTCTCACTGCTAGTTTAACTCATTTCAAATGCTGTAGAAGTAGAGTGGTTTGTGGGTTTTAGTGGAGGAGTGTATGTGGGAGTTCTTTTGATTTAGATGCACAATTTGAGCTGAAATTAACTTCTTAGAGTCTGCACATGTGTAGGGTGCCGTCCCCGTCCCCGTCCTCACCGTCGTCGATCGCCCGCGCCGATCTCGTCGCCGGCACCACCGTGGTGAGCCTCTTGTTCTTATCTTCTTTTTAAAAGAAAAAAATTCTTACTTGTATGATTTAGATAGATACTTGTATAATTTTCTTACTTTTATTATTATTTGTTATTATATAGTGCCATGACTTTGGTATCCGCCCCCGTCGGCCCTCGTCCTGTCTATGATTTGGATGTGGTATATTATCTTTTATTATGATTTGTTTCATTTAGTGTTTATGACAATTATGCCGACCAACGTGACATAGATGTTTTTATCTAGGAGGTATGTGAACCGGAAATTCCAACCGACCCTCTTGTCGAGAGGTTAAATTTAGTTGAAAAAGAAAACAATTACTTGAAGAAAAAATTGAAAAGAATTGAGGAGGAGAAGATGGAATTGGAGTTGCATGTTGCCGATGTCGTCGATGATCACAAGATCAAGATGGATGCAATGCGCTTGAAGATTAGAAAGATTAGAAAATATGCCATTCATAATGAGGCTTGGTATCATTATGCCGTTGGATCAACTGTTACCTTAGTTGCGATTATGATCGCATTTGTTGTTGTTTTTTATAGTTTCAATGTATGTTTTAATTAGATGCTCTAGAGAGCTATATGATGTTCTATGAGAACTATATATGTATGAATTTTATGTATTTATTTTTCCAGTAATAACATTTGATCACTACTGTACTTTGGTTTTAATGTGATGATGAACTTGTATTAATTTAGTCACTTCTCTATTCATGATGTTCTGTAATGGTTTTTGATACACTTAATTATATAATGCACGCAGATAAACCGGCAATGGATGTACGGTGACCGACGCACCTCCGAGTATCTTGAGGGCCTGCATAAATTTCTCAAAGTGGCTGAGGCAAACAAGCAGAATGGTTTTATGTATTGTCCATGCCTTGTCTGTGAGAATACGAAGGATTACTCTAACTTGAAAACCCTTCACGTCCACCTGCTTGAGAAGGGTTTCATGCCACACTATAATGTTTGGACCAAGCATGAAGAAAGAGGGGTTATGATGGAAGACAACGAAGAAGAAGAGGATGATGACAACTATCCCCCTGAATACGGTGATACTGCAATGGGGGAAGCTGAAGATCAAAGATTGCTTGGAGATGGACACGCGTAGGTGGAGATCAAGAGGAACCAGACGATGTGCCCGATGATGATCTTCGCCGGGTCATTGTTGATGCAAAGAGACAATGCCAAAGTGAAAGGGAGAAGTTGAAGTTCGATCGCATGTTAGAGGATCACAAAAAAGGGTTGTACCCAATTTGCGAAGATGACAACACAAAGCTCGATACCACACTGGAATTGCTGCAATGGAAGGCAGACAATGGTGTATCTGACAATGGATTTGGGAAGCTACTGAAAATAATGAAGAAGAAGCTTCCAAAGGATAACGAATTGCCCGACAGTACGTACGAAGCAAAGAAGGTTCTATGCCCTCTAGGATTGGAGGTGCAGAAGATACATGCATGCCCTAATGACTGCATCCTCTATCGCGGTGAGTACGAAGATTTAAACGCATGCCCGGTATGCGGTGCATTGCGGTATAAGATCAGACGAGATGACCCTGGTGATGTTGAGGGCTAGCGCCCCAGGAAGAGGGTTCCTGCCAAGGTGATGTGGTATGCTCCTATAATACCACGGCTGAAACGTCTGTTCAAAAACAAAGAGCATGCCAAGTTGATGCGATGGCACAAAGAAGACCGTAAGAAAGACGGGAAGTTGAGAGCACCCGCTGACGGGTCGCAGTGGAGAAAAATCGAGAGAAGGTGGGGGGACTTTGCAGGTGACGCAAGGAACGTATGGTTTGGTTTAAGTGCAGATGGCATTAATCCTCCAAAGTTACCATATGAGAGGACTGACGAGGAAAACAAGGACATCAGTGCTGCCGAAGTGCAGGCCCATTTTGAACGGAAACGTCCACCTCCGAAGGAAACAATAGATCCGGTGAAAGCGAAGCGCACTCTGGATGCCCTTAAGCGACCACCACCGCCTCCGCCGCAATCCAACTATGACCGCTGTATTGAAAAGACATATGATGAAGCGTGGCGGTCGGGAAGTACTACCAGTGCTTCAAGACGAAGAAGTGGGAAAATAATTCCCCAGCTCGGCGAACAGGAGAAGCAATCGTGCCCCCCGCTCAAGCGATATCGCTAATCATCCGGGGCTACTGCCCGGTACCACTCTTGGTGATTACGTGGGCGATGATGTACAGTTTGAAACGGCTGAGGTAGTAGAGATCTTTAGATTTGAGCACGGGAAGCCTCTCGTCAAACCTGATCATCCTCCTCTAACAACGATGATGTGAAGATTGCATGAGTGGTACTTGGAAAGCTGCAGGAAGAATGGGTCCGATTGTTTGATGGTGAGAATTAAAGATGAGCACGACCTCATTGGAGTCGACCTGATGCCTGTTGAATTTGTGGAGTTATTTCAGTTATTCAATCAAGAGGCCCTCGACAAACAACTCATGACTTGCTACTGTCTGTAAGTATTACTTCTGTAATTAAGTCTCTAGCTCAGCTCGTTCATTGCATGTATATATAATTATCCTCACTATATTATGCAGATTGAAGATCGTCGAATGCCCAAAAAGACAAATCTATGACATTGGGTTCATTAGCCCAAATACCGTAAATGAATGGACGGTACAAAACAGAGTTAAAGAAACCGAGGAAAACTTGCTAAAAGCGTTCCTTCGACATCAAAACAAAATGGAAATACTCTTTCCTTACAACTTCAAGTGAGTGTTACTGTCTTGTGCATATTCAGTTTCGCTTACTCGAGGTTAAGTACTGTAATTGATGAGTTATGCGTGCGCAGGTTTCACTTTATTCTGCTATCCATTAAGCTTGACGGGGGAGTAGTAACTGTCTTAGACTCGAGACGTAAAGATCCCACGGATTATGCGTACATGACTGCAATGCTCCAGAAGTAAGTTCAATCAATACCGGGACCATATCGGCAACTTTCGTTCATTTCCTGATATCAAGTAATCATTTTCTTTGCCTGGCAGGGTTTGAAAACAGTTCACCGGAATGGTTCCGGGTCTGAAGAACGAGCTGCGATTTACACACCCCCAAAGTAAGTAGTACTAGATAGTTCCGCGCATCTCTCATTGATTCTAGTTTTATCAATACCATTATCATGCTTGATTATCAGTTTGATTGAACTCTATTCTCATAAAGTGCTGGTGGCAGGCAGCCGGGAATAATTTATGTGGATACTACGTTTGCGAGTTCATTCGCGACTCGACCACTGAGCGGGGCTTCTTGTCTGACAAACAATTTGAAGTACGTAAACAATATTCACAATTTTATTTTATTACCATCAATTGTGTTGAGTTTCATTCATATATATGTATTGACCCCCTTCTTTAAATTAGATCTGGCAGATGCGGGACGAACTCCTACCACATGATCGCATACGAGCAATTCAAGAGGAATTGGCGGGATTCTTTCTTGACCGCGTCATACCTGAAAAGGGAGAATAGCATACGGAAATTCAATGCGAGTTTGGCGCTTGATGATGTCAGGGATGTTATATTGTATATATGTAGTAGCGTCGGATAGATATACGAAAACTTGTTGTTCGACCAAGCACGGAGAAAGAGAGGTCACTTCTCTCTATATATGTTCATGACGATCTTGTGTAATTAATGGTTTCCTTCATTTGCTTACTAGCTAGCGTCGAGTTCTCTCTATATGTAGTAGCTAGCGTCGACCAAGCACGGAGAAAGAGAGGTCACTTCTCTCTATTAGCTAGCTAACACAATATGAAACCCCTAAACCCTCCAAAACCCCTAAACCCCCCCTTTCAAAAAAAAAAACCCCAGCGCCTGCGAGCTGCTGACGCGTGGCTGCCTTTTGGTCCCGGTTGGTGTTACCAACCGGGACTAAAAGGTCCTCCTGCCTGAGTGCTGTGCAGCGGCCACGTGGAGCTCCTTTAGTCCCGGTTGGTGTTACCAACCGAAACTAAAGGTCCTCCTGCCTGGGCGCCCCACAGCGGCCACGTGAAACACCTTTGGTCCCGGTTCGTAGGCCAACCGGGACTAAAGGTTTTGGGCATTAGTCCCGATCGTTTTGTCCCGGTTCCAGAACTGGGACTAAAGGCCCTCTGGAACCGGGACTAGTGCCCTGTTTTCTACTAGTGTCACATAATCCAACATTGAGGTCATTACAATAAATACTCATTATCCAATTAAACTTAAATAAATAGATCAGTAAAAGTGGAGGCTATTGTGTTAAATACTGGAATATATAGGAAATGGTCCATTGGCAGTTGGCCTTAATTTGAAAGAAACGTCGAATTTGCACAAAACTAATAACTAGGCTACCTTTTGGGATCGACCTATGAGGAGTAATTAACTAGTATCCATGTTTCAGTATAGATGACATTAGACCTCGTGGGGCATCATGACGTAGTATGATACAATCTCATACAATGACAACTAGGCATATTGATAACATGACATAAATTAAATGAGGGTATCATAATAAATGAGTTGCTAGTATGAATCATGCATAGTAATATATAATGAGTTCATCTAAGATACCGACATATGACACTATGCAGAATGTAGTATCATACACTAGTATCATATGTATGATACTAAGTTATTATACTTATGAATATCACAAATTCGAGACAACTTAATTTAAGTGTTTTTATCTTTTTTTTTCATCAATGGTGTTTTTATTAACTCATAATATAGCACGAAGGGGATACAAAGCATGATGAGTATACACCGGGCCTCGGCATGACTAGGACGCACACAACCAACATGAATTCATGTACACAAAGTAAAATAAAAATGTTGGTAAGAACAAGATCATATTGGATCAGAACAATGCTTAAGGCGAGGAGGGTGGAGGGTCTATCCGTAGACTATGTCGAACATCACTGGTCACCTGCTCCAAACACTTACGAACCGCCATAAATAGTTGTGCCAGTCGTTGTAGAGTATACCACGAACTGAGACATGTATTCACCGGTAACCTACATAGGAGATGAATTTTACCATTAAAAACTATGTCATTTTGATATAGTCAAAGTGACCATAATAAGGCAGACACTCTCACCTTTTTTTAGGACCACTCCCACCTTTATGAGGGTACTAAACTCGTGAGATATACCATCAAGCCAAAATACCTAAAAATAAAAATATATACCAAAAATATTTTCCATTACAAACCTATCGTACATTTTCTGTTTAACAAATTTACACTTTCCTTTGTAGTTTTGTTAATTAGCAGTCAAAGATTGACCCACTGCATACTTCTTAGAACGTCATGTAGCTATCTAGGCACGACCCAATTAAACTCGATCAAATTATATATAGTGCAGTTAATAGCTTGCTCATCTCATCCTGGTCATTTTTCTTGCTTGTTTGACCTACACTCAAGTCAAGAGAGTACTTCCATCGACAGTCTAGCTAGCTAGCTTCCACACCAATCAGCTTGATCACCGATGCAAAATTTCCACAGACGTACAGCACCACCGACATGATTGGCAAAAAATATACCGCAAATTAACCACTTGCGCAGTTGCATCGTTTACTTAAGCACTATAAGTACACGTCCAACCTTTCACACTGAGCACTCACCTCCTCTTACACTCAGTTTAGCAAGCAAGCTTATAATAATCAATGGCAGGCACCAAAGTTTTAGCTATGGCTTTTGTTGTTCTCTTGGGCATTGGATTAGCCAAGGCTGCACGGGTGTCCAGACTCTCCGATGCTCAAGGGAGTGGAGGGGGCGGGGGTGGTGGAATTGTGGACGGCAGTGGCTCAGGATCCGGGAGCGGCACTGCGTCCAGCCGGGTCGTTCCGAACGAAGGCCATGCGACTGCCGGAGCTACCCATGCAGTCGCCGGAGCTGGAGGCAGCGGCGGTGGCACGAGCCAGTACCGTGGATCCGGAACTGGAGCCGGGTATGGCTCCAGCGTCGCTTCTAGCGAGTCAACTGGAGGAGTATTTGTTGGTTTTCCTGGATATTCTAGCGCTGATGGTACCGGCGGCGGTGGTGGCGGAGGACAAGCTGGAGGTTACGATGGATCTAGTGGTCATGGAGAGGGCCGTGGCACCGGCTCCGGTTCTAGCTCCGCCAAGTCTACCTATTATGGAGAAGAGGATGCAAATGCAAGTGTTAAGGGTAGTGGAGGTGGCAAAGGAGGCGGGGAAAAGGGTGGGAGCGGCCGTGGCGGTGGGAGCGGATCCGGAAATGCCGAAGCAAACCCTTAAGTTGCCTTTTCGATATGGCGAAGTGTTTTAAGTTGTCGCGATCATTCATGTTTTGCTTTTTCTCTCTCCCGCTAATAAGGAGAATTTGTTTTCTTTCATGTACACTTGTCTTATGATCGTAGAAATGAATAAAAATGCTGCCTTTGTTTTAACTATGAATCTGGACATGCAATCTGAAAATGGACAAGAAAAACAATGTTAATCTAATGTTTCATATAAATTACCAATAGTGGTGACTTCAAATGAACCGTTTTCGCAAAAAAAAAAAAAACCTCTCTGCAGTTGTCATAAGTGAAAAAATGGTCCCATTCGTATTTGACAAGTGACGAGCGTCACCCTTTCTCTCGAACTCCAGCCTTTCTACCCTTCACCCTTGTTCTCTCCATCAACATCTTTTGTAGCTTTTTCGATAATGCATCAAGATAATATACAAAGGCACACCCAGTCTCTATATCCACACAATGCCAATACCATATGAAGACATTGAAGATGTATGTAAAAAAATGTACCAAAGAATGGCAAACTATTATCATGGCATAGTGAACATTGACACACAGTAGCAAACTTTAACTTTAAAACCCACCTTTCATAACCGAGAGAAGTGCATATTTCAACCCTGAACTCAAGCCCGTAGTTGAATTTTTTATTGTAAAAAAAATCAATTTCAATTTCTACCGCGTTTTAAAATCTGTTTGTCAAAAGTGTGAAATTTCCCTAGATTGGTCAGCATGTAGTGTTGATTTTACTTATATTTTTTTTAGTTTTTTCTGAACACTTTGAATTTTTGGTCAAAAATTGACAAAAGGGGCTGAAATTGAATTTCTATTGTGTTTCCAAATGTGATTGTCAATAAAGTGTGAAATTTTCCTAGATTGTTCAACATGGTAGTGTTATTCAATTTTTCCTGGAGACTTTGATTTTTTGATCAAATTTGACAAAAAGGGTCTAAAATTGAATTTCTACTGTATTATTAAATATGTTTGTTAAGAAATGTGAAACTTTTGATTTACATAAATTTTTCAACTTTTCATGGACACTTTGAATTTTTGGTAAAAATTTGACAAAAGTGAGTGCTGATGTGGTTGTTGTGTCCCAATCTATTCGATCAAATACCTGCCACATATGCCAAAACCACCTTTAGGCCAAGTGAGAGGGGGTAATTTGAATGGATTTGAGAGTTGAGTGTTGTGCTCTAACTGCTATTGGAGTTCAGGGTTGTAATTTAAACTAGAGTGCGAGTTCGGGATTCAAATATACACTTCACTCTTCGTAACCCTGACTCCTTGCAAAAAAGGATAACCCTAAACATCGAATCGCATGCACCATTGGCGTCGTATCCAACCACTGAATGCCATATATCAGAGAACCTCCCCACGTTGAACATGTTCAACAAAACTTCAAACAACGCCTTCAACCAGAAATTGACACGTGCATGCCTTTACTTGAAGTCAATCAAACATGTGGTCTTCACCCCGAGGTTCTAGAACTGTACTTGAAGATCATCACTAAATAGAAGTCATGTTTGTGTTGTCACCCCTATTGACACTGTCATACTTTTCAGACTTAGCCAATTTTAGCAAGACTCAAAACACCGGAGATGCCCTAACACATATCTGGTAGGCGACTGGTACAAGTGCTAGACAATAGTGTTGAGCGGGAACTTAAGCAATTCAAGAAACCTTACAAGAAATGGATATGTGACAATAAGAAGGGCTTGAAACATGCATGGCACCGACACATATCTGCCCAAAGTGATGTACCTGAATGCACTCATGCTCTCTGGAGAGATGATCCGACACACACCATGGATAATGGACAATACGAAGTCCAAAAGGCCATGGTGTTCAAGTAGAATACTTTCCCATGTTTCCTCCCACAACGCGTCATACAAAGTGCCTATACTCGAAGCAAAGACTAGGACAATTAACTGCCAGGCGGAGTTATGAACACAAAGAGTCACAAGGCGCTAGTAGGAAGAAATTAGTATTATTTTTGGAAAGAAAACCTCTTGGGAACTGTCTAGCCCAAGATTATGAAAAAAAGATGAAAAACTTACACTAACATATATTGCTTACTTGGATTGGAGGTATAATTTTTTTGAACTTATTTTTGCGCACGTGCGGTTTTGAATATTTGTTGAGAAAGTTCAGTATTGAAGTAAATACCCAAACTTTGTTCTTTTACATTTTTTGAGGGGTTACTTTGTTCTTTTACATTTTTTTGAGCAAATGTTCTTTTACATGAAAATCCCGAAACTTTACCAACAAGGGCCTGCCATATTCTAAGCAGGCTCTATTTTTTTTTTAGTACAAGCAGGCTCTAATCGAACCAGGCCGCACGTACCTTGGGTCCAAGTCCGTTGCCCGTCGCCTTGCCTGCCCACCAGCCATCCTCTCGCTCTCGCCTTCGTCTTGCCCAAACACACACACACACACCCCCCCCCCCCCCCCCCCCCCCCCCCCCCCCCCCCCCCCCCCCCCGCCCGCCCCGCCGTCCGCTCCGTCCCGTCTCCATTTCCCCACCCTCCCTCCTCTCTCCCCGCCGCTCGCTGCTCCCATACCCGCCTCCTCCGCTGCCGGGGCAGACTGGACTGGAGATCTGCACTTGATTCGCCTGTCTCGTCGGTAAGCTCGCTCCGCCAACGCTTGATCCCAAACCATTTCGCTCGTCATTTACTTTTTCCGTTCCGCCGGCCAAGCAGAAATTGATGGACCATATTAGGGTTTCTATATTTGGGGAGAATTATGTAGGCGGCGTTGATGTAGTGTCGGGAACCTGTCGCTGGGGGGAATGGATCAGCTCGCCTATGCAAAGATGAAATTTTGGGGGGAACAATTGTTTGACCCAATCCCCTACTTGTTAGGGCCTTTTTCCGCCAAGCGCCTGTAGCCGCATACCACTGTCCTGCCGCAGGATAGGATGGCCTCCGTCTCCCAGGACGAACTTGCTCTCCTCTCTGGCAGGGAGCTCGTGGCCCACCTCGCCAACTCCTGCCTCAGGGCCGACTTTGAGGCGGTCGCGCACGTCCTTGATGCGCGGGACCGCAAGGCTCGCCAAGGACAAGGCCGCACTAAAGGCCGTGCTCGCTGACCTCGACGCTGCGAGAGCGCAGGAGCACGAGGTCGCTGAGACCAAGTCCAAATTGGAGGCTGTCGTCCTGCGGAAGAAGTATGAGGACATCCTTGGACTCGCGCCGCCGACCACTGGATAATGCCAAGGAGGTGGTGCTCCTGCTTGGGGGCTCGGTACGTCGGGACGAGTCGCGCGTCGAGGAGGCGAATGAGGGGGGAGGTGAATGACCTCGACAATACTGACTCTACGTGCCTGACTGTGTGTGGGAGAGGCGCGGTGGCGGTGGGATGGAATGCGACGGAGTAAGGAGAGGCACAATGGTGGCGAGGCGGAATGCGGCCGTGGAAGGGGAGGCGCGACGGCGTGCGGCTGTCGCCGTGTTGGAGGAGATGGGCCCTGCTCAGCTCGGGCAGGGTGAGGGGTGGAGTCATGTTCTTTTGCTCTAAGTTGCCCAGTTTGATGAATTGCCATAAGGGCAATCTGATCTTTTCACTCTTGTGACTAATTAGTCATTGTGCTTAAAACTGCTTGAGCATGCTTTTAGCTAAGTGGTAAGTGGTACTTTACTAATTACAATGTACAAGGTGGTATATGATCAAGTGCTGAAGTAGAAAGTGATATATGATCAAATTTCCCTATCAAATACTGTTGTCCACAGAATAATTACTGCAATGAACAGTCATTTTGCTTCTTTTAGATCAAACAAGAAGACAGCAACGGGTTTGGAGAACCTCAAGAAGAGCCGAGAGATGTCGCTAGGCTATGCAGAGAAGCTGTCTTACCGAGAGGATGTGGGCACTGTGGGCATGCCTGAGAAGTTCGACTCCCCCAAACTCCTTCAAGGGAAGGTTGATTGTTTTGCCTACTTCCAAACCCTTTTTTTTCGTTTTGTTTGCTCAGGCTGTAAGTGACCTGTTGTTTATGGCTTTATGCTTCCCTTTTGTTAGGCTAATTATTGCTGCGTAATTTTTTTTGTTGCGATTATTTATGATTAGCTAAGAATATGTACCACACATGGGTCTCAAAAGAGAGAAATATTTCTTTCTTTCTTTTTTACCTTAGCGGTTTTTTTTGTGTGTGGTTTGTGCAATCAAGACCCATGTGTGCCACCGCTATAAAATTAATAGTGTTGGAGTAGTTGTGGTTAGATAAGTTCTATAAAAGAATACAAATTTTAAAATGTGATGAAAGAACCTGTGTTTTGGAGAACTGAGTAGCTACTGCATTGCAAAATTATATCGCGTTACCATTATATTGGTTATATAAGTGAAGGAAATAGATATTGAGGCTGTGTGAAACTTGTCTGGCCTACAATTTCGTCGGTTGCATGGTTTCTAACCTTGTGTGATAATTTCAGGCAGAACATGCCCCCCCCCCCCCCCCCCCCCCCCCCGGTTATGGTCTGTAGTGCATAATACCATCCCCTTGTGCTGAGGAATTGTTTGTAGTCTAATCCAGGAGTCTAGTTACTAGGTACTTAAGGGCATAAAGTGTTTAGAGAACATGGAAAACTAACTTCAGAAGTTCAGATCTCATTGTTATTTTTACAAGGGCGTTTTCTGATGTTGAGGAGAAAGCACCAGCTTGAAACCATTATTGTCAACAATTATGACAAATGTTTTTTTTTGTGGGGGGGGGGGGGGGGGGGGGTGATTTTGTCCTATTCACTTGTAAAACTCCGTGTTATGACATGAAGTTATCATCTTACTACTTAACATTCTTTTCTGAAGAAAACATTTGTTTAAATTTTCATTTTGCTGGATTATGGTGCAGATAGAAGAGCTTGCAGTTATGGTGCAAAAGGTTGGGTTGCCATCAATGGATGCCAATTAAATTTCTAGTCGTGTTTTATATGTAACATTATCAGTGAACTAGCCCTGATTGTTTCAGAGTAAGCATCTAGTGGTGTTTACCGGAGCAGGAATATCAACTTCATCAGGCATACCTGATTTCCGAGGCCCAAAGGGTGTGTGGACTCTGCAGGTAGGCTCTGTTGCTTCTTCTTATTATGGTTCCCTTCCATGCATGAATCTGTTTCTCTTTAGATTATATTGCGATGCTTGACTGCAAACATGATATATTTTAATTTACTTGAGTGCAGTGTATTTCATGTTTAAATGCATGATTTGTGGATCAGTTAGTTTCCTTACTGTTATCCGACTTAGGTACCCCCAAAAGCTTTATGTAATTATGCAGTTTTACCATGTTAGCGAACCATACTTATTCATGTAGTAGTCATTATATAAGCCAGGTGCTACATTTCATGATAAACCATTATTTGAATAAATAGACAGTTGTATATATATCACATTTGTTTTGTAGCGTGCAGGAAAAGGCATTCCTGATGCTTCACTCCCATTTCACCGAGCTGCTCCAACCTTGACTCATATGGCATTAGTTGAATTGGAAAGAGCAGGTCTCCTAAAGTTTGTCATAAGCCAGGTGCATAATTCAACTGAATGTAATGTATATGGGCTTTGTATTGGTGTCTGTGTCCATTACCAATGACTTGCTATTATAAGGTTAATTCTTAAGGATTTATTTGCTCCGAGTCACTTGTACAAGTTTAACTTATAGGGAACTTTGCTCCAGTTAACTATTATAAGGTCAACTCTTAGGAAACTTTTGCTCTGTTGCAAAATTAGTTATATGAGCTGCAGGTACTCCCTCCTTCCCAAAATCTTAGGCATGTAACTTTTTGCATGCAGTCCCAAAATCTAAGGCGCAGATGCCTTTCTCTCTCTCATTCAGTTACAACAACCACTCACGGTCGCTATTTTTTTTGGAAAGAAAAACAAATCTCTGGCTGGGTCTTTCGTGGATGCCTACATCTCAGCAGCATGTACGATGGTTCAAGTAACAATTAAACTGCGCTAATTTTCGTGCTGGCTACTAATACGCCTAAGAATATGGGAAGGAGGGAGTATTTATTAGTACTAAAAGTACTAAAAGTAGACTTATAATATACCAGTTTGAATATTTTAGCTCATGTTTTGTGTTTCACAGATTTTGCTGCTAAGTATGTCCTCTGTTACAATATTCTTTTTGTCGTGAACAAATTGCTTCATTTACCACAATCGTATTTATGCTATCCATGTAATTTAAGCTTGTGTTTGCCAGAATGTTGACAGCCTACATTTGCGTTCTGGCTTCCCAAGGGAAAAGCTGGCTGAATTGCATGGGAATTCTTTCAAGGAGGTCTGCCCATGCTGTAAAACGGAGTATGCTTTATCTTACCCTGCTTTTATTATACTTTCTTAGGGAAACACGAAAAATAGTTCCTTTTTCTTCTGTTGGTTTATTCAGATAGCTCTTCCTGAATCCTTCCTCTGTATGAAGGTACCTTCGTGATTTTGAAATAGAGACAATAGGACTGAAGGATACTCCAAGGCGTTGTACAGACAAGAACTGTGGAGCTAGATTAAAAGATACAGTTCTTGATTGGGAGGTACACACTAAGAGCTACAATGTTTTTTTTCACCTCGACATGTTTTACCAAGAAAATACTTCTTTTTGAACTAAAAATTCTGTTAGACAATACATGATATTACTATTTTAGTGTTGCACTTGCTTAAACTCTGCTACAAGATTTGTGTGTCTATTCTAATATGGTTATAGTTGCCTCAGTGCCCACAAATGTCCCATTTTGAAATCGATCACTAAAGACAGTATTACCTCAAAATTACCTTCGAGATTCACAGGCTCACAGCTAGGATGATACTTGGTGAATTTACTTGATTATTATAATATGTTTGCTAGAAATATATTTTTAGGTGTTGTGTTCTCAAAATAAAATGTTTAACAGTGGAAAGGTATTTATGTCATGCTCTCCAGGCAAAATGTTTTAACAATGAAAAGAGAGAGACATGAACTGCTGTGCATCTTCTTTGAAGTTGTGTCAGTTCATTAATAATTCCACTGATTTCCAGGATGCGTTACCCCCTGAGGAGATGTATTCTGCCGAGGAGCAGTGTCGAACAGCTGATCTTGTCCTATGTCTAGGAACTAGGTTTGTCATGCTACCCTCACACAATAGATGCAGTTTTCTTCACAGTTTCCTTATTCATTATGGTTACAAACACTGTCACTTGCCAACAAATGTTACTCGTTTAATGATAAATCCTCTGCACTCTTTGCCACATTATTATATATATCATGGAGGCAAATAACGCGGGGTGCATACTTAGTGGTTGTTTGGATAGCAGACGGTATATGAAAAACGAGTTTGTAACATGATTTTAGCAAAATCGGTTTTGCTAATTAATTTTTGGATTACTGATTTACACAGTAACACGTTTGGGCTTGGAAAGGGTAAAATTGGCTTGTGTATTTTCTTGTTTGGATAGATACCGAAAAAGCAAAAATGGCACCACGAAGCTGTTGGGAAACGAGCAGGCGGAGGGGGAATCTGTTACGATCAAGTATATAGCAATCGCGATTTTGGGAAAACGGATAATAGTCGATTTTCCACAAACCTGAAATCCGGGGATTTGGAGAACCAAGTTTCCTATATACGTGGATTAGTTATTGTAGCCAAACAAGATTCTATTCTGTTGAACCGTTTTCCTGGTTTATAGAGATCAGATTCTGTACATGCGCCCAATCCAAACAATGCCTTACTGTAGCTAGTTGCTGTACTTCTCTTTTTTTAGTTTGGGAAACTGTCCAGGTGCCATTTGCTTCGAACTGTTTTCCAATACACCAACAAACAGTTTTTAGTAAGCATGATTCTCATGTTTAATCTGGGAAAAATCAATTGCTCGATTAATAGTTGTACAAAAGTCTATGTAGATGCATCAAAATTTAAATGCACTATTAGTTATATGCATGTATGATTAACCATGCCAGAAACTGCAAGTTTAGTACTCCGTATATCATAGTTAGAACTTACGATCCCTGTTTCTTTGCCGTGGTGCTTGGAAGAGTGGCTTTGTGTAGTTCCTCCTTTCATGGAAATCTGACGCTAGGATTGATCCCAAGGATGGTGCAAGACTATTGGCTTGAGCAAACGGTCACATGTACAACAAGCACCATCCTTCACCTAAGTTGCAAAGATGATCCAGTCATTTGGCACGGCTAAATAAGCACCCCCAACCACCATCACCAAAGTGTGGCGCCGAGAAAGATGGGAAGTGAGAAAAACAGCAATTCAGTGGGCATGGTTGTAGCCTGTCCCAACTGTGTCAAAAATGCTTGCCAACGATACATGTTTTTTTTCTCTTGAGAAAGCACAAAAGCTTTGCGTCTTGATGCATAGATAGGTAAGGAAAGTTATTTACAAGACCAAGATGGGCAACAACCAGAATGAAATACACACATCTTTCAAGAATGCAAAGCTTTTAATCAGGCCGTCGTATGTTGAAGCTGCACCAAAAAGACACCCTAGATCTAGATATAATGGTCACTGACCTAAGCTGCTGCATGAGATCAACCGATACCAGTCTGTGCATCCTTAGTTCTACTTCAACGAGTGATCTAGTCCTTGCTCCTTTAAGGAATGGAGCTTTGATCTGGATGAAACTATAGTCTGACTAATATTTTCCAGTCACTTTTGATGCATCAAAAGATAAATGCATGATTGAGTCTCAACATTCTTCATGCACTGCCATGTTGCAGTGCAGTGCATGTTTAGCATATATAGTAGTCGAGAATTTGAGATCATCTATCTCCCTTTCTTTGCATGGACTGTGCTACTGCTATTGCTATATACTTGTTGTTTTTGCCTATGATCCCGTGAGAGGCATTGTGTCCTATCTCCCTCTCATTTGATCAATCTGACCATTGTTGCTTTGTGTTAGTTCATTGTTAATTTCGGGGTAGCAGGTTGAACATTTTTTATGATAATAATGAGCCATGATTCTGTTCTTGTTTCTGTTCTAATATATCCAGTAATGTGCAGCTTGCAGATTACTCCTGCATGTAATATGCCTCTGTTGTCAATCAAGAATGGGGGAAAGGTTGCAATTGTTAATCTTCAGGTGCACACAACTAAATATAAGCATATTGTTGTCTTTCTTTTAAGTATGGACCAAAAGAGAAGCACTAACTTGCATGCTTATCTCTGTTTATATGCATGTTATACTTATGATTTAGGCAAATTTTGTTACAAATCAGTCAAAAATATTAATGCTACGTCTGTACTTTTTTAAGTTGGGAATTTTGAAGTAGCACCAAACTATGTTTCAACTCTTATATGGCACCATATACTGTTTACCTAAATGACTGAGACTGGAACTTATTTTTGAGACGTGGCATTTAAACTTGGATTCAGTCCAAAGGTGTGAACTGAAGGAGATGACTTTCCATGTTTATGATTTTCTAGGAGCTGGTTTTGCAGCCTTAACAGGTGCAATATGCCGATTAAATATTTAAAATTGAACAAAAGATATTTACCTCATTTGAAGTTTAATAAATAATGCGCTAGAATGGAATATAATGAAACACTGTTTGCTTTGGCATATAAAGAACACCAGCGCAATATATACGTCTTTGGGATAGTAAATCCAAAATACCGCAACTTTCTAATGGCATTTGATAAACCCGCAATAAGTATGCATTCTGATTGCTTTACAAAATCTTCTCTTTCAGGCAACTCCGAAAGATAAAAAGGCAAGCCTTGTCATCCATGGGCTTGTGGATAAGGTGCTGTTTCTGTTCAGTTTCCTTTGTTGCTATTATGTCTCCTTGCTATAGTAATTTAACCGCGTCAACACAGGTCATTGCTGGAGTGATGTGCATTCTGAGTCTGCGCATTCCTCCATATATACGTACTGACTTCATTCAACTTCTTCTTCGGCACACAGTCAAAAGTAGGGTCGTCTCACCATTTCTTAAATCTTCATCCTTACCTATCTCTGTAAAATTCTAATAGATACATAAACCAGTCAAGGTTAGTGACAAAACTGAATGCTAGCATCATCAAAACTGCCCCATTAACAAGACTTTGAGCAACTGAAGATGATAAAATTCTTTGCAAACCTTATGGTCACCATATAAATAGTGAAACTACCAAGTGTGGTATATAAATTTCTGTATGGTGTCCTTCACAAATTGGAAATGAATTTTGATTTCTTATTAAGTTCCTTCTGTGCAACTATTATTGGACAGCTAAATGCTTTAACTGGCTTTGTATGAAAATGGGTTTAAGCACCCGCCTCTCATACTGCATTATATCTTTCTTCTATTCAGAGAAATGTGTAAGATGGACTCTGCGAGTAACAAGCGTTCATGGCATGCGAGCACCATTGTCATTTCTTCGGTCAATCGAGGTTATTCAAAATAATATATCCACATTGTTGTGTACTAGTATGCTTATTTTATGCCATTAAATGCTCCTGTAAGAACTAAGGAGATAATATTACATCAACAGGTTGATGAAAGTCTAGTTTTCGTACTTCTGTTACTGATATATGGTAAAAAAATAATCTTATTCATCAACAGGTTTCCTTTCCAGACAGATCTGACATGAAGCCTGTAGTGCTTATGGAGCAACCATTTTCTTTGCAGAGGTATATTGGAGATTGCAAAGTCCCCCGGCCAATATGTGCCAACTGATCAAGCAGAGAAAGAAATGTTTCAATTTTCAAATATTATGTGCTATGCTTCACATCAGGAAATTGCCTACTTCTGTAGGGAAACATCAATGACTAGCATATTTTCCATGTTGCTGACATTGAACTTCAGTGATGGTTGTGGCTGCTCAAGCTCGTCAATTGAATGCCATGTTAATTTCCAGGTTAGCAGCTGCTGGAAACCTTTATCTTCCAACTTTGCTGCCCAAAGTTGATCGTGCAGTTTAAAACTTTTGAAACGAACTAGGAGGTGTTAGGTGGTTAGTGTGATAGTGCCTTTGTTTTTTGCATGTTCTGAACTTCTGTTGGAACATGGGTTTTCAAAACCCTGCTGTCCATATGGATAGCCATCCTAATCGTCACTTACGTGTGGACATGTGTTCAGGGAAACAGGGAAATTGAAAACTCTTATTTCTCCAATCTCCATATTAGCATCAATATTCCATGCAATCCACATAAGTTTGCCCCCATTCCTTTTGTACTGCATCCTGCTCAGATCGGGAGGACCAGTAACTGGCGGAAACTGGCTGGTTTCTACTGTTCTTATCCTGCATGTACTACATATAAACAAATGAAATGTAGAAACTTAGGCTGGTGCTATTGTAAAGAGGTGTAATTTATGAAGTACCATCGCAATTGTACATGACTGATCATAGCTACTCCAGAGCGCTAAATTTGTGGAAAGCACCCTCTTCGTCCATTTTTTTTGGTATGTGAAATGATCAAATGAACCTAATTTTCTCGACTACTTGGCACCTTTCAGTATATTGTTCTTTTCTAGAGTGGTTATTTTGCATAATGCCGTGTGAACATGTTGGTTAACATCGAGTAGATATGCTGTTTTGCTTACCATACAATTTCAATATCATTCATGCAGAAGCAAAAGGAGAGCTTTATTAGGGATAGAAGCCTAGTCCTGCAGGAGATGAAGTGTACTGCAGAGCACCAGTCTCGTGCCGGGCAGCAATCGATTCTTGAAAGGGAGAGCCTCCCAAGAGCAGAGACATCTATACATGCGTTTGTGACCAACATTGTCACGTACGACGCTGAAGATCTCAAGGTGGCTGATCCCAAGGGTAGTTGGATGAACAGCGGCAGCAGTACCAGCAGCAACCTTGCAAAACGGCTCGTGGAAGGCGCTAGTGGCTACCCCACGTCGACAAAGAAGCTGAAGTGCTAGAACCGGCTGCGTCAAGTTTTCTGATCTTTTTGTTTGTAGTAGTTATCTGACTTGGTACATGCATGAGAAGTTTACAATAGCGGGACTATGGTGCAGAGAGTTAGATGAATGGGTGAAGGGAAGGTGGAACAGCTTTTCGTGGATAGCGAAGTTACCCAAAATGGAAACTGGTCAAGTCTTGGTTGAATCTTTTTTTTCTCTTGTAAAGCTCTCTCAAAGTCGAGAAACTTGTGAAATGTTGATATCGTGATATCCAATTGGAACCGGCGGTCATGTCGATGATACCGAATGAGAATATTTGCAGAACAGCTCCAGTGTGCATACATTACTTGATCATTGGCCATTAACTAGTCACTGCTATTGCATCCTCTGTGGTGTTTGGGGGAATTTTGTGGTTTTTATCTCCTATAGGCTCCAACATGTCATGGCACTGTAGTTCTGTGTTTTTAGTTCCCTAGTGGCTTTTAAACAAGCCTAGTGGCTTTTAATATTTTGAGGATTTTTAGTACTCCCTTTATTCACAAATATAAGATGTTTTGGATATTTCAGTATGGACTACATACGGACTGAAGTTCCACATATTCGAGATGCTTATTTAGGGAGATAATTGTATCAACTGCTGGTTGCCTCCGTCCAAACACATCCTTATCCTTCCAATCATAGGTGAGTTATGGTCATCCATTAAGATAAATGACCAATTAATTAAGCTATTCTCAAATTTATTGTAAATGGCATAAAATTTATACGCTATAATGAATCGACTAACAGTAAAAATTAGAAAACGTTCGTATTGTAAATACATTAGGTGGTGATTAACTTCCATGAATAGGTTTAGTTATTCAAAGAAATGAACCAATTCTAGTAGAAGTACCTTGATAACTGTAAAACCAGTTTATTCAGGAAATAGAAAAGACAAAATAACGTTACAAAGCACCACAATATGGACATGCAATGACTTGTCAGGAAAAAAATAGTAACTAAAAATGACAATTGCCAGAGTAGGGCGTTTGGGAGCTCGGCCTTCATGCATGGAGGCCGAACTTTTTAGAAAATTCAAAATTCAAACTTCCTAGTTTAAAAAAAACTGAAAAAATTGTACAAGTATACAAGGATATGATGTGTATGTGTGTAAAATTTCAGGATGAAATACCTTGAAATGCGAGCTGTGAAAACAAAATGATGGACTTTGAGGATGAATAGTGCATGTACTAAGAAGCCACAGATTTTTTTTTTGTCTAGCATTTTAACGTATTCCATCCTGAAAATTTACACACTTGTACATTATATCTCTAAGTATATGTGTGTTTTTTTCAATTTTTTTGAAGCGTCTTGATCACTTCAAATTCGACCTCCATGGAAGCTGAGCTCCATTCAGCATTTTCACAATTGCCACCGTATTATAGCAACTTATCTTCTGATGCAACCAATTTGACAAATTAACCAATGCTTAATATTTCCAACGGTAAAAGCAAGTGATCTGCCATTTTCTTTAGAGTGGTACGTATCATGTGGTTATGTGATATGTCAAAACTTAGTTGTTCAACTATAAGGAACAATATGAAGGGAAGCTTGGTGATCTATTATTCTGATATATAACCGCCTGGTATATATGTAAGAGTGCATGAAGGCTAGCTATATTGCCTCTAGGTCACCAACTAAATTTGGAACGGCGTGTCCTTACAGTTTGTGCAATCAGATAATACAAACTTTACGAACGTAACTCTCAAGGTCTTGTCGATTAGTAGCTATGGCACTTCTCCATTCAAAGCTAACTTGAGCTTCCGACGAAGCTTTACCGCCTTTCAATATTAAATCTTTCATGGTGTTGATACGCTCATCTCTCAATTTACTACCATGCATTATTCGCATGGCCTTGAGAGCTTTTGCTCCAGCCATAAGGAAACTTGCAAATTGCACCTCCCCTACAGTGCCATAATACCCATGAAGCTCCACATATTTGAGATGCTTATTTAGGGAGGTAATTGTATCAGCTGCTGGTTGCCACTGTCCAAATGCATCTTTATCCTTCCAACCAAAGGCGAGGCACTGTGATGCATTAAGACAAATGATCATTTATAGTAAATGACGTAAATTTTTCTATTTTCAAAATTGTAAGCATCGAGCGGTGACTTCAGGAACAGTTTGTAGGTGAATACACAGAAAGAATTCGGCAACCGATTTAAGGCAAGCTCTTTTAGTCTAGAAAAATAGAGGCACGCCTAAAGTTGAGAAGGGCATTTGTTGCATACCCAAACCCGAAGTTCTTGCAAACATGGGAATAAGCTTAACATGTTGGCAGCCTTCCTCAGTTCTCCACCATCACTAAACTTCATGTTGAGGATTAGCGTTGTAATGACGGATATCGACTTCTGCATCACGGAAGAAAAAACACTTGCATACATGAATCTATATGTATAATATAATGGAAAACCCGCAAAACAAAGCTACATATGTAGGTATATATATACCTTGGGCATGATCGCAAAGTTGTGCGAGTCCAACATTGGAAGGGTGAGAGCGACGTTCCAGGCCTTAGGAGGAAGGTCGTCACCTCCAATGATGTCGGGGCATAGCCGCCATATGTCGACGTATAAGAGCACAATGTTCTCAAGGTTAGGTGTTCCACTGAAAGAGACTTCTTCAAGTGGGACGTGTGGCCTGATGTACACCTCGACGAGGCTACGTGAGCAAGGGATGAGGCGGCGGAGGTGGTGGACCCTAAAGAGCTGTAGCTTCCGCAGGGCCAGACAGCCGGCGATCATGGAGTGCAACGACGCCTCGGAAATCACCACGTTGGACAGGTGTGTTAGGCATAATCTTTGACATGAGAGTGGAGCGGCCGGCCGGGTCGTACATGGAGTTAGTTAGCTGCATGCTAGCTACCAGCACTAGTAGAAAAACCCCCATTAGTCCCGGTTCCAGAGGGGCTTTAGTCCCGGTTCTGGAACCGGGACTAAAGGGTCGGGACTAATGCCCAAGACCTTTAGTCCCGGTTGGCTTACGAACCGGGACCAAAGGCCCTCCACGTGGCCGCTCTCTGTGCGTGGGCTGGAGGACCTTTAGTCCCGGTTGGTGTTACCAACCAGGACTAAAGGTGGAGCCTTTAGTCCCGGTTGGTAACACCAACCGGGACTAAAGGAAAAAAAAATTTCAATTTTTTTTTTAAATTTTTGATTTGTTTTTAATTTTTTTTCTGATTTTCACAATTTAATCTCTAATCACCCCTCCTCACTGCTTCAGAATTTAATCTCTAGTCTCTAATCAACACTCATTCCAAATCGTCTAACTTCCCGACCGGTCACCCATCTTCTCACTACTCCAGCCCCAGAACGCTTAATTTTCAGGTTCTATCTCCCCTAGTTTCCAAGACTGCACTTGTTGTTTTCCTGACAATCTTAAGCTATCAATCCTGTTAACCCTTAGGTCTTGATGTCACATGATTTAATTTTTTGAATTCTAAATAATTATTAAAATAAACAAAATAAGTACTGATAATATTGAATTTCAATGAAAATAAAATAAGTAATAATATTATTTTATTAATTTTTTTTGCCATTTATTCATTTAATATGACATAATTAATATCTTTAAATCTGTAAATCAAAATTCGACAAATAATATATCCATTATTATCAGAAAAATGTGAGGAATCCAAATATGACATCATTTATTTTTTTAAAATTTTTAAAATTATTTTTTTGATTTGAAATAACTTTTTTTCCTTTTGGAATTTTGAGAATGTGAGAAAACTTCACCGGGTAAACCCCGGTGAAATCGAGTCCCAATTTTTCTCTAGTTTTTTTTATATATTAAACTTTTTTTTTCGACATCGTATGCAAAAGTTATGGCCGTTTTACATTTTTTTTCGTTTTTTTTGCAAAAAAGGTCAAAATTCATATTTCAAAATTTCTATACCAACTAGACACTAAAACCTAACTACATCTCAAAGGATTTTATTTTTTGAAGATTTTATCATTTTTGTTTATTTTCTACAAAACTAAAAAAGGCGGTCCACAGGGGGGGTAGAGTTTGAAAATTTCAGAACCCCTTTAGTCCGGGTTGGTGTCCATCCAATCATACCGTCGACTACACATCTGCTAGCACCGTCCCAGCCAGAGTCACAACTAAGGTTAACCAAGCCAGAGTCAACCCTTTCTAACTTCATTTGCTATTTTTTATGCATTTAATGATTTTTTTGAGCTAAATGACCCTGAAATTGAAAAGCACTACAAATGAACTTTGAAAAGGTTGAAACTTGGCATGGTATCATCATTTCACCCACATAGCTTGTGCTAAAAAGTTGAGAGGGTTACGGCAAAAACTGGATGCACTTCGTGTACAAACTGGACCATCTCATTCGAAGTATCAATGTTTCGGACGAAAACCCATCTGTTACAAAGGCATTTCATTTTTTTAACTTATTTCAACTCCACACTTTTTGTGCATTCAATATGCACCATTCAAAGCCACATCCTCAAATTTCAACCCTTTCTAACTTCATTTGCTATTTTTCATGCATTTAATGATTTTTTTGAGCTAAATGACCCTGAAATTGAAAAGCACTACAAATGAACTCTGAAATGGTTGAAACTTGGCATGGTATCATCATTTCACCCACATAGCTTGTGCTAAAAAGTTGAGAGGGTTACGGCAAAAACTGGATGCACTTCGTGTACAAACTGGACCATCTCATTCGATGTATCGTCTGTTACAAATGCATTTCATTTTTTTAATTAAAATCCTAATTTAAATTATTCTAAAAATAACCAAATAAATCTTACTGTGACAACAAGCTAACACGTGACTAGGAGCAAAAAGAATTAAATTAAAAACTATTTGTAAACTCAAGTTATTCACAATCTAGGGTTTGAAGCAAATTTGAACAAATTCAAATTTAAACCATTCAAATTTGAAAACTAATGGCACAAACAGAAACTAGACAAAATTTTGAATCTAATGCAAAAAGAATCACTCAAAAACATCAAATATCTTAAAAGATATAAGCAATTTCAAACAGAAACTAAAAACAGAAAACAAATGTAAAAACAGGAAAACTACCTTTAGTCCCGGTTGGTAACACCAACCGGGACTAAAGCCTCAACCCCTTTAGTCCCGGTTGGTAACACCAACCGGGACTAAAGGGGGGGGGGGGCTTTAGTCCCGGTTGGAGATACGAACTGGAACTAAAGGGGCTGGCACCGTTCGAAGCCCCTTTAGTCCCGGTTGGTATCTCCAACCGGGACTAAAGGTCCCGTTCGAACCGGGACTGATGCCTGCGCCGCTCGAACCGGGACTAATGCACCCATTAGTCCCGGTTCGTAACAGAACCGGGACTAATGCTCTGACCTGGCGTGGACCAAAGCCCTGTTTTGTACTAGTGCCGGTCGTGTGGCCGGCTGTTGAGGAATTGATGCGTGCATGGATATGGACGCCGTGCATGTAGCTAGCTTAGTGGTAGTTAGTGCGTGCGTGACGTGCGTGTGTGTATGGGTTAGTGGCCGAGAGTTCAGGCCGGTTATGTGTGCGTGCGTGTGCTGGTGTGTGTGTGTGGTGCACCGGGTATAAAGACCCACCCCATGTACTGATCGAGGTGCGCCGGTGTGTTGCCGAGCCACGGTGACGGTATGAGCCGAGCCGGGGTATGTGCCCAGTAAAGTAAGGCCGTTCGTGCGGCCAAGGCGCCGTTCGTGCGGCGGGGCGTTTGTGCGCCGGAAAAACTTGTGTCCAGTGTGCTTCTCCTTCCACCTTCGTCTGAGCGAGTGAGAGAGGAGATGAGCGGCGAGCTGGTTCGGAGTTTATCCCAACAATTGGTATCAGAGCCAGATTGTCTTTGGTGTTGTTCTCCTTGCCGGAGGCGTGCCGGCGGTGGCGGTGTTCGCCGGCGGCTGCGCGATGGAGCTCTGGGCCGTGTGTCGGCCTGAGGAGTTGTGCGGCGCTGCGGGCGTCATGGTGGACGCCGAGGCGGCGAGCGGTGAGTCCGCGGCAGACGCGGAGGTGGCGTGCTGTGACGTCGTGCGAGCGGCGAGCGCGGAGGCCCCGGCGGCGCGACGAGAAGGCCGCGGAAGTCCTGCATGGTTGCGCAGAGGCCGCGGAGGCGCGACACGACGCGGCGGCGTGGAGGCCGCGGAACGGCGACCGTAGAGGCACGCGGTGGCGTCGGGCGGAGGCGTTCAAGGCGATGGCCGGGGATGAGCCATGTCAAGATTAGGGGGGGAATTGTTAGGCATAATCTTTGACATGAGAGTGGAGCGGCCGGCCGGGTCGTACATGGAGTTAGTTAGCTGCATGCTAGCTACCAGGTCGTGTGGCCGGCTGTTGAGGAATTGATGCGTGCATGGATATGGACGCCGTGCATGTAGCTAGCTTAGTGGTAGTTAGTGCGTGCATGACGTGCGTGTGTGTATGGGTTAGTGGCCGAGAGTTCAGGCCGGTTATGTGTGCGTGCGTGTGCTGGTGTGTGTGTGTGGTGCACCGGGTATAAAGACCCACCCCATGTACTGATCGAGGTGCGCCGGTGTGTTGCCGAGCCACGGTGACGGTATGAGCCGAGCCGGGGTATGTGCCCAGTAAAGTAAGGCCGTTCGTGCGGCCAAGGCGCCGTTCGTGCGGCGGGGCGTTTGTGCGCCGGAAAAATTTGTGTCGAGTGTGCTTCTCCTTCCACCTTCGTCTGAGCGAGTGAGAGAGGAGATGAGCGGCGAGCTGGTCCGGAGTTTATCCCAACAATTGGTATCAGAGCCAGATTGTCTTTGGTGTTGTTCTCCTTGCCGGAGGCGTGCCGGCGGTGGCGGTGTTCGCCGACGGCTGCGCGATGGAGCTCTGGGCCGTGTGTCAGCCTGAGGAGTTGTGCGGCGCTGCGGGCGTCATGGTGGACGCCGAGGCGGCGAGCGGTGAGTCCGCGGCAGACGCGGATGTGGCGTGCTGTGACGTCGTGCGAGCGGCGAGCACGGAGGCCCCGGCGGCGCGGCGAGAAGGCCGCGGAAGTCCTGCATGGTTGCGAAGAGGCCGCAGAGGTGCGACACGACGCGACGGCGTGGAGGCCGCGGAACGGCGACCGTAGAGGCACGCGGTGGCGTCGGGCGGAGGCGTTCAAGGCGATGGCCGGGGATGAGCCATGTCAAGATTAGGGGGGGAATTGTTAGGCATAATCTTTGACATGAGAGTGGAGCGGCCGGCCGGGTCATACATGGAGTTAGTTAGCTGCATGCTAGCTACCAGGTCGTGTGGCCGGCTGTTGAGGAATTGATGCGTGCATGGATATGGACGCCGTGCATGTAGCTAGCTTAGTGGTAGTTAGTGCGTGCGTGACGTGCGTGTGTGTATGGGTTAGTGGCCGAGAGTTCAGGCCGGTTATGTGTGCGTGCGTGTGCTGGTATGTGTGTGTGTGGTGCACCGGGTATAAAGACCCACCCCATGTACTGATCGAGGTGCGCCGGTGTGTTGCCGAGCCACGGTGACGGTATGAGCCGAGCCGGGGTATGTGCCCAGTAAAGTAAGGCCGTTCGTGCGGCCAAGGCGCCGTTCGTGCGGCGGGGCGTTTGTGCGTCGGAAAAATTTGTGTCCAGTGTGCTTCTCCTTCCACCTTCGTCTTAGCGAGTGAGAGAGGAGATGAGCGGCGAGCTGGTCCGGAGTTTATCCCAACAAGGTGGAGATAATGCAGGCTGAGCAAAGGCAGATCTACTCCAGGTTGATGGTCGAGGCAGCAGCAATGCAGCTCCAGATGGCGGAGGGCGTCGGCGCTGGGCCGTAGGAGGTCGCGGGGGAGCGGCGGGTGCGCGGGGTGCGGCACGAACTTGAGCGCGAGGCTGCCGTCGATGCGCCGGTTGGATAGGATTCGCAGCCAGGTAGAGGTTGTCTCGTGTGCGGTGATGGTCGCGTGGAAGCGGTGGATGGGCCCGTCGCCGTGGGAGGAGTTAAATACACTCACGGTACCTGTACTCTCCGTATAAACTCACTTTGGTCACTGTATTCCGTCAACCGCAAATTACGGTCATTATGTTAACATTCGCTGCTCATCATACGGTCACTCGCGTCAAACACGGCCGTATTTGGACAGCTGGCATACGCTGACCGCTTTGGCCGGACATGTGCGACGTGATTTTTGCATTTAGGTCCCTCTATCTACCAGCACATCGGCCGCATCGCTTCGTTCCACTTCTTCTGCACGGAGAGAAAAGAGAAAAGGGTATCTACCAGCACATCGGCCGCGTCGCTTCGTTCCACTTCTTCTGCATGGAGAGAAAAGAGAAAAGGGGGAGCGGAGAGAGCGGAGGCGATCGCGGTCGCGTTGCTTGTCCGCTAGGGTTTCCCGTCGCGGCGGCTACCATGACCGGCGGAGGTGGTCCGTCGGCCGGAGCGAAAGACGCCGCCGACTCGCTGGATGCTGGAGGAAGCAGCAGCGAGCAGAAGCCCTTCCTCCGTCGACCCGATCATGCGCGGACGCCGGCATACGGTGAGCAATCTCGAATCTTTCGTACTGTTCATCACTTCGCAACTCTTTGCCGTGATTTGTAGGAGTCTCAATTTGTAGTGCGTCGAATCTGTCGATTTTGCTCTGTTAGGGAATAAAGAGAGATTTTGCTCTGTTGCTCTGAAATAAAAGAGGGTTTTTGCTCTGTTTTTTGATTTTGCAGAGGAATACAACTATGATTACCCATGCAGTCTTGGTATAAATCATGGTGGTTTTTTCGTTGGTCAAGGTAGCTACAGGAGTTACTGCAATGGAAAGACTGCTTGGTATGATTATGTGCCGTCTGCGAAATTGAACATGTCTGAATTGGAAAGAATAGTTGAAGATTTAGGCTATGAGATGGCAGGCAGATTGGATGTGTATTGGTGTTTGCCAGGGTTGCAAATTAGCACTGGTGGTCTTAGGAAAATGAACTCTCAGGATGCTTGTGACAATATCAGTGCTTGTGTGGTTTTTGGACACAAGGAAATTCAGTTATACCTTGACCATGATCAGAGTTACAGGAGCATTGATTGGGATGATGTTGTGGTCTTTCCTGTTAATGATTTACCTCCTGTGATCAGTCCTAGGAAAGTAAAAGAGGAGAAATTTGTAGAGAGAATGGCTGAGCAGAATATGACAGAGGAGCAAGGTGATGATAATGCAGAGGAGGCTGGGAACATGGAAGATGGGCAAGGTGATGAGCAGCAATTCAACGAGGAAGAAATGGAACAGTATATGGCAGATGCTGAGGAAGATGATGTGGAAGCTGATGTTGAAGAGGAAGAGGAGGAAGATGTTGATGAAGAGGATGAGGAAGCTGTTGTGCAAGAGGAGGAACAAGAGGAAGATGCCCAGTCAGCTGTAGATGATGGGAGTATTTCTCATGCTGCAAGAGGAGGTAGTGATTCAGACAATGAGGATGGCTTTGTGGACAGTGATTATGCTATATCTGATGGAGATGTAGATCTTGTGGAAGATCAAATTGAAGAAGTGGTAGTAGATATGAAAGGAAATAAAGTTGCTGACACTGAACTTTCTTCTGATGAGGAAAATTTTCAGATGCCAGATTCAGATGAAGATGAGTTGAAACACAACTTCAAGACATTCAGGCCAGAGGATATGCATAACCCTGTGTTCAAAGTTGGACAGCTCTTCCAGTCACCAGAGATGTTAAGGAAAGCAATTAGAGAATACAGCTGCAAGAACAGAGTTGATATCTCAATGCCAATAAATGATAGGAAAAGAATTTCTGCCAGGTGTCAGGAAGGATGTACATGGTACTTATGGGCATCTCATGACAGCAGGACCAAGTGCATGATGATCAAGAGGATGACCAATGAGCACACTTGCTGCAAGAAGTGGAAAGTCAAAGCTTTTACCTCAAGGTTTCTATCAGAGAAGTATGTTGAGCACTTCAGGGCTGATGATCACATGAATATGAGGAACTTCAGCAGGATTGTCCAAAAAGATTGGAACATGACACCCAGCAGAAGCAAATTGCAGAGAGCCAGGAGATTAGCAATGAATGTTATACATGGAGATGAAGAAGAGCAATATAATCTGCTATGGGACTATGCCAATGAAGTTAGGAGAAGTAATCCTGGTAGCACTTTCTATGTCTCACTTGACAATGAAGAGAGATTTAAAAGGTGTTATTTCAGCCTTGATGCCTGCAAAAGAGGCTTTTTGGAGGGGTGTAGACCTGTCATTTGTCTTGATGGCTGCCATATCAAGACCAGGTATGGTGGTGTACTGCTAAGTGCCATTGGCATGGACCCTAATGATTGTATTTTTCCTTTGGCATTTGCTTATGTTGAAGTGGAAGATACCCACACCTGGACTTGGTTTCTTAGAGCTGTCAAGCAGTATCTTGCAATTTTAAACACTGAGCCCTGGACAATTATGTCAGATAGACAGAAGGTAAATCCTGTTACTATTCAGTTTCAGTATATTTTCAAGTACTATTCGTTTACTATGCAATGCACTTTCAATTAGTATGCAATGCAGTTTCAGTTAATGTTTACTTCAAATCTGCCTGCAGGGACTGATCAATGCTGTGGAAGCCTTGTTTCCTCTCTCAAACCATAGGTTTTGTGTGAGGCACTTGTGGCAGAATTCCACAAGAGCTGGTCATAGAGGTGATGTGTTAAAAAATCAGTTGTGGAAATGTGCCAGAAGCACAACTGTCACTGCTTGGGAAGAGAGCATGCAGGAGATGAAGGCTCTCAGCAAAAGAGCATATGATTGGCTATATGATCTAGATCCCAACACTTGGGTGAGAGCTTTTCAACCAGACTTTGTCAAATGTGACATTCTACTGAATAACAACTGTGAGGTCTTTAATAAGTAAGTGAGCAATACCAAAATTTACATTTCAAACAGATGCACAACTCATGTTTGTTACTGAGCTCACTGTGTATATTTATGCATGCAGGTACATTCTAGAAGCAAGAGAGTTGCCAGTCCTCTCTATGATTGATAGGATTAAGGGACAACTAACCAGCAGGATGGTCACAAAGAGTGAAGAGATGCTGAGCTGGACTGCTCCAATCTGCCCAAAGATTAAGAAAAGGTTGGACAAGAACACAGAATTAGCTAACACATGCTATGCTGAATTAGCTGGAGATGGCATATATTCTGTAGAGGACAGAGGATACACTTACATTGTGGAGATAAATGCTTGGAGCTGTAGTTGTAGAAGATGGAATTTAACTGGAATTCCATGTCCTCACTCAATAGCATGCTGCAGGAGAGAAAGAATATCACCAATTGAGCTGGTTCACAAGTGTTATTCCATTGAATTTTACCATAGGGCATACTCCCATTTTATTGTGCCTTGCAGAGATAGAAGAGAGTGGACAAAAATGAATGGATGTCCTATTGCACCACCTCTTTATGTCAAAAAAGTTGGAAACCTAGGCCATAATAGGAGGAGGGCTACTGAAGAAGTTGCAGATGGGAGAGGTGGAACTAGAATGACAAGGCATGGTGTAGTTATTCACTGTGGCCACTGCAAACTACCTGGACATAATAGGACTTCATGTTCTGATCTTAAAGCTGGCATACCACCTTATGTTCCTCCCCCAAAGCAGCAAGTTAGGAGAAGGAGAAGGACATCACCAACTGCTGAGGAAGAACAAGATGCAGCAGCAAATGCTGAAGAGCAGCCAGAGTCAGCAGCTAATGCTGAAGAGGAGCAACAAGCAGAACAGACACAGGATGAGCCAGTCATAACACAGGTTTTCAAGCTCACCAGCTGCTTGTTGTTGTCATTTATTAGATGTGGTTCACCAGCTGCTTAACTTGTTTGTGCTTATGTTTGTAGGATTTCACTGACCAAGTTCCTCTCTCTGCTGTGTACAATCATGATATGCTCAATGAAATGATGTTGCAGGTACATTCCTGTTTTGTTCACTTCAACTACCTATGACAAATACTACTGCTCCTAGACATCTACTGCTCCTATACACTACTACTGTACATATTTTGCATCTACATTTCTGTTGCTAAATGACATTGTACACTTATGCAGAGACCTATGCCAAAAACATCTACTTCTACTCCTACACCATTGCCAGATAGCTCTTTTATTACTGCTGCTAGAGCTGCACTAGGTACAGGTAGAGTAAGCACCTCAACAGCAGCAGGGGACCTTGCTATGAAAGCTGCAGCTATGAGAATTGCAAAAGAAAAGCTTTTTGCAGCCCAAAGAGAGGCAACACTAGAGCAAAGGTATCAGTCCCATGAGATGCAAGCTGCTGCTGTGCTTGCCAAGAGAGAAGCAGAGAAGGCAAGGAAGGAAGCAGAGAAGACAAAGAAGAGAGAAGAAGCACTGGCAAAGAAAGAATAAGAGAAGGCAAAGAAGAGAGCAGAAGCAGTAGGACAGAAAGAAGAAGAGAAGGCAAGGAAGAGAGCAGAAGCCCTGGCAAAGAAAGAAGAAGAGAAGGCAAGAAAAGCACAACAAATGGCAGCAGAGATAGAAGAAAGGAGGAAGGCTGCAATTGCCAGGAGAGAAGCTCATGAACAAGCAAAGCAGAGGGAGGCAGAGGAGAAGTTGGCGGCTGCACAAGCAAAAAAGCAGCAAGCAGCAGCAAAGAGGGCTGCTTCTGCACGGGCAAGAAAGCAGGAGGCAGCAGCCAAGAAGCCCAAGAGGGTCAACATGTTTGATGAATTGAGATGAATGTTCATTGTCTACTTTAGTTTCTTAAGTATGGTGATCTGTAAAACTATGATCTTCATTTTGTTGCTGAACAAACTACTGATGATCTTCATTTTGATGCTCTGATGGAACATGTAGTTGAGCTTCATTCTACTCTTACCAAATGTAGTATGAATCTCAACTTTGTAATGCTTCTGACCAAATGTAGTATGAATCTCAACTTGTGAATTTTGCAGTATATATTTGTTGGTGTCCACTCTTGTGATAATAATGATGTGCAATTTGCAGTGTTATCTCTTGTTTTCGACTCTTGTGATAAAAAAGATTTTTTATCAGCCAAGAATACAATCTGCTGTGTCTAATGTTGCTTGTTTGTTTGTTGAATAAAATGATAAACAGAGGCATGGCGTTGTTAGGGTCCTGGAGGCATGCTGGTACATGATCCTTTTGCCAAATATGACTGCACTTTAGGATCCAGAAGATTAGACCTCACCATTACATTGAGAAAAACAACTTTACTTCTTTAGGTCTACAAATTATATTACTTTCAGATAAATAAAATTGACCATCCTAATGATGCCGATGGTACAATAATGAATATCTTTTGGACTGATGGACAAACTATCGTGGATTATTCTGTCTTGTGCCTGTACTTGTAGGTTGTTAAATCAACATATAGGCATGCATGCTTGTAGGTTGTATTCTCCACTGATGAAGAATCTTTTTTATCACAAGAGTCGAGAAAAACAGAATCACACTACAAACTGCACATCATTGTTATCACAAGAGTGGACAACAACAACTATACGCTGCAAAATTCACAAGGAGCTTCAAATATCAGGAGCTTTTATTCACAGTGTACACCAAATTCAGTTATACAATAAAAAAGCTCCACAATGTGCTTCAACTATCCTATCTTGAGAAAATTCAGAAGAAAAATAAGAAAAGCATCAACTATCCTAAGCTACATGACTTGAGTTCCTGATTGTTTGGTAGGTCTAGTTGTGTGAAACAAATCTCACGGACATTTCTACAAGGCACTGAATCTTCATCGACAGAGGCATGCACAGCAACAGATTTTTGGTTCTTCTGTCTTCCTTTTGCCATCATGCTGATCATCTTCCTTTTGGTTCTTGTATGCTCTGTCAATGAATAAGAGAATAAGTTCAGCACAAGCATATTCAGCAGAATAAAGGATGCAGATGGACAGAGCACATAGTTATGTGTTGTGTTGCAACTAGCAGATGAGCCGTCATGCTCTGAACTTGAAGTTATTTGTCAAGATGCAGCTAGCAGGTCAATCTACAGCAGGCCACATCCGGTGGAGCCAAGCTGAGGAGGGTGGCCATGGAACGAGAGTAACAAACTGGCGCGGGAGAAGCTTAGTCGTAGCCAAAGGGCGCGTGCAGCCTGCGTACTGCGCCGGCGGTGCCGCGGGTGGAGGTGCCCAGGAGCAGCGCCGCTTGTACCGGACGAGCTCGCGCTGGACATTGCCTTCGTGGAGGAACTCGCGGCGGAGGACGGGACAGAAAACGGCGGGGGAGGACGGGACAGAAAGCGGCGGCGGAGGAGATATCCCGCGTGCCGGCGGCGATGCAGAGCGACGAGCAGGTCCACGGCGATGCGGGGGAGGACGGGACAGCTCGGGCACGACGAGCAGGTCCACGGCGACGACGGCGAGGCCGAGACGGCGGGAGCGGCGCGATTTGGCTAGGGATTTGGAGTGGCGGGATGGGAAACGAAAATTAGGGATTTGAAGGAGGGATTATGAAAGCTAGGGACCTAACTGCAAAAAGAAGCGCCAGCTATCCAAATACGGCCGTGTTTGACGCGAGTGACCGTATGATGAGCAGCGAACGTTAACATAATGACCGTAATTTGCGGTTGACGGAATACAGTGACCAAAGTGAGTTTATACGGAGAGTACAGGTACGTGAGTGTATTTAACTCCCGTGGGAGGAGAGGATGCGTGGGATGATGGACTGGTCGTGTGAGCCGAGGTTCGTGCTGCTGCTGCCGTCGATGTAGTCTAGGTCGAGCGGCATCGACGGCCAGATGTGCCGCCAGCGGCGAGAGAGGGCCATGGTGCGGGCTGCGTTCTTGACGGGGAGGAGGGAGACGATGTTGCCCAGCAGGCAGTCTGGGAGAAGGCTGATGCGGTCGTCATCCTCCTCGCCCTCCATAGTTGTCCTTCGCCCCAGAGGTTTGGGTGTCACGCAGGGGGGAACAGACCTAATTCTGCCTTGATCAATCGTTGTGGACGCTGTTTCAACCTTGAACAATTCGGATTGGAAACATGATCTGTTCCGTCCACCGCTGATATTATTCTTGGAAGTGACAGATAGCTCATAGCCTTATACCGATCTCAAAAGACACAGATGGGGGAGGCCAGCGACGTGGAGAGCCGGACACATATACTGTTTATACTCTTTTTTTTTTTGAACACAGTACAGACGCAAGCGCTCATATACACGCGCATACACTCACCCCTATGAACGCACACACGCACACCCTACCCCTATGAGCACCTCCGAGAGACTGAGCCGGCATATCATCTTGAAATTTTACGAAGTCACCGTAGACGCCTCGTAGTCGACGGGAACGTCTCCTCCCACTGAACGCGCATCGCCGGAAATCCTGAAATAAATCCAGGATAAATGCGAGCACCAGGACTTGAACCCTGGTGGGCTGGGGATACCACTGTCCACCTAACCATCCAACCACAGGTTGGTTCGCATATACAGTTTATACTTTGACAAATTGAATTGGATTCAATCTGTATGATCAATTTCCTCTTGTCCTGGTTGTGTCTCTGATCGACCGCACCTGTGGTCGATGGTGGTTCTATTGACCCTAGCCTAGTTGCCTACCAGTACGACGGACATGGATTTTTTGAGCACCTGCACCCGAGCCTCGTTATCCTGGCTCTCCAATGTTGCTTTGAGATCTGCGCGACACAACTAACTTCTTACATGAATTTTTTTTTGTTTCTTTCATATAGAACATGTCTTGAACTTTAAAGTATGCAGCACAACAAAACATTTTAACTAGAATGTGGGATAAAACTTTCAGAATTTTTGATCCGACATAAATACTAAAAAAAAGATTTTTTTAATCAAACAAAACTAATTTTGTATATTTATGTTGGACCAAAAAATCTAAAAGTTTTATCCTAGATTCTAGTTAGAAAGCTTTGCTATGCGGCAAAGGTTTGAAGTTCAAGACATGTTTTATGTGAGAGAAACAAAAAAGAGAAATGTACTTGCACGAATCGCGATGCGGAGAATGGATGGCTAGATAAGAGGGGCCCGGGCACACCTGCTCTAAAACATGTTTTCGCGAGTATGACCTTCAAATGAGAACTTCTGAATAGTATTTTCTCCGTATATTGGATGTAATAAGATCTTATATTATGGGACGGAGGGAGTACTTGATTCCGGCTTAAGGATAATTCTCCCGACCTCTGCACCCATGTGATGCACACATCTATAAAACCATTATACAAGTTCGGATGAAAAGGTTTGCCTGCTTCTTCAAAGCTGTGAATTCAAACAGGTGTTGCTGAACGCTGATCTATCCATACTGTCAAATCCTTCAAACCTGATGAGTATCCTACAGTGCTTTACTGGCTGGAATTTGGGGAGAAACCTATTAGTGTCATGTCATGACTGTCACCTTGTAGCTGAAATGTTTTCCACTGTCTGCTATCAATGCAGACAAGGATAATTAACAGAGTTGGACCATTGTTGATAGGCTTGTTGTCATTAATCTGTAGAATCTGACAAATATGGTTACCCTGGTGGCTGCAGGAAAAATCTTGAAGAGAAGTCAGGTTGCTCTGAGACGACAGAACTCTTGCACAACTGCTTCAGGGTGATTGCTTTTGCAGACAGCTGAGTGTCTTCCTGAACAATGGAGAACCATGACACTTATGTTTCGTCAAGCTGGACAGTTATTCATGATGAAATTGCAGATTTTGCATTGTGTTGGAGACTTGAGGGCTCATGACGTTCACACTCTTGCATCCGTCGGATATGTGGTTCATAATTTGCAAATCTGCAGTCAAGATCCATTCAGAGTTACCATGAATTATGAATCAATATTATATCCCAGAATGTAAATGATTCCGAGCTATTAGAGAAGCCTAAAATTTCTTATTTCAGCGAACATTGTCTTGTTGGCTCTCCTGATATTTCAGTTTCACTATAGCACTATCCTACATTTATATGTACTATCCTTGTTCGGCCCTGGAAGGAGTAGTTATGTACACAGCTGAGGCTTCATATACTATGTTCGGCCCTGGAAGGCTTGGGATATATTAACGAAAACCTGTTGCTTCAATTGGTTGTAGTGCCATTAAGCAGGTCCTGAGCAGGTTGTCCTCTCTTGTATTCTAACATTGTGAGCCTTCTTGAGCTATACAGTGCATATTCACGCCTTCACGGGTAAACATGTGGATGTGGGTAAAATTGTATAACCTTGTGTTTGTGCTCACGAATAGCTATATCATGCTTCACAATTGCCGCTGGGCGCATGTGTTGCTTCTGTTTCACTGCTGTATGTTTGGTGTTCACTTGTAGAATGTCTACAAGGGATGGGTTTGGTTAGGTAGAGTATTCATATCAGAACCTCTGCTTTGGAGAAACAAGTTTTATTTGTTACTGTTTCAACTATTTATTCACTTCATGCAAGCGAATGGTAGAAGCTCTCCTTTGTACTGTAATTTGCATCATGAAAATATATCTGTTACACCTTCTTTGGTGACCTGTGTAGTACGCCAACACTACAAAGATGGAAATTCTAAATGCTCTCTTTCAGGTGACCTAATGGTTGCTAGGTGCTTGAGCCTGATCAGACGCCTGTGCAAATATGGAATGGCTATTCCCCGAGGTTTGTTTACTAAATTTCCGATGTGAATGAATAATTTCTGTGAACCTTTGCCACAAAGCAATTACTACTTTCATCTTTCCCATATCAAACTAAACTATTTGCTTGTTCGAGCATGACTATTATTTTCTGTAGTTTGTGAGTACTAGCAAGACCATGGAGTGGTTCATGCATACACACACAAGGGGTTCAGATTAGTGAATCCGGGAAAAGAGAAGAAATATGTACAGCTAGCTGCTTTAAAAGTGGCCGTACTCAGATACAAGCTGCCGCCATCTATGAGGACCGGGAGCAAGAAGACCTGGTGACCATGCATCGAGATGACCGAGTTAATCCAAGCACGAAAGGGGAAAGCCCAACAATGGATATTATTATTAATTGCCTGTCATAAATATCTTTACAAAACAAAGGCTTATCTTTTGCCAATCTTGGTGCTATCTATGGTGGTGTGATAGCATTACTACATAGCATTAACATTCAGGGTGTTACTATTACAGGCTCCCCAACTCAGCATCCTGCTCTTCTTTTTTGAACCGCAGAGAATCAGATTTCAAGTATTCCACCAAAAGGGCAACGACGGTGGTGATCTCGCCACCGTTGCTCAACTGTCTAGCATGAGAATCCGGCCTGCACCGGTATCCCGCGTAGCACAGCATTTCCACCCACACTTGGCTGATCAGCTCCAGCATGTTGGCATCAGGTGTTTCCAGCTCTTTGCTAATCAGTTTTGTGCCAAGCTGAGATGCTTTGTCAAATGTTTCATTCTCTACAATTGTATCAGCATTCTCTTCGATTGTATCAACATTCGTCGCAGGCCGAGTTTGTCCAGCGCTGAGCGCATCTCCGTGGTCACGTATTAACCTGAGCAAATCATCGGCCGAGCTGTACTCGAGATGATAGATCATCTTGTTGCACAGTTCAATATACCTTTGGCGAGTAGTATTGTCAGGCAGCATGTAGGGACGTGCCGCGAGGAGGAACATCATATAGTTGGAGAGCTCCTGAGTCACCTTTGCAAGATGTGGCAGGCTTCCGTGTGTTGCCTTGTACCAGCTGAGGTAGACATGAGTAGCAATGTGCCAGACGAGGATGCTCTCATCCAGCTCAGTGTCCACGCTCCAAGCTAGCAAATCCTCATACAATCCCCTCTTCTTCAGCACCGCCCGGCCCCTTGAGTTTTGGATGTGGTCTGCGTTCTCTTTGTTGACACCTACACTTTCCGACAATTGTTTCTTCAGCAGCTGACTGAAATCTGCCGAGACGGGGACAGATGAACTAGTGTAAACCAGTGTGTTCCACCAGTCCTCCCGTCCCATCCGTCTCGCCATTTTGCTGCTTCGGCTGTCCTTGCAGTGGCTGCACATGTAAATCAAGTTGTGTTGCCCCATGGAGCCTGACCAGTACCTCTTAAGTATTCCTACTTTCTGTATTGCACATCTGACGAGCTCCCCAGATTTAAATACAAGGACAAGAAGATGATACAATGGACGATTAATAAGAAGCATACAACAAGGAAGATCGCCGATGCGCTCGAAACACCAGTACCTCCAGGTAGAGGACATGGCCCTCAGCACTGATGTGATCTCCAGGACGACGGCTCCAGAGAGCAAAACATAAGTGGCAACGAGATCTACTTTGCTGAAACCATCTTTGTCACCTACCCGACGGAACAGCAGCAATGCGGTGACAGTGGCCGGCAGCAAGGCAACACGGATGCAATACCCGTACCAAGTGTGGATCAACTCATTCTTGCTGTAGAAGATGTCGTGCATCAGCGAGAGTTGGATCTCAGCAACATGGTACATGTCCTCCCAGCTACAACGTGCTTTCGTGTCAAATGCCACAAGAGGTAACGGTCCCAGTTACCTGCAGTGCTAAACTCAGCAGCACCAGCATCTGGATCCCCCACTCTTTCCAGAACACCACTAGCGGATCTAATAGTCCTGCTGCCATTGCTTCTCAACTGAAATAGAAAGCAACGACGGCGACGACTTTCTAAGTATGGTTGCAAAACTTGTCGCAAAGAAAGCTAAGACGATGGATTTAGACAAGCGCTGATATGAATAGATTTAGAGAAGCGCTGATATGAATAGAAATAGAAATCAGTCGACGATATTATGACTTACATGGCTTAATGTGCCGGAGAAGTGATGTCGATCGATGAGATGGTCCACCGGCTCGGCTGCAGGGCTGCAGCTAGCTAGCAGAGAAGAACAGGAGAAGGCGGATCAGGAAATGAGATCCATGAGTAGAGTTGGGGGATGCGTTGACAATACAATGCGACGTGATGCGTTGTACATATGCACGCAATCATAAATTATACAGATCCACTTGGGGACAAAAAAGAGAAGACCCCGAGCTAGTTTTCTTCTCTTGCATATAGTAGGCCGATCCCATCTGAGTCTTTCGGTCTTTCCTTGCATCGAGATCGAGCGAATGAAAAACTATTTAGTGCTACTTGCTATCCCATGAGAACGCAAAGAGGAAATTGCACAAATACACAACCTTTGGGGCTGAGGTAACAAAAAACCACAACTCTAGGGGATTTTAACAAAAAACCACAACTCTAGGACTGATCAGTAACAAAAAACACAAATTGCCCCGATTAGTCACTTAATGAGAAATATGACGTGCGGGTCCCATGTGTTAAGTGACCAGAGGGACGGCTCGGCTTGAGCCGAGCCAAGCCAAGCCAAGCCGAGCCGAGCCGAGCCGAGCTCAGCTCTCCGAAAAAATATAATATTCAAAATTTTATTAAAAATATCAAAATTTTCAAAAAAAATAATCAAAATTTCAGAAAAATTCAAAAAAAATTAAAAAATTTCTGGTAATTCAGTCCATCTTTGTTGATCAATCTAGGAAATTTTCAGCCTATTTTACTTAGCCGTTTTAAAGTTTGGACAGTTTTTGTAAGTCAACTCATTCACGTTCATACAAAAACTGTCCAAACTTTAAAACGGCTAAGTAAAATAGGCTGAAAATTTCTCAGATTGATCAACAAAGATGGACTGAATTACCAGATTTTTTTCAATTTTTTGATTTTTTCTGAAATTTTGAATTTTTTTTCTGAAAATTTTGGTTTTTTTAATAAAATTTTGAATATTATATTTTTTTCAGAGAGCTGAGCTCGGCTCGGCTCGGCTCAAGCCGAGCCGTCCCTCTGGTCACTTAACACATGGGACCCGCACATCATATTTCTCATTAAGTGACTAATCGGAGCAATTTGTGTTTTTTGTTACCGATTAGTCCTAGAGTTGTGGTTTTTTGTTAAAATCCCCTAGAGTTGTGGTTTTTTGTTACCTCAGCCCCAAAGGTTTGTGTATTTGTGCAATTTCCTCGAACGCAAAAATAATGCAAGACCGCCGTAACTCGATGGTCTCAAAGAAAAGCTATTTGGATCACCGTTTTTCTTTTAAATACCCTTGTAAACAGTACACTCCTGGGACTGTCGTTTCACTTCCAGCTAGAATTTGCGGAGCGGCCAGTAAGTTACACGTGTAAGTTATAAACCTCCGTATCAAAATACATCGATTCGAGGCACGGCCTTCGTGTCGGCTCGGTCGTTGTGTGTGAAGGGTCATGACTAGGGTCGGGGTGCGCCTTTACGTGCTTCACTACTGAAATTTCACTCTACGCCGAGTGTTTGGCTCTTCGTCAAAGCCAAAACACGGGTACTCGGTAAAACGACGTAAGCCGACAGCCTTACTCGGCAATAGATGCAGCACAACAAACACATGCATTTACTGAGACAATGTGTAAAACACACTCGGCAAAAAGAAGAATCGACAATCGCTCTATTTGCCGAGAGCCAAACAGTGAGCACACGGTAAAGAGGTGCCACGTGGCAAGTCCGGTAGTGGTTAACGGCTCGGTGACGATGGGTATGCTTTGCCGAGAGCCTGTGTTTTGGCTCTCGGTAAAGATAGCTAGTGGTTTAGTCCCACCTCGCCGCGCGAGGAGCTTCACGACCAAACTTAAATATACGCGTCCGCGGACAGCAGTAAGCTTCTCTCTTGTTGTATTAGGTCCATCAATTCTTGATGTGTGAACGAGATAGCTTGACACTGGACTGCATTTCATCAACTGATGTTTGTTCATCAAGTGTCAAGTTCGACTCGTTCATATACGTTGATAGCCCTACCACAATGAAAGAGATTTATAAATTTTTGTTTTATTTTAAATAAATCGTTTAATTTTTCTGTTTTCTTTAGTTTTGTAGTTATAATATGTCTTTTAGTCCGGCAGTGTTTAACGGCTCGGTGACGGCTCGTTACATGACAGCCCGTGTTTTGGCTCTCGGCAAAGCGTTGTTTTATTGCATGATTCAATCATTAGTTTTTTAGTTGAGTCTAGCCAATCATTAGTTTTTTAGTTCAGTCTAGCCAATGAAAATGTTTATTCGCAACACACCTTTGAACTTTTAAGTAGAAGGCTCCTTGTCCGACTCTGAAGGTATAATTAATTTAAGCAGATGGGCACCTTTCTCTCTCGTGGTTTTATAAACCCCTCGTGCCCCTTGTGGACATGTCCTTCTCCAGTTCCTCATGCCCATGATTTCTTTTTGTTGTCTCTACGACATGGAAAATCCTATATGATGTCCTTGCGACATACGTAGGCCTTATGCAGACGAGGGGGGGGGGGGGGGGCAGGCATCTTCACCGGGGGGACGAAAGTACCTCGGCAGCATGCCTGATCCAACCGTTTAAATCCACGAAAAATCGTACAATGTCGGAAATTCTCGAGAGTTGGCACGGTGTCATCACATGGCCCCTGTAGGGTGTGGTAAAAGTTTGAGCGCGTTACAAAGAAGCCTCACCTAAGGCCACTTGTAAACTGCATCTCCGAGGTAGTTTCTTGCTATCGAGGGGGGACGTGTCTGGTTTGTGAAGAAAGTGCGGGTCCTGTTACTCTGTTGGCCTTGTAACTTCTTGTGCTCTCAAAGGAGGCCATCGCATGACACGTGTCAGGTCCCCGTATTTTTTGGACCCGCCTGCAATGTCTTTGCGACATGTGTAGGCCTTGTGCAGCCGAGGGAGGGGGAGGCCCCGCCACCGGGTGGCGATAGTACCTCAGCGGCATGCCTGATCCAAACGTTTAAATCCATGAAAAATCGTACGATGCCGGAAATCCTCGGGAGCTGGCACGGTGTCATCACATGGCCCCTGTAGGGTGTGATAAAAGTTTGAGCACGTTACGAAGAAGCCTGACCGGAGGCTGCTTGTAAACTGCACCATCTCCAAGGTAGTTTCTGGCTATAAAGAGGAAACATGTCCGGTTTGTGAAGGAAGTGCGGGTCCTGTTGCTCCGTTGGCTTCGAAACTTCTTGTGCTCTTAAAGAAGAAGGTCATCGCATGACACGTGCCAGGCCCCTGTATGTTTTGGACCTGCCTGAGAGGTGTACATCGATTACTCTTTGCCGAGTACTGTTCTCGGCAAAGACTTTGCCGAGTTTATTTGGCCCTTCGCCGAGTATTTTTGGCAGGTGAAATTCCAGTAGTGCTTGTTCATGTGTAATTTTTATTACCCGGTTTGTTGCCTTGAATTCGTTGCCAAGGTGATCAGGGTTCTCTCCTGATCCAATCGAACCGATGACTTCCACTAGTGCAGCGAGCTGCTATACAAACGGTTTTTGCCCCCTTTCCGCGACACAATTTTAAACCGTCGTCTTGCCTGTGTGTGCGATAGGGGGGTCCTTCCCACACGACCCAGAAACCATCCGCAATAGGGCCTCCGGTTACACACGCGGGGCAAAAAGAGCTCGTGTGCGATCGGGCGAGCCAGCATACTGGCGAATCATTTCCGTTCGTATGTACATCCCACACAGTGCATCCCAGACAAATGTTTCCGTTCATTTATACATCTCACACAGTGAATCCCAGACAAACGTTTCCGTTCGTGCGTACATCACACACAATTTTCTGCATCACATCGTTTGCGATAGCGTTGCCATTGCAGACGATAGTAATAATTTTATCGTTTGTGTTATTGGATGCATCACCCACGGTGCCTAGAAGAAACTGTGTGGCATAAGCTATCCATCACACACGCTTTTTATGTGGAAAACGTTTGTGCAAGGTGGCCTAACGCAAACAGTTGTCCAGAGGAAGTCGTGTGTGATTGTTCATTTATACAACACATTTACTTCCTAGAAACTGTATGGGTTGTCCGAGATCATCGCCCACGGTGTTGCCTCAATAACCGTTTGCACTAGAAAAACCCAATAAGCAGGCTAATTGGCCTATTATTATTAATCCATTTAGTAATCAAATTTAAATTTCATATTAAACACACAATATATTTCATTTTCGTATTACGGAACCAGGATTTCATAATTGAAATACATCAGAGTACAACATCATATAGCTTCAGCACTTACTTACACCATATAGGCATATAGCTAGCTACCCCATTACACAACAGAATTAAGTTTCACATGCAACATCTAAAACCTTTAGAAATTGGCATCATAGATGGTAGATAGACAGATGAATCTCATCTGGAAAACTGCTGAAGCGGAAGGCGAATATTGAGCCTTCAATGATGTTGAAGGCCCTTGCAACTTTAGGCCAGTGCCTGTGGATGATTGACCGCCCATCCTTCGTCCTCTTGAGGAAGACTTCAATATTGTACCGTGGGTGTTGTATGAACACCTTCCTCGCCTCTTGACCATACAGGTGGTTTAAGAGGTAATCATCTGTGAACTGCTTTGGAAAGGCCTGAAAACAAAGATATGCATAAATATCGTCTCTGGATTTTCAAATGGCGCAAAGTAATAAAAAAAACAAGGTACTCTCTCCGATCCTTTTTACTTCGCGTATTAGATTTGTATCAAGTCAAACTTTGTAAAGTTTCACCAAATTTATTTTTAAAAAATATCAACAGCTACGATACCAAATATGTATACTATAAAATTGTATTTCATAATGCATCTAAAATTAATGATTTGGCAGTTTGAATGTTGATACTTTTTTCTATAACTATGGTCAAAGTAGAGATACTTTGACTTCGGACAAAACTTATATGTAGACTAAAAAGAACCGGAGGGAGTATAAAAGTTAGTACCATCCTGTAGTTCACTGATGTCTTCTTCATTGTGCAGACAAATATCTTGTTGTTTTTTGTCGCTAGTTTTTTTTATCCTAACAATCTTTCTGACTTTCTTAACTTGACTGATATTCATGGACATCTCATTTCCCCATATGCAAAATGGGTTGAACAGTGGGTCAAAACCTCTGACAGCAGGACCTACATGTGGAAGACCAAATTGTTAAAAATCAAAATACTAGAATGGTTTCTGCAATTGCACAATAATGTGCTATTAGCCAAAGGACAATGCATGTGCGAACCTTGATGGTAAACCTCAGTGTCTCCCATTGTTTCCCTGCAACACATATAAGGTAGTTATTGATCAGGTTAAGTGAGGGATGGCATACTGTCAATAAATTATGTTGATGAAAAATAAACGCATTGTAGATTCAGCAGATTAATTCGAGCCACATGGATAAGCCATTTATCCAAACCAAGCATTCTTAAGAACTAGGAAATATAGCAATTGTACATGTTTGTCATGTATTTAGTACAGCCAAATTCGATTTATTTCTCACATGCATAACAATACAAAATTGTACACACGACAATTGAACATCGCATTGCAGGATTGAACCAAACAGTTAACTAAGCACCACAACAAATGAACCAAATAGTTAACTGACCACCACATTGCACAATAGAACATACCAGAAGATCGGACAGTTAACCAAACCTAGTATGCTTAACAACTTGGAAATATAGCAATTGTATTTGTTTCTCATGTATTTTGTACAACAAAATTCGATTTATTTCTCACATGTAAGAGAATACAAAATTGCACCCACAAGAATTGAGCATCACATTACAGAATTGAACTAAACAGTTAACTGAACATGGCAAAAAATTAACCAAACAGTTAACTGAGCACCACATTGCACAATATATAGAACATACATACTAGAGGATTAGATTGCATAGTAACAGTACATAGGACAATTCACTAGAATTAGTAAACGAAAGGCAGGAGCAGCACATGCAACAGGTAAACTGAACATGCTTAACCGGCGTAGCTAGCTAGCTGAACATAGGTCCTTGTAGTGAGCTAAAAAGACAAGCTACTCCTCATCGTCGGAAATATCGATGACGATGGGCTCCTTAGACTTGGAAGAGGGCGAGGCCTCCACATCGTGGGTGCCCTCCTCATATTGGTGAGTCGCCTGAGCCGCTCTGGGCACCAACCTGCTGGCTCTGGAATTGAGGTAAGCACGGGCACGTTGAGAAAACACCTCGTAGTCTTCGTTGAAGGCACCGATGGTGGCTTCGAGAAAACGCCACGAACTGTCGTTTAAAGCAGCCAACCGCGTGGCGGCGTCCGCGCGCGAGGCGTTAACGGTGGCCTCGACGGCGAGGTGCTCGTCCAAGATCTGGGGGTCGGCACGCATGGCAGCCATCGCGACCTCATCCGCGCGTGCGGCTGCGATTTGCTTCTCGGCTGCCAAATGCTCCTTGAGCTCCTGGCTATACTGCGTGCACCATGGCTTAGGGCGGCGCTTATTTGGAGGATGGGTCGGTGATTTCGGTGGAAGGTATCGCGCCGGCGGTCGGGGCATGTGGGATGTAGAAGTAGGTGGAGGATGAGGGTCGGGTGTGGATTACCTGACTAGATCGACGAGGACGAGCAGCAGGAAGGAGCGTCGCTGGCGAGGCGGCAGCGCTGCAAGCAAGCGGTGAAGGTTTGAACTTGGAATGGAATGCGGAAACAGGGGAAATGTGGCTTTTGGTAAGGAGGAGGGGGCATGGGAGGTAGATATTTCCGCGGATGCCGAAATTTTTCGCTCCGAGCAGCGAAAAACTGGCGCGCAAAGTGTCATCAGACCCGGTCCCTTATTCAGCGTTGTGTATGATATCTGAACATCACAAACGATTCATATGGCTTACCCCGTGTGTGATGAGTTTGAACGTGGAAATTTTGGTTCGAATTTCGAATTTCCCTGGTTACAGTGGTCACCCACGTCATTACATAATTTGGGTACACAAAAGAGCCTACAGCACACCCATACTTCTTAATCCAGCAAGTTCAGCAATTAAACAGAGCTAGCTGACCTAAACATTACTCTAACAAAAGACCGACGCTCTAAACAAAGACTTACTACTACGCTCGCGCCCGACGATCTCTGCCGCCTCCTCCATGTCCAGCTCGCGCCTGACGATCTCCAGGGGAAGGGGCTCCATGGCATCCATCGCACCATACTCGGCAAGCATCTCGTCATCCGCGTCCGCCATCTCTTTGGAAAAGGTCGCCACGAGCTGGGCGTGGGCGGCAGCAGTCTGGGCTTGGACGGGCTCCATCGCGGCAAGGTATGCCGCGAACGAACGGACGGTTGCTCGAACACTCTCGGCGATTGCCAACTCTTTGGCCATGGGTTGCCGACCGTTGTTGGAGAAGCTTCGTGCGATTTGTGCGCTGACCGCCAGGAGCTGGGCGTGACCGGCCTCTACATGGGCGCGGGGCGGCCTCCATCAGGGCTAAGGTGTTGGAAATATGCCCTAGAGGCAATAATAAAGTGGTTATTATCATATTTCCTTGTTCATGATAAAGGTTTATTATTCATGCTAGAATTGTATTGACCGGAAACTTAAATACATGTGTGGATACATAAACAAATACCGTGTCCCTAGTGAGCCTCTACTAGACTAGCTCGTTGATCAAAGATGGTTAAGGTTTCCTAACCATATAGATGAGTTGTCATTTGATAACGGGATCACATCATTAGGAGAATGATCTGATGGACAAGACCCAACCGTAAGCTTAGCATTTGATCATATCACTTGAGTTTACTGCTATAACTTTCTTCATGTCAAGTATCTATTCCTAAGACCATGAGATCATGCAACTCCCGGATATCGGAGGAATACTTTGTGTGCTATCAAACGTCACTTCGTAAATGGGTGATCATAAAGATGCTCTACAGGTATCTCCGAAGGTGTCTGTTGGGTTGGCATGGATCGAGACTGAGATTTGTCACTCCGTATGACGGAGAGATATCTCTGGGCCCACTCGCTAATACAACATCGTAAAGAGCTTGCAAGCAATGTGCCTAATGAGCTAGTCACGGAATCTTGTATTACGGAACGAGTAAAGAGACTTGCCGGTAACGAGATTGAACTAGGTATGGAGATACCGATGATCGAATCTCGGGCAAGTAACACATCGCCGGACAAAGGGAATTGCATACGGGATTAACCGAATCCTTGACATCGTGGTTCAACCGATAAAAGATCTTTGTGAAATATGTAGGAACCAATATGGGCATCCAGGTTCCGCTATTGGGTATTGACCGGAGAGGTGTCTCGGTCATGTCTACATGATTCTCGAACCCGTAGGGTCCGCACGCTTAACGTTCGATGACGCTAGAGTAATATTGGGATATGCATGTTGGTGACCGAATGTTGTTCAGAGTCCCGGATGATATCCCGGACATCATGAGGAGTTCTGGAATGGTCCGGAGGTAAAGATTTATATATGGAAAGTAGTTTTCGGAGTTCCGGAAAAGTTCGGGGGTTCACCGGCAAAGTACCGGGAGGCACCGAAGGGTTCCGGGGGGCCACCAGTGGGTCCCACCACTCCCGGAGGCTAGCATGGGCTGAGGGGGGGGGCGCCCTGGCCTACATGGGCGAGGCGCACCAACCCCCCAAGGGCCCATGCGGCTAGGGTGGGAGAAACCCTAAAGGGGAAGGCACCCTAGGGGTGCCTTGGGGAGGTGGGACTCTTCCCCCTTGCCGTCGCCCCCTCCTTGGAGGAGGGGCAAGCGCCGGCACCCCCTCCCCCTACTCCTATATATAGTGGAGGGGAGGAAGGGTAGCCACACCCCTGAGCCTTGGCGCCTCCCTCCCTCTCTCCCGCTACTCCGTTCTCTCCTCCGACGGTTGTTTCGGTAGCGCTCGGCGTAGCCCTGCCGGAATCACTCCACCACCATCACCGTCACGACGTCGTGCTGCCGGCGATCCCATCTATTTCTCCTCCCTCGCTTGCTGGATCAAGGAGGAGGAGACCTCATCGAGCCGTACGTGTGCTGAACACGGAGGTGCCGTCCGTTCGGTACTTCATCGGATTGGATCGTGATTGGATCATGACGAGTACGACTACATCAACCGCGTGATATACGCTTCTGCTTAACGGTCTATGAGGGTACGTAGACACACTCTCCCCTCTCGTTGCTATGCTTCTCCTAGATAGATCTTGGGTGTTCATAGGAAATTTTTTGATTTTCATGCTTCGTTCCCCATCAGTGTCATCATGAGCTAGGTCTATGCGTAGATGTATATGCATGAGTAGAACACAAAAAAGTTGTGGGCATTGATGCTCAAATTGCTTACCTCTCTTGTCTTATTTGGATTCGGCGGTATTGTGGGATGAAGCGGCTCGGACCAACCTTACATGTCCTCGCACATGAGACCGGTTCCACCGACTGACATGCAACTTGTTTTGCATAAGGTGGCTGGCGGGTGTCTGTCTCTCCTACTTTAGTTGAATCTGATTTGACATAGGAGGTCCTTGTAGAAGGTTAAAAGGCAACTTGATTATCACCGTTGTGGCTTTGCGTAGGTAAGAACGGTTCTTGCTAGTTGCCCATAGCAGCCACTTAAAATTTGCAACAACAAAGTAGAGGACGTCTAACTTGTTTTTGCAGGGCATGTTGTGATGTGGTATGACCAAAACGTGATGTTATATGTTGATTTATGAGATGATCCTGTTTTGTAATAGGTTCACGACTTGCATGTCGATGAGTACGGCAACCGGCAGAAGCCATAGGGTTGTCTTTAATTTATTAATCGCCATGTAATTGCTTTACTTTATCGCTATGCGTTAGCAATAGTTGTAGAAGGAATAGTTGTTGGAGACAACCACGTGACGACACGATGATGGAGATCATGATGATGGAGATCATGGTGTCATGCCGGTGACGATGGAGATCATGCCGGTGCTTTGGAGATGGAGATCAAAGGCACAAGATGATAATGGCCATATGATGTCACATATTGATTGCATGTGATGTTTATCTTTTTATGCATCTTATTTTGCTTAGGACGATGGTAGCATTATAAGATGATCCCTTCACTTAATTTCATGAAATTGTGTTCTCCCTAAGTATGCACCGTTGCTAAAGTTCATCGTTTCGAAGCACCTCGTGATGATCGAGTGTGATAGACTCTTCGTTCGCATACAACAGGTGTAAGCCAGTTTTACACATGCAGAATATTTGGGTTAAACTTGACGAGCCGAGCATGTACAGACATGGCCTCGGAACACAGGAGACCGAAAGGTCGAACATGAGTCATATAGTAGATATGATCAACATGGAGATGTTCACCATTGATGACTACCCCATCTCACATGATGATCGGACATGGGTTAGTTGATTTGGATCATGTATCACTTTGACAAATTGAGGGAGGTTGATTTAAGTGGGAGTTCATTAGTAATTTGATTAACTGAACTAATTATCATGAACTTATTCTTAATTGTCTTTGCAAAATTTATGTTGTAGATCAATGGCCCGCTCCGTAGTTCCCCTGAATTTTAATGCGTTCCTAGAGAAAGCTAAGTTGAAAAATGATGGAAGCAACTATGCGGACTGGGTCCGTAACTTGAGGATTATCCTCATTGCTGCACAGAAGGCTTATGTCCTTGATGCACCGCTAGGTGAAGCACCCCTCCAGCGTCGCCTGTGGATGTTGTGAACATCTGGTAGGCACGTTCTGATGACTACTCGATAGTTCAGTGCGCCATGCTTTACGGCTTAGAACCGGGGCTCCAAAGACGTTTTGAGCACCACGGAGCATATGAGATGTTCCAGGAGCTGAAATTGGTATTTCAAGCTCATACCTGGGTTAAGAGGTATGATACCCCCGACAAGTTCTTTAGCTGCAAGATGGAGGAGAACAGTTCTGTTAGTGAGCATATACTCAGAATATCTGGGTTTCACAACCGCTTGACTCAGTTGGGAGTTAATCTTCCAGATGAAATGGTTATTGATAGAGTTCTCCAGTCACCGCCACCAAGCTATAAAGGCTTTGTGATGAACTATAATATGCAAGGGATGGAGAAAACGATCCCCGAGCTCTTCGCGATGCTTAAGGCCACGGAGGTAGAAATCAAGAAGGAGCATCAAGTTTTGATGGTTAAAAAGACCACTAGTTTCAAGAAAGGCAAGGGAAAGAAAGGGAACTTCAAGAAGAACGGCAAGACAGTTGGCGCTCCCGTGAAGAAACCCAAGGCTGGACCCAAACCTGAGACTGAGTGCTTCTACTGCAAGGGGAATGGTCACTGGAAGCGGAACTGCCCCAAGTACTTGGCAGATAAGAAGGCTGGCAACGTCAACAAAGGTATATTTGATATACATGTTATTGATGTGTACCTCACTAGTTCTCGTAGTAGCGCCTGGATATTTGATACTGGTTTGGTTGCTAATATTTGTAACTCGAAACAGGAGCTATGGAATAAACGAAGACTGGCTAAGGACGAGGTGACGATGCGCGTCGTAAATGGTTCCAAGGTTGATGTGATCGCCGTCGGCACGCTACCTCTACATCTACCTTCGGGATTAGTTTTAAACCTAAATAATTGTTATTTGGTGCCTGCGTTGAGCATGAACATTATATCTGGATCTTGTTTATTGCGAGACGGTTATTCATTTAAGTCAGAGAATAATGGTTGTTCTATTTATATGAGTAATATCTTTTATGGTCATGCACCCCTTGTGAATGGTTTATTCTTGTTGAATCTCGATCGTAGTGATACACATATTCATAATATTGATGCCAAAAGATGCAAAGTTAATAATGATAGTACCACATATTTGTGGCACTGTCGCTTAGGTCATATTGGTGTAAAGCGCATGAAGAAACTCCATGCTGATGGACTTTTGGAATCTCTTGATTATGAATCATTTGAGACATGTGAACCATGCCTCATGGGCAAGATGACTAAAACTCCGTTCTCCAGAACAATGGAGCGAGCTAGTGACTTATTGGAAATAATACATACCGATGTATGCGGTCCGATGAGTGTTGAAGCACGCGGTGGATATCGTTTTTTTCTTACCTTCACAGATAATTTGAGTAGATATGAGTATATTTACTTAATGAAACACAAGTCTGAAACATTTGAAAAGTTCAAGGAATTTCAGAGTGAAGTGGAGAATCATCGTAACAAGAAAATAAAGTTTCTACCATCCAATCATGGAGGTGAATATTTGAGTTACGAGTTTGGTATGCATTTAAGACAATGTGCAATTGTTTCACAACTCACGCCACCTGGAACACCACAGCGTAATGGTGTGTCCGAACGTCGTAATCGTACTCTATTGGATATGGTGCATTCTATGATGTCTCTTACCGATTTGCGACTATCGTTTTGGGGTTATGCATTAGAGACAGCCGCATTCACTTTAAATAGGGCACCGTCAAAATCGGTTGAGACGACACCGTATGAGTTATGGTTTGGCAAGAAACCTAAGCTGTCGTTTCTTAAAGTTTAGGGATGCGACGCTTATGTCAAGAGGCTTCAGCCTGATAAGCTCGAACCCAAAGCGGAGAAGTGTGTCTTCATAGGATACCCTAAAGAGACCATTGGGTATACCTTCTACCACAGATCCGAGGGCAAGATCTTTGTTGCCAAGAATGGGTCCTTTCTAGAGAAGGAGTTTCTCTCGAAAGAAGTGAGTGGGAGGAAAGTAGAACTTGATGAGGTAATTGTACCTTCTCTCGAATTGGAAGGTAGCACATCACAGAAAACAGTTCCCGTGATGCCTACACCAACCGGAGAGGAAGCTAATGATGATGATCATGAAACTTCGGATCAAGTTACTACTGAACTTCGTAGGTCGAACAGGGTACGTTCTGCACCAGAGTGGTACGGTAATCCAGTCCTGGAAGTCATGTTGTTTGACAACGGCAAACCTACGAACTATGAAGAAGCTATGATGAGCCCGGATTCCAACAAATGGATTAAGGCCATGAAATCCGAGATAGGATCCATGTATGAGAACAAAGTATGGACTTTGGTGGACTTGCCCGATGATCGGCAAGCCATTGAGAATAAATGAATCTTTAAGAAGAAGACAAACGCTGATGGTAATGTCACCGTCTATAAAGCTCGACTTGTCGCAAAGGGTTACCGACAAGTTCAAGGGGTTGACTACGATGAGACTTTCTCACCCGTAGTGATGCTTAAGTTTGTTAGAATTATGTTAGCAATTGCCGCATTTTATGATTATGAGATCTGGCAAATGGACGTCAAAACGGCATTCCTTAACGGGTTTCTTAAGGAAGAGTTGTATATGATGCAACCAGAAGGTTTTGTCGATCCTAAGGATGCTAACAAACTATGCAAGCTCCAGCGATCCATCTATGGACTGGTGCAAGTATCTCGGAGTTGGAATATTCGCTTTGATGAGGTGATCAAAGCTTTTGGTTTTATACAAACTTACGGAGAAGCTTGTATTTACAAGAAAGTGAGTGGGAGCTCTGCAGCATTTCTAATATTATATGTGGATGACATATTGTTGATTGGAAATGATATAGAATTTTTGGAAAGCATAAAAGGATATTTGAACAAGAGTTTTTCAATGAAAGACCTCGGTGAAGCTGCTTACATATTGGGCATCAAAATCTATAGAGATAGATCAAGATGCCTAATAGGACTTTCACAAAGCACATACCTTGACAAAGTTCAAGATGGACCAGTCAAAGAAAGGGTTCTTGCCTGTGTTGCAAGGTGTGAAGTTGAGTAAGACTCAAAGCCCGACCACGGCAGAAGAAAGAGAAAGGATGAAAGTCATTCCCTATGCCTCAGCCATAGGCTCTATAATGTATGCCATGCTGTGTACCAGATCTAATGTGTGCCTTGCCATAAGTCTGGCAGGGAGGCACCAAACTGATCCAGGAGTAGATCACTGGACAGCGGTCAAGAATATCCTGAAGTACCTGAAAAGGACTAAGGACATGTTTCTCATTTATGGAGGTGACGAAGAGCTCGTCGTAAAGGGTTACGTCGATGCTAGCTTCGACACGGATCCAGATGACTCTAAGTCTCAAACCGGATACGAATTTATATTAAATGGTGGAGCGGTCAGTTGGTGCATTTCCAAGCAGAGCGTCGTGGCGGGATCCACATGTGAAGCGGAGTATATAGCTGCTTCGGAAGCAGCGCATGAAGGAGTCTGGATGAAGGAGTTCATATCCGATTTGGGTGTCATACCTAGTGCATCGATCCAAAGACTATCTTTTGTGACAACACTGGAGCTATTGTCATTGCCAAGGAGCCCAGGTTTCACAAGAGAACCAAGCACATCAAGCGCCGCTTCAACTCCATTCGTAATTACGTTAAGGATGGAGACATAGAACTTTGCAAAGTACATACGGATCTGAATGTGGCAGACCCGTTGACTAAACCTCTTCCACGGGCAAAACATGATTAGCACCAAGACTCCATGGGTGTTAGATTCATAACTATGTAAACTAGATTATTGACTCTAGTGCAAGTGGGAGACTGTTGGAAATATACCCTAGAGGCAATAATAAATTGGTTATTATCATATTTCCTTGTTCATGATAAAGGTTTAGTATTCATGCTAGAATTGTATTGACCGGAAACTTAAATACATGTGTGGATACATAAACAAATACCGTGTCCCTAGTGAGCCTCTACTAGACTAGCTCGTTGATCAAAGATGGTTAAGGTTTCCTAACCATAGACATGAGTTGTCATTTGATAACGGGATCACATCATTAGGAGAATGATGTGATGGACAAGACCCAACCGTAAGCTTAGCATTTGATCGTATCACTTGAGTTTACTGCTATAGCTTTCTTCATGTCAAGTATCTATTCCTAAGACCATGAGATCATGCAACTCCCGGATACCAGAGGAATACTTTGTGTGCTATCAAACGTCACTTCGTAAATGGGTGATCATAAAGATGCTCTACAGGTATCTCCGAAGGTGTCTGTTGGGTTGGCATGGATCGAGACTGGGATTTGTCACTCCGTATGACGGAGAGATATCTCTAGGCCCACTCGGTAATACAACATCGTAAAGAGCTTGCAAGCAATGTGCCTAATGAGTTAGTCATGGGATCTTGTATTACGGAACGAGTAAAGAGACTTGCCGGTAACGAGATTGAACTAGGTACGGAGATACCAACGATCGAATCTCGGGCAAGTAACACATCGCCGGACAAAGGGAATTGCATATGGGATTAACCGAATCCTTGACATCGTGGTTCAACCGATAAAAGATCTTCATGAAATATGTAGGAACCAATATGGGCATCCAGGTTCTGCTATTGGTTATTGACCGGAGAGGTGTCTCGGTCATGTCTACATGATTCTCGAACCCGTAGGGTCCGCACGCTTAACGTTCGATGACGCTATAATAATATTGGGATATGCATGTTGGTGACCGAATGTTGTTCGGAGTCCCGGATGATATCCCGGATGTCACGAGGAGTTCCAGAATGGTCCAGAGGTAAAGATTTATATATGGAAAGTAGTTTTTGGAGTTCCGGAAAAGTTCGGGGGTTCACCGGCAGAGTACCGGGGGGCACCGAAGGGTTCCGGGGGGCCACCAGTGGGTTCCACCACTCCCGGAGGCTAGCATGGGCTGAGGTGGGGGTGCCCTGGCCTACATGGGCCAGGCGCACTGTGGGACCCCGGCTCAGAGGGACCGGGACACCCCGTATTCCAGCCTAGAGATCAAGTCTTCTGGAATACGGCACTGCTTGGCATAGAACAAATCAGCTCTTTATTACATATAACTGAGATACAAGGGTTTGGGGTGTTACAAAGGGTTACACTGTCATGCTACGCTAGCTATGGTAGCTCTATGCTAGCAGCGGCACAACTTCTAGCAGCGAAACCACGACGACGGTAATGGACTCCACTCCACAGGGACTCTGGCTGGGACACGTCCTAGCTCACAACTCGGAAGCCTCGGGCTATGCAAACGTGGCAGCACCTGCAAACTGGCATGACATGCCAGGTGAGTACTTTGAATGTACTCGCAAGCTCACAACAAACAAAAGCATCAAGGCAATGCAACATCACAGCAATCATGGTTATATCAGGACCAGTTGTTGTTAAAGAGGGTGGAAGAAAATAATAGACATGTCATTCCGATCTATCTACAACAGATACCATTGTTAAGGTCACAGAGACCGCCTTACTCTTGGCTCTCCAGTTGAATCATCGATTCTCGTGACCAGCTCCGGGTCACCTCAAGATCATTCAACAATTAATCTCAATATCATCTCCAAGATTATCGACAGCCTTCTGCCAAGCAATTACCCATTATACCAGGACGAGTTCTTTCATCATTAACAAGTCATTCCATCATTGGTGTTGATTAGACAGTGTGACTTAGTATGAACTGTGTCCAATACCGTGGACGCGGCTATTCGAATAGATTCTTACACTCTGCAGAGGTTGCGCACTTTACCCACACCATGGACCTTCGTCCAACGAAACTCGCCTAACCTGTGACCCCTCCACCGTACCACCGACACGTCCTCTCTGAGGCCATGCCCTGGGTGGCCCCTGTGTCACTTCTGACACCTGCCACCGTCATGGCCAAACTAAATTGTCCCAAACGGGGACCTGAGCTCAATAACCAAACCGGGCTCACAAGATTACCGCCGTCTACCTGATTAGGGCAGCACGCACACATAACCTTCCCTCTTTGGTGGTACTGATAAAAGAGCACGAGGTTAGACCAAGTCAAGGCCGTCCCATAACGGCGGATGTGGCTGCACTGAAAAGCTCGGTTCAGTGGCACTTGATCAACGATGAAGGAATTTACCCCCAAGTGACTTCTCTGATATAACCGATACTCTGGTATTATAGTGATCCAGGTTAACACTAGTTAACTGGTAATCCAATGAACAGCATGATCAAGCTACTGCTATTGATCCCATAAGCGAAATGCTGGACAGAATCACAAATTAATCATAGACGGTAATCTCTTAATCCGACCGCATCATGACATCATCAAACCTGAGAATTACTAGCTACTAATACCCTAGTCATCAACATGACAGTAACACATCCAAGATTTCCCCAAGTGTTACATGAATTAACCCATTTATCAATAATTCAAATTTTAGCATGAAAATAATTATTTAAACCATGGTATTGCAATGCATTCATGCAAATGAGAGTTGTGGCTTGCCTTGCACCAAGGGAGTGTGGGAGTACTCCTAGCCTTCACCAACTATTCCAAACATTCTGAAAAATATTTTTGAAACCATTTGTAAATACCACATAAAGCATTTTCCCCTGTCCAGAAATTCCAGACAGCAGAGAAAAATACCAAAATTTTACAGCAACTAGAGGAGCTCAAAAGAAAAATAATGCAAAAAGAATGAACTCATTTGGACTTATGGTTTAAAAGATATTGCTGGTCAAAGTTGAGTCAATTTTCTGGATTAAATTGAATTTAAACAGAAAATTCAAAAAACCCAGGGGCGGCCACGTCGAAGACGTAAAGTGCCTGGGCGCCTCCACTAGCGTACCGCTTCGGGCGCGCGTGGAGTCTTTGACGAGTGGGGCCCCCGGTCAATTTTAAACGGGGAGAGAGAGGGAACAGAGAACGACGGGGCTCACCGGCGACGTTCACCGGCGTTGAGGCCATGGCGGAGCTGGGTGAGGGCGGGGATGGAACGAGCAGTCGACGGCGAGCACACCTGTACCAGTAGCTCGTCGGGAGGTGGCCGGACGGCGTCGGCCCCTTCCTCTCAGGCGGTGGCGGGCTACGGGGGTCGGCGGATCCGGCGATTCCGGCGAGCACTCAGGCAGAGGAGCGGCTGGGGAGGATCAGAGGAGCTTCACGAGCTCGCTGGTGGCCCTGGCTGGGGTTGGGGTGGACGGAGTCGAGCTGGAGGAGCTGGGGCAGAGCGGTGGAGCTCCTCGCCGGAGATGGGGAGGGAGGGCTCCCCGGCTCTGTGGCTGGGTGCAGGGCGGCGATTTAGAGGTGGGGAGGGCGAGTGGTGAGGAGAGGGAGGCTCTGGGAGGGGCTTTTATAGCCGGGCACCGATGCTAGTACCGGATCCCGCCACGGAGAAAACGCCGACGTCCGCGTTGCGCTGGTCGTCGCGCTGGCTCCCGAGCCGCGTAGGGAGGTGACGGGAGAGGGCAGGGACTTAATGGCGCTGGCGCGGAGCGACGAGGAAGACGCCAGCCAGCGCGGCCACAGTGCCAGTACGGAGGCTACAGTGTCGAGGCTTGGCCGTGTCCGGCAAGGGCGCTACCGGCGACGGGAGGCTTCCAGATGAGCCAGGTGGACGGCGGGGAGGATGCTAGCGCCAGAGGACACGGCGAGACGACGAGGGCGCGACGACCTGGACAGTTGGCTAGCTTCCAGACAAGTTTCTGGATAGAAACTTGAGCAACAAGCTAAGGTAAAAATGTTAGGTAAATGAGAGAGGGAGTTTGTCACACTGATTCGTGGTAGGAAGGTGCCCATGCTGGAGAAATTTCAGAACAAATGGGCCAATTTTGGATGTAGTTGCTTCACAACTTCCTCTCTGGTTCAGAAAGTTGGAGGAGATGTTGAACTCACATGGATGGACTCCTTGGGGTGGAATTGGGTACTTGGGGGTTATTTGGTGGTGGCAAGATGCTATAAAAATTTCATACCATTTGGACAAGTATAAATGGTACTTCCTTCACAATACTTCCCACTGGACAGAAACTTGGAGGCATTTTATAGAGAAAATGGCTTAATGAAATGGGCCAAAATTTGGTGGAGTGTGTTAATATGGGTAGGAGAGTGTTCTGGATTAATTTCAGAATTTTTGGAGCAATATAAAATATAGTTGCTTCAGAAACTGAAATTATGACCAGAAACAAAGATTGGATGGTGTACTCACCATAAGAATGGAATCTTGAATATTTTCACATATCCAAGGTTCACATGGTCCAAAGAATTTTTAAGAATTTTCTTGGAATTTTGGGGAAGACAGAAATGTAGGTTGCTTCACAACCTAGAGCATAAAGGGCTATTCCTTTAATAGAAAAAAGGAGCATTAAATTGGAATAAAGGTTGGAATTGGCAAGAATGGAAAGGACATGACTTGGAGAAATTTTTTGGGAGCTTGAGTCACTTGGAAAAGGAAAGTAAAAATATTCCCAGGTTTTAAGTCCATAGAGCCATTCAAAATAAAATCCAAACCAAATTCCAAATAAAATTCACACCACTAGGGAAAACCTTATAGGTGGAGGCTTATCAGTAGCGCGGCTTTGTGGACTGCGCTACTGCTAATTTACAGTAGCGCGGCTACTGCACAGGCGCTACTGCTATCCATTTAGCAGTAGCGCGGCCCAGACGAAAGGTGCTACTGCTATGTGAGCCCCCCCTTAGCCACCAGGCTATGTATAGTAGCAGCGCGGCCTGCCTGAAGCGCGCTACTGCTAAAACTTTAGCAGTAGCGCATGTTGCAGACCCACCGCTGCAACTAATGTTGTACTGTGCCACATGGTGGGCCCCGCTTAGTAGCAGCGCGGCCTGCAGGACCGCGCTACTGCTAACATTTTAGCAGTAGCGCCGTTTGCTGGCCCGCGCTGCTGCTAAGGCGCAGCAGCCACCTTTTGAACCCTCTCCCCCCTCCCCCTTCCTCTCTCCCTTCACTTTGCGCTCCCCCCCCTCTCTCCCTCACTTTGCTTCTTCCTCACCTTGCTTCTCCCCCCATTACTCTCTTTCTTCTCCTACCTCTCTTTCTCTCTCTTTAATGCCCCTAACTACACCACACCTCCATTAATGCAACCCCTTTCTCTTTTCCTCACTTTTCCACCCCCTCCACTAGTTAGAGCCATCTCCTTCCCCAACTAGCTATGTAGATCTACCCATTTAATGAAGTGACCTTTCTACCTCCCCAACTAGATCTATCGATTTAATTGTGCGTGAGCTTCCTATGTTTTACCGAAATGTCGATTTATTTCCGTTTCGGCGAATTTCGGGCAAACTCTACATGTCCTATTTTTAGGGAAGGTCATGCCGAATTTTTGTATGACTTTGATGCATGGATGCGTTTTTATAATCATTTTGCTTATTATTACCGCGCAGGCGATCATGATGGTGAGTGGAACGATGGTGGAAAGGTGGTTGCGATCGGCGGTGCAGGACATGTATGAAAATAACCGGACAGAGATTTTATGTCCATGTCGAAGATGCAAAGGAGGAGTTTGGCTCGACCCCTATAAGGATGGTCGTTTGAAGGCGCACCTGCTGATGACTGGTTTCATGGATGGCTATACTCGGTGGATAAGTGAAGATGATGATGATGAGGACGCTGACAGGGCAGCCAATGACGACATGGGGCCAGGCGAAGAGATGACCGATAATGGCGGCGGAGAAGAGGCCGGACATGGTGGCGGAGAAGGGGCCGGACATGGTGGCGGCGGAGAAGAGGCCGGAAATGGCGCCAGAGAAGACGCGGACATGCCGCAGCCTTCGTCGCTACTAAGTTCAATCGTGCGGGACCCTCATGTTCGAGACCTGCTTCGCAAGAAGACGATTAGCGACAGAGCTGCTTCTAGAGAGGAGGCCAAGCTGGAGCAACTGGAGGTAGACTCGAAGACTCCATTGTATGATGGTTGCGATCCCGAGGTGACCCGCTTGAGTTTCACGCTCGAACTTCTAAAGACGAAGGCTAAAAACAAATGGACCGACAGAAGCCTCGATGAGCTTCTCAAGTATCTAAAGAAGGTTCTTCCCACGGGGAACCCGTGTCCTACTAGTGTCAATGAGGCCAAGAAGATTGTGTGCCCTCTTGATCTGCCGCACATTAGATACCATGCATGCATCAACGATTGCATCATTTATCGGAAGGAACACGCGGAAAAAACCAACTGTCCGGTGTGCAATGCTTCTCGATACAAGAAGGCCGGAAAGAAATCTCCCCAGAAAGTTGTATGGTACCTACCGATCACTCCCCGTCTACAGCGTTATTTCGTAGATCCTAAGGAAGCAAAACTCATGCGCTGGCATGCGGAGAGGGTGAAGCCCGACGATGGAGATGATCCGAAGCTGAGACACCTCGCGGATATGCAAGACAGTGGAGAGCGTTCAACGCCGAATATCGATATTTCGCAGGTGATGCAAGGAACATCGTCCTTGGCGCGAGTACCGATGGCATGAATCCGTTTGGCAACCAGAACACCAACCATAGCACATGGCCCGTGTTTGTATGGATGTACAACCTCCCCCCTGGTTGTGCATGAAGTCAAAGTACATACACATGAGCATGCTGATTCAAGGGCCAAAACAACCAGGAAATAATATTAATCTGTATCTGGGGCTACTTCAAGAGGAGTTAGACACGTAATGGAAAACACCGGCCAAGACATGGGACGCCAGCAAAGGCGAGTATTTCTATATGAGAGCTGTGCTGATGACGACGGTGCACGACTATCTCGGTTACGGATAGGTCGCAGGCCAGGTGTGCCACGGATATTACGGATGCACGCGGTGCATGGATGATACAACGTCTCAGTAGCTAACAAAAGATGGCGGGTCTGGGAAAATCGTGTACATGGGGCATCGAAGATGCCTCGCGAAGGACGACCCGTGGAGAAACCATGGAGATCTATTCAATGGTGAGGTTGAGCATCGAGGACCTCCACATAAGAGGAGCGGCGCCGAAATCGATGAGCTATTGAAAAACTGGGAATAGTGCCCCGCGCCGGGAAAGATGAAAAAGGCGCCGGAGCCGCTGCTGAAGGTATGGAAAACGAGGTATGTTTTCTGGGACTTGGAGTACTGGCCCAAACTCGACACGCCTCATTGCCTTGATCAAATGCATATCACGAAGAATGTCCTTGAGAGCTTGCTTGCAACACTAATGAACATGCCGGATAAGACCAAGGATGGGCCGAAGGCAAGAAGAGACTTGGAAGATTTGAACATCAGGGCAGATCTCCACATGCCGCCCCGTAAAAAGTCGGAGGAGACGGAGACGGAGACGGAGGCACGGGACAAGGGCAAAAAAGTCAACAAGAAGGAAGAGAATTATTGCCCCCCTTCTTGCTTTACCTTAAGTCTGAAGGAGATCGATCAATTCTTCAAGTGCCTTACCGGAATCAAAGTTAGTTCCGGTTACTGTGGGAAGATAAGCAGATTTCTAGACACCAAGAAGAAAAGGTTCAGCAGGATGAAGTCTCATGACTGTCATGTGATGACGACGCATATACTTCATGTTGCCCTTAGAGGGATAATGGACAAGCACGTCCGTGACACGCTTATTGGTCTCTACAACTTTTTCGACGTTATCTCTCGAAAGTCGATCAGTGTGAAGCAGCTCTGAAGGCTACAGGAAGAGATCGTTGTGATACTAAATGAGCTTGAGATGTACTTCCCGCCCGCGTTCTTTGACGTCATGGTGCATCTGTGTGTCCACATTGTGGATGACATCATAGACCTCGGGCCGACATTCCTGCACAACATGATGCCGTTCGAGAGGATGAATGGGGTCATTAAAGGATTCGTTCGTAACATGTCCCGTCCAGATGGAAGCATCATCCAAGGCTATCTGACCCAAGAGTGCACCTCTTTCTGCGAGAATTATCTATATGGCGGAGACCCTGTTGTTGGTTTGCCCGTTAACAAGCACCTTGGGAGGCTCGGAGGAGAAGGTCACACCAACGGCCGGAGGGAACTGCATATGGACCACTCGGGTCGACGCAATAAATTTGACAGAGCAAACTTAGTAGTGCTACAGCACCTAGACGTTGTAGATCCTTTCGCAACACTGCACAAAGAAACCATCGCAAAGAAGTACCGTGACCGAGGGCTATGCAAGACGAACGCCGAAGTTATTAGAGAGCACAACTCCACTTTCCTGCCTTGGTTCAAAGAGCATGTTCTTGCTAATCCCCCGGAAGAGGGCTCTACGGACGGATTGCTCATATACGCCTTAGCACATGGCCCCGCGGTCAACGTCGTGACTTATCATGCATACGATATCAACGGATACACGTTCTACACGGAGGCCAAAGATATAAACAGTGATTTTCAGAACTCAGGGGTGACGATGGAATGCATGACCGGCGACAACGCCACAACTGAAAGATTCTACGGAAGGGTCGAAGAGATCTGGGAGCTTGACTACTCTGGACTGCACGATACGACGATGTTCCGTGTCAGATGGGCTAAGAATGTCGAATGAGAAAACTGGTATTTCACTACCATGTCTATACCCGATGCCAAGAGCGCTACCGTGAACGCCATTGCAAAAAACGAGCCATGGGTACACGCTAAGCACGTGACACAATGCTTCTTCATAACCGACCCGAGCAATCCCAGCCGTGTTGTCGTGAGGAGAGGCAAAAGGAACATCATCGGAATGGATGGAGTCGCCAACGAGGAAGACTACGAGCAGTACAGCAACCCGATGAGGGAAGATCACGATGACGATGAAGCATACGTCAAAAGAAGAATCAATACTACATTACCTAAGAAAGATCATACTCCATGGAAAAGGAAAAGTCACAACGAGGGGCTCAATTATTCGACAGCGAACAAGAAGGGAAAGAAGCTCACTCAGAAACGAAAACGTCGACGCTGAGAAACCATGATTTATATATATGTATTTATTTTGTGTACGTACTTAATCGTTATCGGTCAAATGATGTGTAATATATATCATCGCCAGAGTTATATACATTGTATCCGATCCCCTTCTTCCCGGCTCGGTCGTCTTTCGGAAAAGAAAAGAAAATGAAAAGAAATAGAAAAATGAGAAAGGAAAGAAGAAAATGAAAAGGAAAATGAAAGGATTAGAAAAGGAAATGAAAGAAAAAGAAAAAAGAGAAAGGAAATAAGAAAAATAAAATGAAAAGAAAAAGCAAAAGGAGAAAATGAAAAGAAAAATCAAAGGAATAGCAGTAGCGCGTGTCTAAACACGCGCTATAGCTAACTTAGCAGTAGCGCGTGTCTGACAAACCGGCGCTACTGCTAAGTTAGCTATAGCAGTAGCGCGGGTGTGGACCCGCGCTATAGCTAACTTAGCTGTAGCGCGTGTTTGGGTAGCCCGCGCTACAGCTAAGTTAGCTATAGCGCAGGTCCACACCCGTGTTACTGCTATGTTTGACTTAACCGCACCGCGCGGGCCTTTCTTCCCCAATTCCCCCCATTCCATCCCCTTCCCCTCCTCCACGCCGCCGCCGTCTCTGGTGCTCGCGCGTCCCCGCCTCGCCTCCGAGCCTCCTCAGTGCCACCGTCTCCCCTGACCCTTCCCGTCGTCGTCCACTGCCTCCTCGGTGCCGCCCGTCGTCGTCGCCCACTGCCTCCCCTGAGCCGACCGACGCCGCCAACTCCAACCTCCTCCTCCTCCATCGACCTCGCCGCCCTGTAAGCCCCTCCTCTCACCTCCCCTCTTCTCTCTCTCTGCTCTCTCTCTGCTCTCTCTCTCTCTCTGCCATATGAACCCTAGGTTAGTGCTAGATTAGTTCCATATGAACCCTAGGTTAGTGCTAGATTAGTGGCATATGAACCCTAGGGTTAGTGCTTGATTATGAACCGTAGGTGCCATATGAGCCCTAGGTTATTGCTAGTAAACATTATTGCTATTTAAAAAAACTTAGTTCAATCAATTGTTGCTATTTAAAGAAAAAACAGAATTGTTGCTATTTAAAAATACTTAGTTCAATCAATTGTTGCTATTTAAAGAAAAAACAGAATTGTTGCTATTTAAAAAAATACAAAGTCATGTGTAATTGTTAAATACTTTAGATGCAAAAATACAATGTCAAACAAATTCAGTTAACTCTAGTTTCATTTCAGTTAACTCTTGATGCTAAACAAAGTCATGTGTATTTTGATGATCATGCACAAGATCATGTCATGACGTGGATCATGTAGCCAAGTGTTGTCTTGTCTTATATTGTTTGCAGGGAAAATGATCCGAGTGGCCTATGTTTTGCCAGAATGTTGATTCATTTCCGTTCCGGCGAATTTCAGGCGCTCGATATGTCCACTTTTTAGCAAAGGTCATGCCGAAATTTCCCATGAATTTCGGCATGACTTGTGCTAGAAAGTAGGCATATCGAGTGCCCGGGATTTGCTGGGACGGGAATGAAACGGCATTCCGGCAAACCATATGCTTTTTTATGTCATTACTCATTTTATTATAGTTTAAGAATTAAACGAGCAGACTTAATCATAGGAAACATGTCGAATAACGATGAAACCGGGGCTTCTGACCACGCTGCCGATGACATACAATATGACCGTGAACATGATTACCTCGACTTTTTGTCTAGTCAGCAAACACAAGGTTCGCAGGGCGCCCTGGTCATAGCGGACGATGGTACTGCCGCCGACATCGACACCGATGGCACCGATGGCACCGGCACCGATGGCGGTGCCAAGACCGGCGCGGAAGGTACCGGCGCCGAAGCCAGTAACGAAAAGAAGAAGCAGAAGAAGCAGAGGACACGACGCCCTAACAAACTCGGCATCGGAAGACTGCTGGTCACAGAGATGCACCCCGGCAAATTCGAGCCAATAGCGCCGGTTGAAGCTCGCAAGTGCTACGGCAACGAAGTTGGATGCATCCTACGGGAAACCGCGAGAATCAACGACAATGACTTAAGGAGTAAACCACATAGGGAGCACTTGCTCCTAACGAAGCTGCACAAGAGATTCCAGTTCCCCGGCCGGGATGACCGAATAGAACACCCGTGGGATGATGCTGCCATGAAAAAGATTAACAACCACGCCATGGGCATGTTCACCCGGAGATCTCACGCTATTTGGTAGGAAGGGCGAACGGCTCCACAACGATACCTCCAAGGAGGAAGACGACACCCGTGGGTGCCGTTACCGCTGGCAACGACCGAGTCGATGCATGATTTTCATCCGGAGTCGGGCCTTCCACCAACAATCCCGGGATCCGAGGCCACCAATGCCAAGTAGCAGCACAAGCCCAAGCAAACACTACCAGAAACGAATGGTCGAAGCCACACGCAGAAAACTCGGCGAGCATGCGCCACCTGACTGGTCCGCACCGCCGCTCGCAGGCCCTAGGCGAGCCAAGCCGGATCTGGCCAACTTCTACCTCCGTGCGCAGAACTGGGCGATCCTCCGCACCGCAGCGCACAGGAAAGGTCGAAGGAGAGCCGGACATAGCCGGTCCGCACCGCCGCGCGCAGGAACTAAGCGGGATCCAAGCCAAAATTACGCAGCTCACGCCGCCGCACGCAAAACAGGACCATTCGTGCTGGATCTGGTCTATCCGAGCCTCCTGCAGCACCCGACAAACTGGACGGCGCCACAGCTTCGAGAGCCGAACGTGGACGCGCTTGAAGGAGAGACACCACCAGCAATCCCCGACACCACCGCTACAGCCACCACACGGCAAAGGCAGCCGAACCAGGCGCGCAGCGCAGCCATGATTCAATGGCGCCTGAAGCCTTCACTCGCCAGGCACTCCAGCCACAAGCTGGCAGAGGCCAGATCTGGCCCGGTCAGCTGCAGTGCCCTGCATCCCCACGGCACACGAACGAGCATCAGCCGTGCAGATGCCAGCCTAAGCTAGCCGCAACGCGCCCCTGCGACGTGTCCATATGCGCCCACATGCCCGCCGCGCCCTGCCGAGCGCCATGGTGCCAGCAAGCCGCGCATTCGCCGCGCCAGCCGCGCCCACCGGCACCGGCTCGCCGTGCCCGCCGCGCACCACCCGCTGTCGCGACCATGGCACGCCAGATCCACGCGCGCCCGCACCGCAGCGGGCCTCAGTCAGCGCGCGCGCCGCACAGCCTCCAGCTTGCAAGGCCGCGCCGCCCCGCCTCCAGCGCGCGCCGGCCGCGCCTCGCTCGCGCCCAGCGCCCGCGTCGCCGAGCCTCCTCCGCCCAGGGGAGCAGCCCCGCGCAACTCCAGCACCAGGCGAAAGGGAAGAGAAGGCCCGCCGACGCCGACGCCGCACGGGCTTTGCCCGGCGGCGCTCGCCGGCGGCGTTGGAGGGAGGGGTTTGGTGGTGGGGATGCGGCCGGCGGCGGCTAGGGTTTCGCGCCCGGGACGCTCCGCGGGGGGAGCGACACGGGACCTTTGTGGAAAGCGACTTTGAGCTCTTTTTGCAGCGCCTGTCTCTCGATTCTCACTCTCTCTCACTCCATCTGGAAAAAGCTGCCATTCACTGTTTGTGTCAGGACGTTATTTCATAGTATAGCTGCTGGAATGAATTGTTTTGTTTATACGGAGTTAGACTGCACGGATATTAATGAAACTGATGGACAGTGGATTTCCCACCGGTACATACCGGTTCCAGTAAATTTACTTATTCGAAGGTACCTCACCAAACACCGATTCCTTGAGCAACAACGTACGTCCGCAGTTGTGAACCTACCTCGCCCAAGAACCTCGGCCTCATGCCCGGCGTTGATGGTTTTATCTGGCAATGCATACCCGTGAACACAAAGAACACACTGACCGCGTGTCATGGAAATTTGGAGAGCAGACTTTGTGCTCGGTTGCTGCAAGAGCACACAACAAATGTGTCAGCTTTAAAAAAAAGTATTTCAACATATGTTTTGTGATGGACGTTATCGTGCCGAGTTTGAATCTCCAAATTTAAGGAAAAAAGATCTGCTTTTTTTTAGGTGAAGGCAGAAGCTCCGCCGATTTCATTATATAAGAGAGAAAAAAATACAGAGGTTGCCAGTTTATAAGCGAAACTGACTAAAAACAATGGTAAAAAGGAAAGAGAAAAAATAAACTGCTGAAGCCAACCCAAATAAACCACTATACCACCTAACGTGACCTCATCCTAGACTGGTTGTAAACAAGATTTTCGGAGACGCCTTCAAGAACGCAACGACGCTGAGGACGCCGCCGTCACGGGTATCGACCCCCATCGATCAACAAGTTTTCGCCTAGACCCGCGCACAATAACCCCACCAAAACCTGGGATAGGTTCGGCCAATCCAACAACCTCAACGCCACATCCCCTCTGTTTGGTCATGTCCCAATGGAAGGATGTACTCTTCAACAATGCCTCGAGGAGGAGGACGGCGCCAACATCACCGGCAACGACCCCCACCGAAGAACAAGGCTTTCGTCCAAAGCCTTATGTCTCGCCATCTCTGAGCCTAGGGAGTAGCCAGGCCACAACAAACCTTACTGCAAATCCGCTTGGAAACGAACGCCACGCACAAGGGTCGATTCCCTGGCCACCACACACCGCCACCCCGCTGTCCACACGACCCAGAGCAGCCAACACCGCTGCCCAACCACCGCACCACGTCGACGGCCCGAGCCCATTGGATCCGAGCGCAAGGCCCCGGATCCAGCACCCTGCAACACAGTCGCGTCTTCACCGCGAAGAGAAGGGAGCGAGAGGAGAGAATGGGGTGGGGTGTGCCTTAATTCGTGGTCGGTCGACCCTAACGGGGCGTTCTACCGAGCCAGTTAGCGGTCGTTAGTCCCCCGTCGTCACAGTTTTGCCACATTAGCCCTTCAGCATGTCAAAACGAGTTCAGTGTTTTTTGTCATTGTTAACGTTGCGTCGGGTGCATTTTGTGACGAGCACACAAAATGATGTTTTTTTTGCTAATGACAACATAATTATACTGCCATTTTACACTCAATTGCCATGTCCGGAATCATGAACCTAAGCTCAAGTATCATATACAGCCAGGGACGGAGCTGGCATGTAGGCATTGGGGTCAATTGACCCCAATGGAATTACTAAATCCTTCATTAACTTAGCACTAATCACTGTTGATTTATAGAAGATGACCCCATTGACATGGATATGACCCCATCAAGCTTTTTTTCTAGCTTCGTCCCTGTATACAGCTTGATCTGATAAGAACACAAGAAAAATCTCCAGATCGAACACCACTATGCAGCCGATCGGACCGTGGCGTCTACTACAATCACATTTAGCTTCTAGAGCACGACGATGTACGTGCCATCGCGTCCAAGAACCTCCGCGTCACTCCCAGCGACGACTCCTCGCCGTCGCCGTCCCTCGCAGCGTCGATTACCTCCTTCATCTCCGCGGCCTTCCACCTCATCGCGGCGCGCACTGCGGACGTCTCGCCGAGCACCCTCTCGACCGCCTCCGCCACCTCGTCCCTCGTCACGGCCGCCGAGGCGCCACGCGCCAGCTCGACGCACACCCCCATCTCTTCCGCGAGCAACTTGGCGTTGTAGAACTGCTCCGCCGAGAGCGGCCACCCGACCATCGGCACGCCCGCGGCGAGGCTCTCCTGCGCCGAGTTCCACCCGCAGTGCGTCAGGAAGGCGCCCGTGGCCGGGTGCGCCAGGATCTCCACCTGCGGTGCCCAGCACTGCGCCACCAGCCCGTTCCCGGCAACCTCCATCCTCTCCGCGAACCCGTCCGGAAGGCCCGACGGCGGTGACTCGCTGCCGTTCACGTCGGCGGCGGGCTGGAGCTGGACCACCCACACGAACTTGTGCCCGCTCTTCTCGAGCCCCATTGCCAGCTCCGTCGCCTGCGACGCGGAGATGGTGTACAGCAACCCGAACGACACGTACAGCACCGAGCCTGGCGGTTGATTGTCGAGCCACGCCAAGATGGGGCTACTAGTCGTCGTCTGCTCCGGCGATGGCGAACTTGCCGCCCGAAGCAGCGGCCCGACCGGGAATATCGGGACATTGTTGAGCCATTGCCGGAGCATGCTTAATCCCTTGGGCTCCAGCTTCTCGGCGGTGTTGACGAGCAGCGCGTCGGCGCGGGAGAAGGAGGCGATCTGCCTGCGGATGAAGGTGGACCACGCGTCACCGCCGTCAGCCGCCGCGAGGTGGGCGGTGAGCTGCGAGCGGTGGACGCTGATGTCCAGGAAGCTCGGGAGCCGGAAGCACTCGTCGTCGTCATCGTTGGGGACAAGCGGGACGCTGTTCCAAAGCGAGAAGTAGAGCGCCGAGCCGTAGCCACCGGTGGTGAGCAGGACGGAGTGCGTGACGCCGGGGTCGCCGCGGGCTACGTCTACCGTCCAGGCCAGGATCATGTCGGCCACGACGTGCACGTCGGTGTGGGGGTCGGAGCGTCTGAGATCAACGATGAACTGGTGGAACGCCGGGCGGAGCGACTCGGAGGCGAGGAAGAGGTCGATGAGCTGCTGGGACGCGTCCGCGGCGGGGAAGGGGAGGGCGTGGACGGCGATGCCTTCGTCGAGGTGGGCGCGGAGGTAGTCGGCCCTGCCGGAGGTGGTGACGAAGGTGACCCGGGCGTCGGGGCGGCAGCGGCGCACGAGGGCGGCGAGGCAGCGGAACGGCGAGAGGTGGCCCTGCGCCATGAAGGGGAACAGCACGACGTGATCGGCGCGTCGGTGGTGATCTGTTTCAGGTGCCATGGCGATCGAATCGGCGTGCGGTGCCGCTGATCGAATTGGTCTGGTCGGGAGTAGTTCGCAAGTGCAACGCCTCGTGGGTTAGTTTGGTTTCGAAGAGAGGATCAGAAGAGGGTTAACACGCAATTTAGCTACCTACGTGTGCGCCGAGTCCGAAGCTGTTCATGATTCGGAGAATACACTACAGGAAAACACACGGTGCCGTGTGTGACGACGTAAGGGCATCTGCAACTGCAACCCGCAAATTTCCTCCCGCGTCCGTCCGCAGACAGGGGATCAGTCCGCGGACACGGATGCGGGAGACGCCATCCAACCGTAGCCTGTATATGTCCGCCAGCAAATTAAAATTCAAATGTGCGCTGATCCACACAACGCGCCGGATTGCATCCCCGATCACAACCAAAAACAGGCAAATATGTTTAGTTTTTACATGCCCGGATCCAAAAGAACATCAGTCCGGCAGTCCGTGCATCTCTGCCCCACCGGACCGGCAATGCCTGCCGTCTGCTCCCCGATCAAAGGGGTGCCGTCGCCGCCGCATAGACAGCCTCCGCGTCCGTGGCCACCTCCGCCTCCGCCGCGTCCTCATCTTCCACCTCCGCCATCTCCGACGGTTCCATGCGGCGGCGACGGAAGAAAGGAGAGGGTGGTAGAAATGAGCGGGAATTGGGCGGAGAGCGGCGGGGAATGGAAGAAGAGAGTGAGGGATTTTGGCGCGGAAACAGTGCGGGATGCTACAAAAGCGCGGGCTCCACCTTCCTTTTGGGTGGGCCAAGGGGGGGGGGGGGGGATAGCGACGTTTCGCGTGTCCGGACTCCCGCAAACCTCCCCCACGTTTGTCTCCGGTTTGCGGGAGAAATCGCGCCCGGACCGCTCCGCGGATTGATACAGGTCGGCGTTGGATGACTCACGCGGTCCAGACAGCGCTGTCCGGACGGATGCGGGCGGTTTGCGGATCAGCCTTGAAGATGCCCTAAGTCGACTGTAAATTTACACGTACTCGGCTTATAGTCGATTAAGCAGAGTACATACAGATAGAAAAAAAAAAGGCAAACAGAAACACACTCGGCTTACTTGAAAATAGGCGTGTAAACCAAAAATACTTTTTTTACGGGATGTGTAAACCAAAAATACACTTGGCTTAGAGAGAGCTCGCCATACAAAACAATAAAGCTCTACACGTCTCGACAATGTTCCCTGTCATGTTGCCATCACGGAGGTAGAGGACGCCTCCATGACGGAGCAGCCAATAAATCGAGTGTGAGTCGCAATGCACTCGGCTTACTTATGAACTTATTTCATTTTAAAAGCGTGCGAAATATAGACCGAGCACACAAAAAATGACACTCGGATTACTCTATGCATATTTGTTTTTGCAAAAATGACATTTGACGGTTTTTTATTGCATTTATGTTTACTTATTGTGTTTAATTTCTTTCCTTCTTCCTCACCCATTCTCTCCCGGCTAGTTTCATCGCTCTATAGATTCGGAGAAGATGACAACGAGCCGACCCATTAGGACCTGTGCATGTCATTTCGAATGGAAGTTGTCAATTCACCGAGTCGGGTGGCCTTCGCCAGCTTTCTGAGTCGGTCGGCACAAAGGCCGTTGCTTACCGAGTCCGTTATCTGCGTTGGTCGGACCCTTGGCCGATGCGGCTTGTTCGGATGCTAGCCTGCGCTGGGACGGATTGCGCCGGATACCCCTCCAACGATGCTGCATGGGCGACAGAATTTCTTTACCTTCCGGGTTTAGCAGCCGCAGTCGGGCACATGGGGGTTGTTCTTGGTGATTTCCCACACGACGGGATTGCGTCGCTTCCGGGTCGAACTCGCTAGCCACTTTCGTTGTGTTATCGGTGTGTGGTCACGACTTACATTGTAGACGGAGGCCTCTTCTCCTTTTGTTCGGGCCGGCGTTGTCCCTTTTGGCACTCCCTTCTCCGCACAAGCCGCCCAAAACCATCCTCTTAACCCTGGAGTGTGCATTAAGCAACGACCGCGAGTGGAACAACCGGACGGTATAACCCAGCGGTCAGAACCGTACGTAGCGGGTGGACGTGACCCCTACCGTGTGATAGGACGTAACGATCAGTGGCGGAGACAGGGGGGACCAGCAGGGCCCTGGCCCCCCCTAACATCTGAGATTTACACCTAATTAGCTGATGAACAGTGCCAAGTGGTGATGATTTATTGCTAAAAAACCTATTTTACAACCGTTTGGCCCTCCCCAACTTGTTTTGACAACATCCGGCCCCCCTAATCCAATTTTTCTGGCTCCGCCACTGGTAACGATCAGCATGGCTCTCTGCATCGCATCTGCACCAAGCGTCTACCCAACAACATGCCCTCTCCTTGCATCCGCCGACCAGAACCAATGCACCGAACCGCCACGGCGACTGCGACACCTCTAGATGCACGAACTAAAGTCCGTCCGCTCCAAGTACGAAATCCAACGACAACTTTACATCTCGTTCAATAAAGCGACAATTTATGCAATTAGCTTGAATAAATCCGAACGATTGAGAACACAAAAAGAGGCAACGCCTAACAAAATATTTCCTGAAGCGAGGCATCGAACACCATCCCAAGACCATTGACACCATCAAACGGCATGCATTGCCAAACAATTCATGTTTTCAGTACACATTTTCTCTACGGGAGCTGCCCGCTCGCATTTTCCTCCCCCCATCACGCGTCCGACGAATTTGACGCAGGTCCAAGAAACGTGTGCAAAGCGATGTAAACACATCGCCCAACTCTGCAAGACGAAGAAATGCACACACAAAAAAGTAAGCACCAAAATACGGCTGCATATAGAAAAACAAGAACGTGCCACAGAAGGGCGACGCCACCGCCGAAGAAAAACAAAGCACGAACAAAAACTTGAGATTCTACGAAAAGCCAACGAAACGCCGGAAACGCCGGACGCCGGCAACGCCGAGCAGGCTCAAAGCCGCCGCACCGAGTAAGCTCAAAGAAGCCCCTGGAAAACGAAGTGAGGAAGGCGAGTGTGCACCACGTCTGACGAACGCCACAATACAATTGTTTATATAGAAAAATTCAACTGACTTATTAAAAAGACCGAAATGCAACGACACAATACAATGATTTATAGAAAAATTCAACCGACTTATTAAAAAGTCCGAAATGCCCCGACACTGCTCACCACAACTCGAACAGCCCGAGCACCTCACGAGGAAGCGGCCAGGCCCTGGACCGGCTCGGGAGAACGAGGCAGCCAGCCCGGCAACGTGCAACCAAAATGCACGCCAACCCGGGTAGTAGGGTGTGAAGCACGCGCACGCCGACCCAGCCTCTACAGCGACGCAACCCGGTAGGGAGCAAACGACGCTGACACACGGAGCCAGCTTGACCGACGCGCGTGAGGCAGCGGGAAAGATGGCGCAAGCGAGCGGGACAAAAATCCCCTAAGACAGATGGCTCGGGCGTGCCCCTGGGTCACGCGTCATGAACCCCAAAGGGATCACGGCCAGGTCGGAGCCGCCCGCGCCAATCGGACGGCGCGGAGCGCTCCACGGAACTAACCTTGGGAGGCCACCGCGCAATGGACGGCGCAGAGGGCACCCTCTCCCGCGCAGTCTCCTAGTGGGCTGCCACCTGGCGCCAGTGACTCCACCCGGCAGAGGGCCCGCGTCGCTGACTGGTGGCCCCGACCGCCGCTCTCGTGCGCGAGCGGGTGCACTAGAGGGCGCTCACGAGCACAACCGAAGCCGCCCCATGACGGTGCCCCGTGCGCGCCCGCGGTCCACCCGTCATAGACCCCCGTGGCGGGCCGCCCGGGTGCGCGCCGTCCGTACAGATCGAACGGCACAAAGAGCCCCCGAGAGGTCCCCCCCCCCCCCCCCCATGGCATGCCACCGCGAAATGGACGGCGCGGAAGGCACTCTCGCCCGCGAAGGCCCCTAGGAGGTGAGTACTCCAGCATCCTTTATAAGAGTAATAAGGGTTTTCCTACTAGTGTGTGGGCCCATACGGCCACCCTCTAGCCATGCCACTTGACCGCGTGGGACCCACCCGACTGGCCGATCTCCCTAGAAGCTTCTCGATGAAAAATATTTCTGAAATTTTCTTGAATTTTTTAGCGTCATAAAATTTGATTTTCCAGAAAGTCCGAAAACGCGCATAAAAAAATAACTAGCAATGAGCACTTGATTATTAGGTTAGTCCAGAAAAAATAATAAATCTTAGTGGAAAAATTATACAAAATTGTTATAATAATAACATAAAACAATAAAAAAATTATAGATACGTTTAGGACGTATCAGTGCTCTACCTTCAACAGGACCGTGAAGCTGTCCTCATCCTATTGTGCGTCGTTAAGGTCTGTGAGCTTGGACAATTCTGTGTCTCCATCTCCAGAGGTGATTGTAGAAATGGGTTGAGGTCACCTCCGTGCCACAAAACTCAAAGACCTGCTTGGCAACAATGTTGAAATGCACCTCCTTAAAGCCCTTGTCAGTCCTCAACCCACTGGATAAGATGTCACACATCTTGTTAAGCACGAATGTGGACAAGAATGACTGTCATTTCATTGTGTTCCTCTTCCCGGGTGCCCTCATTGTTGCCTTTCTAGCCTTGATGGCTGCCTTAGCAGCAACAACATCAGCAGGAGGAGGAGGAGCATGCACCACCATGACAAAATATGGTTACACAACCCGCCCCTCGAACACAATTGAATGAGTAGGCATATACTCGGATAGCGGCCCGGAGTCCTTAACATAGGAGGGACATAACTAGTTATCGGACAAAACAATGCCCTGACTAAGGTCAGTGTCCGTGTCCTATAATGGTTTGCATCAGGACCACTGAACAAACACAATGCATACTATACATGGATTGACCTTCAACCACAATACACTAGCACATATAGCAAACTAGCATTTTACCACACTAGTGCATCTAGGAAACTAGCATTCAACACACTACCATCTACACATGGTCTGATCAATGCATGAACACACCAATGCCGACAAGCAAAACCTAGCATGAACACATCTGATCTACCACATCATCACATGCTTACAAATGTAAGCTCTACCATGCTACCAAAACAGCATCACCTACTGTTGGGGATGTTTCCCAGCGTATAGACCCGGCAGGTGATAACCCGGCCATGGCATAGACTAAGCAGGTCATCCCGCTGCAAGGGTCTTTGATGGGCCGACTTGAGGAAGGCCCGGTAGGAAGGGCCGGCTCAGGATGTGGGCCGGCTTAAGATGAAGATGCTTGGCTTCATGGTTGCCTTAGAGATCAAGTAGATTTAAGGTAGGAGCCGGGTTGAGATTACGACCTGGACTCTCATGTAATCTAGGGATCCACCTGTATATATAAAGGGGAGCACCTATACGAAAAAGGCTAAGTTGCAACCTCCTCAAGAGCTAGGTTAGCGAATCCGCATCCTTGTAATCGAGATGTACATCAATATAATCAAGCAAGACGTAGGCTTTTACCTCCACCGTGAGGGGCCGAACCTGGGTAACCCGGCGTATTCTCGTCCCCGATCAACCCCGTTAAGCTTCCACACTCGTGCGATGGCTTCATCTCCAAGTCCTTTTTCAAGGGCATCTGCCGTGTTAAAACCACGACAGTTGGCGCCCACCGTGGGGCCCGCGCACGGTGGAGTTGAGTTCTTAGCGGGATCTCTTCCAGGGTTCGGGAGGTACGCGGTTGGTATGATGACAAGAAGCCGCCGCGGGAGGTTCTACATCGACGATTCATACTGGGGCCCCGACGCCAACTCGATCGAGTACGGGTACCGGGTCCCCTTTGGCAAGATTCACACCTTCATCGGCGTGGTCGGCGAGCCGGCCGCCGGGTTGGAGAATATCGCCGGCGTCGATTCGGCGCGCCGCGCTGGTCAGAACCAGACGAGACCCGGCCCGCGTCAAGCCGGCCGAAACCGTGTCTTCGTAGGTTTCACCCAAGGGGTGGCTTTGTCAGGGAACGCCCTGTCGGAAGATGATACGCTCGTCCAATCTGACGACGAGTCCTCGACGGGAGAAACCGAGTCAATCCTTCCTCTGCATGCTGGAGGGCTCGGACACGCGGACGACGTCTCTCCAGAGAGCCCAGATCCGCCTCGCTTCGCGGCGGTATACATGGCGGGTAGGCAAGATCCGGTGCGTGACCCGGCCAATCCAACGGCGGGGCAGAACAACATCCTTGCCGGCTCAGGAGGAGCCGTCGCGTTGGCCACCGGCTCTCAAAAAACTGGGGTTCAGGCGCTCGCGGACTTGATGACCACGCTAACAGCCCTGTTGACCAAGCCGGTCACCGCGGAGAACGCAGCGGCGCGCAACACGGAGATCACGAAGTGTCGCGAGCAGATGGCCAAGATCCAAGAGGACATCAATGCGGAGAACGCCCGCATGGTGCAGGAGCAGGCCCGGATTGCCGAGGAGAGGCAGCGCCTGGGTGAGGAGGCACATTACCTGAACCGCCGACAGGCCTAGTCGGAGCTCGTCCACAGGAGGCGTCATCAGAGCCGGCTTCCGGCTAATCTCGAGCCGACTCAGCTATTCACCACACCGCCGGCTCTGATGAACCCGGGGCCTGGAGTCATCCCCACGGGGGAGCCGCCTTTGCAGCCGCCGGCTCAGTAGCGGGAGCCAGCCTAGCATCGCGCGCCAGATCAGCAACAGCAGCCGCCGTCTCGCCGGTTCCAGACCCCAATTGGACACTACTCCAACCCGGTCGATAACATGCTGGCAGCAACCCACAACTTGGCGGCTATTCCGGTTGAGGGGGACGGCCCGATTCAGACAGAGGCTAGGAACGCTATTGCGATGCTCAAAACAGCAGTAGTACAGGAGGCCAACTATTCGCATAGCCAGCACCGTCTTCACTCGACCCCACATCAGAGCCGCACCAGGAGTCAGCGCCCTGAGTCGCCTGCGGTCTCCAGCAGCGCACACCGCAGGAGAGCCGCCCAGCCGCTGGCGGAGCAGCACCAGGCCAGGGTCCCGCAAGACGTTGTGGACGCTGCTCGGATTCTACGAGCGTGGGAGGAAGAAAACGCGTGTGCTGGGCGTAACCCGCCGGCGCACGTCAACACACCGGCGCGAGTCAACCCGCCGCCGGATATCAACCAGCCACCGAATGTCGACTCGCCCGTCGCAACCCAGACAGATGGCCGACTTGGGGGCTCTTCAAGCCGCATGATTGGAACTCCATGCTTGATACCAACGCTGCGAGAGGCGCGCATACCCCCCGATTTCAAAGGGCCTCGTAAGGTTCCTAACTATACGACGAATCTGGAGCCCACCGAGTGGATCGAGAGTTATGAGCTGGCAATGGACTTGTTGGGCGCAAGTGAGTCAGTGTGTGCGCGTTACCTGCCTCTGATGTTGGAGGGCCCCGCTCGCACCTGGATGAAAAACCTACCGGTGAATTCCGTCAACACGTGGTAGGAGCTGAAGGAGCGCTTCATCAAAAACTTCCAGGGAACCTGTAAAATGCCAACCACCATTGTCGATCTGGAACGATGTGTTCAGCGCGAGGACAAGTCAGCACACCATTGGGCTCGCCGGGTTGCAGAGGTTATACACAGTTCTGACAGCATCTTGGCGGCTCAGGCAGTGCTTGTTCCGGAGCGAACATGCAAGTTTCAGCCACTGGTCCAGAAACTAGGGCGACTCAAGAGAAAGACCCAAGATATGGGTGATCTGATGGATGTCTTAACCCGATACGTGGAGTCTGACAATACTAAAGACCCACCGTCTGATGAGGAGAAAGCCGGTAAAGACAAGAAGGGCGGTGGCAAGGGCCACCAGCAGAACAGCTGTAACGGGCAGAATAACAATGGTGGTAAACGCAAGGGTTATGACGGCAGTTCCGATCTGGTGGCGAACACAAACACAGAGAACAAAGGTCAGCGGCAGAATGACGGTTCAAGGAGGCAGTCTGGTAATCGCCCTCTCACTTACGAGGAAGCTCTCAAGGCTCCTTGTCCGAAACACAGTTACAATGGTAAGCCGTCCAGTCACTCCTGGGAAAATTGCTATGTCATGCAAGAGTTTGCCAAGCGGGTCTTCCAGAATCATCATAATGGGGGTGGCAACGGCGGACAACCCGCCAACCAGGGACCCGGCTTCTCAGGAGCCGGCTTGCAAGGGCCCTTCGCAGGACCCGGTTTCCAAGGGAACAGTGGCCAAGGCGGCGGGTTTCAGGGGGCTGGTAATACTGGAGGTAGCAATCAGAGAAACAACCAGGGAAATCTGCACCAGGCTGGCGCGACGGGGTTTCAGAGTAACCCAAAACAGTTAAATAGCGGACAGTATCATGTTTTCACCACCAGCACCTGTAAACGGGATCGGAAGGTGCAGCGACGAGCCGCCCACACGGTTGAGCCGACAACCCCTTACTATCTCAACTGGTCTGAACAGCCGGTTACTTGGAGCAGGGCGGATCATCCTGTCCTTCTCGATCACCCTGGCCACCTGGCCTTGGTGGTTGCGCCACAGGTCGGCAGTTATACACTGACTAAAGTGCTCATGGACGGAGGCAGCAGCATCAACATTCTGTACTATGACACGTTCAGGCGGATGAATCTGTCCGATAAGCAGTTAACTCCATCCTCTATAGTCTTTCACGACATTGTTCCTGGGAAGTCAGCCTATCCCATGGGAAGGATTTCCCTTGAGGTGGCCTTTGGCTCAGAGGATAACTGGCGTTCTGAGTTCCTGTCCTTTGAGGTGGTTAAGCTTAAAAGCCCATACCACGCTTTATTCGGACGGCCGGCTTATGCGCGGTTCATGGCACGGCCGTGTTACGTTTACCTGAAAATGAAGATGCAAGGACCAAGGGGCACTATCACAGTGAAAGGAAACCGGAAGATTGCACTCGAGTGCGAGGAAGGAGACGCAGCTTATGCCGAGACGGCTTGCGCCGCAGAGGAGTTGCGGTATTATAAGGACAATGTTGACCCGTCTGACAGGACATCCCTGAAGAAGCCCACCACGGAGTCTGACCCTCTGCTCAAGTTTAAGTCGGCCAGGGACACAAAGCAAGTTGATTTCACCCCAGGCGATTCTTCTGAGCAGTTCACCATCGGGGCAAATATGGATCCCAAATAGGAAAGCGCGCTCATCGAGTTCATCCGTGAGAACCGGGACATTTTTGCATGGAAACCTTCTGACATGCCAGGTGTACCGAGAGAACTCGCTGAGCACTCCCTTAATGTGGATCCCAAGTTCAAGCCAGTTCGCCAGTATCTCCGTCGCTTTAATGAGGAAAGGCGGAAAGCTATTGGTGAAGAAGTGGCCCGGCTCCTAGCTGCCGGGTTCATCGTCGAGGTCTTCCATCCTGAATGGCTAGCTAACCCAGTGCTTGTTCTGAAGAAAAACGGGACTTGGCGGATGTGTGTTGATTACACAGACCTGAATAAGGCTTGTCCTAGTGACCCATTTGCCTTGCCCCGTATTGACCAGATCATCGATGCTACGGCTGGTTGTGAGAGTTTATGCTTCCTGGATGCTTACTCTGGCTATCATCAGATCAAAATGAAACTGGAAGACCATGAAAAGACGGCTTTCATCACACCTTTTGGAGCTTTCTGCCGTGTTAAAACCACGACACCTACCATACTACCTACAGATCTACTCCTACCACATGCTCTATTTAAGGCAGAACTAGCAACCATCGATGGAGCAAGAAGGAGGCGTGGAACAACTCGGAGAAGAGGAGGAAGAAGGATCGCCGCCTTTGACCACCGCCGACCAGTGAATATGCATCGCTTACCTACTCGTTGGTAAAGAATCCGTCAGGACGTAGAGCTCGAAGAGAGGGGGGGGGGTCGACGGTGAGCCGAAGAGGGCTAAATAGGGCGACCCAATCGACGGGAGGTGACCAAAGTCCACCTGCCATTTTTTCGGAGCTCACGCCATCTCCCTGCTCGCACGAGTGCAGCTCCGCGTTCCCCTCCAATGCACGCCGAAAGAGCTTGGTTGAGAGGAAACAGACGATTTGGCAGTTCCTAGTTGCTGGTATGGCTGGGAGGTGATTTAAGGTTTGTGTGGGCCAAGATTTTGGTGCAGGCAAGACAACTAAATAGGCCAAAATTGCATCCTCACGGTCTGGTTGAGGCTAATACATGCAACCAAACAGGCCCAAGTGAACTAAACTGTGCATCCATAGGGGGTGAAGTAGACATGTGCTCTCGCGTGAAATACACTTGTGCTCCAAAAAAAAGAAAAAAAACGCAAAAGAAAAAAAATAGAAGGACGTCGTGTTCAGCATGGAAGCACACTTTTTTTTAGGAAGCATGGAAGCACACTTGGGGCCAGTTCTTTTGGCCGATTCTCCCAGAATTGCCACTTGGGGCCAGTTCTAGGAGAATCGGCCAAAAGAACTGGCCTCATCATGGGAGCACACTTGTGCTGTCCGTGGAAGTACATGTACACTCCGCGTGGAAGCACATCCATGTTCTGAGCGGGAGCACACTTACACTGAAGTACACTTATGTCCCAACAAAGCAGTATGTACAATGTAAAAAAAGATGCGAGTAAAGAAAACTAGATCAATCCAGATGAAAAAACCCAAAAAATCATGCTTGGCTAAACTTTGTTTGATCACTTCCTCGGTTCCTCCCAAGCCTCCCTCACTTCCATCCTCATGCCACACGGCAACCCAAGTGTGTCTCGCAAGTGCCAGCTGCGTCAGCCCTTCTAGGGATGCCCTTGATTAGTTGTCCCCTTTTAACCCGCTATTTTCCCATAAAAAAGTACTATAGAATAGCAGTCTTCCTTAGAAAAGAAGAACAAATATCTTTGGGACATCCAGCATAAATAGAGTCTTGCACTCAACCATAGATCCACACGTATCCAACGGATGGAAACGACCGGGTTTGTTGTATGTTTTTCTTTCGGTTCTGTGTGGGTTTCTTTCTTTTTTTATGTTTATCTTTTTCACTGGTTTTTTGCGGGTTTCTTAATCTTTTTTATTTTCTCATTTATTTATTTATTTTTTAATCCAAGAACATGTTTACAAATAATTGATTTATTTTTAAATTTGCTAATGTTTTACAAATTTTGATAACTTTTTTTACAAATTGAAAATGCTTTTCTAAATTTACGAACACTTTTCATTTGAGAACATTTTTTGAAATACACAAACATATTTTAAAAAGTGAAATTATTCTTAAATTTGAGAACATTTTCTAAAACACGAACATGTTTAAACTTGATAACATTTTTTTATATACTCAAATATTTTAAATTCTATAACTTTTCTGAAAAATGATTTTTTTTTTCAAATTTAAGAACATTTTTTAAAATTCTTGAATATTATGGAGAATTTGTGAACATTTTTCAATTTTTTAAAATTTCAAAATTAATGGATATATTTGAGAATCCAAGAAAATATTAAAAAAATTTAAAATATATGATTTTTTGAAGGAAAATAGGCTGAAAAACTAGAAAAGAAAGACTGAGGGAAGAAAATCGGTTTGGTAGGATCCAGCGTGTAATGGGCCGTCCCAGACGAGGAGGTTGTGTTTGCTCGCGATGCTAGCTGGGCCCGTGACCAGCAGAGACGCAGAACACGCGTCGGACGGTGAGAAGAAACATAACGCAACCCACCCGGCCTTCTTTTTTTTTTTTTTTTTTTTTTGAAGCTACCACCCGGCCTTCTTTTCCCCTCAAAGAAACCCTAGCGAGGAGGCGGCGGCAGCGGAAGAACAGAACGAGGGACGAGAAGGGTCTAGCAAAATTGCGGAGGTGATCGACGATCCGTGCTCCGACGAGATGTCGCAGGTATCAAGGGCGCGCTTGTATAGGCGGAGGAGACGGTCCTCGCAGCGCGCCTATGCTGGATCTGATCGCGACTTCGAATTGAAATCGATTCCCTGCGAACCAACTACCACGGAAGAGGAAGAGGAAGAGGAGGAGGAGGAGGAGGAGGAAGAGGAAGAGGAGGAGGAGGAAGATGATGATGAGGAGTTGGCTCCGGAATCCTCCATGGAGTTGCAGAAGGACTTCGATCAGCACCGTCGCAACTGGGAAATCTCATTCGGCAAAGGGCGGTTTGGCTTCATGGCTGTGAGTGAGTAACCGATTATTGGTTTCTGCGTGCTTTTCTTCTTCTTCTCCTTCTGTTTACTCAATTGTGTTGCTGCATGAATGATGATTGATTGCAGCCTCGCTGAGCCCAATGGTCTTCACGCACGCCACACGGAGTCGCATCCCAACAGAGGCCGTCCTTGGAATTACCCTACAGATGTACTCCATCAAAGTCTCCAAAATAAAGCACCTCAAGTGGCCACTTGAGGTGTACGGCGTGGTCGCTTGTCGAGACTACGTGGATAACAAACGCAACATTCTCTTCTATCGTCCAAGGTGTCATCACTAAACATGTATGTTCTTTCCCTTCATTTTGTTGTTGTTTTTGTTCTTGTTGCTGCTCACTTTTTTGATTAGTCGATGATGATGATGCTTTCAGGATCCTTATTTACACTTGACTGGCCCATGTCGTGCAATCTTGTGCGACGATCCGGTCCACATAGAATTCCAACTCAAAGTAAAGGGACCGTCTGCGTCGAGCCTTCAAGATAGGACATTGGTCAGTCGAGCCTTGAAGATTTACAATCCTTCCAGGCACGATTGGTATTATTCCGACCTCTCCATTTACTTGTGCAAAATAGAGTTGTGCTTTGAAAAACTCGCGTGGTCACGCCAGGCCACTATTTTGTCTGCTTGTGTTACCCAAGGGTCGCCTTTTAAATACGGCGGGCAAATTGTTTATCGCTCCTCGCTTTGCGAGGACGATCCCAACAAGGAAATCGTGCTGTTCGATTCCAACTGTGCAACAAAGAGCATGGATTTCGATGGGACAAAGGGTGTGGATGCAGAAGGTTACCTTCATCTGTTGAGACGTGTTGTTTCTGTACAAGGAAGGCTCAAAGTTTTCATATACACCTACTCTCGCTCTGGTGCTATCGCTGCTAGTGGTCGTGTCCTATTCAAAGCAAAGGATTGCCAAACAAGTCAGGCTACATGTGTCCTCCACGACTGCAAGGCATCTAAAGGGATGAAGACCTCATCTTCTAAACGTAAAGACTGTAGCGTGAAAATTACCATTGCTTTTGGTCTCGCTTGGCTAGAAGCATAAATGAAATCGACACGAGCTTCTTCGGGGATCTCCTGCTTGACTATGACGAGATTTGATATCGACCTATATAGTGCTTTTGGGTATCCCTTTCGGAAATGATAAATTCCGAACGTTCAGATTTTAAGCATGGCAATCCGAATGTTTTTTGATGGCAACTTTAGTTGACATGAGGTGGCAAGTTTAGGCAAATTTCTGACCAAAAAAAATGAACTCGGGGCAAAATTGCATGTTTTAAGGGGCCTGCTACGTGTCGGCCGGCGGATCTTTCTAAAAGATCTTTCTAAAAGATCTGCCGCCTCCGCGGCCATTAGATTAGGTGTCATCCGGCAGCTCAACATTGTCCTCATCATTGCAACAAACTTTGTGTTGCAGAAACTTTTGCAACATAGCTCTGGTTGCAGAAACATTAGCAACAAAGATTGTGTTGCAGATTTTTTTTTTGTCTTTATTTGTTGCAACATAGATGATGTCGCGGGAGGACTTTTGCAACAGAGGTGGTGTTGCAGAATTATTTTTTCGTCTTGATCTTTTTTGCAACAAAGATGATGTTGCGGGAGGACTTTTTCAACATAAATAATGTTGCAGAATTTTTTTTACTGAAAAAGATGATCTCGTCTGCTGTGCGAATCGAGAAATTTCTGCAACAGAGATAATGTTGAGGGTGGACTTTTGCAACAAGGCTCTTGTTGCGGAAAATTATAAAATAGCATTGCCGGCCGGAACAACGACGGAGGCGAGAGGGGAGGCCGGAGCAGACCTCGGGCGTGCCCGCTCGAGCGGCGGCCATGGCTGCAAGCGCCATGTCGAGCGGTGGTCGGGCTGCAGAAGTTGGTCCCTCTCACACCAGTGGCGTGGCTGACAGATCTCGGCAAGGGATCCATACCCTGATCTTTAGCTTGCTCGCCAGCGGCAGCGGCGCGTCGGGTGTGTGCACTGGCAGCGGCCGGCTGCTAGCGTCTCGTTCCGATTTGGAGCGGGGGAAGGAGATATGCAAGAGAGAGAGAGGAGAGTACGGCAGGTCATTATTTTAGTAGTGGAGACTCCGAGGGCCCACAGGGCACGTGTCAATCGAGCAAGGCGGCAGACAGAATTTGCCTGTTCTGCCGGGTGATGGCAATCATTTCCCATGTTTTAACAACTAAACTTACCACCTGATGTCAACTAAAGTTGTCATCAAAAAACGTTCGGGATGACATGCTTAAAATCCGAACGTTTGGGATTTATCAGGGTCCATCTTTTTTTATGCTCGATTTTGTGTCAGTAGACTATTGTGCAAACTTAAGGTAACCGTCATCTCTTTGTAATGAGAACCGCTATTATGTACTCCCTCCTTTCCTAAATATAAGATCTTTTAGAGATTTCACTATGACTATGGACTACATACGGATGTATATAGTCCTATTTTAGAGTGTAGATTCACTTATTTTGCTTCGTATGTAGTCCATAGTGGAATCTCTAAAAGGTCTTATATTTAGGAACGTAGGGAGTATCTTTGTAATGAGCAAAAAATGTCATTAATTAGGTTGTGCATCATGTTCCTTCTATTTTCCTGTTTACTCCTGGATATACCAAACTAACATCAGTGGTCAAACGAGATTGGTGTAACGTATTTTTTTTCTTTTGAAGTCGGCCTCGGAGGATCTCGATTCATTAAAAAAGAAGGGAGTTGCCCGGTTAATATATAGAAACCTGGGCTAAAACCATGGCATCAGCCCACACAGGGTAGCACTGGCCATCCTCCCTATCCACATGAAGACACGCACACCACTCAAAAGAAAAAAAATCATCAAGGTTGTCACTAAGCAGCATCATCATCACTCCTTCACAGGCGAGCGACTCCGACTTTGCCATCAACGAAGCTTTCGTCGTACCAGAACAAACGCCCACCTGCACTAAGTCTGAGCTTGTGCCGAGTCGAACGCTGCAGCCGAACCGCAACTCGTGTCATCGTCACCGCTGAGGCACCTCCTCCGCAACTCCGACTTCATAAGGACATGGCAAGGCAAGGAGACCCCTCAAACACGCTGGGACACACCGACTACCAAACCCCAGCAGCAACCATGATCCGCATGAAGCTGACATCGTCGCCAAATAGGAGATCACGCCAATAGACCCAGGGCCACCGTCCTAGCATCCCCGCAGCAAGCAGCGGTAGAACTTGCATCAAACTCCCAAGATGATGCCTTCAGAAAGGACTGCAACGCAGGAGCACCCCCATCGCCTGTTCCATGTGGGAACAAGGGTAACCCCGGATTTTGAGAGAGGAGGGCATAGGAACTCAAACCACGATGCCTCCAAGGAGGTGAGCGGCGCCTGCAAGCATCGCTGTCGTCGAATCTGGTCAACCCAGAGGCTTTCGCCCTGAGCAGCCATGGAATCCGCCTCTCAACCGGCCGACAAGAAGCACTCGTTGCTCGAACCTCCGTCCGCCAAACCACCAGAGCCAGGAGCCATCAGCCAGAGCCACTCCATCGCCGTCACCTGCACCACGCAGAGCCGACTAGCGGAGCAACCCGGCACCACCGCAGGACGAGATCGGGCCACACCAAGCTAGATCCAGCAACTGCGCATGAACAGCAGTAGCCACCAGGCGTCCCTGGCACCACCGAGGGCCACACGGCTGCCTGTTGTCGCCCCGAGCCCTGGTCACACTGCTGCTTGATGGCTTGAGAATTTGAGATGTTTTTCATAGTGATTTCTATTTGGTTTCATTGGATTTTTGTTATTCTTCGGATATTTCTAACGCTAATCCAACAAAAGAGAGGAAAATCTACTTTGTCCTTTGGATGGCAGGAAATATCATATATGGAAGAAAACCAAGGGAGATTGCTACAAATCAAGCCAATTGGAGCAACTTTCCTGAAGAGAGCATTGTCAACAGGCACGTCAGAGTGAAAGACGGCGTTCCAAACGACCGCACGCGCTCGTTTGAGCGGTCGTTTGGAGTGCCTACGGCCCCTCCTCGTCTATACAAGCAACAATATTTACATTTCCGTACTTGTTATTTACTTTCAACAAGTTATTTGGTAGACACCTTTAAATTCTCTTTATATTAGCATATTTTATCGTTTACCCAGTACAGTAACAGTATTTGCAGAATCTCAAGAAGTACTTCACACATGAACTGTGACACCTTGTGTGTGACAGAAACGCCTCCATAAATACTCTCCTCCGTTCTTTGTTGGGACGATTACTTATTGGGATACTTCCGCGAAAGTGTTACACTACCCTGTTTGGTCTGAAGGTACCACTGCCCACGCAGCCACCATGGTCACCATTGCCGAAGAAGAAGGCCCGAGGCCGCCGCCCTGGGAGAACGTATTTGCCAGATTATATTACTCGTTTTCCTCAGGAGCAGCAAGCTTCATTAATATAAAAATACAAAAATAGTGAGACAGTTGAGCTTAACACTTTGTTCGCAGGAATGGCGATCACTCAAAAGCCCAAGAAGACTATCAGGGATCACTGTGCTCCAGTACTTGTCTCTAGATCTCCTATAGTTTATCCTACTAATTATGCTCAAGAGTGTTCGATTGACTGTGATCTTATTACAGAAGTGAGAAACCATGCTTTTGCAGGAACTGAAGAGGAGGATCCTCAAGCACATTTGATGATGTTTGACACTTTATGTGGAACATTTAAGATAAAGGATGTTTCACGAGAATTTGTGCTACTAAGACTTATGAGGTTTTCTTTAAAAGATGAAGCTGAGAAGTGGTATAATCGATTCCCTCAAGACAGTATAACCAGCTGGATTATGTGTGCTGAAAAGTTTATGCCTAAATTTCTTCCAGGCTCAAATATTACTAAATTGAGGAGAAACTTCACTTTATTTGTTCAAGAAGACGGAGAAACATTATATAAGGCTTGGGAGAGATACTCCAAATTTTTAACATTATGTCCTAACCATGGTTATGTTGGGGAACGTTGCATGGAAAACAAAAATTTTCTACGCACACGCAAGATCTATCCATGGAGATGCATAGCTACGAGAGGGGGAGTGTGTCTACGTACCCTCGTAGACCGTAAGCGGAAGCGTTAGAACAACGCGGTTGATGTCGTCGAACAACTTCACGATCCAACCGACCGAGTACCGAACGTACGGCACCTCCGCGTTCAGCACACGTTCAGCTCGGTGACGTCCTCGACTTCTTGATCCAGCAAGACGGCGAGGTAGTGGATGAGTTCCGGCAGCACGACGGCGTGGTGACGGTGATGGTAATGCTATCCCCGCAGGGCTTCACCCAAGCACTGCGAAAATATGACCGAGGGACGGAACTGTGGAGGGGGGCGCTGCACACGGCTAAGACAATGTTGTGTCTCCTTTGGGGCGCCCCCTCTCCTCTATTTATATATGTATAGGGACTTGGAGTAGAAGGAATAATGCCACATGAACAGTAACCGTGAATAGTACACACGTGGACTTGGACTCCAAAGTCCAATCCTATTCCTACTAGGACTCTCCCTTTTTTCTTCCCTAGCTGCGTGGGCTTTTGAGAACTTGGTGCGCCTGGCCCAATAAGGCCAGGGCGCCTCCCCTTAGCCCATGCCAGCCCTTGGGACGTGGTGGACCCACTTGTGGACTTCCGGACCCCTCCGGAATCCTCCGGAACTTTCTGGAAGCTTCCCGGTACAATACCGAAAAAACTGCATTTTTTTCCGGAACCCAAAATATGACTTCCCATATATAAATCTTTACCTCTCGACCATTCCGAGACTCCTCGTGACGTCCGGGATCTCATCCGGGACTCCGAACAATATTCGGTTACCAATTCACATAACTCATATAACACTATATCGTCAACGAACGTTAAGTGTGCGGACCCTACGGGTTCGGGAATGATGTAGACATGACCGAGACGCCTCTCCAGTCAATAACCAATAGCGGAACCTGGATGCCCATATTGGTTCCTACATATTCCACGAAGATCTTATCGGTTGAACCGCAATGACAACATACGTAATTCCCTTTGTCCGTCGGTATGTTACTTGCCCGAGATTCGATCGTCGGTATCTCCATACCTAGTTCAATCTCGTTACCGGCAAGTCTCTTTACTCGTTCCGTAATACATCATCCCGTAAATAACTCCTTAGTCACTTTGGTTGCAAGCTTCTTATGATGTGCATTACCGAGAGGGCCCAGAGATACCTCTCCGAAACACGGAGTGACAAATCCCAGTCTCGATCCATGCCAACTCAACGGACACCTTCGGAGATACCTATAGAGCATCTTTATGATCACCCAGTTACGTTGTGACGTTTGATAGCACACAAGGTATTCCTCCGGTATCCGGGAGTTGCATGATCTCATGGTCTGAGGAACATGTATTTGACATTCAAGAAAGCAGTAGCAATAAACAGAACGATCATATGCTAAGCTAACGGATGTGTCTTGTCCATCACATCATTCTCCTAATGATGTGATCCCGTTATCAAATGACAACTCATGTCTATGGTTAGGAAACCTTAACCATCTTTGATCAACGAGCTAGTCTAGTAGAGGCTCACTAGGGACACGGTATTTGTTTATGTATTCACACATGTATTTAAGTTTCCGGTCAATACAATTCTAGCATGAATAATAAACCTTTATCATGAACAAGGAAATATAAAATAATAACAACTTTATTATTGCCTCTAGGGCATATTTCCATCAGTCTCCCACTTGCACTAGAGTCAATAATCTAGATTACATAGTAATGAATCTAACACCCATGGAGTCTTGTTGCTGATCATGTTTTGCTCGTGGAAGAGGCTTAGTCAACGGGTCTGCCACATTCAGATCCGTGTGTACTTTGCAAATTTCTATGTCTCCATCCTTGACATATTCACGAATGGAGTTGAAGCGTCTCTGATGTGTTTGGTCTTCTTGTGAAACCTGGGCTCCTTGGCTATGGCAATTGCTCCAGTGTTGTCACAAAAGATTGTCATTGGACCCGATGCACTAGGTATTACACCTAGATCGGATATGAACTCCTTCATCCAGACTCCTTCATGTGCTGCTTCCGAAGCAGCTATGTATTCCGCTTCACACGTAGATCCCGCCACGACGCTCTGCTTGGAACTGCACCAACCGACAGCTCCACCATTTAATATAAATACGTATCCGGTTTGTGACTTAGAGTCATCCGGATCAGTGTCGAAGCTTGCATCGACGTAACCCTTTACGACGAGCTCTTCGTCACCTCCATAAACGAGAAACATGTCCTTGGTCCTTTTCAGGTACTTCAGGATATTCTTGACCGCTGTCTAGTGATCCACTCCTGGATTACTCTGGTACCTCCCTGCCAAACTTATGGCAAGGCACACATCAGGTCTGGTACACAGCATGGCATACATAATAGTACCTATGGCTGAGGCCTAGGGAATGACTTTCATTTTCTCTATATCTTCTGCCGTGGTCGGGCATTGAGTCTGACTCAACTTCACACCTTGCAAGACAGGCAAGAACCCTTTCTTTGACTGATCCATTTTGAACTTCTTCAAAACTTTGTCAAGGTATGTGCGTTGTGAAAGTCCTATCAAGCGTCTTGATCTATCCCTATAGATCTTGATGCTCAATATATAAGCAGCTTCACCGAGGTCTTTCATTGAAAAATTCTTATTCAAGTATCCCTTTATGCCATCCAGAAATTCTATATCATTTCCAATCAACAATATGTCATCCACATATAATATTAGAAATGCTACAGAGGTCCCACTCACTTTCTTGTAAATACAGGCTTCACCGTAAGTCTGTACAAAACCATATGCTTTGATCACCTCATCAAAGCGTATATTCCAACTCCGAGATGCTTGCACCAGTCCATAGATGGATCGCTGGAGCTTGCACACTTTGTTAGCATCCTTAGGATCGACAAAACCTTCTGGTTGCATCATATACAACTCTTCTTTGAGAAAACCATTAAGGAATGCAGTTTTGACATCCATTTGCCAGATTTCATAATCATAAAATGCGGCAATTGCTAACATGATTCGGACAGACTTAAGCATCGCTACGGGTGAGAAAGTCTCATCATAGTCAACCCCTTGAATTTCTCTAAAACCTTTCGCGACAAGTCGAGCTTTGTAGACAGTGATATTACCATCAGCATCCGTCTTCCTCTTAAAAATCCATTTATTCTCAATGGCTTGCCGATCATCGGGCAAGTCCACCAAAGTCCATACTTTGTTCTCATACATGGATCCTATCTCGGATTTCATGGCCTCAAGCTTCTTCATAGTTCGTAGGTTCACCGTTGTCTAACAACATAACTTCCAGAACAAGATTACCGTACCACTCTGGCGCGGAACGTACTCTGGTCGACCTACGAAGTTCAGTAGTAACTTGATCTGAAGTTTCATGATCTTTATCATTATCTTCCTCTCTTATTGGTGTAGGCATCACGGGAACGGTTTTCTCTGATGAGATACTTTCCAATTCGAGAGAAGGTACAATTACCTCATCAAGTTCTACTTTCCTCCCACTCACTTCTTTCGAGAGAAACTCCTTCTCTAGAAAGGACCCATTCTTGGCAACAAATACCTTGCCTTCGGATCTGTGGTAGAAGGTGTACCCAATTGTTTCTTTAGGGTATCCTATGAAGACGCACTTCTCCGCTTTGGGTTCGAGCTTATCAGGTTGAAGCTTTTTCACATAAGCATCGCATCCCCAAAATTTAAGAAATGACAGCTTAGGTTTCTTGCCAAACCATAGTTCATATGGTGTCATCTCAACGGATTTAGACGGTGCCCTATTTAACGTGAATGCAGCTGTCTCTAATGCATAACCCCAAAACGATAGTGGCAAATCGGTAAGAGACATCATAGAACGCACCATATCCAATAAAGTACGGTTACGACGTTCAGACACACCATTACGCTATGGTGTTCCAGGTGGCGGGAGTTGTGAAACAATTCCACATTTTCTTAAATGAAGGCCAAACTCGTAACTCAAATATTTGCCTCCGCGATCAGATCGTAGAAACTTTATTTTCTTGTTACGATGATTCTCTACTTCACTCTGAAATTCTTTGAACTTTTCAAATGTTTTAGACTTGTGTTTCATCAAGTAGATATACCCATATCTACTCAAATCATCTGTGAAGGTTAGAAAATAACGATACCCGCCGCGTGCTTCAACATTCATCGGACCGCATACATCGGTATGTATTATTTCCAACAAATCAGTAGCTCGCTCCATTGTTCCGGAGAACGGAGTTTTAGTCATCTTGCCCATGAGGCATGGTTCGCAAGTATCAAATGATTCATAATCAAGAGATTCCAAAAGTCCATCCGCATGGAGTTTCTTCATGCGCTTTACACCAATATGACCTAAACGGCAGTGCCACAAGTATGTTGCACTATCATTATCAACTTTGCATCTTTTGGCATCAATATTATAAATATGTGTATTACTACGATCGAGATTCAACAAGAATAGACCATTCACAAAAGGTGCGTGACCATAAAAGATGTTACTCATATAAATAGAACAACCATTATTCTCTGACTTAAATGCATAACCGTCTCGCAATAAACAAGATCCAGATATAATGTTCATGCTCAACGCTGGCACCAAATAACAATTATTGAGGTCTAAAACTAATCCCGAAGGTAGATGTAGAGGTAGCGTGCCGACGGCAATCACATCAACCTTGGAACCATTCCCGACGCGCATCGTCACCTCGTCCTTAGCCAATCTTCGCTTATTCCGTAGCTCCTGTTTCGAGTTACAAATATGAGCAACCGAACCAGTATCAAATACCCAGGCGCTACTGTGAGCATTAGTGAGGAACACATCAATAACATGTATATCAAATATACCTTTGCTCACTTTGCCATCCTTCTTATCCGCCAAATACTTGGGGCAGTTTCGCTTCCTGTGACCAGTCCCTTTGCAGTAGAAGCACTCTGTTTCAGGCCTGGGTCCAGCTTTGGGTTTCTTCGTGGGAGCGGCAACTTGCTTGCCGTTCTTCTTGAAGTTCCCCTTCTTTCCCTTGCCCTTTTTCTTGAAACTAGTGGTCTTGTTAACCATCAACACTTGATGCTCCTTCTTGATTTCTACCTCCGCTGATTTCAGCATCGCGAAGAGCTCGGGAATTGTCTTCTCCATCCCTTGCATATTATAGTTCATCACGAAGCCTTTATAGCTTGGTGGCAGTGACTGAAGAACTCTGTCAATAACACTCTCAACCGGAAGATCATTCCCCAGCTGAGTCAAGTGGTTGTGGTACCCAGACATTCTGAGTATGTGTTCACTAACAGAACTGTTCTCCTCCATCTTACAGCTAAAGAACTTGTTGGAGACTTCATATCTCTCAACCCGGGCATTAGCTTGAAATATCAATTTCAGCTCTTGGAACATCTCATATGCTCCGTGGCGTTCAAAACGCTTTTGCAGTCCCGGTTCTAAGCCGTAGAGCATGGCACACTGAACTATCGAGTAGTCATCAGATCGAGCCTGCCAGGCGTTCACAACGTCTGCAGCAGCTCCTGCAGCAGGTCCATCACCTAGCGGTGCATCAAGGACATAATTCTTCTGTGCAGCAATGAGGATAATCCTCAAGTTATGGACCCAGTCCGTGTAGTTGCTACCATCATATTTCAACTTAGCTTTCTCTAGGAACGCATTAAAATTCAACGGAACAGTAGCACGGGCCATTTATCTACAACATAGATATGCAAAGAAACCATCAAGACTAAGTTCATGATAAATTAAGTTCAATTAATCAAATTACTAATGAACTCCCACTTAAATTAACATCCCTCAAGTTAACTAAGTGATACATGATCCAAATCAACTAGCCCATGTCCGATCATCACGTGAGATGGGATAGTCATCAATGGTGAACATCTCCATGTTGATCATATCTACTATATGACTCATGTTCGACCTTTCGGTCTCTAGTGTTCCGAGACCATGTCTGTACATGCTAGGCTCGTCAAGTTTAACCCAAGTATTCTGCTTGTGTAAAACTGGCTTACACCCGTTGTATGTGAACGTAGAATCTATCACACCCGATCATCACGAGGTGCTTCGAAACGACGAACTTTAGCAACGGTGCATACTCGGGGAGAACACTTTTATCTTGAAATTTAGTGAAGGGATCATCTTATAATGCTACCGTCGTTCTAAGCAAAATAAGATGCATAAAGGATAAACATCACATGCAATCAAAATATGTGACATGATATGGCCATCATCTTGTGCTTTTGATCTCCATCTCCAAAGCATCATCATGATCTCCATCGTCACCGGCTCGACACCTTGATCTCCATCGTTGCGTCGTGGTCGTCTCGCCAACTATTGCTTCTACAACTATTGCTAACGCATAGCGATAAAGTAAAGCAATTACATGTCGCTTGCATTTCATACAATAAAGAGACAACCATAAGGCTCCTGCCAGTTGCCGATAAATTACAAAACATGATCATCTCATACAATAACGTATATCACATCATGTCTTGACCATATCACATCACCGCATACCCTGCAAAAACAAGTTAGACGTCCTCTACTTTGTTGTTGCAAGTTTTACGCGGCTGCTACGGGCTTCTAGCAAGAACCGTTCTTACCTACGGCACAAAACCACAACGGTGATTTATCAAGTTTGCTGTTTTAACCTTCAACAAGGACCGGCCGCAATCAAATTCGATTCAACTAAAGTAGGAGAAACAGACACCCACCAGCCACCTTTATGCAAAACAAGTTGCATATCTGTCGGTGGAACCGGTCTCATGTACGTGGGCATGTAAGGTTGGTCCGGGCCACTTCATCTTACAATACCGCCGAATCAAAATAAGACGTTGGTGGTAAGCAGTATGACGATCACCGCCCACAACTCTTTGTGTTCTACTCGTGCATATCATCTACGCATACACCTGGCTCATGATGCCACTGTTGGGGAACGTTGCATGCAAAACAAAAAAATTCTACGCACACGCAAGATCTATCCATGGAGATGCATAGCTACGAGAGGGGGAGTGTGTCTACGTACCCTCGTAGACCGTAAGCGGAAGCGTTAGAACAACGCGGTTGATGTCATCGAACAACTTCACGATCCAACCGACTGAGTACCGAACGTACGGCACCTCCGCGTTCAGCACACGTTCAGCTCGATGACGTCCTCGACTTCTTGATCCAGCAAGACGGCGAGGTAGTGGATGAGTTCCGGCAGCACGACGGCGTGGTGACGGTGATGGTAATGCTATCCCCGCAGGGCTTCGCCCAAGCACTGCGGAAATATGACCGAGGGACGGAACTGTGGAGGGGGGCGCCGCACACGGCTAAGACAATGTTGTGTCTCCTTTGGGGCGCCCCCTCTCCTCTATTTATATATGTGTAGGGGCTTGGAGTAGAAGGAATAGTGCCACGTGAACAGTAACCGTGCATAGTACACACGTGGACTTGGACTCCAAAGTCCAATCCTATTCCTACTAGGACTCTCCCTTTTTCCTTCCCTAGCTGCGTGGGCTTTTGAGAACTTGGTGTGCCTGGCCCAATAAGGCCAGGTCGCCTCCCCTTAGCCCATGCCAGCCCTTGGGACGTGGTGGACCCACTTGTGGACTTCTGGACCCCTCTGGAATCCTCCGGAACCTTCTGGAAGTTTCCCGGTACAATACCGAAAAAACTGCACTTTTTTCCGGAACCCAAAATATGACTTCCCATATATAAATCTTTACCTCTCGACCATTCCGAGACTCCTCGTGATGTCCGGGATCTCATCCGGGACTCCGAACAATATTCGGTTACCAATTCACATAACTCATATAACACTATATCGTCAACGAACGTTAAGTGTGCGGACCCTACTGGTTCGGGAATGATGTAGACATGACTGAGACGCCTCTCTGGTCAATAACCAATAGCGGAATCTAGATGCCCATATTGGTTCCTACATATTCCACGAAGATCTTATCGGTCGAACCGCAATGACAACATACGTAATTCCCTTTGTCCGTCGGTATGTTACTTGCCCGAGATTCGATCGTCGGTATCTCCATACCTAGTTCAATCTCGTTACCGGCAAGTCTCTTTACTCGTTCCGTAATACATCATCCTGTAACTAACTCCTTAGTCACTTTGCTTGCAAGCTTCTTATGATGTGCATTACCGAGAGGGCCCAGAGATACCTCTCCGAAACACGGAGTGACAAATCCCAGTCTCGATCCATGCCAACTCAACGGACACCTTCGGAGATACCTGTAGAGCATCTTTATGATCACCCAGTTACGTTGTGACGTTTGATAGCACACAAGGTATTCCTCCGGTATCCGGGAGTTGCATGATCTCATGGTCTGAGGAACATGTATTTGACATTCAAGAAAGCAGTAGCAATAAACAGAACGATCATATGCTAAGCTAACGGATGGGTCTTGTCCATCACATCATTCTCCTAATGATGCGATCCCGTTATCAAATGACAACTCATGTCTATGGTTAGGAAACCTTAACCATCTTTGATCAACGAGCTAGTCTAGTAGAGGCTCACTAGGGACACGGTATTTGTTTATGTATTCACACATGTATTTAAGTTTCCGGTCAATACAATTCTAGCATGAATAATAAACCTTTATCATGAACAAGGAAATATAAAATAATAACAACTTTATTATTGCCTCTAGGGCATATTTCCATCAGGTTATGCTAAATATGTTATACTACATATGTTTTATCATGGAATTAATGATGAATCAAAATCCATTCTCGATCTAAGTGTAGGAGGACAATTCATGTCATTGACCCTAGAAGAAGGGAAGGAACATATTGAGAAGATTGTATCTGCACACGAGCAATGGGATATTGAAGAACCTAGTAAACCAACTGGAAAGGTATACCATATTGAAGACATGGAAGAATTCAAGAAGGTTACTCAAGAGAAAGGTAAGCCTGTTGAACAAGTTATCAATGAAAAAGTGGATATATTCAGTATTTATCGCCAGGAAGATGAGCTTCAAGATACGATGAACAAGTTTAAATTCCATCAAGATAACTTCAACAAAGACTTTCGAAGATGTATCTATCATAATGAAAAGGTAATAGCATATCTCTCACGAGAGGTAGATGGGTTAAGCCAAGCGGTAAAGAACCTTGATAAACACTCTCATATGATAGAGACTCAATGTATTCAAATCTCTGAGACCCATGCTTTGATTCTTGCTCAATTAGATAGTCCTGTTTCTACTAATGAAATATCTACTCGTAGTGGTAAGAAAACGCAGGATCCCAAGGGCCCGAAATGGTATGAAAGGGAGAAAGAACAAAGAAGAATAGAGAGCCAGAGCCAAACTCAAGAGAATAGAGAATTTCTCTTTGGTGAAGAGGAACCTGAAGAACAGGTCCATCAAGGCACTTAGAGGGATGAAGCAGAAGTTGAAAAAGAAGTTGACTCTGATGCAGAAACAACGGATGGCAATAACAATGAAGAAGAAGCTCCGGAAGCAGAAGAAGAGGAGGAACCTAGGGTGGAAAGAAGTAAATAACCACTTGATCCAACCAAGAAGGGTAGTGGTCAAGCATCAAAAAAAAAGAGAAAGGTAAGGAGAAGGAGAAAGATAAAGGTAAGTCTAAGAAAACTCTTCCTTATCGTAAGGCTGTAAGACCACCTTCAAATGATGCATTATACTCTACTTTTCTTCAAGCCATAGCTAATCTTAAAATGTCAATGCAGTGTTACTGATATGTTAAAGATTCCTACTTTTGCTAAGTTCATGCGCGATATTATGAATAACAAAAGGAGTATGACTCTGAAGGAACATGTTGCCATGATAATATAGTGTCCATTTGATAACAAGATAACAGAAAAACTGGGAGACCCAGGTATACCCACGATATCTTGTTCTATTGGTAATCTTGATATAAATAACGCTCTTTGTGATGTAGGAGCAGAGGTAAGTGTAATGCCTCTAACTCTTTTTCACAAGTTAAATTTATCTGAATGCATACCCACAGGCATAACTTTGCAGATGGCAGACAAGTCCACAAAGAAGCCAGTGGGGATGGCAGAAAACGTTCCGTTGAGATTGGACGGGCATGTTATACCTACTGATTTATCATTCTTGACATGCCCGAAGACGAGAAATTGTCAATTATCCTTGGTAGGCCATTTTTGAATACTGCAGGTGCATCGCTAGATTGCTCAGAAGGGAAGGTGACCTTTAGAATCTGTGAGGAAGAAATAGTCAAGTACTTCCCGAAGAAGCCAGGAGCAAGGGTTAAGTATGTGCCACCACCTAAACGACTATGTATGGTGTAGGGAAAACCCGCGACCACCTGATACTTGATGAAGTACCAAGGTAAAAGGTTGAGCTAAGCAACCTAAAAACCAGCGCTTTATGGGAGGCAACCCATCATCTCTTTATTTTCGATAAAGTTTTGTTTTTGTTTTAGTAAATATTTTGCTCTTATAAATGAACTGATGAAAATTCCTCAGAAAAGTTGTCTTTGATCTTTTTATCGAAGGAGAAATGTTGAAAAGAGGAATTTGGAGAAGAAACAAAGGAGGAAATCAACAGAGGAGAAAGACGGCGTTTCATACGGGCACTGCCGCCTGTATACGCGGTCGCATGAAACTTTAGAAGAAACGCAGAAAAGATCAGAAGGTTTGACGGCGTTTCATACGACCGCCTACGCTCGTTTGCGCGGTTGTATGACACTCTCGCCAAAATCAGCACAGATTTACAGACTCGAAGACGGTGTACCAAATGAGGGCGAGCGCCCGTTTGTGCGGTCGTTTGACTCTTCGACCAGAAGTGTCCGCGGGATTAGGAAGAAAGACGGCCTTCAGAACGAGCGCCAGCACCCGTTCGAGCGTCCGTTTCGACCTCCGCCCAGCAGAGCTTCGGATTAACAGGTTTGACGACGACGTTTCAAACGAGCGCGAGCGCCCGTTGTAGCGATCGTTCCAGGTATGGAAACCCTATATCGGCTGATTTTAACGTAAGACGGCGTTCTATACGGGCGCCCGCGCCCATATGAGCGCCCGTTTCGCCTAAGTTTTCATAAATCCGAGCCGCCGGCGCTGGGAGGTTTTCTTCTTCTTCCTCCCAACGCCCAAAGCTCTCCCCTCTCTCTCTCAAACCCTAACAAAAATCCTCCAAAACCTTCGTTTCTTCGCGGATTTTGTTCGTTTGATCCGTGCATCTTCATCCTCGGTGAGTTTCTCCTCTGATCCATGGTTTATTTGCAAGTTTTGGTGGTAGTTTCATCAATGTTCATATCCTAGATGATATGCATAATATTTTTGATTTCCGATCGATTTGCATGTTAGGATTCAATGTAATAGGTTAGAATCGATCTTAGGTAGTATTAGAACTCGGTCCCCACGTTAAACTTACATTTTTCTGTTGTTATTTTCGTTGTGTGTAGAAAATGATGAGATCGGCGATTGCCACGGGGAAGAAGGCCATGGGCTCGCGCTCTAAGCGTGCCCGGAACGAGGAGGATGAACCCCGTGTTGTGAACAAGGACCACCAACGCGTGAGCAACCGGGGGATGGCCCCCACGAAGTGGAAGTGTGATGCGTTCTTGGAGTCCCAAGGGCTTCACAACGACTTCGCGTGGCTCTGGAACAACGTAGGGATGGGAGTTTTCAGCAACTTCCATTACCTCATGTATCGCGGCATCACCGTGGAGCTCCTCTCCACCTTCACCCACACTCTCGACGACTCGAGGGTGGCACCGAGCTGCTCATTTATGCTCGGAGGAGTTTAGCGCACCATGACGCTGGAGCAATTTTGCAATGCCTTCGGTTTCGAGAACCAAGGAGTTCTCGACACTAGGGGCACGCCGATTGCTGATGCGTTGGGTTCGTGGGAACTCATCTCCGTCAGGGATGAGCATGACCTCTCCGTGAAGAAGGTATCGAGCATCCAAAACCCCGCTATTCGCTACTTCATGATTTTCCTTGCCAACACTATTTTCGGTAGGGAGAACCTCGGGGGCATGTCGAGCTATGACATGTGTGTGCTCCACGTAGCACTCCACCCCGCTTACACCCCCAAGCCTAACTTGGGAGCTTTTCTTATGCATCACCTCGATAGGCAGCACAAGCAGCCGAGGGGGACTATTGTTGTGGGAGGCATAGTGACTCGGCTTGCCGAGCACTTCGGCCTCGATCTTGAGGAGGTGCAGCACGTACCAGGCCCTACGGTACTTAACCGTAGAATTATGATCAACACTCATTTCATTGGGCCCGTGCAAGGGGAGCATTGCTACAAGTGCCCCCTACCTAACACGCACTCTGTCGATGTTCGCTTGCCCTTACCGCAAGCATTTACTGTTTCTACGCGTGATATGTAGGTACCCTCTGTTGATGAAATCAACAAGTACCGCCACGAGGCTGGTTTCGGAAACATTGCTCAACCCGAACTCGCTCTAGAGTGGGAGGCAGCAGCAGCAGGTCCTGCCCACGGTTGGGATGCATGGGGCGATGCCCCTCGGTATGCACCCAACTATCCACCATAGCCTGCACCACTATACGCACCGCAGGTTAACTTTGGGGAACCAGGTGACTATGTGCCTAGGGTAGAGTTCCAGCAGCTGCAGCAGCAGGTAGGAGGGATCCGCACGGACCTCTGTGAGGCCAACAACAACATTAACCTGCTGAGTGGGAACATGCAGTCCCTCTTTTCTTTTTGGCAGCCACACCCTGGTATAGGAGGTCAGTCCTCCAGTGGCCCCTCTCAGATGTAGTGGCCACACTTTGGCCAGAGGGACGACGATGACGAGGACATGGACTAGAGAGTAGGCCAAGAGCCTAAGCTTGGGGGAGCTAATCCCCTAGTTATCCATGCATGCATATTTATTTTTCTTCTTTTTCTTTTTCTAAGCATGTTTATTTTCAGTATGCATAATAAAGTGAGGAGCACTTTGATCTTGCCTTGTTGCAATTCTCTTCGTGTGTTTTATTTAAGCCTACAGGTTTGTTCTCTGCTAGCAAAAAGAAATGGAGAAAATGAATTAGGACTTGATGGAGAGGAAGAATGAGCCAGCGCGAGAAGGTATAACATATACATAATCCCTTGCCTCGCAATATTATTTGAGGAAGAATTTTCAGTTGACTGGCTGCACTTGAATTAGTTCCCCATGATAGTTGAATATCATCTAGTCATGACTCCCAATTTCAGATTTTGCTAGTCAAACCTTGTGAAAAGCATGTTCTTGTTTTAATGAAAATCTGAAAATTTTAGAGGTTAAGAACCTTTGAAGAGAATGAGTACTTAAGCAATTCAACTCCACATGCTAATTTTGATTGACTCGATGATATCTATTGATGGAGTTGTTTAGAGGGATGAATATTTGAAGTGGTTGAGGTTATGCCAAAATTTATTCATAATATATACTCAAACCGTGGAGCTCCAGCCCTAGGTTGGCTTTACGTCTCGTTGCTATATGTTGAGATAATTCGCGTAACGGCAACTCCGTCACGAACTTGGGGATTGTGTAGTAAATGATCGACCTTCCCCAAGGGAGTGTGCAAGTGGTAAATAAAAGCACTGATCGCTGAGCTCGAAAGAGACAACCATCCTTGATCCATAGTGCATGAAATTAAGCCACAGCGGAACCCAATTGCATATAGTGAATTTTGGCATAACCCCGTCACCGAGAGTTGAAATCCCGAAGAACAACGACTGAGAGAAGTGTTTGAGAGCCATGACTAGGAGGCATTAGTGGGTGTTAATAAAAAGCTTGAGTACTTTGCTATCTTTGATCTCCAAACCTTCTAAATGCATTTTGAAGATTGAGCTTACGTTGAATATCCATCTAATAAACGAACACCTTCATTTGCCTAAACGCTTGGTTAGCGAAGAAAATTTGTTTTGAGAAATTATAACTAATGGTACGAGACTATATGTGGTTAGGCAATGCGTTTAGGTGCAGCTGTTCAATTGCAAATACTTTCTTGAATGATCTTGCAGGATAAGAGAAGATGGATATGATGTATTTTCTCGAGCCGGTAAAATCCTTTCCATTCAATCAAGCTCCTTTCCACTCTCTTGATCTCTTGTTTGCTCGAGGACGAGCAAATCTTAAGCTTGGGGGAGTTGATGGCTTGAGAATTTGCGATGTTTTTCATAGTGATTTCTATTTGGTTTCATTGGATTTTTGTTATTCTTCGGATATTTCTAACGCTAATCCAACAAAAGAGAGGAAAATATACTTTGTTCTTTGGATGGCAGGAAATATCATATATGGAAGGAAACCAAGGGAGATTGCTACAAATCAAGCCAATTGGAGCAACTTTCCTGAAGAGAGCCTTGTCAACAGGCGCGCCAGAGTGAAAGACGGCGTTCCAAACGACCGCACGCGCTCGTTTGAGCGGTCGTTTGGAGTGCCTACGGCCCCTCCTTGTCTATACAAGAAACTTTCGTGAAGGGACCACAGGGAGAAGAGAACCCTAGCCGCCGCCACAACATCCAGAAGAGGAGAAGGGAGAGTCCGAAGAACTCACGAGGATCATCGTAGTTTTTTGTCCTTTCATCTCCATCATCATCATCATCTCATTCACTATTGTAAGAGGGATTGGAACTTGTTATCTCAACTCCATCTCATCTGAGATCAAGACTATTTGTGCACCATTTCATCTCATTGTGGATCCCCTCAATATTATCGATATGGTTTTCATGGTTTTTCTCTTCGATGTGATTGATTCCCCTCTTATGATGTGTGAGTAATTCCACTAGGTGTGGGAGATGTAAGTAAGTGGTAAGATTGATATGTGCCTATCCTATATGTCGTCATTTAAATTCGTAGTAGTATGATCTATTTAGTATGTTGTTATACTGTGGTGAACTCTATGCGTGTTGTCCAATTTAAGGGCCCAGGCAACATGATCTCAAGACCTACACAGGTAACACGTATTGTTTAGGAACTCTGTGACCTCTGACGTGACAGGTGGAGATATCTATGAGAACCAAAGACAATATGAGATAACGGTAATCCAATGAACATAATGCTTGGTTCAGGTCTTATGACCTTAATTGTGGAAACGACCACTCTGTGGCAACGGAGAAACAGGACCATAGAATGAAATGTAACCCCAAGTGGAGGAGTTTCATTACCCTAGGGAGAACCGCCTACAAAAAGTTTATATTAAATACTATGAGTACAATACAAGGTAACTGGTATTACCGTCGCAATGGCACAATTCATATATTCTTATCATGAACTGAAATCTCTCCGCACCTAATCTGTTCATTGCAGGCAACACCATTTACATTTCCGTACTTGTTATTTACTTTCAACAAGTTATTTAGTAGACACCTTTAAATACTCTTTATATTAGCATATTTTATCGTTTACCCAGGACAGTAACAGTATTTGCAGAAGCTCAAGCAGTACTTCACACAAGAACTATGACACCTTGTGTGACAGAAACGCCTCCATAAATACTCTCCTCCGCTCTTTGTTGGGACGATTACTTATTGGGATACTTCCGCGAAAGTGTTACACTATCCTTTTTGGTCTGAAGGTACCACTGCCCACGCAGCCACCATGGTCACCATTGCCGAAGAAGAAGGCCCGAGGCCGCCGCCTTGGCATCCGAGCGCTGCCAAGAGCCCGACGCGCAACACCAAGACGGGAGTTGGGTGCTGCCACACCTCCACATCTCAATGGGCAAATGTCGGACCGAAGCTCGCATCCCGTCGCAACCACATCACCTGCAGGTGGCCTCCGCCAGGGAGCCAAGCCGGCACCTGCTGGATCCGTGCCGCCATGAATCCACCGGAGCGTCGGGCCACCATGAAGGCACGCTGCGCCATCGACCTGCAGCAAGCCAGCGAGATGAGGCAAGGCCCCCACCACCAAGAGCGCGCGCGAAAGGAACGGATCCCACCGCTGCCGGCCACCAGTGGGCTTTGCCCGGTGGCATGAGCTGACGGCAGCGAGGAGGGAACAGACGGGGGGTGGTGGCGACGGAGACCTGGGTTCCGCCCGAGTCGCTCCCAGGAGCGACACGGGGGCGTCTTACGGGTTAGAATCTAATTTTGTTTGACATGCATTTGGTATAACGTATATGCTGCTGGTGCATTTTTGCTTTGGGTACTCTGTGCTGAAAGGACATGGACGATAAGCAACAACGATAAATCAAAACAAGAAATATTAAGCCATGCCTCCGCCTGCAAGCTCTTGTGAGCGGAAAATTATATCTGTGGCTGCTATGGGGGTTGGGAATGGTGTGTGTAGATCTGGGAGCTGTGTAAACATATACCCGGGTAGTATTTGGATTGATGTTTTGCCTCTCCTAACCTGGGAAGTGAGGACATAACTGAAGTATGTATGAACTCAGAAGTGAGGAGGTCTGATACAAAGCATATCACTGGAGTAAGCTATTATTCAGTACTTAATGTTTTGATGTGTCGCGTTTGCTACAACGGATGCGGCGATAAATACTCGAACCACCGTGCACCAGGGCGCCGTGCTGGAACGGCGATTCAAGATTCTATAAACCGGCGGGGCCATCTTCTACAACTTACGAGGCATTTTGCTACAAGGAATGTGGGCGGCAATCTGCTAGAACCGATGGGACAAGGCGGAGCTGCATCCAGCGGAACATTTTGCTACCACCGGCATCTGTTTTTGTTGAAACCATACAGAGCAGGGGGTGGGGGCTGATGCGCTTTTAAGATCTGGTTTGGATAGCAGAAAGATTTGATGTCCTTTCCCCAAAGAGTGATCCTGAGTTATCGAATCCACGAGAGAATGTTCACTACGATAGTGGCTCTAACAAGTTCTTGGAAGAGAATCAAATTTCAGTTTTGTAACCGGACCTTAACAACCTTAAGGGTGTAAACACTTAGAATAAAAACATGCATTGGAGGACTTGATTCTTATATATAGAAACTTAAAGATGGCTAAGGCCCCCCCCCCCCCCCCCCCCCCGACCTCGAGTGCATCGGCACACCTTAAATTTTCTTATTTTGATTATGTGGTTGCTCATTTTGATATGTCATTTCAGCACGACTGCATAATACCCAGAGCAAAAATGCACCAGCAGCATATAAATCTCTTTTGATCTCTGATGTTAATTGGTACGTACAAAGGTATCCAGGGGTAAAAACAGCAAAAGAGAAGAACATGATGCACGACCTGATTAATGACACACGGTAATACATTTTTACTCACTAAACACACATATAATACCTGGGTTCACACAACAAAGAAATAAAATTTAACTTAAGTTTGCGCCAACACAAATTGGAGCATATAAAAAGATCCCCGAAGCACTATAGCTCGATATAAAAGGAGCTTCTTCGGTCGATATCATTTATGCTTCTAACCAAGCGAGACCAAGCAACAGTAATCTTTACCTTAGAGTCTTTACCTTTAGAAGAGGTCTTCTTCCCTTTAGATGGCTTGCTGTTGTGGAGGACACATGTAGCCTGGCTTGTTTGGCAATCCTTGGCTTTGAACAAGACACGGCCACTAGCAGTGATAGCACCAGAGCGGGAGTAGGTGTAGATGAAAACTTTGAGCCTTCCTTGTACAGACACAACATGCCTCAACAGAGTAAGGTAACCATCTGAATCCATACACATTGTTTCATCGGATTCCATATTCATTGCTCCATACTTTGAATCGAACAGCACGATCTCTTTATTAGGATCGTCCTCGCAAGGCGAGGCACGACAAACAATTTGCCCACCGTATTTAAAAGGCGACCCTTGGGTAACACGGACAGACAAGATTGTGGCCTGCCGCGACCAATTGAGTTGTTCAAAGCACAACTCGATTTTGCACATGTAGTTGGAGAAGTCTCGGTAATACCAATCGTGCCTGGAAGGATTGTAAATCTGCACGGGTCGAGTGATCAGTGTCCTATCCTCAGACCGAGACTGTCCCTTCACTTTGAGCTGGAATTCAATGTGGGCCAGATCGCTGCACAAGATCGCGCGAGATGGGCCAGTCAAGTGCAGATAAGGATCCTGCAACAAAGCACCATCATTCGAAAAGCATGGGGCAACAACACTAACAACAACGATGCAATGAGCAGAAAGAATGTAGTACCTTTTTAGTGATGGTTTGGCTCTGAAACCTTGGACGATAGAAGAGAATGTTGCGTTTGTGATCCATATAGTCTCGAGCGGCGACGACGCCGTACACTTCAAGTGGCCACTTGAGGTGTTTTATCTTGGCGATTTTGATGGAGTATATCTGCAGGGTCTTTGAAAGGATGGCCTGGCTTGGGATGCGGCTCGGCGAGCAGTGTGTGAAGAGCATTGAGCTCAGCAAGGCTGCAATCAACCAGGCATGCAGCAACCCAATTGAGTCGATCGGATGAGAAGAAGAAAAGCACGCAGGAATTAATCGGCTACTCACTCACAGCTTCGAACTCAAACCAGCCTTTGCCGAATGAGATTTCCCAGTTTTCCCGGTGCTCATCGAAGTCCTCCTTCTGCTCCTCCATCACTACTGGAATTTCCCTATACGCCGGGTGCCAGGCTCTTTGCCGAGAGCCAAACCACGGGCACTCGGCAAACTTCGGTACGCCGAGAGCCGCGCTCGGCAACAATGGGTTCACGGCAAACCCGAACGTATGCCGATACGAAGCGGTAAAGAACACTCGGTAAAAGGATAACACTCGGCAAACTACCTATTTGCCGAGAGCAGCTCTCGGAAGAAACACGTTTACCGAGAGGCCAACTCGGCAAAGTGGCATGCGCTGGGAGCTGCTGGAACTTGGCTGTTGCAGTTATGCCGAGAGAGGCACTCGGCAAAGACCTGACGGAACCAGCGGCCCTGAAGCCACTTTATTTTGCCGAGAGGCACTGTTTGGCTCTCGGCAAACTCTTTGTCGAGTGCCCGACGTTTGGCTCTCGGCAAACTCTTTGTCGAGTGCCCGACGTTTGGCTCTCGGCAAATTTCTGTTTGCCTGAGAGGTGTACGCCGGGTGGCCTTTGCCGAGAGCAACTCTCGGCAAAGGCTTGCCGACGGTTTTAGGCCCTTTGCCGAGTGTTTCTGGCACTCGGCGTCTGCGACGATTCCAGTAGTGCATGGAGGATTCAGGGGCCAACTCCTCCTCGTCTTCTTCTTCTTCTTCCTCCTCCTCCTCCTCCTCTTCTTCTTCCTCTTCCTCCTCTTCCTCCTCCTCCTCTTCCTCTTCTTCTTCCGTGGCCGGTTCGTCGTAGTAGATCGGTTTGAATTCGAAGTCGTGATCGGATCCCGGAGGGGCGCGCTGCGAGGACCGTCTCCTCCCCCGTCTGTAGGAGCGTGACCTTGGCATCTCGGAGCACAGATCGTCCATCACCTCCGCGGTTTCGCTCGCCCCTTCTTCTCCGTCGCTTTTTCTTGTTCGCCGCCGTCTCGCTGTAGGGTTTTTGATCACGTTTTTCATTTTTTAGGGCAATCAGGGTTCTTTTTTCTAGCTGTCGATGGCCACGCGGCCCAGGTAGCAAACACAACTCCTCGAAGTCATGGGCCGGCCAATTGAGCGGTTTCTTTTCGGTTTTTACGTGCTCCTTCCTTGCCAAAATATCTGACACTCTTGAGCCCTCATACCTTTTTTTTTCTGAGAATAGCCGTCATACCTCTTATGACAAAGGCTTGGAAGCTTTTTTTTTTTAGTCCACAAAGGCTTAGAAGCCATTGGATGCCGTGAAGCATTGTCACTTGCTGAAGATTTGAGCCTCCAAAACCTTGTTATTGCATCGGATTGCTCGACGGTGGTGAAGCACATCAATGAAGCATAGGGAGGGAACTGTGGTGGAGTAGTTAAAAAGATTAGGTCTTGGAAAAATCTTTCATTTCTTGTAGTTTTACTCATGAGTCTAGGAGCTCGAACTTTGAGTCTCATAATCTTGCTAGGCATGCGCTTTTATTGGACCATCTCTGGATGGAGCGGCCTCATGATCCCAGTGTAATTAGCCACTTGATGAATAAAGTCTAGCAGATTTTCTCTACCAAAATCAGACATGCTTTATTTGTTTTAAGTTTCATCCCACAATTTTAACTATGATTTTCATTTATTGTATGTCTAAAAAATTAGTATAAACACATATAAAATAAAATTGTTTTGCAAGACAAATATGACCTTATATTTCGCATGACAAATAGTATGACCTTATGTTCAATCCATGTACGTTCGCATATATTGATGGTCAAAATCGTGCATCAAAGATCATGTAAAGTCAAGCACACCTTATATTTTGGAAACGAGAAAGTACTTTATTTTCTTTTCTTTTAGTTTTGCCAATTGAGCAGGTTTTTTTTTTTCGTTTTTCCGTACTTTTATCTTTTTTTAATTTATACTATTTTAGTTGTCTGTGAGTTGTAACGGATATATGGTTGAACATTGATCGCGTTTAACATATACTTTTAAATTTCTCATGCACATATATTGTCGATTTGTTAAATCCCTCTTTTAATATTTTTCTTTCTCCACCAACTATCTCTCCATCTCCATCTCTGCAGTAGAAGTTCGCCACCTCGGTTAACGATGGATCTAGCTCGCGATGGCTCCTTCCACCTCCATCAACACACACTTTGAATTTAAAACACGTAACCATGCACTTGCGATATTTCACATTAGCTCTCTCTCTCTCTCTCTCTCTCTCTCTCTCTCTCTCTCTCTCTCTCTCTCTCTCTCTCTCTCTCTCTCTCTCTCTCTCTCTCTCTCTCTCTCTCTCTCTCTCTCTCTCTCTCTCTCTCTCTCTCTCTCTCTCTCTCTCTCTCTCTCATTGTAATGTCAGAGTCTCCATCCTCTCTTTCCCACCATTATCTCTCTGTACCATACACTCCGTCTCTCCCTCCCCCCCCCCCCTCTCTCTCCCTCCCTCCCTCTCTCTCCCTCTCTCCCTCTCCCCTCCATGACCCAGAACTTAATTTTGGCTCGGCTTAACTTCTTTCGCCGCTACCTTGCTAAGGCTTCTTTGATCACACGGACGCGAAGCCCTGTTCTCCCAGCGAGGATTATCCTTTTGAATAAAAGTATATTTGCTACATACAGTTAACCTTTGTTATTTTATTTTCATTTTCTAGATTTTGAGGGAGTTTATTACTAGAACCCAACATATAGTTTAATGTTAACATTAAATTTTCATATTTGAAATACCCTAAATTTTGAAACTGGATTTGTATGGTATGCAAAAATATTAATTGAGAATCAATTTTGAATTTCCGGTTATGGAGACATGGAGTATTTTAATAAAATAAATTGGTTCTAATTATCATCCTCTTTTGTAAATTTGTATATTCAAGTTCCAGATTCATTTTTAATACCTCGATATTTTTAACGGTACTTTTTTGTATGGTTGATTTATTGAATTTCCTAAACTATTTGATGAACATTTTTGGATTGATATCGAAATACATCCTTGGTATATTTTTAACACTTTGAACGATATATTTGCTTCACATTTTTGAATACCCATCTCCAAAATCATTGGCCATTTTAGCACACAAGTTACAGTAGTGGTAGTTAGATATGCCGGACAAATTTTCTTATTTTATTCCTAGCATGCACCTTTTTCTAAGAAACATAGTACATATGCCGACTAGCACCAAAACGTTTGGAATATATCCAGAAAAATGCAAACATCCCGTGTCAAATCTAAGACTTGAACCCGGGTGAGCAGATTCAACCACACTGAATTTAACCATTTGAGTTACACTAGTAGAAAACAGGGCTTTGGTTCAAGCTGGATCGGAGCAATAGTCCACTAATGTGAGCATTAGTCCCGGTTCGAGTGGCTAGGGCGCCGGTCGGGGTTCGGCAGGCATCAATCGCGGTTCAAATGGGACCTTTAGTCCCGGTTGGAGACACCAACCGGGACTAAAGGTTTGTCTTCAGTCCCGGTTTTAGACACCAACCGGGACTACAAATTTGCCTATATATACTCCCGCCCCTGCCCGCCCTCTCCTCTATTTTTTCCTCACAGAAGGTGGGAGGTGTGTGCTACTTTGTTCTCCCTTCCTATGCACATGAGGTGTTCGATGAAATGCCTGAGAGCATGATGCCAATTGAGTTCACACAAAACAAACATGATATGAGGTGCCCGAGCCACACTTAATCTTTCTCCTCTTTCTTCTCCTCTGTTCTTCCTCCAAGCCCGTCCCCGTCCCGGTCCTCACCGCCGTCGATTGCCCGCGCCGATCTCGTCGCCGGCACCACCGTGGTGAGCCTCTTGTTCTTATCTTTTTTTAAAAAGAAAAAATTCTTACTTGTATGATTTAGATAGCTACTTGTATAATTTTCTTACTTGTATTATTCTTTGTTATTATATAGTGCCATGGTTTTGATATCCGCCCCCGTCGGCTCTCGTCCGGTCTATGATTCGGATGTGGTATATTATCTTTTATAACTATTTGTTTCATTTAGTGTTTATTACAATTATGCCGACCAACTTGACATAGATGTTTTTATCTAGGAGGTATGTGAACCGGAAATTCCAACTGATCCTCTTGTCGAGAGGTTAAATTTAGTTGAAAAAGAAAATAATTATTTGAAAGAAAAATTGAAAAGAATTAAAGAAGAGAAGATGAAATTGGAGTTACATGTTGCCGATGTCGTCGATCTACACAAGATCCAGATGGATGCAATGCGCTTGAAGATTAGAAAGATTAGAAAATATGCCATTGATAAAGAGGCTTGGTATCATTATGCTGTTGGATCAATTGTTACCTTAGTTGCGATTTTGATCGCATTTGTTGTTGCATTTAAATGTTTTACATAGTTGTATGTTAGTTTCAATGTATGTTTTAATTAGATGCTCTAGATAGTTGTATGTTGTTTTATGAGAACTATGTATGAACTTTATGTATTTATTTTTGCAGTAATAATATTTGATCACTACTGTACTTTGGTTTTAATGTGATGATGAACTTGTATTAATTTGGTCATTTCTCTATTCATGATGTTCTGTAATGGTTTTTGATATAGTTAATTATATAATGCAGATGAACCGGCAATGGATGTACGGTGACCGACGCACTTCCGAGTACATTACGGGCCTGCATAATTTTATCGATGTGGCTGAGGCAAACAGTCAGAATGGTTTTATGTATTGTCCATGTGTTGTCTGTGAGAATACGAAGGATTACTCTTCCTCGAAAACCCTTCACTTCCACCTGCTTAAGTCCGGTTTCATGCCCCACTATAATTGTTGGACCAAGCACGGAGAAAGAGGGGTTATGATGGAAGACAACGAAGAAGAAGAGGATGATGACAACTATCCTATGTACCCTGAATACGGTGATACTGCAACGGGGGAAGCTGAAAATCAAGAGGCACCAGATGTGCCCGCTGATGATCTTCGCCGGGTCATTGTTCATGCACAGAGAGAATGCGAAAGTGAAAAGGAGAAGTTGAAGTTCGATCGCATGTTAGAGGATCACAAAAAACGGCTGTACCCAAATTGCGAGATGGCAACACAATGCTCGGTACCACACTGGAATTGCTGCAATGGAACGCAGAGAATGGTTTATCTGACAAGGGATTTGAGAAGTTACTGAAAATAATGAAGAAGAAGCTTCCAAAGGATAACGAATTGCCTGACAGTACGTACGAAGCAAAGAAGGTTCTCTGCCCTCTAGGATTAGAGGTGCAGAAGATACATGCATGCCCTAATGACTGCATCCTCTACCGCGGTGACTAGTACGAGAATTTGAATGCATGCCCGGTATGCGGTGCATTGCGGTATAAGATCAGACGAGATGACCCTGGTGATGTTGAGGGCGAGCGCCCCAGGAAGAGGGTTCCTGCCAAGGTGATGTGGTATGCTCCTATAATACCACAGTTGAAATGTTTGTTCCAAAACAAAGAGCATGCCAAGTTGTTGCGATGGCACAAAGAAGACCGTAAGAAAGACAGGATGTTGAGAGTACCTGCTGATGGGTCGCAGTGGAGAAAAATCGAGAGAAAGTGGCCGGAGTTTGCAGATGACGCAAGGAACTTATGGTTTGGTATAAGTGCAGATGGCATTAATCCTTTTGGGGAGCAGAGCAGCAATCATAGCACCTGGCCTGTGACTCTATGTATCTATAACCTTCCTCCTTGGTTGTGCATGAAGCGAAAGTTCATTATGATGCCAGTGCTCATCCAGGGCCCTAAGCAACCCGGCAACGACATTGATGTGTACCTAAGGCCACTAGTTGAAGAACTTTACAGTTGTGGGATATCAAAGGTGTACGTGTGTGGGATGAGCACAAACAGCAGGAATTTGACCTACGAGCGATGCTGTTTGTAACCATCAATGATTGGCCTGCTCTTAGTAACCTTTCAGGACATACAAACAACGGATACAATGCATGCACGCACTGTTTAGATGAGACTGAAAGTATATATTTGGACAAATGTAAGAAGAATGTGTACCTGGGACATCGTCGATTTCTTTCGACCAGGCATCCCTTAAAAAAGAAAGGCAAGCATTTCAAAGGTGAGGCAGATCACCGGAAGAAGCCTGTCCACCGTACTGGTGATGATATATTTGATATGGTCAAGGATTTAAAAGCAATCTTTAGAAAGGGTCCTGGCGGACAATCTGTTCCGAATGACGCTGACGGACACGCACCCATGTGGAAGAAGAAATCTATATTTTGGGAGCTACCCTATTGGAAAGTCCTAGAGGTCCGCTCTGCAATCGACGTGATGCACGTGACGCAGAATCTTTGCAAGAAACTGCTAGGCTTCTTGGGTGTGTATGGGAAGACAAAAGATACACCGGAGGCACGGGAGGACCAGCAACGTATGAACGAAAAAGACGGCATGCATCAGTATCAAGGTCCTGCTAGCTACGCTCTTACCAAAGCAGAGAAGGAAATCTTTTTTGAATGCCTGCTCAGTATCAAGGTCCCGTCTGGCTTCTCGTCGAATATAACGGGAATAATAAATATGGCAGAGAAAAAATTCCAAAACCTAAAGTCTCATGACTGCCACGTGATTATGAGGCAATTGCTTCCGGTTGCATTGAGGGGGCTTCTACCAGAAAATGTTCGATTAGCCATTGTGAAGCTATGTGCATTCCTCAATGCAATTTCTCAGAAGATAATCGATCCAGAAATCCTACCAAGGTTATAGATGATTTGGTCCAATGTCTTGTCAGTTTCGAGTTGGTGTTCCCACCATCCTTCTTCAATATTATGACGCACGTCCTAGTTCACCTAGTCGAAGAGATTGCCATTCTGGGTCCTGTATTTCAACACAATATGTTCCCCTTTGAGAGGTTCATGGGAGCCTTAAAGAAATATGTTCATAACCGTGCTAGGCCAAAAGGAAGCATCTCCAAGGGCCATGAAACAGAGGAGGTTATTGAGTTTTGTGTTGACTTTATTCCTTACCTTAAGCCGATTGGTGTTCCTCAATCACGGCATGAGGGGAGACTGAGTGGAAAAGGCACGCTAGGACCGAAAACAATAATATGTAGGGACGGGCATTCTTGGGCGCAAGCACACTACATAGTTCTATAAAGTTCTACCTTGGTGGCCCCGTATATCGAGGAACACATGGATATTGTACGCTCCAAGAACCCGGAGCAGTCTGGCCCCTGGATTAAACGTACACACATGGCGACTTTTGGCGGTTGGTTGCAAACACATCTCATGAATGAAACCATTGTTGGAGATGAGCTGTACTTGTTGGCCAGGACACCATCTTCGACTGTATTGACTTTCCAATGGTACGAGATAAATGGGAATACATTTTACACGATCGCCCAAGATAAAAAGAGCACCAACCAAAACAGTGGTGTCCGCTTTGATGCAGCAAACACCAATAGGGAAAAGGACACATATTATGGTTACATAGAGGAGATATCGGAACTTGAATATGGACGTGATTTTAAGGTCCCTTTGTTCCGGTGCAAATGGTTCAATCTGACAGGAGGCGGGGTAATGGTAGACCCGCAGTACGAAATGACAACAGTGGATCTCAGCAATCTTGGGTACACAGACGAACAATTTGTCCTAGCCAATGATGTGGCGCAGGTTTTCAATGTGAAGGACATGCTACCAAACCGAGAAAAAGAAAAGATAAGGAAGTGAATACATCATACGATGAGCCAAAGCGCCACATAGTTCTTTCGGGGAAAAGAAACATCGTGGGAGTGGAGGACAAGACAGACAAGTCAGAAGATTATGAAAAGTTTGATGAAATTCCTCCCTTCACAGTGAAGACCGACCCAAGCATCCTGTTAAATGATGAAGATTATCCATGGTTACGGCGCAATAAGCAAGGGACACACGCGAAGAAAAAGTGAAGACTTTCTCTCTAGTGAGTTTCCGGACTTATAGCTGGAAAATCCCAAGTTTTGCAAGATTCCACCCCTACTGTGTGGTTTCTCTGATCGGAGGACCCCTTATGCCGAGCCAAGTCCAGATGAGAGGAGTTCTGGTTGCTTTCTGGTGAAACTGAGGACAACATATCAGATGGTGGGATTGTTCAAGTAACTGTTCGGCATATACAAGATAACCGAATAATTTGCACCTTTGATTCTGGGTTGAAAGCCATAGTTATGCTCCACAACTATTCTGATGATGGCTTTGATCTAGAATCACTACAGTTACATGAAGGCGATGTATTAACTGGCAAGATTGGCTTCTGTTTTAATTTTTGGTAAATGTATGTTTCTTTTCTTATACAAATATGCAGGCATATCTCATAAATATCCAGGCACCTTTATATTATCTTACATCAGGAGTACAACCCCACATCATGAGTATGTTGGGTTATACCCAAAGGGCTTTAGATTCCGGAAGAAAGATTTTGATAGCATTGATCGCCTTGTGTCATATTTTCAAAAACATATTGACAAACCACCACCTGATGCTGGCCCTTCAATGCGAAATGTTGCGGCAATGGTACCTATGAAAAATAACTTGATAGAACTTTCTGTCACTATCTGATGAAAATCTATATAATCAAACATTGCATTCATATAAGCATTCACTCTAGCAAGCATTCTAGCAATCAAAATACAATCAATGAATAAAGCAATAAAGAAAACAATAAGAAAAAGGAAATAGAAAACAAAACAAAATACTAAACTAATAACTTAACAGAAAAGAAAATATAACATTATTAGGTTAACAAAAAGTATTTCATAATATTCTTCAATAGCAAAAAGAATCAACTAAAAAGCTTTTATAAAACTCTAGTTATGATCAAAATAATATTAACTTAGAATTAACATAATATAATTTGGCAAAAGATTAACAAGAAAACATAAACTAAAATAATTAAAACAAAGGAAAAAGGTATAAAACTAAAAGAGCTAAATATAATCTGTTTTTGATTAAAACACCAGGTTTGTCCCGGTTGGTGGCACAAACCGGGACTAAAGGTAACCTTTAGTCCCGGTCGTAGCCACCAACCAGGACTAAATGCCTACCCTTTCGCGCCCTTTTGGCTGCCGAAAATTAGCTTTTGTCCCGGTTGGTGGCTCCGACCGAGACTAAAGGTAGGCCTTTAGTCCCGGTCGGAGCCACCAACCGGGACTAAAGCTCGAGGTATTTAACCGCCCCGGCCATCTTCCTCCCCCAATCTTCTCCATCTACGACGCCGCAGGCCTGCCCCGACGCCGAACCACACCACGCCGCCGCCAGGCTGCCGGAGATCGCTCCCCCCGTCGCCGACGCCCGTAGCCGCTCGTCGCCGACGGCCGCCGACGCCGGAACTCCTCGCCCTCCTCCCCGAGCCGCGTCACCGAGCCTCGCCGCCACCCCCCCGCTCCCCGGCTAGCTGTGAGCCGCCGCCGTTCCCCTCCTTCTCCTATCCCCCCCCCCCCCCCCGCGGTCGCCGACGCCGACGCCGCCCGCGCTCAGGTCGCTCCGACGCCGCCCGCCTAGCTGCCCGCGCTCAGGCCGATGTCTTTTTTTTTCCTTTTTGTTATTTTTGGTATTGATTTTGTATTGTGGATGTTAATATTTTGTATATAAACTTGGTCAATATTTTGTATTGATTTTGTTGCATGTCATTTTTGCAAAAGATGCCATTTTGTCATTTTTGTCTGATTTAATGCAAGCATCATATGAGGTAGCTTTGAACATGAAAGAAGAGAATTTTTATGTCTTCTTGCTGGTAGAATTTAGTTCAAAAGAATTTAAGCGGAAGGAGTCCCCGACGATCGCCGGTGAAAAGAGTCCCCGACAATCGCCGGAGGAGTCCCCGACGATCGCCGGTGAAGAGTCCTCACCGTTTCCTTCCCGATATTTTGGGTTGCCGGAGGAGTCCCGACGATCGCCGGAAGAGTCCCCGACGATCGCCGGTGAAGAGTCCTCACCGTTTCCTTCCTGATATTTTGGGTTGCCGGAGGAGTCCCGACAATCACCGGAGGAGTCCCCGATGATCGTCGGTGAAGAGTCCTCACCGTTTCCTTCCCGATATTTTGGGTTGCCGGAGGAGTCCCCGATGATCGCCGGTGAAGAGTCCTCACCGTTTCCTTCCCGATATTTTGGGTTGCCGGAGGAGTCCCCGGCGATCGCCGGTGAAGAGTCCTCACCGTTTCGTTCCGGTAGAATCGTAACTCCGATCGACACGTTCTTTATATGCATTTGTTTCGATTTCTCTTGTAGATTATGTTTTGCCATCACCATACATGTTAAAATAAATAAACTTGTTGTTCTGTCCAGAATACTAAAACTGTATAAAATGCATATGAAATAACTTGCAAGTGATTGCAGAAACTATGGATCCGGAACACGCCAGAGACGAAGAACAAGAAAACATGTTGGAGGAAATAATCCGCGACAGAGATGATGATGTCACCTCACATTTTCTGAACGACTCCGGTGAGGGAATGCACAGCTCTGGTGAGAGAATGGAGCGAGAAGATGACGGCTCCGGTGTTGGAACCTTGATTATTACAAAGTCCGACGAGGTATATTAATTAAGCCTCTGCTGACTAGATGCATTAATTGATTTGTATATACATATATTAACGCTTCTTTCTTATTTTAGCCCTCCAGATCGAGCCAATCTTCGATAAAGAAACGAGGCCCGAAAAAAAGGTTGGGCGATAATGAAAGGTTCAAGATCGAAGAAGTCGATGCAGATGGCAAACCGGTTGCTCCCAAGCGGAACGCAGATGCATTTATAAGTCAGTGCGGAGTTATTGTTAGGGATAGCATCCCGATCTCCATTCAAGAATGGAATAAGCCAAAGGCGGACGATGGAGTTACTTATGTCGAGGATAGATGCAAAGAAATGCTTTGGAATACGCTCATGACAAACACTTGTAGAAAACAGGGCTTTGGTTCAAGCTCGATCTACACATTAGTCCCGGTCGCATTATGAACCGGGACTAATGTGAGCATTAGTCCCGGTTCGAGCGGCTAGGGCGCCGGTCGGGGCTCGGCAGGCAGCAGTCCGGGTTCAAATGGGACCTTTAGTCCCGGTTGGAGACACCAACCAGGACTAAAGGGGTGCGATGCCCTTTAGTCCCGGTTGGTCTCTCCAACCGGGACTAAAGGTCTGTCTTCAGTCCCGGTTTTAGACACCAACCGGGACTACAAATTTGCCTATATATACCCCCGCCCCTGCCCGCCCTCTCCTCTATTTTTTCCTCACATAAGGTGGGAGGTGTGTGCTACTTTGTTCTCCCTTCTTATGCACATGAGGTGTTCGATGAAATGCCTGAGAGCATGAGTTCACACAAAACAAACATGATATGAGGTGCCCGAGCCACACTTAAGCTTTCTCCTCTTTCTTCTCCTTTGTTCTTCCTCCAAGCCCGTCCCCGTCCCCGTCCTCACCGCCGTCGATCGCCTGCACCGACCTCGTCGCCGGCACCACCGTGGTGAGCCTCTTGTTCTTATCTTTTTTTAAAAAGAAAAAAATTCTTACTTGTATGATTTAGATAGCTACTTGTATAATTTTCTTACTTCTATTATTGTTTGTTATTATATAGTGCCATGGTTTTGATATCTGCCCCCGTCGGCTCTCGTCCGGTCTATGATTCGGATGTGGTATATTATCTTTTATAACTATTTGTTTCATTTAGTGTTTATGACAATTATGCTGACCAACTTGACATAGATGTTTTTATCTAGGAGGTATGTGAACCGGAAATTCCAACCGGCCCTCTTGTCGAGAGGTTAAATTTAGTTGAAAAAGAAAACAATTATTTGAAAGAAAAATTGAAAAGAATTGAAGAAGAGAAGATGAAATTGGAGTTGCATGTTGCCGATGTCGTCGATCTACACAAGATCCAGATGGATGCAATGCGCTTGAAGATTAGAAAGATTAGAAAATATGCCATTGATAAAGAGGCTTGGTATCATTATGCTGTTTGATCAATTGTTACCTTAGTTGCGATTTTGATCGCATTTGTTGTTGCATTTAAATGTATTACATAGTTGTATGTTAGTTTCAATGTGTGTTTTAATTAGATGCTTTAGATAGTTGTATGTTGTTTTATGAGAACTATGTATGAACTTTATGTATTTATTTTTGCAGTAATAACATTTGATCACTACTGTACTTTGGTTTTAATGTGATGATAAACTTGTATTAATTTGGTCATTTCTCTATTCACGATGTTCTGTAATGGTTTTTGATATATTTAATTATATAATGCAGATGAACCGACATTGGATGTACGGTGACCGACGCACTTCCGAGTACATTACGGGCCTGCATAATTTTATCGATGTGGCTGAGAGAAAGTGGCCGGAGTTTGCAGATGACGCAAGGAACTTATGGTTTGGTATAAGTGCAGATGGCATTAATCCTTTTGGGGAGCAGAGCAGCAATCATAGCACCTGGCCTGTGACTCTATGTATCTATAACCTTCCTCCTTGGTTGTGCATGAAGCGGAAGTTCATTATGATGCTATTGCTCATCCAAGGCCCTAAGCAACCCGGCAACGACATTGATGTGTACCTAAGGCCATTAGTTGAAGAACTTTTACAGTTGTGGGATATCAAAGGTGTACGTGTGTGGGATGAGCACAAACAGCAGGAATTTGACCTACGAGCGTTGCTGTTTGTAACCATCAATGATTGGCCTGGTCTCAGTAACCTTTCAGGAGAGACAAACCAGGCATACAATGCATGCACGCACTATTTAGATGAGACTGAAAGTATATATTTGGACAAATGTTAGAAGAATGTGTACCTGGGACATCGTCGATTTCTTTCGAGCAGGCATTCCTTAAAAAAGAAAGGCAAGCATTTCAAAGGTGAGGCAGATCACCGGAAGAAGCTTGTCCACCGTACAGGTGATGATATATTTGATATGGTCAAGGATTTAAAAGCAATCTTTGGAAAGGGTCCTGGCGGACAATCTGTTCCGAATGACGCTGACGGACGCGCACCCATGTGGAAGAAGAAATCTATATTTTGGGAGCTACCCTATTGGAAAGTCCTAGAGGTCCGCTCTGCAATCGACGTGATGCACGTGACGAAGAATCTTTGCGTGAACCTGCTAGGCTTCTTGGGCGTGTATGGGAAGACAAAAGATACACCGGAGGCACGGGAGGACCAGCAACGTATGAACGAAAAATACGGCATGCATCAGTATCAAGGTCCTGCCAGCTACGCTCTTACCAAAGCAGAGAAGGAAATCTTTTTTGAATGCCTGCTCAGTATCAAGGTCCCGTCTGGCTTCTCGTCGAATATAAAGGGAATAACAAATATGGCAGAGAAAAAATTCCAAAACCGAAAGTCTCATGACTGCCACGTGATTATGACGCAATTGCTTCCGGTTGCATTGAGGGGACTTCTACCAGAAAATGTTCGATTAGCCATTGTGAAGCTATGTGCATTCCTCAATGCAATTTCTCAGAAGGTAATCGATCCAGAAATCCTACCAAGGTTACGGAGTGATTTGGTCAAATGTCTTGTCAGTTTTGAGTTGGTGTTCCCACCGTCCTTATTCAATATTATGACGCACGTCCTAGTTCACCTAGTCAAGAGATTGCCATTCTGGGTCCTGTATTTCTACACAATATGTTCCCCTTTGAGAGGTTCATGGGAGTCTTAAAGTAATATGTTCATAACCGTGCTAGGCCAGAAGGAAGCATCTCCAAGGGCCATGAAACAGAGGAGGTTATTGAGTTTTGTGTTGACTTTATTTCTGACCTTAAGCCAATTGGTGTTCCTCAATCGTGGCATGATGGGAGACTGAGTGGAAAAGGCACGCTAGGACCGAAAGCAGTAATATGTAGGGACGGGCATTCTTTCACTCACGCACACTACACAGTTCTACAAAGTTCTACCTTGGTGGCCCCGTATATCGAGGAACACATGGATATTGTACGCTCCAAGAACCCGGAGCAGTCTGACCCCTGGATTAAACGTACACACATGGCGACTTTTGGCGGTTGGTTGCAAACACATCTCATGAATGACAACGCTGTTGGAGATGAGCTGTATTTGTTGGCCAGGACACCATCTTCGACTGTATTGGCTTTCCAAGGGTACGAGATAAATGGGAATACATTTTACACGATCGCCCAAGATAAAAAGAGCACCAACCAAAACAGTGTTGTCCGCTTTGATGTAGCAAACACCAATACGGAAAAGAACACATATTATGGTAACATAGAGGAGATATGAGAACTTGACTATGGACGTGATTTTAAGGTCCCTTTGTTCCGGTGCAAATGGTTCAATCTGACAGGAGGCGGGGTAATGGTAGACCCGCAGTACGGAATGACAACAGTGGATCTCAACAATCTTGGGTACACAGACGAACCATTCGTTCTAGCCAATGATGTGGCGCAGGTTTTCTATGTGAAGGACATGTCTACCAAACTGAGAAAAAGAAAAGATAAGGAAGCGAATAGATCATACGATGAGCCAAAGCACCACATAGTTCTTAACATCGTGGGAGTGGAGGACAAGACAGACAAGTCGGAAGATTATGAAAAGTTTGATAAAATTCCTCCCTTCACATTGAAGACTGACCCAAGCATCCTGTTAAATGATGAAGATTATCCATGGTTACGGCGCAATAAGCAAGGGACACACGCGAAGAAAAAGTGAAGACTTTATATCTAGTGAGTTTCCAGACTTATAGCTGGAAAATCCCAAGTTTTGCAAGATTCCACCCCTACTGTGGGGTTTCTCTGATTGGAGGACCCGTTATGTCGAGCCAAGTCCAGATGAGAGGAGTTCTGGTTGCTTTCTGGTGAAACTGAGGACATAGTTATGCTCGACAACTATTCTGATGATGGCTTTGATCTAGAATCACTACAGTTACATGAAGGCGATGTATTAACTGACAAGATTGGCATCTGTTTTAATTTTTGGTAAATGTATGTTTCTTTCCTTGTACAAATATGCAGGCATATCTCATGACTATCCAGGCACCTTTATATTATTTTACATCAGGAGTACAAACCCACATCTTGAGTATGTTGGGTTATACCCAAAGGGCTTTAGATTCCGGAAGAAAGATTTTGACACCATTGATCGCCTTGTGTCATATTTTCAAAAACATATTGACAAACCACCACCTGATGCTGGCCCGTCAATGCGAAATGTTGTGGCAATGGTACCTATGAAAAATAACTTGATAGAACTTTTTGTCACTATCTGATGAAAATCTATATAATCAAACATTGCATTCATATAGGCATTCACTCTAGTGAGCATTCTAGCAATCAAAATACAATCAATGAATAAAGCAATAAAGAAAACAATAAGAAAAAGATAATAGAAAACAAAACAAAATACTAAACTAATAACTTAACAGAAAAGAAAATATAACATTCTTAGGTTAACAAAAAGTATTTTATAATATTCTTCAATAGCAAAAAGAATCAAGTAAAAAGCTTTTATAAAATTCTAGTTATGATCAAAATAATATTAACTTAAAATTATATAAAATTTATCCAACTAAAATTTTCATAAAGTATTTTTTGTTAAAAACTTTAATAGCAAAAAGAATTAAATCAAAACATTAAAATAATTTTAAAACACCTATTTAAAATATCCTCATGTTGACTCACCGAAACATAATATAATTTGGCAAAAGAATAACAAGAAAATATAAACTAAAATAATTAAAACAAAGGAAAACGGTATAAAACTAAAAGAAACATAATTTGTTTTGATTAAAACACCATTTAATATACCTCGAGCTTTAGTCCCGGTTGGTGGATCCAACCGGGACTAAAGGCCTACCTTTAGTCCCGGTCGGTGGCACCAACCGGGACTAAAGGCCTGACATTTCGCGCCCATTTGGCTGCCGAAAACGAGCTTTAGTCCCGGTTGGTGCCTCCGACCGGGACTAAAGGTAGCCCTTTAGTCCCGGTTGGAGCCACCAACCGGGACTAAAGCTCGAGGTATATTAACCGCGCGCCCCGGCCTTCTTCTTCCCCAATCTTCTTTCTCTCGCGCCCATTGTTGAGGAAATCGTTAACGAGTAGCTACTCGGTTGACTCGCGAGTAGGGGATTAATAGGTTAATCGGCAAGTTAATCGACCATTTAATCAATTAATCGGATGATTTATCAGTTTATCGGCTACTCGGAGACCCTACGAGTAGGGATTAATCGGCAAGTTAAGTAGTTAATCGGATGAATTCTTGAACAGGGCTCGCGCCTCTGCCCCGACGCCGAACCACTGCACGCCGCCGCCAGGCTGCCACGACGCCCTGCCCCGACGCCCTCGCCGCCGCCCTCGCCGACGCCCTGCCCCGACGCCCCCGCTCCTCGCCTCCTCGCTGTGAGCGCCGCCCCAATCCCCTCCTCCTCCTATCCCTCCCACTGCTGGCCGACGCCGACGCCGACCCCGACGCCGCCCGCGCTGCTGGCCGACGCCGACGCCGCCCGCGCTGCAGGCCGACGCCGACGGCGACCCCGACGCCGCCCGCGCTCTGCTGGCCGACGCCGCACTGTTTTTTTTTATAAAAATTTTCAGATTATGTTCATTGATATTACTTTGTGCAATTTTGTGTAATTTTTAGATTATGTTCATTGAACAATTACTAAATTATCGAGAAATAGCTCATTGATATTACTTTGTGCAATTCTGAAATAATCTAGAAAAAAGGTTTGCATAGGTCATTATCAAAGTTAGAGAAATTTGCAAATTCCGAACCTAAAGAAATTATTACAAAATTTTCATTTGTGATATTTTTGTTTCGAGCGTATGTAATGAATTGTGATATTTTTTTATATATAAATTTCATCTTGTGTATTCATCTTGTATTCATATTGTGTATAAATCTTGTATTCATCTTGTATTCATCTTGTGTATAAATCTACGCACCACAGACATGATAACATAGGTACAAATATCGTCGTAACTTCGACATGAGGGGGGGGGGGTCGTTAAAACATAACCCCGATAACTTCGGTGGAATCTTTGCTGATGTCAGCATTTTTGTGTTAAACATGCAGCGTTGTGCTCTTTCTTCCATCCACGTTTAAAAAAGAAAGGAGGACTCGAGAGTGAGGGTGATCGAAGGAATTAAGAAATCGTTCGGATCTATTGCTTATGAACCTAACGTTTGATATTTAGCACAGTCCTTAAGAAATATATTCATCTTGTATTAAGAAATATATTTATTATACAATGTGTATTTGGGAAAAGGTTCAATATTATTTATACTAGCAAACTTGCCCGTGCGTTGCACCGAGAAAAAAAAAGTAGCACACGCCCACTACTTGTGTCATCGATTATTCTTCTTCCTAACCTCCTGACGGTGGCTGTGGTGTTTCATTTTGTTCCGGTAGAACCGTACCGTTTCGTTCCAGTCCCCGACGATCGCCGGTGAAGAGTCCTCACCGTTTCGTTCCGATAGAACCGTAACTCCGACCGAGACATTCTTTATATGTATTTGTTTCGATTTCTCTTGTAGATTATGTTTTGCCATCATCATACATGTTAATATAAATAAACTCGCTGTTCTGTCTAGAATACTAAAATTGTATAAAATGCATATGAAATAACTTGCAAGTGATTGCAGAAACTATGGATCCGGAACACACCAGAGACGAAGAACAAGAAAACTTGTTGGAGGAAATAATCCGCGACGGAGATGATGATATCACCTCACATTTTCTGAATGACTCCAGTGAGGGAATGGACGGCTCCGGTGAGAGAATGGAGCGAGAAGATGATGGCTCCGGTGTTGGAACCTTAATTATTACAAAGTCCGACGAGGTATATTAATTAAGCCTCTGCTGACTAGATGCATTAATTGATTTGTATATACATATATTAACGCTTCTTTCTTCTTTTAGCCCTCCGGATCGAGCCAATCTTCGATAAAGAAACGAGGCCCGAAAAAAAGGTTGGGCGATAATGAAAGGTTCAAGATCGAAGAAGTCGATGCACATGGCAAACCGATTGCTCCCAAGCGGAGCGCAGATGCATTTGTAAGTCAGTGCAGAGTTATTGTTAGGGATAGCATCCCGATCTCCATTCAACAATGGAATAAGCCAAAGGCGGACGATGGAGTTACTTATGTCGAGGATAGATGCAAAGAAATGCTTTGGAATACACTCATGACAAATTTCACCCTACCGCCAGAGGTGGATCCAAATAACCCAGTTATAGAGCGAAAAGTCAAGTCGTGAGCTCTTAAGAAGATGGCCGCACAATTCTGCAACTGGAAGAAAAGATTGAACCAAGACTATGTCCAGAAAGACAAGACTCCAACATTCACCGGAGCACATGAGAAGTTAAAAGATCACTGGGACGTATTTGTGAAGTACAAGAAATCGGAAGAAGCTAAGAGAAGGTCAGAAAGAAATAAGATAAATGTTGCAAAGAAAGATTATCACCATGTTACGGGGTCAGGTGGCTACAAGGTTGCCAGGCCTAAGTGGGAGAAATTTGAGAACGACCTGATTGCTAAAGGGATCCATCCAGAGCCATTGCATTGGATCGAACGGGCAAGGACTTGGTTCTACGGGCATGGGGGAACGTTGAACCTAGAAACAGGGAAGTATATTTATACAAAAGAGCAACTTGCAACACCCGTCAAAGCCCTTCGAGCTGCAATGCAGGACGTGCAGGACGGGAAGTTCAATCCTGACAGAGAGAAGGACGAGCTGACACGTGCCCTCGGGAATCCTGAACACCCTAGACGAACACGAGGCACATCAGGCTCCGTTCCGTGGAAGGTTGGGTTTCCCGACAGCAGTGACACCTATAGAAGCCGAGCGAGAAAGAAGAGACATGATGCATACCGGCTGTAGAAGGTAGAAGAAATAGTAGCGTTGCAGCAGAAGCAAATAGAGGCACTTACCAGACAGCAAGCTACCGGCCCATCTCAGCGGCACCAAGATTCTGCATTCGATACTGCTGCCGGCCCACCATCTCAGAGGAAAAGCAGCGTGGCTTCCACGGAGCTCGTTCGGCCCACAGATGATATCACGGCTCCTCGCTACCCCGTGGATGATATCACGCAGAGGGAACATTGTGATCTACATGCGAAATGCATGAACATATCCTTGAAGGTGGCGATCGGCTTTGCCTTACCTTCTGGACCTGATGCAACTCACCATTGCTCTCCGATTCCAGATGGCTATGCTGTTGTCGGGGTGGATGAAGTTCTCAGCGGATTTGAGCAGCTGGAGCTTGACTTCCCTACAGGTGAAGGGGAGACTGCACTGGGAGATGCCATAAGGACTACGATTCTATGGAAAAAGGAACACATTGTGCTTCTACATTGGACACCGCGTCAGCAGACTCCGCCGGAGGAGGCCCCTCAGCAGACTCCTCACAGTAGCAATCCAGCTCTATCTCCGCCGCCTCAGCTGTCTCCGCCGCGTCAGCATACTCCGCCGGAGGAGGCCCCTCAGCAGACTCCGCCTCGACGTCAGTAGACTCCGCCTCCTCCGCTGCCTCAGCACCGGCGGAAGAGAGCCGCCGCTTCGGCGGCTAGTAGTACAACTGCGAAGAAATCCAGAGCAGATACAAGCGTCAAGAAGGCTCCTGCCAAGTTACCATACGATATGACGGATGAGGAAACCAAGAAGGTCGTGGATGCCGATGTGAAACGCCAGCTTGCACCCAAACGGCCCGATCCAAAGGAGAAAATAGATCCGGCAATAGCGGAGCACTGTATAGAAAACCTTACGTGACCACCACCGCCTCCGCTGCTATCAGACTATGACCGGTCTATTGTAAAGTCATATAGAGAACATGTGAAGCGGCCGGGAAGTAGCAGTAGTGCAAGTGGGAAAAGAATTCCCCAGCTCGGCGAACAGAAAAACCAATCGTGCCCCCCGCTTAAGGTGTTTACCGATATCGATTATGATCCGGGGGTAGCGGCCGATGATGTTGGTTTCACTCTTGGTCAATTGTTAGGCGAGGAGGTAGAGTTCCCCATGGCTGAGTTAGCATATAGATACCAGCACGGGAAGCCTCTCGTCAAACCTGAGGAGGTCCAGCTACTACCAACACAAATGCGAAAATTGCATGAGTGGTACATGGAAGCCTCAAAGGAAGGGACCAACTATATCATTGCGGGAGTTAAAGATGAGCATTACTTCAATGGAGACGAGGAGATTTACGTTGAATTTGATGAATTATTTCAGTTTTACAATCAAGACGCCGTCGACAAATCTATCGTCAGTTGCTATTGTCTGTAAGTATCATTTCTGTAATTAAGTCTCTAGCTCAGCTCGTTCATTGCATGTATAATTATCCTCACTATATTATGCAGAATGAAGATCCTCGAATGCAAAAGAGGACAAATCTATGACATTGGGTTCATTAACCCAAATACTATTCATGAAGTTACAGTACAAATGAACGCTAAGGATACAGAGAAGATCTTGCTAAGGGCGTTAATTGAACAACAAAACAAAAGGGAAATACTATTTCCTTACAACTTCAAGTCAGTGTTATACTGTCTTGTACACATTCTGTTTCGCTTACTCGATGTTAAGTGTAATTGATGAGTTATGCTGCGTGCGCAGGTTCCACTTTATTCTGCTAGTCATTCGGGTTGACTCAGGAAGCGTACTTGTCATGGACTCGCTACGTAAAGACCCTAAGATGTGGGCGGACCTGCGTGATATGCTCTAGAGGTAATTTCAATCATTATCGCACTATATCGGCAACTTTCGTTTATTTCCTGATATCAAGTAATTAATAACTCCTTTATTTATTTTCTTTGCCGGGCAGGGTTTGGAAACGGTTCACCAAGAAGGCTAGGGGTGAATGGAAAGAGGAGCTGCAATTTCGACAACTCACTGTAAGTAGTACTAGCTAGGTCCGCACATCTCTTTGATTCTAGTTAATTTCAATACCATTATCATGCTTGATTATTATTTTGATTGAACTCTACTCTCGTAAAGTGCTTGAGGCAGGAAAGGGGGACTAATTTATGTGGATACTACGTTTGCGAGCTCATTCGCATGACGACTAGTGAGACTAGCAGAAATTTACAACAAGTTGAAGTATGTAAACAATATTCACAATTTTATTTTATTACCATCAATTGTGTTGAGTTTCATTCATATATGTTGACCCCCTTCTTTAAATTAGATCCAACGGATGCGGGACGATCTCCTACCAAAGGATCGCGTAAAGGCAATTCAAGAGGAATTGGCGGGATTCTTCCTTCAAGAGGTCATAGCTACAACCGGAGAATACCATCGAAAATTGGTAGTGAATGTTGGTAATTAGATATTAGGCATCGTAAGAGATGTTATTTTGTATATATGCATGAACGTGTACTATATGTAGTAGCGTCGAACATATATACGAAAACTTGTTGTTCGACCAAGCACGGAGAAAGAGGTCACTTCTCTATATTCATGACGATGTTGTGTAACAGTTCCTTCATTGCAATTAGTAGCTAGCGTCGAGTTGAATGGAAAACATAAAATAAAAATGAAACCCCTAAACCCTCCAAAACCCTAAACCCCTCCTTTAAAAAAAACAGCGCTTGGCAGGGGCTGACGCGTGGCGGCCTTTTAGTCCCGGTTGGTGTTACCAATCGGGACTAAAGGTCCTCCTGCCTGAGCGCTGCGCAGCGGCCACATGGAGCCCCTTTAGTCCCGGTTCGTAACACGACCGGGACTAAAAGTGAGGGCCTTTAGTCCCGATTCGTTAGTCCCGGTTGCAGAACCGGGACTAAAGACCCTTACGAACCGGGACTAATGCCCTGTTTTCTACTAGTGAAATTTCACCCTACCGCCAGAGGTGGATCCAAATAACCAAGTTATAGAGCGAAAAGTCAAGTCGTGGGCTCTTAAGAATATGGCCGCACAATTCTGAAACTGGAAGAAAAGATTGAACCAAGACTATGTCCAGAAAGACAAGACTCCAACATTCACCGGAGCACATGAAAAGTTAAAAGATCACTGGGACGTATTTGTGAAGTACAAGAAATCAGATGAAGCTAAGAAAATGTCAGAAAGAAATAAGATAAATGCTGCAAAGAAAGAATATCACCATGTTACAGGGTCAGGTGGCTACAAGGTTTCCAGGCCTAAGTGGGAGAAAATTGAGAACGGCCTGATTGCTAAAGGGATCGATCCAGAGCCATTGTAGTGGATCGAACGGGCAAGGACTTGGTTCTACGGGCATGGGGGAACGTTGAACCCAGAAACAGGGAAGTGTATTTATACAAAAGAGCAACTTGCAACACCCGTCAAAGCCCTTCAAGCTGCAATGAAGGACGTGCAGGACAGGAAGTTCATTCCCGACAGAGAGAACGACGAGCTGACACGGGCCCTCGGGAATGCTGAACACAGTGGACGAACACGAGGCACATCAGGCTCCGTTCCGTGGAAGGTTGGGTTTCCCGACTGCAGTGACACTTACAGAAGCCGAGGAAGAAAAAAGAAACAGGATGCAGACCGGCTGCAGAAGGTAGAAGAAATAGTAGCGTTGCAGCAGAAGCAAATAGAGGCACTTACTAGCTAGCGAGCTACCGGCCCAACTCAGCGGCACGAAGATCCTTCATTCAAGACAGCCGACCCAGCATCTCAGCGGAAAAGCAGCGTGGCTTCCACGGAGCTCGTTCGTCCCATAGATGATATCACGGCTCCTCGCTACCCCGTGGATGATATCACGCAGAGGGAACATTGTGATCTACATGCGAAATGCATGAACATATCCGTGAAGGTGGCGGTCGGCTTTGCCTTACCTCCTGTACCTGATGGAACTTACCATTACTCTCCGATTCCAGATGGCTATGCTGTTGTCGGGGTGGATGTAGTTATGAACGGATTTGAGCAGCTAGAGCTTGAAATCCCTACATGTGAAGGGGATACTGAACTGGGAGATGCCAGAAGGAGTACCATTCTATGGAGAAAGGAACACATCGTGCTTCCACATTGGACGCCGCGTCAGCAGACTCCACCGGAGGAGGCCCCTCAGCAGACTCCTCACAGTACCAATCCAGCTCTATCTCCGCTGCCTTAGTCGGCTCCGCCGCGTCAGCAGACTCCGCGGCCTCAGCCGTCTCCGCCGCGTCAGCTGTCTCCGCCGGAGGAGGCCCGTCAGCAGACTCTGCTGCCTCAGCCCCGGCGGAAGAGAACCGCCGCTCTGGCGGCTAATAGTACCACTGCGAAGAAATCCAGAGCAGGTACAATAAGCGTCAAGGAGGCTCCTGCCAAGTTACCATACCAACTGAGTGATGAGGAACTCAAGAAGGTCGTGGATGGCGAAGTGAAACGCCAGCTTGCACCGACACGGCCCGAGCGAAAGGAGAAAATAGATTTGGCAAAAGCAAAGCGCTGTCTGGAAAGCCTTACGCGACCACCGCCGCCTCCGCTGCTATCAAACTATGACCGCTCTATTATCAAGTCACATAAAAAACAGCAGCGGTCGAGAAGTAGTAGTAGTGCAAGGGGGAAAACAATTCCCCAGCTCGGAGAACAGAAAAACCAATCGTGCCCCCCGCTCAAGGTGTCTTCCGATATCGTTATTGATCCGGAGGTTGCTTTCACTCTTGGTCAATACTTAGGCGAGCATGGAGAGTTCCCCATGGCTGATTTAGCCTTTAGATACGAGCACGGGAAGCCTCTCGTCAGACCTGAGGAGCTCCCGCATCTACCAACACAAATGCGAAGATTGCATGAGTGGTACATGAAAGCCTCAAGGGAAGGGAGCAACATGATCTTTGTGGGAATTAAAGATGAGCATTTCTTCAATGGAGTCGAGGAGATGTACATTGAATTTGATGAATTATTTCAGTTATACAATCAAGACGCCCTCGACAAAACTATCGTCAGTTGCTATTGTCTGTAAGTATTATTTCTGTAATTAAGTCTCTAGTTCAGCTCGTTCATTGCATGTATAATTATCCTCACTATATTATGCAGATTGAAGATTCTCGAATGCAAAAATAGACAAATCTATGACATTGGGTTCATTAACCCAAATACCGTACATGAATTTAATGTAGCAAACAACGCCAAGGATACAGCGAAAAACTTGCTAAAGGCGTTAACTGGACAACAAACCAGAAGGGAAATACTATTTCCTTACAACTTCAAGTGAGTGTTACTGTCTTGTGCACATTTTATTTCGCTTACTCGAGGTTAAGTGTAATTGATGAGTTATGCGTGCGCAGGTTCCACTTTATTCTGCTAGTCATTCAGCTTGATGCAGGAGTAGTAATTGTCATGGACTCGAAACGTAAAGACACTGAGATGTGGGCGGACATGAGTGAAATGCTCCAGAAGTAAGTTCAATCATTATCGCACTATATCGGCAACTTTCGTTCATTTCCTGATATCAAGTAATTAATAACTCCTTTATTCATTTTCTTTGCCGGGCAGGGTTTGGAAAGAGTTCACCAAGCAGGCTAGGGGTGAATGGAAAAAGGAGCTGCGATTTCGACACCCCAATGTAAGTAGTACTAGCTAGTTTCGCGCATCTCTCTTTGATTCTAGTTTCAATACCATTATCATGCTTGATTATTATTTTGATTGAACTCTATTCTCGTAAAGTGCTTGAGGCAGGACGACGGGAATAATTTATGTGGATACTACGTTTGTGAGTTCATTCGCCAGACGACCTGTGAGAATGGCAGAATTTTAGAACAACTTGAAGTACGTAAACAATATTCACAATTTTATTTTATTACCATCAATTGTGTTGAGTTTCATTCATATATATATATATATATATATATATATATATATATATATATATATATATATATATATATATTAGATCCAACGGAAGCGGGACGAACTTCTACCAAAGGATCGCATACGAGCAATTCAAGAGGAATTGGCGGGATTCTTACTTGAAGAGGTCATACATACAGAGGGAGAATACCATCGGGAATTGGAATGCGATTTTGGCAACAATTTGATATTAGGGATCGTAAGAGATGTTATATTGTATATATGCATGAATCGTGTACTATATGTAGTAGCGTCGAATAGATATACGAAAACTTGTTGTTCGACCAAGCACGGAGAAAGAGAGGTCACTTCTCTATATTCATGACGATGTTGTGTAATGGTTCCTTCATTGCTATATGTAGTAGCTAGCGTCGAGTTGAATGGAAAACATAAAATAAAAATGAAAACCCTAAATAAAAAAGAATTGAATGGTAAACACAAAAAGAAAACGGAAACACAATATGAAACCCCTAAACCCTCCAAAACCCTAAATCCCTCCTTTCAAAAAAAAAACAGCGCTTGGCAGGGGCTGACGCGGGGCGGCCTTTTAGTCCTGGTTGGTGTTACCAACCGGGACTAAAGGTCCTCCTGCCTGAGCGCTGCGCAGCGACCACGTGGAGCCCCTTTAGTCCCGGTTCGTAACACGACCAGGACTAAAAGTGAGGGCCTTTAGTCCTGATTCCTTAGTCTCGGTTGCACAACTGGGACTAAAGGCCCTTACGAACCGGGACTAATGCCCTGTTTTCTACTATTGTTATGCTCAATTCGCCCTAGCATTCACCTCTGTTTATTCCCTTTTGCGCATGGGAGCCGTAAAACTTTGGTTGTGACACACTATATGTCGTTTTTACCACGTGTGACAAAAAAAATACATAACCACATTGGACGGCTAATGGAAGAGAAGAAGAGAGGATGGTACGGGCATAGCGAATGAAGAATGAACGACGATGCGCCCTGCCTCTATAAATAGCATGTGGGCGCAGGATCACACAACGGGCGGGTGACGAAGTGCCAACTTGCGCGAAAACGGCCGCATTCCGAGAAGCCACCCTCCACACACAATCTCCATGTAGCACACCAGCGGTGACGAAGCCACTCGAGTGGAGAAAGGAGCTCCGCTTCCGAATCTGAACAAAAATATGAAATTTGATATAATTCGAGAGTTATCTGATCGAACCCGCTCCGATTTCAACCTAATTTTACATATCAAATGTGATCAAGTATCTTAGTACGGCATTAGAAGTTACACTTAAGTGTGTGCTTGTGTGCCAGCTTGAGCAGAAAAGGTGGTTTGAGCAGAACATTGCATTCTGGTAGTTTGAATGTCTAAAACTGAGTTTTTTTTTTAGGGGTGAATGGCTAAAACTGAGTAAAATTCAAAGAAACTAACCCAGTCATTCTTTGTTCATGGCCTTTGTTTAGAAGGAATTAGGCCGAAGCCCAATCAGACCACGTTGGCTTGGTGGGCCGAAATGCCGCCGGAACAGAAAACAACTTTCCTCCCCCTTCCTCCATATGCTCGCCGCCGTCCAGGCACTATCCCTCTCTCTCGCCGGCGTCGCCGGTTGCTCTCCGCCACCGCGCGAGGCCCCTCCGACCTCGGATTAGGATGAAACCTAGGATGATGGCTCATGGAGACGGCGAGCGGCGACCCCTCCGACCCCCCACTCCCGGTGTGTGCTCCCCACCCCACCCCCCCACCCCCCCTTATTTTCGTCCGCACTACAATCTGAAAACGCACTTTGTGAATTTCTGAATGTGCGAAGAAACAAATTCATAGATGCACGACATTTTCTATGACACGAAGTGATGAACCATAATGCGGCATGCATGAAATTACCTATGACTCGCCAAATGCCGAGTGCCGTCTTACTTTCATAGGCATGTCCTGATTGAATTATTGTACAGGAGGAGCTAAACAAATGCAGCCTGCAAGTCCACCCAACAACTTGGGCACTTGGGAATCCTAATACTATTCTAGAATCACCGAATAAGAACTGCGCTTGGCGCTCTAGAAAGTGTTACGTAATGCAGCTGTTGAAAAACTAAAATGGTGCTTGCTTGTTTTCAGAAAAAAAAAAAACTGGGGTTATGCTTGATGATCCTGATATTCAGCTTCATTGCTTACTGTTGGATTGGGTTTTCTTCTCTGAGCTCAACTGTAGTATTGGTGACAAAAGCACTTTCGGGTACGTGATTCAATTCACTTTATACCAACAAACTAGTTGACTAAAGCTGAAGTGAGAATTGTGGCACTTCAGTTGGATAGGGAATTGCTCCTAACTGATTTTCAACATTTTTTATTTACACAGCAAACTAGTATCCAAGTAACTCCTCTGAACAAAGACTTACTCTGCAGTAGCCCAGCATTAAACAGTTGATAATTGCATATATAAATCTGCACTATGGACTGGCTTGGGCTGGGCATGCAGCAGTGGGTGAGTTAGGCTGCTTGGGGAATTGTTTACCCTTTATACTTAATAGTTCAGATCAGGGAACGACAGTCGCTCGACGTAAAGGAGAGGAACGAAAAATCAATAGAGGAACGAAAACTGGAAAATGCAATAGCTATCGATACTATATTAAACCAAAAGTAAATGAGCTCAAGGGGCACAAATGAGAGTGATGATCATATGGTCTTTTAGGAGGGAGGGTAGTGGGTTCTAAGAACACATCAGAGGAAGAAATAATGGGCAAGGGCGGGAAATGATAGATTCATCGATGTGGAGTAATCAGTTCTTCATTCGAATAGTTAGTTGGCTGGGATGGTTGGGTTTTCCTTAGGTTTGTTTAAGATAGTATGTGATTCTCTTTATATACAAGTTCAGCTGCAGAATAAGTGATCATAGCCTCACTCGTCCTCTGAACAATACATGTAAAATGAACCCACTGATACAAAGGGAGCTGTTACGTATACATATCTATGAGTTGTAAACAACTATGCATAAGCAACTGAATAATGCATGTAAACCAACCCACTAATACAAGGATGACCTTTTCATATACATATTAGAAATTTGAGCTGCAAAACACCACACTATAAGCAATTATACACTACTCTCACAGAAAGAAAAGCCCCTGAAAAGTACCTAACACCAACATTACATGAGTTTGTACTAAATTTAATGGGTAGTATGCAAACGATGATATATCATAGCAACAAGCGCCGTGCATATCATCTTCCTCCTGATATGCCAGATATTGTGCCTATGCTTGCCTGTGAAGAACAGTATGACATCGCGTATGGGTCAAACCCTTCATCCTGCATTAGGGAGAGCATGCTGAAGCTCATGTTTGTATGTGTCAACTCTGGGAGTGGCAGATCACCATCAAGGTACCGCACGATTTGCTGCATGTTAGGTCTTACACTGGTAAATGGGTGTGAGCACAATAGCCCTAAGTTTAGTGCCAGACATGCTTCATCAACATTATAATCACCTTGTAGCTTCGTGTCTACTGTCTCGGCGAGTGATCCTTTGTGCCAATGCTCAAGAACCCAGTCAACTAGCACCTCTTGATTATCTTCTGTATTGTTGTTCACTGGTCTTTGCCCGCATGTAACCTCAAGAAGGAAAGCTCCAAAAGCAAACACATCTGTGAGTGGGGATGCCTTGCCTGTGCGTATGAATTCTGGGGCTAGATACCCCATGGTACCGACAACATGTGTGGTCTGTAGGTCAGTGTCATGGTCGTACAATTTTGCGAGGCCGAAATCACCTAGGCGTCCATTCATTTCGCTGTCGAGAAGCACATTACCTGCCTTAATATCACGATGGACGACAACTTTCTCCCACTTCTCATGGAGGTAGAGAAGACCTGTTGCAATGTCTTTGATAATCTGAAACCTCCTGGCCCAATTCAGGGTAGTGTTGTACTCATCATAGTATAGATACTTATCAAGACTACCATTTGACATGTATTCATATACTAAAAGGAGCTCACCTTTTCGCCTGCAGTAGCCAAGTAACTGAACAAGGTTCCGGTGTCGAATGCGGCCAATGCTGACAACCTCAGCAATGAACTCCATCATACCCTGCCTTGATTCATGGGACACCTTCTTCACGGCAACCTCTAATTTAGATGATGGCAGCACTCCTTTGTATACCTTGCCGAATCCTCCAGCACCTAGTAGGTGCTTGCTCTTAAATCCTTCAGTGGCATGATACAAATCCTTGTATGAGAACCGGTGTGGACCAAACTCAACTTCCCATTCTTCTTTTAGCTCGGAGTACCGCAGTTTCCTCTTCACAAGTAAAATTGTGATAGCACCTGCAACAATAATGAATGTTGCGGTTGCTATTGGTAGGATGGTTTCCAAGAGTATTGATCGAGGTTTTGGGCCCTCGCGAGGTAGCTTGGGTAGTTTCGTGATGTCGAGCGCTGGAGCTGGTCTGTTCATGCTGAAGCTCCAGCCGAGCACGTAGTGTTGTGAGTCGACTGGACCTGTCGATGAAGAGAAGCCGATGTATGCCGGCTCTTTCAGCACTGTTGAGAGGTCGTAGGTGTACGAGATCAATGGCCGTGCTGGTTTCGCCATTTCAAGGGGAGCAATGGTCACATTGATTTGCTTTGCTTCGCCATTGTATTCCACCCATACTTGCTTTGCTTCACCACTACTAAGACTTAGATTTTGGAAGCTACCACTCCTGTCATCATAATAGCCTGTGTAGTAGGATTTTTTTGAGTTGAGGCTATTGATGTCTATGCCTACGTGGTTGGCGTTGATGTCTTGGAATTCAATGGTTAGGGCGGTGTCAAGCTCAACAGCAAAGAAATGGTTGGTTGGGCTGCCGTTTTTCATAGTATTTGTGAGACCTAGGTATTGATTGGGCAATGCGTCTGAGAAGTTCTTGCTTGGTGCGACAACGAAGGCCAAGCCATGTTGGGTCATGCTGAGATAGCTAGAGCGGATGCCAAACACAAAGGTGACTGAAAAGGATTGCACAGTACCATTGGGTGATCTGCGGAAGTGCAACGGAGTTGGGTAGAATGCATGGCCTTTGCGATTAGCTGTGCCATTAGTCAGCTCAAGGAGTCCGTTCGATGTGATTGTAGCAGTTTCATCGACGGTGAGGTTACTGCCAGTGAAGCCAGGGTATAGGAATTGGCTATCACCAGCAATGCTGGTTGCAACGTGAAGGCCAAGGGAAAGGAGAAGGAACATCAGGAAGAACTTCATGTGAGATGTGTTGATAACTGGCAACATGTCAGCAAAGATGCAAGGAGGATGAAGCACCTCATAGGCTATTTATGGTGCCTTTGTGGTCGCAGATTATCAAAATAACAAGCTTTGAATTAATTTGCAGTTGGACTAACTTGCTATACCATGCTGGCCTTTCCACACACGTCAATGTCTGAAAGCGTTGGTAGTTAATCGAATGCCCTGTTTTCAGGGAAATGTTGTATGCCTTATTTATGCTGAGAAAAGAACGTAAATTAGGAGGACAACTTAGCTGATTCTTTTTTCCCCCTCTCAGGTAGTACTTTTGTCAGTGCCAGATACATTCATCGATCTCAAGCCAATTCCCTATGGCTTACTCAACCAAAAAATCCTTCCTATCGACATCTAAAGAATCCCTTGGTCCAACATTAAGTTTGTCTGCAAAATTGTCAGTAGGAAGTAAGAACCTAACCATGAAAATGTGTTGCTTGACCTAGGTTGCTTGTGGCGACCGCAATCACTCAGTCGTTTTCATGGTGAATTTTATGTTTCCCTTCCATGACCGTCAGTTGATTCATAGGCTTGATGCTATAACTCATAACTTCGTTTAACCGCTAGCCTGACTTCCTATGTTTTTCCATTGGATGGTCATTGGTCCATGGTGGACTAACTGTGACACCTTGCAATTAAAGAAGACTGGAGATTCCTGATAGAAGCGGGCGGCTTTACTAGCTAGAAATACATGGAAGTAAGCATTTGCCATCTAATGTAGGCAACCAGACATGGCTGAAAGGGGCAGCATTATATTGTTCCCTAAATAGCTAACTAATCTACAGTTGCAGAATTATGGAACAAGATAGATATGTAAATCTGTCCGTATGTGTAGATATTTCTCTACTTGTGGCTGGTGGTATTACCTAGAGTTGAGGGAACCTGAATGCTCAGGCCATATGTCACAAGTGTTCTGAGTGTGACCAAATTAAGTCACGATGAAGTCCTTGACAGGGTAATATATTTTGTACAGTGCAATGTTATTCTGCTCTGATATATAATCGGGTGATATTCCCTGGTCAGGTTTACCTTTAGGTCCTGAATGACTGGTTTTCTTGTCCGTAACTCCATTTTCTCGAATGCCTTAACCATAAGTCTGTAAGCATGGTCTGGCCACAGGCCACATCTACTCATGAAAGTCAGGGCATGCTTTAGAGCGAGACTTGCCTCGGGGGGGGGGGGGGGGGGGGGGGGGGGGGGGGGGGGGGGGGGGCTAAGCATGTGGGTATAATGCATCACGAGAACTCAAGCATATAACTAGCTAAAAAGAGGAGATGGTGATATCTAAGCGGGCAAACCCTGGTGTTCTTGAAATTGTATCTTTTTGGAATTTTTCTTGAATAACTTATGTATCTGATTCGAATTAAACGAGAACCAAATGAGCTGATTAGCGAGTTGAATGTTCAGATTGTTGCTATTTGTGATCCACACATTCTTTGGTGTCCAGAACTCAAGACTGTTGAGCTTTCTCATTTATCTAAAAGGTGGTATTTAGGGTATTGTTTCCTTGCGATGGACATTTCACATCAGTACAAAGGAACCGGTGCAAAATTTAGCCAGTGAGGGCTTTAGAGCAATGTGGTGAAGCAGGTCATTTACATTGCTTAGCACTAACATTTCCATCTGGGTACATTGTTGTTGCAATTTTCTCAACATATCCACTCATAGAATTGTCATCATTATCTCTTTCTGAAAGAAAAAGGTTCTGCCCCTTGCATTTTTCATAAACATCATTATACATTAAACATTTTCAGTCTTACCCCATATAGTTACACTCATAATGTATTCAGAGCAGTAGTGCATCAGCATTGGTATATAGACAAAGAAGTACATTATTTTTTGAACTGAAGGGAATTACATATTTAACGATACATGCATTTCATGTACCTCCCTTTCTTCTGTACTGAGGTTGGCTATTGTGTTGCTGTTCATCACTGATAATGGCTCTGTCAACATCTCTGGATTAAACCTTTTCTTGTGCATGAAGAAAGTGTGCTGAAGCTCATGTTTGCCAGCGTTAGCTCCGGCAGTGACATCTCACCGCTAAGATACTGCATGACTTGCCTCATACTTGGCCTTAAATTGGTGAATGGGTGCGAGCACAGCAATCCCAACTTCAGCATTAGGCATGCCTCATCAACATTGTAGGCACCTTGGAGCTTGATATCTACTGCATCACTCAATAATCCTCTGCGCCAACAATCAAGCACCCAATCGACTAATAACAACTGATTATCTTGCATAATTTGGTCAATGGGTTTCCGCCCACTGGTGACTTCAAGAGCAAACATACCAAAGGAATATACATCAGTCAAAGGGGTTGCCTTGCTGGTCCGTGCTAGCTCTGGGGCTAGGTATCCTATGGTGCCAACAACATGCGTGGTTTGAGGACCAGCATCATGGGCATATAACCTAGCCAAACCAAAATCTCCTAGCCGTCCATTCATTCCATCATCGAGGAGCACATTGCTTGGCTTGATGTCCTGGTGGACTACCACTTCCTCCCATTCCTCATGGAGGTAGACTAAGCAAGATGCAATTCCTTTGATTATTTTGAATCGTTGAGCCCAACTCAAAGTAGGCTTCTTCTCTTGATCATACAAGTACTTGTCAAGACTTCCATTTGACATATACTCATATACTAAAATAAGCTCGCCTTTTCTACGGCAGTAGCCATATAACTGCACAAGATTGCGGTGTTGGAGGCGGCCGATGCTTACAACCTCAGCTACAAATTCCTTCATGCCTTGCTTAGAGTCATGTGAGATTTTTTTCACAGCAATCTCCAATTTAGACGTTGGAAGCACTCCCTTGTAAACCCGTCCAAACCCCCCTATGCCTAGTAGATTGTCGTCCTTAAATCCCTCAGTAGCATGAAACAAATCCTTGTATGAAAACCTATGTGGCCCAAACTCAACTTCCCAATCTTCTCGTAGCTCAACATATTTTAGTTGCCTTCGAACAATAAGAATGATAATGCTACCCACAACAACAACAAATGCTGCAGTGGCTATTGGCAGTACGATTACTAATACCTTGGATCTAGGCTTGGGGCCTTGACGAGGTAGCTTTGGCAGCTTGGTGATATCAATGGCTGGAGCAGGCCTGTTCATGCTGAAACTCCAACCGAGCACATACTGTTCTGCGATGAATGAGCCGGTTGATGATGAGAAGCCAACATAAACCATATCTGTGAGCACTCTTGAGAGGTCGTAGGTGGTAGAGAGTAGTGGCTTGATGGGTTTGGCCATGTTTAGGGGGGCCAAGGTCACATCGATCTGTTTGCTGTCACCATTGTAGTCCACCCACACCTGCATCACCTCGTAGCTCGCGAGTGTCAAGTTGTGAAAATTACCATTGTTGTCGTCGTAGTAGCCGGCACTTGTGGAGTTTACCGAATTGAGACCGTTGACATCGATTCCAACATGGTTGTTGTTTATGTCCTGAAACTCATTGTTCTGATTGGTGTCAAGCTCAACAGCAAAAAAGCGGTTGGTTGCTTTGCCATTGGTCTGATTGTTGACAAGGCCCATGTACTGGCCTTGCATTGTGTCTGAGAAGTTGTTGCTAGCAGCAACAAAGAAGGCGATGCCATGACCGCATATGTCAGGTCGTACACAGTAGATGGCAAACACATAGGAGACACTGAAGGACTGAACGGACCCGTTCCGCGTCTTGCTGAAGCGGAAAGGATTCGGGTGGGAGGCATGGCCTTTGAGCCAGGCGGTGCCGTTTATCAGCTCGAGTAGGCCATTTGGTGTGACCTTAGCCACACCGTCAAGGGTGAGGTTAGCACCGGTGAAGCCGGAGTAGACAAATTCGTCATTGCTGGTAGCAGAAGCTGGAAGTTGAAGGCCAAGGAAGAGGAGGTGTAGAAGCATAAGCAAGAAGAGTTGATTCATGTCAGACATGATTGCTAGTAACTAATGAAGGTCTAAGGGCATAAGATTTAGCAATGGTGAACTAATTTGCACTATGAGGCAGTTTATATCCGGAAGTGGAGCTAACTTTGTTACCTAGTCAATAGGCATGCCTTGCTTGTCAGAGTCTTCCTGTGTAGAGTTTTTCCACAGGTGTCGTTGTGATCTTGGACTGGAAGTGTAAAAGTAGTTATTACATGGAAAATGGGATCTTTTGTCATGTTTTCTAAGAAGCACCAGCCAGATACTTTCCACGGCTATAGAGCATCCAAATTAAGATCGCTGAATTGAGATGAACACCTGAACTTGGCCATTGTTCCTAAAGTAAGCATTTAATGTAGCTCTGGACCGAAAGGGGCAGGCACACAGGACCGTATGGACAGATATTCTCTAGTTCTGACCGGTGGTGATTACCTAGAACTGAGGGAATCTGAATGCTCAGGCTATAGCCTTGTGAAGAAGTCCTTGACAGGCATATCCATGTTTTGAGTGGCGCGATCTAATCCTTCTCTGATACTCAGATTTGATCTTTTCTGGTCAGGTTTGATCAGAAGAAACGTCAGGTCCTAGTAGACTAAAACAGAGAGTTTACAGGCGGAGGCAGAGAAATCTACAGGTGACTTAGCTTCCATTGCCGCTGCACTCGGTTTCCCTTCTGGCCCACCGACGGTGACGTTCTGTTGATCCTGGCTATTTCGTTTATCTACATGAAGTTTTGCATGTCCTTTGTTTATGTATACATATTTGTGAAGTAGCTTGGCGTATTTCAGATGTTTGGACTTCCGCAAAGTTTTCTTTAAACTGTTTAAATCGTGCAGTGAGATGATATCTGTCATTTTTTATTCTTCGTACTCTACTATCAAAAGGAGCGACGTGATGGAAGGTTGAAAACTTCTGATTAATATTGATGTTTGTGCTGGTCGTGCAGCAAAGCTATGGAAACTTCAGATTGATATTGATGTTTGGCAGAAGACGGCTGGACATCATTTTTCTCAATTTAGTAGATCCCAAGAAATACATTTTTCATACGTAAGCTTCTGATTGTGTTGAAAGTATATTTATTGTCCTGGTATACTGTAACCGATATATGACGTCACAGGGAGGTAACTGGAATGATAAGCCAAGATCTGGAGTTTCGTAGTGATGTGGTCTGTGATGGACCTGTAATGATTCATCTGGTAGTGTGTTAGGCACTAATGATACCCTGTGTTTCATCCCTTGAACTTCCAGCTATCTTGGCAGCACTGGATGACGTGATTGATCTGATACTGAAACAAACTTTTGTGTGAAGACTTCTAATTTGGCCTTTGGTCCTTTGTAATTGCAGGTTGGCTACACGTTTTGATGCTGGGCCTAACGCTATCCTAATAGCACGGAACGGCAAAACTGCCACCCTTCTGTCCACAAGAGAATGATTTGGACACGTGAGTTTGATATTATCCTGATTAAACCTAGTGCTTATTTGTCTCTGGGTACTCTACAAATATGTATACATCTGACAAAAATGATCATGACAGCTATATGGTTGGCGATAAATCGATCATATGCGACGCTGGATTGCAATCAGTAGTTGAAGACACCAAACCAAAAATTTGAGAGTGATGTTAGCCACTTCATCTGAAGTGGGCTGGCCTGAAAGTTCCTACCGATGACGGCCACGCGTGGATCGATTCGATTCAGCTTGGGAAAGGTGTAAATTTACCACTGAAAAATAGTGCGCTATAGCGTGATATAGCACGCTAATAGCATCTTTCAAGGATGGCGCTATTTCACTATAGCACGCTATTTTTTTACATTGAAATTTACATGATGATTATTGGCTTTGTACTCTATTTATTTATTTTGCAATATTGGCTTCCGTCTTGACATCAGTGTAGACGCTTCACGTGTGTTGTACACTCCATAGCCTTGTAGATTCGGTCTTGCACTATTTCCATCATTATGTCACTCACTGTGCAGTATCCTTTTTAGCATTTTTTTTAATAAAGTTAGTGGGATAAACTATAAATTTTGTCGATTTCATTTGTTGTATGTATGGCATTGTTCTCGTTGGTTTGGCATTTGAAAAATAATATTAGGAAAGCAACAAAATGCATTTGCCTTTTCCGCAAAAATATTTCTTTGCAACAAAACAAACTAGAATCTGGATTAAAAGAATACATGGCCAGGATTACTCATGCCTTTCATTTTTTTTTTGTATAATTATCCAATGCATGGACAAAATTGTTAACATTGCAATGAAATAAAAACCTATGATTATGATTGTTTGTTAAATTGTATTATTACTGTAATTATCTTATCATAACCGGAGTAATAGGGTTCTAAACTTTAGAAAGACATACTAAAAAAAAAATTCTTGCATATTGACCAAGGTGTTATGGGCTCTAATCCAACAAATTGGTGTGGGTATTTTCTTAACAAAGGTGTTGGTCCAGATCTAGGGCTGTCAAAAATATTGGACATCAACAAATTTGTTCGAGCTTGCCTCAAAAAACAAAAATTGTTCGAGCTTGATTCGCTAAAGACTCGGCTCAAATTCGTCTCGAGACTTTAGCAAGCCGAGCTCAAGCTTGATGCAAAGCTCACAAGCTTGAAAGCTCGAGCTCAAACATGTTCGCTACTAAGCTAGTAAGGGGTGGTCTACTACGCAATGAGCTACTTATTAAAAAAAATTGAGGATGGTGTGCTGTCAATTCTCTATCATTTCGACCCAAGAGATAGTCTAGGGCTCATCCTCTTGAAAGCGGGTAAGAAATTTCTACCAACCCATAAGACCTAACCACACCATGGCCGGATGCATCTCTACTGTAGTGGCCCATGTAACCAATTTTTAGAAATTTGCAGCCAAATTTTCAGCTTAATACCATTGCAACACATATCAAACCAAATTTAGTATCACCTCGTCCACAGCGAAACTGAAGACGTGGCACCAACTATAAAAGCAAGGTTGAGGCGCTTGTTGTACGTCAAAGCTTGAACGCGCCTGATTTATGCTATGGCTGGAGAATTATTATTTATTATTATTTATAAAGTTATGAGCCATATGAGACTGTTGAGCATTTGATGGTTTCAGCTCAAGCATGATTCAAGGTATCTGTTTATTAACACTGCTTCTCCAAGACGGATATATAACGATGCGAGCAATATGCTAACAATATTTATATTTATATACATGTTCATTACAACATCAAAGTGTTTTTTTATTAACATTATATTTATTGGGCACAAAGTTGGGTCACATACTTCTTGTTGTATGCTATTTAAACTGTTGGGCAACAAGTGTTTTTCTTTACAGATAACATCTCAATCTGAGTAATCATTTTGTGAAAGATTCCCATAACTTGATGAGCTATAATTTTGAAGTATAAGATATTTGGTGTTTACTATAAAAATATTAAATAATAATTACATCATTTAACTCAAGATTATCTTTGATACATTAAAGATGCACATGTGAAACGCTATATATGTTAGATGATAACGACTTTGTATTAAACCTCTAGAATTTTGTGTCCAAATATTGAGCATAGAAGGACAATATTTGTTCATATAAGGAGTGAAGCAATGGTCATCTATCTATAGTGCTCAAGGGGCATTGGGTATGTAACATGTGGAGAGATCACCGTCCTTGATCTAAAAACTCTAAATATAATTTTGATGACGTGTAGTGGATAACAGTCGTACATAATACCATATCCATATATTATGGTTGCATTTGTGTATAATACCCTAGGGCTCTAGCATTATCAATCATTAATGATTCTATAGTGGTGCTATGTTTCAACTCATCTCTGTTGTGATTCAACCTAGGAAGATTAAACAAACTATTAGGTATGGTAGAGAAAGAGAACCATGGGTTCAAAAGACTATGATTTTTTCCTAGTGATGTTCACAAAAGTAAAGATGACAAAATATTCGACAAGTTTATTGTGCTTAGAGATCTTTATTTGCAAATCTATTCGACCGAAGTATTAAAGTTCTATCCTATTCCAAGTATATGAAAGATATTGTTACTAACAAAAGAAAGATACCTACTAAAGAGATATCTACTATGCTTGCAAACTATTCTTTCAAAAGTGGAATTCCTGACAAGTTAGGAGATCCTAGGATACCAACTATATCATGCACCATTAAAAGGAGCCATGTTAAATATGCTTTGTGTGATTTAGGTGCAGGTGTTAGTATTATATCTTTCTCTCTTTATTAGAATCTTGATCCTGATAAGTTACCACATATGGACAAACCAATCTGGCCGACGTCAACGCCATCAAGGTTAGTTAGATTGGTAGCCTCTCTCTAATCGATGCTCTACAGGTTGTATTGAAACCTATGGTGACTGGATTTTCATGTTTAAATTCATGCACGGTAGGAGCACTTGTAAAAGTTAAATGATGACATATTTTGTGAATAATCAGATCTTATGTATGCAAAAGTAGTAAAATCCACTATATTATTGTGTTCATTAGTGATTACTATTAGCATATTACTTTCAATACAGAGTCTAGATAATGTGGTTGTTGCAAATTATTATTGAATCCATTGTAACTTGTAGGACACATTTAACCATGAAAAACTAGTAAACAATCATGCCAAAGGTTCAATTTGTAATCTAGAAAAACTATAATGTTTCTTACCTAAGCATACACTACAAACCACCATTAAGATATCTATTAGAATATATGATGCATCTACATATTTCTACCAAGATATTTGCGGGAATTAAAATATACATGAACACCAAGATATTTAAGGGTATTAAATTATACATGAACACGGTGAGAGAGAGAGAGAGAGAGACATAGAGGAGAGAGAGTACACTCATGCAATTATCAAAAACTATTTCAACGAGTCATGCAAAAAAAAATATTCTTTAAACTTTTTGCATTTTAGGGTACTTCCTTCAAGAACTTGTTAAGAAGCAATGTATACATTAGGACAAGTTTTTTAAGGAATATAACTTAGACTTAGGACAATGTAGATCTCTTTTAATGATATATACATTATATAACAAAAAATAGTATAACTAATATTGAGGAACATTACTATGTTTTTCAATATTATAAGTATCGAATAAAAAATATACTCGTAAATATTGTATTATGAAAAAATAGTAAGTTATAAAATATTAAAGTTTTGTATAAGTAACATGGTTATTGAAAATACTCCAATCATGCAATCAAGCTTAAAAGTAATTTCAGTTTATTTTCTCTTCCTAATGTCCTTGTAATATCATACTTTGGTTGGTTGGGATCTAAAATCATGGTAAAATGTGATTTGCAAGAAGCTTTTAAATTAAGACGTTGATAGTAAAGCTGTGCTATAATTGTTTCTTCGTTAGAGTGATGACTATTTGATTGCCTTTCGCCATGTTTACGAAAATCCGGGTGGATGGGATCATTTCGGCGATATAGAGTTGCCCTTTGGTCTGGAAGGGGCAAAGCTAGCCTGGGATAGTGGACACAATAAGGAAGTGGGGATTCCAATTCGCAATGGAATAACACTGAGTTTATTGCACTACCTTCTTGCTTTCACCTTGGACAATTGCCATTTGCGTAACTTCACACCACATATCACTAGTGGAGGTGATATGTATGATAAGTTTCAATTGTTGGAAACATTCATGGTATTGCTCGGGGAATGTATTTTTATGGTTGCCGATCAGAATTTTGAGAGTGGTTTCGGTTCCGCTTAATGAAGAGATGTATGGCATGAGCTGATCAGTCTTGGTTTATTCTTGGTTTTTTGTACAAGAAATATAGAGTGCACGGACGGGAAAAGAAACTAAAACATGGGGTATTGCGGGTGGCTAGTTTAGTTAAGGCTTTGTCAAGAAAGCATGAACATAAAATCGTCAAAAATTACTCCTATAAAGGATGTTGGAGTACCCACCTCCTCAGGCCATCCGCGGCCTCGCGCGCCCCTTGTACCGTCGTGTGACACCCTGGTTTTTGGCAACTTTTTTTTTTCGAAATCTTTCTGGCTTTATTTGCATTTTGAATGGATTTTGAATCTTTTCAGTTGACTTTGGACTTATGAATTCCTCTGACTGATCCAAAGCCCTCAGTATCTTGCCAAAATCTTGTCACTCATCTTCTGGATCAAATTCCAATTCTCCATCTTTCCCAAATATTCATTTTCTTCCTTTGGGAAAATCTGTCATCACTATGGGTTACAAAGCAACCTATAGTTCTGGTGATTAGAAAAATCCCAAATTAATCCCACACCTTCTTGTCATCATCTACTCCCACAATCTCCAAAAACATTTCATGGTCCAGTACAAAATTTTGTCCAGAAAACCCCATTTGCTCTCTGGACAGTACTGGTCATTTGTGAAGCAACTCATATTTTCCCTACTCGGTAAATTCCCAGAAAATTCCCTGAGCTTCTAGGGAACCTATCTTTCCACAATATCCAAAAATATCATCTTGTCCAGTACAAATTTTCACCAGCAATATTCTGCCAAGTTTCTGTCCAATTAGAACCTCTGTGAAGGAAGTACCAGCTAGAGGTATCCAATTGAGCTGAAATTTTTATGGCATCTTCTCCTCACCAAATAACCCTGCCACACCAAAATTCAGCTCCAGCAGATCAACCAGATGAGTGCTACAAGCTCATCTAGGTTTCTGGTTCAGTACAGCAGTTGTACATGAACTACTTTCAAATCTTGATGAAACTTTCTCAAACTTGGCTAGCTTGGAGTCCTTCTAACATAGATCCTCCCAGACATCTCCACTGGCTCCATCTCCAGCTCACCTCTCCTCTAGATCTCTCTCAAGATTGCTGTCAAAAACTGTAGCTGAAGCTACCCTTCACAGCAGAGTGAACCTAGCCAAACAAATCATGCAGAGGCTCTAAGTGATCAAAACAGAACACCCCAGACATGTTGCGCTGGACTTGGTCAGCCTCTAAACACCGGACACCATGGTGAGCACGGTATTGGCATGCCAGTATGCGTGCTCTGCATCTCGCCGGCGACGGCCGAGGTCATTCCAGTGACCTCTCGCTGCCATTTCGTGTCTGGAGGTGCCGACTTCGCCGCTGCTGTCCATGTAACCCTCTCCCAATCCTTCCCCTCGACGGAAACGTCCCCGGCGGCCGCCACCGCATCCGGGCACTGTGCCGCCCGTGCGGTTACAGTGGCGCTGGCGCTCGTCTTCTTCCTCCGCTAGCTTCAACCGCGCCATAACTCCTCTCTGCCCTCTCCCGTCTCGTCGCCCGCAACCGGCCAGCCAGCGCGGCGTCCTGGCCCCGGCGACGTGTCCCGGACCTCGCCGTTTCCAGAGAGCTCGCCCGAGCTCGCCTCCTGCCTATAAAAGGCCACGCCCGGCCCTCCCGAGCTCCTCACCCCACTTCTCCACCTCCCAATCGCCCTCCCGAGCAGCGAGCCACGGCCGAGAGGCCCTCTGGCCTCGAACCTCGCCGGAGATCCGCCGCCACCCAAGCCCAGCCTCATCGCCGTTCCACTCCTTCCCGAACTCCACCGACTGCACCATCGAGCTCAGCTCATCCTCCTGGTCACGCCCGACCTCTTGCCCGAGCGAATCGCTGCCGGAACCGCCGTGTCCGACGACACCCGAGCGCCGCCGCCGCCGGAGAGGAAGGGGACGACGTCGTCCGACCATCCCTCGTCGATCTGCGGGTACGTGCGTGACCGTCTCGGTGAGCCCGTTCCATCCCCGCTCTTCCCCGACCTCGCCGTCGACCACATCGCCGGCGACCGTCGCCGGAGTCCCGCTCTTCTCTGTTCCATCTCTCTCTCTCGTTTAAACCCAGCTACGGGGCCCGCTCGTCAGCGGCTCAGCCGCGCGCGCGCGAAGTGGTAAGTGGAGACGCCTTTCCACTTTACGCCTTCGACGTGGCCTCTGTTGGATTTTCTATTTTCTATTTTAATTTCCAGATTTGACCAGGAACTTTGACCCTTAATAACTTTTTATCCATAAGTCCAAATCAATTGATTCTTTTTGCTCTGAGTTTGTCTTGAGCTCCTCTATTTTTTGGAAAAATTTGGTATTTTTCCCATGTTCACAGAATTTCTGGTGCACAAAACAGTAGTATGTGACATTTTCAATTGCTTTTTAAAAATATTTTCTGAGGAAAATACTTTTGGATTTGAAGCCCAGGAGTTTGTGGACAACCCAACAGAGCAAGGCAAGCCATGTCATCCATTGCATGAAGCATTTCAATAGTGTTGGTTATTTAATTGAATTTCATGCATTATTTTAATCTATGATAATCCGTAGTAATTTATTTAAATGCATAGCTACTGCCATGTTAATTTACTTGCAATTAAATACCCATACTGGTTAAATGCTTGACAACACCAAACATAATTGGTTGATCTAGTGTCACCTGTCCGGACTTATCCGTGCAGCCACATTTGCCGGTATGGGACGGCCTTGACTTGGTCTGGCTTTGTGCTCTTTTATCGGTACCACCAAACTAAGGAGGGTTATGCGTACGTGCTACCCTGATCAGGTAGACGACGATAATCCTGTGAGCCCAGTTGAGTTTTTTTCTGGCGTCCCCGTTTGGGACAGTTAGTGGCCACGACGGTGGCAGGTGTCACGGGGTGACACAGGGGCCACCCAGGACATGACCCTGGGAGGGTATGATTGTCGGTGGTACGATAGAGGGGTCACGGGTCAGGCAGGTTTCGTTGGAGCACCACCGGTCCACCCGAATGGGATCACGAGGCCAGGTACTCCATAGTGTGGGTAAAGTGCGCAACCTCTGCAGAGTGTAAGAATCTATTCGAATAGCCGCGTCCACGGTATTGGACAGTCCGTACTAGGCCACTGTATGGTCAACCACCCTAAAGATAATAATGATGGAAGAACTTGTCTTATGCTCGGAAGTGCTCTGTGGATTGTGAGCATTCCGAGGGTTGTGGGACAACCCAGAGGAGAGTAAGTTGGTACTGGGTACCAGTAAGTGAGCAATTCTAAGCACTTAATCCGTTATTGCCATGCTATTGTTTGCTGCATTGTTTTGGTTGCCATGAGCTTGCGAGTACATTCCAAGTACTCACCTGGCGTATCATGCCAGATGCAGGAGAAGCCGAGGACGGAGGTCCCGAAGGTTCGTGCTACGCTAACTAGGCCGTGTCCACAGCAGTGTCCCTGTGGATGGAGTTTCTGCGCTATGTTCCGCTACGCCGTAGTTCTACCCAGTAGTATCGAGGCCCTGTTATGTTCCATAAATAATGTAGATATTGTCTCAGCACGTGCAGTGCTTCTGGCCTCGCTATCATGTAAATTATGAGCTTGTACTCGAGATATTTCAATAAAGTGCAGTTCAGCTCTGTTCCAAGTTATTGTGTGTTTCCAGAAGACATGATCTCTGGGTTGGAAACACTGGTAAACCAGTTCTCTGAGCCGGGGTGCCACAACGCTTGGTATCTCTTGGTGTGTCTTGCTTGTTGCATTTGATTGCTGCATTGCATGGCATGCATATAGTTTTTATTGTGCTAACCGCTGGTTTGATGAGTGTAGATGGCACCAGTTCCGTACCACTACAATCATGAGCCGGCACCGTTCACTTTTCCAGTACTGCTTCGTAGTGTCTGGCTTCGGCTGTATCCCAACGGCGAAGACCCAGTGTACCAGGTGTTCCGAGAGAAGCTTGCTGGGTCCGTGTTCGAGTATCACGCGGAAGCTTTTCTGACTACGAGCTCAGATATTGGCAGCTACTCCCGCTCTTCCAAGGGCGGAACTGCTTCTACTCCGGAGTTGGCGATCCAGTTTGCTGCGATGGAGGCTCTCACTGACTTGCGCTTCCACGAGGTCGAGATGCAGACTCATCCAGGTTTCTTTCACTACCCCACCCTGTCGCCTACGACAGGGCGAGTCCTTTTCGCACCTGTTGATCCGGCGAGTGATCGTGCTACTGGTGTTTTATCTCGCTATCTGAACGCCAGTTACCGTATGATCACTTCTCTAGCCGAGGAGCTGACTTCTGCTCGCGAGGCACTTGCGGCTATTGCGGCAGCACAGTCTCCTCCTCCACCTCCGTTTTCACCCATGTATACTCCACCCGTTCCACCTTCCGACACTCCTTCTAGTTCGTTCGGACCGCCAGGCTTTTCGTCTGGTAGCCGACGTGAGACCCCGTCAGAGTGGGCCTCACTCCTAGCTACTCCAGCTGCTCCGATGCTATGGCGTCGTGCTTCTTCTCCTTCAGAGGGAGAACCTTCCCGTCGGCGTCGGCGTGTTTCCTTTGATCCGGAGGCCGAGGTTCACATCATCAGCTCAGATTCTGAGACAGAGTCAGACGACGAGGAGTCTTCAGTGTACCAGTGTTCGTGCCACCGGCGTCACTAGAGTGGAGGCTTGAGTCTTAGTGCATGCATAGCATCCCTGCATATGTCAACTACCGTATGAGCAGCCCAGTCATGATCATCCCCCTACTAGCTTGTCATGTATAATGTTGGGTTGCCTTGTATAATTATGTTGCTTTCTTTATTCGCTCTTTTTATTTGGCTTCTTTTCTGGTGTCATACTACCCTGCTTTCCCTTATGGATGTTGCTCATCGATTCGGTATTTTTCAATGGGAACAAATTTAGGATGAAGAGGTGTAGTAATCAAGACGGCGATGGAACTCTCGTTCGTCGATCCGCCAGACAAGCAGGACAGCCACCAGAAGATTTGCCACCTCCGCCACCTCAGTCACCTACCACTAATCAGATTATGAGAATGTTCGAAGAGAAAAGAAACCAAGATCTCATGGAATTTCTGAAAAGTATGCAGACTATGGTGGGTCAGAACAACCACAATGGGACACACTCTAAGCTGTCTGATTTTCAGCGGACAAAGCCACCCAGTTTTGGTCAAGTTGTGGATCCGATGGAAGCTGATGACTGGCTGAGGACCATGGAAAAGAACTTAGACATAGCCCGCTGTGATGAGTCAGACAAAGTTCCTTTCGTGACTCACTACCTGGAAGGACCAGCAGCTATATGGTGGGACAACACAAAAATACTGTGGTCTTCTGGAGAAGATATTTCTTGGGAGAAGCTCAAAGAGGTATTCCGCAAGTATCATATTCCTACTGGCATAATGAAGGTGAAACAGAGGGAATTTCTTGCTCTTACTCAAGGGAACATGTCAGTGGGTGAGTATCTGAACACTAGTACAAAACGGGCCTTTAGTCCCGGTTGGGAAGGGCCTCTAGTCCCGGGTCACCAATCGGGACAGCCCAATCGGGACTAAAGGCCCCCACCCTTTAGTCCCGGTTGGTCACAAACCGCGACTAAAGGCCCTCCACGTGGCCGCGCTCGTGCGCTGGGGCTGGGTACCTTTAGTCCCGGTTGGTGATACCAACCGGGACTAAATCCCTGCCACACCAACCGGGACTAAAGGTTTAGGGGTTTAGGGTTTATTGTTTATTTTTCCTTTTCATTTTGTGTTTTCCATTTAATTCTTTTTCATTTCAAACATATTTTACGCTACTACGTACTGTACACGTTATGCATATATAATAGAATTTCTCATAGAACCAATCATATATCATAGAATTTCTCATACGACCATGCATACACATATATATATATATACAATTTGGTATATACAATTTCTCCTACAATTTGCAGATCATTACATGCAGGCATTAGGTGAAATGGTATACTCCGTCGGGAGATATGACCTGCTCAAGCAAAAATCCCGCCATTTCCTCTTGAAGTGCTCGTATGTGGTCCTTTGGTAGGAGCTTATCCCGCATCTCCATCATCTTTAAAGAAGGAGATCAATATGAATATATTAGTTGTGTGTATTAGACCATGATAAAAAAATGTGAATAGTGTTTACGTACCCAAAGATGTCTTTCATCTCTGGTCTTTTCGGTAATAGAGCGAATGAACTCGAAAACGTAGTATGCACATAAATTTGTCCCCTTTTCCTGCCTCATACAGTACTTTACGAGAATAGAATTCAATCAGATAATAATCAAGCATGATAATGGTATTGAAACTAGAATTAAAGAGATGCGCGGACGTAGCTAGTACTACTTAATTACCTTGCCCCGTCGCCATTTCAGCTGTGGTTTCCATTAACCGACAACCTCTTGGATGAACTTTTTCCAAACCCTGCCCGGCAAAGAAAATGAATAAAGGAGTTATTAATTACTTGATATCAGGAAATGAACTAAAGAGGCCGACATAGTGCGATAATGATTGAAATTACCTGTCGAGCATCAACTTCAGGCTTCTGTATTCTTCAGGGTCTTTACCTAGTGAGTCCAGTACTTCAATAGTTCCCTCGTCAACTCTAATGATTAGCAGGATCCAGTGGAATCTGCGCACACGTTTGTATAAGCGGGCATGCATAACTCATCAACTACACTTAACATCGAGTAAGCAAAAATAGAATTTGTAGTACAAGACAGTAACACTCACCTGAAGTTGTAAGGAAAAAGTATTTCTGGTCTGGTATTTAGGTCCATCAAAAACATTAGCAAGCTATTCTCTGTGTCTTGTGGGTGGTTATTTAACACATTTTCATAAACGGTATTTGGGTCAATGAACCCAATGCCATAGACTCCATCTCTGTTCATTTCAAAAATCTTCATTCTGCATATATAATACCACAGAAAAGAATATAGTGAGGATAATTACAGGCAATGAACGAGCTGAGCTAGAGACTTAAATTACAGAAAGAAATCACTTACAGACAATAGCAACTGACGAGAGATTTGTCGAGTGCGTCTTGATTGAATAACTGAAAAATTTCTGGAAATTCAATCCACACATCATTTCCATGGTAGTAATGCTCTGGCTTGACTTTCACCATGAGGCTCTCTCGCCCGGCCTTTACTTCTCTCAGGTACCACTGATGCAATTTGCGCATTTGCGTTGGTAGAAGCTCCTCCTCGTCAGGCCTGACCATAGGCTCCCCGGGGACATATTTCCATGCAAGTTCCTTCTCATCAATATTCGTGGGAAGATCCTCGATGCCTAGGAGTTGTTCAACAGTGACACCGGCCTCTCTAGCCATCTGTCTAGCAGCGTCGGTTATTACCAGCTTATCGGTGGTACTCACCTTGAGCGGGGGGATCGATTGCACTGCCTGTTCTCCGAGCTGGGGAACAGTTTTCCCGCTTTTATTACTACCTGTAAGGCTCGACTGCTGCTTTTTTGTTGATAATATGACTTGGTAATAGAGCGTTCATAGTCTGATTGCCTTTTCTCCACAGCCGGTTTAGCATTATCCAGAAAGTGTTGTACGACTTTCTCAGGTATTTTCTCCTTTGGCGGCGGGGGCGGTTTCGGTGCAAAATGGGCCTGCAATTCGGAAGCCACTTGGGCTTTGGTTTCGTCCTCAGTCATCTCGTAAGCCAACTTCTTTTTGGCAGGAGGCTCAGGTTTCTTCTTTGGTGCTCTCTTCCGCTTTGGAGTCGGCCCACGCGGCGGAGATCGATGTCGCGTACTCGCGCTGGGCTCCGTCTCGAGGTGGGGTGGATTCGGCTGACGCGGCGAAGATCGATATGGTGGCGGGCTCGGGCTGCGCTCCGTCTCGAGGTGGGTTGGAGTCGGCTGACGCGGCGGACTTGGAGGAGGAGTCGGTGCCCTTGGCGTCGAGTTTGGAAAGACGATGCAATCCTTTCTCCATACAATGATACCACGTATCACTTCTCCTAGTGTCTGCTCCCCTTGACCTCCAGGAAAGTCAAGCTCTAGTGAGTCATATGCCGACAGAACTTCATCCACCCCGACACGAGCATAGCCAGGTGGAATCGGATTGCCATGGAAGGTTGCTTCAGGGGGATTTGGTAAAGCATAGCCGTCCGCCACCTTCATGGATATGTTCTTCACTTTCATGTGTAGCTCACAACTTGTCGTCTCTTTTATATCATCCACGGGGTAGCGAGCCAGCAGTGCATCATCGGCCGGGACCCCCGTGGAACCCACGCTGCTTTTCGGCATAGATGGGACGGTGGTATCCAATGCTGGATCTGCTTGCTGCTGCCGCTGAGACGCCCTTTCGAGGCTAAGTGTGTCGATCTGCTCCTGCTGCCGCATGAAAGCGCGTTCCAACTCCGCGTGCTTTGATTCCATCTGTTGAAACCGGTGTGCATCCTGCTTCTTCTTGTCTTCCTCCTGCTTCTTCTTTCTCGCACGGCTTCTGTAACTGACGTTCCAGTCCGCAAACCCCTCAACCCACGGAACAACGCCTTTGCCTCGTGTTCGTCCCGGGTGTTCAGGATTCCCGAGGGCGCGGGTAAGCTCATCGTTCTCTCTCTCAAGCTGGAACACCCCCGTTCGAGCCGCTTCTATTGCAAGAAGTAAACCGTCCGAGGCTTATTTAAGACTTGCCTGCACCATAATATCCCCTGTCTTTGGGTCCAACTTTCCCCCATGCGCATAAAACCAAGTCCTGCACCTGTCGGGCCAACCCAATGTTGCTGGAGTGACCCCTGCAGCAATCATCTTTTCCTCAGATTCATCCCACTTAGGCCGGCCAGTCTTGTAGCCACCTGGCCCCAGAACATGGTGAAACTGTTTCTTCTCAGCATTGATCTTGTTTATCCTCGACCGTTCCTTAGCTGCTTCCGATTCCTTGAACTCCACAAATAAGTCCCAGTGATCTTTTGCCTTCTCCAGTGCTCCAGTGAATTCTGGAGTCTTCTTTCCTGCTTCGACATACCAGGCACATAATCTTTTCTTGTGGTTGCGGAATTGTGTGGCCATCTTCTGAAGAGCACTCTTCTTGACTTTCTCCCATTCTGCATCTGTTAAATGCTCTGGTAGGGTGAAATGTGACATGAGCGTTTCCCAAAGTAGATCTTTTGCTCTTTCGTCGACAAAACTAACTTCTCGATCTCCCTTTGGCTTATTCCATTCTTGAACGGAGATCGGGATTTGGTCCCTGACAATAACTCCGCACTGACGAGTAAATGTGTCCGCATTCTTTTTAGGAGCAAGCGGTTCGCCATTTGGTTTCATCTCATCGATGTTGTACTTTATGCCAAGCGGCAACTTTTTGGCCGGGCCTCGTACTGCCCTGCTTGTAGAAGATTTGCTCGATCCGGAGGGCTAAAAGAAGAAAGATTAGTTAATATATATATATATATACAAATCAATTAATATATGTAATGATCACCAGAAGCCTTATATATACCTCGCCGGTCTTTGTTAATTGAAGATCATTTCCTTCGCCATCATTGTTTGTGTGGCCTTCGTCTGTTGGTTCTTCCTCAAATATTCCGTCACTGGACTCGTTCAGATATTGTGAGCCGTCATCTTCAGGTTCACCCTCTGGGTTTCGGATCATGTCGAACATGATATGCTCTTGATCATGGTCGTCTCTGCCGCTAGCGTCCATAGGTTAACTAATCCAGAAGAAAGATAAAACAATTTAGTATTCAAATTAGAATGCATCTCGAATAATATCACTAATACATCTCGAATAATCCAGTTAATGCATCATCGAATATTATCGAATATAATCTCAAATACATCTCGAATATTATCACTAATACATCTCGAATAATCCAGTTAATGCATCATCGAATATTATCGAATATAATCTCGAATACATCTCGAGTATTATCACTAATACATCTCGAATATTATCATATAACATCACTAGCTAATACAGATCGAATACTATCGAATAATCCGGTTGACTCGCGGTTCCTGAGGCACGGGCGGTGGACACCCAAAGAGAAGGAACCATCACAGGATCATAGCTCGGGTGAGATCCGTGAAGAACCTGCCAGGTATTGGAGAACCTGACGTCCAACGCAACCATGTAGCGACGGACGTGCTCGTCCTCTTCCCTGACACGGCGACGTACCACCTCCTCGGGGGCCGGCTGCCTCCGCACCGATAGTGGCCCACGCGACCGCCACCAAAGAAGCTCTGGGTCGACGATGGGAGCCCGGTTCCTCACCAAGCTGCGCGCCCCGGAAGGTAGCACCTCCCAGTGCCAGCCCGGCGGAGCCCAGTCCCGGACATGGCGCCTCTCAAGCAGGTTGTCGCCACCGAGTCGACGACGAGGATTTGGGCCGGGCATCGTCGACGCCAAAAATGTTTCTATGCAAATTTAACATTTTTTAAATGCTTGATTATGATTTTTGTAATTCTTGTTCACTTGATTTTGCAAATACATGACAAACTTTTGCAAATACAACATTAAGATATTAACATTTTCCAAATAAGATATTAACATGTTTTTGATCAATATTTTTAAGATACAACATTAAAATATTTTTAATACATGGTTAACTTTTTTCTATGCAAATTCCACCGTTCATCTACATACATACATACGTTGTATACATACATACATATATACTAAGCATCTACAACATCTAGTGAAAAAAAAACAATCTATGAAAAAAAAAAGATGAACAAAATTAAGGAGGGAGAGGCTCACCGGCCGGGATCGTCGGGGCGCGCGGAGGGAGGCGGGGAGGACGCCGGAGACGGAGGAGCGGCGCCGGCGCCGACTCGGGCCGCGGTGGCTTGTGGAGGAGCGGTCGTCGATCGCGAGGCAGGCGCACGCGGAGGAGCGGTGGCGGGCAGCGTGGCGGCGCCGGCGTGGGCTCGGGCGGCGCTTGGGAGCAGAGCGGCCGGACGGCGACGTCGAGGTGCGGCAGCCTGGCGGCGTCGTGGTCTTCGGCGCCGTCGGGGGAAACTAGATGGCTTTTGGAAAATTTCGTAAGTGCCGCTTATATACAGAGACCTTTAGTTCCGGTTGGTGGCTCCAACCGGGACTAAAGGCCCCCCTTTAGTCCCGGTTCGAGCCACCAACCGGGACTAAAGGTGAATTTCACCAGGCCAAGCGGCAGGAAGCCCAGGCCTTTAGTCCCGGTTGGTGGCTCGAACCGGGACTAAAGGGGGGCCTTTAGTCCCGGTTGGAGCCACCAACCGGGACTAAAGGGTTGGTCCTGGCGTGGTGGAAATTTAGTCCCACCTCGCCAAGCGAGAGGCACTCGCACCTGTTTATAAGCCCCGCTGCGATAGCCGTCTCGAGCTCCTCTCTAAAGCAGGCAGTACATGCCTAATGTTCTCCCTGCCCTGTGGGCCCTGCTTGCCCTGCGGGCCTGCATCCTGGCCCATATATATATGGGTTTCTAGTCGTATGCAGGCCGTGGTGGCCTAGTAGGCGGACATTTTTTTCTTTTTTGCATATGTTATGTCAACTTTTTAGTCCCGGTTGGTGGATCCAACCGGGACTAAAGGTCTTTTCCAGTTTTTTTTGTTTTTTGCTTTATTTTTTTTCTTTTGTTTCTACTTACAGCCAAATATTTAGAGTTTTTGGGTGAATCTTTTTGGTTTAGGTCACAAAAATTATAAACTTTCTGTTAGTGCCAGTAATTTTCAAATTTGAATAGTTTAAATTTGAATTCTTTGAAATTTGTGTGAATCACTAGTTTGTGAATAACTTTACTTTAAAAATAAATTTTTGAGTGATTCTTTTTCCTGCTGTTTAATATTAGTGTGTTTTATCAGTATGTTCAATTTGGTAATTTTTAGGTTATTTAAATAGGTGTTTTAATCAAAAACAGATTCTGTTTAGCTCTTTTAGTTTTATAGCTCAAAAAAATCATAAAATGCATGAAAAATAGCGAATGAAGTCAGAAAGGGTTGAAAATTTATGATGTGGCTTTGAATGGTGCATGTTGAATGCACAAAAAGTCTGGAGTTAAAATAAGTTTAAAAAAATGAAATGCCTTTGTAACAGATGAGTTTTCGTCCGAAACCCTGATACTTCGAAAGAGATTGTCCAGTTTGTACACGAAGTGCATCCAGTTTTTGCCGTAACCCTCTCAACTTTTTAGCACATGCTATGTGGGTGAAATGATGATACCATGCCAAGTTTCAACCTTTTCAGAGTTCATTTGTAGTGCTTTTCAATTTCAGGGTCATTTAGCTCAAAAAAATCAATAAATGCACGAAAAATAGCAAATGAAGTCAGAAAGGGTTGAAAATTTATGATGTGGCTTTGAATGGTGCATATTGAACACACAAAAAGTCTGGAGTTAAAATAAGTTTAAAAAATAAAATGCCTTTGTAACAGATGAGTTTTCGTCCGAAACCCTGATACTTCGAAAGAGATTGTCCAGTTTGTACACGAAGTGCATCCAGTTTTTGCCGTAACCCTCTCAACTTTTTAGCACATGCTATGTGGGTGAAATGATGATACCATGCCAAGTTTCAACCTTTTCAGAGTTCATTTGTAGTGCTTTTCAATTTCAGGGTCATTTAGCTCAAAAAAATCAATAAATGCATGAAAAATAGCGTTCCTTCGCGTTTCAAATTCCAAAACACATATATATACCCTAACTATTACAAAGATTCCCTCTGGTTTGTCCGAAGTGGGACTTTCCAGATAAGTCCGGAACTCACTAGAGAAGAAATTGATGACGGTGAAGCCGGTCACATCCCAGAGTGGGATATTTGGGGTATAAAACTCTTTCTTCGCGTGTGTCCCTTTGCACCGTAACCATGGACAATCTTCATCATTTAACAGGATGCTTGGGTCAGTCTTCACTGTGAAGGGAGCAATTTCATGAAACTTTTCATAATCTTCTGATATGTCTGTCTTGTCCTCCACTCCCACGATGTTTCTTTTCCCTGAAAGAACTATGTGGCGCTTTGGCTCATCGTATGATGTCTTCGCTTCCTTATCTTTTCTTTTTCTCGGCTTGGTAGACATGTCCTTCACATAGAAAAATGGCTAGGACGAATGGTTCGTCTGTGTACCCAAGATTGTTGAGATCCACTGTTGTCATTCCGTACCACGGGTCTTCCTTTACCCCGCCTCCAGTCAGATTGACCCATTTGCACCGAAACAAAGGGACCTTCAAATCACGTCCATAGTCAAGTTCCCATATCTCCTCTATGTAACCATAATATGTGTCCTTTGGCCTATTGGTGTTTGCTGCATCAAAGGGGACACCACTGTTTTGGTTGGTGCTCTTTTTATCTTGGGCGATCGTGTAAAATGTATTCCCATTTATCTCGTACCCTTTCAAAGTCGATATAGTCGAAGATGGTGACTTGGCCAGCAAGTACAGCTCATCTCCAACAGTGTCGTCATGCATGAGACGTGTTTGCAACCAACCGCCGAATGACGCCATGTGTGTACGTTTGTTCCAGGGCTCAGACTGCTCCGGGTTCTTGGAGCGTACACTATCCAGGTGTTCCTCGATATACGGAGCCACCAAGCTGGAATTTTGTAGAACTGTGTAGTGTGCTTGCACCCAAGAATGCCCGTCCATACATATTACTGAATCCTTTCCTAGCGTGCCTTTTCCACCCAGTCTGCCCTCATGCCGCGATTCGGGAACACCAATCGGCTTAAGGTCAGGAATAAAGTCAACACAAAACTCAATGACCTCCTCTGTTTCATGGCCCTTGGAGATGCTTCCTTCTGGCCTAGCACGGTTATGAACATATTTCTTTAAGACTCCCATGAACCTCTCAAAGGGGAACATATTGTGTAGAAATACAGGACCCAGAATGGCAATCTCGTCGACTAGGTGAACTAGGACGTGCGTCATGATATTGAAGAAGGATGGTGGGAACACCAACTCGAAACTGACAAGACATTGCACCAAATCATTATGTAACCTTGGTAGGATTTCTGGATCGATTACCTTCTGAGAGATTGCATTGAGGAATGCACATAGCTTCACAATGGCTAATCAAACGTTGTCCGGTAGAAGCCCCCTCAATGCAACCGGAAGCAATTGCGTCATAATCACGTGGTAGTCATGAGACTTTAGGTTCTGGAACTTTTTCTCTGCCATATTTATTATTCCCTTTATATTCGACGAGAAGCCAGACGGGACCTTCATACTGAGCAGGCATTCAAAGAAGATTTCCTTCTCTTCTTTGGTAAGAGCGTAGCTGGCAGGACCTTGATACTGCTTTGGATGCATGCCGTCTTTTCCGTGCATACGTTGCTGGTCCTCCCGTGCCTCCGGTGTATCTTTTGTCTTCCCATACACGCCCAAGAAGCCTAGCAGGTTCACGCAAAGATTCTTCGTCACGTGCATCACGTCGATTGCAGAGCGGACCTCTAGGTCTTTCCAATAGGGTAGGTCCCAAAATATAGATTTCTTCTTCCACATGGGTGCATGTCCGTCAGCGTCATTCGGAACAGATTGTCCGCGAAGACCCTTTCCAAAGATTACTTTTAAATCCTTGACCATATCAAGTATATCATCACCAGTACGGTGGCGAGGTTTCTTCCGGTGATCTGCCTCACCTTTGAAATGCTTGCCTTTCTTTCTTAAGAGATGCTTGATCGGAAGAAATCGACGATGTCCCATGTACACATTCTTCTTACATTTATCCAAATATATACTTTCGGTCTCATCTACACAGTGCGTGCATGCATGGTATCCCTTGTTTGTCTGTCCTGAAAGGTTGCTAAGAGCAGGCCAATCATTGATGGTTACAAACAGCAACGCTCGTAGGTCAAATTCCTGCTGTTTGTGCTCATCCCACACACGTACACCTTTTATGTCCCACAGCTGTAAAAGTTCTTCAACTAATGGCCTTAGGTACACATCAATGTCGTTGCCGGGTTGCTTGGGGCCTTGGATGAGCACTGGCATCATAATGAACTTCCGCTTCATGCACAACCAAGGAGGAAGGTTATAGATACATAGAGTCACGGGCCAGGTGCTATGATTGCTGCTCTGCTCCCCAAAAGGATTAATGCCATCTACACTTAAACCAAACCATACGTTCCTTGCGTCATCTGCAAAGTCCAGCCACTTTCTCTCAACTTTTCTCCACTGCGACACGTCAGTGGGTACTCTCAACTTCCCGTCTTTCTTACGGTCTTCTTTGTGCCATCGCATCAACTTGGCATGCTCTTTGTTTTGGAACAAACATTTCAACCGTGGTATTATAGGAGCATACCACATCACCTTGGCAGGAATCCTCTTCCTGGGGCGCTCGCCCTCAACATCATCACCAAGGTCATCGCGGCTGATCTTATAGCGCAATGCACCCCATACCGGGCATGCATTCAGATTCTCGTACTCCTCACTGCGGTAGAGGATGCAGTCATTAGGGCATGCATGTATCTTCTGCACCTCTAATCCTAGAGGGCAGACAGCCTTCTTTGCTTCGTACGTACTGTCGGGCAATTCGTTGTCCCTTGGAAGCATCTTATTTAACATTATCAGCAACTTTTCAAATCCCTTGTCAGCTACACCATTCTCTGCCTTCCATTGCAGCAATTCCAGTGTGGTACCCAGCTTTTTCTTGTCATCTTCGCAATTTGGGTACAACAATTTTTTGTGATCCTCTAACATGCGCTGCAACTTCAACTTCTCCTTTTCACTTTCGCAGTTTCTCTTTGCAATGGCCTGACCAAGATCATCAGCAGGCTCATCTGATGCCTCTTCTTCAGCTTCTTCTTCTTCATTCTCTTCCCCCATTGTAGTACCATCGTATTCAGGGAACCCAGCATAGTTGTCATCATCCTCCTAGATAATCTCGAATACATCTCGAGTATTATCACTAATACATCTCGAATATTATCATATAACATCACTAGCTAATACAGATCGAATACTATCGAATAATCCGGTTGTCTTCATTCTCTTCCATTAGAACCCCTCTTTCTCCGTGCTTGGTCCAACAGTTATATCCAGACATGAAAGCGGACGTAAACAGGTGGACGTGAATGACTTTTGAGCTAGAGTAATTCCTATCATTCTTACAGACACCACATGGACAACACATAAAACCATTCCGCTTGTTTGCCTCAGCCGCACGCAGAAAACTATGCATGCCATTAATGAACTGGGGAGAGCGTCGGTCATCGTACATCCATTGCCGACTCATCTTCATTACACAACATCGAAAAGACCAAATTAAGACAAGTTCATACATAAAGTCCATACACACTTATTCTCATAAAACAACATAAAACTATCTAGCTAAAGCATTTAAATGCAACAACAAATGCGATCAAAATCGCAACTAAGGTAATAATTGATCCAACAGCATAATGATACCAAGCCTCTTTATTAACGGCATAGTTTCTAGTCTTTCTAATCTTCAAGCGCATTGCATCCATCTTGATCTTGTGATCATCGACGACATCGGCAACATACAACTCCAATTTCATCTTCTCTTCTTCAATTCTTTTCAATTTTTCTTTCAAATACTCGTTTTCTTTTTCAACTAAATTTAACTTCTCGACAAGAGGGTCGGTTGCAATTTCCGGTTCACATACCTCCTAGATAAAAATATCTATGTCAACTTGATGGGCATAATTGTCATAAACGCGAAATGCAACAAATAGTTATAAAAGAGAATATATATACCACATCCGAATCATAAACCGGACGAGGGCCGACGGGGACGGATATCAAAGTCATGGCACTATGTATAACAAACAATCATACATGTAAGAAAATTATACAATGAACTATCTAAATCATACAAATAAGATTTTTTTTTATAAAAAGGATAAGAACAAGAGGCTCAGCAAGAAGTTAATTTGAGCTCAAATTGCTTATAAACCAAATAAACTCCCACATAATTACTCCCAAACTAGAACCCACAACTCACTATACTTATAGAGCATTGCACGAGCTAATCTAGCAATGAGAGATGAAAGGACAAAGTTGCTAACCTCTGTGAACACTTGGATAGATGGGGTGCCTTCAAATCTTGACAAATCTTTGGCAAAAATGGAGGATGAGCTCGAGAGCAAGGGGAAGAACAGAGGAGAGAAAGGGGAAAACAGAGAGAATGGGCTCGGGCTGGATTATATAGGGACGTCTTTAGTCCCGGTTGGTTATACAAACCGGGACTAAAGGTCCACCTCTAGTCCCGGTTTGTGATACAAACCGGGACTAAAGGGGCTCGTGGGGCCCCATCCTGACACCAGCCTGCCACCACCCCTTTAGTCCCGGTTTGTATCACAAACCGGGACTATAAAGTCCACCTCTAGTCCTGGTTTGTGATACAAACCGGGACTAAAGGGGCTTGTGGGGGCCCCAGCCAGCCACCAGCCCTTTAGTCCCGGTTTGTATCACAAACCGGGACTATAGGTACAAAATGAATCGGGACTAATGATGCCCGTGCCCCCCGACCGCTCCTAGCCGTTGGAATCGGGACTAATGGTCACAGTAGTCCTGGGCCGTAATCAAACCGGGACTAAAGGGTTGGACGAAAGGTCTGTTTTCTACTAGTGTGAACAAGTTCAATAATCTGGCACGGTACTCCACCCATGACGTGTCCACCGAAGAAAGGAAGATTGACCGGTTCCTAGGAGGACTCAATCACACCCTCCGCTGTCAGCTTTGTATGCTGGACTTTCCTGACTTCCAGACTCTGGTAAACAAGGCCTTCATAGCTGAACGAGAGCATAAGTCAGGATATGATGATCGCAAGCGGAAGTTTGAACCCAAGAAGGACAACCGTGAGCAGTTTGTACAGAAGCCACGTATTGGGCAACCAGGGCCATCTGAATATAAGCCTGCCTGGAACAATGGCAACAGCAACAACAAGCCTGTCAGCCAGGACAAGACCTTCGGCAAACAGCCAGTGCTAGAGGATTGCCGCCGCAACAACACATGCTTCACTTGCGGCCAGAGCGGTCACTATTCTAAGCAATGCCCCGCAAGAAATGGGAAGCCACCATCCGACTTCAAGCCACAAGTCAACAGTGTTGGACGCCGCCCCAATACGAACTTCTACCGCGGCCAAGTCCATCATATCTCCGCTGAGGAAGCCCGCGAAGCACCAGATGTGGTCCTTGGTATGTTTTCTGTTAACAACATACCTGCAATAATTTTATTTGACTCTGGGGCTTCTCATTCGTTTATTTCGCGGAGTTTTGCCACCTTGCACAAATTTTCTCCTTCTCTTTTGGAGAAAATCATGGTGGTACAATCCCCTGGCTCCATGCTCAGAACAAATGTGATATACAAGAATCTGGAAATCTTGATACACGATGTGAAGTTTCCAGCCACTCTCGTTGCCATTGAATCTCCTGGACTGGATATAATACTGGGAATGGATTGGTTGGTACCACATCAAGTGTGTATCAACTGTGCTACCAGGAAAGTGACACTGGTCAACCCGGCAGGCCAAACAGTGCAGTTTACTGCTAGCAGAATGATGTCCAAGAAAGGAATGGCATTCAAAGCCACAGCTACAGACATAAGTCTGATTCCAGTGGTCAGTGAATTTCCAGACGTATTTCCGGAAGAGATACCAGGAATGCCACCTGATCGGGAACTGGAGTTTGCTATTGAGATCGTTCCCGGAACCGCTCCAATCTACAAGAAGTACTACCGCATGCCTTCCCCAGAGCTGGTGGAATTGAAGAAACAGTTGGATGAATTATTACAGAAAGGGTATATTCGTCCAAGCACTTCACCGTGGGGATCACCCGTGCTGTTTGTCAAGAAGAAGGATGGCAGCCTATGAATGTGCGTAGACTATCGCCAACTGAATGAGGTCACCATCAAAAATAAATATCCGCTCCGCCGCATCGATGATCTGTTTGACCAGTTGAAAGGAGCCCGGGTATTTTCTAAGATTGACCTTCGAACGGGGTATCACCAGTTAAAAATCAGAAAAGAGGATATCCCCAAGATGGCCTTCACCACAAGATATGGTCTGTATGAATTTACAGTCATGTCATTTGGGCTGACAAATGCTCCGGCATATTTCATGAGCATGATGAACAAAGTCTTCATGGACTTCTTGGACAAATTTGTGGTAGTTTTCATCAATGATATTCTCATCTACTCAAAAGATGAAGAAGAGCATACGCAACACCTCCGTGCTGTCCTGGAAAGACTAAGGACCCATCGCTTGTATGCCAAATTCAGCAAATGCGAATTTTGGCTAAGAGAGGTGGGATTTCTGGGACATATTCTATCAGAACAAGGTGTGGCTGTCGACCCCAGCAAAGTGACCGCTGTATTAAACTGGAAGACCCCAGCCACAGTAACGGAAGTCCGTAGCTTTCTGGGATTGGCAGGCTACTACCGTCGCTTCATCGAAGGCTTCTCAAAAATAGCCAAGCCATTGACAGAACTATTGAAAAAGAACCACAAATTTGTTTGGACGGAAGAATGTGATAGCAGTTTCATGGAGCTAAAGACGAGGCTAACTACCGCCCCTGTCTTAGTTCTTCCAGATATTCACAAGAGCTTTGACATATATTGCGATGCTTCTAGACGTGGAATCGGCTGCGTTCTAATGCAAGAAGGAAAGGTTGTGGCATATGCATCCAGACAGCTACGACCTCATGAAGAGAACTATCCTACTCATGATTTGGAATTGGCAGCCGTGATTCATGCCTTAAAGATTTGGAGGCATTACCTCATTGGGCAGCGATGTGAGATATACACAGACCATAAGAGTCTCAAGTATATTTTCACCCAACCTGACCTGAATCTCAGGCAGAGAAGATGGCTTGAATTGGTCAAAGACTATGACATTGGAATTAATTATCATCTGGGAAAAGCCAATGTGGTCGCCGATGCCCTCAGCAGAAAGCAAGGTACCCTCAATGCACTAATGGAGGGAATGCATCCGAGGCTGCAGGAAGAGTTTGCCAAGCTGAATATGGTGTTATGCGGCCCAATTAGTCCGGATACAATGGAAATTACTCCAACACTTATGGAAGAAATTAAAGCAGCTCAGAAATCAGACAAGGAAATACAAGAGAGCAAGGAACGCATTCCGCTAGGAAAGGCCAAGTCCTTCCGAATTGACGATCAGGGCATCTTTTGGTTTGAGAACCGAATATGTGCGCCCAATCAAGACAGCTTGAGACAGCAAATACTCAGAGAGGCACATGAATCTGCATATTCTATCCACCCGGGAGGAACAAAAATGTACCAGGACTTGCGAGAAACCTTTTGGTGGCCAGGAATGAGAAGAGACATTGCATACTATGTCGCCTGTTGTGACATCTGCAACAGAGTCAAGGCTAAACATCAGAAACCCGCTGGGCTACTGCAACCCTTACCAGTTCCCCAGTGGAAATGGGATGACATATGCATGGACTTCATTGTTGGACTACCCAAGTCAACAAGAGGCCATGATGCTATCTGGGTCATCGTGGACATACTTACGAAAGTGGCTCACTTCCTTCCGGTAAAGACCACTTTCAACGCTCACCAGCTGGCACAGCTCTACATGTCCCAGATAGTCAGCCTTCACGGAGTACCCAAGTCTATCACGTCAGATGGAGGCTCCCTGTTCACTTCAGCATTCTGGCTGCGACTACACCAAGCCCTGGGAACTGTGCTAAAGCATAGCATGGCATATCATCCACAGACAGATGGGCAGACAGAACGTGTGAATCAGATACTGGAAGATATGCTTCAGTCCTGTGCTCTCACCTATGGACCCAAATGGGAGGATAGTCTACCCTATGCAGAGTTTTCCTACAATAACAGTTATCAGTCAAGTCTCAAGATGTCACCGTTTGAAGCTCTGTACGGATGGAAATGCCGCACTCCTTTAAATTGGTCTCAGATAGGAGACAGCCGTATCTTCGGCACAGATTTGATGCTCGAGGCTAAGAAACAAGTCAAGGATATCCAGGAGCGTCTTCGAGCAGCCAAGTCCCGTCAAAAGAGCTACTATGATCCAAAGCATCGGGAAGTAACTTTTGAGCCCGGAGAATATGCCTATCTCCGAGTTACCCCCATGAAAGGAATAAGAAGGTTTCACACCCAAGGAAAGCTTGCACCGAGATATATCGGTCCCTTTCCAGTCATGGCTAGAAGAGGCAGAGTAGCATATCAGCTAGAGTTACCACCAGAGTTGTCGGACGTTCACGACGTCTTCCATATATCACAGTTGAGAAAGTGCATTGCACCTCCGATCAAACAGGCAGATATGAGTGAGCTAGAGCTGACCAAGGATTTGACCTACGAGGAAAGACCTGTCAGAATATTGGATGAGATGGAAAGAACTACCAGGAGTAAGACAATTAAGTTTTACAAGGTATTGTGGGATCACCATACTCAGGAAGAGGCTACCTGGGAAAGAGAGGATTTTCTGAGATCAGCATATCCACACTTGTTCCCTGAGCAACCGAATCTCGAGGACGAGATTCATTCTAAGGGGGGTAGGTTTGTGACACCCTGGTTTTTGGCAACTTTTTCTTTTCGAAATCTTTCTGGCTTTATTTGCAATTTGAATGGATTTTGAATCTTTTCAGTTGACTTTGGACTTATGAATTCCTCTGACTGATCCAAAGCCCTCAGTATCTTGCCAAAATCTTGTCACTCATCTTCTGGATCAAATTCCAATTCTCCATCTTTCCCAAATATTCATTTTCTTCCTTTGGGAAAATCTGTCATCACTATGGGTTACAAAGCAACCTATAGTTCTGGTGATCAGAAAAATCCCAAATTAATCCCACACCTTCTTGTCATCATCTACTACCACAATCTCCAAAAAAATTCATGGTCCAGTACAAAATTTTGTCCAGAAAACCCCATTTGCTCTCTGGATAGTACTGGTCATTTGTGAAGCAACTCATATTTTCCCTACTCAGTAAATTCCCAGAAAATTCCCTGAGCTTCTAGGGAACCTATCTTTCCACAATATCCAAAAATATCATCTTGTCCAGTACAAATTTTCACCAGCAATATTCTGCCAAGTTTCTGTCCAATTAGAACCTCTGTGAAGGAAGTACCAGCTAGAGGTATCCAATTGAGCTGAAATTTTTATGGCATCTTCTCCTCACCAAATAACCCTGCCACACCAAAATTCAGCTCCAGCAGATCAACCAGATGAGTGCTACAAGATCATCTAGGTTTCTGGTTCAGTACAGCAGTTGTACATGAACTACCTTCAAATCTTGATGAAACTTTCTCAAACTTGGCCAGCTTGGAGTCCTTCCAACATAGATCCTCCCAGACATCTCCACTGGCTCAATCTCCAGCTCACCTCTCCTCCAGATCTCTCTCAAGATTGTTGTCAGACACTGTAGCTGAAGCTACACTTCACAGCAGAGTGAACCTAGCCAAACCAAGCATGCAGAGGCGCTAAGTGATCAAAACAGTACACCCCAGACATATTGTGCTGGACTTGGTTGGCCTCTAGAAGTCAGACACCGTGGTGAGCACGGTACTGGCATGCCAGTATGCGTGCTCTGCATCTCACCGGCGACGGCCGAGGTCATTCCAGTGACCTCTCGCTGCCATTTCGTGTCTGGAGGTGCCGACTTCGCCGCTGCTATCCACGTAACCCTCTCCCGATCCTTCCCCTCGACGGAAACGTCCCCGGCGGCCGCCACCCCATGCGGGCACTATGCCGCCCGTGTGGTCACAGTGGCGCTGGCGCTCGTCTTCTTCCTCCGCTAGCTTCCACCGCGCCATAACTCCTCTCTGCCCTCTCCCGCCTCGTCGCCCACAACCGGCCAGCCAGCGCGGCGTCCTAGCGCCGGCGACGTGTCCCGGACCTCGCCGTTTCCAAAGAGCTCGCCCGAGCTTGCCTCCTGCCTATAAAAGGCCACGCCCGGCCCTCCCGAGCTCCTCACCCCACTTCTCCACCTCCCAATCGCCCTCCCGAGCAGCGAGCCACGGCCGAGAGGCCCTCTGGCCTCGAACCTCGCCGGAGATCCGCCGCCACCCAAGCCCAGCCTCATCGCCATTCCACTCCTTCCCGAACTCCACCGACTGCACCATCGAGCTCAGCTCATCCTCCTGGTCACGCCCGACCTCTTGCCCGAGCGAATCGCTGCCGGAACCGCCGTCTCCGACGACACCCGAGCGCCGCCGCCGCCGGAGAGGAAGGGGACGACGTCGTCCGGCCATCCCTTGTCGATCTGTGGGTACGTGCGTGACCGTCTCGGTGAGCCCGTTCCATCCCCGCTCTTCCCCGACCTCGCCGTCGACCACATCGCCGGCGACCGTCGCCGGAGTCCCGCTCTTCTCTGTTCCATCTCTCTCTCTCGTTTAAACCCAGCTACCGGGCCCGCTCGTCAGCGGCTCAGCCGCGCGCGCGCGAAGTGGTAAGTGGAGACGCCTTTCCACTTTACGCCTTCGACGTGGCCTCTGCTGGATTTTCTATTTTCTATTTTAATTTCCAGATTTGACCAGGAACTTTGACCCATAATAACTTTTTATCCATATGTCCAAATCAATTGATTCTTTTTGCTCTGAGTTTGTCTTGAGCTCCTCTATTTTCTGGAAAAATTTGGTGTTTTTCCCATGCTCACAGAATTTTTGGTGCACCAAACAGTAGTATGTGACATTTTCAATTGCTTTTTAAAAATATTTTCAGAGGGAAATACTTTTGGATTTGAAGCCCAGGAGTTTGTGGACAACCCAACAGAGCAAGGCAAGCCATGTCATCCATTGCATGAAGCATTTCAATAGTGTTGGTTATTTAATTGAATTTCATGCATTATTTTAATCTATGATAATCCGTAGTAATTTATTTAAATGCATAGCTACTGCCATGTTAATTTACTTGCAATTAAATACCCATACTGGTTAAATGCTTGACAACACTAAACCTAATTGGTTGATCTAGTGTCACCTGTCCGGACTTATCCGTGCAGCCACATTTGTCGGTATGGGACGGCCTTGACTTGGTCTGGCTTTGTGCTCTTTTATCGGTACCACCAAACTAAGGAGGGTTATGCGTACGTGCTACCCTGATCAGGTAGACGACGATAATCCTGTGAGCCCAGTTGAGTTATTTTGCCGGCGTCCCCGTTTGGGACAGTTAGTGGCCATGACGGTGGCAGGTGTCACGGGGTGACACAGGGGCCACCCAGGACATGACCCTGGGAGGGTATGATTGTCGGTGGTACGATAGAGGGGTCACGGGTCAGGCAGGTTTCGTTGGAGCACCACCGGTCCACCCGAATGGGATCACGAGGCTAGGTACTCCATAGTGTGGGTAAAGTGCGCAACCTCTGTAGAGTGTAAGAATCTATTCGAATAGCCGCGTCCACGGTATTGGACAGTCCGTACTAGGCCACTATATGGTCAACCACCCTAAAGATAATAATGATGGAAGAACTTGTCTTATGCTCGGAAGTGCTCTGTGGATTGTGAGCATTCCGAGGGTTGTGGGACAACCCAGAGGAGAGTAAGTTGGTACTGGGTACCAGTAAGTGAGCAATTCTAAGCACTTAATCCGTTATTGCCATGCTATTGTTTGCTGCATTGTTTTGGTTGCCATGAGCTTGCGAGTACATTCCAAGTACTCACCTGGCGTATCATGCCAGATGCAGGAGAAGCTGAGGACGGAGGTCCCGAAGGTTCGTGCTACGCTAACTAGGCCGTGTCCACAGCAATGTCCCTGTGGATGGAGTTTCCGCGCTATGTTCCGCTACGCCGTAGTTCTACCCAGTAGTATCGAGGCCCTGTTATGTTCCATAAATAATGTAGATATTGTCTCAGCATGTGCAGTGCTTCTGGCCTCGCTATCATGTAAATTATGAGCTTGTACTCGAGATATTTCAATAAAGTGCAGTTCAGTTATGTTCCAAGTTATTGTGTGTTTCCAGAAGACATGATCTCTGGGTTGGAAACACTGGTAAACCGGTTCTCTGAGCCGGGGTGCCACACGTCGGATCGATTCATTGCGCTCCCTTCTGCCTGACTTGCAGCCTCCATGTGCATCATTTCTCATATTCTAGCTAGAAAAAAAAATGAAAATATATCCATGATTTTATGCATGAATATTTTTATGATGTAAATTGGAATATAGCCACTACTACTTTTTGCTAAAAGGATATACATTTGCGGATTACTTCATTAATCATACAATTTGTGGACTTAATGATTAATATATGAATTCTAGAACACCATGTTAATGACTACATGAGCATGGTTTGTACTTCTTTTAGATATACGTCTATGAATATAATAATTTGGTTCAGCGTTGGACATATTACATTTAATTGTAGTTTGGAAGATCAATGAGTTGCATCATATCAAACCATGGATGATGGTTCTGTATAATTTTAAACGTATTTTAATTGACGTTAACTACTAATAAAGTATGTCCTAACATATCAAAGGTAGGATAATGTTTAGGTACACACTCAGCTTGAGTACCAAGTCTATATGTTTTTCTTCATAAAACCGTTAAGTTAGTGAGCTACTCCATCCATTGCTCTTACCATGTCGGCTTCATATGTCGTGATCTTATTTTGACCACCGATTTCACCAATATAGATAGGTAATGTGTTATAACGATCAAACTATTAGAAACTTTTTTGAATTTGAATTCAATAATATATATTTTTGTGGCACATGCTCATGTTTAGTTGGTTAATTTGGTGGACAAACTTGAATCCCAAAATTCTTTATAGCCATATAATCTGGGGTTGAGGGAGTACTTGGAAAAACATAAATGAATTCTGACAATAAATTATGGTTGTTCTTTATAGTTAAAATCCATAGTTTTTTTTTCTAATGTAGTTTCTTAGAATGTTGGGCATAAAATTCTATGTTGCTCAAAAGAGACAAAAATATTGATTGTCAGAATAACACCCGATGTATTGACTATAAAATAGCTAAACATATATTTACTCCCGTAGAACTCAAGGTTTATGGAGCACGTGATGTTTTGAGTAACTACTACGTGGATACAAAATGTGACTATAAAAATACCAACAGAATTTACTTTCACAAAATCTTACACTCATATTAATTGATACAAGCTAGGAGCCGAGCATAAGAGCAACTCCAACGCGCCGACCCAAACTGTCTGTGCATGTTCGTTTGGGTCGAAATGGATAGAAAAGTCGGCTCAACGCACCGACCCAAACGGACGAGCGTTCGCTTTTTGTCCGCGCGCGACCTATTTCAGGCCCAAATTTGGGCCGTCTTTGCGTCGGCGTGGACACGCAGCGGACGGGCACGACGCCCGCCCTTGTCCTCCCCCTGGTCCGCCAGTCGGTGGCACATTGGCCATTCTCCCTTCCTCCCATCGACTGCCAACACACACGGCCGCCCCACCCGTCGCCGCTGCTGCCTAGTTCCGGTGCCTAGGCCGGCCGCCCGCACCCACACCTCCCTCAGCAACATGCCACCCCCCGACACCCCCTGCTCCAGCGTTTGGCGGTCTGTTTTCGCCGCCGTCGTAGCACCCCGATGTCGACGCCACCAAGGCCTCGCCTCCCGTGCGGGCAGCACGCAAGCGCAGCTATCTCGCTCGCCAGACGCCACCACGTTAGCCTCCACTCCTCCAGGCCTGCTACCTGGTCTTGTAGAGGCGCGAGGCTCTTCACCGGCCGGCTTCTTCCACGACGCCCGCAAGGTGTTCGAAGGTTTGCCCCCAAGGTATAAATGGACTCCGGCGACGAGTACTTTTTCCACAATTTCATTTGCGATTCGGATGATTCTTCATCTGATGCTGAGGAGATTGTGGCTGCTGCTTTGGTCGTCCATGACCACATTAGTAGGCAGTGGCCGATGTTCAGGGGATCGATCCCGGGGCACACTCCGGCATTGAATCGCAACCGAGAGAGCGGCCATTGCCTACTCTGGCAGGACTACTTCGAGTCCCCTAACCCGCTCTTCAAACATCACCTATTCCGGCGCCGTTTCTGAATGGCTAGACATGTGTTCAACCGTATCCTGGAGGGGGGGTGGCGTACGATGAGTATTTCGAGTGCAAGGAGGATGCCTTGGGAAAGATTGGCTTCTCCTCTTATCAGAAATGCACTGCAGCTATTCGGATGCTTGCATACGGAGTTCCCAGTAATCTCATTGACGAGTATGTACGAATGAGCGAGTCCACGTGCCTAGACTCCATGTACAAGTTCTGCAAGGCTGTGGTAGCAGTGTTTGGCCCGGAGTACTTGAGAGAGCCAACTGCTACAGATACAGCCCGGTTGTTGGCGATCATGCCAGTAGGGGCTTTCCGGGGATGCTTGGTAGCATAGATTGTATGCACTAGGAGTGGAAGAACTACCCTTCTTCTTGGCAGGGGCAGTATAGGGGCCATGTCAAAGCTTGCACTGTCATACTTGAGGCCGTGGCTTCACAAGATCTCTGGACTTGGCACTCTTTCTTTGGCATGGCCGGATCTCACAACGACATCAACGTGCTTCAGCGCTCTCCGGTGTTTGCAAGGCTTGCAGAAGGCAACTACCCGGAGGTCATTGTTGAGATCAATGGCCACCACTACAACAAAGGATACTACCTAGCTGACGGTATCTATCCTCAGTAGACTACTCTTGTGAAGACAATCCCCAACCCTGTAGGAGTGAAGAGAAAGAGATTTGACCAAGCACAAGAGAGTTCTAGGAAGGATGTGGAGCGTGCCTTCGGCGTTCTTCAATCTCGTTGGGGCATCGTTCGGTATCCTGCTCGAACTTGGAGCACCACGAAGTTGTGGGGGTGATGACTGCTTGTGTGATCATGCACAACATGATCGTAGAGGATGAGCATCCGGATGAAATCTTCGATCAAGGCTTTCAGTTTCAGGGTGACAATGATGTGCCTGAGCATGGAGGAGCGGCAACGTTTGCATAGTTCACCGAGTTTCATCATCAAATGCGTGATTGGGAAACTCACATTCAACTACAAGATGATTTGGTTGAGCATATGTGGGCTCACGTTGGCAACCAATAGATGTATCGGCTATCTTTTCTTTTAAATGTATTTGAGACAATTTAATTTTATTTGGCTTGTAAACTATGAGATATTTATTTGGTTGTCAAACTATAAGATATTTGTATTTTGTTTGAATTATGTGAACTTGGGCCAAATTTTATTCATATGTCGCAAAAAGAGCTAAAAAAATGGCCGCAAACCGGCCGCGAGGACGAAAATGCATCCGCGCTTGGGCGCACTGCCGACCCAAACGCAGAAGGGGCGGACGAGCCGACCCAAACGGACGAAAAGCGGACAAAACGCGCGTCCGTTTGAGTCTGCGCGTTGGAGTTGCTCTAATTATTTGTTTACTTGTGTATTGTTTCATTAGAAAGCTACAGCACAATGATACATCTCCAACGTATCTATAATTTTTTATTGTTCCATGCTATTATAGTATGAATCTCGGATGTTTTACATGCAATAATATGCTATTTTATATTATTTTTGGGGACTAACCTATTAACCTAGTGTCCAGTGTCAGTTGTTGTTTTCCGCTTGTTTTTGGTTTTTCAGGAAATCAGTACCAAATGAAGTCCAAATGCCACGAAACTTTTTGACGATTTTTTCTGGACAAAAGAGACCCTAGAAGCTTCGGGACGAAGCCAGAAGCCTCACGAGGAGGTGACAAGGCAACAGGGCGCGGCCCAGGAGGCGCGCCCTGATGCCTTGTGGGCCCCTCGTGGCTCCCTTTGACCTAATTCTACTTCTATAAATTCTCAAATATTGGGAAACCAACAGAGAGCCACCCCGAATAACTTTTCAGCCGCCGCAAGCTTCTGTTCTTCCGCGATCCCATCTGGAGGCATTTTCCGGTACTCTGCCGGAGGGGGAATCGATCACGGAGGGCTTCTACATCAACCTTGCTGCCCTTCCGATGATGTGTGAGTAGTTTATCACAGACCTATGGGTCCATAGCTAGTAGCTAGATGGCTTCTTCTCTCTCTTTGATCTTCAATACAATGTTCTCCTCGATCTCCTTGGAGTTCTATTCGATGTAATCTTCTTTTGCGGTGTGTTTGTTGGGATCCGATGAATTGTGGGTTTATGATCAGATTATTCAAGAGAAATATTTGAGTCTTTTCTAAACTTATTTATGCATGATATTTATAGCTTTGTATTTCTCTCTGATCTATCCATTTGGTTTGGCCAACTAGATTGATTTATCTTGCAATGGGAGAGGTGCTTTGTGATGGGTTCAATCTTGCGGTGTTCTATATACCAGTGACAGAAAGGGACAAGACACGTATTTGTATTGTTGCCATTAAGGATAAAAAGATGGGCCAATTCCATTTTTCCCCCTAACTTTGTCCCGAGCTCATCTTTACCCCTAAAAAACAGTGCTCAACTATACCCCTCTTCCGTTAGATGGCGTTATGAAAATACCCCTTCGCGCCGTTTCCGTCCAGTCAAAGGCCTTTGACCGTCTCCGAACCGTTTTCTGGACATTTTTACCCTCAATCTGTCTGTCACTTAAGGGTGGGACCTGTAACTTGTTTAGAAAAAGCAATCGGATCCCTGCAACTTTTTAAACAAAAGCAATCAGGTCCCTGTATCATTTTTAGAAAAAGCAATCGGGTCCTTGTAATTTTTTGGAAAAAATCAATCGGGTCCTTGTGGCCATGGCGGCGCCGGCCATGGTGGTGGCCGGCCGTGCTGCTGTTGCTTGTGGCCATTGCTGCTTGCCGCGCAGCTGCTTGCACCGCTAGTCGTCGCTGCTACTTGTGCCGCCCGCTACCGCTGCTGCTTGTTGTCGCCCCGCCGCTGTAGCTTGCACCACCGCAGCACTGCTGCTTGCCGCCGCTTCTGCCTGCTGCTGCTACTTGCCCCACTGGCCGCTGCTGCTTGCGCCGCCATCGGACTCCTGCTGCTTGCACCGCCGGCCGCTGCTGCTGCTTGCGCCGCCTCAGAACTGCTGCTTGTCGTAGCGGCCATGGCGCGCGAGAGTGTTAGCTCTGCAGTAGCGGGCGAAGGCGAAGAAGACGGGCGAGAGTGCTAGCTCGGAGGAGGACCACGGTGGGAGATCGGGACGCGATGGTGGCTGGCCGGAGGTGAAGAAGACGGCCATGGCGCGCCCTAACGGAGGCAGGGAGCTCCTCGCGGTGGTCGGCAGGGAGAAAAGGGGAAATTGGGGAGGCGGGCGGGAGGACAGGCTACTGTAGGCGGGCTGCTGCCGGCGGGCTACTGCCGGTGAGATGAGATTGGGAGAGAGATCGCCGGAGGGGATAAGGTCGTGAGTCAGAGAGATAGAGAGGAGAGAGAGGGAGAGAGATTTTTTTCCTGTTGGGTCCCATGTGTAAGTGGTAGAGGTGGGAGAGAGATTTATTTTTAATTTTTCATTTAGTGGGTCCCTATGTCAGTGACAGATGAACAGAGGGGCAAGAACGTCCAAACAATGTCTAATAGACGGTCAAAGGCCTTTGACCAGACGGAAACGGCACAGAAGGGTATTTTCATAAGGGCACGAAACGGAAGAGGGGCAAAGTTGAGCACTGATTTTTTTAGGGGTCAAGATGAGGTCGGGACAAAGTTAGGGGGGAAAATGTAAATGTCCTAAAAAGATGGGGTTTAATCATATTGCTTGAGTTTACTTTGTCTACATCATGTCATCTTGCTTAAGGCGTTACTCTGTTTTCAATAACTTAATACCCTAAATGCATCACGTCGATGGGTGGAGTAATAGTAGTAGATGCAGGCAGAAGTCGGTCTACTTGTCTCAGACGTGATGCCTACATACATGATCATTGCCTTGAATATCATCATAACTATGCGCTTTTCTATCAATTGCCCAACAGTAATTTGTTTACCCACCGTATGCTATGCGTTCAAAAGAGAAGCCTCTAGTGAAAACTATGGCCTCCGGGTCTACTTATATCATATATAAAATCCGAAAATACCTTGCCACAATTTTATTTCTTTTCTTTTGTTTTGCAATTTACTTTTCCATCTATCACTATCAGAATTAATCCTTGCAAGTAACCGCCAAGGGGATTTACAACCCTCATGTTCGCGTTGGGTGCAAGTATTTGCTTTTGTGTGTGTAGGTGCTGCTAACGAGGTTCTGTGTGGTTCTCCTACTGGATTGATAACCTTGGTTCTTAACTGAGGGAAATACTTATCTCTACTGTACTGCATCATCCTCTCCTTTTCGAGGAAATCCAACGCAGCTCACAAGTAGCAGGAAGAATTTCTGGCGCCGTTGCCGGGGAAGACATCACCAAAACCTATCAAGTACCTTCGCATAAACTATCATCTTCTTGCTCTTATTTTCATTTGCCTTTTTATTTGCATTTGCCTCTCGTTTTCATCTCACCCACTTTTAAAACAATTTTACAAAAAACACAAAAATATTTTTGTTTGTTTGTTTGCTACTTTGCTTGCCTTGACACCATGACTAGTGTCACTTTTCCTCCTCTTTCTCCGAATTTTGAAGTTCTTTACTTCAAACAAAAACAAGGAGAGAATCTTAAAGATGCTTGGTATAGCATGATAGAATCTTATCGTGTTTGCACCATAAAAGGTGATACAAAAAATTTGCTCAGAAATTTTTACATAGGACTCACTATGCCTAATAGACAACTCCTGGATTTTGCCGCTAAAGGGAATTTTATTGAAAGTGATGCTAACGTTACCTATGAGATAATAGAGGGGATAGTGGGAACTCCACCCCCACAAAAGGGTTCCAATTTCACTCAAGAAGGAATCCAAATGCTAGAATAATTAGGAGATTTGCAGAAAAATTTGGTTGATTTACAAAAATCTCATGAACCTCTCAAGGCCCTTAGTGGGAACCTTAACCGTATGAATTCCCTTCTTACCGTTTGCAACAAAAGGCTTGATAACTTGGATAATAAAATCGCTTCTTTTTCTGATAATAATGGTAAACGTAAGGAGCCTCTGGGGTTTGAGAATAACCCACCTAAATTGGCAAAAACTAAGGATGACAATACTTGAAACTATGCATTATGCCTAGCTAGGGGCATAAAACAATAAGGCTTGTTGGGAGGCAACCCAATATGTATCTTAAATTTTTGCTTTTTATTTCTGTTTTGTATGTTTACACAATTTTAGCCTCTGTTATGATTGTGATTTTTTATCTTTTAATTAGTGTTTGTGCCAAGTAATGCCTTTAGGATGATTTGGATGATAGTATAATTGATGCTGTTTGGAAAACAGAAAGTTTTGTGTCCAGTATTTGATTTTTGGTTCTGTACTGGAGCGTCAGAAAAATCTGAAATGTTTACACAGTATTGGTACATGAATTGTTTACGTTGTCCTAATTTTTCAGAATTTTTGGAGTTACAGAAGTATGGTTTTTAAATAGATCTTTACAGACTGTTCTGTTTTAGACAGATTCTGTTTTTGTTGCGTAGTTTGCTTATTTTGATGAATCTATGGATCGTATCGAGGGGTATGAGTCATGGAGAAGTTGGAGTACAGTAGCATTATGCCAATATTAAATATGAACCAATTTACAACAGTACCTAAAGTTTAAGATTTATTTGTTATACTAACGGATCTCACGAGGTTTCTGTTGAGTTTTGTGTGCTGAAGTTTTCAAGTTTTTGGTGAGACCACGATGGATGAAGGAATAAGGAGCGGCAAGAGCCTAAGCTTGGGGATGCCCAAGACACCCCAAGGTAATATTCAAGGAAGACACAAGCGTCCAAGCTTGGGGAAGCACCGAATGGCATCCCCTCTTTCGTCTACAATCTATTGGTATATCACTTGGAGCTATATTTTTATTCATCACATGATATGTGTTTTACTTGGAGCGTCTCGTGCTATAGTTTGCTTGATTTTGTTTGCTTTTTAGTTTGCCACAATTGTTAGGGCATTTCTCCCTTAGTGGTTTTGGTAATTGATGACAATGCATTTGCGGACTAATCGTGTGCATTGAGCATTTCAGATAATCTATCATATGGCACAAGACGATTGATGCCCCTCGGAGTGTTAAAGCAAGACGGTTATTTTTCCCGCGTTTCTTTTTTGGTGGACTTGAGTCGTAGGAAAACCGTACTATTAAGAGGGGATCCGCTTCGGAAAGGTTTTGGGTGGAATCATCACGTACACGTTCCCTTTGCACCCTCTTTCCTTTCCCGCAACCTTGGAGTTCCAACTGTTCCTTTGTGTTCATGTTCTGTAAGCCGCCAAGCGGTAGTACTGCTCCCCTGAGCGGTAGTACCGCTGCCAAGCTGTAGTACCGCCGGTCCTGTACCGTGCGTACTACCTCTTAGCTTTGGCATTCTGTTTCTGTTTCGTACTCAGCGGAAGTGGCACGGTAGTAGGGCGGTAGTACCGCTCTGGCACTTCCGTCCCTGCCACCGCTCCACTACCACTGGCTCGCTGTAGCACAGTGCACTAAGAAGCAGTGGTGCGGCAGTACCGCTCGCTTGCGAGTGGCACTACCGCTCGGCCACTTCCGTCCCACTTCCGCTTAGTCAAAAGCTTCTGGACACTTTTGCCTCTTCACGGCAGTAGGGTGGCAGTACAAGCGCGGTAGTGCCACTGCCTCTGTACTCCGCCAGTCTAGTTTCGCTGCGCTACAGCCCCAGCGGTAGTACCGCTAGGACGGGCGGTAGTACCGCTCCGACGGCACTACCGGCCCGAGGCACAGCGCCTGCTGTGCTGTGGACCTGAAACTACCGCGCGGGCGGTAGTACCGCTCGTGGAGCGGTAGTACCGCTTAGGCACGGGCTGTGAGAGGCATAACAGTTGGATTTGTCCCCACTATATAAAGGGGGTCTTCTTCCCCAAAGAGACCTACCTCTTTTCCCCCAAAGCTCCATTGTTGCTCCAAGCTCCATTTTCGCCCGATCTCCCTCCCTAGCCAATAACTCTTGTTGATTTTCTAGGGTTTGGGTGAGAGGGCCCCGATCTACACTTCCACCAAGAGAAATTTGATTCCCCCCACTAATCCCTTGCGGATCTTGTTACTCTTGGGTGTTTGAGCACCCTAGACGGAAGAGGTCACCTCGGAGCCACAATCCATTGTGGTGAAGGTCCGTGGTGGTGTTGGGAGCCTCCAATTCGGTTGTGGAGAGAGCCCCAACCTTGTTTGTAAAGGTCCGGTCGCCGCCTTCAAGGGCACCACTAGTGGAATAATGGCATCTTGCATTATGCGAGGGCGTGAGGAGAATACGGTGGCCCTAGTGGCTTCTTGGGAAGCATTGTGCCTCCATACCGCTCCAACGGAGACGTACTTCCTCTCAAAGGGAAGGAACTTCGGCAACACATCCTCGTCTTTACCAACTCCACTTGTGGTTATTTCTTTCCTTTACTTTGTGCAAGATATTGTTGTGTTGCATTGCTTGCTCACTTGTTGTTGTTTTTGTTAGCATCATATAGGTTGCTCACCTAGTTGCACATCTAGACAACCTATTTTGTTGCTAAACCTAAATTGTTAAGAAAAGCTAAAAATTGGTGGTTGCCTATTCAACCCGCCCCCCTCTAGTCAACCATATCGATCCTTTCAACAATCATCTTTGTTGAACACACCTTTTTGAGAGGGACACACATTATTCGTGATTTGTTAGAATACTCTATGTGCTTCACTTATATCTTTTGAGCTAGGGAGTTGCTCTAGTGCTTCACTGCTTATATCTTTTAGATCACGGCGGTGGTTATATTTTGAAGAAATAGTTGCACTCTCATGCTTCACTTATATCTCTTTGAGAGTCAAATAATTAGCAATGGTAATATGCACGGGTTATAAAATTGGTCCTAATATGATAGGTATTCAAGAGGGATATAATAAAAACTTTCATGTAGATCACTGAATATGATAAGTTTGATTCCTTGCAATAGTTTTGCGATATTAAGATGGTAATATGTGGGAGGTACTAGTGAATGATTCTAGTTTAGTAAGAATATTGGTGTTAAGGTTTGTGATTCCCGAAGCATGCACGTATAGTCCTTAGTGTGATGAAGCTGGAGCATGATTTATTATTGATTGTCTACCTTTGCATGGAGGTCGGGGGTGCGCGATGGTTAACTCCTACCAACCTCCCTCCTAGGGGCATGCATAGTAGTACTTTGCTTCGAGGGCTAATAGACTTTTACAATAAGTATGTGAGTTCTTTATGACTAATGTGAGTCCATCGATTATACGCACTCTCACCCTTCCGCAATTTGCTAGCCTCTTCGGTACCGTGCATTGCTCTTTCTCACCTCGAGAGTCGGTGCAAACTTCATCGGTGCATCCAAACCCCGTGATATGATACGCTCTATCACACATAAGCCGCTTTATATCTTCCTCAAAACAGCCACCATACCTACCTATTATGGCATTTCCATAGCCATTCCAAGATATATTGCCATGCAACTTCCACCGTTCTTTTCATGTGACACACATCATCATTGTCATATTGCCTTGCATGATCATATAGCTGACATAGTATTCGTGGCTCAGCCACCGTTCATCATTTTTATACATGTTACGCTAGTATCATTGCACATCCTGGTACACTGCCAGAGGCATTCATATAGAGTCATATTTGTTCTAGTATCGAGTTGTAATATTGAGTTGTAAGTAAATAAAAGTGTGATGATCATCATTATTACAGCATTGTCCCAGTGAGGAAAGGATGATGGGGACTGTGATTCCCCCACGAGTCGGGATGAGGCTCCGAACGGAAAAAAAAAAGGGCCAAAAAGAGCCCAACAAAAAAAATGAGAGAAAAAGAGAGAAGGGGCAATGTTACTATCCTTTTCCACACTTGTGCTTCAGAGTAGCACCATGTCTTTCATATAGAGAGTCTCCTTTGTTGTCACTTTCATATACTAGTGGGAATTTTTCATTATAGAACTTGGCTTTTATATTCCGATGATGGCTTCCTCAAATGCCCGAGGTCTTCATGAGCAAGCAAGTTGGATACACACCCACTTAGTTTTTATTTTGAGCTTTCATACACTTATAGCTCTTAGTGCATCCGTTGCATGGCAATCCCTACTCCTCGCATTGACATCAATTGATGGGCATCTCCATAGCCCGTTGATTAGCCGCGTCGATGTGAGACTATCTTCCTTTTTGACTTCCCCTTATTAATCTCTATAATCATTCTATTCCACCCATGGTGCTATGTCCATGGCTCGCGCTCATGTATTGCGTGAGGGTTGAAAAAGCTGAAGCGCGTTAAAAAGTATGAACCAATTGCTCGGCTGACATCGGGGTAGTGCATGATTAATACTTTGTGTTAGGAGGACTAAGCATGATGGGCTATATGATTTTGTAGGGATAGCGTTCTTTAGCATTTTTATTTTGAAAGGCATGATTGTTTGTTGGTATGCCTGAGTATTGATGTCTTTATATCAAATTATAGACTATTGCTTTGAATCACTCGTTTCTTAATATGCATACCGTAAAAGAAGAGATTACATGATAAACATGTTAGGTAGCATTCCACATCAAAAATTCTGTTTTTATCATTTACCTACTCGAGGACGAGCAGGAATTAAGCTTGGGGATGCTTGATACGTCTCCAACGTATCTATAATTTTTGATTGTTCCATGCTATTATAGTATCAATCTTGGATGTTTTATATGCAATAATATGCTATTTTATATCAGTTTTTGGGACTAACCTATTAACCTAGTGCCCAGTGCCAGTTGTTGTTTTCTGCTTGTTTTTGGTTTTTCAGGAAATCAGTACCAAACGAAGTCCAAATGCCACGAAACTTTTTGACGATTTTTTTCTGGACAAAAGAGACCCTAGAAGCTTCGGGAGGAGGCCAGAAGCCTCACGAGGAGGTGACAAGGCAACAGGGCGCGGCCCAGGGGGGCGTGCCCTGATGCCTTGTGGGCCCCTCGTGGCTCCATTTGACATAATTCCACTTCTATAAATTCTCAAATATTGGGAAACCAACAGAGAGCCACCCCGAATAACTTTTCTGCCACCGCAAGCTTCTGTTCTTCCGCGATCCCATCTGGAGGCCTTTTCCGGTACTCTGCCGACAGGGGAATCGATCACGGAGGGCTTCTACATCAACCTTGTTGTCCTTCCGATGATGTGTGAGTAGTTTACCACAGACCTATGGGTCCATAGCTAATAGCTAGATGGCCTCTTCTCTCTCTTTGATCTTCAATACAATGTTCTCCTCGATCTCCTTCGAGTTCTATTCGATGTAATCTTCTTTTGCGATGTGTTTGTTGGGATCCGATGAATTGTGGGTTTATGATCAGATTATTCATGAGAAATATTTGAGTCTTTTCTGAACTTATTTATGCATGATTGTTATAGCTTTGTATTTCTCTCCGATCTATCCGTTTGGTTTGGCCAACTAGATTTATTTATCTTGCAATGGGGAGGTGCTTTGTGATGGGTTCCATCTTGCAGTGTTCTATATCCCAGTGACAGAAAGGGACAAGACACGTATTTGTATTGTTGCCATTAAGGATAAAAAGATGGGGTTTAATCATATTGCTTGAGTTTACTTTGTCTACATCATGTCATCTTGCTTAAGGCGTCACTCTGTTTTCATTAACTTAATACCCTAGATGCATGCTGGATAGCGGTCGATGGGTGGAGTAATAATAGTAGATGCAGGTAGGAGTCGGTCTACTTGTCTCGGATGTGATGCCTATATACATGATCATTGCCTTGAATATCGTCATAACTATGCGCTTTTCTATCAATTGGCCAACAGTAATTTGTTTACCCCACCGTATGCTATGCGTTCGAGAGAGAAGCCTCCAGTGAAAACTATGGCCCCGGGGTCTACTTTTCTCATATATAAAATCCAAAAATACCTTGCTGCAATTTTTTTTCTTTTATTTTGTTTTGCAATTTACTTTTCCATCTATCACTATCAGAATTAATCCTTGCAAGTAACCGCCAAGGGGATTGACAACCCTCTGCTTGTTCGCATTGGGTGCAAGTATTTGCTTTTGTGTGTGTAGGTGCTGCTAACGAGGTTCTGTGTGGTTCTCCTACTGGATGGATAACCTTGGTTCTTAACTGAGGGAAATACTTATCTCTACTATACTGCATCATCCTCTCCTCTTCGAGGAAATCCCAACGCATCTCACAAGTAGCACACAACACAAAATGAATTGCCGATAAGATGTATTTTCGGTTGCTTTTTGTAGCTAGAATTCATAAGTCTCAATTTCTCTCGATCAATGCAACTAGACTTGTATCAATTATAACTTACTACATTGTATTCAACTTCACATGTTTCATGTTTCAGAATAGCAGAACACACAATATTAGGATTATATTCATTTCAAATACACTCTTGAGTTATCAAAATCTTGCGTCTTAAGATAGCTTGTATACCTTACTAAACAAAGTATCATTTCATATACTAATTTGTTGTAATATATTTTAGAAAATCCAATAATAGTGTAAATTTAATGTTTATTTTTTTTACCATATATGATTTTAGGTCTCTCTAAATGGTTAAAAGTATTAGTGATCAAAATAATGACAAGCATATTGACTTCAAGTAAAGTGGCGCTAAATATATTTACTTTCAGTAGACCATGTTTACAGATATGATGACTGTTGGTGTAATTATTGGATGGATATATTCACATAAAGTATGACAAATGAGGTACTATTGAAAAACACAAAGCAACATGAAACCTTAGTTCCATGCAAATAATGATATAAATAGGCATAGACATAATTGACGAACACATATGTGTTCCACGTTCTTACATTCTCTCTATCCAAGTTAGTTTTTGCATTTAGCAATTGGACATAATGGGCATTAAGCTTTCTCAACATGGATCAACATGCTACTATTTCAAATTGTCCTAATGTAGTACTAATTGCAACTTAACAAATTGACAACTAACGGGTGGTGCATCACGGATAAGAGTAATGCAGGCTCCACCGTGCTCGTCATGTGCATCCCTTTTTGTGGAACCTAGTTGGGATCTTCTTTTGTGCAATGCAACGAAAATGTGTATATGTTTAAAAAGAATATTTGTTATGTAGCTATCATCAAGGTAGGCTTTAGGTAATGCTCCTCCAAGAATATGGATATTGTCATAGTTGGACGTTTGAACATATGGATGCAAAGAAATTCAACCTTAAACAGGACCTTGTGCTGGTCAAGATCAGAATTAAAGACAAGTGTGTGCTTTGTTTTATTGAAGTGTGGCCTTGTGCCAAAGAGATCTCCTTATTTATTTTTTCCTTACCACTCTGTTTTATCTTCCTTTTATATATATGACCATCTGTACATATCTATTTATTATTAATGAAAACACTGCAAAATCTCAGCTTAATAGAAATGATAGACTACTCATATCAATAAGGTGGGCCTCAAAGTTAAGCGTGCTTGGCTTGGAGCAATTTGAGGATGGGTGATTGACCAGGAAGTTGATCTCGGGTGCGCACGAGTAAGTATAAAGTGGGCAGGAAAGATTAGTGTTGGTCAGTCTAGTTCCTAGGTGGTAGCCAGGTGCAACAGTCAGGAACCGATGGGTTTGGACGGGGCGTTACAAAACCGTAGAAAAAAACATTTGAAGCGTGGCCTCCAACGCACCCTTGACTTTCCACACCTACCACCTCCCCAACTCCCCTCTTAATGGATCCTAAGATGGCCTATAAAAGGTCATCGGCCACCCCTCTCTCCCTTATCCTGTCATCTTTTGTGTGCTCCCATCCCCTGTTCCTCTCCAATGCAGAAGCGAAAGGAGCCCGCTCAAGTTCATTTTTTGAGACGAGGAGATGAAGAAGCCAACGGGTTCCCTCGTGCCCTTTTCGTACTTTAGGGACCAAGCCATGATGAAGCTCGCGTGGTAGCAGGTGGGAATGGAGCGATGGATTTGGGACCGCACGCTTGCCCCCGCCCCGTTGACGACGCATGGTCGGCCAAGGAAGATGCTGATACATCTCCGTCGTATCTACTTTTCCAAACACTTTTGCTCTTGTTTTGGACTCTAATTTGCATGATTTGAATGAGACTAACCCGGACTGATGTTGTTTTCAGCAGAACTACCATGGTGTTGTTTTTGTGCAAAAATCAAAGTTCTCGGAATTGGACGAAACCTTTTGGAGATTTTTTATGTAATATATAAAAATTACTGCTACCTGTAGACTGTGTTGGTATTTCCCCGAAGAGGAGAGGATGATGCAGTATAGTAAAGATAAGTATTTCCCTCAATTAAGAACCAAGGTTATCAATCCAGTAGAACCACACAGAACCTCGTTAGCAGCACCTACACACAAAAAAGCAAACACGTATCTTTTCGGGGTGCGCCATGTACACATGAGCACGAACGATTAGAGAGGTGTAAGGCAGGTGAAGGTCAGACCTCACTGCGTGATCACTTGGTTGTCTTGACGTTCAGGCAGCATAGTCCTAAGCTCGAAAGACACGCATCGAAAGATGGACAAGAGTCACATAGAGATGTGATTGGCAAGTTGGCCTACCGATTGAAATTCGCGTCATTAGTGATGAACCCGTCAATGGCGTCGAATTGAAATGCGGATCTTGAATCACTCACAATCAATTATGAGAGATATTGATTTGAGTGGGAGCACACTTTAGAATAAAAAAATTTATTCACTAGTGCAAATTAATTATGAACAAAGTCTAAGTGAAACTTGTGTTTACCGTCGTAGATCAAATGGCTCGCAACACCACGTACAACTTAGGCCCGATGTTAGAGAAAGAGAAGTTAGCTACGACTGGAAACAACTATACGGACTGGCTCCGTACCCTGAGGATTGTCCTCAGGGATGCTAAGAAAGACTATGTGCTTGATCAACCTCTAGGTGATTCCCCTACGCCAGAAATGGCTCAGGATATCATCCACGTGTTTGACTCACGAAAGGATGATTTCAGTGTTGTTAAAGAACTTATGTTATCTTGCATGGATCCTGTGCTACAGAAACGTTATGAACAACTTAGTACCTTTGAGATTATCGAGGCACTAGATGTTCTGTATCACAAACAGGATTCAGCTGAAGTTCATGAGATGACTGAAGCTATGGAAGAATGCAATATACATAAAGAATCTCTAGTAAATGAGCAAGGTGTCAGACTAGCAAACTATTATGATGGTGTTGCTAAAAGGGGAATTAATTTTCCAAAGACACCTGGTAATGATTTGATCCTTACCTCGCTTTTTGAAGCGATACTCAAATCAAATGAGATAGGACTGCAGAATCAGCAAAAGTTTCTGGTGAATAAAACCGCCAGTTTCAAAAGGAAAGGCAAGCCTAAGGGCAGAGCCAAGGCTGAAACTGTGTGTTTTCACTGCAAAGGCACTGGACACTGGAAGAGGAACTGCAAGATATATATGGCAGATAAGAAGAAAGGTATAACTGTTATACGGGTTAATGTCATTGACGTTTTGCTTGCTTGCGAAAATTCTAAGTCTTGGGTATTTGATACCGGATCGGTTGCTCACATTTGCAACTCGATACAGGGGCTTCAGAAGGTGCGCAAGCTGGCAAAGAATGAAGTCGTAATGCATGTCGGGAACGGCGCTGGGATCGCTGCTCAAGCCGTCGGCATTATGCCTCTATGTCTCCCTTCAGGATTTATTTTGGAACTAAGTAACTGTTATTTTGTTCCGGGATTGTGTAGAAACATTATCTCTGGATCATGTTTGGTACACGATGGGTATTCCTATAAGTCTGAGAACAATGGTTGTTCACTTTACTGTATGGATATGTTTTATGGATTTGCACCCATTGTTGGGGGCCTTTTCATACTAAATCTTGAATGTGGAAATGATGTCTTTAACATAAATGCTAAACGCCTTAAGAAGGCTGATACCACCACCACTTTCATGTGGCACTGTCATCTTGGCCACATCGGAAAGAAATGCATGCAAAGACTCCAGAGAGATGGAGTTTTACCGTCCTTTGATTTTGAATCATTTGACACATGTGAAGCTTGTCTAATGGGGAAAATGACCAAGACGCCATTCACGGGTCATCCTGAACGGGCGGGTGAATTATTGGAAATAATACATAGTGATGTATGTGGTCCAATGAGCACAGCCGCACGGGGTGGGTATTTCTACTTCGTGACTTTTACTGATGATTTGAGTCGGTATGGCTATATCTACTTGATGAAGCATAAGTCGGAAACCTTTGAAAAGTTCAAAGAATTTCAGAATGAGGTGGAAAATCATCGTAACAAAAGGATTAAGTTTCTGCGATCAGATCGCGGGGGCGAATATCTTAGTCATGAGTTTAGCCAACATCTGAGTGATTGTGGAATCGTTTCACAGCTTAAGCCTCCCGGAACTCCACAGAGAAACGGAGTATCGGAACGACGTAACCGAACCCTGTTAGACATGGTAAGGTCGATGATGTCTCTTACAGATCTGCCATTATACTTTTGGGGTCACGCACTACAAACTGCCGCTCACACACTTAACAGAGCACCGTCTAAGTCTGATGAGACGACACCATATGAGTTATGGAACGGGAAGAAACCCGGTTTGTCGCATCTCGGGATTTGGGGTTGTGAGGTATACGTAAAATGTTTACAACCTACCAAACTCGATCCCAGATCAGACAAATGTTACTTTGTAGGTTATCCCAAGGAAACAATTGGGTATTCCTTCTACCACCCGTCCGATAACAAAGTGTTTGTTGCCAGAAATGGACAATTTCTTGAGAAAGAGTTTCTCGCTAAAGAAGTGAGTGGGAGGACAGTACAACTTGATGAGATTAGTGAATCTTCGGCAACCGTTGATATGGCTAAGGAACCGGAAGTAATTCCGCAAATTATCCATACAGCCGAGCCGGAAGTTGTCGCATGTGATGCGGAAACTTCAGACAATGTTGTAACTGAACCGCGCAAATCAGGTAGGGCTGTCCAGCCACCTGAGTGGTTTCATAACGAAATCTTCATTCTTGAAGATGATGAACCTGCGCACTACAAGGAAGCGATGGCGGGGCCCAGCTCAAGGGAATGGTACAAAGCTATGAAATCCGAAATGGAATCCATGTATGAAAACCAAGTTTGGAACTTGGAAGAACTTCCAGAAGGCGTAAAGCCCATTGGTTGTAAATGGATTTTCAAAAAAAAGATGGACGCGGATGGTAACATTACTATCCACAAAGCTAGATTTGTCGCGAAAGGGTTCACGCAAGTTCCAGGAGTGGACTACGACGAGACTTTCTCGCCCGTAGCTATGCTTAGGTCTGTTCGGATATTACTAGCAATTGCTACTTATTTTGATTATGAAATATGGCAGATGGATGTCAAAACGGCTTTCCTAAATGGAAACCTCAAACAGGATGTATACATGATACAGCCAAAAGGTTTTGTCGATCCTAAGGATGCTGAAAAGGTATGCAAGCTTCAGAGGGCCATTTATGGTCTGAAGCAAGCATCAAGGAGCTGGAACATTCGTTTTGATGAAGTAGTCAAAGAGTTTGGCTTCATCAGGAATGACGAAGAATCTTGTGTTTACAAGAAGTTTAGTGGGAGCGCAAAAGCATTTCTAATCTTGTATGTGGATGACATATTGTTGATTGGAAATGACGTGAATTTTCTTAGCGAAATAAAAGACTCATTGAAGAAGAGTTTTTCAATGAAAGACTTAGGCGAAGCGGCATATGTATTGGGCATCAGAATCTATAGAGATAGATCAAAACGCCTGATAGCGCTTAGCCAAAGCACGTACATTGACAAGGTGTTGAAAAGGTTCAACATGGAGAACTCCAAGAAAGGCCTACTCCCCATGTCACCTGGCACAGTGCTTAGCAAGAATCAGTGTCCTCGGACTCTCGATGAGTGAGTACAAATGAATGATGTTCCATATGCTTCGGCAGTTGGTTCTATTATGTATGCCATGCTATGTACAATACCGGATGTTTCCTATGCGCTAAGTGTTAGCAGACGGTATCAAAGTGATCCAGGATTGGAACACTGGGCCGCAGTCAAAAATATTCTTAAGTACCTCAGAAAGACCAAGGATTTACTCCTTGTGTACGGAGGTGATGAAGAGCTCATTGTAAGTGGTTACACTGATGCAGGCTTCATGACTGACCCAGATGACTTCAAATCTCAATCAGGCTATGTTTTCATATTGAACGGTGATGCAGTTGATTGGAAAAGTTCCAAACAAAAGACTGTGGCGGATTCTACGACGGAGGCGGAATATGTTGCTGCTTCAGAAGCCTCCAAGGAGGCGGTCTGGATCAAGCAATTTCTTGAAGATCTTGGTGTGGTTCCAAGTGCTCTGGACCCGGTGGAGATCTATTGTGATAATAGTGGCGCTGTGGCTCAGGCAAGGGAGCCAAGTTCTCACCATAAGACAAGACATATTGAACGCAAATATAAACTCATTCGACATCATGTCGAAGCGGGTTTAGTGAAAGTACGCAAAGTTCACACGGATCTGAACGTGTCAGACCCGATGACAAAGCCTCTACCACGAGCAAAGCATGAGCAGTACCGGAGAGCCATTGGTGTTAGGGAAGCCATGTAACTGGATTATGACTCTAGTGCAAGTGGGATTCTGTAGGAGATATGCCCTAGAGGCAGTAATAACAGTTATTTTGTATCTCCAAGTTTGTAATGAATGTTTATGATCCATGCTATAACTGCAATGATTCTCGAGTCTACAATATCCACGAGGCTCGGAGGGAAACTCATATGCACGTGTGGTATAATAAACGGTAAAAAGTATTCCTAGTCATGCCTCTAAGACTGGCTCAAGTATTGCATGATGATCCTGTTAGAAGAACACTTGTGTTGAATCGACCCGAATTGATGTTATGCTATGAGATACATTTGTCACAAGTTAATGGTTAATAACACAGAGATACTTAATGGTTGCATAATTCCTTAGACCATGAAAGTATCGAGTTCCTTCGTGCTTGCTTCGTGAACTTTGGGGTTTGTTAAACGTCATCCGTAACTGGGTGGCTATTACGGCAGCTTACGGGTTCACGGAAAGGTATGACAAGGAACGAGATAGCTCAAGATTGGGATTTGATCCTCCGACGATGGAGAGATATTCTCGAGCCCTCTCGGTGTTACGGTATCCATCATCGTCTGGCCAGACACAGAGTGATTTGATCACAGGGATGCCGGAACGCGAAAACGAGAAAAGAGAACAAAACCGGTAACGAGGTAACTGGCATAGTGGACAAGTTGTTGATCCGCGGGGATGCCAATAAATCTCACCTCGGGTGTTTGTAATATATCATGAAGCAACAGGAATAGCACACGGCAACTGGAGGTTCTCTCGAATATTTATTCGTGTGGGTATAGGGGTCAATATGGGTGTCCACGGCTCCGATGTTGATCATTGATCGGAAAGTGTTCCGGGTCATGTCTATACTTCACCGACCGAACCTATAGGGTCACACACTTAAGGGTCATCTATCTGTTGAATACTAGACAGGGAGTCTGAGAGAAAGTCACCGAAAAAGTTTCGGAGACAACGGAAAAGTTTCGGAGAGAGAACACCGGAATAGTTTCGGTAAAACCGAAAGGTTGTTTCGGGGTATACCATTAAGTCAAATTGGTTTCGGCACACGCCTGGAAATTCTTGGAGGGTGCCAGAATTGTTCTGGGAACTTCTGGGATTTTTCCGGAGAAAAAACCCGGAAATGTTCCGGAGCTGCCGGAACCGCTTTGGTTGCTTTTCGCAGATGAAAATCACTAATCTGGAATTGTTTCAGAACGTGTCCAAAATCATTTTGGTGGGTACTGGAAATGTTCTAAGACCTACAGAAATATTTTCGGATTTAACGGTCGCAGAAAATGTTTCCGTGAATAGTGAAAGTGCTTTTTGGGTTACTTTATGGAAAGCCACCTTTTAGGGCTTTTACCAAAAGGCTTCTAGAAGGGATTGGGGACCAAGGAACCCCTCATGGGGGGGCCCACTAGGGGTGGCCTGCCAAGGGAGGAGCTCCTCCATGGAGCTCCTCTAGTCTTCCCATTATGCCCTTTGGAAATTCCATATGATGGGTTTTTTGGGTATTTTGAGAGCCACCCTACCCCTTGGGTTTTCCTATAAATAGAGGTGAAGAGGCACTCTCCACACTCACTCTTTCTCAACATACACAAGCCATGCATGATCTGACCTTCTCTCTCCCTCCCCGCGAAATAGTTTCGTAGAGCCGAAAGGCTGTGTGGGTTCCGGCAGGAACTAGTTCTGGACGGCGAAGCCCTGCCGGATAGATGACACCGTATGTGTGCAACCCCGTAGAGAGGTCGTAGTTTCGATCTTTTGCCCGAGGGGCTGTTCGAGTGTCCTCCCGAAGGGCTGTCCGAGTGACCATCCGAGTTTCGGGTGTCCTCCCGAAGGGCTGTCCGAGTTACAGTCCGAGTTTCGAGGGTCCTCCCGAAGGGCTGTCCGTGACATCGTCCGGGGGACTGTCCGACCGCCTCCCGGAGGGTTGTCCGACGAGGGAGTACATCCTCGCGGTTGGGAGGTTGTAAGTCCTAGCTAAGGGAATCTGCACCGACGATCTACATCGACTCTACTTCCGCTGCGCTACGAGTCGGTAATGATCAGATCAAACCTTGTATGCAGTTTCCATAGTGATCCTGGGCGTGCTTGCAGTACCGGAAATTTTTGTTTTGTGCTGCGTTCCCCTACAGTATGAGCAGTTGCTATCAATCTTGTGAATTTTTGTTAACATCTTTTTGTGGGCCAAAAATTTTCAGAAATTTGTTCGTAGGAAAATGAACCTTTTTAGGAGGAGTTCTTCGAGGAGGAGGTCCTCTGAAGCACCATCGAGCGAGAGCCCGGCACGCCAATCATATGTTGAACCAAGGGCAAGTTCGGTGAGAGGTGCCGAAGCAAAATCCTGCCGATGGCCGTGCAATGAGTTCATGCTAGGAACAGGCATTAAGGAAGAATTTGATCAATATATTCATAACACCGAGCTCTCCGCCTTCATCGCAGATAAGCCTCCACAACACTACAGCCTCACCCATTCATTCACTCATAAATTTGAGTATCATTCTTGTACTTCTAGAGTTTCATTTCATCTCTATGATAAATCCTATAGTATGTCTCTAGAAGAATTCTGTGATGCGTGCAAAATTCCATTTTGGGGTTCATTGATTATGAATTGTTTGTCAATAGTCTTCGCAATGGTGAGGATAGGGGAGTTACGCAGGCTAGGATAAAAAGCATTCACTTCCCCTCTATTCGGTACTTTGCACTTTTTAATGGGAAATGCATTGTTGGTAAACAAGACTGTAGTGCACTTTGTGCCCCTGACCTGAGCCTTATTCATACTGCTTTAATGGGTAACAAACATTATAATCTCGGGGCTATTGTCGCACGTAGGTTGCATCGTAACACGGGTAGTGGTGATTTGTATGGAGGAATTTATGCCTCCCGCGTAGCTGCAAGGCTAGGGGTCTCACCCAGGCCCACTGATCCTCTTTTGCCTGATAAATACTTGAATTTTGAGGCAATGTAGAACCATGAGTTTATTAAACGCAACACTCATAGATATGACTATAACTTGATATTCGATAAATATCGTTCTGTGTCTGTTATTTTGCCTAGTCCTGTCCTCTTTGATTTTCAGAGCAAACAGAGATATTTTCTTCATGAGAATGAGGTGCACGAGTATAACGTGGCAGTTGACGCTGCTCGTCTCGCTGAGGAGGCGGCACGGAACGCCTCCAAGAGCTACCACTTCGATTATTACCCTGGTCAGCCATGGCATTAGACCAAGTTAGGACAAAAGCCTAAGCTTGGGGGAGTACGTATTTCTCACAGACATTACATTCATGTTCACACATTCATTCCAGTTGTCGGTGTTCATCCTTTTTCATTGTATTATCCATGTTAGTTTTATTTTCGCTTTCTTCTTGTGTGTTTGAAAATTTTAGAAAATCCAAAAATATTTCTCGCTTCTTTTCGGTTTTTCTTTCTCGTTAGTTAGTTCGTAGTATTAAAAGAAAACCCAAAAAGATTTCTCGTTTCTTCTTTTCTTGTTTGTTGGGAGTTCTCCGGTGTAAATACTTTTTCTCGCTTTTCGTTTTCTTACATTAATTTGCTTTCTTCAGAAAGACCAAAAACTCCAAAAATATTTCAGTGTGTTTCTCTGAATTTCTTTTCTTTTCGTTGAGTCGTTGTAAGGAGAAGACCACGATGAAAATGTTGAGTGGTTCTCATATGCTTTATTGTTGATCTAACAAAGAGCCAATATTACCTTGTCTTCTCCCTTGAATAAAATGTTTGCAGATTCCAGCTTAGTCCACGGCACCTTGCAATATTATTATTATCACATCATTCGGTCATGCAAGTCAAAGGCAATAATGATGATGATTTGATGAAGTGACTGTGGCAAGGAAAAGTTGGTATGAACTCTTGTTGTTTTTGTTTTTGTAAATATGTTTACCTCAGCATCCATGATTCAGCATATTATAAGTAAACATGTTTGTGATGATAATTAGAGATTATAATTGCTCATGCCATGCTTAAGTAGCTAGGAGTGGATAATGATTTATCTTGGATGTCAACATGCATTAAAAATGTTATGATGTAGTATGTTAGTATGGTATTCTCCTCTGAATGTTTCAAGTGGCATGACTTGGCACATGTTCACACATGTAGTTGATTCAAAACCAATGCAGCCTTCACGATATTTATGTTCAGGGTGTCTATATCCTACTCATGCTAGTATTCAATGTTAATTATTCTCAATGCATGATTATGACCGTTTTCGCTCTCTAGTTGGTCGCTTCTCAATCTATTGCTAGCCTTCGCCTGTACTAAGCGGGAATACTACTTGTGCATCCAAAATCCTTAAACCAAGTTGTTCCAGATGAGTCCACTATATCTACCTATATACGGTATTACTCTGCCGTTCCAAGTAAATTTGTATGTGCCACCTCTAATCATTCAAATAAACATCTGTTTTGTATGCCCGTACCTCTCATGGAGCGACAGGGGCGGTCAGTATCTTCCATACTAAGCGGGTTATTCTCAAGATGGGTGTTTATTCGCCTGTCATTGCACGAGAGAGGCTGGTAATTGGGATGCCTAGTCCTATGCTCAAAATGAAAAATATATATAATGCAAACAAACTCCCCCGGAAAGTTGATGGTATGGAGGGCATTTTTTAATTCGGCTAGCCATGGCTTGTGTTTGTATGGTAGAGGGGGAGTAAACTTTACCATTCCGCTTGGGAACCGGTTATAATGTGTTTAGCATGGAAGATATTGAAAATCCTCGGTCGTGACGTTGACAGGAAAAGTACACCTCCCAAAATTATTTTCATCTCTGATTTAAGCTTCGAGCTCTGGCACCTCTGCAAATCTCTGCTTTCCTCTGCGAAGGGCCTATCCATTTACTTTTATGTTATTTTACTTTTATTGTTGAGTCTCACCTTCTCATTATAAGCACCAATCCTGAGAGCACTATTGTCATTCTTATGCATTGAGTATAGTTAATGTTATGTAAATCATGACTGGATCTCTTCTACCCTGAATTACAATGTTTAGTCGATGCTTGAACTTTGGAGGTGCTCTGCATTTATGTTTTGCGGTCTCAGAAAGGGCTAGCGAGATACCATGTTATCATATTATATCTTGACTGTTTTGACAAATTGTTGGCATTTGAGATATGTTATTATTGCTCGCTAGTTGATTATGCCATTGATATGAGTAAATGCAGTTTCTAAGTGTTACCATTTGCATGGTTAGTTCATGATCTTTACTGAAAACTTGGGTGCTAGTTAAGCTTATATAAAAAGAGTTAGTAAAAGTTTTTCTTTATCACTTTCAGTTTGTCAACTGAATTGCTTGAGGACAAGCAATGAGTTAAGCTTGGGGGAGTTGATACGTCTTCGTCGTATCTACTTTTCCAAACACTTTTGCTCTTGTTTTGGCCCCTAATTTGCATGATTTGAATGAAACTAACCCGGACTGACGTTGTTTTCAGCAGAACTACCATGGTGTTGTTTTTGTAAAGA